>CM076906.1:4439248-5867732 GCA_039519145.1 Kokia cookei | reverse complement strand
TGGAAAATTAGTGAAAACTTCATCTATAGTAATATTTTTATTATATGTGATATTTAATAGATAATACATTAAACCCAAACCTAAAAATACTATTTACTAATTAAAAAAACCTAAAAATACTATTTACTAATTAAAAAAACCTAAAAATATTTCACCTAAAAAAATTATAATGTTAAAAACAATATACTATGAACTAATTAAAGAAGAATAAAGAAGACTAAAAATCATCTTCTTGTTGTAAACAAGATACATTTGGATGGACCCTTTGGTTTCTCAAGCCATGAGCATTAAGACAATACGATGACGTTTTGTCTTTATGCTTCTCGTATATCAAGTTAATGTCTTTCATGGTGATGTTTTTGCAGGGAATGAACTCACTGCATGAAAGCTGCACTGCTATTTCTTTATGTGATGTCCCACTGATATTTTCATAAGCTATATTGCTGATCTCCACTGCTGATGTCTGCAATATATACATATATAGTAATTATTATTAAGAATGCTACATTTTATTCAATATAAACATGAAATCTAATAATTAACCACTTACTTGGTTCTTGCATTGTTTATGAGGGCAATAATACTGATCGATAACAATAGGTCGAGTCGATGAATGGGAAGTTATATCTTCAAATTTAATGTGCCTCGCATGACCGTGTCCTCCCTAAGAACACATCAACGATAATTATTAGTTGCGTAACAGTATTATTAATATAATTTTTGAAAAAAATGGATTAGAGAAGTTATATATACCTGCCAAGTTTTGATTCTAACTCCGTTAGTTGTTCCATGGAATGCAACATTTCTTACAAGAACAAATTCAACTTCCTCAGTTTTTCCCATAATTCCAAGGCTCCCAATGCTTCACATGACAATCAAATATTCAAAAATAAATCAACATGGAGATTTAATTTCATGAAGCAAGAGGAAAGATCATCGCATTGAAGTACGAAAATAAATTTAAAAAAAAAAAGAAAAGAAAAAAGTGTACCTTATTCCGTGACCTGGACCGCATTCGATGTTAGTAATGTTAATGTATTTAGATTCATTCCCAATTGATATGCAATCATCACCTGAATTGATAAACAAATACGTATAGGATATTCAAATGAACATAAAGATGTATGTATAATGAAATAAAACAAGCAAACACAAACAAACAAACAAACCGGTTTGAATGGTTGAATTATCTATAGAGACATTGGTGGAACGTTGGATGTGAATTCCATCAGTGTTGGGACTGTGTCCCGGAGCTCTGATTGTAAGTTCGGTGGCATGAATCGAAGTAGAGCTTTCGAATGCAATGTGCATTTGTGGACTGTCTTCAAAGGTTAAACCTTTGATATCTACATTCTTGGAGTGTCCTATCATAAAACCCTAAAACAAAAGCCACATCATTCTCATACAATTAGAGTATACACAATTTCTGTCAATATTTTTCTGCCATACCAAAGAACTTAACATCTTTATAAATGCAAAAACATGAAATTTGAACACATACCGTTGGTTTCCGATGTTGACAGGACTGTTACAAAGAGCAATGAACATGTATACATCAGTAAAAGCCGAACAAGAAAATATTATATACATATGTAGAAATCTTATGGGCTTATAATAGAATATAAACAATTACCTTTTGGTTATCTTTGCAAGAAAGTTTCCACCATTTATCTCCCTGGCCATTGATGGTACCAGATCCTTGAATGTGGAGACCATCGAAATTCTCAAAGCCAATCCAATGGTTACAATTTGTGTCACAGTCCCATGCAGAAGGTTTGGCTGGGGCTATGATTCTCCCATCAATCTGCACCCCAATTTATATGCAAAGTTTTAACAAAACAAATATAAAGGAAGCAGTTTCTAACTAATACAAAAGACATAGGCCTCATATTATATATCCTTAGTTTTATACACTACTAGCACTGTTACTAAATAAATCTACAATCGAAATTAGAGAAAGAAATACCTGCAAAGTAATGTCATTAGAGCTGCAGTGTTTGCCATTGAAAGTTAAAGGTTGCAGCAGATACGTCTTCCCTTGAGGTACAAGAAAGGTTGGTGATGGAGCTGAAGAATCACAAGCAGCATCCCAGGCATGCATAAACATCTAAAATACATACACACCATTAGACCAAGCATATTTTATCAGTAAGCATACAACATCAATCCTAAACAATGTCTTGTTAAAATTAGCAGCACAGAGAGTGGAGAAAACGGAAAGAAAACCTTAGAATCATCTTTCTGTCCATCCCCGATAGCTCCAAAGTTAATCACATTAAATGTATTGTTGATATTTATGTTGGTGTTCTTCAACTGACGAGAAGAGCCAGCGAATACAATGCATTGGATCAAAAGAACTAACAACAAGATTTTCGAAGTTGCCATAGTACTGACGTGTATTTGATGCGTATATGGAAGAGAAGATACATACGTATAGAGGGTATGTATTTATATAGTAAAATGTTTCCATAATTCAACAATGAGGAGTTCTTATGAGTTTGGATATTTAATTCAACAATGATAGAATTAGTCCTTTTCATACTACAACTATATAACTATAAAACTACATATAAATATGAATTTTTATTATTGAAGTAATTAAAAGTGAAATAAAATAGTAAAAGACAGAAGTACAGTGGAAGTAGGAATGATGAGTAAAGATAAAACTCCATAGCAGTTTCATTATGCCACCATTTAAGCTAAATTCCGGAACTCCACCTCACATAAATTCCCAAAAAAACTGCTAATTCAATCCTATCAACCCTAATCACTAATGATAAAATTCCCCCAAGAATTGATAAAACCACCAGTAAAAAGATATCAAATAAAGAAGCACGCACCAGGCCGAGGCTGTATTTCCAGAAGTGGAGTCCTCGTCATCGCCGTTCGCTTCATATCAGTACCTTTTGTTCCTCAGAAACATCACAATAATAAAACCCATCATCTGAAACCAATTCAAATTCGAAAATGAATGCAGTAGATTTGAGATAGGTATTGTGATTTTTGTGAGGAAAAAAAGGGTAGCTGTATGAATATGATTTTCCTTCTTCAATCTTGTTTGATTCAACTCTCTCACCCTCAGCCTCTCGTTTTTGCATATTCTTCGATGACCCTTCGCTCTTTACTTTCTCATGCCCTAATTTTCCCTCTAATGAATTTATCACTTCGGCATACCTCCGTATCAGACCCTTTTGTCTCCTTCACCAAAAGCCCAGATCCATGTGATTTGTTGTCCAAAAACATTAAGTAGCAAACTCAAGAGTTGAAGACCAAACCAGCAAAGGTGGGGTGAGTTTGGAACGAAATATCCACTTATTATCTCCATCAGGACCCAACAATGATATCTTTTATCTGTTATGACAAGCACAGTTTGTAACAGCAAAAATTCCATTAATTGGGTAGCTGATAAAGTGTTGGTGAGTACCATATACAGTTGATTTAGCAGAGGAGGTGTGTTCATAGAAACTCTGCTGCATGATTCCATTTGTCTCTATTTCACTTTAAAACTTCATCACCGATGCAAATGGGGGAATAATTAGCCCATTGAACTAAGATTGTTTGAAATAAAAAATAAAAACAACAAAACTGGAGATGCGGGGTATCGATCCCCGTACCTCTCGCATGCTAAGCGAGCGCTCTACCATCTGAGCTACATCCCCTTTGCTTTCACCTTTTTCACTTTTACATTTCATTACATTCAAGCAGAGGCTTTTAACATAAAATATACCAATGGGTTAGGAAAACTAATTCACGAAATGGAGATGCGGGGTATCGATCCCCGTACCTCTCGCATGCTAAGCGAGCGCTCTACCATCTGAGCTACATCCCCTTTGCTAGAACCTTTTTCACTTTTTTAATTCATTCTGAAAACAAATTGCCCCAAGTTTATACAGAAAGCGCTTTCCTCCCCGCAAAATTGAAATTTAACCATTTTCTTCTCATATAAAAAAGAAAAAGAAAAAGGAGACGTGTCATGTAAGGAAGGCACAAAAATTTCATAAAAATGAAATTTATGTATAGTAGTATATATTTTAGGATAAACTGAATAAATAATCACCCAACTTTCAAAAAAAAAAAAATTTAACAAAATGGGCAATCACATTTTTAAATTTGTTACGAAAATCCTACTTCTATATAGTTATATCACATTTTTAAATTTGTCACGAAAATCCTACTTCTATATATAGTTATATAGTTGTTATAGTTATAGTTGTAATTTTTAATGATTAAAAAGGATGGTGAAAGATTTTATGGGTGATGATTAATAGTGAAAAAGAATTAATTATGTTTTTGAAAAAAAGGGAAAAGCACTCAGTATTACAAAAAAAAAAGTTAAGAGGAAAACTTTTAATTTCTTGATAGTAAATAATTTGTGTAATTTTATTTGTGTATTTTGGATTAATTTTAAAGAAAATGTTTTTAATTTTTTACATTTTCTTATCAGGTACACAAATTGATGTTTCAACCCAAAGGAAAGCAAAAAGTGGACTTAATTGAAGAAATATGTGAAGAGATAAACTACATTGAGATTTGGGAAAATATGAGGGCTTAAGTGCAAAGATGTTTTTTAGTTGAATTGGTTAATAGCCTATTTTTGAATTTAGTTATTTTCTTAATTTTATTTTGACTAAAATTTATTTATTTTAAGTAAATGAGAAATTTAGTTTAGAAGGAGTCAAGCTATTTTTAGTAACCCAATTGTATATAAATAAGGCCTTTTGGGTTCAATAGAAAATGTACTTGATTTTGTGAGCAATAGAAGCAATTGAGCATTTATTTGTTTTTCTTTTCAATTCGTCAGTTCTCCATTTTAATTCCTTTGCAAATTTGTCCAATTACTAACTTAATCCCTCCCCTTTCCATCCTTCATAATCACAAACAATTCATCACATTCATCCATCAAGCATGATTAAAATCATGTATCACTAAATTCTTTTTAGCCTTAGCCCGGTTATCACTCCGTTAAAAAATTATCGTGAGTTTCGAAACCATGCTAAAAACTTTTTTATCAATACTCGCTATCACTCCGGTTTATGGGATAGTACAAATTCGTCTCTTAAAGTTAATTCTACTTCAATTCAAAAAGTGCACGTTGGATTGAAATAGGTTGGCATACAATTGGGAAGTCGAGTCGACCGTGCTGCATTCGAATTCCCGCGAACAAATTGGCGTGTCCAGGTGGGAAACGGCTAGTTGGAATCCGTCAAGGGTGGTAGAGATCGGATTTAAACGACTCACACGGTTGAGGCCGTTAATTCGAGTTGGGCGTTTCAGAGCGCAAGACTGTCGAAATCTTAAATCGCGAGCATGTGTTACGTGGTTAGACATTTGGCAAGGGTCAATTGCATGTCATACCGGAATCGGCTACAAGAGGAAAAGTTGGCGGTTGGGACGTTTTCGAGCGCTATAACAAGCTTATCGATTAAAAAAGGGAAGATTAAATTTCAAGGATCGGTTCAAATTCGGAGAGAACTGAGGCTGAGGCTAACCTTATTAAATATAGTTGTTCTCATTTTTATATCGATTAATTATTTGCATCAAGATTTATTTCACTTTATTTATTTTATTTTCGTTTTATTTTAGTTTAACGTTTTATCTCTAAACCCCCACTTATATATTTTTATTTTTGTTAGGAGACAATCACGAGTCGTAAGCACGCCCTTCGACAGGACATTCAAGAGAAAGACACGAGAGTAGATTATAGCAACCAATCCTTTTGGAATCGACCCTACTGCCTTATACTACTATTTTGTATTATTTGTCGCAGGAATATTTATATTTGGTGGATTCGACAACCATCACTTCCTCCATATTTGATCCATCAAGCCAAGCTCTCCATAATATCCCAAGAGTGAAGACAATCCAAGAACCCTACCATATTCCGAAGTTATTTCTACTTTTTCTACTTCGATGCAGTGATACCATGTGAAATATCTTTCACGGAATATTTCTTGAAATGCAAGACGGTGATTGTTCTTGGATGAGTTTTTCTTGAATAATGATTATTTTTTCTTGTTCCAAACTTAAATTATTCTCGACATAGTTGTTTTTAATGTAGAGGTTGTTCCAAATAAATGTTGTTTTTTGGTGGTGCTTTTCTTGGTAAAGCTTGTTTTGAATAATAGCTCTTTCGGAAAAACACAACTATTCTAAATACAAGTTGTTCCAAACAATTGTTGTTCTAAACATAACAATTCCTGAAATGCCATTATTCTAAACAAGAGTTGTTCCAAACTTTAGTTGTTCTCAAATAACAACTACGCTGGATGACAATTGTTATAACTAATGCCCTATTCTAAACATTGCTATTCTGGACATAGTTATTCTTTGAACAATAGTTATTCTGAACAACAACGATTCTAAACAAGAGTTATTGTTTACAAACAGGAGATCAACAATATATGTTATAAAAGTATGAATGGGACATCACATAAAGAAATAGCAGTGCAAATTCATGCAGTGAGTCTAGTACTTACAGAAACATCACCATGAAAAACATCAACTTGAGAAACGAGAAGCAAAACAACAAAACTTGACCGCACAGCCTCAATGCTCATGGCTTGAGAAAAGGAAGAGTCGATCCAAATGTGGCTTGTTTGGAGAGACATGATGATAAGTTTTAGGAATATAAGAGGTAATCATTGAATAAGAGTAGATTACATGTTTGATTGATTAGCAATGAACAAAACTAAGAAAGATGAGCAGATTGGAACTATATATATCATCTCCATCACCAGTTATTTTTCTTAGCTCAGAGGACCCAACAATGGAATGGAATGCAATAATGATCTTTTCTTTTTATCTATTATGGCTGAAAAAATAAACAAAAAACTTTGGTTTTTCTAAGCACGGAAAATATTCCAATGGGGTAGGGGAAAACTTTTTGAAGGAGAAAATAACAGTGCGAAATGGGCTTGTTTGATGTTCAAAAAATAGTGCAAAATGGAGATGCAGGGTATCGATCCCCGTACCTCTCGCATGCTAAGCGAGCGCTCTACCATCTGAGCTACATCCCCGCTGTACCATACTTATAATGTATAAAATTAACATGGAAATATGTAGTGCAGTTTCAGGTTTGGTCAAAGTATGGCCTAAACTTTGAGACTACTTAATATTAATTTTTATATGCAAGTCCATGAGTTTTGTTCAGAATTTTGTCAAATTATTTGTATTTTTATTTATATTTATAATTTTAAAATTTAAAAAATATATTTAAGGTTGATTTGTATTAAAGTTCAAAAAATTTTGATCCCCTACCTATCGTATATATTACATAGTTTATAATGTCTAATGTGGTACACATTATTTTTTACATATAATTTTTTTAAAATAATATAATTTTATTTACTATAATTTGTTTGTCGTGGTATTTGATCTTTTGAACATAATTAAAAAAATACTAACATATCAAATAAATAATTATAGTAATTTTTTTCATATTCAATATACAACATAGTTTTACTTTAATTAATTATATTAAGTAATATTTTTCGAAATAACAACTAATAACATAATTAACATATATAAATTATTTGATTATTCAAAAATAGTGCCTACAAAAAATTATAATCATTATTAAGGATTTTTACAAACTATAAAAAAAAGTGATATTTTGTAAAAACCCTTCACCATTAAAAAAATTTTCTTTTCTTAATATAGATATAATAAATTTTATTAGATGTAATTAATATTCATAAAAATAATATTTAATTTAATTATATTTTTTTTTGAGTTTTTACCTATAAATTAAGAATAATAAATAAATTTATTCGTTATAGATTATATTATCAATATATTAATATTTTTTTTGTGAATTACCAATATATTAATATTATCTTTATATATAATGGTAATTTCAAATATTTAATTTTTATTAATTATAAAAAATTGATTTTAACATTATTAATTATTATCATATTTAAAATAAAATCATATTTTTATATAACAATTATATTTATTAATTGAAATACTTGGATTTTTTTATATCTTTTATAATACAAACTTCATTACTCCAACAATAGCTCAATATTTGACATAATCATGTCCATTTCCAATAATGAATTCATTTTTACATATTTGGCATTTTCATTTCAGAGGATAAAGGAAAAAGGAAGCTAGTTATGGTGAAGTTTCGCCGGCTTTGATCAGTGGTAGGGCTCCTAAGAAAGTGAGAAGGCGGGAGGAAGAGCCAACGGATATGGGTGGTGGTGATGCGGTTATAAAGGAAGGGAGACCTCAACCTTTATCGTTTAAGGATGTTGTTTTGAACTCCAATTCCAATACCAGTTCTTTGGAGGAGGAGTGGATTTCGGAGGACCTTGCTCTTCATGATGGTAATGTTAAGAAGTGTTTGCTTGATGGGGTACCCACCATTGACTTCTCTGATAGAGTGTATGGACTCATAGATGAGAGCATGTCTAAAACACTTATCATTAAGATGCTTGGAAGAAATATTGGGTATAATGCTTTGTGGAATAAGGTCTGTGCTATGTGGAAGCCATCCAAGAGATTCAGTTAATGGAAATTTAGAATGGCTACTATTTGGCTAAATTTGAGTCTGAGGCGGATTATGTTACTATGGTATCGAAAGGACCTTTGGTCATTTTTGAACACTACCTGACTTGTAACATCCGTGTTCTTGAACTGAATTTGGAACAGTAAAAGAGTAGAATTGAGAATTAAACTATGTAGCTAAAATAAGAAAAAGTTAGAAAATTAAGGATTAATTAGTAAGTGTAAGAAAGGAGGAACAACTAAATAGAAATTTATCCAAATTGAATTACGAGTCATCATGGGAATTAGATTGATTAAGGAGGGGCAAAAGAGTAATTTGGTAGAAGATATTTTTGGAGGCAAAGTTTTGGGCCAAAGTGTAAAGTTGGAAGGCTCAAGGACTAAAAGTGCAATTTTATCATTTTTATTAAGTGAGATATTTTTGAAGAGAAGTCTAGAGAATTTGAGAGAAAGAAAAAGAAATAAAACATGAAAAAAAATCATCTTTTTCATAAGCTTAACCGTCCATGCCTATTCTCTCTCCATCCAAGTTTTGCTTTTATTCTAATTTAGTCCTTTCATCATTGTTAAGCCCTCCAAGCTCCAAAATCTCCTATTTTCTTTGAAATTTCTGAAAGAAAAGTATAGAAGGAGGTTAGTAGACACCTCAAACTTTTTATAGAATTCATTTTGAGGTGTTAGAGAGCATGGGGACTAAATTAGAATTTTGTGATTTCAAGAGCTATGGTAAGAGATGACTCAATTTTCATGATATACATGTATTTTTCTGCATATTAGCATAAAAATCATTGAATTATAGTTCATAAGTTTACATTTCTATGTGAAATTGAAGAGAAAGAGAAGAAACAAAAGGGACCAAATTGAAGACAAAGGAAAAGAATAGAGCAAGGGGTAAAAAGAGAGGAAATTCAGTCTTTTTGTTGTAAGTACTACAAGAATTTTAGTTTATAGTCTATATTCCATAATATATTTGAATTTTTAGCATGGAAATTGTTTTTAATTATGTGTTATAAAGATGATTAAGTGAGGTTAGTGTAATGAAACATGAGAAAGAAAATGTTTTCATTGGAACAGATTGGACAGAATCAGAGGATTAATTTCAAAAATTTACCAAAAATTGTATATAAAGAGTTAAGGGTCAAATTATATATTCAAGCTTATTGAGTTTATTTTCATATGGAAGAAACGGTGATAGAAATGGATCTGAATATTCTGAACTGAGTTTGTGTAACAAGGTCAGAGTAGGTTCGAGTTCCCCTGTTCTGACTTTGAAAAATCATATAAAAATTTTGAAAAATAATTAGAGGCTGAAATTTGTATTTTAAATTCCTTAATGAGTCTATTTTTAAAATAAATAGACATAACTATCATTTGATCTCTGTACTAAGAGATAGATAATTTTTAGTGAAGAAAGGTCGAAACTGTCAGGCAGCAGCGAAGGGGTAAATTGAAAGAATTTACTGTACTAATTAGCTAAAGTAAAAATTCTGAAAATTTTATGGTAAAATATATTTGAGTCTAATTTTAGAAACATCAAGTGGTTTATAATTTTGAATTCTGTAGTTCAAGATATAAATAATTTAGACTGTGACGCAAGTGGACAGCTTTGAAAATTAATGTGAAAATAAGAGTAAAGAGGTATATGATGATATATATGTGATGAACAATGTATATGTGAAATATTATATGTTTAATTATGAATATTGATTATATGATAAAATGGTGATATTGTGTAAGCCTTTGAGTAAATAAAGGTGAAAAATACAGGATTATGTATATGTGAAGAGAAATGTAAATGTGAAATATGAAATTATGAGAAATGATGAATATGAGAGATTATGTCCATGTAGACAAGTTAGAACCATTGTGATAATAGTGGCATGCCATTAAGGAATGCTAGCACGCTTCTGTTCAGCACTGTGTGTGCTTCTATTATCTAGCACTGTGTGTGCTTCTGTTCAGCACTGTGTGTGCTTCTGTTACCCAACACTGTGTGTGCTTCTGTTTCTCCAACACTTATGTACCTCTGTTAAGTACTTCAGTACTTTCTACTTGTTCCGTTTATCCGATAGGTTCTATGAAAGTCTACAATCGGCTAAAATGAGAAAAAGGTGAATCACTGTATGAAATGTGTCATGGTGGTAAGGTATATGATACAAATGAATAAAAGTAAAAGGTCATAAGCAAGAGTATTTACATGATTTTACATTACTTTTGTGGTACTTACTAAGCCTTCACCGGCTTAACGCGTTTGTTTTAACGCGTAGGTACAAAGTTACAAGGAGTAAAGTCGAGTTCAGGGACCTCTCATCACATCACATCATCCTTTGGAGGACTCCAAATATAGGTATTTATTTTAAAGGAAATGGCATGTACAATGGTACTTTTATGAGTCCCTAATGAGTGAGAAAAATGTTATCTTGAATGTTATGAATTATGAAATGAAATGATTAGTATACGATATTTTGACTCGAATGGTCTTAAAAGACATTTGTTTTTAAAGAAAATTTTTTGTTACTCAACTTTCTGTGCCGTACTGTAATGTAATGCTTCTATATTGGGTTTATACGTATAAATCGAATATAGGGGTGTTACATGACTGTCCAGCCATGGTCATCCCAATTTTTATCTCTTGATTCCTATCCTCAAAGTGTGGTTGCTTGGGTTCGAATTACGTGTCTTTCGGATGCTTTTTACAAACGGAGTTTCCTTCAAGAAATAGGTAGCCTAATTGGAAGGGTTGTGAAAATCGATTTACAGACGGACAAAGGTACACAGAGGCTATTTGCTAGATTTTCCATCCAAGTTCATTTAGCATCTCCTCTCATTTCGAAAGTGTGAATTGCCAATCGAATTCATAGGGTTGAGTATGAATCATTACCGTTAATATGTTTTGGTTGCGGATGTTTTGGGCATCTCAAAGACTATTGTCTTAATGCAAATTCCGAGAAAGGTTAGGAGGAAAATCAGTAGGATGTTCAAAAGTCTGAAAATATTTCCAATGGTACAGGGAGAAGTATGGTACAATAAAGGGTGGAGAAAGAACAACTCGGTAATTGGATGGTGGTTAAATGTCGGCAGAGAAGACAACAGAGGGTGAGAGAGACAGGGGAAGGTGTCACTTTTGGAAACAATCAAAATGGATCACGATTTAATTCACTTTCCATGGTTGTTGAAAGGGACGAGCTGTAAAAGGAGAGTAATTTGGGGTCTTTTCGATTTGGGAATCAGGAATTAAGGGGGAATCATGATAACAAATTATAGGGGGATTTTAATGGGAATTTCAATGGTGAATCTGACAGCTTGCCAAGTGGTTTTAGTGGGGTTGTACACGGGTCAAAAGGGGATGCAAATTTAAAGAAGCAAAAGGCTAAAGCAAGTGGTTCAAAAGGTGTGAAATTGGGGACTTGAAAGGAAGGTTTGGGCATTCGAATTGGGTCAACTGTTGTTGGTGATCGAAATGGACCTAGGTCACACAAGGAAGACTCAAATGGGCCTGTTTTTCTAGACCCAAAATTCCATACGGTTTCTAATCTTAAAGAAAACACTAAACCAAATTTATCATTGAGATTTAAAAATTTAGTTTCTTCAGCTTCATTTCCCGATTCTCTCAAGACAAAAATTTTAAATGGAAAATTCAAGTTTGGTGACAGAAATGGAGAATATACAGAATGGGAGAATGACGATTCAATCCCAATTGAAAGAGCGGTGGCAAGTCTTGTAGATAATTTGGACAGCCAAGAGAATCATGATGGCCAACGTTGTGATACGGGTTTGTTGGAAAATTCTGGTGGAGAGGACAACAATAGTAACCTGCATGATGCTCTTGAAGTTTATAGTGATGATAATAGTGAGGAAGGCATGTAGGACTGAGGTGAATTGGATTCTGGTGCAGGTCAATCTTACTCTTTCTTATTATATTATGATGAAAACCGATATTTTTGTTTGGAACTACCAAGGGGCAGGAAACCCAAAGTTTCATCGAATTCTTCATGAATATTTGAGAGACTTCAATCCAAATATAGTGGTTTTGTAGAAACTTGTGTAAGTGGTAGCACAGCGGAGAAGGTTATCCAACGTTTTGGGTAGCCGAATTCCCATAGAGTGAAAGCTTTGAGGTTTTCTGGTGGTATTTGGATTTTGTGGAAGAATACAGTGTAAGTGCAAGTTGAAGTTAGTCATTTTCAATTTATTCACTTAAAGATGAAGTTCCCATGTTTACAAGATTGGGTGGTGTTCATAGGTGTGTATGGCAGCCCTCGTTGGACGACAAGGAGGGAGCTTTGGTCTGATTTAGGAAAGGTTGCTAAAGGGATCTTGTTACCTTGGTTACTTGCTGGGGATTTTAATGCCCTTCTTAACGAGGATGATCAACAGGGTTCTCAGAGGGCTAGATATCCTTACAAGTTGTTTCAAAATTTTTGTAATGATTAGTGTTTGAAAGAGGTCGATTAATTAGGGTCGAATTTCACTTGGAATAGAGGTGCTTTATTTGAATGTCTTGATCGAGCGCTCTGTAATCTTGGTTGGGAGCCGATAGCTCCTAACTCAACGACTTATCATCTCTATAAAATAAAATTAGACTATAGACCGTTGGTAATAAATTTTGGGTTTAGTCGTTGTGATAGACTAACACGTCTTTTTCGCTATATTAGTGTGTGACTTTCTCATGTTAGTTTTGGTCAGCTTGTGTCGGAGAATTGGATTCATGAGGGAAGGTTTAAAGGTGCGGTCACTAGTTTCATGTGTGTAGCCAAAAAATGGAATCATGAGGTCTTTGAGAATATTATGCATAAAAAGATCTTGATCTCAAGAATTTGGGGTATTCAGAGAAGACTTGAGTTGTATACATCCTAGAGACTTATTGACCTTGAGAAAGAGCTCCGTTCTGAAGTAGAAAGTGTCCTCGACAATAAGGAGTTGTTGTGGAAGCAGAGATCACAACATGAGTGGATTACACTTGGTGACAAAAATACCAAATATTTTCATTGCCAAGCGAATAAGAGAAGAAATTTCAAGCAAATAAAAGCCTTAAAGTTAGCCGATGGATATTGGTGTTACGATGAGGAGAGGATCAAGTGTGAAGTTCTTCGTTTCTTTCAACAATTATATATCGCGGATGGCAGAATGGTTGATCGGTTCCCAGTTAGAAACTTATTTCCGTGTTTGGACTTTGCTGCGTTGGAGACTTTATCTTTGGCTTTGACGGTTAACGAGGTTTATAACGCTCTATTTGACATGGCTCCTCTAAAGGCCCCGGGGGTGGATGGTCTTCACGCGCAGTTTTATCAGACACAATGGAATATCATTGGTGAATCTTTGGTGGAGTTGGTTCAGAAAGGATTTAATGAGGGCGAGGTTGAGAGGTTCCTAAATAAAACATTGCTTGTTCGTATCCCTAATATGGTAGGTCCTAAAGTTGTCTCAAAATTCCAACCTATTGGTCTCTGTACGGTTCCCTACAAGGTACTCACTAAAGTAATTGTGAATCGTTCGAAACCTCTTATGCCTTTGTTGATAGAGGAAAATCAAACAAGTTTCGTTCATGGGAGATACATTACGGATAACGTAATCATTGCCCAAGAAGCAGTCTATTCTATGTGAATTAGAAAAGGAAAAAGGACTGGTTGGCTATCAAAGTTGATATGGAAAAGACCTATGACCGGTTGAGATGGAGATTTATTGAGGAAACTTTGGTGGCTGTCAGGATTCCTAGTACTATGATCAAGTTAATAATGCATTGTGTATCAACATCCACAATGCAGATTCTATGGAATGGTAGCCTTACGAAAGATTTCATTCCTTCCAGAAGGGTTCGACAAGGGGATCACATTTCCTCTTATCTATTTATTCTCACAATGGAACGGTTGCGTCATGCCATTAGGGAGGAGTTGATAATAGGAGATGGAAAGCTATTTCATTGAGGAGAGGGGGACCTTCTTTGTCCCACCTCTTCTTTGTAGACGACTTGTTCTTATTTGGTGAAGCTATTATGGAAAATGCAACAGCAATGAAGGAAATCTTAGACGAGTTTTGCTGGTTTTTGAGTGTAAGATAAATGAGAGTAAGTCTTTGCTTTATTTCTCACCTAATACTGATGATGTGTTATAACAAGAGATTGGTTGTGCTTTGGGTTTTCAACAGACAAATTATTTAGGGACTTATCCTAGGGTTCCTTTATTTCATTCAAGAGTGAGCAAAAATACCTTCCAATTTGTTGTGGACAAAATTCAAAGAAAACTCAACGGGGTTTAATGCTAAGTTGCTTACTCTAGCAGGTAGAGTGACACTAGCTAAATTGGTATTATTGTCTATACTTGGATATTTTATGTAGTCGACGATGATCCCGATTGGTATCTGCAAATGAATTGAACAGATTGTTTGGTGGTTTGTTTGGGGTTCATCAAAAAACGCAACTAAAGTTTCTCTTATCAAATGGGAGAATGATGTCAACCTCTTATCAAGGGAGGTCGAGGGCTGAGACGGATGGTTCCACAAAATTCTTCTTTCCTAATGAAGCTAGCTTTCCAATTTGTGACGAAGCTTAATTCTTTTTGGGTGCGCATTTTACATTCTAAGTACAAAATTATTAATGTTTGTCCGGATAAAATTGATAAACCAAACTGCTCTTATGTATGGCGTTTGTTAGGACGTATTTGGGGGGTGTTTCGAGAAAGAATCAGCTGGCATATTGGTAATGGGAGATCAATGGATTTTTTAAAGACAAATGGGTCCCCAAAATTGGGAAACTACAGGGTCTCTTGATTGTTAGAAGGAGTTGTCCGCCAGTCACTAAAGTTGCTGACTTGGTTGATCATACAGATGGGTGGAATTGAGTGGTATTAAGAGCTTATTTTCACAAAATGTATTGGATTGTATTTGAGCATGCTTGCCACCTAAGTAGGAGCTAGGTTCAGATTCTTATTCTTGGAAGATTGCCTCGTCTGATATGTTTTTTGTTAAGTCGGCTTACCAAAGTCTGGTTCAAGATGATAGTATTTTAGAAGATAAAAAATAGATGCTGGTTTGGAAGAATTTAGCTCCTTCAAAGGTGAAGAACTTTCTTTAGCTTTCTCGCAATAATAAAATTTTAAAAAATTGTGAACGAGCTCGTAGGGGTATGACTGATGATACAAGTTGCAGTGTTTGTGGTTCGGCTATTGAATTAGTTCTGCATGTTCTCCGTGACTGCAGGATTGCTAAGGATGTATGGTTATTGTTGTTGAAACCAGTTGAGCAAAATGCTTTCTTTAGTGCTGATTTGGAGAGTTGGTTAATAGACAATTTGAGTAGGAAGAGTTTCAATGCAGACCATGGCACAAGGGATGGTGTTACATTTGCTATCACAATTTGGTTGTTGTGGAAACAACGCAATAACTTGATTTTTAAAATTTTTTTAGGCCCTACTGCTGATGTGGTTAGAATGGTTAACAGTATGGTGTCTAGCATCCGAATGGCGTCTAGCAAACATTCTGGTACAGGGTTTAGCGTGATGCACAGGGATAAATGGTGTTCACCGGACTTTGGGTGGATAAAAATAAATTCAGATGGAGCCGCGACCAAGGACGATAGTTGGGCAACGACTGCTGGTGTTTTACGCAACTCGGATGGGTGATGGTTAGCTGGTTACCAAAGACATGTAGGTAGCGGTTCAGCATTATCATCGGAGCTTTAGGTCATTCTTTATGGTTTGCAAGTAGCTTAACTTCGGGGCTTCAAGAAGATTGTGATTGAAAGTGATTGTTCTATGGCTTTGAGTTTAATACAGGCAAGCTTCAATGGGGAATCAGTGGACACTATCGTTAAGGAAATTTCTCGCTTACTTCGGCAATTTACGGACTACAAACTTCAACTTGTTCGTCGGGATAACAACACAATGACGGATTGGTTAGCTAGGACTTACAATGTTACTGATATAGATATACGTATCATTGATAATCCTTGTTCTCATACTTATAAGTTGTTGATGGCTGACATATCAAATGGTCATGATGATTCAGTTTATTGAATAAGACATTCTAATGCCTCTTTTACTATAAAAAAAAGAAGAAGAGAGAAGACCATAAAATAATTAGTGAATAGTAGGCTTTTTTTTTTATCATGATTCCTACTTTTACTACACTTCTTCCATTACATTTTTATATAACTATTATAGTTATAGTAGGAAAAGGAACACAAACTCGCGTAAATATTAACACAAAAACTAACTACTTTTCATTCTTGGATTATGAAAACAATTTACTATGTCTATATATACGTATGCATGCATGCATGTATGCATGTTTCTTCCATTCTACATATGCATCAAGTTAAAAAAATCTTTAACTCGATCTATTATTATCGGTCAATATTATTACCCTCATAAACAATGTAAGAATCAAAACCAAAATGAAGAAACGATTACTTCATTAGCAACTCAATGAATTACAAGAGTTGAGAGTCTGAATTTATACAGGTTTAGCTAACTGGTTTAACAAAATTAACTGCTCCTAATAGTCATTAACAAACTTAACTACCACCAACTGTTTATACCTTAAAATTCACCCTACTACTGCACCTTTCTGGTATTCAAAGCTTTAAGCTTGCTGATAACCTTGAGTCTTGTTCAAAACTTTGTAAAGCATTTAGTAGAAAAAGGCTTCGTGAGTACATCAGCAACTTAATCCTGAGCTGGAACATGACCGACAACCAGTTTACCCGAAGTCACTCTTTCTCGAACAAAAAATAGATCCAACTCCACATGTTTGAACTTGGAGTGTAGCACTGGGTTTGCTGATACAGCTACTATGCTAAAGTTATCACACCATTTTGTAGTTTTCCCAGTATGTTGAACATGCAGCTCGATGAATAAAGCCTCGAACCACATGATTTCAATTTTTGCATGAGCTAGACTTCTACTCAGCCTCTGTGGAAGATTAAGACACCACTTGTTGTTTCTTTGACGCTCAAGACACAGGGTTTCCATCAAGAAAAATACATAACCCAAGGGTTGATCTTCTGTCATTAGGATCGTTTCCCCAACTTGCATCAGAATAACCAACAAGAGAGAAACCATAATTGTTGGTAATCAAAATACCATGATTAAGTGTAGCTTGAAGATATCTCAAAATTCTTTTAACAGCTTTAAAATGATGATCAAGAGGCTTGTGCATAAACTGACACACCTTATTGACAGCATATACTATATCAGGCTTGGTTATCGTAATGTACTAAAGAGCTCCTACAATGCTCCTATAGTTTGACTCATTGTTAATAGGACTTCTAGAGTGAACAGACAAGACACAAGAAGACAACATGGGAGTTAGAGTGCCTTTAACTTGTTCTATGTGACTTTTTTGTAACAAATCCAAAATATACTTGCGCTAACTGAGAATAATTCTGGACTCTATATGTGCAACTTCAATTCCTAGAAAATACCCCAGCTATCCCAAATCTTTAAGTGAAAAAAGTTGAATCCAGAGTTTTCACAAAAGAATCAATGCTTGGCTGATGATTTCTTGTGACTATTATGTCATCAACATAGACTAGTACATAAAAGAGAGTGTTGCCAGTCTTTTTAATGAATAACTAGGCATCTGATTTGGACAGTTCAAAACCAGTAACTAGAAGATGATCCCTCAGCTTTTGAAACCACGCTTGAGGTGCCTGTTTGAGGCCATATAGTGCCCTTTTAAGTTTGCATGCCAAAGCTAGTCCATCACTGTTACACTCAAAACCTGGAGGTTGTAACATATATATCTCCTCATTAAGGTCACCATTGAGGAAAGCATTGTTGATGTCTACTTGCCTCAAATTCCAGCCAATTTGATAGAAAGAGAGAGAACTACCCTTATTGTTACAGGCTTGACAACAGGCTGAAAGTTTCATGGAAATCTGCTTCTGCTTCTTAAAGATAACCTTTCACCACAAGCCTGCCCTTGTATCAAGCAACTGACCTATCTGCATGCTTCTTGACTTTGAAAATCCATTTGCACCCCACTACTCTACTGTTAGAAGGTAAAGGCACAAGCTCCCAAGTTTGCTTCTGAATGAGAGCATCATACTCTTATTGTGCAGCTTTTGTCACACCCTAAATTTGGGTTTAGAAGTTGTGAGGATATTTTAGGAATTTTAGCCTATATATGTTCAAAATTTTGTAAGGTTGATAATTAGTAATGTTTTTTACAATGGCTATTAGGATATTAGGATTAAGTGCAGACTGATCTATCTCGTAGGTTCTAATTTAGCAATTCCCGGAGATAGATCTAAGTGTGGGGGACGTTCTTTACGACGTTAGAGCTTATGCCGCTAGAGGTGTGTCTTTGTCTGTGCTATATATTCGTTATGTGATATTACTCATTGATATGTTATTTGTGTGATGTTATCTGTAAGATTATTACTCGATGTTGTGTATCACATGTTGATTTTCCATGCATATCTGTCAGTTTGTGGATACTTTGATTATCATGTGTACGGATTTTTGAACTCTAATCTAATATCATAAGAATATGTTGAGACTGAGATTTATTTTAATATCATATCATTGTGTGTACATGGGTTGAGTTGTAAGAAGGAAGTCGTGGTAATCACCCCTTCAAACGACTGATAGTAAAACCACTCTGATTGGTGACGATTGAATGGGGAGAGGTTCTGGGGAACCTTTCCATTATGTTGGTGTGTTGGAGTATTGGGTGCATTGTATTGTACTTGTGACTTTATTGCATTTGTGTTGTGATAAACTGTGTGCTTGTTTTAAAATGTTTTATGAAATTATTGTGATATTGTGTTTGTGATTGCTTGCACTTTAAAGACACATTAGGCTCTTTAGCTCATTCCCCCTCAGTTTCTCTTACAAATTTATCCGAGCATAGGCGACTTGATACTCGAAGGATCTCTTGTTTTTAATCATTTTCATTTACTATTCATTATGAATTATTTTTGGATTTTTCAGATTAATGTGTTATTAAATTATTTTGGGATTGTAATGTTTTTATTTAAATTGGGATTTTGGATATTTGTTTAAGGTATTTGATTAATGATTTTTAAGATTGGAATTATTCAAAAAAATGGGAAATTAAGTATTTTATTATGACATAATTTATTTACAAATTAAAAAATATTTGCTTTAAATGGCTTTTGAAGGCAAAATTGTAAAAGTGACCCTTTAGATTTGGAAATATCTTCTAAGCAGGGATTTGGGGGTTACAGCTTTGGTCTCATGAAGGCTTCCTCAATTGACATAGGTTCCCTCTCAGTAAGAACTGTAGAGTAGATCTTTGGTTTGAAAATCCCATGTTTAGGCCTGGTCTACATAGGATGAGTATTGATTGATGGCCTTGAGGAAGTGAGAACAGGAGTAGGTTCAACTTTAGTTTAGCTTGTAGGATTAGGAATAGATCCAGAGTTGTCACAAAGACTTGTATGTGTATCCCCAGGCAGCGATTCACCACCCCTAAGACCAGGAGATGAAGCTGAACTAGTGAATTTAGCAGTGTTTGGACTTCTGTCAACACTAGATTCTGCCATAAGAACCCCACCAAATCCTGAACTAGCTGCAACATTAGTAGAGGAACCATTTGAAACCTTAGATATTAAAGTAACACTTGACCTTTGATGCACCATGGATAGAGTAGTCTTCGTAGGAACATTTTGTGTCTTGGTAAAAGGAAAAGAGCCTTCATCAAAGATTACATGTCTGGAAACAAACATCCTGCCATTATCATCAAGACATCTGTAGCCTTTGTGATTTGAGCTATAACCCAAAAATGTACAAGCTCAAGACCTATACTGCAGTTTGTGCCTATTGTATGGTCTGAGGTAAGGATAGCAGCAGCAATCGAACACCTTCAGTGTTTTATACTCTGGTTTGGTATGAAACAAATTTTCATGAGGTGGCTGTCCTTAAAGAACTGGTGTGGGAAGTCTATTGATGAGGTGTACAACATGTAAAGAAGCATGACTCCAAAGATGCATAGGTAGGAATGCTTGATCAAGCAATGTAAGACTTGTTTCCACTATGTGTTTATGTTTCCTCTCTACAATCCTATTTTACTTAGACATATGAGGACAAGTCAGTTTATGTTGAATACCAAGCTAAGATAAAACCATGGTTAAAGGCTTGTATTCACCACCCAATCAGTTTGAAGCATTTTAATCTTACTACCAAATTGAACATCCACAAACTTGTGAAACTGAACAAATTTTCCAAGAACCTCAGCCTTTGTCTTTAAAAGATAAATCCAAGTGAACCTAGCACAAGAATCTACAAATGTCAAATAGTAAAAGCAACCTTCTGAAGCAAGTGGAGCTAGACCCCATAAATATGATGCCACAAGTTCAAAGGGTGAACTGTACACAGTTTTAGAGTCACTAAAAACAAGTTTATGTGACTTCCTTAATTGACAAGGACTACACACGCCAAACAAGTTTGTCTTATTTAAAACAAAATTACATTCTTGAATAACTTTATGAAGAACTTTTGTACAAGGATGACCAAGTTTTCTATGCCACAATGTTGGACCAAAAGCTTGATCAACACATGTTCGAATCTCAGCTGTGTTAACAGACTGAACACCTACATCAGTAACATTTTGTTGAGGAGATGTATCAAAACGATACAATCCTTTATAAATGTGGCCCACCAACAAAACCTTCGCTGTCTTGATGTCCTTCACAAAACAACAAAAAGGATGAAACTCAAAGTATAGTTGGTTATCTCTTGCAAACTGAGCTACAGAGATCAAGTTCTTGCATACTGTTGGAACACGTAACACATGTTTAAGATGCAACAGTCTACTACCAGAATCAATAGAAGAATGTCCTACATGAGAGATAGGAACATGAACTCCATTACCCATCAAAAGCTTATTCATACTTGTGTACTTAGTGGAGAGATTAAGAGTGGAAAGATCATTGGTTATGTGATTCGTGGTGTAACAACTTGGTTTTTAGTGGTGTTTAAAACAGTGGTTTCGGGACCACAACTCCGATGAGTCGGGTTATAAACATAAATTACTTAATTTTTATGATGTCATCAAAGTCATATTAAATTCTTATTAAGAAATTTTATCGTTTGGATAGTTAATTAAGTAAAAAGGATTGAATCGTAAAATGAGTAAAAGTTGAATTCTATATATTAAATCCATTAAATTCTAATTGAAGGATAAGTTAAAGTCCTTAATAGGTAAATAGACCATCCAAAAGGTAAGTGGACGGTTTAGGGGTTTTGATTGATGAAAATCTAAATAAATCATTAAAGGCAATTTAGTAATTTTCAAATAAAATAGTTAAAATGGAAGAAAAGAGAAATTAAAGGATATTCATTCATCTTCTTCCATAAGAAAAACAAAAGAACCCTAGTTGGAAGAGAGGAGATATTCGGCTAGTTTAGTTCATCGATCAAATGAGTAATTTTAGTCCGTTTCCAATAATTTTTATGTTTTTGAGTTCATATTAGCTTAATCTAGCTAACCTAAAGACTAATTTTTGAATTTTTCAAATGTTATAAATCTTACCATTGTTGAATATGCTTGTTCTTGAGAGTTTATGGAAGACTTGTATGCTTGGTGGTTGGGTTTGATACTTTTGTAAAGTGATTTTTAATGAAATTAGGGTTTAAGGACTAAAATGTTAAAATGGTGAAATTGTGTGTACTTGGTGTGAAATAATTGAATTGAAGGGACTTGTATGAGAACTATGGATATTCGGCTAGTGTGAATGGAAAGAAAATGGTTATTTTTCATGTTTTGTCCAAAAGAACTAAACTGAATAAAAGTGTAAGTATAGGGGTAATTTTATAAATTTCCAAAAAAGGACATAAATGTAAGAAAAAATCTAAACTTCATGATTTAATATGGAAATTTAATGATTTCTTGATTTAGATCACAAGCAAGCGACAGATCATGGAAAAGGGAAAATTGCAAAATAATCTCTAGAGTTTCCTTTTTGCTACAAACTCGTCTGGTAAGTTCGCCTAACTATATTCTACTTGTTAAATGCTAACCTTATTTGTTTGGTTCTATTCTTGATGATGGATCGTGATAGAAGACGCGAAAGGAATAGCATACTGGCTCATTTGAGCATATTGGGTTTGAGCACTACTGGCTCATAAGAGCATTACCGGATCGCATGAGTTGTTTTCATTGGAAGACCCGAAGGGGTATTGGAGATGAATACGGAAGGAATGGAGATGATTGTTCACATTCTCTTTTTCGTTTAATAGTTATCACGTAAGTTAACTATACAACGAACTTACTAAGCTCTGTAAGTTTACCATGTATTGTTTCTGTTTTGTAGATTTGTTTACTGTTGAAGATCGGATCCTCGAGAAGAATCACGCTATCCCGGGAGCTCATTTGGTAATCTTTCGCATCACTTGGCTTATATGGCAGGTAGTAGGATTGTGAACTTAATATATTTTATGTGTAATGTCAATGTAATGAGGATATCTTGATATTTGCTTCCAAATGTATTTTGTGTTTGTAATGTTTTAAATGACATCATGTTGATGTCCAAATAGGCATGATTTGAGTGTTAAATGTGTAAAGGAATTGTACTTGATGTGTTTAATATGGGTGAATGTAAACTTAAGAAAATCATGTGGATTTTGGAAATCTGCTTACTTGTTTCAGTAGTTCTCATGCGTGTATCGGTAGAAGTACAGGGTAGGAGAGAGGTTGTTTACTAACTTGAGTTGTATTGGTAGTTGCATAGTAGGTATAGGTAGATTTGTTCATAGAAGTATCGGTAATCCTGGTACTTGTATCGATAGAAGTTGTAGGGTAAAACTTCCTAGCTCTCTGGAGTTTTTAGTATCGGTAGAAGCATGACTTGTTTCGATAGAGGTGACACTTGAATTAATAGAATTATCTCAAGTATCGATAGAATTCTGCACTGTTTCTAGATTTCTTTCTGACTTGACTACTACCTATACTTGTCCAACAAGTACCAGCAGAAGTCTCCCAAAATCGTGAAAATGACATTTTTAACCCTATTTGAATTGTATCAACTTCTTATTCATGATTTATGACGTGTATAATGAAATGTTTTATTAAAAATATGTAAGAAGAAAATAATATTGAAGGTTAACCTGAGATTGATGGATAAAAAGACCTCGAGACCCTAATCGGGGATGGAAATAGGTTTTAGGTGTTAAACGTAGCCCCTGAATTCGGATACCAGATTGACCCTGCATCAGTCTTGGAGTGAATTGGAAACTAAGAACCTAACTGACCACCTCGATCTTGAAAGCAACACTGGTACATGTCACAATTAGAAGAGCTTCCAAGCTATCTTGGTTCAACCATCTAATGGTGATTTAAGGACATAGACTACCATCACAAGAAAAGCCTGTAAACCCCTCATCAAACTTATAATAGCATTTTTGAACAACATGTCCAACTTTCCCACAGAGTTGACATTGAGGCTAATTTTGAGCAAATCGTCCTCCATGACTTCTACCTTTATACACACCTCTACTCCTCTAAAAACCACTACCTCTGTACTGTTGTCTCTCCCTTTGATACTCAGTATTCCTTAACTGACTCGCATCATCTTGTTTTGCTGGTCAAGTTAGCTTGCATAGGAACATTAACCAAGAATTCCCCTTGTTGAGCTTCACAATCTAGCAGAATCTCAGTTAACAGATAAAGGGAAAGATTTGTAGCTGAAGCCACCATTCGTACTAACTCAAAATCAATAGATAAACCAATAAGAACAATACTAACATGTTCTTGTTCTGAAACTGCACTTCCAACTGTAGTCAATGAATCCGACATTGCTTTGATCTTTGGAAGATACTCTTTTATCAACATTTGCCCCTTCTTTTGAGAATACAACACATGTCTCAAGCTAGACATTTTGACATTAGACTTAATAGCAAACTTTCTTTCAATCGCAGCCTACACATCAAAGCTCGTGCGTGCATTAGTGAGATGAATCAATATTTCATCAGAAATAGTTGAGAGCAGCCAAGAAGCTAACAACTTGTCTTGCTGCATATGAAAACTATACTCAGGATTCTTGACCACCTGCCCATCTTTTTCAACAACAAACTGAGCAGGAATATTAATAGTACCCAACACAAAATCTTGAACATCATATCCTTCAAGAATTAACATGATCTGATATTTCCACAAAAGAATATTACCCTCACCAAGTTTAACCGTATCATGTTTTGGAAAATGTTGAAGTTTCTTTTCAACCACTGACGTTACTGATCCTGGTCCTGAACATGGAGGATCGACACGTTCTTCATCACCATTAGAAGACACATTCTGATTCTCAGCAACTACCCCTGTAACCATTGATCCCAAGAAGCAAAGAACTCAAAGAAAAACAAAAAAACCCCAGACTTATCCCAAGAATCTTAACTCTGATGCCATGTAGAGAAATATATCAGAACCAAAATGAAGAAACAATTACTTCATTAACAACTCAATAAATTACAAGAGCTGAGAGTCTGAATTTATACAGGTTGAGCTAACTGGTTTAACAAACTGTTTATACCTTAACAAAGTAAGTCTTTAGTTTTATTTGTTGATATGGAACTCAACTTGTAAGACAACTTGACTTCTTTTTCCCTTGTAGGATAAAAAATGAAGTAGTCTTAGGGCTAATTTAACATTGTTTTCGAAAAGTGCTTTTAAAAAGTGTGGTGGAAAAGTTCTTTTGAGAAGTACTTTTGAAAAGTTTGGTTAAAAATTTGGTTGTTTAGCATTGCTATCAAAAAGTGCTTTTGAGAAATAAAATGTATATTTTAGACATGATATTATAAAGTAATAATTATACATTTAAATAATGTTCAAATTAGTTAATATTATGATATTTTAGCAAGAATATAAAAATAATTTATTATAACTTATTGTTAATATTTTAATATATGAAATATTAATTTTAAACATTTCTAAGTAATTAGTATTAATTCAGCAGAAATGATCTTCTTGTATAAAAAAGGCTTCCACCCTAAAATTTGTTTTTTCTGCTAAACTTTCTGCACACAAGAGGTCCACAGAACGGTCTCCTCGTCGTTATCCTCCTCCAATTCCGACAACGACAGTCCTCCATTATCAGATAGGAGGTCAAGCATTGTGAAGCAAGTCTGTAACTTTCTTGCTCACTCTCTTTTTTGATATCATTGCTACTACTTACCTCTTGCTGAAAATTATTTGCAGGCAGATCTTTTGCTGTTTCTCTTTATTTTCCGCTTGATTCCTTTTTCTTCGATTTGTTTGTTCGGTGTTCCCGTTTGTTTTAATTTATTAGATCTCATGCAATCTTGTTTTTATTTATGTGATTTTGAAGTTCCTCTGGACCTAATTTTCTCTCATTGTTTAAAAGCTAGTTTCTTATTATACGTTTGATTTATTTTGTTGAGTTTCAAAAGTTCCTGCTGAATTTATGGCGATTGATTTGGTTTTTATTATTTTTCTGGCAATGTAGAGGATAAATCTTGTTGCCGTCTGTATTTCGACAGAAAAATTATTGAAAAAAAGAAGAAGAAGAAATTGGTGCCCGTGTCTAAAGCTAAAAAAGTAATTAAATTTTTTAAAAGCCCGTTTGGACTGCGATTGGTGATATTTTTAACTTTTTCAATAGATCTTTAAAGGCGTTTTAGAAGTAAAAAAGAAACACTTAAATGAGACTTGTTCATTAATCCTTCAAGCCAAAAGGACTTTTCTAATGAAAAATCCGTTTTAAACAGGTTGCTGAATTGCTGAACGGATCCTTAATGTTAACTATTATGTATACATTTTGCAGACATCAGCTGTAGAGATTAGCAATATAACTTATGATCATGACGTAAAGAAATACCGGTGCAACTTTCATGCAGTGAATCCATCCCTTGCAAAAATATCACAATGAAAGACATTAATTTAAGATACGAGAAGCAAGAAGACAAGACATCATCGTATTGTCACAATGCTCATGGCTTGAGAAATGGAAGGGTCCATCCTAATGTACCTTGTCTGGACAAACATGATGATTTCTAGACTTTTTTTTTTTTTAATTAGTACATAGTAAATTTTATGAATTTTATTATTATGTTTATAGTTTAAAGGTATTCTTGAGGATTGTTATATAGAGTAAATATTTGTTTCACATGGATGGGAATTAATATATTATGCATTGATTCTCCCCTTTAATGAAAATATTATATAGATAAAGGTGTTTACTGCATATGATACAAGTGATGAACACCAATGTTTGATTGATTTCCATTGAAAGAAAACTAAGATGGGATGAGCTGATTGTTTTTCACTGGAACTATATATATCATCTCCATCATCAATTAATTTTCTAAGCTAAGCTCGAAGGACGCAACAATGGAAAAGATAATTTGTAGCTGAAAAAGAAATTAAAATACTTGGGGGGTTTAACAGAAAATATTCCAGTGGCTTGCTAATTAAGTTTCTGTGAATATTTTAAAAGCTACAGAATAGCAGCGCACTGAACTCGGCTTGTTTTGAAGTATAAAAAAAAATTCAAAAATCAACAGAAAGTGGAGATACGGGGTATCGATCCCCTTACCTTTCGCATGCAAAGCATGCGCTCTACCATGTGAGCTACGTCCCCTTTACTTGTACCTTTCTTAATTTTATATTCTATTACCATTTAAGCACAGGCTTTAACAGAAAATATTCCAACGGGTGAGGAAAATTAAATATTAGTGTAAAATGGAGATGCGGGGTATCGATCCCCGCACCTCTCGCATGCTAAGCGAGCGCTCTACCATCTGAGCTACATCCCCATGACGTTTAACTATTTAAATTTATGTTTCATACTCAAAAACTAAATTTCCCCAAGTTCGCAGAAATCGCTTTCCTCGTACTATGTTCTGAACTTTTATATTTTTAAAATGGATAAATATCAAAACTATACATTAACTATGGTTTAATGTGTAATTGTATACATAAATTTTGATTTTGTGTAATTTTATACATGAAATTTTGATTTAATCAAATTCTTGTAAATTATTAACACAATTATTGATAAAACATCATTTTATGTTTATATATTGCATACATAAATAATTATATTTATCCAATATAAAAAAAATTAATGTATTTATTTCTTTAAATATGTATGATTAAATCAAAATTAAAGTTTCAAGTATACATTTGACCCACAATTAAAGTTTCACGTGCATAATTGGACCAAATTAAAGTTCATGTATACAATTACACATTAAATCAAAATTCATGTATAATTTTAAGATTTATCCCTTTTTGAAATATATATACTTAAAATTCATATTAGGTGATTTATTAATGAATTAAAAAATAATAATAATTAGTGATAAATATTTAATATTCATATGTAATTCCATAAAATGTTTAAGTTTGTAGTGAAAGTCCAATTCAAAGAAATTAAATTTATTATTTGATTGAATCACATTGACATTAATTTTAAATTCAAATTCAAATTAATGAATATTTATATGTATCAAATACATATATAATTCAAATTTCAATTAAGTAATTTATTAATGAATTAAAAAAATACTAATAACTAGTGATAAACATTTAATATTCATATGTAATTCCATAAAATGTTTAAGTTTGTATTGTAATAAAAGTCTAATTAAAAAAAATATTATTATTTGATTGAATCACGATTGGGGTGATAAAAAAAATTGTGTTTAAGTTTTTAGTTGACATTAATTTTAGATTCTATTGTAAGCGAATTTAGAGGGTAAGCAAAGACATTTATTTTTTCATTTTTTATAAATGATAAAATTATAAATTAATATATGGTAAAATTATACTTTGGATCTCTCAAAAATAAAAATTTTATGTATAATCCCTTCAAGAAATGATGAAACTATAAATTAAAACAAGATAAATTTACATTTTGACATTACAAAATATTTATAATTTAGTTTCGACTCTCTACAAAATTTATGGCTTCACCCAATTTCTAGCTCTAATCAATCACTACTTCTAAAAGAATAAAGGGTAAATTTCATTCACAGTTACTCTAAAATAAGATTTATCATATTTTGATCACTCTAATTTTTTTTTAATTTAATCACTCTAATTAAGATAATGGTCCAAATTAATCACAATCATTAAAATTTTTATTAATCTATTAACGGATTACTGATGTAACACATTAATCTATTAAATAACAAACACTTGATATTTATTTTTTACTTTTAACTAAAACTAAAAACATCTCTATAATTAACCCAAATCATTTTATTTTTATTATTTCTTTTCTCTTCTTTCTCTTCTATAGCTTTTGTTCCTATAAAAGCCACAATACCACTAAACCAAGCAAACTTTTCAATTTTGAATAAAGCATCTTAGCCATCCTTCAAAAAAATATTTATCAAATCCCTACCTAACATTTTAAAAATTTTGGAAAAATTTTATCATTATATTATATTTAAAAATTTTAAAAATACCATCAAATTAACTTAATGATTATTTTAAAAAATGAAAATACAAGCAAAAAAAAAAAAGTTTTATTCTTATAAGACATCTTGTTTGCCTTCCAAATATTTCATATATATTATCTTTTTTTTATCGGTTTTTAATATAAATTTAAATATTTTCCAATGACTGAATTAAAAAAAAAAAAACACCCAAAAATGATTAAAAAATATAACTATATAAAGACATCCAAAAATTCCGGAGTAAATTGCACTAAATGTCCCTAAACTATAATTTACATTTTAAATCCATCTTCAAAATTGAAAACATTTCAATTATATTTTAAACTTTGAAAGTTGTTTCGATCAAATCTTTTCATTTCGAAATTGTTAATTTTAAGTAAGAAAAAATTAAACCTTCAAGTTAACAAAATGATTAAATAAAAAAGGGAAAAAGGCAGAACTTTGGTGCAATTTACTCGATAGAAACTTTATTTTCACTTTTTAAATTTAAGGTTTAATTTTTTTTAATTTTAAATTATGTCATCAGTAGTGAAATTAATGGTTTTTAATAATAGAAGGATTTGATTGATATAACCTTCAAAATTTAAAAATGTAAGTAGAACTTTTTAAAATTTAGAGAATAATTATTTTATGAATTTTTTTTGGTGAATTTTAAAGGGAGAGTAAAATCCTAACAACAACGCGACCAGCGTGATTCGAACCCAAGTTACATCTTGAGTAATGAACACTCTTGACCATTAAACCAACATACATGATTCATTTTATGAATTTTATTATCGAGTAGTTTAAGAGTATTTTTTTCAAATATTATTATATATTTCACTACATTGAGAAATAGTATACCAGCTCTATAAATTAATTACATTTAATGAAAAACGTTTTATTAAATAATAATCATAATTAGGGTTTGTTTAAAACTTGTTTAAAATTTCATATTTCAATTTGCATCTTCAAGAAAAAAAATATATGTTGTAAACACATTTAACACTAATAAAGATAAAATTATAAATTAAATTTATATTTTTCAAAATTATAAATTATAAAATATAATTAAATTTATAAAAATTATAATTTTAATGTTTAGGCCCCAAAAATTAAGTGAAACCCGCTACAATTTGGGCCAAAAGGCCCATTACATGCCCAATAATAAAAAATAAAAAGAAACAGAAGCAAAAATGGCTTTCGCCTTCGGCTTTATATTATAGGGTTTTGAAAGCATTAGTTCTTCTTCTTCTCTCTTCTTTCTTCTTTATCGCAGATTAGCGGTGTATTGGCGGTGACAGCCATAAAGGTAATTTTTAAAAAAAATTCTAGCATAGTTTGTTTTTTCTTCTTCAATTTTCTTGTTTCCAATAATTTTGCAGTATCAATTTTAATGAATTCGTTCTTTTTTATTTTTATTTTTGGGATTTTGATGTTCTGTTTGCATATTGAATTAGATTCTTTAAAAATTATTTTACTGTGATTGAGATTTCTTATGTATACAAGTAGCTCTCTGAATATGTTCACTTGAAAGATTGTTCTTACAGTTCATTTTATTTGATTTCATTAAAACTATTGTAAATCTGGGTTTTTCTTGTTCTAAATTAGGGATTTTGTTGAATTTTTTTTTTATGATTGTAAAAACCAGAAGGTTACTTAGTTTCTGTTTCTTTGAGCTGTTTATAATGCATACACACACATATATAATCATCCTTTTGCGCCGATGGGCAGCCATGCTTGTAGATAAGTTGTCTTGTTGAATATGTTGAACTTAAAGAGATTGTTTCCAGTTTTACTCATTGTAACGTCGGTTTCTGTTGTTTTAACTAATGATGTTGTTAAACAGCAGCTTTTAAGTTAACCCTTCATTAGGACAGACATAGGATTGACTTGCTTGTTTCTAGTTATTAGCTTTTTCCGCCACTGATATATGTTGCTTGGAGCTGTTATATACTTATGATTATCTTCTTTATGGAACAGTTGCAATGGCATCAAATATGTTTGTGGTTCCTCAAACAAGAGGTACTGTCTTGTGTTGCAAATGTGGTATTTCGATGGTGCCAAATCCTGCCAACATGTGCGTAACATGTTTGAGGTCTGAAGTTGACATCACGGAAGGTTTACGAAAGCATGTGACCATTATGCATTGTCCCGAGTGTGATAGCTACCTGCAGCCCCCAAGAACTTGGATAAAAGCTCAGTTGGAATCGAAGGAGCTCTTGACGTTTTGTGTGAAACGACTGGAGACTGATTTGAAGAAAGTTAGGCTGGTAAATGCTGAATTCATTTGGACCGAACCGCATTCTAAGAGAATCAAGGTCAAGCTGATGGTTCAAAAAGAGGTTCTTAATGGAGCGATTTTGGAGCAATCTTATGTTGTCGAGTATGTTCAGCAAGATAACATGTGTGACTCTTGTACGAGGTATCAGGCGAATCCTGACCAGTGGGTGGCTTCTGTGCAGCTCAGACAGCGTGTATCACACAGACGAACCTTCTTTTATTTGGAACAGCTCATCCTGAAACATGATGCTGCTATCCATGCCATCAAAATCAAGCAAATGGATCAAGGAATTGATTTTTTCTTTGCTAACAGGAGTCATGCTGTGAAGTTTGTCGAATTTTTAGGTAAAGTTGCTCCAACAAAGAGTAGACATGACAAACAGCTTGTGTCTCATGATCCTAAGAGTAATAGCTACAATTACAAGTACACATTCTCGGTCGAAATATCCCCCATTTGCCGTGAGGATTTGATTTGTTTGCCTCCAAAGGTGGCTAATAGTTTGGGGAACCTGGGTCCGCTTGTGATCTGCACGAAAGTTACGAACAACATTACGTTGTTGGATCCGTTTACTATGAGGCAGTGTTTCTTGGACACTGACCAGTATTGGAGGCATTCCTTCAAGTCCCTACTTGGTAGCAGGCAACTGGTGGAGTATGATGTCTTTAACATTGAAGTTGTTTCTCCTGAATATAATCTCGGGGGCTCAAAATATGTAATGGCAGACGCTGAGGTGGCTCGTGTAAGTGATTACGGGAAGTTGTTTTACATAAGAACACATCTAGGCCATATTCTAAATCCGGGAGATCGAGCACTCGGGTACGACCTTTATGGGGCCAACAGTAATGACATCGAACTCGATAAGTATAGAGGACTTGTCCTTCCTGAGGCAATTCTGATAAAGAAGAGCTATGAAGAGAAACGCCAGAAGAAGCGTGGGAAGCCTCGTCCATGGAAGCTTAAGTCCCTCGATATGGAACTTGACGAGTCCAGAGGTAGAGCGAACGAACAGAAGATGGACACGGAATATGAAGAGTTCTTGAGGGATTTGGAAGAGAACCCTGAACTAAGGTTCAACTTATCACTGTACCGTAACAAAGATTACCGGCCATCAGAAATGGTATCGGTGTCGGATGGGGATGATCTGCCATCAGTTCCATTGGCAGAGTTGCTGGCCGATCTCGAGCTGAGTGAACAAGAAGATAGTGAAGATAGCATGAGAGAATGAATCTATGTTGTGCTTCTCGTATACTACTTTTGAGTCTTGCCTTGAAATGATGTTTTGAGTTATTGCTTTGTGTTTTTGTTTCCCTTTTCTTTTTGGATATAGTAAATAAATGTTCTAATTATGAATTTTATCCCTGTTGTATTACCCTCGAATTTGACCTTATTAGGGCTTTCAAAAACATTTTATGTAACAAAATAGTATAAATTAGCTGTTCGAAGTCGCTACTACGATGGAATTCACTTAACTATTATTAAATTTTTTTCACTCAACAATAAATTATTGACGGAAAATAACAATTTAATTTTTAATATTTATATAATGTGTTAATTTAGTTTTAATTTTAAAAAACTCTTGAGATTTATATATTGTATAATTTGATTTTTTTGCAGTTTTATTTTTATTTGTGATATTAAAAGTTAATTTCAAAAAATGAAAAAAGATGGAAATTATTGTCTTAGAGTTTTGTTGAAGCCTAATTTGTTCGGGTCCAAATTAAACTCATTTTATTTTAGATTTATTTTAAGTTTAAATTTATTTTAAATTTAAGTTTAAATTTATTCTTAAATTTAAATTTATAATGTCTAAAATACAATTGCAAAGTCCAATTATACACCGAAACCCACATATCAAGCTCAATTACATAATCAACCCAAACCCAATTCTAAAAGACCTAAATAAGCCCAAATTTGGGCCCAATCTCAATTGGCTCAAATTACCTAAACCTAAACTAGTCAAATCTGCTGCCACTTGCCAACAACTACCTCTACCACCATCCACTGAAAGGATGTCACGTCAGCACCGACAGCATCAGTAACATCAATCACTCGCCTGCAACAGCACCACTGTGAGCTGACCCTGCACTGCAAAAGAAAGAAAAGACAAACATTAAATTGAAAGAAACAAAAGAGAATCATTGTAAACATAGCTATAAAGCCAGAATAGAAACCAGTTGTAATGGTTACTAACTTTTGGTTTTTTGTGAACATTACAAATTGATACCAGAAAATAGCCTTTCGAAACATTTTGCAAATAAAAGTAGCAGCAGTTAATATCAAGCAAAAATATTCGAATAGCATCAAGATACAGAAGCAAATACAAGTCAGATTCACAGCACTTAGACATTAAGTTATTTAGGTATTTTCAATATATGTTTACTGTCATTTATGATTGCAGATTCTTAATCCCATCAGTTTCCAGATATGCATTAATGCCTGTATTAAACACTTCTGTTACCATTTATTATTTTTATTTTTAATCGTTTTCAAAAATGTAATAAATATATATGTATTAAATGATTTTAATAACATTAATAATAATATTAATGATATTAATAACCTAATTATATTTATTAATAAATTTTTTTTTGAGAAGTCATAGCTAGATCTGGATCCGAACCACCACCATTGGAACCGCGAACGGAGCACCCTTCGACCCACTGCCGTCTTTTTTCCTCCGATCTTGCCTACCATCAAGGAGATGCTTTGAATCTGGCAGTTTTACAAAATACATATTAGAAACATAAAAACAAATATGAAACAAATTAAGGGAATGAATAAAAAAAGATTAAAATCAAGGTTTTTTAAGAATTTAAACCTAGATCCACAGTTTTGAAAAAGTAATCAAAAGAGAAAGAATAGATTTGGAAAAGGGAAACAGAAGGCAGATTCGATTTTTTTAAAAGGGGGTGGGCTGTTTTCATAAAAACCTGGTTGGATCTATTAAGATCCATAGCAAGATCTATTTTTTTAAGAAACAATAAAAGAGGATGAAAAAGGAGAGGTATTTTTACCTTGTTGACGGCGCGTGGACGGAGGAAACCGTCGCGCGTGCACCGGAGGATGACGGACTGTGGTGCGCGGCGACCGCGTGCGACGCCTGACGATGCGCGTACGACAGGGTCTCGATGGAGTGGCGGACGAGGTCGGACCGGGCATGGAGAGCAGAGAACCTTTAAGAGAGGATTTTGAAAGTTTTTTTAAAAAAATGAATTTTTTTTATTGAAAATTTGGATTTATAGCAGCATTAATACGCTACCGTTTTGGGGGTGTGCATTTGGTGTCAAAACGACACTGCTTCAAACCTCTGACCCATGACTCGTCCGACCCGACCCGAACCGCCCCTAGGATCAGCATGTCTTTGAAAATGGTATATTTATGCAATTGATCCTTCCGCTTTTTTCTAAATTTTCAATCAGGTCTTTTTTACACTTTTAATTAACTTTAAATTTGCCTAATAATCTTATTTTTTATTCAATTTAGTCCTTTAACCCTTTTGAAGCCCCAAAAGCTACCATGTGTTAATATTTAAGTTTATTTATGCAAATGATCCCTCTTATTTTTAATTTGTTCTAATTTCATCCCTAAATCAAGTTTTGCTTAATTACAAAATTGGCCCAAAAATTTAACATGGTTTTCAAATCAACCCTTTGACTTCAAAAGGCTTGAGGAGTTGCCACGTGTCACCCTTTCTTGGTCTTATTGCCTAAAAGGTCCCCGAACTTTCCAAAATTTCATTTTTAACCTTGAACTTTCTAAAAATGACATTTTTACCCTCAAACTTTCCAAAATTCCATTTTTGACACCAAACTTTCTAAAAATTACATTTTTACCCTTAAACTTTCCAAAATTCCATTTTTAATCCCAAACTTTCTAAAAATTATATTTTTACCCTTAAACTTTCCAAAATTCCATTTTTAACCTCGAACTTTCTAAAAATTACATTTTTACCCTTAAACTTTCCAAAATTCCATTTTTGACCCTAAACTTTCTAAAAATTATATTTTTACCCATAAACTTTCTAAAATTCCATTTTGGCCCTGAACTTTCTAAAAATTACATTTTTACCCTCGAACTTTCCAAAATTCTATTTTTGACCCCAAACTTTCCAATTACCATTTTACTCTCGAATGTCTAAAAATTCCATTTTTAACCTTAAACATCCCTAAAATTACCATTTTACCCCGAATGTCTAAAAATTCTATTTTTGACCTCAACCCTTCTAAAAATTACCGCTTTACCCCCGAGCATCCAAAAATCACATTTTTGACTCCGTGTATTTTCCTTTTCATTCTCTTCAATGTTATTGTTTAGTTTTTGATTATATGCTTTCGTATTTCGTATTTTTGTATATTATTTATCTGCCTAATCATTTTTGTTTCGTGTTATTTTATGTTCGTTATTAACTGTTGATTCATATTTAAAATTACACATTTGTTCTCAAAATATTTTAAAACCGAGGTAATATCCCTTTCGTGTGAAACTTCGAGAAATCTTGCCCTAACGTGTCGGGTGTGATTTCTCGTATAACTCACATGAATCGAATATCCTTTTTCAAGTTTTTTTAAAGCCTTTTAACTTTGAGATTTCGAGAACGCCGTGTCTTAACGTGTTGGTCACGGCTTAAATTCTTCGCGAAAATCGAAGTAAACGAGTGTTCTATCTTCAAAATCTTTTAAGTCATGTGTCCGAGGATTGTATTTTAAACTTAATACGAAATTTCAAGTTCTCAAAAAATATATATATATAAATGATTTGAAAACAAAGTGAGGCAATATTCTTTTGTGTGAAGATTTCAAAAAACCATACCCTAAAGTGCTGGTGTGATCTTCATATAATTTACACAATCGAATATCCTCTTTAAAGTCTTTCAAAACGTCCTTCAATTTCGAAAGTCCGAGAATGTAGTGTCCTAATGTGTTGGACACGACCTCCAGTTCTCTTAGAAATTCGAAATACGCGGATGATTTTCCTCAAATAATATTTTCTTTTGAAATTATACGAAGTTTTCTAAAACAAAGATTGTATTTTAAACTTTACTCGAGTTTTCAAAGTTTTAACAAACTAAGACCCGAAAGTAATCAATGTGGTACTAATTTTGGGCATATGAGGGTGCTAATCCTTCCTCATGCGTAACCGACTTTCGAACCTATTTTCTGGATTTCGAAGACCAAAATATTTTCCAAAACGAATTTTAAACGTTTTATGGTGATCCAATCACACCAAATAAAATATTGGTGGCGACTCCTTTTTTATAATTTTTCGATCTTAAAATTTTATTCGAGACTTGTTTGTCTTTTTCGAAAATAAATGTTTCGACAGCTTGGCGACTCCACTAGTGGCATACTTTTTAAAAGAAACGAGAGTCAAGCCAAAATTGATTATTTTCGGGTCCTTTTTGAAAACTTTAAAACTTTCGATTTTGTTTAATATGCGATCCTCGGCATCTTTTATGTGATATTGCTAGTGTAATTCTGTATCCATATGCATTATGTTACTACCCTCTTATGTGGAAGCGAAAAACTACTCCTTCGTGAGGTCTTCACCTCCGTGCAGGATAGTGAATTACTTTCGGGATTACATCCGTACCCATGTTTTTGTGAAGTTTTCACTTCCGTGCAAACATGTGGGAAATGTGTCCCCCTGAACTGAACTCATCTGTATAAGCCTATAATGGGTGAGGATCGAGGAATCTGCTGGTTTGGGTACCCTTTACTCTAAAGCCTAAAACCACATATAGTAAACCGTAAGTACTTACTTTAGACGAGTTATACCGAACCTTTTAGCATTTATCCAAGACAATTTCTTAGATTCTTTGTTGTATACTTGTATGTTAATTTTATTATGTTTTGCTAACGTGTCTTGTTTAGTCTCTTTTGCTTGCATTGCATCATCATAAAAAGGAAAATGTGTTGATTTAAGTTCGATTACCAAATAGACAGTTTCATCATGGAAGAAGAATTTCTTGATAAAGTGGAAAATAACATGGTTACGTGCTTATGGTCAGAAAAATAGCAACGTGAAAAAGGAGATGGTTTAAAAGAAGGGCATTTATTAGAGTTTTGGGATTATACTCGAATTAAGGTGACTCAAAACAATTTGCAAGAATTAAGAGATGTTTGGAGTCAATGGGATAGCGAGATGAAACAGATGTTCTATCAAGAATATGGAGACTTGCCTTACTTGTTCGAGGTAAAAATCGACAAGCATCTCTTTTGAGCCCTCACGTAACATTGGAACCCCACCTATAGTTGTTTCAGCTTCGAGAACCTAAATATGATGCCCACGATGGAGGAGTATACTGCTTTGATCTGTTGTCCCAGAATTCAAGTTAATAAAGTATACTCAAAGGATGCATGTGTCCCAACGTTTCTGAAGAGGCTGATGAGTGTAATCGGGATGAGTGAACAGTGGGTCGCGTCTCGAATAAAGGTAAAAGGAGATAACAAGTGCATCAATTGGAAAAGCTTGTGAGATTTAATTTTGACACACCCAGATATGAAGAAATGCATTGACATATTTGCTCTTAGCATCTATGGGTTAATCCTTTTCCCAAAAGCATTAGGGCATGTGGAGGACGCGGTAACAATGTTGTTTGATCGGCTTAGTAAAGGTGTCATGCCTGTTCCAGCGATTCTTACCGAAACCTTCAGATCATTAAGTGCTTGCCGAAGAGAAGGGGAAGAAAGATTCATTGGTTGTGCAAAACTTCTCATGGTTTGGTTTCAAAGCCCTTGGAAGGTAGAAAGGTTTTCATGCAAAGTGTTCTTAGACAACTTCTCACCTTTGAAGGATTTTATTGCCACACAAAAGGAACAAAATGTGTCTGAGGAAAAATGGATGGCTATCCTTTAGAACCTTCAGGACGAGGACGTCGAATGATGCGCGCCTTGGTTCATCCCAGAGGAAATCCTCTATCGTTATGATAGCTTTGATTGGGTCCCTTTGCTCGGGGTATAGGGTGCCACAGGATATGCTCCTCTGCTCGTGTTAAGGTAGTACAAGACAAGATAATTTATCCCTGTGACACATGGCCTAGCTTAGTGTGAGTTCTCCTACAAAGGATATGATTACAAGAAAAGGGTCCGAGAAATAGCAAATGCATGGAAGAAAGTACATAGAATGAAGAAATTCAGTGCAGACCCGATGACAACACCAAACTATGATTGGTGGAGAAGTAAAAGAGTTAATGATAACATTTCAACGTCGAATCCTGAAAACGTTCGGTCGATATAGGAACATTTACAGGAGGTCCCATCAGGAATAGACATCATGAAACAAGACTTCCAAAGAAAAAGTGCAGAGTTTGGAAAGAGAATAGAGGTCCTGGAAGAAGAAAAGATGAAATTGGGACTGGACGTGGATATACACAAGTTAGAGGCTGAAAAACTGAGAAAGGGTAAAAACAAAGTCGAAGAGGACTTGGTAGACTTGAAGAAGGTTTACAAGAAGTTCTATTTATCTATGAGAACTGCGGGATTGGGCAAGAAGTTTGAGCAATGGCGATAGGAAATTTAGATGCAGAAGGACCAGACAGAGCAGTGGCAAAGAAAGTTTCAAGACGATCAAGCTCGTGAAAATACTCTGAAAGGAGAGCTATTAAAAAAACAAGTTAAGAATGACGAGATGAAAGCCCAAATAGCTGGTTTAGAAACAAGAATAGAGGAATTAGAAGAATCACTACGAAGACACCGAACCGGAACTCTATCCAAGAACTCAAAGCAAGCATGGCCGAAAGTCAAGAATTAAGGGAAAGAGTACAGGAACTAGAGGCTGCACTCCACAACAATGAGATTCGATTTGAAATCATGGAAAGAAATCTAGAAACTAGTGAATGGCACTCTCGACAAGCCTAGAGGTAAGTCGAAGAAAGGGATTATGTAATGGGAAGAGCATTAACCCAAATGAATGAGGTCGTTGATCACATGCAAGAGCTAGCTGTCGAAGCTGATATGTTGAGTCTCCAATATGAATCGAAATCAAAACGAGGATAGAAGTTAGTTAGACTTTTTAAAAAAATCAAAGCTCTAGGGAACAGGGCAAAGCCATTTGTGTAATTTTACTCTAAGTAAAGAAGTTTTTCTTTTGAAGAAGTTGCTCTAATGGAAAATGGACTTCAAAATCAATGCCTTTTCTTGCATTACATGCATGCATTTTATTAGCATTACATCTGTGCATATTTTTGCATAATTAATTCTAACTCATTAAAAGCTTTAACAGTTACATCGATAATCATTTAAAACTTACATCGCTATAATACTCGTAAAAAACAAAGGCCATGGAGCAAAGACTCGAACAAATCCAAAAAGAATTACAAGATCAAATGCAAGGGCATATTCAGGAACAAATGACGATGATGTGTAGGGAAATGAAAAATCAGTTTATGAAAGTACAAAAGAATTTTATGAATGAATTAACCCAAGTAAAACAAAGCGTGACTGACAAAGGAAAAGGTCCAGCAATTGATGAGGAGGAGGACCCTATTATTCCCTTAGGTTTTACACCTCTCCATAACTCAGCTCCACACGATGCACAAACACGGGAAGCCATTACTATAAGAACGTGACCGCAAGTTACTGACGCATCAAGGCTAGCCAATTATCTAGTAGGATCTGGATTAAACCCTGAAGATAATGCTGCAAATCTTGGTGTCTCGAATTTTGACGAGATAATGAGGATAGATCTTCCTAAGCAAATGAAAGAAAAATATAAGTAATTAGAGGAGGGGATTGAGGCGTTGCAAGTAACTGAAAACTCTTACAGGGTAGATGCCAAGAATTAAGTTTGGTTCCAAATTTGGTTCTCCCTCTTAAATTCAAGGTATCAGAATTTGAGAAATATAATGGAACGAGTTGCCCAGAAGCCCACCTTACCATGTTTTGTAGGAAAATAGCAGGTCATGTTCACAATGACCAATTGCTTATTCATTGTTTTCAAGACAATCTGACTGGATCGACAGTTAGACAGTACAATCAATTGAGCCGAGCAAAAATTCATTCATGGAAAGATCTAACACAGGCCTTCTTAAAACAATACGGCCATGTAACGGAAATAGCTCATGATCGACTCACACTACATAATATGGAAAAAAGATCAAACGAGAGTTTCAGACAATATGCATAGAGTTGGTGAGATATGGCAACTCAGGTACAACCACCACTTACAGAAAAAGAAACAACGATATTGTTTGTTAGCACCCTCAAGGCACCTTATCTCAACCATCTGTTAGGGAACGCCACTAAGAGTTTTTCTGATATGGTCATATCGGGGGAGATGATCGAGAATGCAATTAAAATCTGTAAAATTGAGGCTGGAAAAAGCATTAAAAGGCTCACTCCCCATAGGAAGGATAATGAAGTTAATAACACAAGTGTGTACAGGCTAAATTACGCCAAACCATTCGTAATAGGACAGCCTAAGGCCCCGACAAGCAATTACCAAAATACCCCAAGGTAGGAATCGGGTTTAAGGCCGAATAGGGTAAGGATTCAATATACTCCCCTTCTTATTTCATACGGATAACTTTACAAAATATTGTATGATGCGCATGAAGTATCTCCACAGCGCGTAAAGCCATATAAACCTTCGTTCCTAGCCTGGTACGATGCAAGCTCTCATTGTGAATACCATGTAGGGGTAAAAGGTAATTCGGTTGAGAATTACCTCGCCTTCAAAATACGAGTGGAAGGACTCATTGAGCATGGAGTCGTGAGATTAGAAGAACCAACAAAACCCAACATAGCTGGGAATCCCCTACCCAATCACCCAGAGCAGGGAGTGAATGCCTTGCTGAAAGGAAGAGGTCGAAAAACTAAAAGAAATGTCGGAGAAATTAGGTCTCCACTTCGATGGGTATGGCGATAGTTGGTCAAAGAGGGAATAATCGCGGAGGATAAGGAGAGTACAATAGTAGGGACTGACAACCATTGCGAGTTTCACGCTGTTGAGGGGCATGAAATTCAAGACTGCGTCGAGTTTAAAGCCATGGTATAAACGTTGATGGGCAACCGAAAATTGGAATTTTTTGAAGAATGAGAGGAGGTTAATGATGTCTGCGCCTCCGACGATAGAGTAGTTAAGGCTTAAGGGGTCAATCGCCCAAAGGTGATTATTTCTAAACCAGTAAACAACGCGACAAGGGAGCAAACAGTCCCTCGTATCATCATACAGAAGCCAGCAACGTTTCCTTACAAGGATAATAAGAAGGTCCCATGGAATTACAATTGCAACATAACCATACCAATGGAGGGGGAACTCCGGAAGGATGTGAATCTTGTTACCCGTAGTGGTAAGAATTATGACCCAGTAAATAAAGAGAAAGAGATCAACAAAGGGAAGGCAATAATGTGTGAGCCAGAGGAAGACATAATTAGTAAGCCCGAAGCACCTACGAACGAGCCAATATCTAAGAAAAAGGCAAAAGAGTTTTTGAAGTTTCTACGACACAATGAATATAGTGTAGTGGAGCAATTACACAAATAGCCTGCTCGGATATCAATCTTATCCTTACTCCTAAGCTAAGAAGCCCATCAAAGCGCGCTAATAAAGGTGTTGAACGAAACATATGTTGCAAATGACATCTCTGTTAGTAAGCTGGATCAGTTAGTCAACAATATGAGTACCGATAATTTTATTTTCTTCAACAATGATGAAATACCAACGGGAGGCATGGGTTCTACCAAAGCTTTGCACATCACTACCCCTTGAAAGGGGTACACGCTACCTGGAGTACTCATAGATAACGGCTCAGCTTTAAATGTGCTACCGTTAGCAACCTTGCGGAGATTATCAATTGATAGCTCTCATATGAGAGGATGTAATAATATATTAAGAGCATTTGATGGGATTGAAAGGAAGGTAATGGACAAGATCGAAATACCTCTTCAAATCGGGCCAAATACATATGATGTGGATTTTTTTATGATGGATATCAGGCCCACGTATAACTGTCTATTGGGAAGACATGGATTCACTCAGCTGGAGCATTACCTTCTTCACTGCACCTAAAAGTGAAACTAGTAAATGAAAGACGGTTAATCACGATCAACGCTAAAGAGGAAATTATCGCATCCATAACGAGTGATTCAGCTTATGTGGGGATAGATGAGGAGGCTGTAGAATGTTCTTTCTGCTCACTCGAATTCGTCAACGCAACCTTCATTGCTGAAGGGAGCAAGATCCCTGTGCCCATGATATCATCAACTACTAGAATGAGCATGCGTCTAATAGTTGGAAAAGGGGCATTACCTAGAAAGGGACTAGGAAAATACCTTCAAGGAAGGACCAGTGTGCCAATGCTGATAGAAAAAAAAGATCATTATGGCTTAGGGTACAAATCAGACGCAAAACAAAAGAAAAAGGAGCTAGAAAGAAAACTAGAAAGAATGAGGGCAAGATTGTCCTGAAAGAAAATTTCATGGGAACCCATGGTCTTCCCGCACATATATGAGACTTTTATCTCAGGAGGGGTGATTAACCAAAAGACGGGGCTAGAAAAAGAGTAAGTAACAGTCAAGAATGGAGGAATCTTGAAGGATTTAGGCATCAAAGCTATATCCGATGAAGAGAAAAAGGGGAACCTGACAGGAATTGGTCCATGTGCACCTGGAAGCATTCTGAACAATTGGACTGCAGAGGAACTCCCTGTAATTTTTAAGATTTCTTTAGAGTAATGTTCAGAACCCCTATTGCTTTAGGCTCGAAAGCAATATGAATCTTTTTGTAAAAGGGCCTATAATCATTATCTAGTTATTTTGAATGAAAATGCATCTTATATGACAATTTTTCTCTTTCTTGATTATTCTTTCATTCTTAATCCAACTTAATAAACCATTCGTACATATCTAATAAACAAAATTTCTTTAATACATACATTCTTGACCAAATTGATAAACATACTCATGCACATACCATATAATCATTCTTTCGTAAATTTTTTTTGTTCTTTGAACCTCCCTTTCATTCTTAGACAGGTCCTCGAATATCAATAATATGAGTAACTCTGATGCTAACTTAGAAGCTTATTTCGAGCAAGATATGTGTTTAGAAGAGCTTCAGGACCTCGAAGATGAGTAAGATTGCAATTTGCCTCCGGATCTGTTAAGAATAATAGAACAAGAAGAAAAATGAATCCTGCCTCATTCAGACCCAGTGGAAGTTATTAATCTAGGAAATGAAGATGAAAAGAAAGAGGTGAAAATTGGGATAAGTATCCCTTTAGAAACCAGAAAGAATCTTATTGAGTTGCTTCAAGAGTTCCAAGACATTTTCACATGGTCTTACTAAGATATGCATGGCTTGAGCACTGACATTGTGGTACACAAACTCCCTATAAAAGAAGAATGCAAGCCTGTGCAGCAAAAGCTCCAAAGGATGAGACCAGATGTATTATTGAAAATAAAAGAAGAGGTCAAGAAGCAATTTGATGTCGGGTTTCTCCAAGTAGTCAAATACTCGGAATAGGTAGCTAACATAGTCCTTGTTCCTAAAAAAGATGGGAAAGTGCGTATGTGTGTGAACTGTTGAGATTTAAATAAAGCTAGCCCAAAAGATAACTTCTCATTACTTGACATCGACACCTTAGTCGATAACACAGTAGGTCATTCCCTATTTTCATTTATGGATGGTTTTTCTGGGTATAATTAGATAAGGATGGACCCTAAGGATATGATCAAAACCATATTTGTCACATTGTGGGGAACATTTTGCTATAAGGTGATGCCCTTCGGACTAAAAAACACAGGGGCAACTTATCAAAGGGCCATGGTGACTTTGTTTCATGACATGATGCATAAGGAGATTGAAGTTTATGTCGACGACATGATTGCGAAATCCCAAATGGAGGAAGAGCATGTAAGAATCCTGAGAAAGTTGTTTTGAAGGCTAAGAAAGTACCAATTAAAGCTAAACCTAGCAAAATGCACTTTCAGAGCTACGTCAGGAAAGATGTTAGGCTTTGTAGTTAGCAAAAGAGGAATTGAAATTGATCCGGATAAAGTCAAAGCCATACAAGAGCTACGGCCACCCAGTACGCAAAAAGAAGTTCGATGGTTTTTAGGAAGACTAAATTACATTACTCGGTTCATTTCACAGTTGACTGAGAAATGTGATCCTATTTTTTGCCTGCTTAGAAAGCGCAACCATGAAGTATGGGACGATGAATGTCAGGAAACTTTTAATAAGGTCAAAGATTATTTATCCACAGCTCTCATCTTAGTACCTTCAATTCCTAATAAGCCGTTGATCCTGTACTTGGCGATTTTTGAAAATTTCATGGGATGTGTACTAGGCCAATATGATGAATCTGGAAAGAAGAAAAGGGCGATATATTATCTCAGTAAGAAATTCACTGATTGTGAGACTCAATACTCGCCAATTGAAAAATTGTGTTGTGCTCTAGTCTAGATCACGCGAAGACTAAAGCAATACATGTTATACCGTACTACTTGGTTAATTTCAAAATTAGATCTTCTAAAGTACATGATGAAGTCGGCTGCATTGAATGGGAGATTGGCTAGATGGCAAATCTTGCTTTCAGAGTTTGACATAATTTATGTCTATTAGAAGGTAGTAAAAGGGAATGCGATAGCGAACTTCTTAGCCAGCAAGGCTTTAGAGGACTATGAGCCAATAAAATTTGTCTTCTCGAATGAGATTTAATGTGTGTCGCGACCGCTGAACAGGTAACCATAGTAGAACATCCTTGGAGATTGAATTTTGATGGAGCTTCAAATGCCATGAGTAATGGAGTCGGGGCAGTTTTTGTATCACCAGAAGGAGACCGCTACCCTTTCACTAGCAAACTCGATTTTGATTGCACAAATAACATGGCAAAATATGAGGCATGTATCATGGGAATTCACGCAGCCATTAAGCGGGGAATCAAAGTTTTGGAGATATATGGAGAATCTGCGCTAGTAATCTATCAAATCAAAGAAGAATGGGAAACAAGAGATTCTAAGCTAGTGGATTACCGTAAATTAGTTCTCGAGTTAATCAAGGAGTTCGATGATGTCACATTCCATTACCTACCATGGGAAGAAAATCAGATGGCTGATGTTCTTGCCACGTTGGCTTCAATGATTAAAATCAATATACCAAAAGATGTAAAAACCATTCAAATTAGCATCTATGAGGCTCTAGCTCATTGTTATGATATTAAGGTAGAAGAAGAAGAAGAAGAAAAGGATGATCGCCCATGGTACCATGATATTCTTCAGTTTGTAAGAGATCGTTAGTACCCCGAGTAAGCCTCAAAAAATGAAAAGAGTACGTTGAGAAGACTCGCTAGTGAGTATGTCTTGAACGAGGAAATCTTGTACAAAAGATGTGTTGACGCAATTGAAGCTAAGAAGATCTTAGAAGAAGTTCATGAAAGCATTTGTGAGACACACGCCAATGGTTTCATGATGGTCCGACAAATAATGAGATTTGGGTATTATTGATCTACTATGGAAGGCGACTGCATCAATTATACCAAGAGATGCCATAAGTGCCAAATTTATGGAGACAAGATTCATGTGCCTCCCTCACACCTTCATATCATGACTTCTCCTTGGCCGTTTTCTATGTAGGGCATGGATGTAATAGGGCTCATTTCTTCAAAGGCTTCCAATGGTCATAGATTTATCTTCATGGTTATTGACTACTTCACCAAATGGGTAGAGGCAGCTTCTTACGCTAATGTCACGAAGACGGCGGTTAGTAAATTCTTGAAGAAGGAGATCATCTGCCGATATGGGATGCCGAAAAGGATCATATTTGACAATGCTTTGAATTTGAACAATAGCACAATAGCGGAAGTTTGTGAGCAATTCAAAATCAAGCATCACAACTCATCTCCTTGTGGCCCAAAAACGAATGGATCTGTGGAGGCAGCTAATAAAAACATCAAGAAGATTGTTACGAAAATGACTGAAACTTATAAGGACTGGCATGAAAAACTACCATTTATTGCCTATAGAACTTCAGTCAGAACTTCTACTGAGGCAACACCGTTCTCATTAACATACGGTATGGAAGCAGTCTTGCCTATTGAGGTTGAAATACCTTCTCTCCGAGTCTTGACTGAGCTCTAATTAGATGAGGCAGAATGGTTTCAAGCTCGATATGATCAGTTGAATTTAATCAAGGAAAAGAGATTAAGAGCTATCCGCCATGGTCAGATGTACTAGAAAAGAATGATATGAGCTTACGACAAAAAGGTTCGTCCTTGAGAATTTCATGAGGGAGATTTAGTTTTGAAAAAGATACTTCCCATACACAAGGACTTCCGCTGAAAATGGATGCCCAACTGGGAAGGACCTTACGTGGTAAAGAAAGCTTTCTCAGGAGGAGCTCTCATTCTCATAGAAATGGACGGTAGGGATCTGCACAACCCCGTCAATTCAGACTCGGTGAAAAAATACTTCGCTTAAAAAAAAAAATAATAATAATAATAAAGAGATTAAGATGAAAACCCACAAAAAGGCGTCTCGATGCAAAAAAAAAAGTTCAAGATGAAAACCCGTAAAGGGCGTCCTGAAACCAAAGAAATTTTGAGTTGAAAACCCACAACGGACGGTTCAAATCCAAGAACGGGTCAAAGTAATAAAATGGAGGAAAATTACAACTTGAAGCATTAACAAAGCACTCCAGGTCTTCTAGACACATATTCGAGCTCAAAAGTGATTCTCGGTAAGGCGGCGCAGGGAAGCTCATTTTGCGATATCCGGGGCAACTAATTGTCTTTTGTTGTTTTATTTAGGCAATTTTTGACTAATATTGCCTTTGTTCGATCTTCTTTGTTGAAAAGAATTTTCAATAAATCACGACTCTATTTCTTCACAATTTTGTTTGAGCATTTTGCATATTAAATAACAGATAATAAACTAATAAATCTTATAAAGATCCATGGGCATTATTCTAAAATTTCCAAAAATTACAGGGGTCCGAAACAGGATTACCAAACTTGAAAACAAGCAGTTCAAGATCAGCCTAGAAGAAGATGGGGCAACACATCAACGATAAAGTTTGGACAGGCGATAGACCATGCCAACCTAAATAATAATAAATGAATCTGACATTCATCATGCACATTCATGAAGTTAGGAGCATTTGAATCATTCTAATCATGACTTTCTAATTTAGGCCTACATAGAGGTCTATAGAAGCATACTTTACAGGTCACATCCCCGCAAAATGGTGAGAGGAATCAAGGAAACTTCGAGCATTGAAGGAAAAGACTGAGACACAAAGGCGAAGTTGAAAAGGAGCAGGACTCCCATACCTTACTCCAATCATTGGGTAGATTGCAATTACCCAATACAAGTGAGACAGTTATCTTTCTGATGAGATAGAGTCAAGTATACCAACTCAAGGCTCAAAGTGAGTGAATCTTTGAACCCCAGCTTCCTGATGAGATACTGAGAAGCAGGTCGAAGCAATAAAATGGTTAGCTTCCTGATGAGATACTGAGAAGTGGACCAAATTTGTCTTCCTGATGGGATACAGAGAAGCGGATTGAGACAGTGAGCTGGTCATCTTCTTGATGAGATATAGAGAAGTAGACCAACTCGATGAAATCAAGCTCCAAGTGCGCAAATCTTTCGAACCCCAGCCTCCTAATGAGATACTGAGAAGCAGGTTGAAGAAATAAAGCGGTTACCTTCCTGATAAGATATAGAGAAGTGAACCAGATTCATCTTCCTGATGAAACACAGAGAAGTGAATCAAAGCAAGTGATGTGGTCATCTTCCTAATGAGATACTAAGAAGTAGATCAAATCAATAAAACTAGGCTAAAAGTGAGCGAATCTTCGAACCCCAGCTTTCAGATGAGATACTGAGAAGTAGGTCGAAGCAATAAAGCGGTTACCTTCCTGATGAGATACAAAGAAGTGAATCAAATTTGTCTTCCTGATGAGATAAAGAGAAGTAGATCAAAACAAGTGATGAGGTCGTCTTCCCGATGAGATACTGAGAAGTAGGCCAAATCAATGACACCAGACCAATGAAATTACAAGCGAATCGAATTGTAACACCCCTATACTCGATTCATATGTATAAAACCAGTATAGAAGTATTACATTAAAGTTCAGAATAGAAAAAAAAAACTAGTCATGTAAGAAATAAGAAATATTTTTTCATCAAACGATGCATTTTTAGGCTTCTTGATTCAAAATATCTTAAATTAATAATGTATAATTAAAATCGAGACTTAAACCCGATTTTTTAAAAAAAAATAATTTTTAACATAATTTCAACCAAAATTCATCATTTCATTTCATCAACTCAAAAGCATCCCAAATCAACATTTTTCCTTCCATTAGGGTCACATGTAAATACCATTTGTACATGTCATTTTTCTTCAAAGTAAATTACCTAAACTTGAGCTTCAAAAGTGATGTGATGTGATGAGAGGTCTCTTGCTCGACTCTATCTTTTCGTAGCTTTTGTACCTACGCGTTAAAATAAACGCGTTAAGCCGGTGAAGGCTTAGTAAGCACTACAAGCATAATAGATGATTATTTATTTATTTCTTAATTTTATCAAACATTTAATTACTCATGCGTATAAAATTTCTAACCTTTCTTGCATGTAACATTTAACTTACCATAATTTTACCATAACACACATTCATCCTCATATTCTAACTTACCTCAATGGTAGATTTTACATTTTCATCCCTTTTTCACAACTTAGTCATTTCAATCACATTAGTTCACTTAATTATTAACATTAAATTACACATACACATATAGTATTTATCTTTCATGTATTCATCATTTCACTTACCTCAATGTAATAGTTTGCACATTCTTTCACTTTTCACAATTTAGCCATCATAGCTTTCTTAACCATAGCTCACTTGTCCTATTTATCCACTTGGCCCATAGTAGACTTCTATAGAACCCATCGGATAAACGGAACAAACAGAGAGCACATAAGTGTTGGGCAACAGAGAGCACACAAAGTGCTAAACAGAGAGTACACAAAGTACTGAGCACACAAAGTGCTAATCAGAGAGCACACGAAGTGCTAATCAGAGAGCACACACAGTTCTAATCAGAGAGCACACACAGTGCTAATCAGAGAGCGCGCTAGTGTTCCTTAATGGCATGCCACTATTATCACAATAGTTCTAACTTGTCTACATGGGCATAATCTCTAATATTCATCATTTCTCATAATTTCATATATCACATTTACATTTCTCTTCACATATACATAATCATGTATTTTTCACCTTTATTTACTCAAAGGCTTACACAATATCACCATTTTATCATATAATCAATATTCATTAACACATAATATTTCACATATACATTGTTCATCACATATATATCGTCATATACCTCTTTACTCTTATTTTCACATTAATTTTCAAAGTTGTCCACTTGCGTCACAGTCACTAAATTATTTATATCTTGAACTAAATAATTCAAAATTATAAACCACTTGATGTTTCTGAAATTAGACTCAAATATATTTTTACCATAAAATTTTCAGAATTTGTACTTTAGCCAATTTGTACAGTAAATTCTTTCAATTTACCTCTTCTCTGCAGCTTGACAGTTTCGACCTTTCTTCACTAAAAATTATTTATCTTTTTGTACAGAGATCAAATGTTGTCCCTGTCTATTTCCTTTGAAAATAGACTCATTAAGGATTAAGCCATATAAATTTCAGTCTCTAATTATTTTTATACATTTTTCTATAATTTTTTTCAAAGTCAGAACAGGGGAACTCGAATCTACTCTGACCTTATTACACTAAAACTAGTATATCTCGAAATATGCAGTTCCTTTTCTTTCACTATTTCTTCCATATGAAACTAAACTCAATAAGATTTAATTAAATATATAATTCGACCCTTAACTCATTATATACAATTTTTGATTAATTTTCAAAGTTAGTCCCCTGTTACTGTCCAAACTATTTTGAAGTGAATTTTTCCCTTCTCATATTTCCTTTGCACTAAATTTCATTTAATCACACCTAATCACCATATTTATAACTAAACATATCATTTTACTCATTTTTATCACAATTAATCATATACTTTAAAAAGAATAAGTTCTCAATTTAAAATCTTGTAGTACTTACAACAAAAAGACTGGTTGTCTCCTCTTTTTAATCCTTGCTCTTCTCTTTTCCTTTGTCTTCAATTTGGTCCATTTCCTTCTTTCCTTTCTCTTCAATTTCACATAAACACATGTAAGCTAAATGCTATAATTCAATGATTTCCGTACTAAATTACAGAAAAATACATGTATATCATGAAAATTGAACCATCTCTTACCTTATTTCATGAAAACCCAAAATTCTAATTCAATCCCTTAACTCTTGAACACCTCAAAAGAGACTCTATATGAGAATCGAGGTGTCTACTAACTCTCTTCTATTCCTTTCTTTCAGAAATTTCAAAGAAAATGAAGGTTTTTGAAGCTTGGAAGGTTTAACAATGGTGGAAGGACTTAATTGCAATAAAGGAAAAGTTGGGTGAAAGGAGACATGCATGTGACGGTTGTGAAATGAGAAGAAAAGATTATATTTTCATCTTTAAATTCTTTTCCCTTTCTCTAATTCTCTAGATTTCTCCACTAAAAATATCTCTCTTTAATAAAATGGTAAAATTACACTTTTAGTCCTTAGGCCTTCCAACTTTACACTTTGGCCCAAATCATTGCCTCCAAAAATATCTTCCACCAAATTACTCTTTTGCCCCTCCTTAATCAATCTAATTCCCATGATGACTCATAATTCAATTTGGACAAATTACTATTTAGTCCTTCCTCCTTTTTCACAATTACTAATTAATCATTAATTTTCTAACTATTTTCTTATTTTAGCTATATAGTCTAATTCTCAATTCTACTCTATTACTATTCCAAATTCGGTTCAAGAACGCGGATGTTACACGAATGAAGCTACAGTGGAAAATTTTGTCTTTTTTAAATTGCCTCAAGGCAAGATGGAATCATGACGTCGAAGATATAAAGAAGCAGATGCAGTAAACTTGACCGACAAAGCAAAGCGAAGGGTGGGTCAACCATAGAAGGAACGTCAAAAGAGATGAAACGTGACCAAATTGGACCTCCTTTTGATTTTTGCTCCGTTCCTGTTACACAGCAACAAGCAAAGAGGGGCAGCTGTTGAAGCCCAATTTGTCCAGGCCCAAACTAAACCCATTTTGTTTTAGATTTATTTTAAGTTTAAATTTGTTTTTAAATTCAAATTTATTTTAAGTTTAAGTTTAAATTTATTTTAAATTTAAATTTAATTTAAGTTTAAATTTATTCTTAAATTTAAATTTTATCATAAATTTAAATTAATAATGTTCAAAATACAATTTCAAAGTCCAATTACACACCAAAACCCACATCTCAAGCCCAATTACATAATCAACCCAAACCGAATTCTAAAAGACCCAACTCAATTGGCCCAAAGGACCTAAACCTAAACTAGTCAAATATGCTGCCACTTGCCAATAGCCACCTCTACCACCATCCAGTGAAAGGATGCCACGTTAGCACCGGCAGCATCATCAACATTAGTCACTCGCCTCTGCACCAGCACCACTGTGAGCTGACCTTGCAGTGCAAAAGAAAGAAAAGACAGACATTAAATTGAAAGAAACAAGAGAGAATTATTGTAAACATGACTATAAAGCTAGAATAGAAACCAATTGTAATGATTACTAACTTTTGGCTTTATGTGAACATTACAAATTGATACCAGAAAATAACCTTTCGAAACATTTTGCAAATAAAAGTAGCAGCAGTTAATATCAAGCAGAAGTATTCGAATAGCATCAAGATACAGAAGCAAATACAAGTCAGATTCACAACACTTAGACATTAAGTTATCCAGGTATTTTCAATATATGTTTACTGTCATTTATGATTGCAGATTCTTAATCCCATCAATTTCCAGATATGCATTAATGCCTGTATTAAATACTTCTGTTACCATTTATTATTTTTATTTTTAATCGGTTTCAAAAATGTAATAAATATATATGTATTAAATGATTTTAATAACATTAATAATAATATTAATGATATTAATAACCTAATAATATTTATTAATAAAAAAGAAATTTGAAAAGTCATACCTCGATCTGGATTCGAACCACCACCATTGGAACCGCGAACGGAGCACCCTCCGACCCACGACCGTCGTTTTTCCTCCGATCTTGCCTACCATCAAGGAGATTCTTCGAATCTTGTAGTTTCACAAAATACATATTAGAAACATAAAAACAAATATGAAACAAATTCAGAGAATGAATAAAAAAGATTAAAATCAAGGTTTTTTAAGAATCTAAACCCAGATCCACAGTTTTGAAAAAGTAATAAATAGAGAAAGAATAGATTTGGAAAAGGGAAACAGAAGGCAGATTCGATTTTTTTAAAAGGGGGTGGGCTGTTTTCATAAAAACTTGGGTTGGATCTATTAAGATCCATAACAAGATCTGTTTTTCTAAGAAACAATAAAACAGGATGAAAAAGGAGAGGTATTTTTACCTTATTGATGGCGCGTGGACGGAGAAGATCGCCACGCGTGCATCGGAGGATGACGGACGGTGGTACGCGACGACACGCGTACGACGAGGTCTCGATGGAGTGGCGGACGAGGCCGGATCGGTCATGGAGAGGAGAGAACCTTTAAGGGAGAGGATTTTGAAAGTTTTTTTAAAAAAGAGGAAAATTTGAATTTTTTTTATTGAAATTTTGGATTTATAGCAGCATTATTACGCTGTCGTTTTGGGGGTGTGCATTTGGTGTCAAAACGACATTGTTTCAAGCCTCTAACCCATAACCCATCCGACCCGACCCGAACTGCCCCTAGGATCCGTGTGTTTTTGAAAATGGTATATTTATGCAATTGATCCTTCCACTTTTTTCTAAATTTCAAATTAGGTCCTTTTCACACTTTTAATTAACTTTAAATTTACCCAATAGTCTTATTTTTTATTCAAGTTAGTCCTTTAACCCTTTTGAAGCCCTAAAAGCTACCACTTGTTAATATTTAGGTTTATTTATGAAAATGGTCCCTCTTATTTTTAATTTGTTCTAATTTCATCCCTAAATCAAGTTTTGTTTAATTACAAAATTGGCCTAGAAATTTAACATGGTTTTCAAATCAGTCCTTTGACTTCAGAAGGCCTGAGGAGTTGCCACGTGTCACATTTTCTTGGTCTTATTGCCTAAGAGGTCCCCGAACTTTCCAAAATTCCATTTTTGACCTCGAACTTTCTAAAAATGACTTTTTACACCAAAACTTTCTAAAATTCCATTTTTGACCCTAAATTTCTAAAAACTACTAAACTTTCCAAAATTCCATTTTTAACCCCAAACTTTCTAAAAATTACATTTTTACCCTCGAACTTTCCAAAATTCTATTTCAACCCCAAACTTTCCAAAATTCCATTTTGACCCTCAAACTTTCCAAAATTCAATTTGACCCTAAACTTTCTAAAAATTACATTTTTACCCCCGAACTTTCCAAAATTCAATTTTTAACCCAAAACTTTTAAATTACCATTTTACCCTCGAATGTCTAAAAATTCTATTTTTAACCCCGAATCTCCCTAAAATTACCATTTTACCCCAGATGTCTAAAAAGTTCATTTTTGACCCCGACCCTTCTAAAAATTACCGCTTTACCTCCGGGTATCCAAAAATTACATTTTTGACTCCGTTTATTTTGCTTTTCATTCTCTTCAATGTTTATGTTTAGTTTTTGATTATATCTTTCGTATTTCGTATTTTTTATTTTTGTATATTGTTTATCTGCCTAATCATTTTTGTTTCGTGTTATTTTATCTTTGTTATTAACTGTTCATTCATATTTAAAATTACACATTTGTTTTCAAAATTATTTTAAAATCGAGGCAATGTCCCTTTCGTGTGAAACTTTGAGAAATCATGCCCTAACGTGTCGGATGTGATTTCTCGTATAACTCACATGAATCGAATATCCTTTTCCAAGTTTTTTTTAAAGCCTTTTAACTTCGAGATTCCGAGAACATTGTATCCTAACGTGTTAGTCACGACTTAAATTCTTCGCGAAAATCGAAGTAAATAGGCGTTCTATCTTCAAAGTCTTTTAAGTCACGTGTCCGAGGATTGTATTTTAAACTCGATACAAAATTTCAAGTTCTCAAAAAATATATATACAAATGATTTGAAAACAAAGCGAGGCAATTTTCTTTTGTGTGAAGATTTCGAAAAACCATACCCTAACGTGTTGGGTGTGATCTTCGTATAATTTACACAATTGAATATCCTCTTTAAAGTCTTTCAAAACGTCCTTCAATTACGAAAGTCCGAGAATGTAGTGTCCTAATGTGTTGGACACGATCTCTAGTTCTCTTAGAAATTCGAAATACGCGGATGATTTTCCTCAAATAAAATTTTCTTTTGAAATTATACAAAGTTTTCTAAAACGAAGATTATATTTTAAACTTTACTCGAGTTTTCAAAGTTTTAACAAACTAAGACCCGAAATTAATCAATATGGTACCAATTTTGGGCGTATGAGGGTGTTAATCCTTCCTTATGCGTAACCGACTTTCGAACCTGTTTCCTGGATTTCAAAGAACAAAATATTTTTCAAAACGGATTTTAAACGTTTTGTAGTGATCAAATCACACCAAATAAAAGATTGGTGGCGACTCCCTTTTTATAATTTTTCGATCTTAAAATTTTGTTCGAGACTTGTTTGTTTTTTTTCGAAAATAAACGTTTCAACAAGTTTTAATTATTTTTCTTTTTATATATTTTCGATCAAATTTAATTGATAAATTTGATTTCTTTTACCTTTTTAAGTTGAAGATTTAAGTCTAAAAGTTGAGGGTTAAATTTTTTTAGAATTAAAATTAAATTGTTACAATTTATAAATATTAAGAGTTAAAGTTATTATTGTGTCAATTTTAAAAGCTATCACAACGTTGATAACAAAAAAAAAATCGAATAATTAAATAATATTTTGAAACTTTTCATAATTGGATGACAAAAAAAAAATTTAGTAATTGAGTGATTGCTATTATAATTTATCATATTATTATTATTATTATTATTATTATTATTATTATTGTAATTGTCAAACCAGATAGTTCTCAATTTGATTCATGAAGTTATTTGATAACCATGATGAGTTCCTCAATTCTACCACATGCAGGATGCAAGTCAAAATATCTACTTTATTAAAACCCTAAAATTTTCTTTATTTTTCTTAAAAAAAAAGGAAAAAAAGGTTAAAAGATAATAAAATTTGAACTTTGAAAAACTTGAATATCACTATTTAAAAATATTTGTATGAATTTTCGAGTGAGTAAATATTGATTTGGTATCGTTGTGATAATAATTTAAAGAGATTGAGTTAGAATTAATTAGTATTTGAAAGCTTACAAATAATTTAAAAAATATATGAATTAAATTTGTCGTTGAAGGTTGATTTTTTTTTTGACACTATTAATTTTCTTGGCGTAGATTTACTTAATATTAATATTGATTCTATATTTGTTGAAATAAAATGTTTATTTATTTCCATTCATTACCCATGAAGTCTTCTTCTCTTAATTCTTTTCATTCCACCACTGAATAATCAATAAGAACTTGTAAATCTAGATCGGTTAATTGTTCTCGAATAGCACTTGTTCAAGTTTAATGTAACTATTCATTTTTATAAAATTCCAACGCGAAATGATTCAACTAAATCTTACTTTTACTTTGAAGCTTTTTCCTGTGTCAGTATTCGAAATTAGGATTCGATTTTTTATAAAAAAAAAGCTAAACTATTAAAAGAGTGTTTAAATTATTCAATTTTTATTTATTGAAACGAGTCTCCATTATTTTTGTAATTATTTTTTTCTTTGAAATGAAATATTGATTAGAGAGATTAAATTTTGATTATGTTGACATTATTACTATTATGATAATTCAGAGAATACGAATTCGAGTAAATTATATGAATTTATTTAAATAAAGTTAGAAAATAATTTAACATGAAATATTTGGTTAGTGGTGCCAAATCAAAAGAATGGTCCAATAATAGTTGCTAGTGGCATAGATGTGATTATGTTAATGGAAGAAGTTGGATTTGATCAATTTTGGACGGTAGGAAGTATTAGGGTTGAATCTTGAGTTTTAATTTTGTTTGATATATAAAATTTTTTACAATCTTCTAATGATTTTAATGTTTTATATTTTAGATATTTCAAAAAAATTTAGTAATTTTTTAATAATTTTTTAAATTATTTATAATTTTACATTTTTAAATATTTGGTTGGTGTGGACCACCACATTAACAATAAAATGATTGACTCAACAATCGTTAATGGCCGTGTCAACACATTAATCGTCAATGATAAAAATAATTATTCCAAGAACTTAATTGGTATATTCTTAACGCGCGAGAGCTTAGTTGGGTGTGCTTTTTCATGGAGTGGTTTGATTGTTCTTTTTCTTTTAATGAAAATTACAAGATATTTTATTCCAAGAAAGCAGTTGGTTCTTAAGATACATTCCTAGAGAGGAATAATGAAGTACTGATTTCATAGTCAAATTGGAATTTGAAAGAAAAAAAGACTTACAATTGATTGAGATCCCTCTAGAAGTAGTTTTAGCATTTATCAAAGCAGATAAAGTAAATAATTTTTGTATTCCACATAAGTTGTTACTCACAAAAAAATTTACAAGGCTTTTTTGGACCATTAAACTTTTTTTTTTTTTTTAACTTTGGATTTTGTTAAGTATTAATTTTCACAAGAAAAATCAGTAGTGTTGATTAGTTCCTAGTTCAATTGATATAATTGTTATAACAACAATCAAGAAGATGTGAATTCAAACGTGTTTAAGCTCGTGTTTTTCTTCTATTTCAAAGTAGCCTAAGTTTAGGTTAATGTAACTGAGAAGTCCCTCTATGATAGGGACATGATCAAATTAATCTCTCTATTATTATATGAATCAAGTTAATCTTTGAACTATTAAAAAGAATCGAATAAAGTCAAATTAGAATAGAATTAACATTTATTGCTTAAAAAAATAATTTTTTGTCTAACAAAATTAATACTTTTAAGGTTTTTATGATTCTGCAAGAAAAATCTTTTTAATAGCATAGTGACTAAATTGATTCATTTAATAATTTTTACAACAATTTTTTATACAATAAATGTTAACTTTGTTACAGTTTAGACTTATTTGATTTTTTTAAAAATATAAGGACTAAATTGATTCATTTAATAATAAAAAAGTTATTTTAATCTAATTTTTATAATATAGGACCCTAATTAGAATTTGTTGTTGTTCAAGCAATGGATACTTTCTTGTGAATAATGTTTGTCTATGCCATTCACAATTTGAACAACCTTAACATCAAAACAAAGAAATACAAAATAAAACACTTTTTTAGATAAAATTTATGTATAATAATATTAGGCTAATTTTTAGAAATATGTTAAAAAAATTATTTGAGAAAGTAGGCTCTTTTTTTAAAAATTTATTAATCTATGTTGTTTTCGAAAAGAGAAAAAAAAAACACATATTACAGGGTGTGCTTTCAGCCACGTCAGTTGAAAACGCGTCTTACAAGATGAGTTAAGACTTGTTTTCACTGAAAGTTAATAACTCAGCTCTTTTGGTCATGTGGTTAAATATTAGTGTTTTTATCCTTAAATTTCGAGTTTGATTCCTCTCTTACTCACATTTCTATTTTTTTAGATGGTTAGATTTCCATCCCTGAGTTCTAAGTTCAATTCCTTTTAGAAACATTTTAATATGTATTTATTAATTATAAATAAAAAAACTTGAAACAAAATGAAATAAAAATACATATTAAAATGCTTATAAGAATAATCAAATTTAGGACTCGAAGATAAAATCACAATTATCTAACATTTAACCAAAAAATTTAATGCGTCAAAAATATTAATTAAAAACAAAAAAAGCTTTAAAAACAAATGCAAGTAAGAGAGGAATCAAATCCAAGACTCAAAGATAAAAGCAGTAACATTTAACCAAAAGAGCCAAATTGTCAATTTTAAGTAAAAACGCGTCTTGTAAGAATTTTTTTAGCTGACATGGTTGAAAGTACGTCTTGCAACAGTAAAAACGCGTCCTGCAAAACACATTTTCTTTTCTTTCTCCAAAAACAGTGTAAATTGATAAATTTCGAAAATTTCAGCATACTTTCTCAAATTAATTTTTCTTTAGCATATACATCTAAATTAACCAATAATTTTAACATGATACATAGTTGTTTACGTTCCATCTAACTCAAAATACAAGTTTCAAATTTTACTTGAGTTTATCTAAATTCTTCGAATGATTAATTTAAATCCGTTTAGGCTCAATTATATATATTTAAATTAATTGTTATTATTTAATATTTATTAATTATATATTTTATTATCATTATTTTTTTCTTCTATTAAATTTCTAAATATAAAAAAAATTAATAATTTTTTAAATATTTATATTATAATATAATAAATTTTATTTTCATATAACATAAATTACATAATATATATTAAAAAAAATACATAATATATAAAAATATTATAATATTGAAAATAAGTTGATCCCAGTTAGCTCACAGGCTTTTAATATTTGAGTCTTCAACCATATTTTTAAATAAACTTATTTTTATTTAAATTCATTTTTTACGTAAGTAAATTTTTTAATTATTTTATTATGGAAAAAAAATTGAGATTTAATTTTTATATTTTAATTTGATTTATTTTATTTTTTACTATTATTGGTATAAATGATTAGCACCTTAAAATATTATCGTTAATGAGCTAACGTGGCTTTTTATTTTATAACAATCTAAAAAAACTTTAATATGACTTTTTTAAATTACGATTTTAGTCTATAAGTTGGATCTCCAGTTACTTTAAAAAAATATTTAAAAATTCATGAAATATTAATAAATTAGAAAAATTAATAAAAAAATATATTTGCAAAAGTCAAAGATAAAAATCAACCAAAGCATAACAAAAAAAAAATATTTTTTTGTTAAATTAAAAAAAGAAAAAAGAAAATCCATTTTATTATATTAAAAAATAAAAATAAAAATAATAAATATTTTATTGTATTAAATATAGTTTTTAAATTTTTTATTTTAGGTTGTGTTATTTAGTTGGATTTTTTTTTTAGGTTTTGGGTAATAAATTTAATTGTTATTGAGTTAGTGAGTTAATATGATATAATTATTCTTTAACATATATAATTAATATAATATTGCTTTATAACATAATATTCGGACCAGGTCGAACTCGTGCCAAAAAATTTTCTTAAGCCTAACCCATATAAAAAACAAGTTTTAAATTTTATCCAAATTCATTTTTCGAGTTTTATATTTTGTTCAAATATTTTTATTTTTTAAATAAACTTACAGATCTGAACAATTGACCCGACCCATTACCAGGATAGGATCGAAAAAAAAAAGTTTTATAGGTATATAATGAAAAAGAAATGTAATAAAGCGAAAGAAAGCAAAAAAATAATGGGAAGATAAAAAAGGGGAATCCATTTTGAAGTAATTGATTTGTAATTCCACTGAGTGGCGTATGGTGATGGAAAAGGCACTTGCTAATTTGGCTACAACCACACCAATGACAGTGATTGTTGTCTTTGTCTCTTTCTGAAACATGTTCTTTTATTCTGCCCAACTATATAAACCTACGTATTTGCAAACGTGGCCTTGTCTCAATGGAATTTTAGGTATCTTAATCTTCCTTACCTAAATAATTAAAAACATTCAACACTTCCACGTTCTTTTTCTAACATGTGATTTTCTTATTTTTAAAGTTTTGAAATTTAGTTTTTTTTACTTTTGATTTTGCGAATTTAAGGATTTAAAATTAAATTTTATTAATAAAAATAAATAGAGTTATAGTAATATAAATTCTAATTTAAGGAAACTTCATTAACAATTTAATTCAGAAAAGGAAAATGGCTAATATTTCAAAATTAAAATAAATGGAGTAAATTTCGGAAAAATACAGGAATAATTTTTTTAAAAAAAAAAGAAAATTGTTTGTCGATTTGGAATATGCTAAGATCACTGTTGGTAGTTAGCAGCGCAGAGATGAAACTTTTTTTTTTGTGCTTATTTCTTTGGTTTCTCTTTCTTGCCCAAGCTGCCCTTTTTATCTGTTTCAAACTGCCCAATCTGCCCTTTGTTGAAACACTTTCTCAAGCAGCGCTTAATCTCTCTCTCTCTCTCTCTCTCTCTCTCTCTCTTTCTCCGTCTATCAAAAATTGCCTTTTGACTAAATTTCATAAACTGGGTCTTAGTGATTAACAGCTAAAAATCTACTTTTTATTTGTATTTAGATGTTTTTAGATTAAAAAGTTGTCAGTTTTATTGGAAGGAGGCAAGAAAAAGTTGCTTTCTGTGAGAAGAATTTGGATGGTTTTAGAAAGATGGGGTTTGGCCATCAATCTGAAAGAGAGAAACAATCATCAAGGAAGAACAAAGATGAAGAAGAAGAAACTGGGTGTTGGGTTAAATTAAGATTTTTGGGAAGTTGCATGTCTTCAAGATCAAGAGTTGATAACTCCATGAGTGGAACAACAGGTATGATCTTATTTTTAATCTCTTAAAAATACCTTTTTTCTTAATATATAACTGGAGAGTATAAGAAATTTTTAGATTATAGCCAAGTATTTTGGTGTTAAACAACACTTCTTTTAAAAACTTTTTCATCTGAGATTGATCTTTTATATAAATATTAGTTAATTTGTGGTGCTGATGCTATATACTTGCATGTTAATAGAGTTTCTTTTTTAGGCAAATAATCAGTTTTTGGTGAATGATGTGATTAGTTGAAACTTGAAAGCAACTATTTTGGAAAAGCCAATAAGATGAATCCTTGAGGCATTTTGATACAGTTTCTAAATACTGTTGTGTAAAAATGCATATATATAAATTGTGAAATGGTATCTGATAATTACTACTGTTGAATGATCTTTGATTTCACTGTCTTGTTGTTTGTACAAATTATCAGCTGAAAGTAAATCGACGACGACCAGAGAGAAAAGCCGAGATCAACCGGTTGTTCCAGTGTCTTCCACAACCACTAGTAATGCAGAAACTGCTTCTTCGACACCAAAATATAGTGAGGAACTGAAAGTTGCTTCGCAGCTTCGAAAATTCACATTTATTGACCTTAAGTTAGCAACCCGGAATTTTAGACCCGAGAGTCTTCTCGGTGAGGGTGGATTTGGTTGTGTCTTCAAAGGTTGGATTGAGGAGAACGGAACTGCTCCTGTGAAACCTGGTACTGGACTTACCGTTGCTGTCAAAACACTAAACATTGAGGGACTTCAGGGTCACAAAGAGTGGCTGGTATGACATCTAAATTTCATATACCATACAATTTTTTCTATTGTAAATTTCATGTTCCCCCAATGTTTCAGGCCGAAGTGGATTTTCTTGGGAACCTCCTTCATCCCAATTTGGTTAAATTGGTTGGTTACTGTATCGAGGATGATCACAGGTTACTGGTATACGAGTTCATGCCACGAGGAAGTTTGGAGAACCACCTCTTCCGAAGTACGTAACCCTTGTGGTTCATGATATACCTTTTGCATGGTTTACATGATTGTTTAACCAAAGTATTCCGACACTTAAATAGCTCAGCCATGCATATGCTGCTAGCTTTGTTTAATAAATGTATGGTTTCTATGGTGCTCTTTAACTTAGGTTAAACCGAGAATCAGGGTTTTGTTATCGGAAGGTAATGTCGTCAGTTGTACAAAATTTAGCTTACAGATACGGAATGGCACCTGAAGTTTTGCTCTTTGTTATGTTAACATGCATGTTTACTAATCTTGAACGCTATTTGCAACGAAACGATTTATCAAATTATTGGATTTTGATATTAGGCTGCCGTATTAAACGTGTGATTATAGTGAAATTTTATGCTAGAATTGACTTGTCATTTTTATTTTGTGTAGACGCGTCAAATGTGCGGCCAAAGTGGTTAACTCTTTAAAACTTTTCAAAGTGACGTACCATTAGAAACTTGGAATGAAAAATCTGATGTGTGGTTATTGTTTTCATATTCGTTATCATTTTCATTTTTCGTGTTTGATGTTTAACTTTCTATGGTAAAAACCATTTTTTGCGCAGAAGGGTCCTTGCCACTTCCTTGGTCTATTAGAATGAAAATCGCACTTGGGGCTGCAAAGGGTCTCGCCTTTCTTCATGAAGAAACCGAAAGACCAGTGATATATAGAGATTTTAAAACATCCAATATCCTGTTAGATGCGGTATGTAACTAAAAACAGAAACTAAGTTCCCTCCATAAATTTTCTTTCTTTTATGTCTCGTTTCGTTACTAGTGTAATAACATGAGGGAAATGCATATTTATTACATATGAATTACAATAGTTAGATATACAATAAAGAATAGTTAGTACAAATTTGAACTTGAAATTAGAAAAATAAGTAACGACTCTAGTAAAAAATAAGACCTCTTCAAAATAAGTGAAAAAATTCCATCTCTTCGCTAAAAGTATGTCATGGAGTGGTTGAATATTATAAATTGAATTAGTTTATTGCTCACTCATATACTGAAATATGCGTAAAATATAGTATTCTTACCATATGTAGCATTATTGTTCTAAACTTGTTCCCGATTTCAGGATTATAATGCCAAGCTCTCTGATTTTGGACTCGCCAAAGATGGTCCGGAAGGAGATAAAACTCATGTGTCTACTCGAGTTATGGGAACATATGGCTATGCTGCACCAGAATATGTAATGACTGGTATGTCATATATTCACTTTTATTTCTCTATAATGTTTGAAAAGCTTCTTTTACCTAGATCAATGGCTATATATGTAGGACATTTGACATCGAAGAGTGACGTATATAGTTTTGGGGTAGTTTTACTTGAAATGTTGACTGGCCGAAGATCCATGGACAAAAACCGACCAAATGGGGAACACAATCTCGTTGAATGGGCAAGACCTCATCTAGGAGACAAGAGAAGGTTCTTTCGAATTTTAGATCCTCGTCTTGAAGGCCACTTTTCGATAAAAGGTGCACAAAAAGCTGCCCAGCTGGCTGGCCAATGTCTTAGCCGTGATCCCAAAGCCAGACCTCGGATGAGCGAAGTTGTTGAAATCCTAAAGCCTCTACCAAACCTTAAAGATATGGCTAGCTCTTCCTATTATTTCCAAACTATGCAGTCCGATCGTAATAGGTCCAATGTAAATGCTAAAAACGGCACCAGAGCACAAGCAGGATTCGTAGTGCGGAAAGGACAGCCTATGAGGAGCTTATCCACTTCAAGCAATCATCAGGCTCCTCACCCATCGCCAAAGCCCAAAGCGAAAGAATCATAGGTTTGAGTTTCTCTACGTTCATACTTTGAATTCGGTTCTTATCCGGTATCTGCTTCTTTGGACTGTGATGTCCACTGTTTAATTATACCAGTAGAACTGAACGAACAAGCCGTACTGAACCTGCAGCATCACCGCCCCCCGACTCACTTATTTCTCCCGTATTTAGAGGCTGAAAAGCTATGCTGGTAATGGATTATTGCATGGTGGGAACTAGGGAGATGGTAGATGAAATAGAATGGAAAAAATGAGGCTAATTTTATGCAAGTTCCATCATCTGTTCTTTGACCCCACAATTTACCCTACCTCACTTCAGTGTCTTTTGTCTTTGATTTGCTGTTGTACAAATGGATCTCTTCTTAGTCTTGTTAACATCTTAACATAAGAAAAAATGGTGTACAATATATATATATGTGTATGCATATAGGGTGTTTTTTTTAATTACATGACATAGAATATGATGATGGTATGATGATGGTATGATGATGAAATGGAATGGTATGATATTCACGCTAAAGCTAAAGTCCCCTCCGGTTAGCCACCCAACACCACCCCTACAATTAGTCAAAAGTTTGTTTGGTGTCACAATCATAATTATACACACTCTTCAACCTAGCCTACTCTATCCCCTTTCTCTGTCTTCCACTTTCAATTCTAGTGCTCCTCTTTTTAATATTCATATGTATAAGTGCAAAATCTTCAAATCACAAGATGCTGTATTTTATCTTTTTTATTAAAAAATAAATTAATGAAGTACACATAATACATTATGTCAATATTTGGTTATTTTATCAAAGTATATTAATTTTATTTAATTATTTTATCTGATTATTGTATCAGTTACACCAATAAATAAAATTTTTGTCAATTTCAATTCATATTTATTCCCTAAAGCACGACCTGTAAATTTGGGTTGGAAAATTCAAGCATTAATTGAAAATTTATTGTAATGAATCCTAATCATTACATCATAAATAATCAGCCTTTTTTTTTTTTTCTATAGTTAGGTATAAAAATATTATAAAAAAGAAGGTAAAAAATAAGTTGTTTGGATCAGACTCTCATGTTGTATTAAAGCTATAAATGTAATTTTTTTTAATTTAAATTATAAAATCTTAATTTTCATCATTCTAAAAGTAAATTAGTTAACAATATTTTATTTTATATTGTATATAATTCAAACGAGCCGATCGTATATTTTATCAAATTTGACTTGTAATTTAATTTTTTATTCATTGATTGTAATATGATCATAACGTAATCCACAAATGATGTCCATGGTCCATCTAAATACGTTGACAAATAGCATTTAATTAAATATTATATACAACCCAAATTTTAAAAAAATCAATGCCATATAAAGGTTTTTTATTCAGATAATACAAAAAAAAATAATTAATAATCAAAATAGTATCTCCAAATTATTATTTATTAAAATGATATGTTTAGTTAAATGGAGAGATTTTAAGTGACGGCATTAAGGAGTATTTTTGACACGTGTTTTTTTTTAATTTTTTTTATTATTTTTATATATTTAAAAATAAAAAATTATTATTTTATTAGTGGAGGGACTTAAAGTGACGGCACTCAGAAGTTTTTTTCAAAAAAATACAAGAAAAATACGACAAAAAAATATCTGACATCCAGTGGAGGAACACGAAGTGACGACACCAATGAAGGAATATCAAGTGGCGGCACTAAGGGATGTTTAGCCACTTGACAACACCCCATTGTGTCGTGTGTGTGTTTATTTTATTTTATTTGTGAAAATAAATTTAAGTGATTGGGAATTTTTAAAATTTGTGATAAAAATTAAATGAAATAAAATTTTTATTATAAAATAGAAAAAAAGGGAGCAAATAAAATTTTTGGGATTTGTGACAACCCTCCATTGGTGCCGCCACTTCGTGTTTTTCCACTGGGTGTCAAGTATTTTTTTGTCGTATTTTTCTGAAAAAAACTCCTGAGTGCCGTCACTTTAAATCCCTCTATTAATAAAATAATATTTTTTTTATTTTTAAATATATAAATATAATAAAAAAATTTAAAAAAACACGTGTCAAAAATACCCCTTAATACCATCACTTAAAATCCCTCCACTTAACTAAATATACTATTTTGGTAAATAATAATTTGAAGGTACTATTTTGGTTATTAATTATTTTTTTTATATTATTTGGGTAAAAATCCACCATATAAATATGCAAACTATTAAAATAAATTAGATATCAACAATCACAACATGAAAATAACACTAATACAAACCCTCTAATGGCCTAATAATGAAAAGTATTCACCGCTCCTGATACGACTTAAATTCAAGTTGCGTTAATAGCGTTAATTGTTCAGATTACTGTAATTCAAAAAAAAAAAAAAACTAATACCATACTAATCTAATATACAAATGACCTATGGTCAACCCCTACCCCTTCTATATAAAAATTAAAACACAAATATATAGCAAGATAGGGAAAATTAAACATATTCAAGTAAATAAATACTGAATATCAGTTAAACAAGAGATGTTCAAAAAGTAGCCAACATGCCATTTCTATTTCTTTTTGTTTTGTTTTCTTCTTATTTTAAAACATAAAAAAAAAAAAAAAACCACTGACATAAGTGTCTATGGCAACGCCATGAAAAAGTGTCAACAGATTACATTTCAATATTCTAAGCTTACCTTACCGTACTCTTCCAAGATGGAGCTCTTATAAAGCTCAGGGCTTGAGTGCCAAAGCAAGTCCAACCTTGGCACTCTTGTCAATGGACTTGGTATCCACCTCCCCGGAAATGGTAAAGAGGGATCTGGGGCGCCACTCATGCTGGACTAGAGCGCTTGCCTTTCCAGAGTTGTTCACCCGTGCCTTAACCGTCGTCAATGGATCCAATGTGTGTTGTGTACCGATGGTGATGGTGTTTTCATTGGTAGAGAAGCTATGGGTCACCTCGGCACCAACAGCAGTGTTAGTAATGGGATTCACGATATGATAGTATGACGCGTTAAGAGAGTCACCCTTTTCGTTCCTGCATCAATAAACAAGGGACTCAATGAGGATCATATACAATGATAGTAAGCCTAGAGATGAGAACATGGAACACATCACATACAGAGTCAACGATGCAATGAGATCCACATTGGAGAAGCTCAAACCGGCATTGCATTTTGTGAAATTCCCAGTCTTTGTGTCGAACGAGAGATCAGTTCCGAGTGCAAGAACATTAGTTCCAAACACACCTGAAAGGTTAACTATAGGGTTTGCAGTTAATCCAATGCTTGAGCTTATCCCTGCGTATTCATGCAAATACTGGAGTTCAACCTGGTATATAAGGAGGGAAAATAGCATCGTTGATCAGCATAGTGAACATTCTAACTGCTGGAGGCAGTTCTAACATGTTCTCAAGCTTCAAAGCCAAAACAAATTGAAATTTGTGAACATGATTGCATACCTTGCCAGACCTCTGATCAGGGACTCTGAAGCTAAAGATTGCTTTCAGCCCGGGTGCAGGTTGATCAACGGTTATGGTGGTATACAGCTGATACACATTAACTACTTTAGCACGAGAAATAATGTCCAAAATAAGAACCATATTTATTCGATATCAAAGGAATACAAGGGGGAAAAGAGGAACAATAAACTCAAGCGAGGAGATTCTTCAATAGAATAGCATTCCATCCGAAAAGATTAGATGTCTAAAAGGTACATCATGCTCTAGTAATTCGATGTTCCAAACAAGTTTATAAGGCACAGGTTTCTAATGTGAAGGGCATGGAACATAACTACTGAGCTTCTCAAAAAACTAAAATAGATGAAGACCAAAGAGTAAATAGAGAAAAAGAGCATCATATCTCACTTTCTAACAAATATGTAAGCAAGGACTAAAGCTTATACATCAAATAAACTCGAAATCAACAACAGAAACAAATCAAACTACTTACATTGGAGTAGGTATCCACTTTAACGTCAGTTGTCACATTCTTATTCTTCAGCTGGGTGTTAACATCAGCCAAAAAGAGTTCGCCTTTCTTCGTTCCGGTAGAGGTAATAGCCTAACAATAAAAAGGAAGGGGGGGGGGGGGAGGGGACACCCATAATACTAAAGAATTAGTTGAAGTTCTTGCAGCAAATCAAGTGTTGAAAACCGAAAAAATGAATCTACAAAGATCCCGACAAGACTATAAAATGTGACCAAAACAAAACTTAGGTTCACAGAACAGAGCATCCAAAATCATTTCCTTCATAAAACTACATAAATCATTAGCAAAAATACCCAGGAAATGAAATCAAAGCTTGAATACTTGATCCAACAAAAAGTTTTAACTTACAACTCCAGTTGGAGAGCTGGTGGTGAGAGTGAACTTGTGGTCAGTCTGATAATCCTTGTAAAGAAGGTCTAAAATCCAAAACAAAAAGAAAAAAAAATTAGAAAGGTAGACATAAAATTACAGATTGAAAGCTTAAAATTCGTAATTTTAATACCTCTGGCTTTCTTGCCGATTTCAGTGTAGAGACCTGGACCCTTGCCCATGATATCTTAATGGATTAAAGAATCTAGCGAAAATATTTTTTCAATGGGGAAAAGAAAATTGAAAGCAATAAATCTCAGAGGTGCAATAAATATAACTCCAAAACCCTAATTCCACCTTCCATTTCCGAGTTTGGGTTTTGGTTAAAATATTATTTTTATTATTGAAAAATATCATGACCGTTAGTTGTAAGAAGTGAGTCGGTTCCTATTTGTTATCACCGTTGATTCATTGATTTAATCTTTCTAAAGAATTTTTTAATAATTTTTTAAAAATATTATTTTTATTATTGAAAAATATCATGACCGTTGGTTGTAAGAAGTGAGTCGATATTATTTTTGACATAATAATAATAATTAAAATTATTCATATTTTTTAAATCATAAATAGAAGTATAATGAATTTTAATACACTCGAATTTACATTTTTTTGAGATTAATATCAATATCGATCGAGTTAATACTCAATCGATTTTTATTTTTCTTTTCTAAATCTAAATATTTGTGAAAGAATTTTTTATATAATTAAATTAAATTGGTAGAAAAAACAAGCATAAATAAACATGCCTAGCAATTAAGAGTGTATACGAAAGGGTGCTTCTTCAAGTAGCATTAAATTATGTTATATTTTAATAAAATTATTTATTACATAATAATTTATAAATAATACAAAAAAATTTAGTTTTTATATTTGAATTAAGATATTTTAATTTAATAAAAGTTTTAAAAAATCCTTACTATAATTTGTCGAATTCAATAAATTCTAAAAAAAATATTTGACAACTAAAAATAAATGTTTTTAAAATCGGATTGGAGGTCGAACTGGTCAAATTACATATTCATTGATCTGATCAGTCCAACCAATTTGATTAAAAAGTTATTAAAAATTCAAAAAAATTCAAAACTCCCGATTCAACCAGTCTAACCGTCGGTTTAATCGTTTTGTACTGATTCTTGATCTAATTGATTCAAAGTCACTTTTTGAACAGATCCTCCAATCGGTCCCTAGTCCAACTGATCCGATCGACCAATTCGTTCCGATTCAAACAACACTTCTAAAAACGTATAAGTAATAATCACAATAAATTACATAAAAAATGATTTTTGATTAATAAAGAAATTGCAAATTATACTAATTTATCTTCTTTTCTTTTTGTGTCACCCTTCATCCATCCCAACGATCAATTTTTATCATGATTAATCTACAATGTTTCAATTATAATAAATATGCTATGATAAAAAAAATCATAGTAAAATATACTTAAAGATTGTTAATATTATCGTCTTCACTCTAACTATTATCATAAACACTATCACAAGTGTTAAAACAACTTTGCTTTCATGATAACATTTATAGATTTATAGTAAAAAATAATTTAATCATAATATAAACTATATAATAAAACAATTTGTAAATCATATGTTTACGCGAATGATATTAATAATGAAAACGTCATAAAATAATTAGGTGGTAGGGATCATATTATGATGAAAATTATAGTATGATGCCTCGAGACAGGGAAATTCATGTCTCAACATAGGCCTTGATTTATTTTAATTTTTTTTCATAAAAAAAAATCATGTCTCGAGATTTTGGAGACCATGTCTTGAAACAAAGGTTTTCAAGTCTCGAGATGAACCTCCCCTATTTTTTTTATTTTAGCTTCGACGTTTAGATGTCTGGAGACAAGGGTTTCTTGTCTCAAGATCTAGAATAGGTCAAGACTATTTTAGCTTTGATGTGCCATTGTCTTGAGATAAAGATAATTTGTTTCTAGACCTAAATTAAGTTTGTTTTGAGATAAAGATCACTTTGTTTCTAGACCTAAATTAAATTTTCTCGAGACTAACTTGATAAGTCTTGATACATTAAGCAATTGATTAAACGAAAAAGTAAATTTGGTTCCAATGATCTCGAGACATGTTCTTATTGTCTCGAGACTCAGTATAAAAATAACCTAAAATGCACATTTTTAAACCTTTAAACCAAACCACAATGTACCTAGAACAAACCTAAACTTTACACCAATATAGAATCATCAATTTGACGCATGCAAATACAATAAAAAACCACCAAATCATAGCATTCAATACATCAATGCCCAACCAACTAGTTTGCATAGTCAAACTCATATAAACAAGCATAAATGTTTACTAATCAAAAGTTGAAATTCAACTTTGAAAACCTTATAGGTCAACTACCAAATATGCCAAAGTACAAATTTCAACATTAAGTGACAAATCAACTCAGGTACATGCCATTTAGAGCACATACATACATATATAAATACAAAGTAGGCACAAGTTGACTTTCGAGCTGAATTACTAAGTTGGATGCTGAAAGACTCATTCAAGACTTGCGCACGGAAATAAACAAAATCGTATGCTAAATAATATATATTCAGTGGTGCTAACATAATTCGAATTCAATTAAAATGTAATAGTAATATAATAAACGAGTCAAGTACATGATTATTCATATGATTAATTACCATTATCCAGATACATATATTTAATTACAAAAAATTTAAACCCTCAGGGTATTCCATGATCATATATCACATAAATATTTTCGTATCAATGTAATGCTTGCTTTTACATATCGAATTTCTGACAAACCCTTAGGGTATTTGCATCTTTTGAATCGTACCAATGTCATTCCTCATATTATCTTCGTAATCATATTTCAATGATATTTATACTTAGCATGAAATTTCACATTTTAATCACCTATTCTATTTTCTTTGAAAAGCAAAAACATGTTTTTTTGTACTTTTCTAATATAATGGTACTTGAAATATAAATTTTAAATTCCTTTCATGTAATTAATATAAATTATTTGTAAAATTAATGATAACATAAAATATTTGAAAAACTTAAATATAATAATAAATGATATTTTTATAATTTCATATAATGATACATGAAATGTTTAAATATAATTTAACATAATCATACATAAAATATAATTTAATCTAATTTTTATATACCTTTTAAATAGTTAATATAAGTTAAAGTATTTTGATAATTTTCACTTCAAAAAGCAAAAGTCAAAAGCAAAAAGGACCTAAATTACAACTTTGGCTTTTGGGTGGAAAAATAAATTTTCACCGTAGTTTTAACTCCAAAAGCTAGGTGTTCTTCATTGGTTATGCGATGGAAAAACGTTTTTGAAACCCCAAATGCAATGAAAAATGGGGCCTAAGTTATAGGTCGTTAATCAAGCTATTTTTCGTAATGAAAAACACAAGAAAGTAAACTGTAACTCATTTTTGCAAAATTAACACACCTTTAGATTTAGTCCCAAAAAACCATATTCTATTTTTTTAAAGGAAAGAAGAGTTTTTTTTTAAACTTTTTTTTGGAGTTTTTTGATATTATAGTTGCTAAAAGTTAAAATAAAAAATATCTCACCAGTTAGCTAGTGTAATTGATTCCATTGTGTAACACCCTAAACCTAGCCTAGAAGAAATAACCAAGTACAGGATGTCATAATGTTAATGGAAAACCTCCCAACAGTCAACACATGATAATATTATAATAAACTAGCAAAATATGTTCAACATCGTCTTAACGTATCAACATAAGTTCAAAAGTCATAACTATGTTCCAATAGTAGCATAACTAAGTTCTACACATCCTAAATGACCAAGCTCCCGCCCACCAGCTGTTAGGTTTGCAAAGCCTCTAAAGTCACATACAAATGGGTCAGTACATGGTATATTAATAAATCATGCAATACACATACATAAACAACACCTCATAGAACCAATTATGTTACCAATCAACAATGCTCAAAAGGTGGTCACAGTATCACCAATACTTGGCTATAATTGTACGATGTTTATAGTGTCACCGCCTAGTCATAATAATATTGCAGTGATCACAGTATCACTGCCAGTTCAGTGTAGTATCCAAGTGTTTACAATGTCACTGCCAATTTAGTTTGGTATCGTAGTGTTTATAGTGTCACTACCAGTTTAGTATGGTAGCACAGTGTTTACAGTGTCACTGCCAGTTCAGTATAGTATCGTAGTGTTTACAGTGTCACTGCCAGTTTAGTATGGTATCACAATATTTACAGTGTCACTTCTAATTCAATATAATATCACAACGTTTACGGTGTCACTGGCCGTGGTTCGATATCGCCAACACATAAAGGATACAACACACATGGTCTGGCACACAGCCTTGTGCTACCCCGTGTGTGGCACACGACCTCACCTACGCCCGTGTGTCCAACCCGTGTAACTCACTGTTATTGGTTTCACCAAGTAGACTAGCCACACGGTCTAGCACATACCTGTGTACCCAGATCGTGTAACTCATTGTTTCTAGTTATATGACATACGGTCTAGACACACGTCCGTGTGCCCTCGAACAGAGGCGAAAACTGGTAAATTTTATAGAAAATACGTAGAAATCTAACAAGGGTCGATTCCCTACCTGTTATAGTACACAACAAATGCAAAGGAACTCTAGCAACCTAAAACGACGCTGTCGAAACCATCTTTTTAAAAGCGACGAGTTTCAAAAATTATTTTAAAATTGGAAAATGGGAGTCGCCACCAATCCTTTTATATGGTGTGATTGGATCACCTCAAAACGTTTAAAATTCGTTTTGAAAAATATTTTGGTCTTCGCAATCCAGAAAACAAGTTCGGGAGTCGGTTACGCATGAGGAAGGGTTAGCACCCTCATATACGCCCAAAATTGATACGATATTGATTATCTTAGGGTCTTGTTTGTAAAATTTTGAAAACTCGAATAAAGTTTAAAATACGATCCTCGAATGTATGAGTTACGTTTAAAAGAAATCGATTTTGCTTGGAAGTCCCACTATTTCAAAGTGATCGAGAAAGAAAGCCACGTCCAGTGAGTTAGGACATCATTTCGAGATCTAGAAATAACGAGCTTTCCTTTGTCGTAAAATTTTTAACTTTGGAAAAGGATGTTCGATTATCTCGTTTTGAAAAAGTAGCACCTAGTAAGTTTAGGTGCAAATTTTCAGAATCAGAGATAAATAAACATTGCCTTGATTTAAGGATATTTGATTATTCCGGTTTGAAGAAAAATCGTGCCAAGTAAGTTAAGGCATGAATTTTCAAATCTCGAAATAAAAGAATATTGCCTCGATGTTAAAATTTTTATGAAAATTTTTTTGAAAACAAATATGTGGGTTTAATATGAATGAGCAGATAATGGATATTAGATAACACGAAGCAAAATGATCAAGTAGATAAATGATACACAAAAATAAAAAATACGAAATACGAATGCATAATAATTAAAATTTAAATACAAATATGGTTGAGGAAGAAGAATAAAACAATCGGGGGTTTGAAAATGTGATTTTTTGATACCCGAGGGCAAAATGGTAATTTTGGACGCTCGAGGGCAAAATGAAATTTTAGGAAGTTCGGAGGTAAGTTCGAGGGGTAAAATGGTAATTTTGGAAAAATCGAGATAAAAAATAGAATTTTTAGAAGTTCGGGGGTAAAAATGTAATTATTGGAAAATCGGGGTCAAAAATGGAATTTTAAGAAGTAGTGAGGTAAAAACGTAGTTTTTGGAAATTTGAGGTAAAAATGTAATTTTTGGAAAAATTGGGTAAAAAATGGAATTTTAGAAAGTTCGAGGGTAAAAATGTAATTTTTAAAAAGTTTGGGCTCAAAAATATAATTTTGGAGAAGTTTGAGGGTCAAAATATAATTTTTGGACAGTTTAAGGACCTCTAGGGCAAATAAACTAGAAACTGGTGACACGTGGCAGCCTCTCAGGTGTTCAGAAGTCAAAGGACTAATTTGAAAATCAAGAAAATATTTGGGTCAATTTTGTAATTAAACAGAACTTGATTTAAGGATAAAATTGAAACAAATTAAAAGTAAGAGGGACCATTTGCATAAATAAGCCAAAATCATGACACGTGGCAACTCCTGGCGTTTTCAAAAGGTCAAGGGATCAAATTAAAAAACATTGAAAATTATTGGGCCAATTTAAAATTAATTAAAAACTGTGAAAATGACTAAATTATAAAAAAAAAAAACCAATTGCATAAATAAACCAATTTTAAAAAACACGCGGATCCTGAGGCGGGTCGGGTCAGGCCATGGGTCATAGTTCAAAACGGTGCCATTTTGGGGCTTAAAAGCCTGGACCAAAACGTCACCATTTTGGTCCCTTATAAATACAAGTTCAAGTCATTTTTTTCCATTTTCTTCCTTTGTTTCTCCAAAAAAATCTGTCAAACTCTCTCTACCCCCCCTTTTCTTTCAAACCAAGGCCGGCCGAGATCCTTAGTCACCGTCGTCACTCCGTTGCCGCACGTGGTCACGCGCCCCGATCCATCGTTCCTCCGACGCTCGCGCCTCTACTTCCACGCCCACGCACCACCATAAGCGGCTTTTAAAGGTAAGGTTTCTTCTTTTTGTTTTTGTTTTTAAACCCAGTTTCTTATTCCTTTTCTTTTCTTAAAAAGTTTAAAACTTTTCATTTTTTCAAATCTTCAAACTTTTAAAAACTCTTTAAAACTTAGATCCATTTCACCCCTTTTTTTCTATATTTTTCTTAAAAAAACCCGTTTGTATTGCTGTTTGATTCTTTGTAGATCTAGTCTCAATGGGTGTTATCACGGCTGTACACGGCGGATCAGTGGACTCTGATGGCTACTCTAGAGATGGCGCGATCAGGGAAGTGCTTCCGTCCTTTCGTTTTCTATTTTTTATTTATTATATTATTTAATATTATTAATAGATTCATTATTACTGTTATTATTAATAATATTTATTAGGTTATAAATAATATATTAATTACTATTAAAGTTTTTATTTAATGCTTTGGAAAATAAGAAAATAATGACTAATAAATGTTGGCAGTGAAGTGGTCAATATGTGTTAATGTATATTATTAATTTAAAGCATTAAAATCTCAGTTATGAAAGCATATATTGGGAATACCTGGTCACTTAATGCTTAAGACTTTGAATCTGACTTGAGATGTTTGATATGCTTGCCCGAATGTTATCAGTTGAATATTAATTGCTCCTGTTTTGACTTGCCAACTGCTTTGAAAACTTTATCTTCTTATATTTATTTGTAGTAAACAAAGAAAAGTTTCTAACCCCTTATAAAATGTTCGATTTTGGCTTTTATAGCCATATGTACAATGATTCTGTTTTGTTTCATGCAACTAAATACCAGTCTTGTTTTTCCTTTTGCAGGTCGGTGGTGGCTGGGTAGAGTCGGTGGTGCAGAAGCAAGTTGCCTGGAGGTGACATTGCTGACGTGGCATGCCTTGGTTGTCTGGGATGGTGGTGGTGGCAGTGCAAGTGGCTGAGGGTTTGGGTTAAGTGTAATTTGGGTTTGTATTGGGCTAAATGTAAATCGGGCTCCAATTTGGGCTTTGATTTGTATTTGGACATTGCTTTGGAGGATTATGAGCCAATAAATTTTGACTTTCCAAATGAGGACCTAATGTATATTGCAACCACCGAAGAGGGGACTGCGATAGAGCATCCCTGGTGATTAAATTTTGATGGTGCTTCAAATGCCGTGGGTAATGGAATCGGGGCAGTCTTGGTATCACCAGAAGGAGACCATTATCCCTTCACAAGTAAACATGACTTCGATTGCACAAAAAATATGGCAGAATACGAGGCATGCATTATAGGGATTCAAGCAACCATAGATCGAGGGATCAAGGTCTTGGAAATATATGGAGATTCAGCGTTGGTAATCTACCAGCTTAAGGGAGAATGGGAGACAAGAGACTCCAAGTTAATTGATTATCGAAATATGGTCCTCGAATTGATCAAAGAATTCGACAAGGTTACATTTCAATACCTCCCACATGAGGAAAACCAAATGGTTGATGCTTTGGCTACTCTAGCCTCGATGATAAAAGTAAACAGGCCAGAGGATATGAAGCCCATTCGAATGAGCATTTACGAGACTCCAGCCTATTGCTACGAGATCGAAGAAGAAGAAAAAGATGAACATCCTTGGTACCAAGACATCCTCCAATATGTAAAAGACCGTAAATACCCCGAAGAAGCTACTGAAAATGATAAAAGGACATTGAGAAGGCTCGCAAACGAGTACGTCCTAGATGGGGAGATTTTGTACAAGAGGAGAAAGGATCAGGTGTTTCTAAGATGTGTTGATGCAATCGAGGCTAAGAAAATCCTAGAAGAAGTACATAAAGGGATCTACGGAATGTACGCTAATGGATTCAAAATGGCTAGGCAGATCATGAGATTGAGATACTACTGGTCAACTATGGAGAATGATTGCATCAACTATGCTAAGAAATGTCACAAATGCCAAATCTATGGAGATAAAATTCACGTACCTCCATCGCATCTGCATGTCATGACTTCTCCGTGGCCTTTTTCTATGTGGGGCATGGATGTTATCAGGCCGATTTCACCAAAGGCTTCTAATGAGCATAGATTCATCTTCGTGGTTATTGAATACTTCACCAAGTGGTTAGAAGCTGCCTCTTATTCCAACATTACAAAGTCCGCAATTAGCAAGTTCCTAAAAAAGGAAATCATATGCCGACATGGAATGCCAGAAAAGATCATATCGGACAATGCATTAAACTTGAATAATAGCACGATATTGGAGGTTTGTGAGCAATTCAAGATCAAACATCATAATTCATCTTCATATTGCCCAAAGATGAATAGAGCAGTGGAAGCGGCAAATAAAAACATCAATAAGATCATTGCAAAAATGACAGAAACCTATAGAGATTGGCATGAAAAATTACCATTCGCCCTCCTTGCTTATAGGACTACAGTCAGAACGTCTATTGGGGCAACACTGTTCTCACTTGTATACGGAATGGAAGCCGTATTACCTATCGAGGTGGAGATTCCTTCTCTTCGAGTCTTGTTGGAGCTAAATTTGGAAGAAGCAGAATGAATCCAAGCCAGATATGATTAGTTGAACTTGATCGAAGAAAAGAGATTAAGAGCCATCCGTCATGGTCAGATGTACCAAAAGCGGATGATGCGTGCTTACAACAAAAAGGCCCGCCCTAGAGAATTCCACGAGGAAGATTTAGTCTTGAAGAAAATACTCCCAATACACAAAGACTCTCGAGGAAAATGGATGCCTAATTGGGAAGGGCCATATGTGGTGAAGAAAACCTTCTCTGGAGGAGCTCTAATTTTAACTGAAATGGATGGCAAAGAGCTATACAACCCAGTAAATTTAGACTCGGTAAAGAAATATTTCACTTAAAAAAACAACGGAGAGGTCAGGATGAAAACCCACGAAAGGGCATCTTGAAACCAAAGGGGTTTTTGAGTTGAAAACCCAAAAAGGACAGCTCAAATATAAAACAAAGACAATCAATTGTTCCCTCAAATGTGACAAGATGGAGAAATTTTACATCTTGGGGCATCGACAAAGTACTCCAGGATCTCCTGATACATATCGAGCAGAAAGATGATCCTCAGATAAGAGAAACTCATATTTGATATCCAGGCATCTAATACTTTTCCTTGTAAATATTCGGTATTTTTTTTCTTTAGCCAACAATTCTTCAAGTTTTGACTCTAATACAATCTCATTCTTTCCCACACTGCCCAAGTATTTTCATATCAAGATAATGGATAATAGACTGAAATCGCATGATAAAAAAGGATCCGCGAGTATTATTTTAGAAAATTCCTAAATGATACAAGGACCCTAAACAAGACCACCAGTTAAAAGAATCAAACCTAGAAAGAACGGTGCAAATTGAGAATCTGCAAGTCATAGATTTAATAAGACGTAAAGAGATAATCCCAAAATCGAAGAAACTAATCTTTGAAAAATTAACATTAATCATGCACATCCATCTAGTTAGGAGCATTTTGACTCATTCTGAGCATGGCATCCTAAACAATATGGTCTACCTAAAGGCCCATTTGAGCATATTCTACAGGTCTCAGTACCACGAAACATGAAGGGAAAGATTTAAGCGGTAACGACGAATCCAGTACCATGAAGATAGGGAGGGAAAGGTTTAAGTCGCAACGGTGAACCGTGTACCTCAGAAACATGAAGGGAAAGATTTAAGCCACAACGGCGAATCCAGTACCGCGAAGATATGAGAGGGAAGGTTTAAGTCACAACAACGAACCTAGTACCTCAGAGACATGGAGGGAAAGATTTAAGCCGCAACGGCGAATCCAGTACCACGAAGACACATGGGAAAGGTTTAAGTTGCAATGGCGAACCTAGTACCTCAAGGACAAAGGGGAAAGATTTAAGCCGTAACGGCGAATCTAGTAACGCGAAGATATGAGAGGGAAGGTTTAAGTCACAACAACGAACCTACTACCTCAAAGACAAGAAGGGAAAGATTTAAGTAGCAATGGTGAATCCAGTACCACGAAGACACATGGGAAAGGTTTAAGTTGCAATGGCGAACCTAGTACCTCAAGGACAAAGGAGAAATATTTAAGCCGTAACAGCGAATCCAGTACCGCGAAAACACGAAGGGAAAGGTTTAAGTCGCAATGGCGAACCTTACACCTCAGAAGCATGAAAGGAAATTTAAGCAATGGCGGATTTGTACCATGCAGATTAAAGCAGCAATAACGAATCTAATGCCATGATGGAGCAGATTAGAGACGTAACTGTGAAGCTTCTATATCAAAGTTGCAGTAGATTGGGCCAAAATAGCGAATCTTTATCTCTCTGAAGTTGTAGTAAGAGCAAGACGAAGCCTCGACGTTAAATCCTATTTGAGGATGCAGCAAACGGATCTTACTCTCCCTAGTCTCAATAGAGTGGAATGGAACTACAAGTCCAGTGCTGTCGTTTTGAAGTAGTCGATAGTGGAGCCGGGATTCAACAGGATTGGACAAAATTGGTCTTCTTCTGGTCTTTGCTCCATTCCTGTTACACAACAACAAGCAAAGAGAGGCAGTTGTTGAAGCCCAATTTTGATCGGGCCCAAACTAAACCCATTTTAAATTTTATTTTAAAATTATTTTGAATTTAAATTTATTTTAAATTTAAATTTGTTTTAAAATTTAAATTTAATTTAAGTTTAGATTTATATTTAAATTTAAATTTATTATAAATATTGAAAGTCTAAAAATTATAGGCCCAAATATAATATCCAAATACAATTTAAGAACCATTTTTACAAGCCCAAATTGGGGCCCAAGTTCAAATTAACCCAAAACCTAAGCCCAAATACAACCCAAACTCAACCTAATCAGAACACCAATCTGCCTCCACCTGTGTCACCACCACCACCTCAGCCTCTCAGAGTACACCACGTCAGCACTAGCAAACCACCACAGGCAACTTGCTTCTGCCACTGCCACTGCTACAGCCTCTACAGTCGACCTGCAAAAAAGGAGAGAAGATAAGCATTTAGTTAGAAGAAACAAAATAAAATCATTGTAGATATGACTATAAAGACAGAATTGTAAATCATTGTAGGGGTTACTAACTATTGGTTCCTTTGAAAATTACAAATCAATATAAAAAAAACAGATTTTCGAAGAGTTTACAAATCCAAATAGGAGAAATTAACAGCAAGCAGAGATATTTGAACAGACATAAGGCAACAGATACAGATTCGAGTTAGAGTTCAATGCTGTAGTGCACCGAAACGTTCAGGTACCGTTTCAATATGTGTTTATTACTAGTTATGATGTACTATACTAACCATTCAGTCTCTAAAAATATATATTAATGCGTGTATTAAAACTCCTACTGTCACCATTTATTACTTTTATTTGTTTCAAAGTGTAATAAATAAAAAAATAAATATATATATATATTAAAGTTTTCTGAAGGCATCAATAATAAGGAAAATATTAAATACATTATTTATAATAAATATTAATGGTATTAATAATTTTAATAAATAATAATAAATAAATAATGATATTATAATAAAAAAGGGAAACCGAAAGGGTAGTTAAGGCATCCCTGGGTTGATGCTGCCATTGCCAGAATCACCGCCGGAGTCATCTTCGAACGCCGCCTCCGTCACATCGAAGAAAACCTACAAAGAAAGAACTCAGAAAGAGGTTAGATGGTTTGAATGAACAACAACAGATTTCAAAACAGAGATTAAGCTTAAAGATGAAAAAATCAAATTTTTAAAAGAGCATAAAAAGATCTGGGTTTTAAAGTGAGCCAAAAGATTCAGATTCAAAGTTTGAAACCCGAATCTAAAAGCTTTAAATGAAAAAAGGAGTTTTTTACTTATCGGTGACCGGAGATGGTGGCACGTAATATCAAAAAACAACGGACAGCGACCGAGGTGTCGATTGGTGGCAGCAGACAACGACGCGTGGTAGCGATGCGTGTCGGACGACAAAAGGATGTTTGGCCGAAGCTTGGCCGGCCATGGGGGAGAGGGGAAAGTTTGAGAGAATTTTTTTTTTTTTTTAAATGAAAGAAAGAAAATGAACAAAAAACCCTAAAGGTACCCTTTATAGTCCCTCAAAAAAGCGTCGTTTTGAGGGCTGAACTCCAACCCCAAAACGGCATCGTTTTGAGCATGATCCATTTTTGACCCGACCCGCTCCTTAAGATCCGCGTGTTTTTGGAAAATGGTCTATTTATGCATTTGTTCCTTCTGCTTTTTTTAAATTTCCAATTAGGTCCTTTTTATATTTTTGATTTATTTTAAATTAGCCCAATAATTTTTAATGCTTTTCAATTTAATCCCTTGACTTCTTGAAAGCTCATAAAGCTGCCACGTGTCCTTAATTTGGCTTATTTATGCATTTGGTCCTTCCTCTTTTATTTTTGTTTCAAATTTGCCCTTAAATCAAGTTTTGTTTTATTACAAAATTGGCCCAAAAATTTTAAATGATTTTCAAATTAGTCCTTTGACTTCAGAATGTTTGAGAAGCTACCACGTGTCACCATGTTTTGGTTTTATTGCCTTGAAGGTCCCTAAATTGTCCAAAAATCATATTTCGACCCTTAAACTCTTCAAAAACTATATTTCGACCACTAAACTTTTCAAAAATTACATTTTTACCCTCTAATTTTCCAAAAAATCGCATTTTGATTCCGTTCGTTTAGCTTCTCTTTCTCTTCAATTTTTATATCTAGTTTTAATAATCATTATTTCGTATTTTATATTCTATTAATTTTTAATTTTTGGTGTATTATTTATTTGCTTAATTATTTTGGCTTCGTATTATTTAACCTTCGTTATTAACTGCTCATTCATATTATACTCACATATTTGTTTTAAAAATTATCTTCATGAAAACTTTAAAATCAAGACAATATTATTTTATTTCGAGTTTTGAAAATTTGTGCCTTAACTTACTAGGTGCGATTTTTCTTCAAATCGGAATAATCAAATACCCTTAAATTGAGGCAACGTTTCTTTATCTCTGATTCTGAAAATTTGTGCCTTAACTTACTAGGTGCGACTTTTCTTCAAATCGAGATAATTAAATATCATTTTCCAAAGTTTAAAAAGTTTACAACAAAGGAAAGCTATTTATTTCTGGATCTCGAAATGTTATGTCCTAACTCATTGGGCGTGACTTTCTTTCTCGATCACCTCGAAATAGTGGGACTTCAAAAAAAAAAATCGATTTCTTTTAAGTGTAACTCATGCATTCAAGGATCATATTTTAAACTTTCTTCGAGTTTTCAAAATTTTACAAACAAGACCCTAAGACAATCAATGTGGTTCCAATTTTGGGCGTATGATGATACTAATCCTTCCTTATGCGTAACCGACTCCCGAACTTGTTTTTTGGACTTCGAAGACCAAAATATTTAAAAAAAATGAATTTTAAACGTTTTATAGTGATCCAATCACACCAAATACTACTTAACCTTGTCAAAAGTTCTTTGGCACTCATTCTCCCACACACCTGGAATGTGCTTTCTAAGAAGACGAAGATGGGATCACATTTCTCAGTTAATTGTGAGATGAATCGAGCGATGTAATTCAACCTCCCGAGGAAACCTCGAACTTCTTTTTACGTACGAAGCAGGGGTAATTCTTGTATGGCTTTGACCTTGTCTGGATCGATCTCAATCCCCTTTCGATTGACCATAAAACCTAACAACTTGCCTGAAGTAGCCCCAAAAGTACATTTGGCTGGGTTCAACTTTAACTGGAACTTCCTTAATCTCATGAACAACTTTCTCAAGACCTTTACATGTTCTTCCTCAGTTCGAGACTTTGCGATCATGTCATCGACATAGACCTCGATTTCCTTGTGCATCATATCATGAAACAATGTCACCATGGTTCTTTGATATGTTGCCCCTGCATTTTTATGACCTGCCGTATTGTCTACTAGGGTATCAATGTGAGGCAGTGGGAAGTTGTCTTTTGGGTTGACTTTGTTCAAGTCTCAGTAATCCACACACATACATACTTTTCCATCCTTCTTGGGGACGGGGACTATGTTGGCAACCCATTCTGAATATTTAACCACTTGGAGGAAACCCCGTCAAACTACTTTTGAACTTCTTCTTTTATTTTTAGCAACACATCTGGTCACATCCTGCGGAGTTTTTGTTGAACAGACTTGCATTCCTCTTTTATCAGGAGCTTATGGACTACAATGTTGATTTTTAACCCAAGCATGTCCTGGTAGGGCCAGGCGAAGACGTCTTTGAATTCTTTGAGCAGCTCAATAAAATCTTTTCGTGTTTCTGTTGATATGCTGGTTCCAATTTTTACTTCTTTCTTTCCATATTCATCCCCTATGCTCACAGTTTCTGTTAACTCCTTATGGGCAAGATATGTTTTTCCTCTTGTTCCATTATTTGTAGCAAATTAGGAGATAAGTTACTATCTTGGTCATCTTCAAAGTTTTGATGTTCTTCAAGACACATATCTCGCTCGAAATGAGGTTCACAATCAGTGTTGCTCATATTATTGATATCCAAGGATCTGTCAAAAGAATGAGAGTGGTCCAATGAACAAAGTAAATTTAAGAATGATTGTATGGTATGAGTATGAGTATATGTATACAAAATTCAAGAATGATTAATTGTGTAGGTTAAGGGTAAACAAATTATTTGAATTAGAATGAAAGAATATAAAGAGATATTTGTCGAAAGGGGACAAAGTGCATTTTCATTAAGATAATGGATAAAAGTCAAATGCCCTTTACAAAAGATCTCTATCTCTCTCAGGAATAGAACGATAGATATGAGTCGAGTATTACTCTGAAAGGATCCTAAAGGCTACAGGGAGCTCCTCTTTCGTCCAGTTGTCCAGAATGCTTCCTGGTGCGTACGGGCAAATTTGTGATAAACTCCTTTCTTCGCCTTCTTCAGAGATGGCATTAATGTCCAACTTCGTCACAACTCTTCCAGTCTTCTCTTATTCTTTAAACCTCATTCCACAGAAAACGAAGGTTTTCGATATGTAGGGAAAAGTCATCGGCTTCCATTTGATTTCTTCCCTGACCAGTTGTGCTTTTCTCATCTCTCGCTTCCTTTTTATCTCTTTTTTCTTTTCCTTCACATCTAGCTTGTATCCCAGCCCGAAGCGATCTCACTTTCCTAGTGGTGCTGGTGTATTGAGTACCTATTGCAGATGTTTCCCAAGCTCTTTTCCTGGTAGTAAACCTTTTCTAATTGTCAATCGTAACCCCATCTTCGTGGTTCGTGACAACTTCAGTTCGGGAATTTTACTTCCTTCTACGATGAATGTGGCATTAACAAACTCTAACGATCGAAAGGAGTATTCCACTGCCTTTTCGTTTCTTTTTACGTACGGGGTGTCACTAGTCACAAATGCGATAATATCCTCCTCTGCGTTTATTGTAAGCAATCTTCCTTCGACTACCAGTTTAAGCTTCTGATGAAGTGAGGATGGTACCGCTCTCGCTGAATGGATTCAGGGTCTCCCAAATAAACAATTGTAGGAGGGTCTAATGTCCATTACCAAGAAGTCCACCTCATAGGTATTCGAGCCTACCTGCAATGGTACTTCAATTCGGCCTATCACTTTTCTTTCTGTTCCGTCGAAAGCTCTAACTATGTTGTGACATGTCTTCATATAGGATCTTTCAACTGATAATCTTTCCAGGGTCACTAGTGGCAATACATTTAAAGTTGAGCCATTATCAATGAGCACTCCGGGCAAAGTATACCCTTTGCAGCGAGTAGTGATGTGCAAAGCCTTTGTCAACCCCATTCCTCTAGACGGGATCTCGTTATCACTGAAGAAAATAAAGTTGTCAGCGTTGATGTTATTAATCAAGCGATCCAGTTTACACACAGATATGTCATTAGCCACATATGTTTCGTTGAGCACCCTCATCAGTGCATTGTGGTAGGCTTCTGAACTTAGCAGCAGGGCTAAGATTGATATGCGTGTCGATTGTTTGTGTAACTGCTCGACCACACTATACTCGCTATGTTTCAAGAATTTCAAGAATTTTTTCGCTTCTTTTTCTGCTATTAGTTAATTTATCGGCTCAGGCTTGTCAGACTCTTTTTCTTCTGGTTCAATTTCCAAGACCTTTCCTTTTGCAACTTCTCTTTTCTCTTCATTCAAGTCATAGCATTTCTCCCTACGGGTAACAAAGTTTACATCTTTTTAAGATTGCTTATCTTTGGGCGTTAATATGTTACACTCGTAATTCCAAGGGACTCTCTTGCTATCCTCATAAGGAAATGGTGCAGGTTTTCAAATGATAACACAAGGTGTCGTTTGTCTTCTTATCTTAGTACCCCTGGACGTAGAGATAATTATCATAGGGCGATCAGGCTTGTTCATCCCTTTTTCTTTGGAGGCATAAATATCTCCATCTCTTCTTCTTCCTCAATGAACTCTAGTTCTTTACGGTCCATCAGATCTTGTACCAAAATCTTGAACTCCGTACAGTGTTGAATTTCGTGTCCCTCAGCATTGTGGAAGTCACAATAATTCTTAGCCGTTATCGTCATATCTCCACCATTCCGCGTGATCACTCCTCTATCTATCATTTGATGCCATACCCATTTCAAAGGTGATTTGACCTCTCCGATATTGGTCTTAACCCTTTTACCTTTTGCTCCTGCAATCGCATTCACCCCTTGATCAGGGTGGGCAGGTAAAGGGTTCCCAACTATATTAGGTCCAGACGGCTTATCGAATCTTACACGCTTCATCTTAATTAATCTTTCCACTATCTTTTTGAAAGCGAAACAGTTTTCGATGGAGTATTCGATTACTCCTCCATGGAATTCGCACTGAGCATTGGCATCGTACTATTTTGGAAAAGGTGGTTGTACTGGCTCCATACAGTACGTGGCTACTGCATGTTGGTCTTATAATTACTGGTAAAGCTCTTTATATATAACCAGAATAGGAGTAAACTGAATTCTTTCAGTGTTTTTTCTTGAGCTTGGTTTCGACTTCGATGAATTTTGATAATTGCTTGCAGGGGTTTTAGATTGCGTCATCATGATTGACTTCGCATAGTTTGGCCTGTACATGCCTGTGTTATTTATCTCAGCTTCTTTCCTTCTGAGGGTTATTCTTTTTTCACTTTCCCCAGCGTCAATTTTATCGCTCTTAATTACGCTTTCAATTATTTCTCCAAACATAACCATGTCCGAGAAACTTCTTGTAGCATTTCTTAATAAGTGGTTGAGATATGGTGCTTTTAGCGTGTGGACGAAAAGCATGGTCGTCTCTTTCTCCGTTAATGGCGGCTGCACCGGGGTGGCCATATCTCTCTATCGTTGAACATATTGCCTGAAACTCTCGCTCAGTCTTTTCTCCATATTCTGCAAAGTGATTCTATCTGGAGCAATGTCAGTAACATGATCGTATTGTTTCATAAAGGCCTGGGCCATGTGCTTCTATGAACTGATCTTTGCACGGCTTAACTGATTGTACCACTTTACTGCGGATCCTACCAAACTGTCTTGGAAACAGTGGATCAATAACTTGTCATTATGGATGTATCTTGTCATTTTTTGGCAGAACATAGTGATGTGAGCTCCTGGGCAGCTTGTCCCATTGTACTTCTCAAACTCTGGAGCTTTGAATTTTGGGGGCAGCACTGAGTCTAAAACTAGTCTTAGTTCTTTAGCATCTATCCCACAGCAGGTGTCAGCTCCTTCCATTGCTTTGACCTTATCTTCCAACCACTTGTACCGCTCCTCTATCTGTTTGGAAACTTCCCATTTTGTTTTCTCTGCCTCAATGATTTCATCAAAGTCGGGATTAATGGGGTTCGCAACAGTTTCTCCTAGATTAGACCCTGATCCAGTCGGATAATTGGCTTGGCCTGAGGTATTGATAGGCTGTGGTTATGCTCGAATGAAGATGAGAGCTCCCCGTGAGTTCGTTTTCGGTGGAACGATTGTGCACGGGAGTAAAGCCAGGAAGGTATTGGGGATCTTCATTTCCTCTCTTGGGCTTACTACAGGATTTTTTTCCTTTTTTCGCCTCTTGCAATAGTTGGGTCAATCGATTGATTATGTTGCTTTGAGACTTAATAATCTAGTCTCTCATATCCCGTTGGACCCTTTCCAACTGGTCTTGCAACTGAGCCTGCATTTGCTCTTGCATTTCCTTTTTTAACTGCTCTAACCTTTCCATTCTCTAGTCCATGGCTCTCCGAGTACCATAAGGGTGTGAGTTCTCTATTTTTTTTGAGTTTAACTGTTTCAAATTTTATTTAATGTGAGTTATTGTGTTAAAACGTGAGGATGCAATGCGAATGAATGCGTGAATGCAAAAGAAAAGTATTAACTTATAATTCAATTTCCATTTAGAAAACTTCACTAGATAACAAGTTCCTTTACATAAAGCAAATTACATAAATGGTTTTGCCTTGATGCTCAGAGCTTTGACTTTCTTGAGAAGTCTTGCTAGCTTTTGACCTCGTTCTGTCTTCGTCTCATATTGTATGCTTAACTCTTCTGCTTCAATTGCCAGTGCTTGCACATGATCGGCTACTCCACGAATTTGATTTAAAGCCTCACCCATAACATAATACTTGTCTTTGACTTGCTTCTGAGTTTGCTGAAGATGCCAGTCATTGTTTCCAATGTCCTCTCTAGAATCTCGGTTCATATTTCACTATTCTGCAATGAGGCTTCTAATTCTTCCACCCTCTTATTCAGTCTCTCAATCTCAACTCCGCTTGCCTTAAACTCCATCACTGAATTTTGGTTACGATGCCTATACAAGGATTCCTCCAATTCTCGTATTCGGGCCTTTAATTTGGTCACCTCAGCTTGGCTTTCTAAAAGGCTACTCTTCATGGCATTTTCCTGAACCTGGGCATCTTGAAACTTGTTTATCCACTGAATTGTTCTATTCTTTTCTTCGCGGATTTCCTGTCGCCATTGTTCTAATATCTTACCTAAACCGGCAATCCTCATTGACAAGCGAAGCTTTTTATAGTCTTTCTTTAGGCTATTGAGATCTTCTTCAGCCTTATTCTTCCCTTTTCTCAATTTCTCCACTTCTAGCTTATGAACATCGACGTCTAATCCTAAAAGCACCTTCTCTTCTTCCAGTTTTTCTATCATCTTTTCCATCTCTGCATTCTTCCTCTCAAAATCTTGTTTAATTATTTCTAGTTCAGTCGGGACAACCTGCAAGTGTTCCTCAATTGGGCGAACAATTTTCGGGTTTGGAACAGAAATGTTGTCGTTGATCCTTTTCTTATTATTTTCTCCTCGGTATGCGAATTCACACTGAGCTAACCCCTGAGTTGCTAGTATGAACTGTCTCAATCTGTATTATCTTGAAACCAATAAAGGTGCGTATCCTGTTACCCCTCATATCCCCGTCAATAGGACCTAGTAGAAGTCTCCGCATCGATACAATATTTCATCAGGAGCAAACCATGGTGCTCGCCACTCTATGTCTTCATCTTTGAGGCTTTGGAGTATGACCATCCACTTTTCTTTTGAGAAATCTTCTTGTCTTTGCATAGCTACGAACTCTTTTAAAGGGGAGTAAACTTTAAACAAGTACTGATAGGAGACTTTTTTTTTTGTTTTCCAAAAGTGACTATGAAACCATACCATCAACAACGGTGCGCAGGCAATAAATCGACCTTCTCCCTCCTTTTTGCACACATTTAAGGATCTGAAAGTTTTAACCAATATGGCCGGGACAAGAATAACTCTTTTATTTAATCGATCAAACAAGTCTATCACTGCGTCTTCTATATGTCCCAAAGCCTTTAGAAAAATGACTAACCCGTAGATACTTCGGGCTAGGATGTTAATCTTTCTCTTCGCATCTGAATGAGCCAGTGTCAAATCTCGTAGACTTTTTCACGTGATGCATTTGTTGTCGCGTTTGACCTTAACCCGAGCTGTAACCCATTGTTCGCTCATGTCGGTGATGTTTATTAACCTTTTAACAATAGTCGAGACATTTGGAGCTCTAGAATAGGCCTTATCTATTGAGATTTTTGGACAACAGAGTAGAGTGGTGTATTCTTCTATCGTCGATGTCATGTTTACATTCCCGAAGGTGAAGCAACTGTAGGCTGGGTTCCAATACCGCGTTAAAGCTCGAAAGAGGAATTTATCTACCCTAACCTCAAACAAGTATGACAAATCTCCGTATTCTTGGTAGAAGGTCTGCTTCATGTCATTATCCCAACTGTCCCATATCTCTTTCAATTCTAGCACACTGTTTTGAGCCGTACTGATCCTAGTATAATCCCAAAGCTCTGACTTATATCCTTCCACTAAGCTATCCCTTTTTTGGCGTTGAGTCTCCTCTGACCATATACGCACGACCATATTGTCTTCCAGCTTATCAAGGTACTTGTTTTCCATGATCGATTCTCTTATCGGTAACTGAACTTTTGAGTCTATACCTTTCCTTTTTATGATGATGAAATGCAATGCAAAAAGAGACAAAATAAACAAGTTAGCAAAACACATCGATAGCAATATACAAATATAGAGTACAGAACCTAAGAGTTTGTCTCGGATAGTTGCTAAAAGGTTTAGTATAACTCCTTCTAAGGCAAGTTCTTATGGCTCACTATATGTGATTCCTCGATCCTCACCCATTACAGGCTCATACGAACGAGTTCGATTTAGGGGGACACATTTCCCACATATTTGCACGGAAGTGAAAACTTCACGAAAACATGGGTACGGATGTAATCTCGAAAGCGATTCACTATCCTGTACGGAGGTGAAGACCTCACGAAGGAGTAGTTTCCCGCTTCCACTTAAAAGGGTAGTATCATATGTATATGAATGCAAATTTATACTAATAGTATAGTCATCACACAAAATGTTTAAGGATCATATTTTAAACAAAATTGAGTACTTAAACTTTTGACAAAAAGACCCAAAAATAATCAATTTTGGCTTGACTCTTTTATTTAAAAAAAAGGTCCCCAATGGAGTCGCCAAGCTGTCAAAACCATTTTCAGAATGTGTTTCAAAAATTATTTTAAAATTGAAAAAAATGGGAGTCGCCACCAATCCTTTATTTGGTGTGATTGGATCACCATAAAACGTTTAAAATTCATTTTTTTTTAAATATTTTGGTCTTGAAGTCCATAAAACAAGTTTGGGAGTCGGTTACGCATAAGGAAGGATTAGCACCCTCATACGCCCAAAATTGATACCACCTTGATTATCTTAGGGGCTTGTTTGTAAAATTTTGAAAACTCGAATAAAGTTTAAAATACAATCCTTGAATGCATGAGTTACGCTTAAAAGAAATCGATTTTTGTTTGGAAGTCCCACTATTTCGAGGTGATCGAGAAAGAAAGTCACATCTAGTGAGTTAGGCCATAACATTTCTAGATCTAGAAATAACGAGCTTTCCTTTGTTTTAAACTTTTTAAACTTTGGAAAATGATATTCGATTATCTTGATTTGAAGAAAAGTCGCACCTAGTAAGTTAAGGCACAAATTTTTAGAATCAGAGATAAATAAACATTGCCTCGATTTAAGGGTATTCGATTATTCTGATTTGAAGAAAACTCGCGCCTAGTAAGTTAAGGCACAAATTTTCAAAACTCGAAATAAAAGAATATTGCCTTGATTTTAAAGTTTTCATGAAAATAATTTTGAAAACAAATATGTGAGTTTAATATGAATGAGCAGTTAATAATGGATATTAGATAACACGAAGCAAAATAATTTGGTAGATAAATGATATACAAAAATAAAAAATACTAAATATGAAGGCATAATAATTAAAATTAAATACAAATATTGAAGAAAAATAAAACAATCGGAGTTGAAAATTAGATTTTTGGATACCTTGGGCAAAATGGTAATTTTGGACACTCGGGGACAAAACGATAATTTTGGGAAAGTTCGGGGTCAAAAATAGAATTTTTAGATATTTGGGGGTAAAATGGTAATTGTTGGAAAGTTTAGGGTTAAATATGGAATTTTTTAAAGTTCGGGGGTAAAATGGTAATTTTTGGAAAATTAGGGCTAAAAATGGAATTTTTAAAAGTTTGGTGGTAAAATGGTAATTTTTGGAAAAATTAGGGTCAAAAATGGAATTTTGGAATGTTCAGAGTAAAAATGTAATTTTTGAAAAAATTGGGGTTAAAATGGAATTTTTGAAAGTTCGAGGTTAAAAATGTAATTTTTAGAAAAATTGAGGTCAAAAATGGAATTTTGCAAAGTTCAAGGGTAAAAATGTAATTTTGAAAAGTTCAAGGTCAAAAAATGGAATTTTGGAAAGGTTCAAGGGTCAAAATATAATTTTTGGATAGGTTAGGGACCTCAAGGGCAATAAAACCAAAACATGGTGACACGTGGTAGCTTCTCAAGCATTCTAAAGTCAAAGGACCTATTTGAAAATCATTAAAAAATTTTGGGCCAAATTTGTAATTAAACAGAACTTGGCTTAAGGGCAAAATTAGAACAAAAATAAAATGGGAAGGACCACTTGCATAAATAAGCCAAGCTAGGGACACGTGGCAGCTTCCTAGGCTTTCAAGAAGTCAAGGGATTAAATTGAAAAGCATTGAAAATTGTTGGGCTAATTTAAAAAGAATTGAAAGTATGAAAATGATCAAATTGTAAAAAACATAAAAAGTGGAAGGACCAAATGCATAAATAGACCAATTTTCAAAAACATGCGGATCCTGAGGCGGGTCGGGTTTGGTCGGATCGGGCCATGGGTCATTAGAGCAAAACGACGTCGTTTTCATTCAAAAAATCCTTACCAAAACGTTGTATTTAAACCCAAACAGAGAGTCCAATTTCATTCTTTCTTTCATTTCTAAAAAACAAGATAAAAAAAACCTTTTTTTTCCTCTCAAGGGTCTTCCATGGCCGACATAGGCCCGTGCATAGATACTCCATGCACCGCCGTCACACCGTCCCACGCGCCGACGTATAAGGTAAAAAGCTTGCTTCTTTCTTCCCCTTTTTCATTAAAACCTTATTTCTCTTTTTATTTCATACTTCCTTCCATATTCTTTTTTTTTTAAAAAAACAACAAATCCGGGTTTGAAATCCCAGATCTAAACACTTCCAGATTTGTAAAAAGGTTTGAGTCTCGTTTTTCTTCAATCATTTTTTTATAAATATTTCAACCCCATTTATTAAATCTGTTCTATGTTTTGTTCAGATTCATGTTTTGTATTCAAAATCATTTTGTTCTTCTGCTTTTTTTTAAAATATTTTGATTGATTCCCGTTATTCTCTTTTGTAGATCGGATAGGTGGCATTCAGAGGGCGATATCACGGCGACGGTGATTGGTTAGGCTTGACCGCGACGTTCTGGTTGAAGCAGATATGTTTTCTCAACTTTTCAATTTCCTTTTGTATTTAATATTAATATTATTATTATTTTTATTAACACTTATTAATGTTATTTATTACTTCTATTTATTATTAACATTATTATTAATATTATTATTATTACTAATAAAATTATTTAATATACATAATATGTATTTAATGCGGTTTGATGAAACAGATAAGTGAAATTAATACAACAAGTAATAATTTAATATATATTTATGCTTAAAACGTTTGAAATAACTAAGAATAATAAATGACAGTAGTAATATGTTTAATAGGTATATTAATGTACAATATTTATAATGAAAACTTTTCGAAGTTTGAATAATGAACACAAAAAAACAAACAAATGATTCACGCATGTATTTAATGTACCTTTGCAAGTGTTAAATGCTTTGTGTTCTGGTAACGTTTGGTGCTTCTGCTTGCTATTATCTGATCCTGCTTTGATTTGCTAATGTTTCGAAAGTCTGTTTGCTGGTATTAATTTGTAATGTTCATAAAGAATCAGAAAATTGTAACCCTTTATAATTGATTTCAATTCTGGCTTTATAACCATATTTTTCATGATTATATCTTGTTTGTTCTAACTAAATGCTTGTCTAATCTCCTTTGAAGGTTCGGCTGCCAGTGGCGGTGGCAGAGCAAGTTGAAGTTGGTGTTGGCACTGCTGGTGCTGACGTGGCGCACTCTGAGTGGCTGAGGTGGCGGTAGTGACCCAAGTGGAGGCAGAAGATGAGCAATTCTCTATTTAGATCTAAGTGATTTGGGTCAATCGGCCCAATTAGGATTGTAAATTTTGTATAGGGTTTGAGTTTTGGGTCCATTTGGGCCTTGTAATGGGACATTAGGCTTTTAAGTGTAATTGGACTTTGAAATTAAATTTAAAGTTAAGTTTATAATCATTTCAAATTTAAACTAAATTTAAATTTAAAGTAAATTCAAATTTAAATTTAAAATAAATTTAAAGTCAATCTAAACTTAAAATCAAAAGTTTGATCCAAAGTTGGGCCCAGTCAGAATTGGGCTTCAACAGCCTTAACCTTTAATCTTCTATCCTCTTTAACCTTTCATATTCTTGTAACTACTTTTTCCTATTTATGTATTAGAATATAAAGAGTCAAATCTCCCTATATATAGAGAGGAGTATGCAACTTGTAAATTAAATTAAGATATAAAATACAATATAATTTCTCATATTCTCATATCCATCATTTATTTATTATTTTTGTTTATAACACGTTATCAGCACGAGCTTGCTCGATAGTATTCAATATTTTGTTGGAGAACAAGAAATCTAGACGTACAACGTTCTTGTTAAAGCAACAAGGTTAAGGTATGTGAATTTCTATGTGTGCTTGAAAGATTTTTGAGATTTCAATATTCTTAATGAAAAAAAATAGTTAAAATGATGCTCATTTTTTTTCGTATTTAAATATGAAATTGTGTTTTATATATTCCATTATATGCTTGTTTATATCTAAGACTTTGAATAAGATTGAAGTATCAACAACTTAAATATGTATATCTTTCATAGCATATGTCATTGACATGATTAAAAATAAAATAATCATTTTAAAAAAATTTATTTTATTTGGTGAGCTTTACCAAATGCACTATGTTGCCTATTAGATTATTAGATTATTATTTTATTATTTTTGACACTAGAGGCTCATGTCCAATATTTGGATATATCGTATGAAAAATTTAGAAAAAGTTAAATATACTTGTACTGAATATATATCCAGATGCAATTGACATAATTTATGGCTATTTGTTTCTTTGCGGATGAAATTTTCTATGGAAACCTTGATTATAGTAAATAAAATAATTTGATGTCTCTTGCTAATATTCCACAAAACATTTTTAGGGTATTCTATTGTTATGTTAATTAAATTGTAAGGTTGATCTTAGTTATCATAAGATTTTAATAGATCTAGATGATTATATTTCTATACTTAAGTTTGAATAGACATGAATAATACTGCTTTCTCGCTTTAGTTGTTAGCTTAGAATATATAACTTGACACGAATAATTATGAGAAAGTTATCATTATGAAAGTTCAAAGATTATCATCTACATGAAGGATTAAAATTGAAACATCTAACTGTGAAATATCCTCTTAACTCTTGAATGACTTACTAATTTGAAAGAAATATTTTACCATTAGAAAACGATAACACTCTCTAAAGCTTGCTATGATTGTAATATCTTATGTGCTCCTGCAGCAACAATATTGTGTAAAAGGCTTTAAAAAATATTTTGAAATGATCTCATGCCTTTTAGTGAAAAAGATTCTATTCCTTGAAGTGAATGTTACAACACATTATAATTATGAAAAATCAGAATATAAAGATCGTGGTTGTCGTTATAATTGAGGATGTGATTGGAAACATACTAATAATTGTTATCATGGTGGTTAAAATAGTGGTACTTCTAACCACTAGAAAAGAATAATAAGGAAAATCAAGAAAATGGAGGTTAAAAATATTCGAAGCTTATTGAAAATTCATGCTACCAATGTTATATGAAAATGCATTGATCACGTACCTGTCGTATGTTTAAGCATTTAGTAAAATATTTTCAAATAATCCATTAAAAAAAAGGAAACAATATTGAGACAAATTTTGTCCAAAATGATGAAATGGAGGATAATTTTTTTGAAAAAATATGAAAATTTTTAATATGATGCTAAAGTTGGTCATGCATATAAGGATGATTACTATGTTTTTAGTTTGTGTCAAAATTTTGTTGAGATCCAAGCATTCGAATTTAATTATTTGATTTAAGAATCATTAGAATCAATGTCTACTTGATATTTGCTTGGAGATGATCTCTTTCTCTTCATTACAAAGGATGCTTATAATCACTACTTCTCATCCGTAGTAACCTTAGTTAGTCTAATCAACTTCTTTTGAAATTTGATTTGATTTTTATTAAGAAGTTAAATTTATATAATTCTCTATCCATAATTCTGTGAATTTTTATGTCTTCACGTATTTAGTTATTGAGATTTTTATGTGGAGATAAATGTTTTTATTTTTATTGGTTCATTTTAAATAGAATTGATTGGTTTAATTTTATTTTGATTAAGATATATGATTATTGGGAGGAAAAAAAGCTTGTTATGAATTTTGAGATATTCACATTATTTGGATAATTTCATAATTGAGGTGAAGATTAGAAAATGTTTATGTTTAAACCTTTATAGTTGTAAATTTAATTTAATATGACATTATAATATTTTATATTTTGTTGTGTTATGGTATATATAAAAATATATATTATCTAACCATAGTGATTTATTAGTAACATAAATTTATTATTTATTATGTTTAATATATGTTTTATTTATATCTATCCATTTTATTTTTATATGAATAAATTAAATATTCATTAACGATATATAATAAAATGATTGCATGCTATTGAAGAGCTAATATTTTACCTCCTTGAGATGCAAAATTTTGTAAACATAAGATTATTTTTCAGATAAAAAAGATATATGTTGAAGGAAATTTTTATGTATTTTACATTAAAATCATGAATAGAAATGACATAAGATACTCATGTTTTTGTACTATAAATATTCCCAGAAGGAATACATTACACTTATATGAATGACATATGAGATAGTGAAAAGAAAGTCATGATGATGCAAAATAATTTGATGAAAATTTATATGATTTTACTGAAGAATTAGAAGTTATATTTTAATAATTTTCATCAATACTAGTTATTTGGATAACATATTGAACTAACACCAGCTAAAGTTAAAGGTCGGTTGCATTTTTTGATGATAACCAAATAATATATGAGCTCATGTATCACATGTGTGCAACCTGAAGTTTGTGATACTATTTCTTGAAATAATTTGATTGTGCACAATCTTTATAGAATGCAATTTGTGTTAACATTGCTGGTACATTATATCCCAAGCTTGATTTTCATAGTTTTAGTTGAGATAATTTTAAGTTGTTTATTGCCTATATATGTTATATTCAATGGTTAGCAAAACTATGCCTCTACTATGTTATATTCAATGGTTAGCAAAACTATGCCTCTATTTAGTTGCTTAACCATTAATATAAGAATTGCTTTACAATAAGCATGTAATTTTATTTGCATCAAGCCAACATGTAAGAAATATTTATCTTGTGAGAACTGACTTTTATTTATAAGTCAATAGATTCCATCTAAGAATATTTGGATGTGCAATATCTATTTCATATTCCACCATAATGCACTAAGATGGATCATCAAATATGAAGTTGAGAAATTTTAGAATTTTCATTAGATGTTAAAAGTTGAAGGGAGATATTTTTAAAATTTTGAAAAAAAAGTATTGTCATGTTGCAAATTTTCTCAACATTAAGACGAGACAAATTAGTTAAATAATTATGTCATCATTTTTTTGTTATCTCCACTAATATTATGTGCACAAAGTTTGAAGGATAAAAATTATTTGCTAAATATGTTTACTGATGACATTTAGAGATTCCAAATACTAGCTGGTACATATAACAACTAAAATGCTCCGAATAATTATATGTCCTAGAAGGACAATGTGATAAAAATAAGTCTTGAGCATGATAAAAGCATGACAAACTAGTCGAATCCATAAAACAGAAAAAATATTGAAAGAACGGAGAAAGAAATGAAGATGATCACATACTAAAAGGAGGTGAGTACTCATGAAGAGATCCAAGGCATAACTTTTGATACCCCATAAGAGGTTCAGGTACCTGAAATTATGAATATAATAAGATATCTCAATTAGTTATGTCATAATTAAATATGATGGAGTTAAAAAAAATGAAATTGTTGTCGACAACGATAATATATGTAAAACACTTCAATATTATGGAAAAGTGAGGATCTTGAATGAAAATATACTTGAAAGCACTGAGATGAGAATAAGTCATAAAAAATAAATAAGTGTTTGTATTATAACTTATGAAATGTATCTTGGACAAGAAGTCCAAACACCTAGAAGGTGTAAAGCCAAGGGAAGTACATGTTAGCATAATAGAGGAAAAAAATACAAATCATAATATATAGAATTGACTTGTAACAAGAACGTTCACAAGACACCTAATATTGATTATGAAGAAACATACTCTCCTGTGGTGGATACAATTACTTTTAGGTTATTGATTAGTCTGACAATAAGAGAAGGGCTTGATTTACGCCTAATGGATGTAGTTACAACCTATTTATATAGCCCACTTGATAATAACATTTACATGAAACCTCCAGAAGGTTTTAATATGCCAGAAGCAGCCAATTCAAGTTATCGAGAACATTACTCAATCAAATTAAACAGACCCCTTTATGGATTGAAACAATCTGGCGCATGTGGTATAATTGCCTTAGTGAATACTTATTAAGGGATGACTATAAAAATGATCCCATTTTTCCATGCATTTTTATAAAGAGGTTTGGATTAGGATTTGTTATAGTTGTTGTGTATGTTAATGATTTAAATATCATTAAGACTCCTGAAGAGAATTTAGTGATAATGGAGCGCTCAAAGAAAGAATTTGAAATGAAAGACATTGGATAGGCAAGATTTTGTCTAGGGTTAGAATTACAAATTGAGCACCTAAAAAATAGAATCCTTATGCATCAAACAACATATATAGAAAAAGTGCTAAGAAGATTTTACATGCATAGCGCACATCTATTGAGCACCCCAATGGTTTTTAGGTCACTTGATGTAAAAAAAGACCCTTTTTGTCTTCGAGAAAATGATGAAGATTTTCTTGGTCCTGAAGTACCATATTTAAGTGCTATTGGTGCATTGATGTATCTTGCTAGTCATACACGACCTGATATATCATTTGATGTCAACTTATTAGCAAGATTTAACTCTTGTCCAACCCGAAGACATTGGAATGAGGTTAAGCATGTTTTTCATTATCTTTAAGGTACAAAAGATATGAGTTTATTTTTCCCTAACCTACCAAAAACAGAATTAGTTGGTTTTGTAGATGCAGGGTGCTTATTTGATCCTCACAATGCTTGATCACAAACTGGTTATGTTTTCACGTATGATGGTATTGCAATTTCTTGGCGCTCTATGAAACAAACAATTACTGCTATATTTGAGAAATTAATTTTCAACATTGGATTTTGTTGTTTCAAAGATCTTAAGTGATGCTTACATGAGGGGGAGTAAATTAACACACACTATATATATATGGTTGTGATATACTATGTATCAAAGGATTATGTAATCTTTTTTCCTTCACTAGGTTTTTGTCCCACAAGGTTTTTCCTAGTAAAGTTTTTAACAAGGCATATCCTTTATACAGTGAACATCCAAAGGGGAGTGTTATGAATATTATTAAAAGGATGTTCAACCTTTCATCTTCCTTGACCTTTAACCTTCCATCTTCTTTAACCTTTCATATTCTTGTAACTACTTTTTCCTATTTATGTATTAGAATATGAAGAGTCTAATCTCCCTAGATATATAGAAGAGTATGCTACTTGTAAATTAAATGAAGATATAGAATGCAATACAATTTCTCATATTCTCATATCCATCCTTTATCTATTATTTTTGTTTATAACAGTGTTTGTTTTTTAAAACTTTTTTTTTGTTTATGGATATTGCAATTGAAAAAAGTAAAAATAAAAAATATCACACCTGGTGTAATTGATTCCATTGAGAATCCAAATTAAGTGTGCAAGACAAGAATGCTCTTGAATGAAGTTGAGGGTTAGACTATTTCTAATTTTTGTGGTGGAAAAGTAAGAGTTTTTATTGTTGTAAAGACGATGGTTAGCACTTTATGCGCTTTAAATTTAGAATCACACAGTTTCATGAAAAGCTTATTTAAAGCCAATCAAAAAGTTCGTAGCTTAATAAATTTACTACAATATTTACCAAAGCTGAAAATTTAAATCATTAGATATTACGGCTTTCACCTTTTTCATTGTCTTTGTGGATTAAATTTTAGCACCTACCATATCTCACCACTAATTGAACCAAGAAAAAAAATCCTAGGAAAGAGAAAACATATAGGAGGAAAACTGTAATGGAAGTAACTAAGTTAAGGCTTGTTTTGCTATTTTCTTTTGCGACGCTAATTACAAGGTTATGGGCAAATGTTGCTGAATTTGATGACTTTTGGAAACAACGTGAAAAAGAAGCTAGGAAGCTTGTGCTAACAACTTATGAATCAAGCCCAGAAAATATAACAAGTTATTTGAACTACAATGTTAACAAGTAAATTATAGTTTTCTCTTCTAACTCTCCTTTTTCTTTTTCTTTTTTGTAAAAATGGTCATGGTTTGAGTATAGAATTATTATATATCAAAATGGAATCGATAGACCTTTTGAATGTCACCGATTAAGAATATCTACAAGAACTAATTGTACCAAGGGTTCAAAATTCAATTCCCTCAATTACTTCCAAGATCTTTAACCTTACTTAACTTGTATGATAAATGGAGGCATTATATACATTACCTTGGACAACTTATTTCAGGGTTCTTGACGAATCTAATTGCAATAAAATCATAAAATTTAAGGATGTAATTATAAATAGCACGATAAGATACTTAAGGGGTAAACACAAGAAGTACAATGGACCATGCTTGGCAACCAATCCAATTGATAGGTGTTGGTGATGCATGAAGAATTAGGCCAAGGATCGCAAAAGATTCGCAAACTGTGTGCTTGGTTTTGGACACAAAACTCGTGGTGGACAACAAGGAGAATACTATTTGGTGATAGATAATTCTGATAATGATGTTATAAATCCCAAACCGGGAACTTTACGTCTTGCTGTGATACAAAAGAAGTCATTATGGATAATTCTCAATTCTACTCTATTACTATTCCAAATCCGGTTCAAGAACACGGATGTTACAGTTTCCTTACAGGGATAGTAAGAAGGTCCCATGGAGTTACAATTGTAACGTGACCATACCAAGAGAAGGGGAACCTAGGAAGGACGTGAATCTTGTTACCTGTTGTGGTAAAAATTATGACCCAGTAGATAATGAAAAAGAGATCAACAAAGGGAAAGCAATAATGTGTGAGCCTGAGGAAGAAATAGCTAGCAAGTCCGAAGTACCCACAAACGAGCCTGTATCTGAGAAGGAGGCGAAGGAGTTTCTGAAGTTTTTAAGGCATAGTGAATATAGTGTAGTGGAACAACTACACAAACAGCCTGCCCGGATATCGATCTTGTTATTGCTCCTAAGCTCGGAAGCCCATCGAAGCGCACAAATGAAGATGCTGAACAAAACATATGTAGCAAATGACATCTCCTTCAGTAAGCTAGATCGATTGGTCAAAAACGTGAGTGCTGATAACTTCATTTTCTTCAGCGATGATGAAATACCAACGAGAGAAATAGGTTCCACCAAAGCTTTACACATCACTACCCGTTGTAAAGGGTATACGCTACCTAGAGTACTCATAGACTATAGTTCAGCCTTGAATGTGCTACCTCTAGCTACATTGCAAAGATTGTCAATTGATAGCTCTCATATGAAGGGGTGTAATAACATAGTGAGAGCATTTGACGGGACAGAAAGGAAGGTAATGGGAAAGATTGAAATACCTCTTCAAATTGGGCCGAATACATATGAAGTGGATTTTCTAGTGATGGATATTAGGCCCACTTATAACTGTCTGCTGGGAAGACCATGGATCCACTTAGCTGGAGCAGTACCTTCTTCTTTGCACAAGAAAGTGAAGCTACTAAATGAAGGGCTGCTAATCACGATTAATGCTAAGGAGGAAATAATCGCGTCCATAACGAGCGATTCACCCTATGTGGGAATAGACGAGGAGGTTGTGGAATGCTCGTCCGCTCACTAAAGTTTGTCAATGCAACTTTCATTTCGGAAGGGAGCAAGATACTTGTGCCTACAATATCATCGACCACCAGAATGGGCTTGCGATTAACAGTCGGAAAGAGAGCTATACCTAGGAAAGGACTAGGAAAATACCTCTAGGGAAGAGTTAATGTGCCGATGCTGATAGAAAAGCGGGATCGTTATGGCCTGGGGTACAAGCCGAACGCGAAACAAAAGAAGAAGGAGCTAGAAAAAAGGCAAGAAAGAAGGAGGGCCAGACTATCTGGAAAGGAAATCTCGTGGGAACCCATGGTCTTCCCGTACATCTATGAGACTTTCGTCTCAAGAGGGGTGATCAACTAGAAAATAGAGCGGAAAAAGGAGCGAGTGATGATTGGAAACAAGGGGAGCATCATGAAAGATCTAGGCATTAATGCTATATCAGATGAAGGAAAGGAAGGGAATCTATCAAGAATTGGTCCGTGTGCACCTGGAAGCACCTTGAATAATTGGACCGTGGAGGAACTCCTTGTAATTTTTAAGATTTCCTCAGAGTAATGCTCGAAAACACCTATTGCTTTAGGCACGAAACAAATATATATATTTTTGTAAAAGGGCCCATGGTCATTATTTAGTTATTTTGAATGAAATGCATTTTCCATCTTATATTCTTCTCCATAATTATTCTTTCATTTCTTAATTCAGCTTAATAAATCATTCGTACATATTCAATAAACAAGATTAATTATTCTTTAATACATACATACTCATACATATACCACATAATCATTCTTTCCTAAATTTATTTTGGTCTTTGGACCTCCCTTTCATCCCTTGACAGGTCCTCGAATATCAATAATATGAGCAACCCTGACGCTAACTTAGAACCTCACTTCGAGCAAGATACGCGTTTGGAAGAGCTTCAGGACCTTGAAGATAATCAAGATTGTAATCTGCCTCCGGATCTGTTAAGAATGATGGGACAGGAAGAAAAACAAATTTTGCCTCATTCGGACCCAGTGGAAGTTTTTAATCAGGGGCACGAAGATGAAAAGAAAGAGGTGAAAATTGGGACAAGCATCTCCGTAGAAACCAGAAGGAATCTTATCGAGTTGCTTCAAGAGTTCCAAGATATCTTCGCATGGTCTTACCAAGATATGCCCGATTTGAGCCCTGACATTGTGGTTCACAAACTCCCTATAAAGGAAGAATGCAGACCCGTGCAACAAAGACTCCAAAGGATGAGACCGGATGTGTTGTTAAAAATAAAAGAAGAAGTCAAGAAACAATTTGACGCAGGGTTTCTCCAGGTAGTTAAATACTTTGAATGGATAGCTAATATAGTCCCTGTTCCTAAAAAAAAGACGAAAAGATGCGCATGTGTGTGGACTATCGAGATTTAAATAAAGCTAGCCCAAAGGATAATTGCCCCTTACCCCACATTGACACTTTAGTCGATAACACAATAGGTCATTCTCTGCTTTCCTTTATGGATGGTTTCTCTGGGTATAATCAGATAAGGATGGACCTTGAGGATATGATCAAAACTACATTTGTCATGCTATGGGGAACATTTTGCTACAAGGTGATGCCCTTCAGACTCCAAAACGTAGGGGCAACTTATCAAAGGACCATGGTGACCTTGTTTCATGACATGATGCATAAAGAGATTGAAGTTTACGTCGATGATATGATTGCGAAATCCCAAACGGAGGAAGAACATGTAAGAATCCTGAGAAAGTTATTTGGAAGGTTAAGGAAATATCAATTAAAGCTAAACCCAGCAAAGTGCACTTTCGGGGCCACATCAAGAAAACTATTAGGCTTTGTAGTAAGCAAAAGAGGAATTGAAATTGACCCGGATAAAGTCAAAGCCATACAGGAGCTACCACCACCCAGCACGCAAAAAGAAGTTCGAGGGTTCTTAGGAAGACTAAATTACATTGCTCGGTTCATTTCACAGTTGACTGAGAAATGCGATCCTATCTTCCGTCTGCTTAGAAAGCGCAACCCGGGTGTATGGGATGATGAATGTTAAGAAACCTTTAACAAGGTCAAAGATTATTTATCCAAAGCTCCTATCTTGGTACCTCCAATTCCTAATGGGCCATTGATCGTGTACTTAATAGTCTTTGAAAATTCCATGGGATGCATGCTAAGCCAACACGATGAATCCAAAAGAAGGAAAGGGCGATATATTATCTCTGCAAGAAATTCACTGATTACGAGACTCGATATTCACCAATTGAAAAATTATGTTGTGCACTAATCTAGACCACACGCAGATTAAGACAATACATGTTATACCATACCACTTGGTTGATCTCGAAATTAGATCCTTTGAAGTACCTGATGGAGTCAGTTGCATTGAATGAGAGATTGGCTCGATGGCAAATCTTGCTCTCGTAATTTGACATAGTTTATGTCAATCAGAAAGCAGTAAAAGGAAGTGCGATAGTAGACTTCCTAGCCAGCAGGGCTTTAGAGGACTATGAGTCGATAAACTTCTATTTCTCGAATAAAGATTTAATGTATGTTTCAACTACTGAAGGGGCAATCATAGTAGAACAACCTTGGAGATTGAATTTTGATGGAGCTTCAAATGCCACAGGTAATGGGGTCGGGGCAGCCTTGGTATCACCAAAAGGAGATCACTACCCTTTTACCAGCAAACTCGATTTTGATTGCACAAATAACATGGCTGAATACGAAGAATGTATCTTGGGAATCTGTGCGGCCATAGAGCGGGGAATCAAAATTTTGGAGATTTATGGAGACTCCGCACTGGTAATCTATCAACTCAAAGGAGAATGGGAAACAAGAGTTTCTAAGCTAGTGGATTACCGCATATTGGTCCTCGAGTTGATCATGGAGTTCGATGACGTCACATTCCATTATCTCCCACGAGAAGAAAACCAGATGGCTGATGCTCTTGCCACTTTAGCCTTGATGATTAAGGTGAGTAGGCCAGAAGATGTAAAGCCTATTCGGATGAGTATCTATGAAGCTCCTGCTCATTGTTGTGATATTGAGGCAGAGGAAGAAGAAGAAAAGGATGATCGCCCATGGTACCAGAATATTCTTCAATTTGTGAGAGATCGAAAGTACCCCGAGCAAGCCTTAGAAAATGAACAGAGGACATTAAGAAGACTGGCCAGTGAATATGTCCTAGACAGGGAAATCTTGTACAAAAGGAGAAAAGATCAAGTGTTCCTGAGATGTGTCGACACAATTGAAGCTAAGAAGATCTTAGAAGAAGTTCACGAATGCATTTGTGGGACACACGCCAACGGTTTCATGATGGCCTGGCAAATAATGAGATTTGGGTATTACTGGTCTACTATGGAGAGCGATTGCATTAATTATGCCAAGAAGTGCCATAAGTGTCAGATCTATGGAGACAAGATTCATGTACCCCCATCACACCTTCATGTCATGACCTCTCTCTGGCTTTTTCTATGTGGGGCATGGATGTCATTGGGCCAATTTCTCCAAAGGCTTCCAATGGTCATAGATTCATCTTTGCGGTGATTGATTACTTCACCAAATAGGTAGAGGCAACCTCATATGCCAACGTTACTAAGTCTGCAGTTAGCAAGTTCCTGAAAAAAGAAATTATTTGTTGATACGGGATGTCAGAAAGAATCATATCCGACAACGCCTTGAATTTGAACAATAGCACGATAGCAGAAGTTTGCGAACAGTTCAAAATCAGGCATCATAATTCTTCTCCCTATCGCCCAAAAATGAATGGAGCTGTGGAGGCGGCTAATAAGAACATCAAGAAGATTGTGGCAAAAATGACTGAGACTTACAAAGACTGGCACGAAAAACTACCATTTGCCCTTTTTGCCTACAGAACTTCTACTGGGGCAACACCATTCTCATTGGCATACGGTATGGAAGCGGTCTTGCCTATTGAGGTTGAAATACCTTCTCTTCGAGTCTTAACTGAGCTTTAGCTATATGAGGCTGAATGGATCCAAGCTTGATATGATCAGTTCAATTTAATCCAAGGAAATTTTGAGTTGAAAACCCGCAAAGGGCGGCTCAGATACAAGAACTGGTCGACGAGATGGAAGAAGATTGCAACTTGAAGCATCAACAAAGCACTCTAGATCTTCTAGACACACATCTGAGCTAGGAATGATTCTCAACAAGTCGGCACAGAGTAGATCATTTTGCGATATCCGGGGCAACTAATTATCCTTTATTGTATACTTGGCAATTTTAGACTAATGTTGTTTCCTTTGATCCTCTTTTGGAAAGAATTTTCAAATACGACTTTGTTTCTGCACAATTTTGTTCAAACATTTCGCATCTAAATAACGGGTAATGAACTAATAAATCATACAAAAAGTTATGAGCATTATTCTGAAATTTTTGGAAATTACAGAGGTCCGAAACAAGATCACCAATGGTAAAACAAACTTAAAAACAAGTAGTTCAAGAAGGCCTAGAAGAAGATGGGCAACACATCAATGATAGAATTTGGACGGGTAACAGATCATGCCGACCTGAATAATAATAAATAAATCTGACATTCATCATACACATTCATGCAAGTTAGAAGCATTTAATTCATTATAATCATGACTTTCTAAATTGGGCCTACATAAAGGCCCATAGGAGCATATTTCACAAGTCACATCCCCGCCACATGGTGAGATGAATCTTTAAGTTCACCAAGGAAAAGTTGAAAAAGAGCAAGACTCCAGTACCTTACCCCGATCATGGAGTAGATTGCGATTATCCACAAAGAGCGATGCGATCATCTTCCTGATGAGATACTGAGAAGTAGACCAAATCAATGAAACGAGGCTCAAATCGAGCAAATCTTCGAACCCTAGTTTCCTGATGAGATATTGAGAAGCAGGGCAAAGCAATAAAAGGTTAGCTTCTTGATGAGATACTGAGAAGCAGGGCAAAGCAATAAAAGGTTAGCTTCTTGATGAGATACTGAGAAGTGAACCAAATTCGTCTTCCTGATGAGATACAGAGAAGCGGATTGAGACAAGCGATGCGATCACCTTCCTGATGAGATACTGAGAAGAAGACCAAATCAAACCCACGCTCAATGCGAACAAATCTTCAAACCCCAGCTTCCTGATGAGATACTGAGAAGCAAGGCGAAGCAATAAAAGGTTAGCTTCCTGATGAGATACTGAGAAGTTGACCAAATTTGTCTTCCTGATGAGGTACAGAGAAGCGGATTGAAACAAGCAAGGCAGTCATCTTCCTGATGAGATACAGAGAAGCAGGTCAAAGCAATAAAACGGTTAGCTTCCTGATGAGATAATGAGAAGTGAACCAAATTCGTCTTCCTGATGAGATACAGAGAAGTGGATTGAGACAAGCGATGCGGTCACCTTCCTGATGAGATATTGAGAAGAAGACTAAATCAAACCCAAGCTCAATGCGAACAAATCTTCGAACCCCAGCTTCCTGATAAGATACTGAGAAGCAGGGCGAAACAATAAAAAGGTTAGCTTCCTGATGAGATACTGAGAAGTAGACCAAATTCGTCTTCCTGATGAGATACTGAGAAGTGGACCAAATTCGTCTTCCATGAGATACAGAGAAGCGGATTGAAACAAGTGAGGCGGTCATCTTCCTGATGAGATACAAAGAAGTATACCAACTAAATGCAAACAAATCTTCGACCCCAGCTTCCTGATGAGATACGGAGAAGTGAACCAAATTCGTTTCCTGATGAAACACAGAGAAATGAATCAAAACAAGTGATGCGGTCGTCTTCCTGATGAGATACTGAGAAGAATGCCAAGTCAATGAAACCAGACTCAAAGACTACGGTGACGAATTCCAATCTCCTTGAAATTTCAAGAGAATGGAGTGAAATTACAGTAGCAAATTTCGTCTTTTTTGAAATTGCCTAAGGGCAAGATGGAATCACAACATCAAAGATGTAGAAAGGTGGATGCGACGAAGATTGGACGACTGATAAAGCGAAGGGGGACCAATTAAAGAAAGAGCAGCTAAGAAATGGAATTTGACAAAGTTGGGCTTTCTTTTGGGTCTTTACTCTGTTCTCGTTACACAACATCGAGCAAAGAGGGGTAGCTGTTGAAGCCCAATTTATCTGGGCCCAACAAACTTTAAATTTATTTTTTTTAAATTAAGTTTATTTTAAATTTAAATTAGAAATTTAAATTTATCATAAATTTCAATTAGAAATTTAAATTTATCATAAATTTCAATTTAAAATATGTTTAAATAATGTCCCATTACAAAGGTCCAATTACAATCTTTGACCCAATTGGGCCTAATTCAGATAACCCAAATATAGACAGGCCCAAGTGACCCAAACCCTAAAACTAAAACAGATACCCGAGTCAAATCTGTTGGGCAACTTGCAATGTTATTGCCTTCCTCCCGGCCAACCGAAAGGCGCCACGTCAGCACTACCAACTCCAACTTGAGCTGCTACCGCCACTGCTACAGCCATTGCAGCTGCACCTGCAAAAGAAGAACAAGACAAGTCTTTAATGCTTGTAATTATCATAATACTGGTTATAAAAACCAGATTCAAACAATTTGTAAAGATTTTTTTTGGGATCTTTTGAAGTTGCAAATCAATACAAAACAGACTTTCAAAGTGTTTTATGAACCCAAACAGAAGCAGTTAATAGCAACAAAGTCATTCGAATAGGCACCCAGTAGCAGAACAGATTCAAAGTTCAAAGCATTAAGTTACCCAGGTACTGATAACTCGTATTGACTATCATTTATTGTTTTAATTACCTCAAACGTTTTAAATATATATACATTTATAAAACCATTACACATTGCATTAATTTCGATTATCCTTTCACAAAACTGCATTAAATATACATTAGGTATTAAATAACGTATTTAATAATATTATTAATAATATTTAATAATAATAATTAATAAAATAATAATAATAATAGTAATTAAAATAAAAAAGAAAACGAAAGGACTTATCTGCCCTTTGAGCCGTTGCCGCCAGAGCCACCCTCGTCTTCATCAACACACTGTCGGGGATCGATCTGCATAGAAAAGTAAAAGGTGGAAAAGAGTTTTAAAAAAAAACCAAAAAACGAATAACAAAATTAAGAATGGACAGCAAAACAAGGTGTTTCAAAAAGTGCAGATATTTCGAAACAAATCTAGGTTTTTTTTTTTAAAAAAAGGGGGATTTTTAGAAGATCGAAGATCTAGAACATGACCAGATCTTGAAATTGTTTTAAGAAAAGAAAAAGAAAATAAATGAAAAAAAGAGGGACTTTCGGCCTTCCTGGCGGCGCGTACGACGGAGCGGTGACGGAGTGCGATGGGCAGCAACGAGCGGTCGCGCGTGGAGTCAACGCACGACAGACAGCGGTGACCTGAAGCCCGGTCGACCACGAAGGAAAGGGGTGAGAGAGGAGAGAGATGAGAGGATTTGAGAGAAAAAGGGGAGGTCTTCAGAGAACAATGGAAATTTAGAAAAAAATGAAAGAAGGAAATGGATTTTACAAAGGGTTCCAAGGTTTAAATACCCTCACTAAAACGACAACGTTTTGGTGAGGGTATTTCGTTTAAAACGGCGTTGTTTCTTTAAAAATATCCATAGCCCGACCCGAACCCAACCCGATCGGACCTAGGATCCCCGTGTTTTTAAGAAAAGGGTTATTTGTGCATTTGGCCCTTCCACTTTTTCTGATTTTTATAATTTAGTCCTTTTCATACTTTTAATTAATTTTAATTTGGCCCAATAATTTTCAATGCTTTTCAATTTAATCCCTTGACCTTTTTGAAAGCACCAGGAGCTGCCACGTGTCATGATTTTGGCTTATTTATGCATATGGTCCCTCTTACTTCTGATTTGTTTCAATTTAATCCTTAAATAAAGTTCTATTTAATTACAAAATTGACCCAAAAAATTTCCTTGATTTTCAAATTAGTCCTTTGACTTCTAAACACCTGAGAGGCTGCCACGTGTCACCTATTTTATTGCCTTAAAAGTCCCTAAACTATCCAAAATTACATTTTTACCCTCGACTTCCAAAATTTCATTTTTGACCCCGAAACTTCCAAAAATTTCATTTTAACCTCGAAACCTCTAAAAAATACATTTTTACCCCAAACTTCCAAAAATTTCATTTTAACCTCGAAACCTCTAAAAAATACATTTTTACCCCCAAACTTCCAAAAATTCCATTTTTGACCCCAAAACTTTCAAAAATTACCATTTCACCCTCAAATGTCCAAAAATTCCATTTTTGATCTCGATTTTCCTAAAAATTATCATTTTACCCCCGGATGTCCAAAAATTCTATTTTTTATCTCAATTTTTTAAAAGTTATCGTTTCACCCTCGAGTGTCTAAAAAATTCATTTTAACCCTGAACTTTCCCAAAATTACCATTTTGCCCTCTAGAGTCCAAAATTACCATTTTGCCCCCGGGTATCCAAAGTCTCATTTTTCAACTCCGATTGCTTTATTTTTCTTCCTCATCAATATTTGCATTTAAATTTAACTATTATGCACTCGTATTTTACATTTTTGATTTTTTACCATTTATCTTCTTAATTATCTTCGTGTTATTTAATATTCATTATTAACTGCTTATTCATATTAAACTCGAATGTTTGTTTTCAAAATTGTTTTCATAAAAACTTTAAAATCGAGGCAATATTCTTTTATTTCGAGTTTCGAAAATTTGCGCCTTAACTTACTAGGTGTAATTTTTCTTCAAATCGAAATAATCGAATACCCTTAATCGAGGCAATGTTTCCTTATCTTCGATTCTGAAAATTTACGCCTTAACTTACTAGGTGCAACCTTTCTTCAAATCGAGATAATCGAACATCCTTTTCCCAAAAATTAAAAAAAGTTTTACAAAGGAAAGCTCGTTATTTCTAGATCTTGAAATGTTGTGTCCTAACTCACTGGTGTAACTTTCTTCCTCGATCACTTTGAAATAGCGGGACTTCCAAACAAACTCGATCTCTTTTAAACTTAACTCATGCATTCAAGGATCATATTTTAAACTTTATTCGAGCTTTCAAAATTTTACAAACAAGACCCGAAAATAATCAATACGGTACCAATTTTGGGTGTATGAGGGTGCTAATCCTTCTTCATGCGTAACCGTCTCCCGAACTTGTTTTTCTGGATTTCGAAGACCTACATGTTTTCAAAACGATTTTTTTAAAAAACATTTTGTGGTGATCCAATCACACCGAAATAAAGATTGGTGGCGACTCCCATTTTCCAACACAAAAATAATTTTCAAAACTCTCATTTTAAATTGGTTTCGACAGACTTCATATAACCGTTTCATACATCTACTTTCATAATAACATTACATGTAACTATTTCATCTAAGCATTTCACTTTACTAATTAACACATAATCATCATTAAGTCTTGAACTTACATCTCTTTCTTACCCAATACAACCTCACTAGGTTAGTGGATATCACGTATAACATATAATTCCGACAAATAAATAGAACATGTAATAATAAATCATCATTTTCCTTTAATTTACACAGATCATTATAATTCATTTCATTATCTAAAATCATGATTCATTTCATATTTCTATATACTCGTTTAAGTTTTAATACCTTGATTATATCATGGAAAGAGTTTCACCATATAAGTCATTCATTCACATAATCCAAATGTTACCTTTTAATCCTAATACTTGCATTATATTTTCAGTATAATTTATCTTATTTAATACATCTACAAGAAGCTTGTTAGGCATTAAGCTCAATAACTATCGGCATGAAGCCTATTAGGCACAAAGCCCAATAACACCGTACAATCACTCAATTATGTGATATACATTACAAATCAACATTTATTATATGATATACAATTAAAAGATTAAATCATTAACAAATAATAGAAGATAACCACACATTTACCGTAACACTTCAGTTGAACATTTTCATATTACTCATCACGTAAGTCCATAACGTATGACGTTCATAAGCTAAATCTATATAAAACAACAACGAATAACTACTCTTAGCTAATTTCGTGTCTCATATTAACCCGAGTCCGCAACACATGCAGGAGCTCGATCCAGATCAGATAATCAGACAGAAATCTCTCGTATGAAACTTTTACTCGATCCATTGAAATCTTTTAGGAAATTCGTTTATGCATATTATAAATCGAATTATTTACCATAATAACAACTCGATATGTATATAAATAAAATTGACAACATTAATATCAATATTTAACCAGATACGTCATTTGAAAACTTACTTCACATTATACCATTACAAGAACACATCCTTATAATTCTTATTTATCAAACATAACATAAATAATAACTAACATATCATATAATTTATTGAATATTTCTTTGTCACATGAATTCAATTATATCCTTTCTTTATTTCTAGTTATGACCCTCAATTATAATTTCATTTCAATTATACCATTTCAAATTCATATCCATATATTTCTAATCATAATACTCAGCTTATTCCAACTCATCACATATAGTCAAATTCAATTTCAACATAAATAGATATGTTTAAAGTCACAAAAATAACATATAATTAATTCAATAAATTTATGAACTAACCTTGACAACATTTGAAACATACTTTTGCTCAATTTCAATTTGATTAATACATATTTAAATCAATTCTATATACTACTTCAAGATAAATAAATTCTTTCTTCGAGTTATTCATATCGTAATTATTTAATTCATATTTTTCAATTTAATTCTTTGATCCAAAAACATTATATAAATGACAATTCAAATATTAAGCAAAATATTATAATAAAAATTGTACCATTAATTAATAAAATAAGTCTCATATGAACTTACCTCAATTTGGACTATTGTTAAAACAGAGCTGACGATCAGTTTGAAACTTTAGTTTTCCTCAATTTATATTTGATTGATTCTTTTCTGGATCTAACATATAATTTAACTTAATTAAGCATCCAAATAATATCTTCAAAATTTTCATTCAACTTAATATCCATATTAAGGCAAAATTACAGATTTGCCGTAATATTTTAACGTTTAAAACAATTTAATCCCTAAAACTTTAACTTGCAACTTAACCCTTTTTTAAATAATCTCATGATAACCGACTCTTCCCTTCGCTAATATAAAACAACATTTTTCATTATTTCACATATTCCGTACGAAATTTTACCATTTTAACGAATAAATCATTAAACCTTAAATTCACTAAGAATCATTTAACAAAACATGTTTATCTAATCACTAACTTCATTTATCTAACAAATAACTTCACAAACACATCTATCTCATTCATGGTAAGTCTCTAAACTTTTAACAACTTCACAAATTTATCTCCGGATTAGCTAGATTAAGATACCAGGATTCTAAAAACATAAAAATTTACAAGAAAAAGACTAATTTAAGCTTACCAATTGAAGCTTAAACCTTGAAAGCCCTAGGTTAGCTCCCCATTTTCCTCCCCTACATTCGAAGGCCTGAGAAAGAAAGAAACATTCTATTTCTTTCTCACCCACCACCACTAATTAACTAAGTTATTTTCATTTCATTTCTTTCTTTTTTTATTTTAATTAATTAAATAATTAAAGCCATAAATATCAACCACACATTCACATACCTAACGACGCTGCACATTTTTAAGGGAATAATTCTCACATTGGTCCCGCCTATTTATTTCAAATTATAATTCTTTTATAAATTGCACTTTTATCACTTATGCAATTTAGCTTTTTTTATTTAATTAACAATCAAATCATTAACATTTTCGAATCGAACTCTGATATGCATAAATATTAACTCCATAAATATTTAGTAAAAATATTTACGAGCCCGGTTTACAGAAACAAATTCTTGGAACCTCTTTTTTTCAAAACCACTTGACTTTGAGGGATAATCACTTGAACTTAACCATTAATTTAAATAACATAAATTATCATATTAATATTTATTTTTATACTATATTTAATTCGTAAATATTAAATAATAATATGTACGGATTCACTCGTTGGACTTGTAACCCCGAAACTATTGTTTCAAACACCACTGAAAAATAGGTTATTATAGTCACAGATTGAGATCCCTCCTTGGCATATAGATCGTGCACCACCACTTTGCGGTGGAATCGGGGGATCAACCTCTACCAGAGTGGTCCAAAACTATGGCCATCCAAAGTCGGGTAAGCCTACTCACTCATCATAATGAGCTATCCACCTTGATTGACACTCAATCTGGGTCAATATTTGCATGAGAATCTCCTTGTTCGTAGGATCTGCTGGAATCCCCTGAGTTCGGTGGCTTATCCGTTGGTCTCGGGAGCCCGTGGTCTCACGTGTATTCTCGATGTTGTGCCACTTCTTCATTCCTTTCCTTTACCCGACTCAAGTGTTTGTTGTGGAACCGCTCAAAGATAACGTCGTTAAAGACGCCTTTCGGTGGGCAGGTCGACTCATCTGAATCGATCTCATCACCTGCGCGTCTGCACATTTTTGTAATTAGATGTTTGTACGAAAGCCCACGTGGATGCCCAAAGCATACTGTCGCATGTTGTGTTAGATTTGCACCCCCACGTTTATCTTTTGGTTCTACTAAATAGCATGCAATAAAATGGTGCGCTCACGGGTAACCTCCGTGACATGTTGGAAAGGGAAAAACTTAGCACAGATAAATTACATCCACATTTTAGCCTCTGGGATAATAATGGACTGTTGGAACCTTAACGGCTCTCTAGTTACGGCCCTTCGAACCCATGTACCTGTACCTGTACCATCAGTTAAAAAGTTTATTATTTCATCATAATCCATCTCATCTTCTTTTAAATTGTCCTAAAAATCTAAATTACAATGAGTCCTATGTTGGAAGTGTAGTGGGCGCTCGATAAACTATATAACTCGTATGATATTATTAATACAAAATAAAATATGATTACAACAAAAACATTAGATGCAACTAGTTTTCCAAACACCACTAATGAAGGCTTTTCAAAGCTTTCTTCTATCTCTTGTATTTTCTAGCTTTTTCTCATATATCATTCAAAAACTAGCACATATATATAGGATAGTAAACCGCCTTAATTGCTGTCACTTGTTGCTAATTTTTTTACATTTGCTTGATCATTTTTCTGCCACGCATTTCTTGCTAATGATTCAATTTTTGGCACTTTAAAATGCTGCCACTTCATCCTTATATTACCGCCTTAATTTTGCTAAGCTCCTATGTGTTGCCATACATGTTTTGCTGCTACCATATATCCTTTAATTGCTGCGAAGTGTAACCTTCATCACCAAACTTTTGCCGCATGTAAAATCAAGTTTGATTCTAACATCCTATGAATCGCATCGATTGTGATCGAGAAAAATTTGCATAGAATTCCTGGACAATCGAGATGACGATCGATTTGAAAGGTTGTCAGCAAAATGTATTCCACCGTAATCAGTCGACCCTTGTAATTTTCAAGTCATGGAATAACTGTGTCGAAATCGAATCCCCATTCCGGAATCTGAATTTTCGATCCGAGTGGTGGCATCATTGGAGACAAATCATCTCCTCAGTTCATCGGGAGCATCGGCTCCTTGATTCTCCGAGATGTTGGTCGTTTACAAGGGCCCATTACCAAATATGCAATAGTTCACAATCACAACACACAATGTAATTTAAAAATCTGGATTCTCTATTGTAAAATATTCAAAGATTGAGAGAAATTGAATATCATTGGGTGTTTAGTGGCTAATGAATTATCTGTATTATGGTACGTTCCCGTCAGCCACCGTTTGTTCTAGATGGAGAGTTTGGTTGTTGCAATTGTGAGAGGGTTTCGATTTATAAATGCTGGTTCTATATAACCCAACAAAGAACTACTTAAAAGAGAAGGATTAATGTTTAGAAACGAGAAAACTTAAAGGAATATGGGTGCTTGAGGCCTTGAAGGGTGGAAGCGAGGAGAGAAATCAAGTGGAGGTGTTTGAACTAGGGCTCATTGTGATGAGGTCCCTTTTATAATCGTCGCCACGTCATGACGTAGCTCATTCGTTCAAGTTCTAAGGTCATTACGACACGGCTCATTGCGTCGTCCCCTTCCTCTTGTAGTGACGTGAAGCCTCTCGTCAAGACGACATGACTTCCCTCATCATGTTGTCACCGTCTGTTTCTTCTCTCGTTGGGTCGATTCATTACGATGTCGCGAGGTCACATTGGGACGTGAGTTTCTCGTCGTAACGACATGATTTTCCTCTCCGAGATGATGATAGCTCATTCTGACGTCATGATGGTCCTTGTCATGACGTCACGATAGTTTCGACCCTCCCCTTGCATAAAATTTCAACTTCTCGATCTGTTTGTTTTTCCCCTTTTCGTGCTCAACAACCTCTACTTAAACACGTAAAAACATCTAAATTAAATCATTACATAAAAATAATCCACTATAATTAAAATTTAAAATTAAAAGAAATTTCAACGAGAAATCCTTTTTCAAATTAGGGACGATGTGTATCGCCACCAAAGAAGAACTTCTAATTGGTTCTTGACACTTTGATCCATCGTTTGTTCCACTTTTGATGTATCTAAACCAATACTTTTAATCGGTTCCTTTGATGTTACCTTCTCTTCGACCAGTGCGACATCTATCCACATAACAAGCCATTTGACGTCAAATATGAGTCAACCCCATAATGTGTTTCGGGGTATTATTACCTCGAGCATTTTCACCTCAATGTTGCGTGAGGATCTATTAAACTGATCTTTAACTTCATCGTCAAACAATAACGAGATGAACTCATCGACTTCTTCAGTTGGCGTCTCATATACCATGGCCAGAAAGTATGTCGGCTGGTCGACGCTTGCACTCAAAATCAGTTTAAGCTTCAAGTCAGTGGTTAATTCTACCTCTACATCTATTGTTACGTCTGCTGCTAAGTCAACTAGATTGGATACTTGTTCCGCTATTTTCAATTCTTCCTCGTCTCTGATTCCAAACTCTTGTTGATTTTCACCGTTCAAATCTAGGTGGTCAATGACTATACAGTGGTTCTCGACATCAAAATTGGGAACATCATGCACGACCTCTTCCAATGGAGGTAATGCCTCAGATATTTGTCGGAGCATCTCGATCATGCATGACATTTGATTCAACAAATCCTCCTATCAGATCTATATCTTTCCAACTCAGGAAGAATTTTGGAGGTGTAATCATAGTATATAAGCCTGCAATCATAACCCCGCTAGTTTGTTGAGACTCCATTCATCCGACTCGACCTTCGTTTGCTCCGATTTTGCTCAAGCAAGTATTTATATACATTTTCATCCGTGATTAACTCCAATTCTTGTTGAGTTGAATATATGAGTACATCATATTCTACTTCCTGACTCTATTGATTCGTCAAAGTTCCAGTCGACCAACTTGATCTTTCTTTAATGTACCATTCGTGACATCACTTGAAATAATCATCAAATTCACCAATAATTAAATCTAATCGGTCAACAAGGAAAATAAAATAAAAATAACCACAAAAATAATGAAAATAAAAAAACTTAATACAACTTAGTACACTATCTAATACGATTGTCTTTCGATTAAAACTATTTTACAAAGTAATCAATCTAATAAAAATTTTCACTATCACCTTCAAACGTGTGAACGTTTAAAGTAAAAATAGTGCAAATAAAATATATAATTAAAGTGTGGCATCTATAAGTGAATAGGTAAAATTTTAATATAGAAGTGTTACAATGGAACACCGGCAAGTATTTCAAGAGAGATTACAAATTGAAGAATTTTATTATTAAATTAATTACTGAAAATAATTACTAATCTAATTGAGTCATGAGTTAGTAGTGTTGATTCAGAATTAAAGTATTAATTAAACTAATAAAATTACTTAACCAAGATTAACCTAATGGAATTTCATATTCCTAGTGTCAATGATGCAAGCTCTCGGCCTATGATCGATTAAATCCTTAATTATCTAATTAATCCAATAATTATCCTTAATTGAGTCTTTATCATCCTTAGCTAGAATACTAATCAGGTCTCGTCTTTACTAAGGATTACCACCTAAGTCACCCGTCAGGTCTCTTCCTAGGCATACAGTTTTCGGTTAGGTCTTACCGCTTGGTACAAGTTATGCAGGACAAGATACCCCTCAAGTCTCACTTGTCTAGATATAATATTAGGGGTGTCACTTCTTAATATACTAAGTACTCTTGAATAAACACTTAATTTTCAGATAAATAATTACTTAATCAATAAATCAATTCTATAACTGAAACATGTGAGATATAGATAAAGCATAATAATTTATTCTAATATTTATACAAATGCTAATTGATCAGGTTAACAAAAATATAAAGAAAAGAATAAAAGATAAGAGAAAGCTCATGAATAAACATAAGCGCGGTTCCGAAGCAAGCTTCACTTTTGATCGTCTTCATATCGGAATAGAAAATATTCGACTACATGAAAATAAAAATAAAATTGAGCAAAACAAAGTGAAATAGAATTATTTGTCTAGGTTTAGCCCTCTCTAAGGTGCCTCTAAAGCAACTTATATAGGATGAATTTTTGTTGCTTAGTGCCCACACTACCTTAGGTACACTTTAAAGTCTAATTAATACAATATATTATCAAATGATTAGGGTTAATTAAGAAAAGAAACCTTAATTTGTCGCCCAAGTAACAACCATATCCGGTGACGGAGCCACATTAAGGTCTAAGGGGGTTATGGCCACCAAATTTTAAATTATTTCAATTTAGTCCTTTATAAATTTATGCTATGGTTTTCCTAAAAATTTATGTAGGCCCTTCCAAGATTTAAGATTTTTGCAATTTTCCCCATTGTATATATATTATAGCCCCCTTAAAATGGTAAAATTTTAATTTAGGTCCTTTATAATTTATAAATTTTTTAATTAGTAGTGGTAAAATTACACTTTGGCCCCCTCAAAAATGATAAAAATTTAATTTAACCCTTTAAAAATAATAAAGATATAGACTATTAAAATGATGAAATTACATTTGTACTATCATAAAATATACAATTTAATACCGGCCTCCCAAAAAAAATTTTTTGGTTCCGCCACTGGCCACATCTTTCCATATTTTCGTCGCGCTGTTGTGACGTGGAAAATCCCTTGTCACGACGTGGAGTGATTTTCAAACCTGACAACTTCGAAGCTTTGTGTCACGGGACCGAATCCCCCTGTGTCGCGAAAAAAATCTCATCCCTTGTAATTTTTGACTTGAATTGGGAAACTACACACTCAAATAGCCTATTAGTCGAAGAAGAGAAATAAACACAAGAGGTTTGTTAACATAATTCGAAAACAATCCTACTATGTGGAGCCTTTCTCAGTGAATAGTTTATTTCAACAATTGATCGAGCAACCTATTGGCCAAAGTCCAATCTACCCTTACAAAAGAAACAATTGTGGCCCCAATAGATAGTCCCAACTTGTTACAACCACTCACCCAAACAGCACTTACAATTAGCTTCAACTCTCACAAATAGTATCTATGAAACAAGTGTGAAAGTACAAAGGGAAACAATAGAAAATATCTCAGCCAATCAACACAACACTCCTTAATTTATGCATCATCATTGTTGGCAGGCTTAAACAATGAATCCATGAAACAACAGCATTTGCAAATCAAACCAAGCTAAAAACATTGTTGGCGGCCTTAAACAATGAATCTATGAAAGCCACATTAATTAAAACAATCATATTAACTGAAAATTTGAAAGAATGGGCTCACCTTCCTACTCTAAGCCATGAAAACCACAATCAATATCCCTTCATCCATACTATGATGAAACAACACTTTAAAAGACAGCAAACCCTTCACAACAATTAGACAGTAAAAAATTTGATACCCTCATTAACGCAACACCCTTATAATTCGATATTCATCCTTCTTGCTTCAATACGTGCTGATTCTTCAATAATGGAATGATATTTTAAGTATTAAATTGGGTTAAAAAATAGTTCAAGTATCAAAATAAAAAAAAAAAAAAAAAAAAAAGTATACTTCAGGGGCTAAACGATGAGTTAAGCCTGTTATAAATAATATTAATATTGCAAATACTATAGTTTTAAAATGAAATAAAAAATTAAATATGAATCAAAGTCTCAACGTTAAAAGGCAAAATAGCATAACATAATTAAAAATAGCATAGAATTATTTCACATTACAAAAGAAAATTGCTATTTTTATAATAAATATTGAAATGATTTGATTTTTCTATTTCTTTTCCATATGAACATATAATGAAAATATTAACACAATAGTTAATGAAGATGTATTCATTTGATTGATAGAGAGAACATGAAAGTATCTAAAAACTAAATGGTAAAAATCCTGAATATTACAACAGTAGGCTGTTGGCATTGATTCAATTGTGCATCTAAGCTAGGTATGGAAGCCAACCATTTTATTGCATATAGTTATTGGTTAAACCATTTTTTATTTTAGGGTAAAAGTTTGGTTTGTATGTTATACAGACAATGGTTGCTTAGTTACAAATCTCTGCACTCTAATTTTAGAGACACGCAATTTCATGGAAAGGTTTATTTAAGGTGACATGAAAGCTCTTGGCTTTCATCAAAATAACCAAAAGCAGCTTAAGCACTAGATATATTTGGGTTTCACCATCTTCTTTGATTTAAAACCCTAGATATCCCCAAAAAAAAAAAATAAAGAAACATATCATAAGAAAATAAGAAAATAGCTATGGAGGTAACTAAGTTGAGGCTTGTTTTCTTATTTTCCTTAGTCGCCATAATTTCAAGACTATGGGCAAATATTATTGAATCTGATGACTTTTGGAAGCAACGTGAGGAAGAAGCATGGAAGATAACTCTGGCAGCTTATGAGTCGAGTCCAGAAAACATCATCAATCACCTTAACTATAATGTTGACAAGTAAATCATACTATAGCTTTGCATTTTATTTCTCCTTTTTCATCTTTTATATAAAAAGTCATAGTTTAGGGATAATAAAATAAGTTACAAATACAGAAAGCTGAACTATAAGCCTACTGAATATCAACAAATAAGAATACATGTATAAATTAATTAAGCTAAACTCCAAGTTCTTCTCGTTTTCATTATTGTTGATTGCAATTAGTAATCTTTCATGCATGTATTCTATTACTGTATCACCCATAATCACATTAAGTTACAATAATCGTATGCCTTTAGCTTAACGATTATATTGTCATAATTTAGATGCATGAGAGTCACAGCTCCTACAATTTAATTTCCTCCACCGTTTGAAACTTTGTTAACTTATATTTTAAATAGAGGCGTTATATATTATCTTGGACAATTTGTTGTAGGGTTATCAAAAATATTAGCTCCAACCAAACCATAGAATTTGAGGATGGTCTTACTAACAACACAAGAAGATACTTGAGAGGAAAGCACAAGAAGTACACTGGTCCATGCATGGCAACCAATCCAATTGATAAGTGTTGGCGGTGCAAGAAGAATTGGGCCGAAAATCGTAAAAGATTGGCGAAATGTGTGCTTGGTTTTGGCCACAGAACTAGTGGTGGAAGTAAGGGGGATTACTACTTGGTGACAAGTAATTCTGATGATGATGTTCTAAACCCAAAACCAGGAACCTTACGTCATGCAGTGATCCAAAATAGGCCATTGTGGATCATCTTTGCTCGTACTATGCACATCAAATTGTCTCAAGAGCTAATAGTTCAAAGTCATAAGACAATTGATGGTCGTGGAGCAGATGTTCATATAGCATATGGATGTGGAATTACACTTCAATTTGTGCACAATGTCATCATTCACAACATTCATATCCATCACATTTTTCCAAGTTCTGGTGGCCTAATTAGGGACTCTGAAGATCACTTCGGTTATCGAACGGTAGGTGATGGAGATGGAATTTCCATCTTTGGGTCATCAAATATTTGGCTTGATCATATTTCTATGTTCGAGGGCCAAGACGGACTTATTGATGCAATTCAGGGTTCCACTGCTATCACCGTCTCAAACTGCCATTTCACCCATCACAATGATGTAAGTTTTGCTTCAAATACTCAACAAGCTACACAACATGTCACCTAGTTTTTTATTAAACGTTCATGGATTTGCCTTTTAGGTGATGTTGTTTGGTGCAAGTGATAGCTATTCTAAAGATCAATTCATGCAAGTCACAATAGCATTCAACCATTTTGGCAAGGAATTAATACAGAGAATGCCTAGATGTCGGTGGGGTTTCTTTCATGTTGTCAACAATGACTACACTCATTGGAAAATGTATGTTATTGGTGGTAGCATGCATCCCACTATTATCAGCCAAGGCAACAGATTCATTGCTTCACATGACCTCAATGCCAAAGAGGTAAATCAAAATATACTTGAACCATGTTGATAACATTCATTACATTTGTAAGCATGTTAAACACGATGTGACTAGAAACGCACTTGTGATCATACCATTATTTTTTTTTTCATTGCACTTTTGTAGGTAACCAAAAGGATCTATGCATCAGAGCCAGAATGGAAAAATTGGGTATGGAGATCAGAAGAAGACTTGCTTTTGAATGGAGCCATCTTCAGAACTTCTGGGCCACTCTCGTCTGTCCATCTAAAATTCAACAAGAAAGATATGATCAAAGCTAAGCCTGGAACATATGTCAGGAGACTCACTCGTTTTGCTGGAACTCTTAACTGCAAGAAAAGGATCAAGTGCTAAATATAACGTTGAATTTTGTCGGTCTTTAAAAAAATCATTACATGCAAAAAAAAATCTTCTATAAGAATGGTTAATCTTACACTGATTAACACAATATGATAAAATGTAACCAACCTATTGTTTTTTTTCTTAAATTCAATAAAAATAATGAATTAAATAAAAAAACTTTTGTAAGATCATATTTTACTTGATGTTTATGAGCACCAAATAAAGCAAATCGATCTCTTATTTGTTCTTTAATTTGTTTATTGTAAGGATAATTGGGGTAAGAAATTGATAACTTATCTTTCTTCTGGATAAATATTTATAGAAATTAGAATTTAAATTTTATAACATAAAAAGACTATAAAAAAAATAATACTAAAAAAATATCATTATAGCAAAAACGCTCTTTAAATTCTAAATATAGTGTTGATGGAGTCGTTGGCTGTATTTGATAAATTATTTAATTTTTTTAATATTTTAAATATGTTTGATAATTATTTTATTTTTTATTTAATATGAAATTTTCAAAAAAAAAAGAGTTGAATAAGATAAATAAGTAGGTAGTTACTTATCACTTATGATAGAAAATATTAAATTGATTTTATTTTATTAAAAAATATAAATAAATTATATATTTTTTTAAAAATAAGATATTCAAATTAACATATTTATTTTTCATCCAAAACTATCTAAAATAATATAAAATATTAAATTAATAAGATTAAATTTAAAAATCAATAATCTTTTGAAAATCAATGTTTACCTTTATCAAACAACTTAACTATATTTTGTATTTATAATATATTAATTTACAAAAAAATTTCTAATATGAATTCAGCACTTATAAAATTTAACAATAAAAAATCAGTACTTAATTTTTCAACACTCAAACTTTTAGTTAATCAAACACACCCTATATTTGATTGGCATCGGTATTGATGCTAGTGCAAGAGAATGTAGGTACAAATGTCATGGGTTGCGCATGGGGAGCTCGAAACCATGACACACTTGTGTTATCCATCGAGTTCAAGGGAGGTCTTTTGGCCCAATCAGACTGACCCAATGCTTGGAGAGATTGAAGGCCCATCTACAAAGTCGGCAAATATGAAATGTAGTCTTCAAGATAGGCAATCTTAGAAGATATGATCTTTGTGATCTTAGAGATTTGATTATAATCTTAGAGATTCTTTTTATAGATATTTTTCAATCTTAACCATTGATGTACTTTAATCTGTACTGTTGATTTTGGGGAGGCTCAACTATAAATAAAGGCCTCTTCCTCTCATTGTAAATCACTTCATTCTTGAGCAATAAGAATTTTTGAGAGCATTCACTCAAAACTCTCTCTCTCTTTTGTGTTCTTAGTTTCTTTGTCATTGTTTTTCGTTATTCATTCATTCATCTTGAGTTCTTCCACTTTTGTGTTGGTGCCTAAGAAGAAATTTTGTTGAATCCTCATTTGTTGGGAATTAGGTTAACTTAGGCCTTTTTTGAGCAAAGAAGCGACCTAAGGTCACACGGATTGCGTGGGAAAAATCTAAGTCCATGACACAAGCATGTTGAAGTGCATTTATTCTCTTATTTAAGGGTTGGGGAAGGGTTATGGGTAAGGGCAAAGTCAAAAAACAATTTAAGACTAAAATTAAATTTTATATTTTTAAGATAATAAAAAATATAATTTTATCATTTTAATAATCTATATCTTTATAATTTTTAAATAATTAAATCAAAATTTTATCATTACAAATTTAAAATTTTAAGATACCTAAATGAACCCTAAATTTATCACTGATTATGAGTAATTTTATGCACATTTGTAAAAAAAAAATTATTTGTATTGTTATGAGACTTAAAAGTTCCTCAATTTTTCCAAAATTTATGCTAAAACAAAGCGATTAAAAAGTAATACTAAAATAAAAAACTATCATTACATATCCAAAAATAATAAAAAAATAAAAATTATTATTTTGTGGCAATGAAACACATTTCTTAATCAACTTTTTTAAAGAACATTCGAAATTAAAAAAATTTGTCATAACTACCAACAGTCGATACCCAGAATTTCGCAAAAAAAAACCTATATAAATTCTGAATATAATTATGAAATTTAAAGTAGTTTGAATTCTCTCATTAAATTTCTCCAAAGTTAAAAATTAAAAAAAAAATCCCTTTTTCTAAACCAAGCAAATGAAATGTACTAGAAATTCTTTCATACACATATGTGTGTGGAATTATAAATATAGAATATAAATGTGTATTTAAAGATAACATACAATAAATAATGAAACATGTGACTTAGAATTAATTAATAAAAACAAATGAAATATGTACGTTATTAAAATTAAAAAATTAGATTAAATTGTTTATAGTTATGTTGTTATTGATCTTAAATTGGTGTCAAGTTAATTTACGACACCAACTCAATCAAATACATTAATAATATATACAATTAATGGAAATAATAAAATGCACATAATAAAATTTAAATGTAGAAAATATCAAAATAAAGTTTTAGCTTAGTGGTAAATTAAAGATTTTACTAATGCATTTGGTTTGGACTTAAATCCCACCATATGAATATTTTTATTGGGTTTTTAAATAAAAAGACTAAAATACCATCAAATAATATAACTTATTTTAATTATAGAAGGGTTTTTCGTAATTTCCCTAACTGAGTTGGTAACTCGGTTGAGGGTGACACCAACTTAGTCAGGAACTCAAATAATAGTATAGATATACAATTGATGGAAGTAATAAGTGTACATAATAAAATTAAAATGTAAAAAATATATTAAAATAAAGCTTTAGCTTAGTGATAAATTAAAGGTTCCACTACAATTGGTTTGAGTTTAAATCCCATCATATGAATATGTTTATTGGTTTTTAATTATGAAAGGGTATTTCCGAAATATCCCTAATCGAGTTGGTGACCCGATTGAGGGTGACACCAACTCAGCCAAAAGCTTAAATAATAGTATATAGATAAATTTCAAAAGATATTTTAGGTCAAATTCTATTATTAGTCCCTATACTATGGGTTTGTTATGGATTTAACCACTTTTAGATTTATACTTTTCAAATTTTGAAATTTCAATCCTAACTCAACTGGTATATGTTAAATTTTTTAGGTCTAATTGTGGTCTGTTCAATATCTTATGCAATAAACATATTATCACATGTGTAACGTCATCTTAACTTATTATTTCCATATAATAGTCACGAGAAAACCGCATTATTGTAGTTAACGAATTTAACGAATATTGATTAAGTCAGTACTAAATTTTTAAAATTTCAAAAAGTATAAGGACTAAAAATGATTAAATTAGAGAATAAAGATTAAGTGCACAACTTACGCATAGTATGAGATTAATAGCAAAACTTAACCTAACGAATTTAACTGTTATAGTTTGAGTTAGAATTGAAATTTTAAAATTTGAAAAGTACAATGACTAAGATTGGCCAAATTATAGTATAGAGACTAAATCCACAACTTATGCATAATATAAGAAATGAGCAAGTGCCGCCCCATGCAAATCCTTTGTTTGCTCTTCCGCTCACTCTTCCATCCCTTCCTCTAACGTCTGTGCCATTGCACATTGTTCCATCGACTCCAATACCTGTTGTACCTATTGTGCTCATTGGTGGGAAAATTGTGGGTGCAATGGATCTCATATCAATGACACTCGTGTTCCTCTTCTCAAACAAGTTGGTACGCTCTTGCTTTGGTCATCTTTTGTGTTGCTCATAGAAAACATAAAACAAAACCCTAATATGGAAAAGCATGGAAAAGGAAGAGGAGTTATAGTTTTGAGTCTACTCTATTTTAGATGTAGCAATGGTTTGATATGTCTTAATCTAAAGTTTTTTTTCCTCCTTGTTGATATTTTTACGTAAAAGTAGATCTTTGTTGGTGTGCTCTTTATTTCAAGTTTATGACTCCCTCGTCTATATTAGAGTATTAATCTGTTTACAGTAAATAATCAGTTGAAAACTGATTAACAGATTAGGTTGTTAGGAGTTGGTATTTTGGTTATCAGGTTAGTTACAGGTTTAGAGTTGTATAAATAGCACATTAGTGTGAAGAAGAAGGCTAAGTATCATTTTACACTTGTGCTTCCTACTAGAGTGCCTACTCCACCACTTTTCGATAATGTACATTCAATGATAACTCGTGCTAAAGCAAGCGTTTTTAAGCCCAAGGTGTTTGTTGCTACGTTGCAGGAACGTGAGCCAAGGACGATAATTGAGGCGTTTGCTACTCCAGAGTGGACTAAGGCGGCTCAAGAAGAATATGACGCCTTGATATGTAATCGTACGTGGGAGCTAGTTCCATTACTACCAGACAGAAAGGTCATCGGGTGTAAGTGGCTGTTCAAAGTTAAAAAGAATCCTGACGGTACTGCTGCTCCCAAGAAAGGGCGATTAGTCGCAAAAAGGTGTTCCCTGGTATCTGGGTGTGATTTTCAAGAAACATTCAGTCCTGTGGTTAAACCTGCTACCATTAGAATAATTTTGACGATTTCTGTAACAAAATGATGGACGATATATCAGGTAGATGTTAATAATGCTTTTTTAAATGGCGACCTTAATGAAGAAGTGTACATACAACAATCTCCTGGGTTTGTTCAGCATGGACCTGATGGGCTTCCATTGGTGTGTCGCTTAACAAAAGCTCTTTATGGATTGCGACAAGCTCCGCGGGCATGGTTTGATAAGTTAAAGCGATTTCTTTTATCTGTTGGCTTTGTTGGATCTAAGTCCGATGCTTCGTTGTTTATACGCAATGTTAATAATGTTAGTATGTTTGTTTTGGTGTATGTCGATGATATCATTGTTACAAAAAGTGTGACACAAGACATTGAGTGTTTTGTTGCTCATTACATGATCAATTTCATTCAAGGATATGGGTGCTTTGCACTATTTTTTGGGCATTGAGGTGACTCTACTAAGCTCTGGTGCGCTTCATCTCTATCAGCGTAAGTATGTTTTAGATTTGCTTGACCAATGTCAACTGTTAAATGCCAAGTCTGTTTCTACGCCGATGATTAGTTCTTCGATGTTATCCAAAGATAAAAGGTCTCCTGTGCCTGATCCTAGTGAATATCGCAGTCCAGCTGGGGCTCTTCAATATGTCGTGCTTACTCGACCTGACATTGCATATGCTGTTAATCAGATTTTTCAATTAATGCATGCACCTATTGATGATCATTTTGTGTCTCTTAAGCGCATACTGCGTTATCTGTGTAGTACGATGGATTATGGTTTAGTGTTGAAACTGTCTGACCGCCTATCTCTAGTTGGGTATGCTGATGCTAACTGGGGACTTGACTTTGATGATCGGAGGTCGTGTATATTTTGGCAATAATCCTGTGTCCTAGTGTTCTAAGAAACAACAGGTGGTGTCTCGTTCAACTGCTGAAGCAGAATATAGAGGATTAGCTGCTGCGACTGTTAATGTTTCTTGGCTCATGTCGCTTTTAGGGAAACTTCACATTCCATCTGCTGATACGCCAGTTATTTGGTGTGATAATTCTAGTGCAGTAGCGGTTGCTACAAATCCAATTTTACATTCCAAGTTCAAGCATGTGGAACTTGATTTGTTTTTTGTACGGGAAAAAGTTAGCAATGGATCTCTTGTTGTTGGTGAAGTGCCATCATGTGATCAAGTAGCAGACATTTTGACAAAACCGTTGTCAGTGGTGCAGTTTAGTCGACTTAGGAATTTCTTGCGGGTTGTAAAAGTGGAGTAGTAGGGTGAATATTATAGTAGTAATGTGTTTACAATAAATAATCAGTTGAAAATTGATTAACAGATTAGGTTGTTAGGAGTTGGTATTTTGGTTATCAGATTAGTTACGGGTTTAGAGTTGTATAAATATCACATTTGTGTGAAGAAGAAGGCTAAGTATCATTTTACAGAATTAATCAATTTTTGTTGTTTAAACTCATTCTTTGTTCTTGGTTATTCTCTGGTAGGATTAGTTTGATTTCACAGTTTCTTTCAGTTTGTATAAAAGAAACAAATTATCCGATTGCAAGGAATTTGAACTTGACGCACCTCAGTGATCATGTTAGAACCAATTTGTCCAGCTAGAATCAAGTCAATCAACATAGCTTTAACCGATTCAACCTTGGTCGATCCAAAGCCTCTGTCCCATGCCAACAACATCCCTTCAAGTAGTGCTCGCACCTCTGCCTGGAATAAACTCGCAACTCCATTATCGATCGAAAACAAGGAGCCCCATTTCACGTCACAGTCCGTCTCATTGTTAAGGTTCCATATAAGCAATGGCAGAGCATAGTAGAGGTCCAGGGAGACCATGCCCGTCCCCTCCCCTCACAAGGTTTAAAATTTTTACAATTTTCTCCCTTGTATATATACTACAACTCTGTCAAAAATATAAGTAGGCCCCTAATATTTTTATAGTATTAAAAAAATATTTAAAAAATACAGCATTAGGAAGTTGATACCATGTTAGAAAGGAAATGAGTAGCGAGAAAATAAAAATTGGTGAAGAAATTGATCAAAGATTACTAATTTACAATATGATAACATTAAGGAGAATTATAACCATTTATACGCATGCAAGAAAAGAAAAAAAAAATTCTATAACCCCTAATTATCAACTAGCAAATAATAATCTGTAAATATTTGCTTAAAATTCTATCATACAATAGATTATAGATATAAATTATAGGCATAAGTGCAAAATTAGACCCTAACGTTTGGGTGTTTGGTCATTTTGGCCCTTATCATTTTTTTTTTGTCATTTTCATGCACAACCTTTGTTTTTTTGGTCAAATTGGTCATTTTTTAACGGTCTTACTGACGTGGCCGTTAGTTGACTAACGGTGCTGACGTGACAAAAAAAATTTTCCACCTAGTCAAGTCCACATATGCAGCTACTGACGTGGTAATATTTTGTTTTATATGCCACGTCAGCATATAATTAATTTTTTGCTGACATGGCATATTTTGTCTTATATGCCACGTCAGCAGTTGCATGCGTGGAAGTGTCCACATGGGAAAAAATTTTGCCACATCAGCACCGTTAGTCAACTAACGGCCACGTCAGCAAGAACGTTAAAAAATGACCAATTTGATCAAAAAAACAAAGGTTGTGTATGAAAATGACCAAAAAAAAAGATAAGGGTCAAAGTGACAAAACCACCAAACGTTAAGGGCTAATTTTGCACTTATGCCTAAATTATATATTTATCATATATTCATCTAAGCCTTGACATATTGATAATCCATTCTACAAAAATTTAATATATTCATGTATCTATTCTGATAGAAAAGAGGCAAGTTAAGGTGGCACCAAAACTTAGAAGAGATCGTATCATACACCGTACGATCAAATTTTCCCAATTCCAAATACAAAGTTGAAGCTACTTTCTTCCGATGTTACATTACAACTATAATGAAATAATTAGGTACCAAGATGGAAAAAGGTATAGTTTAGGTATCAATTTGTGAGTTAAATTTTAAATATTTTAGGCTTAATTCATGATTTGGCCCCTCAAGTATATCTATTTTCTCACTTTGGTACCTACTTTTTTCGTCCCATACCCAAAACATCAATTTGATCTATTTTTGGTCCATTTTGTAATGGTTGTTAACAAATCCGTTAGGTAACTTTGGCCAATGAAAATGCGCCACATAGCATGTTTTGATCAATGAAAAAATATCATGTGGCAATTAAAATAAAAAATTAAATTTAAATTTAAAAAATAGAAATCTATAATATTAAATATTAAATATTAAAATATTAAAAAAACCTTTTTAGAAAACGGAAACAAAGTACTGGAGTCAAATTAAACATTTAGAAACTTTAGGTACCACATTGAACATTTTGCTAAAATATAGGAGGTAAATATGTCATTATCTCTTAAAAAATTCTCATATGTCTTCTTCTTTTTTTAATATTTTACTCTACCCAAACTTGTCAACCCCTTTACTTTGTGGAGTCTAAAAACTTCACTATAATATTCCAAATATTATTCCTTCATTCAACTATGTAAGATATAATTTGTATTAGATAATAAAATATAATAGTTAACTTTCATTTTACATAATTTCACACGTGTATATATATATATATTTCACTGTCAGCATGGGGTATAAATATTAATTAATTAAAAATTAAGCTTTTTTAACGTAATTAAAAATTAAGTTAAATTAGTTATTAATTGTACTCATGATTATATGTAAAAATTAAAATATATTAATTTATTTTTATAGTTTATAATTTTTATGAATATATGATAAATAGTTTTAAACATATTACTTCATAATTAAAAATATTAAAATTAATAAATGATAACATTAGGTGAAATGTAATTGATAGTATAGTTTAAAAATAATCAATATCTATTCATTATATAAAAAACATTTTTAAAATTTTAATTAGATGGTATATTTTTTAAATAAATAAAGGGATAATCTTAAAATTCAGAATGAAATTTTGCTATGTATATGTTTAACTTTAAGATAATACTTTTTAATTTTAAATTTGATATATATATTTTTTAATTTCAAAATGAAAATTTTAATATATTGAAAATATTTAAAGGTTAAGTTTCCCATCGATCAAATGAGCATATTTGCACAGATCGTGCAAATCCTTATAGTGTTGTAGAGGTTTTTCATTCGAAGGTTGAGTTTAATCAATTGTTGGCTCAAGAGGTGATGTACTGGAAGCAACACTCGAAGGTGTTTTGGTTGCATTACGATGATGCAAACACTAAACAATTTCATGCACAAGCATCAAAGCGTGAGCGGGTAAATCATACTCAGCTGCATGTCGATGGTAATGGTTTTCAGTATACCTATGACACGGGTATGTGTGCTATTATTTTAGACTACTTTCATAATTATTTTTTAGCGTAAGCCCATCCTTTGATATGTTCTCTGAGTCAACAACTTATGTATTGAGGCTAATAATGGGTTGTTAGTGACACCTTTCAATACAGTTAAATTTGAACGAGCTATATTCGAGATGCAAAGCATCTGAATTGGACAGTATGAATCCAATATTTTCTTAGAAGTGTTGGTTTCTTATTGGCGCCAATATGGTTTCTCAATGTTGCCAGTGGCTCAAGACAAACAAGTTTTTGGTTTCTATTAACGACTTGATTCCAAAAAAGATAAACCTTCCTCTATGAGAGACTTACGACCTATCGTGTTATATAATGTTGTGTATAAATTGGCGGTCAAAGTTCTAACGAATCGACTTAAGTGTTGTACGTTAATGGTGTTCCATTGCGCATGGGGGACGGCGAGTCGACTAAGGTCTTCAAGGACCCTTGGGTTTGTGTTGACAATGATTTTTATGTTCATTTGTCTCTCATGCACGGTTGTAAGGGTATGAAGGTTAATGATCTCTTCAGTGAAAAATGGTTATTCTTGGGACATTAGCCTTATTTAGGGGTTGTTGTCTCCGATTGATGCCCGACATGTGCTTAGTATGCCTATTGTTCTTTACCGCCGGTGAATAGTCATATTTGGCACTAAGATAGGATTGGTGTGTATTGTGTATAGTGAATTCGATGGATTTAGGGTTTAAGGTTTCTAATTTAGATTTTCTAATTTAGGGTTTTGAATTTAGGGTCTTTGATTTAAGGTTTTTGATTTAGGGTTTCAAGTTTTGGTTTTGGGTTTTGGGTTTTGAGTTTTGAGTTTTGAGTTTCATGTTTAAGGTTTTGTATTTAGGGTTTTGCATTTAAGGTTTTGAGTTTTGAGTTTTTAGTTTTGATTTTTGAGTTTTGAGTTTAAAGTTTAAGGTTTCGAGTAACATAGGGTTTTAGGTTTTGTTTTAGTAATTTAGGGTTTAAAGTTTAGAGTTTTGAGTAACATAAGTTTAGGGCTTAAAGTAACATAGGGTTTATAGTTTAAGGTTTAGAGTGATAAAAGATATAGAGTCTAGGGTTTAAAGTAATGTAAGGTTTAAGGTTTAGAGTAATATAGAGTTTAAGGTTTAAGGTTTAGAGTAATATAGAGTTTAAGGTTTAGTGTTTATAGTGATATAAGATTTAAGGTTTAAGGTTTAAAGTATATAAAATTTAGGATTTAAGATTTAGGGTAACAAAAGATTTAAGGTTTAGCCATTTTGTTTTATTTTTACACTTCTATCAAGTTAAAAACAGTCTACTAGTCATTTTTCATCCAAAAACATAGACATTTCGCTTTGATAAAACAAAAAATTATTAGTACATATATGTAAAAACAAGTTTCAAATATTCAAAATTTATGAAGAATTTGAAGAAAAACATACCTTGTACTTCAAATTTTAAGGAAATATGTTAAAGAATTTTTTTTTTCTTTTCTTTCTAAGCACCAATATAAAAAAAAAAGATGACAAAAGTTTCTTCATCTTTTTTATTTTTTTGTATATATTATCATATTACTTATAAAATATTATATTATGTAAACTATTAAATAAATATTAATTTATTATTATTTAATAAAAATATCATTAAAAATCATCATGAATAATTTAACTTATTTCACTAATTATTTGGTTCAAATAATTTTAATTATTATCATTATAATATAATCATCCATTAAAGTGAATGAATAATTGAACTAATAACCATTATATATTTTTTTATTTTTCAAAATATGCATCGAAACAAATCAAATAACTAATCATTCGAATTCTCTATGCTCAATAAAAGAATAAATGTTAACCATAAATTTAAAGCTAATATCCAAGACAAAAATCGATCCACGATCACTGATTAAAAAAAAAAAACCCCTTGATGGTATGTCTATTTTAATTTGTATGAAACCGTGATTAAAATTCTTCTCAAACATCCATTAAACACGAGATCAAACCGTGTGATCTTATATAAAATAAAAAAATAACCACAATATATCTAAAATATGCTCACACACGACCTGAATAAATCGGGAGAACATTCATACATAGAATTCAAACCTGAGGCTTTAAATAATGCCTTTCTAATACTACAACCATACAATTATATTTTAGGATTTTCCCTTCTCCGTATTCCCACATGTAAATATCTTTATAATACACACTTTGAACCCAACCTATTCACTACAAAATAGTTTCTCTTACCCATTTTTTCTTCCTAATCTCTCTACGTCAATGATGAAATGGAAACTCCAACCCCTGACTGCCTTCTAAACTTTATTCACTGTCAGATTCATTTCCTGAATCTATGTTCATCGGCTGCGGACTTTTATATGCATTCCTTTCAACGTCGTATCGTCTTTTATCTACTTTAGCCTTTGCTTCATATGGTTCTTTTTCCTCCTCTGCACACAACAAGGAACATCAAAAGGTTTCACGTTACCATCCAATCTATTACTTTTCAACCTATAATTAACGTATTGATTTAACAAACATCTAAATTCTTCCCCAAAATCTGCGTACCTGACAGCTTTTTCCACTTCTCTCCGAGTATTCTCGATATCTCAGCAAACGAAGCTCCAGGATTAGTTTTCTTTATGTTCTGTAAACATAACCATAGATTAATCAGCACATTCACTAAAGCCCACTTCATTGTTGATTGGCTGCCACAAATATTTCACCATCAATCAATGTAAATTCAGAAAATTCATGACCCACCTCCCTCTCCACTTGTGAGAAAAATATGAAACCCGACATAGCCCTCTTTGGTGCATTTGGATCCTTCTTTCTCCTTTTTTTCTTCTTCCCATCATCTTGTCCATCTTTAGATTTTTTCTTAGTTGCCTTGGAAGAAGAAGCTTCCTTCCTGGGATCCCTTTTGGCAGGCTTCTGGTAATTGGATATTCAGTGTGAGATACCAAAAGATGATTTGTCTGGAATTTACACTACAAGAATAAAGTACGTTGAAATAACAAACAATGACTTGCCTCTTTCTCATCTCCACTGTCACTAGCATCTGAATCGTCTTCCCCAGAATCATCAGTTGGTGATCCTCCATCATCCTTGTCAAGAATGAAATCCTCATCCTGCATTGGTTCATAGTGCTTACAACATCAACAAAAAGAAAAGCAGTAGGGACACGCTGAAGCTAGAAACTCAGACACAGACATCTATGATGGTTGTTGCTCAATGTTCGCACAAGGAGTCGTAGAGGACATATAAACCAATGGACCATGATAACTGGGTATTTTCTATTCTATTACTAGTACTAGCAAAACCAATGGACTTAAGACATGCTTCATATTTGGGGATGAAGCATGTAAACCTAGTATAAACATAAGCACATGACATATAAAAAAAATCAAAGATTGTTCACCCGCATTACAGGGCAAGAAAATAAAATTGCAAATAATACATATATCGACAAGAAAGCAACTATATGAATATTGTGCAACAGCAAATGAATTCAAACTAAAATATATATATATATATATATATATATATATATATATATGTAAGTAAATAATAAAGCAGGAAAATCGATAATGACTTCACCTCCTCATCACTTTCATCCCCACCAGCTTCATTCTTAATGCGTTCAAGATGAGGATCAACAGCATCATCATCATCATTTTGGAGAATTTCAGCCACCCCATCTGTGGTCCGTACATCTCCAAGGTTCATAATCTTCAAACCCTTCGAACTGCACAGACAGACAGCAGTTAATATATAGCCAAAAGGACCAAAATTGTTCATCCAATGAATATTTAAACCAGACCTGATAAAGTCAAACAAATTGTGATATTCATTTCTCTGAATATTCCGGAATAAATGTTCTTGCTCAGTTTTTAATCTGATGAGAAGATCAAAGTAATGCATATTGGAGCCACCAGCAGCATGCCTCTCAAATTCAACATAGTCAATCTGGCATATGAAAAATGGAAATAACCACCAAAAATGTCATTCAAAAGGGATAAATAACAGTAGCATTTAGACCAACAAATCAATATAGAGACAGTTTAGAATCTATACCTCCTCATGAAGAATAAGTGTAGGTGGTTTGGGTAGAAAGAAGAAGCTCTTCTCAAGTGGATACAGGACACCATCTTCAGCTTTCAGGGAAGACTTGACCGCATAACCATGTTGGCAGCTACGGAATTTTCCTGGTTTTGTAACTTTTGCACCAGATAAACCACGCATTATTGTGGTAAACACTTCATGGATGAGTCCCTGTTTCATGAAGCAGGACATAATTATAGGTGTAAATTTTATAAGCATAATGCAAAGCTTGAATGGACTCGCATATGAAAAAGTTCTATTACCTTGTAAGAAGATTCCAACCTGTCCTTGTACTTTGTATTCAAAAGATCCTCATTTATGGACAAGGTGCTTTGAACGACATAATCAGTTTCAAACTGCAAAAAGTGAATAAGGAGAATATGAATGCAAAAACGCTAGTGGCACAAGAAGTGAACACAAATCTAGGGAACCAGCAATACCTGCATGACAATATGGGGGTACAAAGTTTGCCCTTTGCGGATAGGTGGATCAAGCGTGACAACAACAAAAGTATGAGGTTGGTTGGACTGTCAAACACACAAAAGAGTAGGGAAAAATACGTTCAGAGGCCATAAATAAATACGACTTTTTTTATAAATGAGCACTGTGATATTGATATCAAGGTACAGAATTAAAACCTTTGGAAGTAAAAACAGGCGAACAACACTGCTATACTGAATTTTGAAATCATTTGCCTGCCCTTGGAGTCTCAAGAATGAAAGATGAAGTTCAACACTATACCGACCCCTGTGTAAAGAGCATGATTAATCAGCCATAAGAAAGCATGCTAAATAATCCATACACATAAAAGAAAACAGCATTAATAAACTAACGAATGAAACAAATCAAATATAAACGTATCAGAAGTGAGCCTGATAACTTATGAGCTTCATTTCATCACTATCTCAATCTTTGAGAAAGACCTACCTTGGTGTGAGAACTGCAATGCCCTCGAAAGTAACAACAGCTTCCTCAACTCCAGCACCAACATCAGCCACTGACATGATTTTTTCACGAAAAACCTAGCAGAAAGTTAATAGAACATGACATTAGTACAGTATTCAAAATCTGTTCATTTATATGATCCTAACAGAGAAGTGACAACAAACTTACCTGAGCAGGTGGACGGTTTTCATCACCAACAAATTGGGTATTAGAATTAGGTATGTGGAAACTTATCTCCATCAGTGAATCTTTCTGTCATGAAAGGAACAAAAACAACTTTAGAAGAATAGGGGGTACCAAGTACAGCTTACATATAAATAACGTGGTCAAAGGCCTTTATAATTATATATGTAGAGAGAGAGAGAAACTCCTTTCAACATTAACAAATAACCAGCAGAGCAGTATGAAACACACCTCATTAGCTCCAGTTGTATCATCCACATGGAACTCCAAGATGACATCATTTTTTCCTTGAAGCTGAGTTTGTGACACATCTGCTAAAGACACTTCGAAAGCTTGTTTCGCACCAGTCATAAAGGCAAGCATATTCCCTGCACATGCAATATTGAGAACTTCAAAACTATAAGAAAAAGCAGGTTATGGCATACCAAAAACCAGATGACAGTCAGAATGCAAAACCTAGCCATAAAGGATAAAGATCAATGATCCATGGACCAAGACAAAAGATAAAAAACCTTAGAATCTCAATTAAAAGGTTGATAGAATCTACCCAACTAAGCATAAACTCCTCATTCTCTTAAGTGCACAAGATAAGAAGTTATTTGCATGCAAAATAGATAATACACCATATCCAATAATGACAAAACAGTACACTAGCCAAAAACTGTACAGAAGTACCACAGCAGAAGAAATCACCAAAGTTCGGTACAAGCTTACCATCTAACAAGATTAATGATGCATCCTATTTTATGGACCCCCAGGCCAGACCATAAAAAGCATGCAAACCTAAAAATGAACATCAAGATGCAAATAATAGCAAGAACACAAGATAAACCAATCTAGAACACAAATAATGGAAAACAGTTTGAAAGCACTTTATGTAATCTACTTCTGTGGCTACAAACAGAAATTAATATCTGTTAGAAGCATCAATAAGCAGAAAGAAATCAAAAGAGATTCACTGACCACTTAAATCAACTTCTCCCCAATTACGACCACTGACAGAAAGCTGCTTTTCTTCTGGGGCTATTCCACAATTATTCTGAAAAAAACTGGTCAAACTGGCAACATCCTGCAAAGCAAACATAACAGAAGAAAACAAGGATTATTAATTAATACTACTCCCATACTAGGACAACAAATACAATGCCAATATTATTTCTCAATTAACATAGTTCATAATTGCTACTGAAAACCAATAGGCATAAATGAGAAAATACACCACTGCTAGGGAGAAAAATGAATACTAACCTGATCACGGAATCCAGTGAATTTGTAGTACAACCCATCTTTGATTCTAACACCAAGTTGATTTGTCCTAGGGACCTTCATCCATGTAACCCCTAAGATATCAGACTTATCAACTTCTACAGCTTTTCCACCTCCTTGTTTCTTCCATAAAATCCCCCCTGAAAAAATTTTAAGCTGTCCAGGATTCTGCATTTAATCACACAAAGTGACAGGTATGTAAGTTTCTGGTTTTTATTTCTTCCCTAGCTTAATGAAAAGCAAAGGGGAAAAAGAACTTAAGTAAAGAAAAATGAATGACCACACTAGCATCTTAGGACATTAATATTAAGTCAGTCAAAAACAGCCCGAACCAAGATTGCAGACATCCATACTTGCCTCAGCAGTCTCAGGGTAAATAACATTCAAATTTAGAATTCACAAAACACAATACCTAAGAGTCCATTTGGTTTATGAAAATGTTTTCTAATTTTATTTTCTATTTTCATTTTCAAAAAATAATATCCATTTTCTACATCTTGAAAATTTATTTGGTATATAGAAACAAAATGATGTTTTTAATAAATGAAAACATGAATTTGGTAATTATTTTCTTATAGTAGAAAAACATGAAATAAAATAGAAAAGTTGCTACATTTATATGAATTTGAACTATGGTATGAAATTTAAAAACTGTTGAAAACAGAATATTTTTGCTTTTAAATGGTTTGAATCGAGGTCAATTCATTTAAAGTTAACAATTGTCGTTTTAACTTTTTTTTCGTTTTACAAAGTATATTTAGTAAAAACAATAACATTTTTTTTTAATTTTCACATATTTTCCATTTCTATTTTCATTTTCTAAAAATCATTTTTAAAATTTTCAACCACACATGTAACCAAATGTAGCCTAAGGTTTTAGCCGAGCATACAAAAGACGGCAGCAGTCATGCACACATGTTCCACAAGTTTTCCCTATTCTAGCCATTTTCTCAATTTTTACATTTCAGCAAAAAGCTAAAAATTTGAAATTTTCTTCTATTAAATAAATTAGGGCTTCTAAATTAGTAACCACGGAAAATAACAACATAAAGGATTTCCCGTTTCATCTCGTCAATCAACAAAGCCTGAACTGGAAGAGCTAGGAATCTTCAAACCCCGAAAAATTCGGGTTTTAAAAGAATCAGCCGCCCTTATAAATGTATATGCTCCATTTCGTCATATTAAACTGCCTATCTATGAAGCAGATAGAAAACATAAACAAACAAAAAATCAATATAAAGGAACTAAATATTAGAGTTTCTAAAACAATTTTAAGGAATAAACCCTAGCAAAAAAGACAACCAAAAGCTGAAAGAATCGATCGAGCTTCCTCCAAAGTTTAAACTAAATATAACGAAGCCATGTGAAATCAAACATGCTAAGAACGAAATTAGGGTTTCCAAAGGATTCGAAAAAAGAAAAAACAAAAATGAGATAGAAAAGGGTAAGAACATAAATTTAAGCTACGAAAAAATCCAGAGCAAACAAAAAAAAGAAAGAAAGAAAGTTGGAGCGAGAGAAAGGACTAACCCTGCCACCTCGACCGCCGAGTGAGATGTTGTTGAAGAGATGGCCGTCAGTCATGGCGGCAATGCGATTTCTAGAGAGATAAAGTGAAGGAGTTCAGAGAGAAAGAGTGAATGTTTTATTACAGGGGAAAAGAAAACGATGAAAACGGTAAAGCTGCGTTATTTATATGGGTTGGCCCGGTTGGGTCAATTCGCGTTAAAAATATACAGCTTAATACGTGTCACTTGATAAAAGGCAATAGAAAATTACATGAATTATTAGATTATGGAGTTAATTGCATTATAATTTCTAAATCTGTGATCTCTATTTTATATTGGTCCATGATTTTAAAATATTTTAATTAGATTTTTAAATTATCGATATTATATTTATTAATCAAGTTCTTTCGTTACCGAAACTATTAATTTAACTATTAAATGTTATGTAGAATCTTATGTCACATAATTTAAAATGAAAACTTTTACAACACTATTTTACGATATTTATTTTTCTTTAAAATTTTCATTTTAATTATGTTTCATAATATTTGACATTTCACTTAATGGTTAAATTAATGATTTTACTGACGGAAGGACCTTATTGATGTAACATTGATAGCTGGAGGATACAATTAAAATGTTTTAAATATTGAGGACCAATTTAAAATGAGTGTCATAGTTTAAAGATATTTTCTGTAACACCCTATACTCAACCCGATCACCAAGCCCGAATACTAAGATGTTACACTAGAGTCTCACTTCATACGCGTCGTGAATTGTCACATTTTATGCAAACGTCATTTATCTTGACATTTATACAATTTTTAAGACAAACATATATTAAACATCACTAGAACATGATAAACATACTTCAGCTGGGCTTATAACATCAATTAAACATGCTTTAAATCCATAGGTTCTAAGCAAAATAAACATGTACCCAACTTAAAAACAATCATAGCTTATAGTCTATCAAGTTGCTTTTATTTCCCAAAATAAAAATAATCAAATAAACACCTACGAATAGCTACTAATGGCTTGGATCACTTCTCGAAAATCACATCGCTCACATCGAAATGCTAATGATCTGCAATGATATTAAAAGGAGTGTGTGAGCTTCAACAAGCTCAGTGAATGTTCAAAACAACTACTAAGCAAACAAGCCATTATGCATTAAAGAAACAGTCATATAACGTATTCACAATATTACCAACTTTAATGTCATATTGCATACATTTTAACATCTTACATGGGTCCATTTACACATAAGTCACATTAATATTTAAGCATAAATCACATTAATATTAAGTATAAATTACATTAATATTTAAGCATAAATCATATTTTATATTTGCACAAGCACACATGTCACAAACAATCATAGGCACGAGAACACTTACACTCGGAATTTAGAGTAGGGGTTTAGATAACCTTTAAATTCTCAAATACATAATGAATCATCTACGAGCAGTGATTCCAAAACACTCACCAAAATCTTTCTTTCACAGAAAAGCCGAAAGCTTAGACAAGCTTTTCTTTGCCTTCAACAAGACAAATCAAACCAATATACAATCAACAATCACTCGTTGACTCACCTTAAACAATAAAAAACAATAGCTTAAGCTACGTTCTCTCTTAACCGAAACATTTAACATAGAAAACTTAAAATTTTAATAATTCGGTCTACACTTAATCTTTTCGTACGAAACGAATTCCATTCATTTACATATTCATCTACAGCTAATTCACAACCTTTAAACTACACAAAAATACACATTTTAAGGTATCAAAATTTTTTGACATATAATGGCCATCATGACGAAAGTTCATTTACACTCGAGAAATACTTAACAAAACTTCAAAGTAAATTTAAAAACCTTCTAGTCATGTTAAAACTATTTGAAAAACACTTTAAAACTAAATTTTTATCCACAATCCTGAAATCCGCCATTAACGACCTAATTTTCGGCTTTTTATTTTAAACATGTGTTTTAATGACTAAAAATTCAATTAAAAAGTCTAGATAACATTTAAAACTAATATGAAGATGAATGATTACCTTCGATGGAAGAAAAACGGACTTTGACGCAAACCCAAAAAAACCCACGTATGAAGAAGATGATGAGATTAATGAAATTTTTTGGTGTTTTTCTTGGTTTCAATGGAGATTTAAGATTCAAGAGATGTTGGAAGTCAAAATGGATTAAGATTTGGAAACAAAAATCAATTAGAAGAGCATGGGAAAATGAAGGGACAGCACAAGTATGGGGGAGGTAAGTTTTGACTCTTTTACAAATCAATCCTATTTTCAAAATTAAAGATTTTTAAAATTCATTTTCAAAAATTGATTTAATTTTCTAAAAGCCATTGTTGAAAACATTTCTAGTTATAATGCTTACGAAATCCTGAACATATTTGAGCTAAAATTCTTATTTTATCCTCAAAATTTCTAGGTTGGCTTTTGGGTGTGACATTTGTTGCAACCAACTCTTAATTATGAGACATAAGAGATGGGTGAAACACAAATTTATAAAAAAAAAATTGATACGAAAACCAAATTTGAAATCAGTTTTTTTTTTTTGAAAAATAAAACAGCAATGTTACATCAAATTAAAAAGATCAAAAGCGCCACTCGCTTTATCCTATTGAAAAAATATTTGAAACTTCATTGGGGATGGTATCAAAGACCTGTATATTTGACTTCCACGTTCAACCCAACTTGATCAAGCGATTCGCAATTATGTTATCTTCATTAGGTATATGCCTCAACCACCATTGCCCTTTAACTCTCAAGAGTCGTCATACCCTTCTAAGCATTGTAATGCCTGAATCCTCCCATCTATTATCAACCAAGGCTTGGATCACTTTTGTATTATTAGATTGAATTTGACATCAATTGAAATGATAAAATTGAGAGAAAATAGTCTTAATATCTTAAGTTCAAATTTCATATATACATGTATTTTTTCTAAAGTTTATAAAAAAAATAATTTTAAATAAAATTATTAAGCTTTTAATAATTTTACAAATGAGTTAAGATTTGGTTGAGACTAACATTAACTCAATCAAAACTTTAAATAATAGCATAAATATTTTTATATTAGTAAAATTCAATATCTTATGTATTCATAACTGAGTTTTCACTGTTATATGTGTTCTTTTTAAAAAAAAATTAAAATAAAAATTAGCTTAATTCTAGAAGTAAAATTCTCATATACCAGTTTTTATAAAAAAAAAATGATTGGATTAGACCTTTTTCGAAAAATTACGAGATTAGATCGAAAAAACGAAAATGCTTCCAGTTGGAAGTGTTTTTGGCGGATTGGCTGGAAGTGTTTTCCTTCTGGTAGGGTTAATTTTTTTTAGGGTTATGATTTTGATTTTTGTTAAGGTAGAGGTTGGGTTATATAGGATTTAGAGTTTTGGACTTTAGGATTTAAGATGAGGGTTTTTAATATTTTTTAAAAAAATTATATAATCTTTAATCTTTTTATAATTTTTTGAGTTATAGAAATTAATATTATTTTTAAAATTTTGCAAATTATTTAGAGCCCAATTTGGTTTATTTTTAAAAAAATTATAGGTACCAAAAAGGTATTTACAACAGTCGTATTTACACCAATTGTATACTCAAATTATTCGAATTGTAAATTTTAATGCAATTCAAAATTGAAACTAAAACTACTCGATTCGATTAACTATTAATTTTTAATCTTTTTCAATTTTTTGAATGCAACTGATTTTCAATCACACATAGCTTAAGGCAGGTTGAGGTCTATTAGAATTAGAGGGTCTACAACACGAGTGACCTTTATGCATCCAGTGTGTCACTCACTCGAAGACCTATTGTTTCAAGTTACAAAGTCCGATAGACTAGACCAAGGTATTGTTGGGGGAGCATATCGTGTACACATGAGACAATAGTCTTGCGCTCGTGGGAGATTTGACACACTTCGTTTTCCATGCGTCATACAATTGCAACATATTCCTCCGTACGTTTGGATCACATGAGCTTTGTGCACAAAGTGTACAAACTAGAACACATGTATAACGTATAGAGAAACATATTCCCACCGGTCTTAGATGAAAGTATGTGGCCGCCAATATCGAGCGCTCCATTCAAGTTGTTACAATAGTGTTAGAGTATGCCCAAAGACCAATCATAAGATGATTGTAATAACATACTTGTTTTACCTCGTTTATTTTTATAAGACATTGACATTATTATTTCAGTTTTTTTTCTGTGTATATAAATAAACTATTTTATAATAATGTCCTGAGAATAATATGATTATTCTTAGTCGAGTATTATTGTGAGCTTGGACAACAATAATGCATTAAGACTAATGTGTAATTTATTGATGATAAAGTGTTGTCATTGAAATGAGATGTTAAAATCAATACATGAGTATGCGTGTTAGAGAACAACATATTGGACTGACCCGCTATGAGTATGTTTCTTGGATTATTATGTAATAGTCACAACATTACTCATAGTGATTACGATGTATATTATCCTCAGACTTGAGATCATCATTATCCCAATCGTGAGTTGTATATTTTGATATAGTCAAACTTCCATTGTAACTTGTTGTTCTATAAAGGCTGATGTTGGATATACCCCAATCTATGTAGTGGGATATGGTTGATCAATATAAGATTTTTCCCTCCTACATAATGGGAGTAATATCTTAGGCCACTTGATTGAGTGAAACTAGAAATACATGGCCATGCTCAGATAATTTAATTTGAGATATCATACTTATTTGTTTATCATAGTCTACTCAAGATATCAAGAAACATTAGATGAACTATGCAAGTATGACTATTCCATGACTTGTGTCCATTCTAAATATAAATGACAAAAAGATTTAATATATGAAGGGTTAATCACAAAGAGGTTATGTCGAATCATGACTTCTTGTAAATTAGGTAGCAATGATGCATTGCTAGATGCCACTCATTGTTTGTAATATTAGAATTGTTCTAGTATTACTACTAACATTACAATAGCCTACAGGATCACACCCTATGGTTGAAATGAACATAATCCAAACACAATTGGTGTTATGTTTAGCTATCACATGATTTAAATTAATTATTAAATTAATTTAATTTGACAGTTAAATATTAAACATAATATGTGTACAAACTTATTGTACACGAATAGAGTACAAAGTTAATATTAATATATAAATTTGATTCATATAAAAATTTAATATTAACTGAATATAGTTTATCGAAATTATTAAACTAAATAATTATAATAATTTCAGTCAAATATTAAAACATGGAAGTTAATATCCTTTTGGAAAGGATATAATGTTTTAATAATTTTTCATATGTTTCTCTAAAGAGATAATTTCATTTTTAATATGTGATATTAAATAAAAGGAAAGATATCTCAAATTGTATTAGGGTTTCATAGTAGAATTGTATAGAGAGTCTAGCAACCGCAATACAAAAAATTCTATCTGAAAAGTTTAGAGGGGTTCTTTCCGTTTGTTATCACATCGGGTGAATTACTTAGAGGCTGAAACTATTCGTAGCAGCTTGGAATCGACATACAGTTGCGCAATAATCAACAACAGTTAGTTTTCCAGACTATTAAAGGTAATCGTTCATACCTTTTACACCCCGATTTGTTCCTCGCACATGGATCCTTGGTTGTGATAGCTAGATTTAATTTTTAGCTACGCCATGGGGTGTACCGTGATCCAACAAATAGATGATTGTGTCGCAAACCGAAAGGTCAACTTGCATCTACTCGGATATGCAACAACATGGATATTTGAGAGAAGACAAACCAACCTAGGTTATGAGGGTTTTGTAGGAACTCAAGATATACAATGTCGTTATGTCCACACTGACGGTTAATTATAAGGACAACACCTCATTAACCGATTTATTAATTTTTTAACTGAAATCTATTTGTTGATTTTTTTCATTCATACTCAAATTTTTTGTATTTTGTAAATTCGAATTTTTATTATACTATAGAGTGGAATACAATATACAATTTTGTTTCATTTTTCTTATGCAGACTTGATTTAACAATATAAAATAAAACGACAACTAATTCTGATTCAAAAAAAAATATTTATCTAAAAACATTTCATATCCAATATCGGTACTATCTTATCGACTATAACTTAGGTAAACCATTAAAATTTACAAGAGAAGTACAAAAACAAATAAATCATTTATATCCTCGATTAGAATGTGTGCCACAATGGGGTAGTTGTCCATTGCGAGCCAGATTTCTTCTTTGTTCAAGTTGTATACTGGCCTCCTCATCTTCATCGTTACGTCTACCCTCGGGTACAGGTTGTGGTCTCGCCTTCTTATCTTCTTCACCTTCATTTGTGGTTGATTGCGGAGTGCTCCTCTATTGCTAATGTGTATCCTCCGTTCTAGGAACAGGTGGTTGCGAAGATAGTCCACCTTGGTAGAACAATGATCCCAGAGGTGTTTGCGACACCATTGGCATAGACGTATAACCATATTGTGTCCTATACATCGTTGGCAGAATAATAGAACTTTCAGTCGATGCCCTAAACATAAACGACCTATATGTCAACGTTGGAATCATCGTCTAAAACATCGATGGCATTGGCGTGTAATATGCTGGGGATGGAGGTGCTAGTCCAAAAATAATACTTGAAGTTGATGTATAAACAGACAAATGTGGTGCAAGATGTGGTGTTTGTGTAAAAATGACAAGGTTAGTGAAAGCACTAGAATAAGTCGAGCCATACTAATCGATGGGTGGTGCAACCATTGGTGCTTGTTCTTGCGTTGGTGTAGATGATGGACCCGCCTCGACAACTACTCTAGACCTTGGATGCCTAAGCACTCGTCGTGGCCTCCTCATATGGCATTGCTTACCCCTCGCCTCTTCTGTCAGTAGATATGGCTTGCCATGGTTTAGACATCATGACATGTACTCCGGATCGCAAGCTAACTCTCGAGCAATAATGGGTTCGCGAGTAGGTAAAAAGTTTTACTTATGGTTCCAAATGTTGATATATTCCGTGTGGAATGTTGCCCAATTTTCATCGGTTCTACCCCGTAAGTCGATATGGTGCAGATCTTCGATGTCTTGGGGTGCCGGTGGAATTGTTTGCTTAAACCTGAATTGTCGCATAACTCTATCTGATTTGTGCATCTTTACCATAGCGTACACTACTAATGACACCTTCACGTGCTAGATGTTTGGATTCACTAAGAGTTTAGACAAGATGCATTCTTGAATTTTTGGATCAGAGTATGACGACCATTTAAACTATATTAAAATAATAAAATATTAATTATATATATACTGAGTTAATGATATAATTCAAATTTAAACAATACATACCTCTGCCTCCGATCGTTGATCTAATAGAAGCTATATATCTTGAAGCTCCTCCAGTAGTCCTACATAACTTGGCCCATGGTTTCACCTATTGAAATAATATGTTAACAAAATAATTTAAAATTTAAATAATTTTATTATGGTAAATATATTATCTAATGAAATTTACCTTGTTACGAGTGGAAATGTATAAGGGTAGTCCACTTGAGGTCGTAAAAATGGAAGTTGGTACCATGCCCATGATTACAGTAGTAGCATACAACCACCGATTTTAATTTTTTATGATTTCGTCGCCTGACACATCTCCTGATACAATGTTACCAACATGGTTAACCCCCAACTGAGTTCACCCGCTTCTCTAAAGTCCACGAGTTTTAGTAGCCTCCTTAAATAGACAATATTTCGTTATTTTTCAGTCATTTGGAAACCCCCAATGATCATAAAGACGTACGTCCAAGCGTGTTGTTCTCTTTCAACTTCACTCGATTCCGTATCGAGCCCACAAAAATTTCTTTTCAACCAATTCATATTTATCCGAGCTCCATAAATCGTGTTTAGAACCCTCCCTAAAACTTACGCACATACATCTCTCCAGTCGGCTGCGACAACTGACTCGATCACTGCAGACCCATCCATCGATAACTCGAGCTATAACTACACGTCCTCGAGTATAATAGTATACTCGTGCATGGAAGATGAAATGTGTGCGTCTCAGGTCTCTACCTTTCCACCAACGCGCTTACAAGTGTGAGGTCCAATTTACACCCCTACCCATACGGGTCACATGTAAAAATTTAGTATCTCTCAAGTATAGTTCGATTAAAGACGATGGAGGAGCAAATAGATTACAAATATACGTCTCCAAAATCCGATCTACCGACTATATATAAAAAAATACAAAATATTAAATTTTAGTATAACACAATATTTAAATTAAATTAGATTAAATATAACAAAAAATTTGTAATTGATTGACCGAAATGTGCTTGTCATTCGAACGAATTAGAGATTTTGCCATTACTAATTTCAATAAATACGAAAAAAATTGTAATACAAAATTTAATTTAAAAAACCTTATTAAAATTTTAATAAAGAAATAGAGTTCAGAGAGGAATAAAAATAGAGTGAGAATCAAAGAGGGAATTGAATGAAATTTAAAAAGAGATTTGAGAGAGAATTGAGAACGTGAGAGAGAGTTGAGATGAGATTGAATTGAAAAAGAATAAAATTTAGGGAGTTTATATTGGGAGGGAAAGAGACCTTGGGGGGGGGGGGGGGGGGTTAAACCGCTTTGAAATAGTCGTTGGGGTTGGGGAAGACATTCGGGTGGGGTAGCCGTGCTGGAAGCATTTTCAGCGGATGTGACACGAAAGCGTATTTAGTTGGAAGCGTTTTTATTTTTTCGATCTAATATCAAATTTTTTTTTCAAAAATCGGTCTAATCTAATATTTTTTTTAAATCGACATTTTTGGGTATTTTACCCCTAATTCTAGACTACAATTTTTAAAGGCTTAATATAACATTTGATACCTGAACTTGATACTTTTTTTTAATTTGATACCTAAACTTAACAATTTTTCCTAATTTGGTACCTAAGCTTTTTTTTTAGATTCAATTTGGTACGTAAATTTATTAAATATTATAAAAATTGTGCAAAACAATAATGGTGTTGAATTTTTTTTTTGTTATGCTACAAAAATATTGTCAGTTTTAGAGAAAATTCATGTTAAAAATAGGTATTGAGCTATACTTAACGAATTAATATTAAAAAAATTAAGTACCAAATTAGGAAAAAGAGTCAAGTTCAGGTATTAAATTGGACCCCAAAAAGTTTAAATATCAACTTAAAAAAAGTGTCAAGTTTAGGTATCAAATTTAAAAAAAAATGTCAATTTTGAGTACCAAATTTGACAAAAAAAAGTTTAGATATTAAATTAAGAAAAGTTTAGATACCAAATTTTATATTAAGCCTTTTTTAAATTAAAAAAATAAACTCGTAATAAATAAGACAATAATCTTAAGATTTATTAGTTGGAAACTTGTTATAAAGAGGGAATAAAGTGGACGAAACACTAGAACTTAAGTTAATGGGCCTTTAGTGGATAATCGTGGCCTAGTAAAATACATAGAAGCTGCAGAACAACGGTTCAAAGGCCTTGGAATGTTGCTAAAATATTCAAGCAAAATTGGGCAACCAAGCCCAATCAAAAACATTTTGTTTGTTTCTTTACAAATAATACTCATATTGGGATGTAAAGACTACAATTATATAAATATATTAAATAAATTACCTACTATTCTTATATTTTATTCATCTAAGTAATATTTCATTGCCTTATACACAATAATTAATGTTTACTGTAAATATATAATGCATTATATATAAGTTTATGCATTGTCAATAACTTATGTGATTACAAATGTTAACAAATTTAATTAATTGCTAAAAAAATATTTATATTTATTTTACACGTTTTTAATAAAGAGTAGGTGTGTAGTAGAGTTGTTTATCGGCTAGACCACTCGGCTCGAAGGCTTGCTCGAAAAGTGAGAGAGTTTGGGTAAAAATATAGGCCCGACAATGAGCTTATGCAAAAAAGGACCGTTTAGAAAATAGGTTGGGTCTCAAAATAAGGGTTTTTTTGCCTGTCCACTATTTTGCTACCACTTCATTATTATGTTATAACTATTTTGTTGTTGTTGTTTGAATATTGTAAAACTCTTATTTTATTGTTAATTTTGCTACTATTTTTGAGGTATTTGTTTGATAAGTTGTACCTATCATAGTGTTATTTTTTTGAGTAATTATTTTAGTGTTATTTAAGTATAAAGATTTTTTTTAATTTTTTCAATTTGTTGAGAAATATTTATTTTAATGTTTTTTTAGTCTATTTGATGTATTATATTTTTAAAAATTTTTATATAAAAATAAAATAAAAAAATTTAATGCATATAGACCCAAGTTTTACCATTTTTATCAAGATCGAGCTTGGACAAAAATTAGATCCTTTTTTGGGCCGAACACATACCTATCAATTGAGTCTAAAATTTTATTAGGGCACAACTCGATCCATGAATAACTCTAATGTGTAATTTATGTACTGATAATGAATTAAATACAAATCTATATATAATATATTTACTTATCTCAAAAGTTTATAATTTTATCAATATGCATTTAAATTTTATTATAATTTCTATATGTTTGCACATGAATAAAGTCTACATTCCAAAATAACTATTATAATTACATTTAAATTTAAATTAGTATTTTAGTATAGGAAATTTTCGACACCTACGATTAAATTCATTTTGAATTTGTACACATTTTAGAAGGTCATTTGATTTACATAGTTCATGATTTTTTTTCTGATATATTTTATGAGTTAGATATGGAAACATATATGATCATATCTCCACATTTGATTATTATGAATTTGAATAAAAATTAGAAATACTTAGATTTTTTACTCAAACACTATATGTTTTCTTCATTGTAAAATATAGATGACGACAGATCGATATTACGTTTATTTTGGTCAAATTAGATTATTGGAGTACTTTAATTTGAATCAAAATTATTATGTTTATTTATCTCTCCTCTGAAGTGAACATATAGGTTTTCTAGCATATAATAACGTCCCTTATGAATAATACGTGTCTATCTTGAAAGATTGATTGCTCGATCGATTATTTTTTGTTATGAATTAAATAGATAAATGAGATGAATCTATTTCACATATGGTCATATAATTTTCTCTTTAAAAAGCCAATCAATTTATGTAATGTTTTCAAAAAATCGACCGACTAATCGATAAATTTATTTTTCTAAGTTAATTACGCAAAAAAAAAATTGGTTCTTACTTATCTTCTACACTACCCACGATAAATAAATTTAAGGTAATGATTAAAACAAATCCAGTATTAAATAATGGTGAATTTTATTACCATAACAAGCAAAAAAATTAGATTATCTTACCAAATATTATTCACTAATGGATTTGTTTACATGTCATTTCACTATTTGAATCTCCAAATTACCCTTGAAACCCCACGTGAAAATTTAGGGCTTCAAATGTTGGTCTCATCTCACTCACTATATAAAAGCGTCATTGGCCACTCTTTTGAAGCAAACCAGTTCTCTTCTTCATCCATTGTTAAAAGGTGGTTTCAAAGCAATAACAATAGCAATGACGGGAGAAAAAGTTAAATTTGCTTGGATAGCCAAAAAAACTACCCGACGAGCTAGCCTCAAGAAAAGGAGATGTTCAACGATTCACTTCTTCATCAGCTCCTCCCGCTCAAGGTGGTGTTTCTTAGATCACCACCATCATCAAAGGCAATAGGTTTATTGCTCTAAATGACCCCTTGACAAAAGATTTACGTCAAAGTATAACAAAAAAAGTTGGTAGCCTTTCTTTATTTTGGTAATAGTAATAAACATTGATTGACCTTAACTTTATATGTTGTTGTTCCACTAACTTTTTATTTCATTGCATTTATATAGATAACCCATAAGATTTATACACCAGAGTCAAAATGGAAAAATTGGATATGGGGATCCGAAAGAGACTTGTTCATAAATGGAGCCTTCTTTAGAACTTCCGAGCCATCCTAATCTTCCCAGTTCACATTTAACAAGAAAGATATGATTGAAGCCAAGCTTGGAACTTTTGTTAGAAGACTCACTCGTTTTGCAAGGGCACTTAACTGCAAGTAAAGTATGGAGTGTTAGAAATAACTCTTAATTCTACAAAAGTCTTGAAAACATTATTTTTTTTTGTTGACATGTAAAGATGTCAATGATACATGAAAAATATCTCCCATAGAAAAAATTATTGTGGCATTGGTTAATAATGTAATGAATGTATTTTTTTTCTTAAATTCAAGAAAAGCAATGTTTTAATTAAAAAAAAAACATTTTAAAAATACATTTAAATTATTTTTGTTCATATCTACTCTTTTTTTACTTAATGCTTAGAAGCACCCATAACCCCTCCACAACTCATAAATAGGAGGATTGTTGGGGATCGACCCGATTAAGCAACGAACAAGTAAAATATAGCGGAATAAATTGAGAAATTGAACACACAAATTTAACGTGGAAAAACTCCTCCGAAGAGGATAAAAAACCACGGGCAAAGATAATTTTACTATAATGGCAAAAGAATGAAGAGTATGAAAGATGGAGATAAAAACTAAACCCCGAAAACCCGAAAACAAAGAACCCTCAAAACGTAAACACTAAATTCTCCAAAAGTGTTAGGAGTTGTAAATTCTAATGAGTATATCTCATAAGTATATTTTCTAAGGTTGTAAAAAAGCCTATTTATAGGCTAAATTTCTATGTCAAATAATAATAAAATAATCTAGACTAATAAGAGTTTGATTCAAACAAATAAACAGAGTTTAATTGAAACAAATAAACAAAGTTTAATTGAAACAATTAAACAAAGTTTAACTAAAAAATTATTTCTCAAATTTGACTTGAAATAGGAGTTATAATTCAACAAATCTCCACCTTGACTCGTATTTCCACAATGTCATCTTTGCCAAAGCCCGTCACGGGCCTATCTTGAACTATACAGGGAATTAATTGAGTCGAATCTGTACTTAGAAGCTGGAAGTCTTCTACCTTCGACTTGTGCACTGCCAAATCAAAACTAACTCGAGTGTGATTTTCTCGAATACAATGCCCTAACTTTTCAAAACCTACATCCAAAAGAGAACCTCTCTTCAATGAAACAGTAATACCTTTTTCCCTTCTATGACCAAGTTACCTTCGCTCCAAACGAGTTGACTTCAACTCCGTAATGGACGAGGGACATCCGATTTCACCGGTCACTATAAAACCTTCCAGAATATAAAGACTGTCGGTCTTTTTACCTTTTAACAAAATGAGAGCCCCACGAGACACCTTAATGCTGCTCGACTCGATGTTGATTTTGCAACCTTTTGAGTCTAAAATACTTAAGGAGATAAGATTCTTTCGTAAATTAGGTACATACATGACATCTATTGTGTCCTAATCGTACCATCGTGCATCCTAATTTTAACAATACCAATACCGATTACCTTACTGAATGAATTATTTCCCATGTGCACAACTCCACCTTCAATCGAACTGTATGTGGAGAACCATTCTCTGTTGGGACACATGTGGAAAGAATATCCTGAATCTAGGATCCACTCAGACGTAAGCTCGGAGCTTTAGCTCGTTGACATTAACAAGAAATCATTACCACTTCCATCGGCCAAATTAGCACAAGCTAAATCTTCCTCGTTACTCTCAGCAACCCTTTTATTTCGTAGTTTGTAACAATCTGCTTTGACGTGACCTAATTTCTTACAATAGTGACACCTTTTGTCTCGCTTCTTTGATGCTACCAAAACGGAAGCTTGCTTATCTGCCTTGCTATCAGAACCAAACTCATTGTCGAGTTTATCTTTACTCAACAAATGACCCTTCACATCCTCGAATGAGAGTTTGTCTCTACCATAAATCAGAGTCTCCTTAAAAGATTTGTATGAAGGGGGTAAGGAACACAATAATAGCATAGCCTGATCCTCATCGTCAATCTGAACCTCAACATTATTTAAATCATTCAAATGAGTAATGAATCGACTGATTTGATCTCTAAAAAGCTCGCCTTCGTTCATGCGAAATGTAAATAGTTGTTGTTTCAGCATTAAACGGTTAGCCAGAGACTTAGTCGCATAAAAAGTTTCTAGCCTTTTGCACAAGGTGGATGAAGTCTTCTCCATCAATACCTCCTACAATACCTCCTACAATACCCTATTCGTGAGGCACAACTGGATTGCAGATAGGGCTTTTTCATCAAGCTCTTCCCATTCTGATTGATCTAAATTATCAAGCTTTTTCCCGATGACGCCTTTTTCAAGCCGGTCTGAACTAGAATTGCCATCATCCGAACTTGCCACAGATTGGAATTTGTGACACCATCGAACTTCTCAATGTCAAATCTTGTTGCTACCATTCTGAACAGGTTGATCTGTGGAAATCGAACTAGCTCTGATACCACTTGTTGGGGATCAACCCGATTAAGTAACGAACAAGTTAAAAATAGCGGAAGAAGTTAAGAAATTAAACACACAAATTTAACGTGGAAAAACTCCTCCGAAGAGGATAAAAAACCACGGACAAAGATAATTTTACTATAATGACAAAAGAATGAAGCGTACAAAAGATGGAGATAAAAACTAAACCCCGAAAACTCGAAAATAAAGAACCCACAAAACGTAAACACTAAATTCTCCAAAAGTGTTAGGAGTTCTAAACTCTAATGGGTATATCTCATAAGTGTATTTTCTAAGATTGTAAAAGAGCCTATTTATAGGCTAAATTTTTAGGTCAAATAATAAAAAAATAATCTAGACTATTAAGAGCTTGACTCAAACAAATAAACAGAGTTTAATTGAAACAATTAAACAAAGTTTAACTGAAAGATTATTTCTCAAATTTGACTTGAAATAGGAGTTATAATTCAACAAGGATAATACACTTCAGCGCACTCAAATCCACATCCTTCTGCATTGACAACAATATCTATGCCTATAGAGCTAAGACTGAATTGGCTTCACTATACTTATTTTTAAATGTCATACAGGTGTTTCTAATAATCATTTATTGATGTCCAAAAAACATTAAGTTTCAATTTATTGGGTATATTGATTTAAGTTTCTTGATTTCTATATACTTATCTTAAAAGTTTTATAATTTTATCAATATGCATCTAAATTTTATGTTTACATATGAATAAGGTTTACCGTTCTAAAAAAACTATTATAATTACATTTAAATTTAAATTAGTATGTTCATTCTCTTTTTCGGATGAGGAATTTTCGACTTCTACAATAAAATTCATTGTGAATTATACACATTTTAAAAGGTCGATTGATTTACATAGTTAATGATTTTAAAAAAATATATTTTAGTAGTTAGATATGGAAACTTATATATGATAATATCTCTACTTTTGATTATTATGAATATGAATAAAAATTAGAAATGAATATATTTTCTACTCAAACACTGTATGTTTTCTTTATTGTAAAATATAGATGATGACGGATTGATATTAGATTTATCTTGGTCAAATTATATTGTTGGGGTATATTAATTTGAATCAAAATTAATATGTTTATTTATCTCTCTTTTGAAGTGAACATATAGGTTTTTAGCATATAATAACGTTTCTTATGGATAATACGTGTCTGTCTTAGAAGATTGATTGTACGATCGGTACTTTTTGTTATGAATTAAATAGATAAATGAGATCAATCTCTTTCACATATAATAATATAATTTCCTCTTTAAAAAGCCAATCAATTTAAATAATGTCTTCAAAAAATTAACTAATCGATCGATCGATAAATTTACTTTTTTTATGTTAATATTATTGTTGTTGTCGTTATAGTTTTGGTTAATATTATTGTTGTTATTGTTTTGGTGGTCATGTCATTATTTTGTTTTCAAGTTTTTCTTCTCCTTATTGGTTGTTGTAAGCTTTTGGGTAATTAGTATAATATAATAAAACATGTTCTTGCCTTCATTCTTTGCTTACAAAGAATATAAAAAATCGAGCACCATAGCAAACAAGAAGATGACACAACTAAAAGGCTACATTTCGCCATGTTGTTGAGATAAATATTTAATATTTCCCTTCACTCAATTCAATTTAACATTTAATTAAAAAATATAAGTATAAATAATATAATTTAAAACATAAAATAGCATAATTCAATAGAAAAACATTATACATAATTTGATATTTATGCAGCTATCAATATTTTAATATATTTAAATTTAAAATTAAAATTTTATTATTATATAATTCATGACATTATTTAAGTTAATTTTTACATTAAAATCATATTAGTTAAAAGGGAACAACAATTTTCCAAAAAAAATGTTTTAAAGTTTTTAAAGGAGAAGACAATTTTTACAAAAGAGAAGTTTATTTCCCGTCAACGAATAAATCATTTGTTGTTAATCAAGCTATTTTCGACAAGACAAACACAAAGAAATACCTTTAAGTGCAACCTTAGAAACCGATTCTATTTTCTTTGAAAAGGAAAGACATGTTTTTTTTTTTTTTTACTTTTCTAATATAATAGTACATGCAGTATAAATTTTAAATACCATCTTCTAAGTAATTAATATAAATTATTTGTAAAATTAATGATACATTAACACCACGTTTGGTTCGTTGTAATGGAATAGAGTTGTAATGGAATAGGGCTGTAATAAAATAGGACTGTAATTAGTAATTCAGTTGTTTGGTTGAATAGAATGAAATAGAGCTGTAATAGTATTCTTGTGTTTGGTTGAATAGAATGATGCTGTAATAGCATAAGAAAAAAGGCTTAAATGACTAAAACACCCTTAGCAGAATTTTTTTAAATAGATGATTATTGTTATTAAATTTTAAGAAGATTATTATTAAATATAATTTAATAAAAATAATAAATAATTTAATTATATTTTAATGTAATTATTATTAGATACAATTTAATAATATTTTTAATATAATTATTATTAAAATATGAATTAATAAAAATCATTATATATAATTGTTGAAGCCCAATTTTGACCGGGCCCAAACTCATTTTAAATTTATTTTAAGATTAAATTTGTTTTAAAATTAAATTTATTTTAAATTTAAATTTAATTTAAGTTTAAATTTATTTTCAAATTTAAAATTATTATAAGTTTAAAATAAATAAAGTTCAATTACAAAATGTCCAATTACAAAGCTCAATTGGGCCCAAATTCAAATGACCAAAACTAAACCCAAATTACAATGGCCCAAATAGGCCCAAACCAATTAACCCAAAAGAAGCCTAATCTGCTACAAATGGATGTTGCAGCCACCTCCATCTCAACCAATCAGAGGCCACCACGTCAGCAGCTTAGTTGCTCACCAGCAACTTGCACCACTGCTCACCTGCCACCGCCACTGCTACAAGCCACCATAGCTGACCTGCAAAAAAGAAAAACAAGACTAGCATTTAGTTGAAAAACAACAAAAGATGATCATTTGTAATGCTGGATATGAAGCCAGATTCAAACGCTTGTAATTGGTATGAACCCTTTTTGAGAAATCAATACACAGTTACTAGTTTTTTGTTCTTTCAAAAATCACAAATTAATACTAGCAAATACCCATTCGAAATATCTTGCAAATAAAAGTAGAAGCAATTAATTCCAACAAAGTTATTCAAATAGCATCAAGATACAGAAGCAAAACACAAGCTAAAACACACCCGTCCAATACATTCAAGGTATATTAAATATAGATACTTACCATTTATTTATTGTTATTTATTGTTTGAATCTCAAAACTCCTCCATCATAAACGCACATTCTTTCATCAATACATTGCTATTATCATTATTATTTTTTATTTACCATTTTCGGTTATTAAGAATGTATTGAATGAATATTAATAATAATAGTATTAAAAAAATCGAAAGGTCACCTCCCTTTTGATCTGTCGCCGCTGTCGAGTCTTGGACGGAGGTCTCCGAGCCGCCGCCGATTCCGTAATACCCAGACGTCGTTTTCACATATTCGAACACAAAAAAAAATCATCAGGAAGTCAGTGAAAAACAAACCCAAATACCAAAATGAATAATAAAAGGGAATAGAAATAGGCTTAAACAGGTATAAAAAAAATGAAATGTAAACATATTTGGAGTTTAAAAAAGGAGTTTTAAAAGATGAAAATGGATAAAAATGAAAAAAAGAAGGCCGAACACTTGTTTTAGAAGTAGATCTGGTTCGATCTAATTAGATCTGAACCAGATCTATGCTTTTCAAAAAAAAGGGAACGACTTTTAAACTTACCGACGGTCGGCCGGCTCTGGGGATGGTGAGTGGCAGGCGGAGTCGACGGCGCGTGCACCGGCGAGGACAGGGTCGAGGCGTGTGCGGCTGGGTCTTGACGGAGGGACCGGCGGCTCATGTTGGCTGGCCAGGAAGGAGAGTGAGAGAGATGAGGGATTTAGGGGTATTTTTGAAAAGAAAGGATTGAAAACAAAAAAAAAAAACCCTACAATGACTTTATAAAGGCCCTCAAAACGACATCGTTTTGAGGGCTAAGTTTCAGCCCCAAAACAGCGTCGTTTTGATTAACGGACTAATGGACCGATCTGACTTGACCCAGCCTCAGGATCCGCGTGTTTTCATAAAAAGGGTTATTTGCGCCTTTGGTCCTTCCGCTTTTTTTCAAATTTTCAATCATGTCATTTTTGTACTTTTAATTAATTTTAAATTGACCCAATAATTTTCATTGCTTTTCAATTTAATCCCTTGACCTTTTGAAAGCACCAAGAGCTGCCACGTGTCATAATTTTGGCTTATTTATGCAAATTATCCCTCTTACTTCTGATTTGTTTCAATTTAATCCTGAAATCAAGTTCTGTTTAATTACAAAATTGGTCCAAAATTTTTTCATGATTTTCAAATTAGTCCTCTGACTTTTGAAAGCATCAGGAGCTACCACGTGTCACTTGTTTTGGTTTTATTACCCTAGAGGCCCCTAAACTGTCCAAAAATTATATTTGACCCCCAACTTCTCCAAAATTATATTTTTGACCCTAAACTTTCAAAAAAATTTGTTTTTACCCCTAAACTTTCCAAAAATTCCATTTTACCCCAAAACTTTCAAAATTTACCCTTTTACCCTCGAATGTCCAAAAATTTCGTTTTTGATCTCAATTTTTTCTAAAAGTTACCGTTTTACTCCTAGATGTCTAAAGTTCCATTTTTAAACCCCGAACTTTCCCAAAATTATCGTTTTTCCCCCTCGAGAGTCCAAAATTACCATTTTGCCCCCGAGTATTCAAAAAGTCTCATTTTCAACTCCGATTGTTTTATTTTTTCTTCCTCATCAATATTTGTATTTATTTTTTTAATTATTATGCATTCGTATTTTGTATTTTTGATTTTTGCTTACCATTTATCTGCTTAATTATCTTGCTTCATGTTATTTAATATCCAATATTAATTGCTCATTCATATTAAATTCACATATTTATTTTCAAAATTGTTTTCATAAAAACTTTAAAATCGAGGCAATATTCTTTCATCTCGGATTCTAAAAATTTGTACCTAAACTTACTAGGTGCGACTTTTTCTTTAAATCGATATAATCAAACATCCTTTTCAAAAGTGTTAAATTTTTTTTACAAAGGAAAGCTCGTTATTTCTGGATCTCGAAATGTTGTGTCCTAACTCACTGTACGCGACTTTCTTCCTCGATCAATTTGAAATAGTGGGACTTTCAAACAAAATCGATTTCTTTGAAATGTAACTCATGCATTCAAGGATCGTACGTTAAACTTTATTCGAGTTTTCAAAATTTTACAAACAAGATCTTAAGATAATCAATGTGGTACTAATTTTGGGCGTATGAGGGTGCTAACCCTTCCTCATGCATAACCGACTCCCGAATTTGTTTTCTGGATTACGAAGACCAAAATATTTTTCAAAACGGATTTTAAACATTTTGAAGTGATCCAATCACATCGTACAAAAAGATTGGTGGTGACTCCCATTATTTTTCGATTTTAAAATAATTTTTGAAACACGTCGTTTTCCAAAAAGATGGTTTCGACAGTTTGGCGACTCCACTAGGGACTTTAAAAATAAACGAGAGTCGAGCCAAAATTGATTATTTTCGGGCCTTTTTTGAAAACTTTAAAACTTTTGGTTTTGTTTAAAACTCGATCCTCGGCATCTTTTGTGTGGCACCATATTATGTGATAATGCTAGTATAATTTTGCATCCATATGCATTATGATACTACCCTTTTAAGTGGAAGCGAGAAACTACTCCTTCGTGAGGTCTTCACCCAGTGCAGGATAGTGGATCGCTTTCGGGATTATATCCGTACCCATGTTTTCGTGAAGTTTTCACTTCTGTGCAAACATGTGGGAAATGTTTCCCCCTAGACCGAACTCGTCCGTATGAGCCTGTAATGTGTGAGGATTGAGGAATCTGCTGGTTTAGGTACCCTTTACTATATAGCCTAAAACCACATGTAGTGAACCCTAGTAGCTTACCTTAGGATAAAACTACACCGAGTTGTTAATAGTCTCCCAAGTCTAGGTTTCTCTGTTCTCATACCCGTGTTCTTTTGCTTTTTAATTATTACTTGCATTACATCTTCATAAAGAAAGTGTGAATTTAATCTCAATTACTAAATAGAAAATTGGTCATAAGAAAACGAGTTCCTTGGTAAGGTGGAAAACAATACGGTCGCGCGCATATGGTCAAAAAAAAGAAAAGAAAGACGAAAAGCCAATGATTAGCCAGTCGAGTAAGACGAAAACAAAGACCACACAACGAACCAAACTTTGACCCAACTACGAAAAGTGACCGATTACTTAAGTTGACATTTTGGGACCAAAAATCAAAGGACGAATGAGGGCGAAATTGGAAGATGTCCTACGAAGATTAAAGGCTTTTGAATTCTAAGGCGCAATCATATGCGTATCCGTCTTATGTAAAGGAATTTGTTTTCTAGTAAAATTTTCTAATAGAATTGAGCTATGAGTCAATGTTTTCTCATGCATGCATGCATTCATAAGCTGCACATTTTATTAACTCGCACGTAATTCCTTGAGAGCCTACCTCAAGTAGAATAATGTCAAGCATTCCGTGGTTGCACGAAGAGGGTAAGGGCCACAGTTACATTCTTGCTTCTTTGCTTTTAATTGCAATTTATTCCAAGTTTTATTCCTGTTTTAATTATACTAACTTGTTCATTTCAAATATATTTGCTTTACATCCTTATAAAAAGAAAGGTATAGTTATAAGCTCAATTACTAAATAGAAAAGCTGGTCATAAGAAAACAGATACCTTGATGAAATAGAAGATGATATGGTCGGTTTACATCGATGATCTGCCATATGAGCAAGACGAAAACAAAGATCGTGTAATCATATGAGTTTTGGCCTAAGTACGAGAAGTGACTGACCACTTAACCTTTTCAAAATGATATTATGGACCGAAAGTCAGAGATGAGCCAAGACTATTTGAATAACTTCCTGCGAAGATTAAGTCTTTTGAGCCTCGCATCTATTTTATGTAAAGGAATTTGATTTCTAGTAAGATTTTTCTAATAGAATTGAGCTATAAGTCAATACCTTTCTTATGCATTCATGCATTCATAAGCAGTACATTTTATTAACTTGTGTAATTCTATACAAGCCTACCTTGAGTAAGATTATGCCAAACCTTCAGCGGTTACTCGAGCAAGGTAAGAGACATGGTTATATTTTTGCTTTTAATTGCAATATATTTTGAATCTATTTGCATTGCTTTCTCATAAAAGAGGGGTGTTGATTCATGTTCTATTATCAAATAGAGAATTGGGCATAAGAAAACGGATTCCTTGATGAGGTAGAAGTCAACGTGGTTGTGCATATATGGTCAGAGATAAAGGTGATGACCTGTCGAAGGAATGCATGTCAAAGATTCAAGATTATACCCAAGTACATAAAAGCCATAGCAGTTTGGTAGAGCTGAAAGAAGCATGGAAGACAAAATGAGACGGATATCCAATCCTGAATATGTCGACTTACTTGATAGGTCTCGATCTCTCACTTAGTATCGGAGTCCAACTTCTAATGGTTTCGCATTTGGAGAGGAGGATGTGAGGCCCACGATAGAAGAGTAAATCGCTTTACCTTTTTGCCCAAGGATTCAAAACAATAAAGTATACTTTGGATATGACGATCGTCTTTACCTACTTAAGGTTAAAGTAGGGATGCGCTTTTTTCGAGTCCTAACACAGTAATGGGATTCAACTTAGCCGCTTCACCTCTAGAGACATGGACACTACATTGCTCCATTGCCCAAGAACTCAAGTTGATAAGGTCTACCCTAGACAAACGAGCATTAGGTCGCGACCCTGATCAAGGAAAAAGAAGAGAACAAGTACTTTGCTTTGGAAAACTTACAAGACATAGCACTCAGATGAAAAATGTTCACCTCAAACGTACATTGATAGTCTTCCCTAGAGTATTGGGGCACGTAAGAGGATGTGGTTGCAGATTTGTTTATCAGACCTAACAAAAGAATCACTCATGTTCTAACAATCTTAGCCACTAAGCACCTGTCGAAGAAGGGGCAAAAGAAGGTGTATTGGTTCACGACTTTTGTTAATATGGTCCCGTGGCTATTTGAAAAGTCGAAAAAGTCTTATTGAGAATTTCTGAAGACTACTCTCTGTTGACGGGATTTGTGACTGTTCAAAGACAAAGACGACATTGCCAAAAATAATTGGACATACACGCTTAGGGGCAAGTCTGAGATAGGGGCCATGTCGCAAGCAATGACTCCACCAAGTGCAAGATTGGTAATTTAAACTTGAAATCGGGGTCAAGACGAAAAATTAGGTTGAAAGATTAAGACTTTAAGAATTAAGGCACGACCATACATGCATCTGCCCCATGTAAAAGAATTTGCTATCTAGTAAAGTTGTCTAATGGAATGGAACAAAGAATCAACGCCTTGTTGCTTGCATTTATCATTTCATGTGCATTTGCATTTTGTGTATTAAATAAGACTCCACATGATTGAAACACTCGTGTTAGAGACAGTCATTTACCCTAAATGAAAGCTGAGTGGAAACATGATAAATCAAGATAGAGAATGATAAAAAAAAATTGAGAAAAAGTCAAGTGAAGAATGAAAACCAATTGAGAGTTCATCCCTACAGCCTTGGAAGTGTTTTAGACAACTGGACTGTGGAGGAGTTTCCTGTAGTTTTTAGGACTTTTCCAGGAAAATATTCAGAATACACTTATCACTCTAAGCTCGAGAGTAATAGGGATCCTTTTATAAATGACAAATGACCACTATCTTTTATTTCAATAAAAATGATGCATTGTTTTTGTCCCATTTGACAAATACTTTACCATTCTTCTCATTCATTCATTCCACAATTAATCATTTTTTCATTTGATTATTCCCTGGATCCCTTTTTTCTTTATGTTGGGTCCCTTGATATCAAAGATATGAGCAACACTGCTGTTGATTTAAACCCTTTTGAGTAAGACATGTGTCCAGAAAAACTTTGAGGCTTTGAAAATGACCAAGAATGTAACTCGTCTCTTGATCTGCTACAGATATTTGAGCAAGACACGAAACATACATCATCTTGAAGAGTCATGATTTTAAGTAAAAATCGAGACATGAGTCTTTGAAAAAACAAGGCAAGCTGCCTCGAGAATCCAAAGGTTTTTTGGATGATCCTATTAAAGCATGCCAGGTTTAAGGAACCGATGTTGTGACACCCAGGCACCCATAAAAGGAAAAATGTAATCCAATTCAACAGAAACTTGAGAAATTGAGGCTCGACGTGTTAGCAAGAAAAAAAAGAAAGAAAATGGGTTGAAAATCCGTAAAAGGCATTTTAAAGCCCAATAAAAAAAAGGAAGAAAAAGTCAAGATGAAAACCCGCAAAGGCCATCTTGAAAATTTATTCTCCATAATCTTTCCATGTTGAGGCCTCTTTCTATGTGAAGCATAGACACCATCGAGCCAACTTTGCAAAAGAGTTTCTAATGTGCATAAATTCGTCTTCATGATCATCGATTATTACTTCCTAGGCCAATTGGCAGTTAAGAATGAGAGATTATACGCTGGTATGGAATGCCAAGAAAGGATCATATCCAATGATGACTTGAATTTGAGCAACAACACGATAGCAAAGTCTACAGTCAATTCAAACGACTCAGCACCACATCGCCAAAAATGGGGCATTGGCGGGGAATCGATAAAGACAACAAAGAATTGATTGGATTCATAGCAAGAGACCTACAAAGGCTCGACATGAAAACTCACCATCAGGCTTCTATCAAAACATCCATCGAGGTAACATTTTTCTCACTAGAATGAAAGTCGTCCTACCAATGAAAGACAAGTTTCTTTCCCTCCAGATTTTGTTAGAGCTAATGAAGCAAAATGGATCTAATCCAGATGCAGTTAATTAAAAAAATCCTAAAAGTCATGACCAGATGACAAAGGTTTACAATAAAGAAAGATCCATTCTATAGAACTCCATCAGAGAGCTCTAGTTTTGAAAAGGATCTTGCTTACAAAAGACTTCCAAGGAAAAGAGATGTCAAAATTTAGAAAGGTCCCATGAGATGAAGAAAGTTTCTTGGAGTAGTTTTGATTTTGATAAAAATGAATGGCAAAGACATGCCCAACTTTGTGAACTCGGATTCAATGAATAAAAGAAAAGAAAAAAGAAGAAGAAAAAGAAAAAAGAAAAAGAAAAAGAAACAAAAAATAAATAATAAAATAATAAAAAAAAGAGAAAAGAGAAAGAAAAGGATAGGTTGAGGGAAAACTCGTAAAGGGCATCTCGAAACCTAAGGAGACCTGAGTTGAAAACCTGAAAGGGCGGCTCAAATTTGAATAAGAAAAAAGGGGCAGAAAGTGGTCCTCTCTCTCAAAAGTAGCAAGGTGGAGAAGCTTTACACCTTGAGGCATTGACAAAGTACTCTAAGTTTCATGAACACATGTCAAGCTCAGAATGGTCTTCGTCGAGTTTGCTCACTGAAGCTTATACTTTGATATCTGGGGCATCTAACTTCATTCTTTGTTCACCTTATGACCAATACATGTCATTTTTAATTCTTTTGTGAGCTTTGCCTCCATAAAATTCTCTCGCCTTGCGATCTTGTCCAAGCATTTCTGTATCAAAACAATGATCAATGAACCAATGACCTTTTCATTCATGCAAGCTTTAACCTTCAATTGAATTCAATTTCATCCATTTCGTAACCATGTTCAAACACGCTTGCATAACAGCCAGTGGACTAATGATTTTAATCTTTTCATTCACACGAGCTTTGCCTCCAATAAAATTCATCCACCTAACCCTATTCTTTGCTCACTTTGTATTTGGCATCCTTTGACCAATATGGGTCACTTTTAATCTTTCCATTCATGTGAGTTTTACCTCCAATAAAATTTCATTCACCTTGCGACCATGCTCAAGCAAATTTCGCATCGAAATAACGATTAATGAACCAAACGATCTTTTCATTTAAACGACCTTTGTTTTCAATCAAATTCGAATTCATCCACCTTATAACCCTATGCAAGCATTTTTGCATTGAAATAATGGCTAGTGGTCTAAACAATATAAGGAATAAAAGGATTTCTGCATATTGTTCTGAAAAATTTCTAAATATTACAGAGACCTAAAACAGGACCACTAGTTGGAGATAACCCGAGGGTTAGAAAGGTCTCAAAACAAATAGTCCAAATTATGACTACCTAGGTTCCACGAAAATGATACACATGCATAAAACATGATACAGAAGCAAATACCCATTCGAAATATCTTGCAAATAAAAGTAGAAGCAATTAATTCCAGCAAAGTTATTCAAATAGCATCAAGATACAGAAGCAAAACACAAGCTAGAACACACCCATCCAATACATTCAAGGTATATTAAATATAGGTACTTACCATTTATTTATTGTTATTTACTGTTTGAATCTCAAAACTCCTCCATCATAAATGCACATTCTTTCATCTATTAAATACATTGCTATTATCATTATTATTATTTATTTACCATTTTCGGTTATTAAGAATGTATTGAATGAATATTAATAATAATAATAGTATTAAAAAAATCGAAAGGTCACCTCTCTTTTGATCTGCCACCGCTGTCGAGTCTTGGACGGAGGTCTCCAAGTCGCCGTCGATTTCGTAATACCCAGACGTCATTTTCACATATTCGAACACAAAAAAAATTATCAGGAAGTCAGTGAAAAACAAACCCAAATACCAAAATGAATAATAAAAGGGAATAGAAATAGGCTTAAACAGGTATAAAAAAAAATGAAATGAAAACAGATTTGGCGTTTAAAAATGGAGTTTTAAAAGATGAAAATGGATAAAAATGTAAAAAAGAAGGCCGAACACTCGTTTTAGAAGTAGATCGGGTTCGATCTAATTAGATCTGAACCAGATCTATGCTTTTCAAAAAAAAGGGAACGACTTTTAAACTTACCGGCGGTTGGACGGCTCTGGGGATGGTGCGTGGCAGGCGGAGTCGACGGCGCGTGCACCGGTGAGGACAGGGCCGAGGCGCGTGCGGCTGGGTCTTAACGGAGGGATAGGTGGCCCATGTTGGCCGGCCATGAAGGAGAGTGAGAGAGATGAGAGGATTTAGGGTTATCTTTGAAAAGAAAGGATTGAAAACAAAAAAAAAAACACTAAAATGGCTTTATAAAGGCCCTCAAAACGAAATCGTTTTGAGGGCTGAGTTTCAGCCCCAAAACAATGTCGTTTTCATTAAAGGACCCATGGACCGATCCAGCCTCAGGATCAGCGTGTTTTCATAAAAAGGGTTATTTGCACCTTTAGTCCTTCCGTTTTTTCAAATTTTCAATCATGTCATTTCTGTACTTTTAATTAATTTTAAATTGACCTAATAATTTTTATTGCTTTTCAATTGAATCCCTTGACCTTTTGAAAGCACTAGGAGCTGCCACGTGTCATAATTTTGGCTTATTTTTGCAAATTATCCCTCTTACTTCTGATTTGTTTCAATTTAATCCTGAAATCAAGTTCTGTTTAATTACAAAATTGGTCCAAAATTTTTTCATGATTTTCAAATTAGTCCTCTGACTTTTGAAAGCATTAGGAGTTGCCACGTGTCACTTGTTTTGGTTTTATTACCTTGAAGGCCCCTAAACTGTCCAAAAATTATATTTTGACCTCGACTTCTCCAAAATTATATTTTTGACCCAAAACTTTCCAAAAATTTCATTTTTACCCTCGAACTTTCTAAAAATTCCATTTTAACCCCGAAACTTTCAAAAATTACCCTTTTACCCCAGATGTCCAAAAATTTCATTTTTGATCTCGATTTTTTCTAAAAGTTACCGTTTTACTCCCGAATGTCTAAAATTCCATTTTTAAACCCTAAACTTTCCCAAAATTATAGTTTTACCCCCCGAGAGTCCAAAATTACCATTTTGCCCCCGGGTATTCAAAAAGTCTCATTTTGAACTCCGATTGTTTTAGTTTTTTCTTCTTGATCAATATTTGTATTTATTTTTTAATTATTATGCATTCGTATTTTGTATTTTTTATTTTTGCTTACCATTTATCTGCTTAATTATCTTGCTTCATGTTATTTAATATCTAATATTAACTGTTCATTCATATTAAATTCACATATTTATTTTCAAAATTGTTTTCATAAAAACTTTAAAATCGAGGCAATATTCTTTCATCTCGGATTTTGAAAATTTGTACCTAAACTTACTAGGTGTAACTTTTTCTTTAAATCGAGATAATCAAACATCCTTTTCAAAAGTGTTAATTTTTTTTTACAAAGGAAAGCTCGTTATTTATGGATCTCAAAATGTTGTGTCCTAACTTACTGGACGCGACTTTCTTCCTCGATCACTTTGAAATAGTGAGACTTTCAAACAAAATCGATTTCTTTTAAATGTAACTCATGAATTCAAGGATCGTACGTTAAACTTTATTCGAGTTTTCAAAATTTTACAAACAAGACCCTAAGATAATCAATGTGGTACCAATTTTGGGCGTATGAGGGTGCTAACCCTTCCTCATGTGTAACCGACTCCCGAACTTGTTTTCTGGATTACGAAGACCAAAATATTTTTCAAAATGGATTTTAAACGTTTTGAGGTAATCCAATCACACCGTACAAAAGGATTGGTGGCGACTCCCATTATTTTTCGATTTTAAAATAATTTTCGGAACACGTCGTTTTCCAAAAAGATAGTTTCGACAATAATATTAGAAAATTAATAAATAACCTAATTTATTAGTTTTAAACTACAATGCATATATAACGTGCTTAAATATCATTGGTGAAACAAATAATTTAATTATCTTCTAAGCTAAAAAGTAAAAGATTAGAAGTAATAAATAACTTGAGAATTATATTTTATATTTAAATATAATGTTCATACATTAACAAAAAGTTACAAGATGCCATTAGCTTATATATCATAATATTCTATAGAACTTCCCGATTTTAAGCATTACGTGGATGTTAGCTTCAACATCCAAGACACAAAACTATAACAGCAGACAACCTCCCTTACAGACATTTCCAAAACCAGTTAGCAAACTAGACTGCTCATCAAAACAACAACTTCAACCATAAGCCATAAACAAAGGCCAAAAGCAACAAGCATCTAGATCATTACAAAAAACAGACCACAACTTCAACTAATTGCAGATACAAAATAGCAGCAAAAAACTAGTTCCTTCTCATTCAAAACAAAAACCAGCAGGCGAACTATAAGATTCCAGACCAGCAGCATTCCCCTTCTTTCATGTTCATAACCAAACACATCTTGTAGAAATCACCACCAAGCTTTAAAAGTTTCTGCCTTGCCAACCCCTGCCACTGCCAATGCAACAGCCATTTCATTCCCATTTTGTTCTGACTTACCATAAAACAACCTGCAGGACTTCTTTCCTCTACTATCGAAATCATGAAGCAACTTTTCAATAATCTTTGACCTTTGTTCGACAGATAATAACCAAGTGAGTACAATTTGAGAATTAATCTCCACAACCACAGTTGAACCGCTTGTCCAAAACCAGCTTTTGACCAACTCCAAAACCACCAAAACAGTAACTGAATAACATCTCAAGTCAACAAGGAAGATGCAACACCTATTCTAATAGAAGGTAATAACGTAGCCAGCAAAAACTCGTGTGGATGGAAATCTAAGCACTGAATTTGACCTTCATGATCCTTGAATTGATGCAACAAGTTTCCAGCAGTCAAATCCCACACCTGTTGATATACAAGACATGGAAAAGATCATTTTAACATGTGCATTTAAATCTATTTACATGGTAAAAATGTTTTATCAAATAGTACTGACAATTATAGCATTTAAAACAATGAAATAGCTTGCAAAAATCAAATCCTAATAGTAGTAAACCAACAAACTGCATCTATGGGTACATTCAAAGCCATTTAACAGTTTTAAAAGTAAACAATGGTGCTAATGACAGCCAAAATTTTAAAGTTGGTTAACTCAGTAACTCAAAACCAATTCAAGATGAAACAAGGTTATTGGTTTATCCAACACCCTCAACTTTGCATAGTCTCACTCTGAACTCCAGAATCTCAATTTCAATTCCAGAGAAATAAGACTAATAGGAACAAAATAGACCACCAAAAGAAATGAAACCCTTCCATTGTTCATTCACCCTACCATAACCATAGAAAGAAAAAAGAACACATTAGAGTAACAAATGTCTACAAACAAAGGATCATGTTAGTACAAAATAATTTATATGATGAACCAAAGACCAGCAACTCCAACCTTCACAATGTTATCCTCACCACCAGATACAACCCATCGACCATCTGGTGTGAACCTGATTGTATTGACTCATCGAGTATGACCCTTGTAAGTGTGGATGCACCCTTTCTTTCTGATATCCCATATATTTAGATTTGTATCAAGAGAGCCAGATGCAAAAAACTTGCCAAAGGAGTGGAAGTCCACAGAAATGCAATTGGATCTATGACCAGTCAGAGTCTGAACAACTATAAAAGTATCAGATTGCAAAAACAAAAAATCAATATAACATAGTTAAGACCAACATTTAACATGCAGCAACATGTATATTTGAAGGAAAAACAAAGGTCTACAGAATTGGGCAAACATACTTTTTGCCTCCTCTAAATCCCAAAGCTTAACGGTACCACTTGCAACAGCTGCAGCTACCAAAACTTCTGAGGAATCAAAGGTCACTGAATCTATCCCACTTGCGTGTCCCAATAAACAATGGTAGATGATTCAAACACAACAACAATGGAACAAGAATTCATCGATCTCCACTTGTTTGATTTTTCAAATGCAGATTTTTTTTCTTAATAAAAAATCCAAATCTTTAACCTAAAAATCAAATTCTAACAAATTTGATGATTGTCATGGGATGAGAATAATCGAATGGAAACGAGAAGAAGGGGTTGGGGGTGGTGGCTTGAGTTGTTTGCTGAGGGAGAGCGATAAAGGGCAAAAATGGGAGATTATGTTCTTTTCATATTCGATGGAGGCTTTGTAATGCTATTCTTTACTTCAGGAAGGGAATGACTATTACGGGAGAATGTGGAATAGGAGAGGAATGAAATTCCGTCGAATGAAGGATTCGGTGAACCAAACGAATGAATAGCTGCTTAGCGCCGAATCATTTCGAAACCGTTTGGCTATTCATGCCAACCAAACGTGCTGTAAATATTTTAAAAACTTAAATATAATAATAAATGGTATTTTTATAATTTCATATAATGATGCATAAAATATTTAAATATATTTTAACATAAAATACATAAAATATAATCTAATTTTTATATAGCTTTTAAATAGTTAAAATAAATTAGGATATTTTGATAATTTTCACTCCCAATTGTAAAAGTCAAGCGAAAAGGACTTAAATACAACTTTTACTATTGGGTGGAAAACACTTTTCTACAGAAATTTTTGTCACACCCAAATATTAGACTTAAAAGTTTTGAAGGTAATTTAGGAAATTTAAGAAATTTAGCATTAGAGTGATCGAAATTTTGTGACATGACAAACTTGAAGTGCTTTCGACAATGACTATTACGAAATTAAGAAAGTAATCGAGGAAATAATGAGACTTGAGGAGCAGTATTATAAGGGTTAAGGAGGCAACCAAAGCGGTAATATTAGGAAATCAGGTGAGTTGTTTGTTTGCTGGTTTTTATCTCGAATTAAATGGATAGGGATAATACGAGGAAATAAGCTAGAAAGGATGTCTGTGGATTTAATTAGGAATATTTGGGTGAAAGTTCGTTAATGGATTTTGGATACGAATTTTCAATTGGTGGGGCCTCAAATTGAAGTATTTGGAAAATTTTATGGAATTTTTTACTTCGTGTTACGAAGCTGTATGGTGAAGTTGCTTAATTCTCTATTGTGTCTGGTGTATGGAGGTATCAAGGAGGTTGTTTACTGGAACGAATTATGTTTGTCTCTTGGTTTAATAGAGTGAGGGTTCCAATGTCGTCCTTTGGGAACCAAGGTCTTTAGTGTAACAGGTTATTTGTTTGAGTGGAAATAGCCGGGTGGCTGTCTGAAGTTCAATGTATGCAAGTTTGAAAAAGAGGATGCTGCAGGATGAGGAGTTCTATGAGATAGGGAGGGTATTGCAGGAGACTTATTTTTGGGTACTATTGCAGTCAATGATGCAAATTCATCAGAGGCAGGGGCGGTGGTTACAACATTGGAATGTTTCTTATCCATGGGATGGAAGATAAATGGCTCTCTTATTGTAGAAATTGGTTCAAAAGTTGTACTGAACTTGTGTCTGTACAAGGATATGAGATCGTGGTCGCTACAAACATTATTTTCAGGTATTGAGAGGAAAATTGAGAAGGTGGGTAGTGTGGTATTCTCGATGGTTGATCAGAAACGCTAGGAAATGGCTTAAACTTTGGCGGTAGTAGGTATTAATCGCAGCTAAATGTTTAAAGCTTGGTGAATTTTAGCTTTGATGGTCATACAAAAATGCTAAGAGGACATGGTTTTTTTGTTGGTGACCTCCGCCTATGGGTAGCTTGAAATTTAATGGGTGTGGCGTGATGGCCGAGGATGCAGCGGGAACTGGAGGGGTAATTAGAGATGTTGAGGGTGTTGCTCAAGCATTGTTCTCGGGTCTATGTGAAGCAAAAGATGCTGACATCGCTGAGTTAGGTGCAGTTAAAATAGCTATTGATCTGGTTTCTGGTATAAGTTGGGCACCAAGCTGCCCAATTATGATCAAAGTAGGATAATCTTTGGTGCTGAATTGGATATATGAAGTTGTGTTGAGGCTGAGTTGTTGCAAGCCTTATACATGGACATTGAAAGAAGTAGAGTGGGGGGATGTAAAATTTCCTTTAGTAAAACCGAACAACATGAGAATGAAATGGCGTTTGCGCTAGCAAAGGCTAGAGTTAAGTATACTGAGTTATTCAAAGCTTGGTGGAGAGTACAGTAATAACACTAGAGAGGTTTCTTGTTTGTAGGACCCTTTCAAGTTGCTGCATCTTGATGAGTTGATGATGGTGTTGGTTATCTGTTTGGATTGCATTTATTTGTACTGGTTGAAACGCAACAACCGTAGGTTGCAATTGCCTTTATTTCTTATGGTTTTTGTCTGGTTTGGTGATGTTGAAGGCTAGAGTAGCAGGCAATTTGGTAGTAGTATTTGTCATATGGTCATTGTGGCTTTTTTATCATTGGTTTATTTTCAGGTCCTATAGCAGCAAAAGATACTGATTAGGCAGAGATAGGCGCAGTGATGGTAGTATTGGAAGTATTTTTAGCTATGAAATGGAAGCTAAATGATTCTCTATTTATTGAACTTGGCTCAATAATGGTGTTTAAATAAGTGGAAAAGACCATGGGATCTTCAAGCTACTTTCGTAGACATTGAAAGAATCATAGAGAAGGTAGGAAATGTTTTTTTTTCGTTGGCAGAAAAGAATTGAAATGAAATGGCATCTTCCTTGGCGATAGCTGATATAAATCGTGAGGAAATGTTTAAAGCTTGGTGGTGTGCTATTGATTTGAAGTAATCGTAGAACAGATCGAATGAAACAAAAAAACAGAAAAAGATAGGGATGGCGAAAGCTTTAGCGAAAGTTGGTACGTCGATGAATATCTTTTCTAAAGTATCGTGGTAATTTGCTGTTGTTGTATTCGAGTGTTGTGTTGCTTTTGCTAGATTGGTTTGTTGTTTTTGCAAGCATCATGGTAATATGATGTTGTATTCGGGTGTTGTGTTGCTTTTTGTTGGACTGGTCTGTTGTTTTCACAGCTTTGTTGGTCTTATATGGATTGTATTTTACAATCCCATTTTTGTAATACAGTGACTGAGCAAAAAAAAAAATTAAGTTAATTTCTGAAAATTAGTTTTAAATACTTTTAATTTAGAAAAATAAGATTGATTTGAAAAATAGTCAAAATTAAGAGTTTTTATGAGGGAATTTGACCAAATGTCTAAAATCAACTTAAAACCGCTTTTTCTCCATAATTTCCACGTTAACAACTCCTCCAAAACTCTTGTGCCGTCCCTTCATTCTCATATTTCTCTCAATTTCTTTTGATCACCAATTCCTAATTCCCTTTGATTTCTATCACTATTGAACCTTAAAATCTCCATTAAAATAAAGAAAAATGCCCAAAAACCTCTGTATCTTCATTATCTTCCTCTCGTGTGGGTTTTTCTAAATTTAAGTCACAGCTCGTTTTTCTTCAATCAAAGGTAACCAATAATCTTTCTACTAGTTTTAAACGATATCTAGTCTCTTAAACTAAATTTATAGACATTAAAACGTATGTTTTAAATAAAAGCCGAAAATTGGATCATTAATGGTGGATTTTTGGATAGTGGATAAAAACTTGGTTTCAAAGTGTTTTTCAACTTGTTTTAACATAATTAGAAGGTTTCTAAAGTTACTTTGAAGTTTTGTTAAGTATTTCTTGAGTTTTAATGAATTTTCGTCATAATGATCATTGTACGTCGAAAAATTTCGATACCTTAAAATGTATAGTTTTATGTAGTTTAAACGTTGAGAATTAGCTGTAGATGAATATGTATATGAATGAGATTCATTTCGTGCGAAAAGATTAACTGTAGACTAAGTTATTGGAATTTAAAGTTTTTTATGTTATAGGTTTCAATTAAAAGAGAATGTAACTTAGGCTATTGTTTGTGACTGTTTGAGATGAGTTCATGATTGATTATTAGTTGTGTATTTGTGTGGTATGTCTTGTTGAAGTGTCAGAGTTGATAGGACCTTCAACAGGTAGAGATAAAGGCAAAGGGAAGCTTGTCTAAGCTTTCGATTTTTCGATAAAAGCGTATATTTTGGTGAGTGTTTTGGAATCGCTGCTCGTAGATGATTCATTGTGTATTTGAGAATTTAGAGGTAGCTTAAACCCCTACTCTAAATTTCGAGTGTAAGTGTTCTCATACCTATAATTATTTGTGACATGTGTGCTTGTTCAAATATGAAATATGAACAGATTGATATGCTATGACATGTGTTAAAAGCTTGAGATGATTGTCGTGCAAGTGAATATGTAGGTATGTTATTCATGCCATGAGACAAAAAATATGTGGGTATGTTATTCATGGCATGAGACAAAAAATATGTGGGTATGTTATTCATGTCATGTGATAGTGAATGTATTGTGCTAATGATAATGTTATTCATGTCATGTGATAGTGAATGTATTGTGCTAATGATATGAATATTTAGTATTGATGCGCGGAAAATCAGTAAGTAAATGTGTACTAATAATGTAGATATTTTGGCCTTGTGACCTTATGAGACCGCTGGATATAATTGGCATGCCATAAGATTGTGAGTACTCATCTTTTTGTTGAGATTTTGGGGTGTTGAGGCCCAAGGATAGTTTTGGAGAGATAAGGGAGTGTGAGCTAAGCTCCTTTCAACGGGATATGTGTGTTTGGTGTGTTTGGAGAGTGTTAGCTTTATACTTCACTTTTGGGATATGTTCGACTCTATGAGTCATTTGGTGTGTTTAGAGATCCGTGTATCTGATGTGTGGTGATAGAGTTCACTTTATGTTTCATAATCTCAAAAGCCAAACTATCATTAAATGTGATTAAATGTGACTAAATGTGATTAATATGTGATGTGATAAATGTTGAAATATTCATGTGATTTAATGTGATTAATATTTGATGTGATAAATGTTGAAATAATCATGTGACTAATGTGACTAAATGTGACTAAATGTGATTAATATGTGATGTGATAAATGTTGAAATATTCATGTGACTAATGTGATTAAATGTGACTAAATGTGTAATATGTGATGTGATCAGTGCTAAAATATTCATGTGACTAATGTGATTAAAATGTGTTATGTTAAATGCTTAAGTACTCATGTGATTAATGCGATTAATGTGTAAAAGAATGCATGAAAGATGATTAAACATGTAAAATCAAATAATAAATATAGAGACGATTTGAATATGTTATATGATTGTCTTGTTAATTCATGATGACTCATTTGCGTAGGGGTTATTTTGAGCATTCATTGAACTGTTAAGCTCACCCACTCCTTTTTAACAATTGTAGATCAGTAGTGCCGGTGTGGCCTTCTAGGGGTGATCCAAGCCGAGAAACTTTAGTTTTTTTAGTAGGTGTTGTTTGATTATTTTTTATTTAGAGATTAAGGCAATGTGGTAGATTATTAGTTTGTTATGAGGTTTTTATTTGTTTGCATGCCTATTATGCTTGGTAATTTATGGTCCTAAATGATGTTTGAGACCGTTATTTGAGAAATTTTGCTAAGTGGTCCTAATGCATGTTTAGTGCTTAATTTATGATTATTCAATAATTGCTTATCATGTTTAGAGTACATGACCTAAAACTCGTATGAATGCTTTAATAATAAAAGAAAAAAAGGATGCATGTGTATTGTGACACCCTAAACCTGATTGTAACGTCCCAAAAATTTAAACTTTTCTATGTGAATTACCAACTGAAATTGTCTCTGCTATTGTGGTTAAATGCTTTGATTATTTATCTGAGGTCTGAAGTTCAAGTTGTAGCTAACCTTAGATTTTGAAGCTGTCCTATAACTTAATTTCTTTGAACTCAATGATTAGCTTAGTGGTTCAATGGTCATGCATCTGTTTATATGTTCTCTGGTCAGGGGTTCGAGTCTTTTGTACGTGTAAGGGAATATTATTTTTGCTTTATTTTTTGAATCAATTTTTGGGATTTTAAATTGTTTTGCTTTCTTCAAACGTGAAAAACCACAATTTTTGTTTTCTGTTCTTGCTTATTTTTTTTTCATTTTTGCAAGTCCTTTCTTTTTTGTTGAAATTCGTTAAATCGATACTGTTAGTAGTAATTGTTATGGCATTGGGCTATACGTAAGTTGGTACGGATTAAGGTACGTGAGTCGCAGTGAATTTTGCTATTGTTAGCATTATATAGTTGAGGAAGTTCTTGTTTTTCCCGAAGATTGGTCTTGGTATCTTAAACTATTTGTTTTACTGTTACTAGGAGAGGTTCACAACTCACACAACATTTCTCATATAGATTAAGTCTGAGTGGGGATTGTCGCTCTTCGGTAAGCGTTGTAAACTTGTTAATAGGAGTGATGAGAATTCGATTTGGATTGTTACTATATGATTGTATTTTCTATGAATTGTTGTTGAAATTACTTGTTGGGGTGATTTAGGTTTGGGAATCATGTTCTGGGACTCTTTGTCATTGATTTACAAGTAAGGTTAAAACCCTTTAAGTTCTGCTGCATTTTCTGCACTTTTACCAAGATTTTTGCCACTGTTACGAGCTACACGGGCTGACACACGGGTGTGTGCTAGGCTATGTGAGCATATTGTTTGGAAATTAATGCACAGGGCATACACAAGATGGAACCACGACCGTGCTGGATCGTGTGTACATATTGTTTCATGACACACGGGCTAGGCACATGGGCGTGTGCCAAGCCGTGTGTACATAGTGTTTGGAAATTAATGCATAGGGAAACACAAGGGTGCGACCCACGATCGTGTCCCAAACCATGTGTGCATACTGTTTGGTGACACACGGGCTGGGCACATGGACATGGGCCTGGCCGGGTGAATATACTGTTTTTCAATTACAGGTACAGTGGTCACACGGGCGGGCACATGGCCATGGGCTAGGCTGTGTGCAGTGTAGGTTTGAGTAAGAACCTTATGTCGAGTAACCGCAAAGGAATCACGAGACTTGCATAACTTATGTTAGACTGTGTGTGTTGTTGTACGCTTAAGCCATATGATTCTGAGCATGTAATGGAGTAATTGAGAACTATCGATAGAGGTCACATGATGTTCACAATTGTGACACCGAACCAAATTGGAGTGACTGAACTGAGACGATGGTTGGCCATCAAGTGTATTACCACTGGACTGACAGTGAGACTGTAAACACTGCAAACTACTACTTAACAGGCAGTGGACTGTATGCGCTGCATCATTATTACTGTACTAGCTGTGACATTGTAAACACTGCTAGATCACTGATCAACTGCCATATGATTGTTTTCCTGGTTGGACTGTATGAACCGATAGGCGAATTAAACAGTAATCCTTTTGAATTGTGTTAGCGAGATTTACTAAGTATCATTTAATCTTACATTAATTTGTTTAATATTGCTTCAGGTTTGTCTCATGGTTGAAGGGTGGCGGTCTAGGGACTCGGTCACTCTATTAGGATTTCTTAGGATGTTAATGATGGTAGACGGTTTGTTATGTTGGTAAAGGATGATACTTAGGATATTACTTATCTAAGATGGGAACTTATAACTGTAATATTGGGATTCAAGTATGTTTATGTTTTAAATGGAACAATGAATGACGTTGCACTATTTATTTATGTGAGATCGACTTGAGTAATTAGATTTACGAAGGTGTGAATGTTTTTATCTTGTGATGTGATGTTCAGAGTTAGCCGTTTCGTCTAGGCTGGGTTCAAGGTGTTACATCGATCGAGACGGACCGACTCGAATTTGAAGCGTTACATTAGTCACCTAAGTGATTCTCCAGCTAACGATCTCTCAAGACACACCCCAACCTTATAACACGTCAATCTTATCTAATTATTACTTATTTATTAATGCGGAAGCAATTTGTGAACCAATTTTAATATTTTTACAAGTAATTTAAACTAAATGCATTTTCGTCATGTTACCACCTATGGTTAAACTAACCCGATTTTAGATCTAAATATTTATAAATATTCATTTAGTCAATTTATGTAAGCTCTAAAAATTTCAACTTAATCCGAGCTTATTTACTATGTCTAATTCAAGTTTTAACCTTTAGAACTAAATCGTAACATTTTCAAACTATCAGTACTATACTCAAAAATTAAATTGAGTGCATTCTAACAAATTTTTATCAATTACGAGTCTAATCCTAAAATTTCATCAAGTTTCCTTATCAATTAAGGCTCTAATTAGACTTATCAAGTTACTGGACTAATATGTAATTTAAACGAACTAGAGTTCCAATTTAGAAAGACCAGAATTTAAACCCCAACACCACACACTGCAGTTTTTGTGCGAAAAATTCGATTTTAAACCCGATTTTGAGTATTTTAAAGACCAATTAAACCCGATTTAGTTACAATTAAATACCATACATATTCATACACCTTCAATTGATTTTTTAAACACCAATTAAGCCTCAATTAAATAGAATTAAGCAATCAATTTCATGCATTTCACCCACTGATTAATTCAAACAAGTGGTTTACCTTAGTCGCTCGTAAACCACTCCATGGAAGCTACATTTAAACAATTGTTAGTGTAAACATCATGCCTCACACACCGTGTTATCAATTATCATGTTATCAAGCAACAATACATCGTAAATTATTCAATAATTAAATTCAAACATGCATATACGATATTATAAAGCCATCCAAAATTAAAAAAGTCCAATGTCCAAGTCCAATTGCAACCAAAATTAAACTAAGTCCCGGAAGTTCCACAATGCTCGATTAACATCTCTAAAATGTGTAACTAAATCTCTATTGAGCCTTAATCTCTCGGAACTCTTTTGCTCGGCTCCTCAGCTCCTCGATCCCATCGGATATTTGCACGAATGTGAGGGTGTGAGCTTAAAAAGCCCAGTGAATGTTAATAAAACGGCGAGTAAATTAGCACCCAAAGCATGCTTAAATCGAAACCAATCAAATACAAATTTTGAGTCACAATATCAATCCATAATAGTTCAAAGTCATATGCTTAACCATGTATCAAAAATCATAATGAAACATGCCATACAATCATCAATAGCATATAACATTTCATACTTTTATATTGGCATATACATTCATTGCTTAATCGAGAGATCATACATCAGATAAAGAGATCTCCTTACTCCTAATCAAAATCAGAATCAGTGCCGAATTGAGTGGGCCGAAGCCACATGCTCCCTTATATCGCCTCAAAACAGTCCCGTTGAGTGGAGACACAAGCTCAACACTCTCTTATTTATTCCAAATTAGTCCACCTATAGCCTCATTGCTCACAAATAACATATCAAAATGGTGAGTACTCACAAATCCTATGGCATGCCAACTATATCCAATGAATCCACCATGCTATAATGCGAATATAATCAATCAATCATAACATAATTTTAGTCAATAATGTGCTCAATTTAAAATGTCAAAATACTTATGTGAAACATGTAACATAGCCATTTTAACATCAATTTAAATCAAGCATACCAATTACCAATTATCAATGTTCATTATCAATTGAATTATCGACATACCATGAACCAAAAACTCTAGCATATATGCTTAAATCATCATTATAATCAAACCAATCAAAGCACATAAAACCACTACATGCTTACTTACCAACACTTAATAAAATTTTCATCATTTAGACAAATATCAATAATCTTGCAAAATTAACCAACAAAAACTTAATTAAATATTTCTAATTAGTAATTAATCATCTAATTAAGCATAAATAAGGGTCAATTTCCCAAATCGCCCTTTAATAAGCAAAAGGATTAGATTATCTTACCAAATATTATTTATAGTATTCACAAATGGATTTGTTTACATGTAAGGTCACTCTTTGAATCTCTAAATTACCCTTGAAACCCCACATGAAAATTTAGGCCTTCAAATGTTCATCTCATCTCACTCACTATATAAAGGCCTCATTGGCCACTCTTTTGAAGCAAACCAATTCTATCCTTCACCCATTGTTAAAAGGGGTTTACAAAGCAATAGCAATAGCAATTACTAGTTATACTATTAATTGATAGGTGCACTTGCCTTAATCAATTTTTTAGTTAATTCACGACACATCAACGATTGATCGATATTACATTTATATTTGTCAAATTATATTACTGGAGTACATTAATATGAATCAAAATTAATAAGTTTATTTATCTCTCTTTTGAAGTGAACATATAGGTTTTTGAGCATATAATAGCGTTCATTATGGATAATACGTGTCTATCTTCGAAGATTGATTGCATGATCAATACTTTTGTTATGAATTAAATAAATAAATGAGATCAATCTCTTTCACATATAGTCATATAATTTTGTCCTTAAAAAGTCAATCAATCTATAAAATTTCTTCAAAAAACTGACCGAGTAATTGATAAATTTATTTTTTCTAAGTTTATTGCGCAAATAAACTTGGTTCTAAATAATAGGCGATTGGAGAGCAGGAGGTAATCCGATAACTTTGTTTGTGTATAACATCCCGATGAGTATGCATTGGAAAGGTTTATGGGCATTATTCAATTTCCATGGAAACGTCATAGATACTTTTATCTCGGAGAAGAAAAGCAAGAATGGAAAGAGGTATGGATTTGTGAGGTTTTCGAATATATTGGATGCTCAAAGAGCAACAAAAAGATTGAATTTGTGATTTTGGGAAATAGAATTTAGGTGATAAAGGCAAAATTTTGTGGTAAAAGGAATATTTGGAAAAAAAGTTACGCCTTCTAATCAAAGGGAGGAAATTCAGAGGAAAGAGAAGGAAAAAGAGGATGGAGACAAGGAAGAAATAGTAGGAAAAGAAATCAATGATCAATCAAAGAAGGAGATGCAGGAAAGGACAGAAAAGAATAAAACAAAAATTGTCAAAGGACATGTGGAAGACGAACAACTATGGAATCTCCAACGCTGCCTGGTGAGGGAATCTGCGTTTCTTTACGAGACAAAAAGTTTGAATGAAAGAATAGCAAAGATCGGACTGGGTGAAATTTCGGTTAGAAGAATTCAAGGTAGATTCTTCCTAATCGAAGTTCCCGATGAAGAATTGATGGAGATGCTAAAGCAAAATGAATGGGCATACTTGAAAGAATTCTTCATCAACATTGAACCTTAGTCGAAGAGGATCATCGTATCAGAAAGGGTGACTTGGGTTGAGGTTTCAAGGGTTCCTCTACACTGTTGGAACTATGAGATGTTTAAAAGAGTGGCTGGATTATGGGGTGAGTTAATATAAATGCGAGAAAACTGAACAATGAGGAAAAATTTTAAGACGATGGAACTATTAACTCTAATTAAACATCCATACCAATTAGATGAAATACTTTTGTTGGAGGTAGGGGAAGATGTAATTCCACTTAGGATAAAAGAGAGGGGATTGATGGAATTGATAAAGGATAATTTAAGGAATGAAAGATTGCAACAGGAGAAACAAGATGGAGTTTCATCGGAGGTTGGATCGACTATCAGATCGAAATCTGAGTTACCTCCGGTGGGGAGTGGAAAAGATTTGGAAGAAGAAGTTAATGCAACTGCATCGAAAAAGAAGAAAATGAAAAAGTGAGTCAGAGTATGTCAACTAGAAAAATAAATACGAAAGATAACTGTTGGAGCCCAATTTTTTCGGGCCCAACAAATAAAACAAAAAAAAACCAAAAAATTAAAAAATTAAAAAAATCCTTTAATAAAAAGTCCTCTGCAATTTCAAACCCATTTACATTATTCATTACATACAAACCTACCAAACTCAATCACCCAAGGGCCTAAATGGCCCAAATCTTAAACAAAAAAAGAAAACCCTAATTTGCTAGGGTTCTCAGCCGCTACTCCCTTCCACATGCCATGTCAAGCGTGTGTTCTCAAGGCCACCTAACCATCACCATGCCTCCACCACTACCGTCATCATCAAACACCTGCAAGAAATAGAGAAGATAGACGACAAGAGCAAAAAGACAAATGCAAAAAAAAAAAAAACAAAGAAACATGATTGTATTTTTGACTATAAAGCCATGAAAAAAACATTGTATGCCTCTCTTCTCTTTTTTATTTTCTACAGATATCAGAGAAATAAAAACAGAAACTTTCAAGAGCATATTCTAGTATTATATTATCTATTTTTTTACTTTATTTTTATACATTTTTGAAAAAAAATAAAAGAAATAACAAATAAAGGCGAGTTAGAGATTTACTTGAGTGTAGCCACTGACGACAGTCTCCGAGTACTCCAAATTCGTGAGAGCCTCATCAAAAAAGGGAAAAAAAAGGCTTCATTTTTTTTGAAAATCCTAAAAACGAAAAAGTTTTATTTTTTAGGGTTTTAGACATTTGAGGGGCATTAAAGGCGGATTTTGGGAGTTTTAACCCTAGATCTGACCTCGGGGTTGAAAATCGAGTAAAAAACAACATTTTTTTTTAATTTCTCGACCATCATAGGCGGCGATCATCGTCACTAGTGACGGTGGCCCATGGCAGACGGAGATTGAACACCTATGGCCAGATGCATGAACAAAAGAGAGAAAAAAGGAGAATGAAAAACAAGTTTTTTTTAAAGAAGGAAGAATGAATTTTTGTAAAAAATTTTACTTTTATAACAACATAAAACGACACCGTTTTGTACCAACTCTAATGGCTTCAAAACGACATCGTTTTGGTGCTAACTCGAACAAGATCCGGACCCGCCCTAGGGTCCGCGTGTTTTCAAAAAAATGTAGATTTTCTTCGTAGTCCTTCTTTGTTTCAAGAGTTTGCAATTTGGTCCCTAATGCTTTTTTTATTTCTTTTAAATTCGAATCTAATTTTTATTTAGTTTCCAATCTGGTCCTTTGACCAGTTAGCTTTGGAGGTGACACGTGGGGGCTTGAGAAATTTTCCCACTTCTTGTTTCTTTTAAACTGTTTCAATGTAGTGTTTTTTCTTTTTATTTTTTTTCTAAAAATTCCTTTCATTATTTTGTTCTTTTAATTTTCCATTATCTTGGTTTTGTTTTTTTTTTTAAATTTAATCCCTTCTAATTTATATATATATATAAATTTATTTATTTATTTACTTGTATTACTTGATTTGTTTCGGGTTTCAAATTTTTTATTTAATTGTATATTTTTATATTGATCATGATTTAGTCATATTTTGTTTTCCCTTGTAAAAAATATTTTAATAGAATAAATTTTGTGTCTTTTTTATCACTTAAATTATTTCAAAGGTAATGTTCTCTTGTTTAAGGGATTCGGAAAATTATGTCCTAACGTATTAGGTATGGTTTTTCGTTGAATTTATATACTCGAATATCCTCTTTAAAATCAAAATATCATATTTAGTTAGCAAATGTCTTTTATTTTAAAAAATTCAGAAATATTTTTAAGGGATTCGGAAAATTATGTCCTAACGTATTAGGTATGGTTTTTCGTTGAATTTATATACTCGAATATCCTCTTTAAAATCAAAATATCATATTTAGTTAGCAAATGTCTTTTATTTTCAAAAATTCAGAAATATTGCGTCCTAACGTTTTGGACATGACTCCTCTTTCTTGATTGATTCGAAATAAAAAGACATTTCTTCATACAAAATTGATTGTGTAAAACGTTAATATTTGTCATTTATTTAAGGATCGTATTTTAAATTTCACTCGAATTTTCAAATTTTTAACAATTAAGGCATCAAATAATCGATTAGGTACCAATTTTGGGCGTGTGAGGGTGCTAATATTTTCTCACATGTACTCGAATCCCGAACCTTTTTTTATTTCGAAGACCAAAATGTTTATTTAAATAAATTTAAATATTTTATGGTGATCCAATCACCCTAAATTAAAAAATATTAGTGGCGACTCCATTTTTATATTTTAAAATAAAAATCGAGATTTAAAAAAAAACTTTTCGGCAATAACTTTTTTAGCATCAATGGGAGTATATCAACTGAGGGGGCTGTGGATGATTTTCTTCTGGATCGGGCCGAAGACGATATTAACGACATGGGCGTTATGTTGAATAAGGACCAGATTAAAGGTTTGGAAATGCAGAATGAAGAGGGTTCGGGTATGGGTTTATCAGAGAATGAAGGCAGATTTTAAATAAGATGGGGTGGCTAGTGCCAAAACAAAAATCAAAGTCTATTTTAGCAGTAGAGGAATCAGAAAATCGGGTGGCAAGATTTGAAGATGAAGCAGATTTTTTTTTCAAACGATACAAAATATAAAAAAAAGTGTTGAACAAGAGGATTCGATCTATGCGAGATATCCAGGAAAGAGTTTTAACAAAAAGAGGAAAAATTGAAAAGAGATCAGGGGATGAGAAAGGAGAAAGGAAAGGAAGATAGTAGGAACGAAGTTAGTGTTGTAAATTTATCGCTGTCGGATTCGGACATTAGCAACAGGAGAAAAGTTTTCTTAAGAGAAGCACTGAAGACTTAGGAAGTGGGGACAAAACTGAGGTTTAACGTGCGAGGAGATGAGGAGGCTGTAATTGACAAAATAATGAGACTAGAGGGGCAGCAATAGAAGGATTCAGGAGGTAGCAATAGAAGGAAAATTATGGAAAACGGTTGAGAAGATTGTTTTGCTGGCTTCTTTTGTCTTGAATTAAATGTTATGGTTAATATGAGATTTTTATCTTGGAATGTTAGAGGTTTGGGTTCGGTAGTTAAATTAGATGTTGCCAAAAGATTGATTCGTATGTCAAGAGCGAAAGTTTACTTCCTTCAGGAACAAAACTTGAGAGGGTGTCCATAGTTGTTGTTAGGAGTATTTGGGGCGATAACAATTTTGATTTTACGCTTCCTGCTGGAAATGGGAGATCCTTTGGGTTGGTATCAATTGGAATTAGGATTTTTTAAGGTTGATAATGAGCATTGTGATAATAGAATTATAGTCATTGAAGGCAGATGGTTGGTTGAAAGAATGGGGGTGGTGCTGATTAGTGTTTATGCACCCAACATGTTAACTGAACAATTATTTCGTTTTGGGGAGAGATTATTAATTTGAGAAATCGATTTAAAAATTCATGGATAGTAGGAGGAGACTTTTATGTGATTCGGAATAGGAGTGAGGGAATCGTAAGGGGACTGAGAAGGGTTCAAATGACTTCGGCAGTTTCATTGACTGATGTAATATGGTCGATTTTCTATTTCTTGGGGAGGAAGATTGAATGGAATTTGGTAGAAGGATTTGCAAAATTTATTTGTTTAGTAAAACGCGAAGTTATCAAGGGTTTCAAAGAAGTATATGGTGGATATCAATTTCCGCTGCTTGCTGGTCAATGTGGTTAACAAGAAAAGATATTATCTTTGATAGAAAAATGAAAGCTATGGATGCTATGATATTTCAATCAAAGATCCAGGACTTGTTATGGATTAGGGCGGTATTTGAAGAGTTGCTGGTTCAGGAGACTTTTTGGTAGATTTGTTCGAACAATTGTTTTGGGGTAAGTTTGCATCGTGTTTGGGAGGTTATGATTGCTGCAGGAGGCTCTTTGTGTAGCTGCTATTTTTATCTTTCTTCAGGTGTATGTTATCTTTGTTGATTTACTTCGGCATGTTGGTCAGATTTTGATGCCTGTTTTGCTAGGAGTATGCTGCAATATGCAGTTTTGTTGCTTAGGGAAAGTACGTAGCAATTGAATGAGCTGGGTAGTGAGTGGTGCTTTGTAGGTGTTATGTTTTGGCTTTTGGTGTTGTTGGTTTAATAGGTGGATTATGGTTTTTGTTCATGTTGCAATTGCAGCTTTGTATATTGTCATTTTTTTTCTGAGCAAAAAAAAAAAGAAAGATGGGAGAATAGAAGGAAGATGGTGAGGTAAAGCAACCTGAAGATGCTACTTAAGTTAACGATGCAGATGACGTTTTGGAAGCCACCATCGATATTGCGGAAGCCATTGCTAATATCGAAAGGGAAAGGAGGTATTTATTGAAGTGGGGACTGAAATATAGCTAAACTGTTTATTAAATGTTAGGTTGAGACCATGACTGTTACATCCCAAATTCTCTGATATTGAAGAAGATTGGCGCAGGTAGGCATAGTCTCTTTCTCGATGGCTGAAAGGAGAGGTAATGAGATGGTTTAATTACTGGCTATAGCAGGAATCAAGAGGATTAAAATGTTTAAAGCTTGGAGGTGAGAGGTATCGATTTGGGGTGTGTGTGAATGCTTCGGTTGGTGTCGTTTCGCTGCAATGTTCATGTAAATGGTAAGATAATCTAATTTTTTTTGCTGCAAAATGCAGTATTCACCCTCACAAAAAAAAAACTTCAACACTATAAGTCGAATAACGGTCCAAATCAACATTGCCAGCAATCACCAGATACATTTAAAATAGACTTTGATTCCTCTACTGTTAAAATAGACTTTGATTTTTGTTTTGACACTAGGCTCCCCATCTTATTTAAAATCTACCTTCATTCTTTAATAAACCCATATCCGAACCCTCTTCACTCTGCATTTCCAAACCTTCAATCTGGTCCTTATCCAACATCAGGCCCATGTTGTTAATATCTTCTTTGGCCCGATTCAGAAGAAAATCATCCACTGCGGCCCCTGATAGTATTAGAAATAACATTTATTTTCTCCCTAAATTTGTGTATTAATTGTCACTTTTGTATCATATTTAGCATGCATGTTAGACATTTCATACTTAATATTTACATTTTCTAACTCAGTATTTTGTGCCTTAAATTCTCGCCATTTTATCTCTTTTGTGTTACTAATGTCGCCGTATACAGCATGAGTTTTGCGCTTGAAATTATCAGTGCGGAAATCTACCTTTGAAGATCAGTGCTAAGAAACGTTAAAAAATGCAACCACAAATTTAACATGGAATTGCGGCCAAAGATTTCACCGCATGAAGAACTTCATCTCGTACAAGTGAATTCACGCTACAAATATACCTTGAAGCACCAGCGTAAGAGAACGCTAAGTTGTCGCCGCAAGTAAAGATCATAGATTGCGCCCAGAGATGCCTGATGAATACACCAAATCTGCGTGAGTGCACAGCTGAAAATAACCAACTTGTACAGCTGCCAAAAATGGTTAGATCTGAGAAGAGAGGAGAGTTGCAAATTTTGAGAGCTTATAAATAGGAGGGAAAAGAAGATAAGCAACAAGTGGTGAAGAATTAAATTATGAAAAATCTCTCAAATCTCTAACAAGCTGCCATGAAAGCTTGAGGTTCGGATGAAGGTGATCTGACAAGCAAAGGAGCAAGACTTTTGACGAGAAGTGCCTATCTGCGGCGCAATAGGAGCTGTCAAGGAATAGATCTAGTAAACTAGGAATAGGATGCTTCGACTTTATTCTTTGATACCTCTTAATTGTTGATGAACACTGTTGATTATCATTTGAGTATGCAAAGTACCTTTTAAAGTTAGATCTAATTTGATTTTTACTCTATTCTCCTTACCTGTTTATATATGGATTTAATTGTTTTGGCCATGGAAGTGTGATTGCAGTCACAGTCACTAGAAGGTGCGGTGACAAGTTAGATTAACAAGCAAGGCAACGAAAGTTGCTTGAGGCTGAGAAGGAATTCTGGCCACTTGTTCTTAAGTGCAAAGCATTATCAGCATTGAAAGGTGTGATAATTGTTAGCATTTGGGTCTTTGTTAAATAGAGGAAGTGATAGCAGTAAGATTTCATTAAAGCATAATTACGGTGACAATTTATCTATTTGTTACCTTGCGCCACATTTTGCATTGCGAGTTGTGAAATCAGGGATTCTCTCCACTTTTTTACACTTGATCATTTATTTTAAGTTCTGAATTAACCTTTACAAACACCCCAATAACTATTTATTTTATATTAATTTGCTCTAACAATTTATTTCATATTTGCGCTGACAAATTAACTCTTTTAGCTGTGCAGATATTATTCAGTTGAGCTGACATTTTTAGTAACAATTCTTCTAATTTTAACTTTAGTTGCTTCAACAATTAAATATCAAGAACTCTATTCTCATGGGATCGATATTTGATATAGCAAATCTATTAACTATACTTGCATCGACGAGTGTCTGCTTACACTTAAATGTTGTGACGTTTACAGGTCGATCACCCTCTCAGCTGATATACTCCCATTGATGCTAAAAAAGTTATTGTCGAAACGTTTTTTTTTAAAAAGTCTCGATTTTATTTTAAAACACGAAAATGGAGTCGCCAGCAATCTTTTTTAATTTTATGTGATTAGATCACCATAAAATATTTAAATTTGTTTAAACAAAAATTTTGGTCTTCAAAATAAAAAAAAAAGGTTCGGGAGTTGGTTACGTGTGAAGAAGGATTAACACCCTCACATGCCCAAAATTGGTACCTAGTCGATTATTTGATGTTTTAATTGTTAAAAAATTGAAAATTCGAGTGAAATTTAAAATAAGATCATTAAATAAATGACATATCTTGACGTTCTACACAATCGATTTTTTTATGAAGAAATGTCCATTTATTTCGAATCAATCGAGAAAGAGAAGTCAAGTCCAAAACGTTAGGGCACAACATTCTTAAATTTTCGAAAATAAAGGACATTTGCTAACTAAATATTATATTTTGATTTGTAAAGAGAATATTCAAGTATGTAAGTTCAACAAAAAAACCATACCCAATATGATAGGACATAATTTTCTGACTCTCTTAAATAAGAAAACATTGTCTTGTTTTTAAAATAATTTAAGTGATAAAAAATATAAAAAAAATTATTTTATTAAAATATTTTTTACAGGGGTTGCATGAATATTAATGAGCATAATTAAAAAGAATAAAAGAAATTATAATGATTACAAATAACAATATAGTCATGATATATTCATGATGATAAGGTAATAAATATCGATTAAATGGGGCACTAATAACAAACATCTAAATACAATTATGTGAAAACAAAATATGACTAAATCATGATCAATACAAAAATATACAATTAAATAAAGGACAAAATAGAGCATGACATAAAAATAAATAGCAAATAAATTAATGTAAAAGAAAATAAAAACACTAAGTATGCGCAAATTCAAAACCCGAAACAAATCAAGTAATACAAATAAATAAATATATATATATATATATATAAAAATTAGAAGGGATTAAATTTACAAAAAAAAACAAAACAAAACCAAGATAATAGAAAATTAAAAGAACAAAATAATAAAAGGAATTTTTAGAAAAAAAAAATAAAAATAAGAAGAAACTACATTGAAACAGTTTAAAAGAAACAGGGGCTAAGTGGGAAAATTTCTCAAGCCCCCACGTGTCACCTCCAAAGCTCACTGGTTAAAGGATTAGATTGAAAACTAAATAAAATTTTAGAGTCGAATTTAAAAGAAATAAAAGAAAACACATTAGGGACCAAATTGCAAACTCTTGAAACAAAGAAGAACTGTGGAGACAAATCTCCCTTTTTTTGAAAATACGCGAACCCCAAGGGCGGGTCCAAATCTTGTTTAGCATCAAAACAACATCATTTAGAGGCCATTAGAGTTTGCCCAAAACGGCGCTGTTTTATGTTGTTATAAAAGTCAAATTTTTTACAAAATATTCATTCTTCCTTCTCCTTTGAAAAAAAAAACTGTTTTCATTCTCCTTTTTTCTCTCTTTTGTTCATACATCTGGCCATAGATGCCCGACCTCCATCCACCGTGGGTCATCGTCACTGAAGACGATGATCACCACCTATGGTGGCCGAGAAATAAAAAAACTTGTTTTTTTACTAAATTTTCAACCTTGGGGTCAGATCTAGGGTTAAAACTCTGAAAATTTGCCTTTAAAGCCCTCCAAAATGTCTAAAACCCCAAAAAATAAAACCTTTTCGTTTTTAGGATTTTCAGAAAAATGAAGCCTTTTATTTTCCCTTTTTTGATGAGGCTCTCATGGATATGGATTACTCAGAGGCCGTTGTCAGTGGCTACACTCAGGTAAATCTTTAACTCGCCTTTATGTATTATTTTTTTGTTTTGTTTTAAAAATGTAGAAAAAATAAAGTAAACAAATAGATAATACAATACCATAATATGCTCTTGAAAGTTTTTGTTTTTATTTCCCTGTTATCTGTAGAAAAATTGAAAAGAGAAGAGAGAATGCAAGGTTTTTTCATGGCTTTATAGTCGAAAATACAATCAAGTTTCTTTGTTTTTTTGCATTTGCCTTTTTGCTCTTGTCGTCTTTCTTCTCTATTTCTTTCAAGTGTCTGACCACGGTGGTGGTGTCAGGTGGCCTCGAGAACACACGACTGACGTGGCATGAGGAAGAGAGCAACTAAAAAACCTAGCAAATTAGGGTTCCCCTCTTTAACTTAAGATTTGGGCCATTTGGGCCCTTGGGTAATTGGGTTTGGTGTGTTTGTATGTAATGAATAATGTAAATGGGTTTGAAATTGTAGAGGACTTTTTATTAAAGGATTTTTTTTTTATTTCTCTGATATCTGAAGAAAATAAAAATGAGAAGAGAGGCATACAATGTTTTTTTCATGGCTTTATAGTAAAAAATACAATCATGTTTCTTTGTTTTTTTTTTTTTTTTGCATTTGTCTTTTTGCTCTTGTCGTCTATCTTCTCTATTTCTTGTAGGTGTTTGATGATGACGGTAGTGGTGGAGGCATGGTGATGGTCAGGTGGCCTTGAGAACACACGCTTGACATGGCATGTGGAAGGGAGTAACGACTGAGAACCCTAGCAAATTAGGGTTTTCTTTTTTTGTTTAAGATTTGGGCCATTTAGGCCCTTGGGTGATTGAGTTTGGTAGGTTTGTATGTAATGAATAATATAAATGGGTTTGAAATTGCAGAGGACTTTTTATTAAAGGATTTTTTTTTAATTTTTTAATTTTTTGGTTTTTTTTTTTTTATTTGTTGGGCCCGAAAAAATTGGGCTCCAACAGTTATCTTTTGTATTTATTTTTCTAGTTGACATACTCTGACTCACTTTTTCATTTTCTTCTTTTTCGATGCAGTTGCATTAACTTCTTCTTCCAAATCTTTTCCACTTCCCACCGGAGGTAACTCAGATTTCGATCTGATAGTCGATCCAACCTCCGATGAAACTCCATCTTGTTTCTCCTGTTGCAATCTTTCATTCCTTAAATTATCCTTTATCAATTCCATCAATCCCCTCTCTTTTATCCTAAGTGTAATTACATCTTCCCCTACCTCCAGCAAAAGTATTTCATCTAATTGGTATGGATGTTTAATTAGAGTTAATAGTTCCATCGTCTTAAAATTTTTCCTCATTGTTCAGTTTTCTCGCATTGATATTAACTCACCCCATAATCCAGCCACTCTTTTAAACTTCTCTTAGTTCCAACAGTGTAGAGGAACCCCTGAAACCTCAACCCAAGTCACCCTTTCTGATACGATGATCCTCTTCGACTAAGGTTCAATGTTGATGAAGAATTCTTTCAAGTATGCCCATTCATTTTGCTTTAGCATCTCCATCAATTCTTCATCGGGAACTTCGATTAGGAAGAATCTACCTTGAATTCTTCTAACTGAAATTTCACCCAGTCCGATTTTTGCTATTCTTTCATTAAAACTTTTTGTCTCGTAAAGAAACACAGATTCCCTCACCAGGCAGCGTTGGAGATTCCATAGTTGTTCGTCTTCCACATGTCCTTTTACAATTTTTGTTTGATTCTTTTCTTCCCTTTCCTGCATCTCCTTCTTTGATTGATCATTGATTTATTTTCCTACTATTTTCTTCCCTGTCTCCATCCTCTCTTTCCTTCTCTTTCCTCTGAATTTCCTCCCTTTGATTAGAAGGCTTAACTTTTTTTTCCAAATATTCCTTTTACCACTAAATGTTACCTTTATCACCCAAATTCTATTTCCCAAAATCACAAAACCATTCAATCTTGTTGTTTCTCTTTGAGCATCCAATATATTCGAAAACCTCACAAATCCATACATCTTTCCATTCTTGCTTTTATTCTCCAGGTCCATGGAAACTGAATAATGCCCATAAACCTTTCCAGTGCACACTCATCGGAATGTTCTACACAAACAAAGTTATCGGATTACCTCCTGCTCTTCAATCATCCTTTATTTAGAACCAAAAAATAAATTTATCTATTGGTCGGTCAGTTTTTTGAAGACATTTTATATATTGAAAGGCTTGTTAAGGACAAAATTATATGACCATATGTGAAAGAGATTGATCTCAGTTATTTATTTAATTCATAACAAAAGTATCGATCATGCAATCAATCTTCGAAGATAGACACGTATTATCCATAATGAACATTATTATATGCTGAAAAACCTATATGCTCACTTTGAAGGAGAGATAAATAAACATATTAATTTTGATTCATATTAATGTACTCCAGTAATCTAATTTGGCCAAGAAAAATTTAATATCGATCAGTCGTTGATGCGTCATGAATTAACTTAATAGTATAGCAACAGTGAGCAAAGATATCGTTCCCACGAAGACTAAATGTTCTAGTAATTATTGTACTTCTTTTATTTAACTGATAAATTCGAGTGATTGATTATAACTAAAATTAACTAAATTAATTAACTACGAACGCAACAAAGAAGAAATCAGGAAAATAAATAATTAACAACCATGCAGAGAAACAATACCTAGGAAAAATCCGTCTAGATTTCATCTGTCATTATCAATCTAAATTATGCAATTTTTTAACTTACTGACTCTAGGTTGATTGATTGAAATTTCTTTCTAATTAAAACCACTATTATCGCATTAAGTCTTGCAATGGATTCCCCTATTAGATTTGACTCTAATCCAATATATTTTGGTCGTCCTACTTCTAGGATTGCATGCAACTCCACTCAATTATTCCTCCTTTGATTTAAGCACTTCAAACATAGATGTTATGATCGAAATACACCAAGAGGGGGGTGAATTGTTGTTTTTAAAAAAGGTTTTGGGAAATTTTAGAAAAGCAAATGACTCAAGAATTTATAGTGGTTCAGCCTCAATTGCCTATGTCCACTACCTTAGCGTTCCTCAATTAAAGATTTTCAAATCTCAATTGCCTAGATTTGAACCTTTAAGGGCAAGGTTTAACCTTACAAATCTCTATCTTTTCAAAGGTAAGATAAAACCACTACCCCTTAAGGTTTTCTACCAAAAACCTTAAGTAACACCTTACAAAATGAGAGAAAATAAGAATGAATGAGAATATACCTCTAAAAGGTAAATGATCAACAATTAAGCACTCTCACAGAAAGTTACAACACTTGAAAGAATGATTGAAAACTTAGCCCACAAGTGTGTACAAGAAATATTTGGTAGAAGATTGATGAAAGATTGAAAAATGAGTTCTTTGAAGTTAAGCACCTATTTCTTGTCTTTGTTGACTTCAATAGGGAACCTTGACCTTGTGTTTAAGTCCTCTAACAACCTTATGGATGTTTGTAGCCATTAGAAATAAAATAGAGTCGTTGCAGCCATTAAAACTAACATTTAATGCAGACAGCAGCTTCGTTGTTCCAGTAGAAGGACACTTGTATCGATAGAAGCCTTTGCACAATATGACCGTTGGAGTCGTTGTATCGGTAGATCCCTCCTTGTACCGGTAGAACTTTAAGGGTTTCATTTTGTATCGGTAGAACCCATCAAAGTACCGATAGAAGTGCAGGGGATGCTGAACTTTGGCTATTAACTTGCCTCTTCCAGGTATCGATAGAACATAAGTTGTTTCGATAGTCTTGGCCAAGATATCGATAAAAGTACTAGGCCACAACTTCCTTGCTCACTAGAGTTTGTTCTACCGATAGAAGTCTTGGTTGTATCAGTAGAACCAAGAGTTGTATCGGTAGTTGTCCTTGTTCTATTGGTAGAAGTCTGAAGCATTCCAAAGGTTTTTTACCTTGTGTTCTACCGATACTTGTTCCACTAAGTATCGGTAGAAGTCTTCCAAACTTCAAATTTTTTTCAAAAACTAAGTTATTTCAAGGCTTTTTAAGAGTTTATTTTGTTCAACACTCTGAAAATAATTGTAAGGACTTATAAAGAATTTTTGCAAATTTAAGTAGGGGATTTTTAATATACTTTTTTTTATATCAAAATACTTGAAAAACTAGGGCTAACAATCTCCCTCTTTTTGATATAACAAAAACATTTTGAAAAAAATTGCTAACTCCCCCTATCTTAAACATTATTTTCAAAATAAGCTCCCAAGAAAAACATTTTAGATGTTATTCCATTTAAATTTCCAACTTGAAGAATTTTGCTTTAAGAGTTAAGTTGAAAATTAATTTAAGCAAATTTTACATTTTCTCCCCCTTTTTGTAATATCAAAAATAATATAAGCGTGAAAAACTAGGGGAACTAATGCACAATATTTGAACCAAAAGAATAATAAAAAAAAAACAAGTGAAGAATAATTATGCATAAACAATTAGATAGCATAACATAAAATGGTAGTCTCTTTGAACCAAAAAACATTCAAACATAATGAAAGTAAGAACGTCCCAAAGCAACCAACTATGCAATCAATAAAAAAGATAGTAAATATCCTAAGAAAAACAACAATCCAAAATTATAATGTAATCCAACCAAAAAACATGTAGAACTCAACCAATAAATGATGTCCTAATCATCCGATGGGGGAAATCGAAAGGATAACTCATTTAAATGCTCGTCCAATTGATTGTAGCGATCATCGATGTGGGTAATCAATGCATTAAATCGTGCATTGACTTGTAGTGAAAATCCATTGATCGCCTCGAGCAAGCGTACGGTGCGCAGAGACAATGGAGGGAGGAGAGCTGGATGTTCCTCATGTGAAGACGGAGGAGCATCAGAAGATGGTGGAGCTATCGGTGGAATCATTGATCCTTAAGCTGCAGAGGATCAGCGGTCGAACTTTCAAACCCAATACCCCGCAACTTCTAGCTTGCAATTGCAACTATAGGCGGTCGAGATATTGATGAAGGAATTAATGGCACAACAGGGTCTACACTTACGTTTATGCGAAGGGTACGAAAGATATGAGAAAGGAAAGTACTGTAACGTAATTTTTTTTGCTAGACATCGGTAATCTTACAATCTTGATAAGATTCAGAAAAATAATGGAAGCTAAGTTTAGGGGATTGTCAGTTCTAAAGCAATTCCACATCCAATAATCGGTGTGACAGAAGTCAGAATGGTTGTTGGTTGGGGCAACGATCCAAGTGAAAATAAGATGGAGGATATGGTCATGAAGGTCCATGTCGTTGCCTACATAATCATTTGGCCTGACTAAGGAGGGATCATATGGGTCGGTATGACGATCATCACCCTCATTGGTGATAGAAAGGTAAGTAGAGAGGGTGTCCACTGAGATGGTTATCTCTTGGCCCATGACTAAAGAGGTGATAGAGTTAACTAAGTGAGTGTTCAGGTCGTGTTTAAGTTTATCGTTAGAGTAAAACGCCCGAACAAGGTTGTCGAGTAAGAAACCCTAAGTTGGAGACAATCGAGCCAATCCTAATCGCGGAGTTGATCGAGGTATTTTTATTTAAGGATATTTGGTAAGAAGTTGAGATCAACGGGACGAGATATTTGAACCGGACGAGTTGCATAATAGGTGTTGAATTTTTTGAGAGTATCGTTGTCCTCGAAACATTCAATTATTGAAGGATGATTTGAGTGAGTGGAAGAGGATTCACCTCTAGCGCATTTAGTGGCAGGACGCTTACAGGATGTACGGGGAGACATTCTATCTTATGAAAGGTTCAACTAAAGGTTAATAGTTTGGGTAAAAAATGTACCTGCAGAAGAAAACAAAAAATATGAACAATTTGTATCCCCAATATATATATATATATATATGTAAAAAAAATATGTATATAAAAGAGATATGTATAAAACATTATATATGTATAAAAAAATATGTATATAAAATAGATAGGTATATATATATATATAAAATATAGTATATATTTATAAAAAATATATGTTTAAAATATACAATTTGTAAAAAATATGTATATAAAATTACTAATCTAACTATGTTCTACTAAAACTAACATTATTCTTAAATTTGAAAATAAATAAAAAATAAAAGAAGAAGTTAAGTATTACCTTAAAGATGAATGTGAGAAAAGAGGAAAATGTGACCTTTTTGAAAAATATCTTTGTTGAAAATGGAATGGAAGCACGTGGGAGGCAAAATTTAGAAAAAAAATCAAGAAAAATTGGTGGAAGGTGGGGTTGGGTAATGGGGACTGAAAATGGGGATGGGGGTTTGGAGGAGAAGATGACAAGAAAAGTTTTTAAAGAAATAGGGTTTCTGTAAAAAATAACGATGTTGGGGTATATAAATGCCTATAACTACTAATACTTGTCCACTTCTATTGATAGAAGTGTACAAGTTTCGGTAGATATTTGCTTCTACAGATATCTTAAGAACGCAAATCCAGAAATGCCATTTTGGCATAGTTCTACCGATACATCCTATGCAATATCGAAACAACTAATTAGAAAATGAAAAATTATAAAGAAAGAAGTACAAAACACACAGATAACACATATAAACCTATATAATGCCATATTTAAACAAATATTACTAGAAAATCAAGTAAAACATATATATATATGTGTACAAAACATACATAAAACAAAACAAGTGTCCAAGAATGTAAAAAAAACTATACAAGAAGCTTATGAAGACATGTTCATTAGTCCTAACTCTCCCCTAATTGTCCAAAATATCTCCTTATCTAAAGGCTTTGTAAAATTATCGGCTAGTTGATGCAATGTGTCTACAAACTCTAGAATTATATCACCTCGTTGCACATGATCTCTAATGAAATGGTGTCTTATTTCTGTGTGCTTTGTTCTAGAGTGCTAGATGTGATTTTTGATTAAGCAAATAGCACTAGTGTTATCACACCTTATAGGAATGTGATCCATATCAATTCCATAGTTAACTGATTGTTGCTTCATCACAAGAATTTGAGCACAACAACTACCTACGACAACATATTATGATTCAGTTGTGGACAAAGCTACACTATTTTATTTCTTAGAGAACCAAGAAACAAGCATGTTGCCTAAGAGTTAACAAGTTCTGGAAGTGCTTTTTCTATCTAACTTGCATCTTCCAAAATTCACATCGGAGTAAGCATGCAAACTAGAGAACCAAGAAACAAGCATGTTGCCTAAGAGTTGACAAGTTCCGGAAGTGCTTTTTCTATCCAACTTGCATCCTCCAAAATCCGCATCGGAGTAAGCATGCAAACTAAATGATGAATCTTTGGCATACCAAAATCCTAGGTTTGGAGTGTCCTTAAGGTACCTAAAGATTCTTTTAATGGCTTGTAAATGTGATTCCTTAGGAGATGATTGAAATCTTGAGGATTAATAAACACTAAACATTATATCCGATCTACTTGCAGTAAGATAAAGCAATAATACTATCATATACCTATAAAGTTTAGTATCAACACATTTACCCCCTTCATCTTTATCAAGCTTTGTTGAAGTAATCATTGGTGTTGATTGAGGCTTCAAGTCCTCTATTTTAAACTTCTTGAGCATTTCCTTGATGTATTTGGCTTGATTGATGAAGATGCCATTTTAAGTTTGCTTGATTTAGAGCCCCAAAAAGAAGTTGAGCTCACCAATCATGCTCATCTCAAATTCACCTTTCATAATCTTAAAAAACTCTTAACAAAGAAGTTCATTAGTGGCACCGAATGTAATATCATCTACATAAATTTGTATTACTAAAATGTCTTTGTCTTTAGTTTTTATGAACAAGGTGGTGTCTACTTTGCCTCTTCTAAGGACATTTTCAATTAAAAATTTGGAAAGCCTTTCATACCAAGCTCTAGGAGCTTGCTTTAAACCATATAGAGCTTTAGACAATTTGAAAACATGATTTGGAAAATATGGATTTTCAAAAGCGGGAGGTTATTCAACATAAACTTCTTCATGTATGAGACCAATTAAAAATGTACTTTTGACATTCATTTGGAAAAGTTTTAAATTGTTTTAACATGCAAAAGCTATTAACATCCTAATTGCTTCTAACCTAGCTACCGGTGCATAAGTTTCATCATAGTTTTTACCCTCCTCTTGGCTATATCCTTTGGCAACTAATCTAGCCTTGTTTCTAACCATATTACAATTTTCGTCAAGTTTATTTCTAAAGATTCCATACTTGATTTCTTTCAAATTGATTTAGTTCTTCTTGAATAACCATTATCCAAAACTCATCATTTAAAGCATCATTAATGTTCTTAGGCTCTATGCAAGAAATGAAAGCAACATAATTACAAGTATTTCTAATTGAAGATCTAGTGATTACCCCTTTAGATGGATCACCAATGATGTGTTCATCCTTAACATATGAAAGCTCTCTTGAGTGGCTAGATTCTCTTTCAACATGAGTTGGCTCTTGAAATTCATCAATTTTGAGTTCTTGAACCAATTCACTTATGCCTTGATCTTCACGTGATGCTTGATTTTGCTCAATTTGACATATTTCTACATCATCAAAATCAATAGATTCCTTTCTAGAAAGAGAGTTAGATTTATTAAAAATGACATGTATAGATTCTTCCATAACAAAGGTTCTCTTGTTAAAAATTCTATAAGCTTTAGAATGAGTGGAATATCCAAAAAAAAATACCTTCATCACTTTTGGCATCAAATTTTCCTAAATTTTCTTTTACATTATTCAAAACAAAGCATTTGCAACCAAAAGGATGAAAATGGTTGATGTTAGGCTTTCTTCCTTTAAAAAGTTCATAAGGAGTTTTCTTCAAAATAGGCCTAACCATAGCTCTATTTATAATATAGCAAGAAGTGTTTATGGCTTCCACCCAAAAATATCTTGGCAAATTATTTTCACATAACATGGTTCTAGCTATTTCCTCTAAAGTCCTATTTGCCAAAAATTGTGACTAATACCATGTTCATTACAAAAATTATGAAAGCCAAGGTTTTCAAATTCTTTTTCATGATCGCTTCTTACACTTGAAATCGAATATCCCACTTGGTTTTGAATCATTTTACAAAAAAAAATAATTTTTTCTAAAGGTTCATCTTTTGAAAACAAAAAAAAAACTCATGTATATCTAGAATAGTCATCAACAATAACAAATCCATATTGTTTACCTCCTAAACTCATAGTTCTAGTTGGTCCAAAAAGGTCAATATGAATAAGTTGAATTACTCTAAATGTAGAAATTGTATCTTTAGATTCAAAAGATGCTCTCCTATGTTTACTTTAGCACATGCATCACATATTTTATCAAAGTCAATAGAAAATTTAGGCAAGCCAACAACAAGTTCATTTTTAATAAGCTTTGAAATAACACTCATGCTTGCATGACCTAATCTTCTATGCCATAGCCAACACATATTTTCATTATTAGCCACAAAACAAACATTAGAGGAAGATATGTCATCAAAATGCACCATAAAAATATTATCTACTCTATGTTCTACAAAAAGAATTCTATTATTTACAATATCTACAACTTTGCATCCATTGGACTCAAATATTACTTTGAATCCCTTGTCACAATGATGACTAATGCTAAGGAGGTTATGCTTAAGACCATTTACATAAAGCACATTTTTAATAAGAATGGAAAATTTTATACCAATAGAACCAATACCTTCAATAAGCCCTTTGGAGTTATCACCAAATGAAACTTCTCCTCCATACTTTGGCATTAGTTCCGTGAAATGACTTTTGTCACCGATCATGGGTCTAGAGCATCCACTATCAAGGTACCATGAGTTATTCTTAGAGTTGCTTACCTTGAAGCAATGCTCTTCCTCCTACAAACACAAAGTTAAACTTTGGATTTTGGTACCCAAATTTTCTTGAGTCCATTAGCATTAGTCCTAACAATTTTTGTTCCCTTAGGAATCCAATTCCTTAATTCTTCCTCATTTTTAGGTGTGTTTAATCCTTTTTGAATCCACACACTCTTAGTGAGTTTACTTCTAGATGTGAGTTTCCTTAAAGAACAAACTTGCCTATCATGTCCTTTTTTATGACAATGAGTGCATACGAGTGAGGCATCATAAATATAGCTTAGTTTCTCAAAGAAATTTTTAAGTTTACTTTCTTTTTGTAAATTTACAAAGAAGCCACTCTTGTCAAAGAAGACTCTTTGAGATTCAAGCATATTATTTAACTTTTGTTGCCCCATTTGAAACATAGAAAATGAATTATGCAAGTTTTCATTCTTTAAAATCAAATCATCAATTTGAGCTTACATATCATTAAATTTCTTTTCCATTTCCTCTTTAACTATGATTAGAGACTTATTTTCCTCATTTAATTTTGAAATTATTTTCTTATGTTTGGAGTTCATAGTCTCAAAATCTATAGTCAATTCATCGAATGCATCTTGTAACTCTTCAAAAGTATATTCATTTAATTAACTAGAGTTTAGAGTTACCTTTTGTTCTTCAATAGTTATAAGACATAGTTGGGCAACTTTATTTTTCTTCCTCATCGGATAAATCACTATTGCCCCAAGTTGCCATCATGTTTTTCTTCTTTTGTTTTGATGCCCCTTTCTTCTTCAATTGTGGGCAATAAAATTTGATGTGACCCAGCTTTTTGCACTCATGACAAATGATTGGGTCTTTTTCCTTTTTGCTTAGTTCACCCGTGATGATGTATTTTCTTGAAAATCTTTTGGCTTTGTTGAATTTCATGAATCTTTTGAATTTCCTTACCAACATAGACATATCTTGCTCATCGTCAACACCGTCATTGGAATCTTCATCCTTCTCACTAGTTGTCGGTTTAAAGGTAACTCTCACTTTCTTTGGCACTTTCTTTAGCACTTCATTGGTTACTTTTGCATGGTGGTTGACTTCATCTCATATGTCAACAAGGAACCAGTGAGCTCATCAAAAGAGAGTACATTGAGATCCTTTGACTCTTCTATTGCCGTCAGTTTTGGCTCCCAAGATATTGGAAGACTATTCAACATCTTCTTCACCATCTCCTTGTTGGGATAGATCTTCCTAAGGGCTTTGAGACCAATGATAATGTTGGTGAATAGATCGAACATCTCCTTGATTCCTTCCTCTGGTTTTACCTTAAATAATTCATAATCAAGGGTGAGAAAACTTATCTTTGATTATTTGAATCTACTTGTTCCTTCATGGGTGACCTCAAGCTTGTCCTATATTTCTTTGGCATTGTTGCACAAGGAGACTCTATTGTACTCATTTGAACTAAGAGCATAAAATAAAGTGTGCATAGCCTTTGCATTCAATTGCACCAACTTGATATTGTGATCATTCTATTCATTATTTTCTTTTAGAATAACGGCACCTTCGACCCTCTTCATTGTAATGGATGACCCATTTGTGATTATTCTCCAAACTTCATAGTCGTTGGCTTGGACGAATAACTTCATTCTTGTTCTCCAATAAGAGTAGTTAGTTTCGTTGAATAGAGGAGGGCTCACGGTAGAGTGCCCTTCTCCCACCATGATGGAATTTTGCTCCGATGCCATGAAGCACATCCTTTGACTTGTGATCTCCATCTTGGTAAACTTTAAGATCTTTTTGCTTGGTTGTAAGACCGTCTTTAGAGTTCTAGCTCTAATACCAATTATTAAGATCAAATACACCAAGAGGATGGCCCAAAAGTTCTAAAGAAGGCTCCATTCATGAATAAGTCTCCTTCGGATCTCCAATACCCAATTTTTCCATTTTGACTATGGTGCAAAAATCTTATGGGTTATCTATATAAATGCAATGAAATAAAAAGTTAGTGGAAACACATATACATTTAAGGTTAAACAATGTTTATTACTATTACCAAAATAAAGAAAGGCTATCAACTTTTTTATTATACTTTGACGTACCTATTTTGCTAAGGTGTCATTTGGAGCAATAAACCTATTGCCATGACTAATAATGGTAGGATGTGTGCTACCGCCAATGGCATACATTCTCCAATGAGTGTAGTCATTGTTAACAACATGAATGAATCCCCATCGACATATAGGCATTCTTTGTAATAATTCCTGGCCAAAATGGTTGAAAGCAAGTGTGACTTGTATGTATTGATCTTGAGAATAGCTATCACTTGCACCCAACAAGATCACCTAAAAGAAAAATCAATGAATGTTTAATTGAAAAATTTGTGACGTCTTGTTTAGTATTCTATGATAAAACTTACATTGTTATGATGAGTCAAATGGCAGTTTGAGATGGTGATGAAAGTGGAACCCTAGATTGCATCAATGAGCGCATCTTGGCATTCAAACATGGAAATATGATTTATCCAAATGTTTAATGATCCAAATATGGAAATCTTATCCCCATCATCAACCATTCAAAAACCAAAGTGATCTTCGAAGTCCTTAATAAAGCCACCACGACTTTCAACAACATGGTGAACATGAATGTTGTGAATGATGCTATTATGCACAAATTGAAGTGTAATGCGACATCCATAAGCTATATGAACATTTGCTCCACGACCATCGATCTTTTTATCACTTTGAACTATTAGCTCTTGTGATAATTTGATGCTCATATCATGAGCAAAAATGATCCATAATGGCTTCTTTTGTATCACAACATGACGTAAAGTTCCTGGTTTGGGATTTATAACATCATTATCAAAATTATATATCACCAAATACTATTCTCCTTATTATCCACCACGAGTTTTGTGTCCAAAACCAAGCACACAGTTTGCCAATCTTTTGCGATCCACGGCCCAATTCTTCATGCATCGCCAGCACCTATCAAAAGAATTGGTTGCCAAGCATGGTCCATTGTACTTCTTGTGTTTACCCCTTAAGTATCTTCTCGTGCTATTTGTAATAACATCCTCAAATTTTATGATTTTGTTGCAATTAGCTTCGTTAAGAACCCTGCAATAAGTTGCCCAAGGTAATGTATATAATGCCTCCATTTAACATACAAGTTAAGTAAGGTTAAAGATCTTGAATTTTGAACCCTTGGCATAGTTAGTTCTTGTAGATATTCCTAATCGATGACATTCAATAGGTCTATCGATTCAATTTTGATATATAATTTTTTATACCTAAACCATGATCTGCTAGTTTTGTACCTAGCAAATTTAACTACTTTTCATACTTTAAGAGCTTGAAATTAAGCATTTTGCTTTTATTTCCATAGGATTTAGTTTAGTTTTCTGTTTTGAAATAAATTTTGTAAAAAGTGAGAAAAGATACTTTTTGTTGTCTTTGAGGTCGATTGAAGTCTAAGGGTTACCTAACGTACTTCGTGAGTGTGTAGGAGACCTTTAGAAGTAAAAAACGTTTGAAGTTGATTACTATGTCATGACATAGACTGCTCTACGTCACAACAAAGGGACTAGATGTGAAGAATATCGATGCTGACTTCTTTGTTGCGACAACGCTTGTAAGATTGCCCAAATGGAGTGCACTAACCTCTTTGTCGCGACACGGCTCCTGTGTGTCACGACATCTACTCATGGACTCAGATTTTACACCAAGTGAAGGGCGTTTCGGTCTTTACAATACCACTTAAACACAAGGAATAACAACTGACCTAGGGTTGAGGAAACCGGCCGTCCAAGGCTATAAATAGAACCCTTAACACTTAGGTTTTAGACACCTTTTAGCCTTAGTTTTAATTTCCTTTGTATTTTCTTTTCTATTTGGGAAACGAGATTTGTAACTTTGCATAAACGATTATGGAATTATTTCCCAACAGATTGCTATACAATTCGAGTTTCTTTTACTTCATTGATTCAATTCCATGTTAAGTTCTATTATTGTTTTTATGATGTTTAGAGAAACCATCAGGAACTAATACCATTGTGGGGGATTAGGGAGTGGAAGTATGGATATTTGATGATTGTATAATAGGGATTTGCAAACGAATCAACTGTTTGGAAAAGGAAGAACGTGAAACAAACACTAGACCTAACAACCCTAGAAAGTCATCTAGGTGGGAATGAACCCAAAATTGGTATTGTCCATTCGTGAACACTTTTACCTCAAACCAGTTTAGACCGTGACATCTAGCAATAAGTAGTCTCTATTGACTCATTATGTTGGTGGAAGATTGGAAGATCCTACTAAGATAGCGACTAGTTGATTGAAGCAAAGTCCCCCAAAACTACTGGTTGAAGAATTCATACTAAAGCGACCAGAATCTCCCCGAGTTTGTTTATCGAATCTACCTATCTCTTTCCCTTTGCTTTATTTTATTTCCTTTAATTTTATTTTTACAATCACAAACCTTTTATTTCACTTTCGTACTATAAACCTAAAGATAGTATAATCGAAATAAATAAAGAATCTCATGATAATCTCATGAGAAATCAATTGAGAATCTTCAATCTTGACAAAAATCTACTAAAGAATCGACTTCAATAGTATTTTTCGAGTTGTTTTCTTGAGTATTCTATGACGGCTCACTCCTATCTTCATATTTTTATCATATATATGTCTTAGAATGCATGAAACACTTAAAATTCATGTTTTTCCACGTAGCCTACCACATGGTCATGTGGCAGGTTGTGTGGCCAGGCCATGTGGAATGGGTCAACCTGTGTGCCTCTTGTAGTTTGCTCCGATTTTCCAGTTTTCACTCCTTTGGCTTCAAAATGCTCTATTCAGCATAAAAAATGAATTTAAAGGATAAGGAGCATAAAATTCACCATTAAGGCCAAATAATCATCCAAAAATGCATTAAGAATAAGATTAAAATATATTACTTTTAACACTCATCAATCGTCATCTATATTATACAATGAAGAAAACATTTAGTGTTTGAGTAGAAAATCTAAGCATTTCTAATTTTTATTCAGATTCATAATAATCAAAAGTGGAGATATTATCATATATATATATAAGTTTTCATATCTAACTCCTAAAATATATTTGAAAAAAATCATGAACTATGTAAATCAATCAACCTTCTAAACTGTGTATAATTCAGAACGAATTTTATTGTAGGTGTCGAAAATCATATTTGGAACGATCCCTTAAGTAACACCTCACAAAATGAAAGAAAATAAGAATGAATGAGAATATACCTATAAAATGTAAATGATCAACAATTAAGAACTCTCACACAAAGTTACAACACTTGAAAGAATGATTGAAAACTTAACCCACAAGTGTGTACAAGAAATATTTGGTAGAAGATTGATAGAAGATAGAAAAATAAGTTCTTTGAAGTTAAGCACTTGTTTCTTGTGTTTGTTGACTTTAGTGGGAAGCCTTGGCCTTGTATTTAAGTCCTCTAACAACCTTGTGGACGTTTGTAACCATTAGAAATAAAATAGAGTCATTGCAGCCATTAAAACCAATATTTAACGCAGAAAGCAGCTTCCTTGTTCCGGTAGAAGGATACTTGTATAGGTAGAAGCCTTTGCACAATATGACTATTGTGGTTGTTGTATCGATAGATCCCTCCTTGTATCATTAGAACTCTCAGGGTTTCATTTGGTATCAATAGAACCCATTAGAGTATAGGTAGAAGTGTAGGGAATGCTGAACTTTGGCTACTAACTTGACTTATTTCGATAGAAGCTTTCCAAGTATCGATAGAACATAAGTTGTTTCGGTAGTTTTGGCCAAGGTATCGGTAGAAGTTCCAGGCTACAACTTCCTTACTCAATGGAGTTTGTTCTACTGATGGAAGTCTTGGTTGTATTAGTAGAACTAAGAGTTGAATCGGTAGTTGTCCTTGTTCTACCAGAAGAAGTCTGAAGCATTCCAAAGGTTTTTCTACCTTCTGTTCTACCGATACTTGTTCCACTAAGTATCGATAGAAGTCTTCCAGACTTCAAAAATTTGTCAAAAACTAAGTTATTTCAAGGCTTTTTAAAAGTTTATTTTGTCCAACACTTTGAAAATAATGTTAAGGACTTATAATTTTTTTTTGCAAATTTAAGTAAGAGAGTTTTAATATACTTTTTGTTATATCAAAATACTTGAAAAACTAGGACTAATAATAGATCAATAATCTAGAAATATCAAACCAAGAATTACACACATAATTAAGAACAAGATCTAAGTGTTTATTGCATAAAATAAAAATCAAGAGATAAAATTCATCATAGGATTCATCTCCCCTAGGTATTTATAAAATTAGTTCATGCTTGCAAATAAAAACATCCAAGAGATAGTATAACCGAAAGAAATAAAGAAACTCAAGATAATCTCCTGATAAATCAACTGGGAATATTCAATCTTGATGGAAATCTGCTTAAGTATCGACTTCAATGTTGTTTTTCAAGTTATTTTCTTGAGTTATGACGACTTACTTCTATCTTCATATTTTTGTCATATATGCGTATTAAAATGCTTGAAAAAACTAAAATCCATGTTTTTTCATAATCCAAAATGCAAATTCGTGAAATCAACACGGCCTACCACATGGCCATCTTCTTTGTAAGCAAAGAATGGAAGGCAAGAACATGTTTTAGTAAATCATACTAATTAACCAACTTACAACTACCCATAAGGATAAGAAAAACTTAAAAACAAAATAATGACATGATGGGCAAAACAATATGAACAACAACAATAATATAAACCAAAACAATAACGACAACAACAATAATATTTACATCTCCTTGAGCTGGAGATGTTGAAGAGGAAGAGAATCGTTGTACATCTCCTTTTCTTAAGGCTAGCTCGTCGGGCAGCGTTCTCGGCTATCCAAACAAGTTTAACTTCTTCTCCCGTCATTGTTATTGCTATTGCTTTCTAAACCGCCTTTAACAATAGGTGAAGGAGAGAATTGGTTTGCTTCAAAAGAGTGGCCAGTGAGGCCTTTATATAGTGAGTGAGATGAGACGAACATTTGAAGGCCTAAATTTTCATGTGGAGTTTCAAGGGAAATTTAGAGATTCAAAGAGTGACCTTACATGTAAACAAATCCATTTGTGAATAATATAAATAATATTTGGTAAGATAATCTAATTATTTTGCTTATTATGGCAATAAAATTCACCATTATTCAATGTTGGATTTTTTCTAATCATTACCTTAAATAAACTATTTTTATTTACCGTGGGTAGTGTAGAAGATAAGTAAGAACCAAATTTATTTGCGCAATAAACTTAGAAAAATAAATTTATCGATTGGTCGGTCGGTTTTTTTGAAGATATTTTATAGATTGATTGACTTTTTAAGATTATATGACCATATGTGAAAGAGATTGATCTCATTTATTTATTTAATTCATAACAAAAGTATCGATCATGCAATCAATCTTCTAATATAGACACGTATTATCCATAATGAACGCTATTATATGCTAGAAAATCTATATGTTCACTTCAAATTAGAGATAAATAAACATATTAATTTTGATTCATATTAATGTACTCAAATAATCTAGTTTTACCAAGATAAATATAATATCGATCTGTTGTCATCTATATTTTACAATGAAGAAAATATATAGTATTTGAGTAGAAATTATAAGCATTTTTTATTTTTGTTTAAATTCATAATTATCTAAAGTGCAAAAATTCTCATACATAAGTTTTCATATATAACTCGTAAAATATATTAGAAAAGAAATCATGAACTATGTAAATTAAACAATCTCCTAAAATGTGTACAATTTACAATGAATTTTATTATAGATTTCGAAAATTTCCCATGCTAGAAAGCGAATGAACATACTAATTTAAATTTGAATGTAATCATAATAGTTATTTTGGATGATAGTCTTTATTCATGTGTAAACATATAGTATTTGTCAGTTTTTAGACTATACACCTACTCTTTATTAAAATTTACCGACGTCTCTTTCCCTTTCCAATATAAACCCCTCTTATTTTATTCTTTTTCAATTCAATCTCATCTCAACTCTATCTCACATTCTCAATTTTCTCTCAAATCTCTTTTAAATTTCTTTAAATTCCCTCTTGATTCTCACTCAATTTTTATTCCTCTCTCAACTCTATTTTTTTTATTAAAATTTTAATAAGTTTTTTAAATTAATTTTTATATTACAATTTTTTTCACATTTATTGAAATTAGTAATGGCATAATCTCTAATTCGTTTGAATGACTATCACATTTCAATTGATAAATTACAAATGGTAAAAAGTTTTTTTATTATATTTAATCAAATTTAATATAAATATTTTGTTAACTAAAATTTAAAATTTTGTATGTTTTTTATATATAGTCGGAAGATAATATTTTGGAGACGTATATTTGGCATCTACCCGGTGGTGGAAATATGACCCCACACTTGTAAGCGCGTTGGTGGAAAGGTGGAGACACAAGCGGCTAAAATACTTAAAAAAAGGGAAGAGGAGATCACGAGATTCGGTGGCTACACCAACTTCATCGCAAAGGCTGGCACCAGCCCAACAAGAAGTTGGTGAAGGAAGTTGTTGATCAATATTAGAATCGTTCTAGTATTGTTGCTAACGTTACAATAACCTACAAGGTCAACCCCTATGGTTGAAACGAACGGAATCCAAACACAATTAGTGTTATGTTTAACTATCACATGATTTAAATTAATTATTGAATTAATTTATTTTGACAGTTAAATATTAAATACATTATATGTATAAACTTGTTGTCCACGAATAGAGAACATAGTTAATATTAATAAATGAGTTTGATTTATATAAAAGTTTAACATTAACTGAATATAGTTTAACGAAATTATTAATAATTTTGATCAAATATTAAAACATGCAAGTTAGTATTCTTTTGGAAAGGATATAATGTTTTAATAATTTTCATATATTTCTTTAAAGGAATAATTTTGTTTTAATATGATATATTAAATAAAAGGAAATTATATAGCAGAATTATGCCATCAATAAAAATGCTCTCTAAAAAGTTTAGAGGGTGATTGTCATACGTTGTCACAGGGTGATTATAAGGTCCATCACTTTTTTCACCAAACCTTGCCTCCTTGTCTTAAGGCTAGCTCGTCGGGCAGCGTTGTCGGCTATCCAAGCAAGTTTAACCTTTTTCCCTGTCATTGCTATTGCTATTGATTTGCAAACCGCCTTTAACAATGGGTGAAGGAGAGAAACATTTGAAGAATAAAGTTTGCTTCAAAAGAGTAGCCAATGAGGCCTTTATATAGTGACTGAGATGAGACAAACATTTGAAGGCCTAAATTTTCATGTGGGGTTTCAAGGGTAATTTGGAGATTCAAAGAGTGAAATTACATGTAAACAAATCCAAGAATAATGTTTGGTAAGACAATCTATTTTTTTTTCTCGGAAATAAAATTCACCATTATTTAATGGTGGATTTGTTTTAATTATTACCTTAAATAATCTATTTTTATTTACCATGGGTACGATAGAAAATAAGTAAAAACTAAGTTTATTTGTGTAATTAACATAAAAAAAGCAAATTTATTGATCAATCGATTAATCGATTTTTTAAAGAGAAAATTCTATTACCATATGTTAGAGAGATTGATCTCATTTATCTATTTAATTCATAACAAAGAGTACGGGTTGTGCAATCAATCTTCCAAGATTGACACGTATTATCCATACGGAACATTATTATTTTCTAAAAAACTTATATGTTCACTTTAAAGGAGAGATAAATAAACATATTAATTTATATTCAAATTAATGTACTCCAATAATCTAATTTGACCAAGATAAATGTAATATTGATTCGTCGACATTTATATTTTACAATGAAGAAAACGTATAGTGTTTGAGTAGAAAATATAAGCATTTCTTTACATATTTTCTTTGTAATCCAATTTATATTTTCCTTGTATCACTGAAATCTTTACATGTCAACAAAAAAAAATTAATATTTTCAAGACTTTTGTAGAATTAATAGTTATTTCTAAAACTTCATAGTTTTCTTGCAGCTACATCCAAAATGAGTGAGTCTTCCAACAAAAGTTCCAAGCTTGGCTTCAATCATTTCTTTCTTGTTAAATGTGAACTAGGAAGATGAGGATGGCCCAGAAGTTCTAAAGAAGGCTCCATTCATGAACAAGTCTCCTTCGGATCTCCAATACCCAATTTTTCCATTTTGATTATGGTGCATAAATCCTATGGGTTATCTAATTAAATGCAATGAAATAAAAGTTAGTGCAACACCAACATATACATTTAAGGTCAAGCAATGTTTATTACTATTACCAAAATAAAGAAAGGCTATCAACTTTTGTATTATACTTTGACATACCTCTTTTGCCAAGGGGTCATTTGGAGCAATAAACTTATTACCTTGGCTGATAATGGTAGAATGTGTGCTACCGCCAATGGCAAACATTTTCCAATGAGTGTAGTCATTGTTAACAACATGAATGAATCCCCATCAACATATAGGCATTCTTTGTAATAATTCCTTGCCAAAATGTTTGAAAGCAAGTGTGACTTGCATGTATTTATCTCAAGAATAGCTATCACTTGCACCCAACAAAATCACCTAAAAGAAAAATCAAAGAATGTTTAGTTCAAAAATTAGTGACATCTTGTTTAATATTCTATAATAAAACTTACATCGTTATGATGAGTGAAATGGCAGTTTGAGATGGTGATAAAAGTGGATCCCTGGATTGCATCAATGAGTCCGCCTTGGCATTTAAACGTGGAAATATGATCTATCCAAATGTTTGATGATCCAAATATGAAAATCCTCTCCCCATCACTGACCGTTCGAAAACCAAAGTGATCTTCAAAGTCCTTGATAAGGCCACCGCGACCTTCAACAAAATGGTGAACATGAATGTTGTGAATGATGACATTATGCACAAATTGAAGTGAAATGACACATCCATAAGCTATATAAACATTTGCTCCACGACCATCGATCTTTTTATCACTTTGAACTAGTAGCTCTTGTGATAATTTTAATGTTCATATCATGAGCAAAAATTATCCATAATGGCTTCTTCTGTATCACAGCATGACGTAAAGTTCTTGGTTTGGGATTTATAACATCATTATCAAAATTATCTATCACCACATATTATTCTCCTTATTGTCCACATGAGTTTTGTGTCCAAAACCAAGCACACAGTTTGCCAATATTTTGTGATCCTCGACCAAATTCTTCATGGATTGCCAACACCTATCAATAGGATTGGTTACCAAGCATGGTCCATTTGTAATAACATCCTCAAATTTTATGATTTTGTCGCAATTAGCTTCGTTAAGAACCCTGCAATAAGTTGTCCAAGGTAATGTATATAATGCCTCCATTTAACATACAAGTTAAGTAAGGTTAAAGATCTTGAATTTTGAACCCTTGGCATAGTTAGTTCTTGTAGATATTCTTAATCGATGACATTCAATAGGTCTATCGATTAAATTTTGATATATAATTTTTATACCTAAACCATGATCTACTGGTTTTGTACCTAGCAATTTTAACTACTTTTTGTACTTTAGGAGCTTGAAATTAAGCATTTTCCTTTTATTTCCGTAGGATTTAGTTTAGTTTTCTATTTTGAAATAAACTGTGTAAAAAGTGAGAAAATGTGATATTTGTTGTGTTTGAGAACGATTGAAGCCTAAGGATTAGCTAACGTACTTCGTGAGTGTGCAGGAGACCTTTAAAAGTAAAAAACATATGAAGTTGGTCACTATGTCACGACATAGACTGCTCTACGTCCCAACAAAGGGACTAGACGTGAAGATTATCGAAGCTGACTTCTTTGTCGCGACAACGCCTGTAAGATTGCTCAAATAGAGTGGACTAACCTCTTTGTCACGACACGGCTCCTATGTGTCGCGACATCGACTCATGGGTGCGAATTTTACACCAAGTGAAGGGCGTTTTGGTCTTTATAATGCCACTTAAACACGTGGAATAACAGCTGACCTAGGGTTTAGGAAACCGACTATCCAAGGCTATAAATAGGACCCTTAGCACTTAGGTTTTAGACACCTTTTAGCCTTAGTTTTAATTTCCTCTGTATTTTCTTTTCTGCTTTGGAAACGAGATTTGTAACTTCGCATAAACGATTGTAGAATTATTTCCCAATAGATTGTTATACAATTCGAGTTTCTTTTACTTCATTGATTTTATTCTATGTTAAGTTCTATTATTGTTTTTATGATGTTTAGAGAAACCATGAGGAACTAATACCATTGTGGGGGATTAAGGAGTGGAAGCATGGATATTTGATGATTGTATAATAGGGATTTGCAAACGGATCAACTGTTTGGGAACGAAAGAACATGAAACAAGCCCTAGACCTGACAACCCTAAAAAGTCATCTAGGTGGGAATGAACCCAAAATTGGTATTGCCCATTCATGAACACTTTTATTCCAAACCAGTTTAGACTGTGACATCTAGCGATAAGTAATCTCTATCGACTCGTTATGTTGGTGGAAGATTGGAAGATCCTACTAAGATAGCGAATAGTTGATTGAAGCAAAGTCCCCAAAACCGATGGTTGAAGAATTCATACTGAAGCAACCTGAATCTCCCCATCTATTTTATCGAATCTATCTATCTCTTTCCCTTTGCTTTATTTTATTTCCTTTAATTTTATGTTTTACAATCACAAACCTTTTATTTCACTTTCGTACTATAAACCTAAAGATAGTATAACCGAAATAAATAAAGAAACTCATGATAATCTCTTGAGAAATCAATTGAGAATCTTCAATCTTGACGAAAATCTACTTAAGGATCGACTTCAATAGTATTTTTCGAGTTGTTTTTTTGAGTATTCTATGACGGCTAACTCATATCTTCATATTTTTGTCATATATATGTCTTAGAATGCGTGAAACACTTAAAATTCATGTTTTTCCGTGTAGCCTACCACATGGTCGTGTGGCAGGTTGTGTGGCCAGGCCATGTGGAATGGGTCAACCTGTGTACCTCTTGTAGTTTGCTCCGATTTTCCAGTTTTCACTCCTTTGGCTTCAAAATGCTCTATTAAGCATAAAAAAATGAATTTAAAGGATAAGGAGTATAAAATTCACCATTAAGGCCAAATAATAATTCAAAAATGCATTAAGAATAAGATTAAAATATATTACTTTTAACACTCATCAATCGTCATCTATATTTTACAATGAAGAAAAATATAGTGTTTGAGTAGAAAATCTAAGCATTTCTAATTTTTATTCAGATTCATAATAATCAAAAGTGGAGATATTATCATATATATATATAAGTTTTCATATCTAACTCCTAAAATATATTTGAAAAAAATCATGAACTATGTAAATCAATCAACCTTCTAAACTGTGTATAATTCAGAACGAATTTTATTGTAGGTGTCGAAAATCATATTTGGAACGATAAAAATATCTCACAACAATATTTTTTATTTTATAAAAATAAGGATTCTCAATAAATGCTCAATTGAATTGAGAAGCTTTTCTCTCAACAACATAAAACTAAAGGCGAAATGTAGCCTTTTAGTTGTGCCGTATTGAATATTACTTGGATAAAATTAATATGCACAACCTCTTGTTTGCTATGGTGCTCAATATTTATAGTCTTTGTAAGCAAAGAATGGAAGGCAAGAACATGTTTTATTAAATCATACTAATTAACCAAAAGCTTACAACAACAATAATATTAACCAAATGCTGCTACTAGCTCCACCTCTAACCATAGCTTTGGGATGGTGGTGGTAAAGGAATATCCAAAAGAGTTATCCAAGCTAGTTTAACCTTTTCTTTAGCGGGAGGAGCTGCTAAAGATGTGAATCGTTGAACATCTCCTTTTCTTGAGGCTAGCTCGTCGGGCAGTGTTGTCGGCTATCCAAGCAAGTTTATCTTTTTTTCCCCTCATTGCTATTGCTATTGCTTTGCAGAACGCCTTTAACAATGGGTGGAGGAGAGAACTGATTTGCTTCAACAGAGTGGCTAATGAGGCCTTTATATAGTGAGTGAGAAGAGACCAACATTTAAAGGCCTAAATTTTCACGTGGGGTTTCAAGGGTAATTTGGAGATTCAAAGAGTGAAATTATATGTATACAAAACCATTTGTGAATACTCTAAATAATGTTTGGTAAGATAATCTAATTTTTTGCTTATTATGGCAATAAAATTAACCATTATCTAATGTTGGATTTGTTCTAATCATTACCTTAAATACACAATTTTTATTTACCGTGGGTAGTGTAGAAGATAAGTAGGAACCAAGTTTATTTGCGTAATTAACTTGTAAAATTAAATTTATCGATTGGTCTGTTGGTTTTTTGAAGACATTATATAGATTGATCGGCTTTTAAAGACATTATATACATTGAACACCTGGCTCTTGGAGTTAAAATTGTAATACCTTATATTCGGCCAGATCACCGAGCTCGAATACTAAGATGCTACACCACCGTCTCACATCATTTTCATCACAAATTGTCACATTATACATGTAATATCCGTAAAGCAAGTCTAGTAGTTTCAAGTATATTTTTCGGGTTCTGAGAGTGAATTTAGGAATTTATCGGGTTAATAGTAATTTTTAATTTATTTTAGGAGGTTAATTTCATCTAAAATCGATTAAACAATAATCCGGAAAAATAAAAATATTTTTGAGAAATTAATTTAAAGTAATTAAATAATTATTAGTGAAAATAATTAATTTGGATCGAAAAAATTTTAAAATAATTTTTATTGGGGGTTAATTTGAGTTAAATTTAAATATTAATTAAATTGGATTTAATTGTAAAATAAGAGAAAATTTGGAGTATTTATTTGGCAAATAAACCTTTAAATTCGGAATTTTGGAGGAAATGGATCTCATGGTAAAGTAAGGGAAATGTGGAAGTGGCCATTGGGAAAGTTTCCCAATTTTTAAATTTCTAGTGGGATGTTTTAGTTTTAAAAATAATTTATCTGGCCTACTTTTCACACCATTTACATCATTTTAGAGAGTTTTAAAATTCGTTTTCTTTGCATGGTTTTAAAGATCTATCATCATCAGAGAATAGATTCAACAAATTTTTATCTCAAAATACTCTCTCTTTTCACTAGAAATTATTCACAAAAGTAGCAAAAAATATTTTGAAATTTCTCAAGATTCTTGAATCAAGATTTTCAATCAAAGGATTTAGAACGAATCAATGGTAATTACTATTCCTAAACTTTATAATTATTAGAAATATATGTACATGATTTGAGTGCTAAATTTTATGATTTTTTATCAATGTCATCTTCTTCAAAAGCTTAAGGTGTTTTAATGGTGGATCTTGAATTTTGATAGGAAATCCACAAATTAATGGATGTTCCAACTCAAAATGGATCTATTAGAAGGTTTTTGATTTTATTTGTCAAGATTAAACATGTTTTGTAAGGTGATTTAAACAAATTCAAATTTCATCATCTTCATGAACCGATTTTTTGGATTTTTGTGAAATTGATTTAAATGTGAAATTGATGCTTAGTATATGTTTATTTGGTTTAGTATTGATGATTGAAAGTGATTAGGAGGGCTGGAGTGATTGATTTTGTGAGGAATCGAGTTTCCGACTTGATGATACAAATCCGGTAAGGTAACTTTGAGAGAGAATTTCATGTAGCCTAATTGATGAAAATTTGTTTTAATATATCTTTTGAAAGGTGGTAATATCTATTTATCTCTGTTGAAGCTACGAATCTTGAAGAGGATCGAGCTAATCGAAATTGAAACTTTGATTTGCTTGATTGATCACTTGGTTGTGGTTGAGTTGGTTGTGTGGTGAGTGTTATAAAATTCACCATTATTCAATGTTGGATTTGTTCTAATCATTACCTTAAAAACACAATTTTTATTTACCGTGGGTAGTGTAGAAGATAAGTAAGAACCAAGTTTATTTGTGTAATTAACTTAGAAAATTAAATTTACAGATTGGTCTGTCGGTTTTTTGAAATTATTATATAGACTGATCGGCTTTTTAAAGACAAAATTATATGACCATATGTGAAAGAGATTGATCTCATTTATCTATTTATTTCATAACAAAAAGTACCAATCCTGCAATCAATCTTCCAAGATCGACACGTATCATCCATAAGGGACGTTATTATAAGCTAGAAAACCTACATGTTCACTTCAAAGGAGAAATAAATAAACATATTAATTTTTATACACATTAATGTACTCCAATAATCTAATTTGATCAAGATAAATGTAATATCAATCTGTCCTCATCTATATTTTACAATGAATAAAACATATAGTGTTTGAATAAAACCCTTCTTTCCTTTTTTAAAAAAATACAATATGGTTTATTGGGATTCAACCTATGGGTATGTTAATTTTGTAAAAATGAGTTATAATTTTTTTCCTATGTTTGTCTTGACAGAAAATAGGTTCATTAACAAAAAATGGCTTAGGCCTAACTTTGAAAAAGTGCTTTTCCATCTCATAACCAATAAAAACACCTAACTTTTGGAGTTAAAACTAGAACACCTTATATCCGGCCCAGTCGCCGAGCTCGAATACTAAGATGCTACACCATCGTCTCACATCGTTTTCATCACAAATTGTCACATTATACATGTAATATCCCTAAACTGGGTCTAATAGTTTCAAGTATATTTTTCGGGTTTCGAGCGTGAATTTAGAAATTTATCGGGTTAATAGTAATTTTTTATTTAATTTAGGAGGTCAATTTCATCTAAAATCGATTAAACAATAATCCGGAAAAAATAAAAATATTTTTGAAAATTAATTTTAAAGTAATTAAATAATTATTAGTGAAAATAATTAATTTGGATCGAAAAAATTTTAAAATAATTTTTATTGGGGGGTTAATTTGAGTTAAAATTAAATATTAATTACATTAGATTTAATTATAAAAATAAGAGAAAATTTGGAGTATTTATTTGGCAAATAAACCTTTAAATTCAGAATTTTGGAGGGAATGAATCACATGTAAAGTAAGGGAAATGTGGAAGAGGCTATTGGGAAAATTTTCCAATTTTTAAATTTCTAGTGGGTTGTTTTAGTTTTAAAATTAATTTATCTGGCCTACTTTTCACACCATTTACATCATATTAGAGAGCTTTAAAATTCATTTTCTTTGCATGGTTTTAAATATTTATAACAAAGAATAGATTCAACAAATTTTTTTCTCAAAATACTCTCTTTTCACCCGAAATTATTCACAAAAGTAGCAAAAAATATTCTGAAATTTCTCAAGATTCTTGAATCAAGATTTTCAATCAAAGGATTTAGAACGAATCAAAGGTAATTACTATTCTTAAACTTTATGATGATTAGAAACATATGTACATGATTTGAGTGATAATTACATGATTTTTTATCAATGTCATCTTCTTCAAAAGCTTAAGTTGCTTTAATGGTGGATCTTAAATTTTGATAGGAAATCCACAAATTGATGGATGTTCCAACTCAAAATGGATCTATTAGAAGGTTTTTGATCTTATTTGTCAAGATTAAACATGTTTTGTAAGGTGATTTAAACAAATTCGAATTTCATCATCTTCATGAACTGATTTTCCGGATTTTTGTGAAATTGATGCTTAATATATGTTTATTTGGTCTAGTATTGATGATTGGAAGTGATTAGGAGGACTGAAGTGATCGATTTTGTGAGGAATCGAGTTTCCGACTTGATGATACAAACTCGGTAAGGTAACTTTGAGAGAGAATTTCGTGTTGTCTAATTGATGAAAATTTGTTTTAATATATCTTTTGAAAGGTGGTAATATCTATTTTATCTCTGTTAAAGCTACGAATCTTGAAGAGGATCGAGCTAATCGAAATTGAAGCTTTGATTTGCTTGGTTGATCAGTTGGTTGTGTGGTGAGTGTTATTAAAGGGCGATTTGTTAAATTGACCCTCATTTATGTTTAGTTAGATGATTAATTACTAATTACAAATATTTAATTAAGTTTTGGTTGGTTAATTTTGCAAGATTATTGATATTTTTCTAAATGATGAAAATTTTCTTAAGTGTTGGTAAGTGAGCATGCAGTGGTTTTATGTGCTTTGCTTGGATTGATTATAATGATGATTTAAGCATGTATGCTGGAGTTTTTGGTTCATGGTACGTTGATATTTCAATTGATAATGAACATTGATAATTGGTAATTGGTATGCTTGATTTACATTGATGTTAAAATGACTATGTTACATATTTCACATAAGCATTTTGACAATTTAAATTGAGCACATTATTAACTAAAATTATGTTATGATTTATTGATATGTTATTTGTGAGCAATGAGGCTCTAGGTGGATTGATTGGGAGTAGATAAGGGAGTGTTGAGCTTGTGTCTCCACTCAACGGGACTGTTTTGAGGCGATATAAGGGAGCGTGTGGCTTCGGCCCACTCAATTCGGGACTGATTCTTATTCTGATTGGGAGTAAGGAGATCCGTTTATCCTATGTATGATCTCCCGATTAAGCCATGAATGTATATGTCAATATAAAAGTATGAAATGTAATATGCTAAATTGATGATTTTATGACATGATTAACTATGATTTTTGATACATGGTTAAGCATATGACATTGGACTATTATGATTGATATTGTGACTGAAAATTTGTATTTGATTGGTTTCGATTTAAGCATGATTTGGGTGCTAATTTACTAGTCATTTTATTAACATTCACTAGGCTTTTTAAGCTCACACCCTCACATTCGTGCAGAAATCTGACGGGATTGAGGAGCTGAGGAGCCGAGCAAGAGAGTTTCAAGAGATTAAGGCTCGGTTGAGATTGTAACACATTTTTGAGATGTTAATCGGCCATTGTGAAACTTCCAGGACTTAATTTAATTTTGGTTGTAATTGAACTTGGACATTGAACATTTTTAATTTTGGATGGCTTTATAGTCTATTTTTTTTTATTATAGCAATAAAATTCACCATTATTCAATGTTTGGTTTGTTCTAATGATTACCTGAAATAAACTATTTTCATTTACCATTGGTAGTATATAAGTAATAACCGAGTTTATTTGCCTAATTAACTTAGAAAAAGTAAATTTATCAATCAGTTGGCTTTTTAAAGAAATTATATAGATTGATCGACTTTTTAAAGATAAAATTCACCGTTATTTAATGTTGGCTTTTTAAAGATAAGTGCACCTATCAATTAATACTAAAGCTACAGTGAGCAAAGATATCGTTTCCACAAAGACTAAATGTACAAGTAATTATTGTATTTCTATTATTTAATCGATAAATTTAAGTGATTGATTATAACTAAAATTAACTAATTTAATTAACTACGAACGCAACAAAGAAGAAATTGAGAAAATAGACGATTAACAACCAAGCAATGAAACAATACCCAAGAAAGAATTCGTCTAGATTTCATCTGTCATTATCAATCTAAACTACGCAATTTTTTTATTTAGTAACTGACTCTAGGTTGATTAGTTGAAATTTTTTTCTAATTAAAACCCTTATTATCGCATTAAGTCGTAAAATGGCTTCCCCTATTAAATTTGACTCTAATCCGGTAGATTTTAGTTGTCCTATTTCTAGGATTACATGCAACGCCACTCAATTACACAATATCTACTCTTAAACAGAGTCTATTCCTCTTCTTATTTAAGCACATCAAACATAAATCAGTTCATGCTTGCAAGATCTAAGTATTTATTGCATAAAATAAAAATCAAGAGACAGAATTCATCATAGGATTCATCTCCCCTAGGTACTTATAAAATCAGTTCATGCTTGCAAATAAAAACATCCAAGAGACAATATAATCGAAAGAAATAAAGAAACTAATGATAATCTTTTGAGAAATCAACTAGGAATCTTCAATCTTGATGGATATTTGCTTAAGAATCAACTTTAATGGTGTTTTTCAAGTTTTTTTTTTAGTATTCTATGACGATTCACTCCTACTTTCATATTTTTGTCATATATGTGTATTAAAATGCTTGAAAAAACTAAAATCCACGTTTTTTCGTAATTCAAAATGCAAATTCACGAAATCGACACGGTCTACCACATGCCCATATTTGTAAGCAAAGAATGGAAGGCAAGAACATGTTTTATTAAATCATACTAATTATCCAAAAGCTTACAACAACCCATAAGGAGAAGAAAAACTTCAAAACAAAATAATGACATGACGGGCAAAACAGTATGAACAACAACAATATTAACATCTTCTTGAGGGGGAGGTGGTGAAAAAGAGGGGAGTCATTGAACATCTCCTTTTCTTAAGGCTAGCTCCTTGAGAAGCGTTGTCGGCTATCCAAGCAAGTTTAACTTTTTCTCCCGTCATTGTTATTGCTATTGCTTTGTAAACCGCCTTTAACAATGGGTGAAGGAGAGAACTGGTTTGCTTCAAAAGAGTGGCCAATGAGGCCTTTATAAATAAAAACAATAACAACAACAACAATAATAATAATATCTCCTTGAGCGAGAGATGCTAAAGAAGAAGGAAATCGTTAAACATCTCCTTTTCTTAAGGCTAGCTCGCTGGGCAGCGTTGTCGCTATCCAAGCAAGTTTAACTTTTTCTCCTGCCATTTCTGTTGTTTTTGCTTTGTAAAGCGCTTTTAACAATGGGTGAAGGATAGAACTGGTTTGCTTCAAAAGAGTGGCTAATGAGGCCTTTATATAGTTAGTGAGATGAGACGAACATTTGAGGGCCTAAATTTTCATGTGGGGTTTCAAGGGTAATTTAGAGATTCAAAGAGCGACCTTACATGTAAACAAATCCATTTGTGAATACTATAAATAATATTTGGTAAGATAATCTAATTTTTTTGTTTATTATGGCAATAAAATTCACCATTATTCAATGCTGGATTTGTTCTAATCATTACCTTAATTAAACTATTTTTATTTACCGTGGATAGTGAAGAAGATAAGTAAGAACCAAGTTTTTTTTTTACTCATTCAAAGGTACAAATTAAGGTGTTGGAATAACCAAGCCTATCAAAATCAGCAACACTACAAAATGCAGTATTCACCCTTACAAAAAAAAAACTTCAACACTATAACCCGAACAACGTTCCAAATCAACATCGCCAACAATCACCAGATACATGACAACATTGCAGCAAAACAACACCAACCGAAGCATTCACACACACCCCAAATCGATACCTCTCACCACCAAGCTTTAAACATTTTAATCCTCTTGATTCCTGCTATAGTCAGTACTTAAACCATCTCATTACCTCTCCTTTCAGCCATAGAGAAAGAGACTCTGCCTACCTGCGCTAATCTTCTTCAATATCAGAGAATTTGGAATGTAACAGTCATGGTCTCAACCTAACATTTAATTACCAGTTTAGAACCATTTCAGACCCCACTTCAATAAATACCTCTTTTCCCTTTCAATATTAGCAATGGCTTTCGCAATATCGATTTTGGCTTCAGCAATTTTTTCGGTGGCTTCCAAAACGTCATCTGCATCGTTAACTTTAGTAGCATCCTCAGGTTGCTTTACCTCACCATCTTCCTTCTGTTCTCCTATCTTTTTCTATTTTTATTTTTTTTGCTCGGACAAAAAATTACAATAAATAAGCTACAATTGCAGCATGAACAAAACCATAATCCACCTACTAAAGCAACAATGCCAAAAGCCAAATCATAACACCTACATAGCACTACCCACTACCCAGCTCATTCAATTGCCACATACTTTCCCTAAGCAACAAAACTGCATATTGCAGCATACTCCTAGCAAAACAGACATCAAAATCTGACCAACATGCCGAAGTAAATCAACAAAGATAACATACACCTGAAGAAAGATAAAAATTCCAATTACACAAAGAGTCTCCTGCAGCAATCACAACCTCCCAAACACGATGCAAACTTACCCCCAAACAATTGTTCGGACAAATCTACCAAAAAGTCTCCTGAACCAGCAACTCTTCAAATACCGCTCTAATCCATAACAAGTCCCGCTTCTTTGACTGAAAAATCATAGCATCCATGGTCGTCATTGTTCTATCAAAGATAATATCTTTTGTTGTTAACCACATTGGAAATTGATATCCACCATATACTTCTTCGAAACCCATGATAACTTTTCGTTTTACTCAACAAATAAATTCTTCAAATCCTTCCACCAATTTCCATTCAATCTTCCTCCCTAACAAACGGAAAAATCGACCATATTACATCAGTCAATGAAACTCTCGAAGTCATTTGAACCCTTCTCGGTCCCCTTACGATTTTCTCACTCCTATTCCGAATCACAAAAAAATCTCCTCCTACTATCCATGAACTTTTAAATTGATTTCTCAAATTAATAATCTCTCCCCAGAACGAAATAATTGTTCAGTTCACATGTTGGGTGCATAAACACTAATCAGCACCACCCTATTAGAAGTATATATTAGACTAGTATAGTCTAGTCAGCATAGTGCTATTTGTTAAGTTGTTAGTATCTGTTACTAAGCCATGAGTAGTATAAATAGTAGATAGGTCAAGGTTCAATGTATGCAAAGATTAACAGATAATTTCTTAGATTAGATTTATATTATATTTTTCTATTATTCATAGCTTTTCACGTGGTATCAGTCGCCTGAGATCCTAGCATACCTCTGTTCTTGTTAATTTTTTTGTTGCTGTAAAATTGTGTGCATGGCTAATTCTACCGAGTCCACTACTGATCTGGTTGCTCCGGCAGAACCACCTACGGAGGGGCGTGATGAGTCTGCTTCTGTAGATGCTGATTTCGTTCGACAGAGAGTAGTTCAGAGTTTTCCTCGTCTCGAGACGATCAAGTTAGACGAAGGAAATTATGTTCAGTGGCAGCAACATGTTCAACTCATTGTTGATGGATATGAGTTGTCCGGTTACTTCGATCGCTCACTGTCGGTTCTGACGAGGTTTGTACCGAATGCTACTGGTGTTTTAGTTTTGAATCTTGAATTTTCTTTGTTTCAACAACAGGATAAGCTGTTGGCAGCGTGGCTGTTATCCACTATTAGCAGATCGCTTCTTTCGTGCTTCATTGGTGTCAAAACGGCCAATGATTTCTGGTGTACGGCGAATAGATTATTTGCTGCAGTCATTGGGGCCAAGATCTCTTACATCAAGCATGATTTACACACTATTAAGAAAGGAAATCTTACTACTAAGGAATATGTTTCGAAGATTCGTAACACATGCGCGTTGATAGAAGCCTCTGGACACCAGATCCAAGAATCAGAGATTGTTGAGGTGGTTCTTGCTGGTTTGTCACCAGAGTTTGACGTGGTCTTGACTCTTGCATCGTGGTCGTCCGAGCCATTGTCCTTGCGTAAACTCATTGATATTCTTCTTGAGTTTGAGAGCCATCAACAGAAGGTTGTTGTTGAGAATGATTTTCAGGCAAATCTAGTCGATGCTTCGCCAGATTTGCGTGCTGCTGGTGCGGATCGGAGTGCCAGAGGCGGTTGTGCCTTGGTTGGTCGTGGGCGTACTGGCAGAGGCAGATCTTAGTGTCAGATCTGTGGAAGACTCGGTCACCTTGAGTGGAGGTGCTATTATCGTTTTGATCATAGTTTTGGAGATGCTCCGGCAGTGCCAACGGCGGCTCAGAGACGATATCTTCGTGACGGTCGTGTGGCGGAGACTGACTGGGGTTCGTCGTTTCGTGGGACTGGTCGTGGATGGTACAGTCAAGGGCGTGGTTTTGGTGCTGAGTTTGGTGCAGTTAATGAGGATAACGGCTTTTATCCAAGTGTTCAGGTGGCAGAAGCAGGTTTTGGGGCACCACGTCATGCTCTTGGTTGTCAACACGCATCTGGTCAAAATGTTGGGGGTGTGACTATTGACTGGGCAGATGTGGATCAGCAGATTGGTTTACATGGCCCAGTTCATAATAATATTCCAATGGGCTCACGTGGTTATTTCCTAGTAAGCCTCGTGCTCGGGTAGTTCATGATCCGAATTTAAATCAATCAAATGCGTTTCTCTCGGGCCGTGTAATGGATTTGTCTCCGTACGAGTTTGAGCCTTCTCCTTTAGATGGTAGTGCGGCTAGTATTGCTGTGGCTAATGTTGATCCTAGTTCTGGTTGTAAGGTAAATGTTGCTGAGTTTGGTGTTGGTTTAGGTGTTGGTGATGACTCATATGTTCCTGTTCCGGTGGCGGATACAAGTCCGATTGCGTGGTTTCTAGACTCGGGCGCAACACATCATGTTTGCAATGATGCCTCGATTTTGCGTGGTACAGCTCCATACTCAGGTAATGATCCTCTTTTGATGGGTGATGACACTCGCACTAATATTGCATCTGTGGTAATGCTGTGTTAGGTGGTTCTGCTAGACTGCTACACTTGAATAATGTTTTATATGTTCCTGCTATTCGTAAAAATTTATTGTCTGTGTCGCGGTTCACTAGAGATAATGGTGTATATTTTGAGTTCCATCCTTCTCATTGTTTGATTAAAGATGTTCGGACTTAGAAGGTTTTGATGCAAGGCCGCATGCTTGACGGGTTATATAGGTTTTCACAAGTTTCATAGAATAAAGTGTTTGACGGGTTATATAGGTTTTGATGCAAGGCCGCATGCAAGGCCTGCTATTCTACACGTCGAATGTTGTTAATCTAGGTTCAAGTTCTATATCTGCTGGTACTCGTCTGTTTCTGTTGTTCAAAGTGTTTTACGAAGTTGTAATGTCAATGTAAATAAAAAGTTTTTTGACTATGTTTGTGATGCTTGTCAAATGGGTAAAGCACATAAATTGCCATTTCCTAATTCCACTACTAAGTATACGTTTCCTTTTGAGTTGATTGTTTCTGATCTCTAAGGGCTTGCGACAGTTGATTGCAGTGGGAATTGGTATTATGTGACGTTTATTGGTATGTTTTCTCGGTTTACTTGGGTGTATCTCATCCAACGAAAGTCAGGCAGTCGATTGCTTTATTCAATTTCAATGCTTGATAAAAACTCAGTTCAATACACGTGTTAAGCAATTTCAGAGTGATTGGGGTGGTGAGTTTCACTCGTTTAAGTCAGTGCTCGCCCAACATGGTATTGTGCATAGAGTCACATGTCCACACACATTAGAGCAAAACGGGGTTGCTGAGCGTAAACATCGTCACGTTGTTGAGGTAGGTCTCACTCTCCTTGCTCATGCTAAATTACCAATGAAATTTTGGGGTTTTGCTTTTTCCTGTTTCGTACATGTGATAAATAGGTTGCCTACTTCAGTTTTACAGAATAAGTCTCTGTTTTCTGTGTTGTTTGGGAAAGAGCCAAAATATGATTAATTTCGGGTGTTTGGGTGCTGCTATTTTCCTTATTTACGTATGTTTAATAAACATAAGATGGAATTTCAGTCACAACCATGCACATTTTTTGGGTATAGTACTCAACATAAAGGGTATTTGTGTCTTACCCCAGAGGACAAGATTGTGGTTTCTCGATATGTTGTATTTGATGAGAAACGTTTCTTATTTTCTGAAGTTACTCTTCCCTCCAAAGTTGACACAATTGTTACATCTGTCCTTGTAGTTCGGTTCAAGTGCCGAAGGTTGCTTCTACTAATCGGATTGGTTGTGCTTGTAGTTCTTCGTCAATTCGAGTACCTTCTATTGATAATGCTGCTGATCACAGTTGTGATCCACCTAATCTTGGTTCGGTGCCTGTTTTGGAGTGTTCTGATGGAGTGACTCCTCCTTGCTAGGGTTTATCATCTAATACGCCTAAGTTTGTAATTCCTGTTGATAAACCGCCTGTCCAACTGGAAATACAGATCATATGGTGACCCGATCTAAGGCAGGTGTGTTCAAACCTAAAGTTTTTACTGCTGAGGCCACTGATCGTGAACCTCGTACAATTTATGAAGCTTTTACGAGTCCTGACTGGCGGCTAGCTGCTCAAGCTGAGTATAATGCCTTGATAAGGAATCAGACGTGGGAACTTGTTCCGGTACCACCTGGTCGTAAGGCTATAGGGTGTAAATGGTTGTTCAAGATAAAGAAGAATCCTGATGGTACGGTTGCTCCCCAGAAAGGTCATATTGTCGCAAAAGGGTGCTCTCAAGTTTCGAGGTGTGATTTTCGGGAAACGTTTAATCCCGTTGTCAAACCTACTACCATTCACACGATTTTGTCCTTTACTGTGTCTAACAAATGGTCTATACGTCAAGTTGATATTAATAATGCTTTTCTTAATGTTGATCTTTCTAAGGAGGTATATATGCAACAACCTCCTGGGTATGTCAAGTATGGAGTTGACGAGCAACCTTTAGTGTGTCAGTTGACCAAGGCGCTTTATGGGCTTCGTCAAGCGCCTAGGGTGTGGTTTGATAAACTTCGACCTTTTCTTGTTTCAATTGGTTTTGTTCGGGCTTGATCTGATACGTCCCTGTCTGTCCGTAAGAATATTTCTTCTTGTGTGTATGTGTTAGTATATGTTGATGATATTATCATTACAGGAGACTTGCCTTCTGCTATTGGTCAATTTTGTTACTCAATTACATTCTAAGTTCTCACTCAAGGATATGAGTGATCTTCACTATTTTTTGGGTATAGAGGTTACTCGGTTAACTGATGGTAGTTTGCACTTATGTCAACGCAAATATATTCTTGATATACTGGAACGGTGTGGTATGTTGAGCGCACAAGTTGTTCATACTGCGATGGTTGGATCTTCGTGTGTAATGAAAATCGTAAGGACACTCCTAGCTGATCCTAGTCATTTTTGTAGTATTGCAGGTATCTTACAATATGTAGTTCTCACAAGACCTGATATTGCTTATGCTGTCAATCGAATTTGTCAATTCATGCATGGACCTACGGATGAGCATTTAGTTGCTCTCAAGCGAATACTGAGGTATTTGTGTAATGCTATTGACTTAGGTCTTTTATTTCTCCATCTCCACGGTTGTCGTTAGTGGGCTATGCAGATGCAAATTAAGGGTTGGATTTTGATGATAGACGTTCTACTTCATGCTATTGTGTTTATTTTGGAAATAGTTTGGTATCTTGGTGTTCTAAGAAGCAGCAAGTAGTGTCTCGTTCTACTGTTGAAGCTGAGTATCGTGGCTTGGCAGTTGTTGCTGCTGATGTTACATGGTTGGTGTCATTGTTGTCAGAGTTTCATTTAAGTTCTACTAATATACCCACAATTTGGTGTGATAATTCGAGCGTTGTTGCTGTTGCTGCTAATCCGGTTCAACATTCTAAGTTTAAGCATGTTTAGTTGGATCTATTTTTTGTCCGAGAGAAGGTTAGTGCGTGTTCGTTAACTGTAGGTGAGGTGCCAGCTTGTGATCAAGTCGTTGATATTTTCACCAAGCCGTTATCTGCTTCGTTGTTTTGCAAGTTTCGTCATTTTTTGAAAGTTTTGAAGGTTAGATAGGTACATGAATATTAGAAGTATATATTAGACTAGTATAGTCTAGTCAGCATAGTCGTTAGCTCTGCTAACAGAATGGAGGTGCTATTTGTTAAGTTGTTAGTATCTATTACTAAGCCATGAGTTGTATAAATAGTAAATAGGTCAAGGTTCAATGTATGCAAAGATTAACAGATAATTTCTCAGATTATATTTATATTTTATTTTTCTATTATTATAGCTTTTCACACACCCCCATTCTTTCAACCAACCATCTGCCTTCAATGATTATAATTCTATTATCACAATGCTCATCATCAACCTTAAAAAAATCCTAATTCCAATTGATACCAACTCATACGATCTCCCATTTACAGCAGGAAGCCTAAAATCAAAATTATCATCGCCCCAAATACTCCTAACAACAACTATAGACACCCTCTCAAGTTTTGTTCCTAAAGGAAGTAAACTTTCGCTCTTGACATACGAATCAATCTTTTGGCAGCATCTAATTTGACTACTGAACCCAGCCCTCTGACATTCCAAGATACAAATCTCATATTAACCATAACATTTAATTCAAGACAAAACAAGCCAACAAAACAATCTACTCACCCGTTTTCCTTAATTTTCCTTCTGCTGCTACCTCTTGAATCCTTCTATTGTTGCCCCTCCAGTCTCATTATTTCATCAATTACTGCCTCCTCATCGCCTCACACGCTAAACCCTAATTTTTTCCCCACTTCCTAAGTCTTCAGTGCTTCTTTTAGGATAACTTTTCTCCTGTTGCTAATGTCCGAATCCAACAGCAGTAAATTTGCAACGCTAACTTCGTTCCTACTATCTTCCTTTCCTTTCTCCTTTCTCCTTTCTCCTCGCCCGATCTCTTCTCAAATTTTCCTTTTTTGTTAAAACTCTTTCCTGGATATCTTGTATAGATCGAATCCTCTTGTTCAACACTTTTTTTTTTATATTTTGTATCGTTTGAAAAAATTTTGCTTCATCTTTAAATCTTGCCACCCGATTTTTGATTCTTCTACTGCTAAAATAGACTTTGAATTTTGTTTTGACACTATGCTCCCCTCCTTATTTAAAATCTGCCTTCATTCTCTGATAAACCCATACCCAAACCCTCTTCACTCTGCATTTCCAAACCTTCAATCTGGTCCTTATCCAACATCAGACCCATGTTGTTAATATCATCTTCGGCCCGATCCAGAAAAAAACCATCCATTGTCCCCTCAGTTGGTATACTCCCATTGATGGTAAAAAATATATTGTCGAAACGTTTTCTTTAAAGTCCCAATTTTTTTTTAAAACATAAAAATGGAGTTGCCATCAAAGTTTTTTTAATTTGGTGTGATTGGATCACCATGAAATATTTAAATTTGTTTAAACAAACATTTTGGTCTTTGAAATAATAATAAAAAGTTCGAGAGTCGGTTACATATGAGGAAGGTTTAGCACCCTCACACGCCCAAAATTGGTACCTAGTCGATTGTTTGATGTCTGAATTGTTAAAAATTTGAAAATTCGAGTGAAATTTAAAATAAGATCCTTAAATAAATGACATATATTGACGTTTTACACAATCGATTTTTTATGAAGAAATGTCTTTTTATTTCGAATCAATCGAGAAAGAGGAGTCATGTCCAAAACGTTAGGACACAACATTCCTGAATTTTCGAAAATAAAGGACATTTGCTAACTAAATATGATATTTTGATTTTAAAGAGGATATTGAAGTATGTAAGTTCAACGAAAGACCATACCTAATACGTTAGGACATAATTTTTCTAATCCCTTAAACATTGCCTCGTTTTTTAAATAATTTAAGTGATAAAAAAGACACCAAAATTTATTCTATTAAAAAAAATTTTACAAGGGAAAACAAAATATGACTAAATCATGATCAATATAAAAATATACAATTAAATAAAGGACAAAATATAGCATGACATAAAAATAAATAGCAAATAAATTAATGTAAAAGAAAATAAAAACACTAAATATGCGCAAATTCGAAACCCGAAACAAATCAAGTAATACAAATAAATATATATTTAAAAAAATTAGAAGGGATTATATTTAAAAAAAAAACCAAGATAATGGAAAATTAAACGAACAAAATAATGAAAGGAATTTCCAGAAAAAAATTAAAATAAAAAGAAATTACGTTGAAACAGTTTAAAAGAAACAGGGGCTAAGTGGGAAAATTTCTCAAGCTCCCATGTGTCACCTCCAAAGCCCACTGGTCAAAGGTTAAAGGACTAGATTGAAAACTAAATAAAATTTTAGAGCCGAATTTAAAAGAAATAGAAAAAACACATTAGGGACCAACTTGCAAACTCCTAAAACAAAGAAGGATTACGGAGACAAATCTCCATTTTTATGAAAACACGCGGACCTCAAGGACGGGTCAAGATCTTGTTCGGGTTAGCACCAAAACGACGTCGTTCTGAGGCAATTAGAGTTGGCCCAAAACGGTATCGTTTTATGTTGTTATAAAAGTCAAGTTTTACAAAAAAAATTCATTCTTCCTACTCCATTAAAAAAAAACTTTTTTCATTCTCCTTTTTTCTCTCTTTTGTTCATACATCCGACAATAGTTATTAGGCCTCCATCCACCTACGGTGGTCGAGAAATAAAAAACTTGTTTTTTAATCGATTTTCAACCTCGAGGTTAAATTTGGGGTTAAAACTCCTAAAATCTGCCTTTAAAGCCCCCCAAAACATCTAAAACCCAAAAAATAAAACCTTTTTGTTTTTAGGATTTTCAAAAAAATGAAGCCTTTTATTTTCCCTTTTTTGATGAGGCTCTCACGAATATGGACTACTCGGAGGCCATCGTCAGTGGCTACACTCACGTAAATCTCTAACTCGCCTTTATTTGTTATTTCTTTTATTTTTTTCGAAAATGTAGAAAAAATAAAGTAAAAGAAATAGATAATATAATACCAGAATATGCTATTAAAAGTTTCTATTTTTATTTCCCTGATATCCGTAGAAAAATCAAAAAGAAAAGAGAGAATACAAGGTTATTTCATGGCTTTATAGTAAAAAATACAATCATGTGTCTCTGTTTTTTTTTTTTTGTATTTGTCTTTTTGCTCTTGTCGTCTTTCTTCTCTATTTCTTGCAGGTATCTGACGACGGTGGTGGTGGCAAACACGTGGTGGTGTCAGGTGACCTTGGGAATACACGACTTACATGGCACGAGGAGGGGAACAGCAGCTAAAAACCCTAGCAAATTAGGGTTTCCCTCTTTAGTTTAGGATTTGGGTCGTTTGGGCCCTTGGGTGATTAGGTTCGGTGGGTTTGTATGTAATGAATAATGTAAATGGGTTTGAAATTGTAGAGGACTTTTTATTAAAGGATTTTTGTTTATTTTTTGTTGGGCCCAGACAAATTAGGCTCCAATAGTTATCTTTTATATTTATTTTTCCAGTCGACATACTTTGACTCACATATTCATTTTCTTCCTTTTCGATGCATGCTGCATTAACTTCTTCTTCCCAATCTTTTCCACTTCCCATCGGAGATAACTCAAATTCTGATCTGATAGTCGATCCAACCTCTGATGAAACTCCATCTTGTTTCTTCTGTTGCATTCTTTCATTCCTTAAATTATCCTTTATCAATTCCATCAATCCCCTCTCTTTTATCCTTAAAGTATTTCATACCCCACTTCAATAAATACCTCTTTTCCTTTTCAATATCAGCAATGGCTTCCGCAATATCGATGGTGGCTTCAGCAATTTCTTCGGTGGCTTCAAAAACGTCATTTGCATCGTTAACTTTAGTAGCATCCTCAGGCTGCTTTATCTCACCATCTTCCTTCCGTTCTCCTATCTTTTTCTATTTTTTTTTTTGCTCAAACAAAAAATTACAATAAACAGAGTTGCAATTGCAGCATGAACAAAAACCATAATCCACCTATTAAAGAAACAACACCAAAAGCCAAATCATAACAGCAATAAAGCACCACCCACTACCCAGCTCATTCAATTGCTACATACTTTCCCCAAACAACAAAACTGCATATTGCAGCATACTCCTAGCAAAACAAACATCAAAATCTGACCAACACGCCGAAGTAAACCAACAAAGATAACATACACTTGAAGAAAGACAAAAATTGCAACTACACAAAGAGCCTCCTGCAGTAATCACAACCTCCTAAACACGATGCAAACTTATCCCCAAACAATTGTTCATACAAATCTACCGAAAAGTCTCCTGAACCAGCAACTCTTCAAATACCACCCTAATCCATAACAAGTCCCGCATCTTTGACTGAAAAATCATAGCATTCATAGTCGTCATTTTTCTATCAAAGATAATATCTTTTCTTGTTAACCACATTGACCAACAAGCGGCGAAAATTGATATCCACCATATACTTCTTCGAAACCCCAGATAACTTCGCGTTTTATTCAACAAATAAATTCTTTAAATCCTTCCACTAATTTACATTCAATCTTCCTCCCCAACAAATGGAAAATCGACCATATTACATCGGTCAATGGAACTGCAAAAGTCATTTGAACCCTTCTCAATCCCCTTACGATTCTCTCACTCCTATTCCAAATCACATCAAAATCTCCTCCTACTATCCATGGACTTTTAAATTGATTTCTCAAATTAATAATCTCTCCCCAAAACGAAATAATTGTTCAATTAACATGTCAGGTGCATAAACACTAATTACCACCACCCCCATTCTTTCAACCAACCATCCGCCTTCAATGACTATAATTCTATTATCACAATGCTCATCATCAACCTAAAAAAAAAATCCTAATTCCAATTGATACCAACCCACACGATCTTCCATTTATAGCAAGAAGCCTAAAATCAAAATTGTCATCGCCCCAAATACTCCTAACAACAACTATAGACACCCTCTTAAGTTTTGTTCCTGAAGGAAGTAAACTTTCGCTCTTGACATAGAAATCAATCTTTTGGCAGCGTATAATTTGACTACCGAACCCAACCCTCCAACATTCCAAGATACAAATCTCTTATTAACCATAACATTTAATTCAAGACAAAAGAAGCCAACAAAACAATCTACTCACCCATTTTTCCGTAATTTTCCTTCTACTGCAACCTCCTGAATCTTTCTATTGCTGCCCCTCCAATCTCAATATTTCATCAATTACTGCCTCCTCATCGCCTCGCACGCTAAACTCCTAATGTGTCGTCGGGAACACCAAATATAACCTATTCCGAAAATTAAAGTAAATAATAGTAAAAGGGAAGTAGGGTCTAATCCTTAGGGACTGTAGAGTCGTAAAAGTCTTGTCTGTCAAGATCGTGGGCCAAATCGTGCCCAAGAAAAGCTCCACGATCTAAGGAAAAATAAAAGAAAATAGAATTAAAAGAAATAGAAAATAGGGAAGTCGAAATAAAAATAAATAGCATAAAATAAACAAGTTGAAAGAAGAAGGGTTTTATCGATATTTAGAGATCTAGCCTCTAGTTATCTTGATTCTTCCTCGATTCAATCATAGACTTTGGATGGTTCTTCTCATGCCCGAATAAGCCAGTTATAGTGGAAGAGGACGCCTATGACCACCAGCTCCGAATATAGTTTTTAGTGGAACATGACTCTAGCCACCCGTCGCTCCAATGGGACTGTCTTACACTAGATCACTTTTTCCCAACGACGAATGCCATGCCGTTTTGTCTCTTTTGTCTCGGCAACCTCTGACGCAGTAAGTTAACGAACCGACTGTGCAACCTTCTCAAAACACACAAAGCGGCCATCTTTGCACAAGATGAAAAGATTTCTTTTGTAGGGATTTTGGACGGAAGCGTCAATCCCGTATTACAGAGAATTGATGAATACTTGGGTTGAAAAGAATTAAGTGCGAATTCTAAGCCTCATGAACCTTGGAGGAATATTTGATAACCTTTGGTTAGAAGGGTTTTTTAGTTACTCATGATTTTTGGGGAAGAACACAAAATAAAAAGAATAGAGTTTTTTATTGAACTAGGATTTTGGGAGACGGAGGATTTTTTTTTCAATGAATGGGGAATCAATAATTCAATCACTCCACCCCCTATTTATAGTACATAATATTCCTAGTTGAATCCAATTTAAGTTCTAAAAGATAATTAGAATTATATCTAACATTTAATTCTCCTAATTGAATCTAATTTAAACTCTAAAAGATAAATACAAAAAGATAAACATAAATTAAATAAAAATTTAAATAATAAATAATATCTTGAATATTAAATCCTAATATAAAATATATTTTAAAAAATAAAATAAAACCAAGTCTTTTTGTCCTATAAACTCTCTCTTTTAGCATTCCATCTTCACACAACTTCAAAATTTCCACCAAAACCATGCTTTTTGCCTCCAAATTATCTTCTATCACCACTTAATCCCTACAAAATAAAAAGACAATAAATAGCCCAATTTAATAGGATCATACTCTCTCTATATATATATTTAATATCCAAAAGTATATCATATTTAAGCATTGTCATATTCCCCCCTACTTAGCCCATGCTTGCCCTCAAGTATGACTCATAATCTACTAAATAATTAAAATTCCACCATGGAAAATAATTCTCCAAAGTTCTACAAACAATTAGACTTAATGCTTACGAAAAATAAAGAGAACTTTTAGCTTGCTGTAGGTAAAATAAAAAAAGTAACCCAATTAAAACACACAACAATTAAATCATCTTGAATTATTTTATGAGAGTTAGATAATTTACTAAACTTACCAAGACACCTATTTGTTCATCTTGAATACATTGGACCTTTTGACGAGAAATGAAATGACACTCAAGCACTCCATCCCGGTTACTCAGCCCAACATGCTCTCAATTTTTTTTTTTTTTTTTTTTGTAGAATGCGTTAGCCCTTTTGACGCGAAGTGAAATGACAACCAAGCACTCCACCCCGGTTACTCAGTCTAATACATTCCAAATTTATTTATTTATTTATTTATTTTAAACGGGTTAGTGAAGTTTTGCTTAACACGTCACACAACCTTTTTACGCGAAGTAGGATGACTACCTAAGCACCCTACCCCGGTTACTCAGTTAGTCATGTTTTAAACTATGCTCATAACTGCGGAATCATCAAAGGGTTTTATTTTTTTCTTTTTTTTTCGGATAGAGAACTTAAATTTAAGAGGACTAGGAAGAAACAAGTATCAAAAATAAATTTGGCAATTAACTAACAATCAAGAAAAACAATTTTAGCATGCATAAGAATTAACTGTTCTCTTATACTTAGACTCAATCAATTTTACCATAAGCAAGATAGAGTTTTCTTCATTAATCATAATTTTGTGAGCCTAATAGAAATAAAACAGTGGAGACAAATTTAATCATAGCAAAATCAAAATTAACTCAGCAAACAAGAATCATACTGATGGGCAAAACAGTGGGCATTTCGTGGATAAAATCATGGGCATGAAATGAGACAAAATATACTTAAAAAAATAAAAATAAATAAAACAGACAGAAAATAGTAAGGTAGCAGTAGCAATAAACCCATAGCAGCACAAACAGTAGATAAAATTAGCACAAACAATAAGGAACGTCTCCCCCTACTTAAAACGTATTACCCTCAATGTGAAGATAAATACGAAAAGAAAAGGGTTTAGAATACTCCCCATGTTATCGTTGCTCTCGTAGTGCTCTAGTTTCCATCATTAATTTTTTTGAAATAAATTCCTCGAGTTTCCTAGACAAAAATAAATAAATAAATAAATAAAATAAGATAGAAAAATAAAAAAAATAAAAAAAATAATTGGGTTGCCTCCCAAAAATCGCTTGTTTAACGTTGCTAGCTTGACGACCGAACTAGAGTTAAGGTCGTTCCCACTAAATTTTTTTTATCATATGAGGTTGGAAATTTGGTGCCTGCATAACAGAAGGTAGAAGTTTAGTATTCATAAGGGGCAATAATTTCTTAACGGATTCGCAAGATGGATCTAAATCATCAAACAATATTTTAGGTTCATTTTTATGGAGTGATTTGAAAGTCTCATCTACTAAGGATTCCACTATATCGACACGGTTTACGTTCAAGATTTAACTAGGGTGACTGATGGCATCATAAACATTGAACTTTATGATCTCCCCATCAAACTCCATTGTGAGGATTCCACTTCGTACATCGATCTTAGTATTTGCAGTACTAAGGAAAGGTCGCCATAACAAGATATCAGAAGACCCAGAAGTTTTATCCTCCTCCATCTTTACCACATAAAAATCTGCAGGAAAAATTAGTTCATTAACTTTCACTAACACATCCTCAAGGACACCTTCGTGATGTACAATAGACCTGTCCGCCAACTGAATTATAACACCTGTTTCCTTCAAAGAACCCACGTTAAGTGATTCATAAATAGAAAAGGCATTACATTTATAGAAGTTCTTAAGTCACACATAGCTTTCTTAATTCCAAAGTGACATATTTTGCATGGTATAGAAAACATACCTCTATCCTTACATTTTGTTGGCATCCTTCGTTGCAAAACCGCAGACACATTCTCACTAACATTTACCTTTTCGTTTCCAGTCAATTTTCTTTTGTTGGTGCAAAGTTCTTTCAGAAATTTAGCATACCATGGAATCTGTTTAATAGCATCTAACAACGGTATATTTACCTCGAGTTTTCTGAATGTTTCAAGAATCTCTTTTTCCTCATTACCTTTCTAGGTTTTACTTAGTCATCCAGGAAACGGAGGTTGAATTCTGGGTAATGGAGGTTTCGACCAAACCTGTTCGTCGTCTTTCTGATTTTCATGGGAAGATTCTTGGGCATGATTTTTACCATGAATTGGTTCCAGTACTTTCCCACTTTTTAGAGTCATTGCATTCGCGTTTTGTCTTGGGTTAGGTTTTGTTTGTGACGGCAGCCTACCCTGTGCATTTATTTTCTCCATTTGCATGGTTAACTCCTTAATAGATGTCTCAGTTTTCTTTTGAAAATCTATAAATTGCTGCTGAAATTCAATAACATTAGTTGCTAATTTATTTACTATAGTTTCTAGGGAAGTACCTGAATTTTGCGCTTGTTGTGGAGCTCGATTTTGGAATGGCTGGTTATAACGTGAATTTGTCCCATATCACATGTTAGGATGATCCTTCCACTCGGGATTGTATGTATTTGCATAAGGATTATATAGCCTTTGAGGTGGTCCAGGGAAGTTTCCTACAACATCAGAATGAGCCATAGTATTGTTATATAAACTAGGGCATGCGTCAGTTGTGTGCTCGGGTTCCACACAAATTCCACATAGTCAGGTCAATCCTGTTTTTACTGTAAAAAGAGAGCTCACAAGATTATTAAGTCTGTCAATTTTATCTTCTAAGAAGGAATTACTTAGCTGATGAACCCTTCGAGTAGGTTCAGGGTTGGCTCGGAATTGTTGAGTATTTACGGCCATTGTAGAAATCAAGTCCCTTGTTCGTTGAGGAGTCATATTAACCAATGCTCCTCCACTGGTTGAATCTATCATATTTATCTCCATAGGTTTCAAGCCTTCATAGAAATATTGAAGAAGAGACTATTCAGTTATACCATGTTGTGAACAACTTGCACACAACTTCTTGAATAGTTCCCAATAGTCATAAAGAGACTCCACATCTTTTTGCCTAATCCCCACAATTTCTCTTCTTAATTTAGCAACACGAGAGGCTAGAAAAAACTTGTTAAGAAACAAACGAGAAAGATCAACCCAAGTTGTAATAGATCCAGGAGGTAGATAGAATAACCATTCCCTAGCGGAGTCAGCTAAAGAAAAAGGAAAAACACGTAATTTAATTTGATCCTTAGTTACCCCCTGAGGTTTCATACTTAAACAGACCATATGAAATTCCTTTAGATGTTTATGTGGATTCTCATTCTACAACCCACGAAAAATTGGTAATAATTGGATTAAACCTGATTTAAGCTCAAAGTTACCATCCACAGTAGGATACGCAATGCACAATGGTGGTTGATCATCAGGAGCCTCGGCAAATTGCTGAGTTGTCTGATCCATAAGTAGTGGTGGATCTTGATTTTCATCAATCGGTACTTCTGCCGGTGGATCAACTCCTTGGTTTTCCAATGTTGGATTAGGGTTTTCGTTTACCCTAAATTCACTTTTGTCGCCTTCTTCTACTTCTGAAGGTGGGCTGTGCTTAACTCCTACAACTTATGACTACCTTTTTCGTAACTTTGCTTCCTTGCGATTGGCTTTTGTAGTCTTTTCAATCTCGGGATCGTACGAGTATGCAAGATTACCTAGAGTAGATCTAGTCATAAGCAGAAAAAAGAAAACAAGATTAGTACGTTACCAGTCCCCAGTAACAACGCCAAAATTTGATGTGTATTCGGGAACACCAAATATAACCTGTTCCGAGAATTAAAGTAAATAATAGTAAAAGGGAAGTAGGGTCTAATCCTCAGGGACTAGAGAGTCATAAAAGTCTTGTCTTCGAGATCGTGGGCCAAATCGTGCCTAATAAAAGCTCTGCAATCTAAGGAAAAATAAAAGAAATAAAATTAAAAATAAAAGAGAATAGAATTAAAAGACATAGAAAATAGGGAAGTCGAAATAAAAATAAATAGCATAAAATAAACAAGTTGAAAGAAGAAGGGTTTTATCGGTATTTAAAGATCTAGCCTCCGTTATTTTGATTTTTTCTCGATTCAATCATAGACTTTGGATGGTTCTTCTCATGTACGAATAAGCCAGTTATAGTGTTAGAGGACGCATACGACGGCCAGCACTGAATATAGTTTTTAGTGGAACCTAACTCTAGCCAACCGTCACTCCAATGGGATTGTCTTATACTAGATCACATTTTCCCAACGACGAATGCCACGCCGTTTTGTCTCTTTTGGCTCGGCAACCTCTGACGCAGTAAGTTAACGAACCGACTGTGCAACCTTCTCAAAACACACAAAGCGATTGTCTTTACACAAGATGAAAAGATTACTTTTGTAGGGATTTTGGACGGAAGTGTCAATCCCATATTACAGAGAATTGATGAATACTCGAGTTTAAAAGAATTAAGTGCAGATTCTAAGCCTCATGAACCTTGGAGGAATATTTGATAACCTTTGGCTAGAAGAGTTTTTTAGTTACTCATGATTTTTGGGGAAGAACACAAAATAAAAAGAATAGAGTTTTTTATTGAACTAGGATTTTGGGAGATGGAGGATTTTTTTTTTTAATGAATGGGGAATCAATAATTCAATCACTCCACCCCCTATTTATAGTACATAATATTCCTAGTTGAATCCAATCTAAATTCTAAAAGATAATTAGAATTATATCTAACATTTAATTCCCCTAATTAGATCCAATTTAAACTCTAAAAGATAAATACAAAAAGATAAACATAAATTAAATAAAAAATTAAATAATAAATAATATCTTGAATATTAAACCTAATATAAAATATATTTAAAAAATAAAGTAAAACCAAGTATTTTACTTTTTCTATGTTAATTAGGCAAATAATCTCGATTATTACTTATATACTACCCATGGTAAATGAAAATAATTTATTTCAGGTAATCATTAGAACAAATCAAACATTGAATAATGGTGAATTTTGTTGCCATAATAAGAAAAAAATTAGACTATAAAGCCATCCAAAATTAAAAATGTCCAATGTCCAAGTTCAATTACAACCAAAATTAACTAAGTCTCGGAAGTTCCACAATGCCCGATTAACATATCCAAAATGTGTAACTAAATCTCTACCGGGCCTTAATCTCTTGGAACTCTCTTGCTCGGCTCCTCAGCTCCTCAATCTCGTTGGATATCTACACGAATGTGAGGGTGTGAGCTTAAAAAGCCTAGTAAATGTTAATAAAACGACGAGTAAATTAGCACCGAAATCATGCTTAAATCAAAACCAATCAAATACAAATTTTCAGTCACAATATCAATCCATCATAGTCCAATGTCATATGCTTAACCATGTATAAAAAATCATAATTAATCATGTCATAAAATCATCAATTTAGCATATAACATTTCATACTTTTATATTGACATATACATTCATGGCTTAATCGAGAGATCATACATCGGATAAACAGATCTCCTTACTCCCAATCAGAATCAAAATCAATCCTGAATTGAGTGGGCCGAAGTCACATGCTCCCTTATATCGCCTCAAATCAGTCCCGTTGAGTGGAGACACAAGCTCAACACTCCCTTATCTATTCCAAATCAGTCTACCTAGAGCCTTATTGCTCACAAATAACATATCAAAATGGTGAGTACTCACAAATCCTATGGCATGCCAAATATATCCAATGGATCCACCATGCTATAATGTGAATATAATCAATCAATCATAACGTAATTTCAGTCAATAATGTGCTCAATTTGAAGTGTCAAAATGCTTATGTGAAACATGTAACATAGCCATTTTAACATCAATTTAAATCAAGCATACCAATTACCAATTATCAATGTTCATTATCAATTGAAATATCAACATACCATGAACCAAAAACTCCAGCATACATGCTTAAATCATCATTATAATCAATCCAAGAAAAGCACATAAAACCACTACATGCTCACTTACCAACACTTGATAAAATTTTCATCATTTAGACAAATATCATTAATCTTACAAAATTAGCCAACCAAAACTTAATTAAATATTTGTAATTAGTAATTAATCATCTAATTAAGCATAAATGAGGGACGATTGACCAAATTGCCCTTTAATAACACTCACCACACAACCAAGTGATCAATCAAGCAAATCAAAGCTTCAATTTCGATTAGCTCGATCCTCTTCAAGATTCATAGCTTCAACAAAGATAAATAGATATTACCACCTTTCATAAGATATACTAAAACAAATTTTCATCAATTAGGCTACATGAAATTCTCTCTCAAAGTTACCTTACCGGATTTGTATCATCAAGTCGAAAACTCGATTCCTCACAAAATCAATCACTCCAGCCCTCCTAATCACTTCCAATCATCAATACTAGACCAAATAAACATATACTAAGCATCAATTTCACAAAAATCCAGAAAATCGGTTCATGAAGATGATGAAATTTGAATTTGTTTAAATAACCTTACAAAACATGTTTAATCTTGACAAATAAAATCAAAAACCTTCTAATAGATCCATTTTGAGTTGGAACATCCATTAATTTGTGGATTTCCTATCAAAATTCAAGATCCACCATTAAAACACCTTAAGCTTTTGAAGATGATGAAATTAATAAAAAATCATATAATTAGCACTCAAATCATGTACATATATTTCTAATAATCATAAAGTTTAGGAATAGTAATTACCTTTGATTCGTTCTAAATCCTTTGATTGAAAATCTTGATTCAAGAATCTTAAGAAATTTCAAAATATTTTTTGCTACTTTTATGAATAATTTCTAGTGAAAAGAGAGAGTATTTTGAGATGAAAATTTGTTGAATCTATTCTCTGATGATGATAGATCTTTAAAACCATGCAAAGAAAACGAATTTTAAAACTCTCTAAAATGATGTAAATGGTGTGAAAAGTAGGCCAGATAAATTATTTTTAAAACTAAAACATCCCACTAGAAATTTAAAAATTGGGAAACTTTCCCAATGGCCACTTCCACATTTCCCTTACTTTACCATGAGATCCATTTCCTCCAAAATTCCGAATTTAAAGGTTTATTTGCCAAATAAATACTCCAAATTTTCTCTTATTTTACAATTAAATCCAATTTAATTAATATTTAAATTTAACTCAAATTAACCCCCAATAAAAATTATTTTAAAATTTTTTCGATCCAAATTAATTATTTTCACTAATAATTATTTAATTACTTTAAATTAATTTCTCAAAAATATTTTTATTTTTCCGGATTATTGTTTAATCGATTTTAGATGAAATTAACCTCCTAAAATAAATTAAAAATTACTATTAACCCGATAAATTCCTAAATTCACTCTCAGAACCCGAAAAATATACTTGAAACTACTAGACTTGCTTTACGGATATTACATGTATAATGTGACAATTTGTGATGAAAATGATGTGAGACGGTGGTGTAGCATCTTAGTATTCGAGCTCGGTGATCTGGCCGAATATAAGGTATTACAATTTTAACTCCAAGAGCCAGGTGTTCAATGTATATAATGTCTTTAAAAGCCGATCAATCTATATAATGTCTTCAAAAAACCAACAGACCAATCGATAAATTTAATTTTACAAGTTAATTACGCAAATAAACTTGGTTCCTACTTATCTTCTACACTACCCACGGTAAATAAAAATTGTGTATTTAAGGTAATGATTAGAACAAATCCAACATTAGATAATGGTTAATTTTATTGCCATAATAAGCAAAAAATTAGATTATCTTACCAAACATTATTTAGAGTATTCACAAATGGTTTTGTATACATATAATTTCACTCTTTGAATCTCCAAATTACCCTTGAAACCCCACGTGAAAATTTAGGCCTTTAAATGTTGGTCTCTTCTCACTCACTATATAAAGGCCTCATTAGCCACTCTGTTGAAGCAAACCAGTTCTCTCCTCCACCCATTGTTAAAGGCGTTCTGCAAAGCAATAGCAATAGCAATGAGGGGAAAAAAAGATAAACTTGCTTGGATAGCCGACAACACTGCCCGACGAGCTAGCCTCAAGAAAAGGAGATGTTCAACGATTCACATCTTTAGCAGCTCCTCCCGCTAAAGAAAAGGTTAAACTAGCTTGGATAACTCTTTTGGATATTCCTTTACCACCACCATCCCAAAGCTATGGTTAGAGGTGGAGCTAGTAGCAGCATTTGGTTAATATTATTGTTGTTGTAAGCTTTTGGTTAATTAGTATGATTTAATAAAACATGTTCTTGCCTTCCATTCTTTGCTTACAAAGACTATAAATATTGAGCACCATAGCAAACAAGAGGTTGTGCATATTAATTTTATCCAAGTAATATTCAATACGGCACAACTAAAAGGCTACATTTCGCCTTTAGTTTTATGTTGTTGAGAGAAAAGCTTCTCAATTCAATTGAGCATTTATTGAGAATCCTTATTTTTATAAAATAAAAAATATTGTTGTGAGATATTTTTATCGTTCCAAATATGATTTTCGACACCTACAATAAAATTCGTTCTGAATTATACACAGTTTAGAAGGTTGATTGATTTACATAGTTCATGATTTTTTTCAAATATATTTTAGGAGTTAGATATGAAAACTTATATATATATATGATAATATCTCCACTTTTGATTATTATGAATCTGAATAAAAATTAGAAATGCTTAGATTTTCTACTCAAACACTATATTTTTCTTCATTGTAAAATATAGATGACGATTGATGAGTGTTAAAAGTAATATATTTTAATCTTATTCTTAATGCATTTTTGAATGATTATTTGGCCTTAATGGTGAATTTTATACTCCTTATCCTTTAAATTCATTTTTTTATGCTTAATAGAGCATTTTGAAGCCAAAGGAGTGAAAACTGGAAAATCGGAGCAAACTACAAGAGGCACACAGGTTGACCCATTCCACATGGCCTGGCCACACAACCTGCCACACGACCATGTGGTAGGCTACACGGAAAAACATGAATTTTAAGTGTTTCACGCATTCTAAGACATATATATGACAAAAATATGAAGATATGAGTTAGCCGTCATAGAATACTCAAAAAAACAACTCGAAAAATACTATTGAAGTCGATCCTTAAGTAGATTTTCGTCAAGATTGAAGATTCTCAATTGATTTCTCAAGAGATTATCATGAGTTTCTTTATTTATTTCGGTTATACTATCTTTAGGTTTATAGTACGAAAGTGAAATAAAAGGTTTGTGATTGTAAAACATAAAATTAAAGGAAATAAAATAAAGCAAAGGGAAAGAGATAGATAGATTCGATAAAATAGATGGGGAGATTCAGGTTGCTTCAGTATGAATTCTTCAACCATCGGTTTTGGGGACTTTGCTTCAATCAACTATTCGCTATCTTAGTAGGATCTTCCAATCTTCCACCAACATAACGAGTCGATAGAGATTACTTATCGCTAGATGTCACAGTCTAAACTGGTTTGGAATAAAAGTGTTCATGAATGGGCAATACCAATTTTGGGTTCATTCCCACCTAGATGACTTTTTAGGGTTGTTAGGTCTAAGGCTTGTTTCATGTTCTTTTGTTCCCAAACAGTTGATCCGTTTGCAAATCCCTATTATACAATCATAAAATATCCATGCTTCCACTCCTTAATCCCCCACAATGGTGTTAGTTCCTCATGGTTTCTCTAAACATCATAAAAACAATAATAGAACTTAACATAGAATAAAATCAATAAGGTAAAAGAAACTCGAATTGTATAGCAATCTGTTGGGAAATAATTCTACAATCGTTTATGCGAAGTTACAAATCTCGTTTCCAAAGCAGAAAAGAAAATACAGAGGAAATTAAAACTAAGGCTAAAAGGTGTCTAAAACCTAAGTGCTAAGGGTCCTATTTATAGCCTTGGATAGTCGGTTTCCTCAACCCTAGGTCAGCTGTTGTTCCTCGTGTTTAAGTGGCATTATAAAGACCAAAACGCCCTTCACTTGGTGTAAAATTCGTACCCAGGAGTCGATGTCGCAACACATAGGAGCCTTGTCGCGAAAAAGAGGTTAGTCCACTCTATTTGAGCAATCTTACAGGCGTTGTTACGACAAAGAAGTCAGCTTCGATATTCTTCACGTCTAGTCCCTTTGTTACGACGTAGAGCAGTCTATGTCGTGACATAGTGACTAGCTTCATACGTTTTTTACTTTTAAAGGTCTCCTGCACACTCACAAAGTACGTTAGCTAATCCTTAGGCTTCAATTGTTCTCAAAGACAACAAAAATCAACTTTTCTCACTTTTTACACAATTTATTTCAAAATAGAAAACTAAACTAAATCCTATGGAAATAAAAGGAAATGCTTAATTTCAAGCTCCTAAAGTACGAAAAGTAGTTAAAATTGCTAGGTACAAAACCAGTAGATCATGGTTTAGGTATAAAAATTATATATCAAAATTTAATCGATAGACCTATTGAATGTCATCGATTAAGAATATCTACAAGAACTAACTATGCCAAGGGTTCAAAATTCAAGATCTTTAACCTTACTTAACTTGTATGTTAAATGGAGGCATTATATACATTACCTTGGACAACTTATTGCAGGGTTCTTAACGAAGCTAATTGCGAAAAAATCATAAAATTTGAGGATGTTATTACAAATGGACCATGCTTGGTAACCAATCCTATTGATAGGTGTTGGCAATCCATGAAGAATTGGGTCAAGGATCACAAAATATTGGCAAACTGTGTGCTTGGTTTTGGACACAAAACTCATGGTGGACAATAAGGAGAATAATATGTGGTGATAGATAATTTTGATAATGATGTTATAAATCCCAAACCAAGAACTTTACGTCATGCTGTGATACAGAAGAAGCCATTATGGATAATTTTTGCTCATGATATGAACATTAAAATTATCACAAGAGCTACTAGTTCAAAGTGATAAAAAGATCAATGGTCGTGGAGCAAATGTTTATAAAGCTTATGGATGTGGCATTTCACTTCAATTTGTGCATAATGTCATCATTCACAACATTCATGTTCACCATTTTGTTGAAGGTCGCGGTGGCCTTATCAAGGACTTTGAAGATCACTTTGGTTTTCGAACGGACAGTGATGGGGAGAGGATTTCCATATTTGGATCATCAAACTTTTGGATAGATCATATTTCCACGTTTGAATGCCAAGGCGGACTCATTGATGCAATCCAGGGATCCACTTTTATCACCATCTCAAACTGCCATTTCACTCATCATAACGATGTAAGTTTTATTATAGAATATTAAACAAGATGTCACTAATTTTCTACAAAAGTCTTGAAAATATTAATTTTCTTTTGTTGACATGTAAAGATTTCAGTGATACAAGGAAAATATAAATTGGATTACAAGGAAAATATGTAAAGAAATGTTTATATTTTCTACTCAAACACTATACGTTTTCTTCATTGTAAAATATAAATGTTGACGAATCAATATTACATTTATCTTGGTCAAATTAGATTATTGGAATACATTAATTTGAATATAAATTAATATGTTTATTTATCTCTCCTTTAAAGTGAACATATAAGTTTTTTAGAAAATAATAATGTTTCTTATGGATAATACGTGTCAATCTTGGAAGATTGATTGCACAACCCGTACTCTTTGTTATGAATTAAATAGACAAATGAGATCAATCTCTCTAACATATGGTAATAGAATTTTCTCTTTAAAAAATCGATTAATTGATTGATCAATAAATTTGCTTTTTTTATGTTAATTACACAAATAAACTTAGTTTTTACTTATTTTCTATCGTACCCATGGTAAATAAAAATAGATTATTTAAGATAATAATTAAAACAAATCCACCATTAAATAATGGTGAATTTTATTTCCGAGAAAAAAAAATAGATTGTCTTACCAAACATTATTCTTGGATTTGTTTACATGTAATTTCACTCTTTGAATCTCCAAATTACCCTTGAAACCCCACATGAAAATTTAGGCCTTCAAATGTTTGTCTCATCTCAGTCACTATATAAAGGCCTCATTGGCTACTCTTTTGAAGCAAACTTTATTCTTCAAATGTTTCTCTCCTTCACCCATTGTTAAAGGCGGTTTGCAAATCAATAGCAATAGCAATGACAGGGAAAAAGGTTAAACTTGCTTGGATAGCCGACAATGCTGCCCGACGAGCTAGCCTTAAGACAAGGAGGCAAGGCTTGGTGAAAAAAGTGATGGACCTTATAATCACCCTGTGACAACGTATGACAATCACCCTCTAAACTTTTTAGAGAGCATTTTTATTGATGGCATAATTCTGCTATATAATTTCCTTTTATTTAATATATCATATTAAAACAAAATTATTCCTTTAAAGAAATATATGAAAAATTATTAAAACATTATATCCTTTCCAAAAGAATACTAACTTGCATGTTTTAATATTTGATCAAAATTATTAATAATTTCGTTAAACTATATTCAGTTAATGTTAAACTTTTATATAAATCAAACTCATTTATTAATATTAACTATGTTCTCTATTCGTGGACAACAAGTTTATACATATAATGTATTTAATATTTAACTGTCAAAATAAATTAATTCAATAATTAATTTAAATCATGTGATAGTTAAACATAACACTAATTGTGTTTGGATTCCGTTCGTTTCAACCATAGGGGTTGACCTTGTAGGTTATTGTAACGTTAGCAACAATACTAGAACGATTCTAATATTGATCAACAACTTCCTTCACCAACTTCTTGTTGGGCTGGTGCCAGCCTTTGCGTTGAAGTTGGTGTAGCCACCGAATCTCGTGATCTCCTCTTCCCTTTTTTTAAGTATTTTAGCCGCTTGTGTCTCCACCTTTCCACCAACGCGCTTACAAGTGTGGGGTCATATTTCCACCACCGGGTAGATGCCAAATATACGTCTCCAAAATATTATCTTCCGACTATATATAAAAAACATACAAAATTTTAAATTTTAGTTAACAAAATATTTATATTAAATTTGATTAAATATAATAAAAAAACTTTTTACCATTTGTAATTTATCGATTGAAATGTGATAGTCATTCAAACGAATTAGAGATTATGCCATTACTAATTTCAATAAATGTGAAAAAAATTGTAATATAAAAATTAATTTAAAAAACTTATTAAAATTTTAATAAAAAAAATAGAGTTGAGAGAGGAATAAAAATTGAGTGAGAATCAAGAGGGAATTTAAAGAAATTTAAAAGAGATTTGAGAGAAAATTGAGAATGTGAGATAGAGTTGAGATGAGATTGAATTGAAAAAGAATAAAATAAGAGGGGTTTATATTGGAAAGGGAAAGAGACGTCGGTAAATTTTAATAAAGAGTAGGTGTATAGTCTAAAAACTGACAAATACTATATGTTTACACATGAATAAAGACTATCATCCAAAATAACTATTATGATTACATTCAAATTTAAATTAGTATGTTCATTCGCTTTCTAGCATGGGAAATTTTCGAAATCTATAATAAAATTCATTGTAAATTGTACACATTTTAGGAGATTGTTTAATTTACATAGTTCATGATTTCTTTTCTAATATATTTTACGAGTTATATATGAAAACTTATGTATGAGAATTTTTGCACTTTAGATAATTATGAATTTAAACAAAAATAAAAAATGCTTATAATTTCTACTCAAATACTATATATTTTCTTCATTGTAAAATATAGATGACAACAGATCGATATTATATTTATCTTGGTAAAACTAGATTATTTGAGTACATTAATATGAATCAAAATTAATATGTTTATTTATCTCTAATTTGAAGTGAACATATAGATTTTCTAGCATATAATAGCGTTCATTATGGATAATACGTGTCTATATTAGAAGATTGATTGCATGATCGATACTTTTGTTATGAATTAAATAAATAAATGAGATCAATCTCTTTCACATATGGTCATATAATCTTAAAAAGTCAATCAATCTATAAAATATCTTCAAAAAAACCGACCGACCAATCGATAAATTTATTTTTCTAAGTTTATTGCGCAAATAAATTTGGTTCTTACTTATCTTCTACACTACCCACGGTAAATAAAAATAGTTTATTTAAGGTAATGATTAGAACAAATCCAACATTGAATAATGGTGAATTTTATTGCCATAATAAGCAAAATAATTAGATTATCTTACCAAATATTATTTATATTATTCACAAATGGATTTGTTTACATGTAAGGTCACTCTTTGAATCTCTAAATTACCCTTGAAACTCCACATGAAAATTTAGGCCTTCAAATGTTCGTCTCATCTCACTCACTATATAAAGGCCTCACTGGCCACTCTTTTGAAGCAAACCAATTCTCTCCTTCACCTATTGTTAAAGGCGGTTTAGAAAGCAATAGCAATAACAATGACGGGAGAAGAATTTAAACTTGTTTGGATAGCCGAGAACGCTGCCCGACGAGCTAGCCTTAAGAAAAGGAGATGTACAACGATTCTCTTCCTCTTCAACATCTCCAGCTCAAGGAGATGTAAATATTATTGTTGTTGTCGTTATTGTTTTGGTTTATATTATTGTTGTTGTTCATATTGTTTTGCCCATCATGTCATTATTTTGTTTTTAAGTTTTTCTTATCCTTATGGGTAGTTGTAAGTTGGTTAATTAGTATGATTTATTAAAACATGTTCTTGCCTTCCATTCTTTGCTTACAAAGAAGATGGCCATGTGGTAGGCCGTGTTGATTTCACGAATTTGCATTTTGGATTATGAAAAAACATGGATTTTAGTTTTTTCAAGCATTTTAATACGCATATATGACAAAAATATGAAGATAGAAGTAAGTCGTCATAACTCAAGAAAATAACTTGAAAAACAACATTGAAGTCGATACTTAAGCAGATTTCCATCAAGATTGAATATTCCCAGTTGATTTATCAGGAGATTATCTTGAGTTTCTTTATTTCTTTCAGTTATACTATCTCTTGGATGTTTTTTATTTGCAAGCATGAACTAATTTTATAAATACCTAGGGGAGATGAATCCTATGATGAATTTTGTCTCTTGATTTTTATTTTATGCAATAAACACTTAGATCTTGTTCTTAATTATGTGTGTAATTCTTGGTTTGATATTTCTAGATTATTGATCTATTATTAGTCCTAGTTTTTCAAGTATTTTGATATAACAAAAAGTATATTAAAACTCTCTTACTTAAATTTGCAAAAAAAAATTATAAGTCCTTAACATTATTTTCAAAGTGTTGGACAAAATAAACTTTTAAAAAGCCTTGAAATAACTTAGTTTTTGACAAATTTTTGAAGTATGGAAGACTTCTATCGATACTTAGTGGAACAAGTATCGGTAGAACAGAAGGTAGAAAAACCTTTGGAATGATTTAGACTTCTTCTGGTAGAACTAAGGACAACTACCGATTCAACTCTTAGTTCTACTGATACAACCAAGACTTCCATTAGTAGAACAAACTCCATTAAGCAAGGAAGTTGTAGCCTGGGACTTCTACCGATACCTTGGCCAAAACTACTGAAACAACTTATGTTCTACTGATACTTGGAAAGCTTCTAACGAAATAAGTCAAGTTAGTAGCCAAAGTTCAGCATCCCCTACACTTCTACCTATACTCTAATGGGTTCTATTGGTATCAAATGAAACCCTCAGAGTTCTAACGATACAAGGAGGGATCTACCGATACAACAACCTCAATAGTCATATTGTGCAAAGGCTTCTACCTATACAAGTATCCTTCTACCGGAACAAGGAAGCTGCTTTCTGCGTTAAATATTGGTTTTAATGGCTGCAATGACTCTATTTTATTTCTAATGGTTACAAACATCCACAAGGTTGTTAAAGGACTTAAATACAAGGCCAAGGCTTCCCACTGAAGTCAACAAACATAAGAAACAAGTGCTTAACTTCAAAGAACTTATTTTTCAATCTTCTACCAAATATTTCTTGTACACACTTGTGGGTTAAGTTTTCAATCATTCTTTCAAGTGTTGTAACTTTGTGTGAGAGTTCTTAATTGTTGATCATTTACATTTTATAGGTATATTCTCATTCATTCTTATTTTCTTTCATTTTGTGAGGTGTTACTTAAGGTTTTGTGTAGAAAACCTTAAGGGGTAGTGGTTCTATCTTACCTTTGAAAAGATAGAGATTTGTAAGGTTAAACCTTGCCCTTAGAGGTTCAAATCTAGTGGATTTGGGAAATCCTTAGTTTTTGAAAGCTAAGGTAGTGGATGTAGGCAATTGAGGCCGAACCACTATAAATTATTGAGTTTTTTTCTCTTCTCAAATTTCTCGAAAACTTTTTAATAACACCAATTCATCCCCTCTTGGTGTATTTCGATCTTAACAATTGGTATCAGAGATAGAACTCTAAAGACAGTCTTATAACCAAGAGAAAAGATCCGAAAGTTAACCAAAATAGAGATCACAAGTCAAGAGATGTGGTTAATGGCATTAAAGCAAAATTCCATCATGGTGGGAGAATGACACTCTACCGTGGGTCCTCCTCTATTCAATGACACTAACTACTCTTATTGAAGAACAAGAATGAAGTTATTCGTCCAAGCCAACGACTTTGAATTTTGGAGAATAATCACAAATAGGTCATCCATTCCAACGAAGAGGGTCGAAGGTGTCGTTATTCCAAAAGAAGAGAATGAATGAGATGATCACAATATCAAGTTGGTGCAAATGAATGCAAAGGTTATGCACACTCTATTTTGTACTCTTAGGTCAAGTGAGTACAATAGAGTCTCCTTGTGCAACAATGCCAAAGAAATATGGAACAAACTTAAGTTCACCCATGAAGGAAGAAGTAGAGTCAAGGAATCAAAAATAAGTCTTTTCACCCTTAATTATGAATTATTTAAGGCAAAATTGAAGGAAGGAATAAAGGAGATGTTCGATCACTTCACCAACTTTATCAATGGTCTCAAAGCCCTTGGGAAGATCTATCCTAAAAAAAAGATGATGAGGAAGATGTTGAATAGTGTTTCGACATCTTGAGAGCCAAACCTGACGAAAATAAAAGAGTCAAAGGATCTCAATGTACTCTCCCTTGATGAGCTCATTGGTTCCTTGTTGAAATATGAGATGAAGTTCAACCACCATGAAAAAGTAACCAATGAAGTGCCAAAGGAAGTGCCAAAGAAAGTTGGAGTTGCCTTCAAATCGATAACTAGTGAGAAGGATGAAGATTCCAATGATGATAATGTTGATGAGGAAGAGATGGCTATGTTGGCAAGTAAAATTCAAAAGATTCATGAAATTCAACAAAGCCAAAATATTTCCAAGAAAAGACATCATCAAAGGTGAACCAAGTAAAAAGGAAAATGATCCAATAATTTATTATGAGTGCAAAAAGCGAGGTCAAATCAAATTTGATTGTTCATAATTGAAGAAGAAAGGGGTATCAAAACAAAAGAAGAAAGCCATGATGGAAACTTGAGGCGATAGTGATTCATTCAATGAGGAGGAAGAAAATGAAGTTGCCCAACTATGCCTTATGACTATTGAATAACAAAAGGTAACTCTAAACTCTAGTGAATTAAATGAATATACTTTTGAAGAGTTACAAGATGCATTTGATGATTTGACTATAGATTTTGAGACTATGAACTCCAAACATAAGAAAATGATTTCAAAACTAAAGGAGGAAAATAGGTCTCTAATCATAGTTAAAGAGGAAATGGGAAAAAAATTTAATGATATGCAAGCTCAAATCAATGATTTGATTTTAAAGAATGACAGCTTGCATAATTCATTTTCTATGTTTCAAATGGGGCAACAAAAGTTAAATGATATGCTTGAATCTCAAAGAGTCTTCTTTGGCAAGAGTAGCTTAGGTTTTGTAAATTTACAAAAAGAAAGTAAATAAAAAAATTTCTTTGAGAAACTAAGCTATATTTATGATGCCTCACTCGTATGCACTCATTGTCATAAAAAATGACATGATAGACAAGTTCGTTCTTTAAGGAAGCTCACATCTAGAAGTAAACTCACTAAAAGTGTATGGATTCCAAAAGGATTAAACACACCTCAAAATGAGGAAGCTTTAAAGAATTGGATTCCTAAGGGAACAAAAATTGTTAGGACTAATGCTAATGGACCCAAGAAAATTTGGGTACCAATATCTAAAGTTTAACTTTGTGTTTGTAGGAGAAAGAGTATTGCTTCAAGGCAAGCAACTCTAAGAAGAACTCATGCTACCTTGATAGTGGATGCTCTAGACACATGACCAATGACAAAAGTCATTTCATGGAACTAATGCCAAAGTATGGAGGAGAACTTTCATTTGGTGATAACTCCAAATGGCTTATTTAAGGTATTAGTTCTATAGGTATAAATTCTTCCATTCTTATTAAAAATGTGCTTTATGTCAATGGTCTTAAGCATAACCTCCTTAGCATAACATTGTGACAAGGGATTCAAAGTAATATTTGAGTCCAATATATGCAAAGTTGTAGATATTGTAAATAATAGAATTCTTTTTGTAGGACATAGAGTAGGTAATATTTTTATGGTGCATTTTGATGACATATCTTCCTCTAATGTTTGTTTTGTGACTGATAATGAAAATATGTGTTGTCTATGGCATAGAAGACTAGGTCATGCAAGCATGAGTGTTATTTCAAAGCTTATTAAAAATGAACTTGTTGGCATGCCTAAATTTTCTATTGACTTTGATAAAATATGTGATGCATGTGCAAAATGTAAACATAGGAGAGCATCTTTTGAATCTAAAGATATAATTTCTACATCTAGAGTAATTCAACTTTTTCATATTGACCTTTTTGGACCAACTAGAACTATGAGTTTAGGAGGTAAACAATATGAATTTGTTATTGTTGATGACTATTCTAGATATACATAGGTTTTCTTTTTGTTTTCAAAAAATGAATCTTAAGAAATTTTTTTTTTTTGTAAAATGATTCAAAACCAAGTGGGATATTCGATTTCAAGTGTAAGAAGTGATCATGGAAAAGAATTTGAAGAAAGCCTAATATAAACCATTTTCATCCTTTTGGTTGCAAATGATTTTTTAAATAATGAAAAAGAAAATTTAGGAAAATTTGATGCCAAAAGTGATTAAGGTATTTTTCTTGGATATTCCACTCATTCTAAAGCTTATAGAATTTTTAACAAGAGAACCCTTGTTATGGAACAATCTATACATGTCATTTTTTATGAATCTAACTCTCTTTCTAAAAAGGAATCTATTGATTTTGATGATGTAGAAATATATCAAATTGAGCAAAATAAAGCATCACATGAAGATCTAGGCATAAGTGAATTGGTTCAAGAACTCAAAATTTATGAAGTTCAAGAGCCAACTCATGTTAAAAGAGAATTGATCGGTGTTTTTACGTCACAGCGAATGTGCAAGTGAACACACGTTGATGCAAGTATAGTTGATAGACAATTCTATCGGATATCGATCCCACGAGGAATGAGTTATTGATGTTAACTGACGGAGCAATTAATACTGAAACTAAGGTAATTGTAAGTAATGATGTCAGTGTAATTACGTCAGATTTGCACACTTAAAATTAGTTGTTAATGTTAGCGCAATCAGAATTAAATGTCAGGTGTTAAATGTCAATGTACTTAAAGAAAATCAAATGTGTTGAGTGTTGAGTGCTGAATATTTAAATGCATAAAATGTAAAGTGATCAAGTTTAAAGGGTAGAAATGATTTACTGATTCTGCTAAGTTGCAACACTAGATGTGTCGACAAGGTAAAGTATAGATGGATTGTCGCAGCAATAAAGTTATTTTGAGTTCTTACCAATAATAGCTCTCTATTTAATCCAAACTTAAATACCCACAATCACTTTAGGTGTGAGCAATGTTGTGCATTCAAGAACAAGTAACTGGAATCCAATCTCAACCAGCTCTAGTCTAACTCACTTCTTAACCCAGCTTGTCACCGCATCTCTCAATGTCGACAGACTGCAATTTCACTCTCTAACTTAAAGTGGTTAGATCCAAGAATAAACAAATAAATAGCATAAAATAAGAATCAAAGTGATCTAGCATTAAAAGACACTCTCGTATTCATTTAATGTTATCAAAATCCATCATCGTTAAAGAAGAATTAAAGAGTACAATCGAAGCTTACTATCTCTAGACTACTAGGACTACTCCCTAATTGTTCCTCTTGCCTTGCATCAAGCACCTTCTCGTTAGAAGTGACTGCAAACTTGCTTCATCCGCTTCCCAATTTCTAGCTCAAATCTTCAAAATCACACAAAATTCTTTCTTCTATTTATAGGCTCAAGAAATGATAGATTTCCTCCATTCTCTGATCCAACTACTTTGTACAGCTGTAAAAGTTTGTTATTGACAGCTATGCAGATCTGATTTGTTTATTGGATTGTTGCAGAATGCCGGCACAATTTATAAATTGCACCGACAATTTGTCAGTAGAATGTCACCGTATTTTTGGACATCTCTTCTCAAATCTAGATCTAATTACAGCTGTCACAGTTAGTTAAATTCCAGTTGTGCATTCACGCAGATCTGGTGTGATCTTTATAACTCTGCAGATTGTCACCGCATATATGGCCGCGATCTGAAATCTTTAATTGTGACAACAACGTGTGAAATTCCTATGTTGGTGCTTCCAGTTGTGCTTGTGGCTTGAATTCACTCAAACAAAGTAAAGATTTCTATGCGTCGACATCTCCAGCCACATTTCCAAGCTATACTTGTGGCTGCATTCTTCTTCCAGCATTGATCTTTTGAGATGAGTTCCTATGCTGACAATTCTAAGGTGCAATATATTGGCTGCTTGTGGAGACATTAGTACAAAAAAAAAAGATAAAAATAACATGAATTTAAACCAAACAACAATGAGTTAAAAAACATAAAAACTAAGCATGAAAAGCTTATGATTCATGCAACATATGACACAAAAGAGACAATTAATACACAAATTTAGGGAAAAAATATATGTCATTTGTAATTCTATCACACCCCCAAACTTGAGTTTTTACTTGTCCTCAAGTAAACAAAAATGAGCAAAGTCACAATCAAACATGTCACCACTATCATTATTATTGCAACTTGAATTTCTTGAAATCCTAATACACAAATTGTATTCATATGATAGAATAATGCGCCGACAATTTATAGACATGAATCATTAAAACTACAACTTCATTAATGTTAGTACTGTGCACTGAATCTTAATCTTCCTTGAACCAATACAACATTTATAGCGAACATTTGTTTCTTCTTTTCTTTTTCTCTTTTCTCTTTTCTTTTCTTTTTCTCACTTTCCTTTTTCAAGTGACTAAGAGATGTCAATGCATCACTCTACCTTTTATTCTTGGGCAGTAACGATGGGGTGCAACAAACCCCCAGAAGGTATGTAATTGTGTTGACACACACTCTTGCAGTGATAGCCTTTGGCTAGATGATTTTTCTAAAATCTGCAGCGGAGTGTTCTCCCTTGACAAGTCACACTGCACTCACATTGGAGTGTCTTTTATTAATACAATGTCACTGCAACTGGTCAGTTGGTTCAAGATTCAAACATTAACACTATCCATTCATTACTGAAGCAATTCCAATCATTCATTCAAAAATAGAAGACTCACTATTCACTCACATTCATCCAATTTACACATCAGCATCCCAAGCAATTCAAGAATGACGCATAAAAATAAAATAAAAAGTGTGGTCACATTTGTGTTAAAATTCTGCATATTTTCATTAACTAAAGAAACATGTAAAATTAAAAAATGGGAGTGCAATTGCATTTCCAATTCACACAAATTTCCCCCAAACTTAAAGTGTTCATTGTCCCCAATGCACTGATATTAATAAATATATATGGAAATGCAATGATAATTTAGATACAATGACATTAATAATGCAGGGACAATTATACTACAGCTACATGATATCCATGAAAACTAAACTAAATGCTAAAAAATAAAAACTAACTCAGTATGCTGCAGCCGAAAATGTGGCTACATTGGTCTTCTTCTTCTTGCAATTTCGTTCCTCCTTGCATTTCTTCTTGTCTTTGGTGCACTTCCTCCTTTGTTCCTTTGGCTTGGCCGGACCTGTGGATTGCTCCTCAATAACAGGCATCAAAGTCTCCGCCGGACTCGCTTTAGGTGGCGCTAAATCATTAGATGATGCATACACAAGTTCAGGTGTAGTGACAAATTCCTCAGCCGAATTTGCCTCGACATCTATTTTTTCATCTTTTTCTTCCTCCACATGAACTTCGTCCGTTTTCAGCATTAAGTCAGTAAGTGCAATACAACTGTACAAAATTGCATTGACAATGGAATCCTAATGCACCGACAATAGTGTTTACTTATTCCTCAATCGGTGTAGACACAATATTTATTCCTTCTTCTTCAAGTGCTTCGTACTCTTTTATTCTTCACACTGTCCCGAAAAATTTTCACTCTTTCTTACATTTTTTTCCAATTTCGTAATTTCTTAATATAGGCATCAAAATTATTCTTTCATTAAAATCACATAATGCCTTTCCAATATACCGATCACCAATGGAATAGGGTATTGAGAAGTTCTTGGGATCTTTAAATTCTTGGAGCAATTTAATTGTCATGACAGTGCACCCTTTAGTAAGTGCGACTGCTTCGACATCTCCCAATCTTCTCATCTTTGACAATGTGTCTTTAAGTTTCTAAGGTTGTTTTGTTGTAGCATTTGTGGTGACAAAGTGATCAGATTCTGTCACCACAATATTTTGTTTAACCTCTTCAGTTGTAGTTTGCTTTCAGATTGCGATGACATCTTTCCATTGTTGAGATTTGAGTTATCTTCTTTTGCTGTAGAATCTCTAACGACTTCATTTAGTTTAGTTCCACTTCTGGGAATGGTTTCCTCATCATGCTCTTGCCCTAGTGATATCGAATTCTCAATATCAACCGACAAAGTTTCTTGTGGTCACAAATTTATTGCGCCCACAATCTGGCCAAATTGATATTCTAGAGCTCGTATGGATTCAGCTTGATTCTGAACACAACAGTCTTGACAATATATTGTCTCAGCAAATTTTCAATCGATGAAAACTCTGATGTTTCATCTTGCTGGATATTTTGCCTTGAAAAAGGTTGATCATAATTGGGCAATGTCCACTCGGATCTAACATCATTGTCTATACTCCAAGGGTCTTGATTGTTCCAACAAAAATTTGGATGTTGCTCCCAATTTGGCATGTAAGTGTTGGAATATGAATTTTCATATTGATAGAAATTCCTCATGTGGTACACATTTGCTAGATTTGATGGGCATTGTTCAAACTCATGGTTGCTTCCACAGTAATCACAACTTATCGCAGCAAATTTTCATTCTGCAATTGCTGTAGCATTCTGCATTAACTTACTCATATTAGTCAAAGAAGATACCTCAGCGTTTATGGCTTCGAACTTCATTTCTATAGCATCACTCATCCAACATCTTGAGGTTCTATATACCTCGTTCCTAGCCATATTTCGCTAAAAGAAAAATGTAAAAGTAAACAACAAAAAAGAAACAAGTTAGGGACAAATAATATTTAGATAATAAAGAATAAATGCAACGACAAAAATAAACATCAAACAAACATCATTCCCCGGCAACGATGCCAAAACTTGATTTGTGTTTTTACGTCACAGCGAATGTGAAAGCAAACACACGTCGATACAAGTATAGTTGATAGACAATTCTATCGGATATCGATCCCACGAGGAATGAGTTCTTAATGTTAACTGTAAGAGCAATTAATACTAAAACTAAGGCAATTGTAAGTAATGATGTCAGTGTAGTTACGTCAGATCTGCACACTTAAAATTAGTTGTTAATGTTAACACAATCAGAATTAAATGTCAGGTGTTAAATGTCAATGTACTTAAAGTAAATCAACTGTGTTGAGTGTTGAGTGCTGAATATTTAAATGCATAAAATGTAAAGTGATCAAGTTTAAAGGGTAGAAATGGTTCATTGATTCTGCTAAGTTGCAATGCTGGATGCATCGACAAGGTAAAGTATAGATGGATTGTCGCAACAATAAAGTGGTTTTGAGTTCTTACCAATAACAACTCTCTATTTAATCCAGACTTAAATACCCGCAATCACTCCACCTCTCGGAGTGAGAAATTTTGTGCATTCAAGAATAAGTAACTGGAATCCAGTCTCAACCAGCTCTCGCCTAACTCACTTGTTAACCTAACCTGTCATCGCATCTCTCGATGTTGGCAAACTGCAATTTCAATCTCGTGCTTAAAGCGGTTAGATCCAAGAATAAATAAATAAACAACATAAAATAAGAATCAAAGTGATCTAGCATTAAAAGACACTCTCATCTTCATTTAATGTTATAAAAATCCATAACCGTTAAAGAAGAATTAGAGAGTACAATCGAAGCTTACTATCTCCAGACTACTAGGACTACTCCCTAATTATTCCTCTTGCCTTGCATCAAGCACCCTCTCGTCAAAAGTTACTGTAGACTTGCTTCATCAGCTTCCCAATTTCCATCTCAAATCTCCAAAATCACACAGAATTTGTAGAATTTAATCCCTTAGCTCTTGATGATTTTTCTTCATCTTCTTTCCTCTATTTATAGGCTTAAGAAATTACAGATTTCCTTCATTCTCAGATCCAACTACTTTGTACATCTGTAAATGTTTATTATTGACAGCTATGCAGATTTGATTTGTTTACTAGACTATTGCAGAATGTCGACGCAATTTATAAATTGCATCGACAATTTGCCACCAAAATGTCACCACATTTCTGGACATCTCTTCTCAGATCCAGATCTAATTACAGTTGTCACAATTAGTTAAATTCCAGTTGTGCACTCATGAAAACTTGTCCTGTTCCATTAGCATAGCTAAATTTGAATAGGATGACTCAGCGTTAAGAAAAGTAAGCCCCCCTTTGCCTTGATTGAATTTGGCTTCACTGCGCCCTGAATCAATCAAAAAGCTTATTGATTTGATTCATCCCATTTCATTTGGGCGAGAGGGAGGTTGTGAGTCACCTGGGCTACGGATTTGTCGATTGGTTGATTCTCGAAATCACCTCTTGATAACTTGATAAAAAAAAGGCCCTCGAGTCCCGACCTACAAATGAATAGGAAGCGAGGCGAGGGTCTTTCATTAAAGGGGGAAAAGAGGGGTGGGCTTTGTTCTGGGGGGGTCGCTCACAGATCTGGTGTGATCTTTGTATCTCTTTAGATTGTCGCCGCATCTTTGGTCGCGATCTGAAATCTTTAATTGCGATGACAACGTGTGAAATTCCTGCACTGGTGCTTCCAGATGTGCTTATGGCTTGAATTCACTCAAACAAAGTAAAGATTTCTATGCGTCGACATCTCTGACCGCATTTCCAAGCTATACTTGTGGTTGCATTCTTCTTCCAGCATTGATCTTCTGAGATGAGTTCCTGCGCTGACAATTCTAAGGTGCAATATATTGGCTGCTTGTGGCGACATTAGTACAAAAAGAGATAAAAATAACAAGAATTTAAACTAAACAACAATGAGTTAGAAAACATAAAAATTAAGTATGAAACACTTATGATGCATGTAACATATGACACAAAAGAGACAATAAATACACAAATTTAGGGAGAAAATATATGTCATTTGTAATGCTATCAAGAATCTAGCCACTCAAGAGAGCTTTCATATGTTAAGGATGGACACATCATTGGTGATCCATCTAGAGGGGGTAGTAACTAGATCTTCAATTAGAAATACTTGCAATTATGTTGCTTTCATTTCTTGCATAGAACCTAAGAACATTTATGATGCTTTAAATGATGAATTTTTTATAATGGCTATGCAAGAAAAACTAAATCAATTTGAAAGAAATCAAGTATGAAATCTTGTTGATAGACCTAATGATCATCCAACTATAGGAACTAAATGGATCTTTAGAAATAAACTTGACAAAATTGGTAATATTGTTAGAAACAAGGCTAGATTAGTTGCTAAAGGATATAACCAAGAGAAAGGTATAGACTATGATGAAACTTATGCACCGGTAGCTAGGTTAGAAGCAATTAGGATGTTATTAGCTTTTTCATGTTCAAACAATTTCAAACTTTTCCAAATGGATGTCAAAAGTGTATTTTTAAATGGTCTCATAAATGAAGAAGTTTATGTTGAAAAACCTCCGGGTTTTGAAAATCTAAGTTTTCAAATTGTCTAAAGCTCTATATGGTTTAAAGCAAGCTCCTAGAGCTTGGTATGAAAGGTTTTCCAAATTTTTAATTGAAATGACTTTAGAAGAGGCAAAGTAGACACCACCTTGTTCATAAAAACTAAAGATAAAGATATTTTAGTAGTACAAATTTATATAGATGATATTATATTTGGTGCTACTAATGAACTTCTTTGTCAAGAGTTTTCTAAGATTATGCAAGGTGAATTTGAGATGAGCATGATGGGTGAGGTGAGCTCAACTTCTTTTTGAGGCTTCAAATCAAGCAAACTCAAAATGACATTTTCATCAATCAAGCCAAATACATCAAGGAAATGCAGAAGAAGTTTAAAATGGAGGACTTGAAGCCTTAATCAACACCAATGATTACTTCAACAAATCTTGATAATGACGAAGGAGGAAAATGTGTTGATACTAAACTTTATAGGTCAATGATAGGATCATTGTTTTATCTTACCCCAAGTAGACCGGATATAATGTTTGGTGTTTGTTTATGCTCAAGATTTCAATCATCTTCTAAGGAATCATATTTACAAGCCATTGTACGTTAAGGACACTCCAAACCTAGGACTTTGGTATCCTAAAGATTCATCATTTAGTTTGCATGCTTACTCTGATGTGGATTTTGGAGGATGCAAGTTGGATAGAAAAAGCACTTCCGGAACTTGTCAACTCTTAGGCAACATGCTTGTTTCTTGGTTCTCTAAGAAACAAAATAGTATATCTTTGTCCATAACTGAAGCGAAATATATTGTCGTAGGTAGTTGTTGTGCTCAAATTCTTTGGATGAAGCAACAATTAGTTGACTATGAAATTGATATGAATCACATTCCTATAAGGTGTGATAACACTAGTGCTATTTGCTTAACCAAAAATCTCATCCAACACTTAGATCAAAGCACATAGAAATAAGACACCATTTCATTAAAGATCATGTGGGACGAGGTGACATAGTTCTAGAGTTTGTAGATACTTTCCATCAACTAGCAGATATTTTTATAAAACCTTTAGATAATGAGAGATTTTGGACAAATAGGGGAGTGTTAGGACTAATGAACATGCCTTCATAAGCTTCTTGTATTTTTTTTTTTTGACATTCTTGGACACTTGTTTTGTTTTATGTATATTTTGTGTACATATATATATGTTTTACTTGATTTTCTAGTAATATTTGGTTTAAATATGACATAATATAGGTTTATATGTGTTATCTGTGTGTTTTGTACTTCTTTCTCTATAATTTTTCATTTTCTGATTAGTTGTTTCGGTTGTACATAGGATGTATTGGTAGAACTGTGTCAAAATGACATTTTTGGATTTGTGTTCTTAAGATATCGATAGAAGCGGACATCTACCAAAACCTGTACACTTCTATCGGTAAAACTGGACAAGTATCGTTAGTTGCGGGCATTTATATACCCCAGTAGCGTTATTTTTTATAGAAACCCTATTTCTTTAAAAACTTTTCTTTTCATCTTCTCCCCCAAACCCCCATCCCCATTTTCCATCCCCAGTACCCAACCCCACCTTCCATCATTTTTTCTTTATTTTTTTACTAAATCTTGCCTCCCACATGCTTCCATTCCATTTTCAACAAAGATTTTTCTCAAAATGGTCACATTTTCCTCATTTCTCACATTCATCTTTAAGGTAAAACCTAACTTTTTTTTTATTTTTTATTTATTTCAAATTTAAGAATAATGTTAGTTTTAGGAGAACATAGTTAGATTAGTAATTTTAAATAATTATTTTTTTTACAAATTTTATATTTTATACATATATTTTTTATAAATATATATTGTATTATATATATATATACTTATCTATTTTATATCCAATTCTTTTTCCATATATACTATTTTGTACATATCTCTTTTATATGCATATATTTTTTTACATATATACTGTTATTTATATATATATATATATATATATATATATCTATTTCATAACATCATTGTATCATATTTCAAAAGCATCTGCTGCTATTGGGGATATAAATTGTTCATATTTTTTGTTTTCTTCTACTGGTATATTTTTTACTCGAATCATTAACCTTTAGTTTAACCTTTCATTAGATAGAATGCCTGCCTGTACATCTTGTAAGCATCCTGCCACTAAACCCGCTAGAGGTGAATCCTCTTTCGTTCCCTTATATCATCCTTCAATAATTGAATGTTTCAAGGATAACGATACTCTCAAAAAATTCAATACCTATTTTGCAACCTGTCCGGTTCAAATATCTCGTCCCATGATCTCGATTTCTTAGCAAATACCCTTAATTTCAAATACCTCGATCAACTTCGCGATCGGGGTTGGCTTAATTTGTCTCTAACTTAGGGGTCCTTGTTACGACAACCTTGTTTAGGCATTTTACTCTAACGCTAAACTTAAACACGATCCGGACACTCACTTAATTAGTTAACTTTATCACCTCTTTAGTCATGGGCCAAAAGATTACCATCTCAATCGACACTCTCTCTACTTACCTTTCTATCACCAATGAGGGTGATGATCGTCATACCAGCCCATATGACCCCTCCTTAGTTAGGCCAAATGATTATGTAGGAAACGACATGGACCTTCATTACCATATCCTCCATCTTATTTTCACTTGGATTGTTGCCCTAACCAACAAGCATTCTAGCTTCCATCATACTGATTATTGGATGTGACATTGTTTTAGAACCGACAATCCCCTAAACTTAGCTTCCATTATTTTTCTTAATCTTATCGAGATCATAAGATTACCAATGTTTAGAACAAAACCTTACGTTATGGTACTTTCCTTTCTCATATCTTTCGTACCCTTCGCATAAATGTAAGTGTAGACCCCCATCGTGACATTAATTCCTTCATTGATATTTTGACCGCCCATAGTTGCAATTGGTAGCTAGATGATGAGGGGAATTAGGTTTGAAAGTTCGATTGTCAATCCTTGGCAGCTTAAGGATCGATGGTTCCACCAGCAACTCCACCATCTTCTGATGCTCCTCCATCTTCACATGAGGAACATCCAGCTCTCCTCCCTCCACCATCTCCGCACACCGTACACTTACTCGAGGCGATCAATGGATTGTCACTACAAGTCAATGCATGATTTAATGCATTGATTTCCCACATCAATGATAGCTATAATCAATTGGACGATCGTTTAAATAAGTTGGCCTCTCGATTTCCCCCATCAGACGATTAGGAAATCATTTGTTGGTTGAGTTCTACATGTTTTTTGGTTGGATTACATTATGATTTTGGATTGTTGTTTTTCTTAGGATATTTATTATCTTTTTTATCGATTGCATAGTTGGTTGCATTGAGATGTTCTTACTTTCATTATGTTTGAATGTCTTTTGGTTCAAAGGTACTACCATTTTATGTTATGTTATCTAATTGTTTATGCATAATTCTTCTTCACTTGTTTTTTTTTTATTCATTTGGCTCAAGTATTGTGCATTAATTCCCCTAGTTTTTCACGCTTATATTCTTTTTGATATTACAAAAAGGGGGATAAAATGTAAAATTTGCGTAAATTAGTTTTCAACTTAACTTTGAAAGCAAAATTCTTCAAGTTGGAAATTTAAATGAAATAATATCTAAAATGTTTTTTTGGGAGCTTATTTTTAAAATAATGTTTAAGATAGGGAGAGTTAGCAATTTTTTTCAAAATATTTTGTTATATCAAAAAGGGAGAGATTGTTAGCCCTAGTTTTTCAAGTATTTTGATATAACAAAACGTATATTAAAAATCTCCTACTTAAATTTGTAAAAATTGCTTATAAGTCCTTAAAATTATTTTCAAAGTGTTGGACAAAATAAACTTTTAAAAAGCCTTGAAATAACTTAGTTTTTGACAAATTTTTGAAATATGGGAGACTTCTACCAATACTTAGTGAAACCAGTATCGGTAGAACACAAGGTAGAAAAACCTTTGGAATGCTTCAAACTTCTACCGGTAGAACAAGGACAACTATCGATACAACTCTTGGTTCTACCGATACAACTCTTGGTTCTACCGATACAACCAAGACTTCTATCTATAGAACAAACTCTAGTGAGCAAGAAAATTTTGGCCTAGGACTTCTATCGATACCTTGGCCAAGACTACCAAAACAATTTATATTCTACCGATACTTGGAAGGCTTTTATCGAAATAAGTCAAGTCAATAGCCAAAGTTCAGCATCCCCTACACTTCTACTGATACTCTGATGGGTTTTTATCGATACTAAATGAAATCTTAAGAATTCTACTGATAAAAGGAGGGATTTCCAGATACAATGAATCCAACAGTCATATTGTGCACAGGTTTCTACCGATACAAGTGTCCTTCTACTAGAACAACGAAGCTGATGTCTGTATTAAATGTTGGTTTTAATCGCTGCTAAGACTTTATTTTACTTCTAACGGCTAAAAACATCCTCAAGGTTGTTAGAGGACTTAAATACAAGGTCAAGACTCCCCATTGAAGTCAACAAAGACAAGAAGCAAGTGCTTAAATTCAAAGAACTCATTTTTCAATCTTTCATCAATCTTCTACCAAATATTTCTTGTACACACTTGTGGGTTAAATTTTCAATCATTATTTCAAGTGTTGCAAGAGTGCTTAATTGTTGATCATTTACCTTCTAGAGGTATATTCTCATTCATTCTTATTTTCTCTCATTTTATGAGGTGTTACTTAAGGTTTTGGGTGGAAAACCTTAAGGGGGTGGTGGCTTTATCTTACCTTTGAAAAGATAAAGATTTGTAAGGTTAAACCTTCCCTTTAAAGGTTCAAATCTAGTGGATTTGAGAAATCCTTAGTTGAGGAAAGCTAAGGTAGTGGACGTAGGCTATTGTTTTGCCCGTCATGTCATTATTTTGTTTTTAAGTTTTTCTTCTCCTTATAGGTTGTTGTAAGCTTTTAGTTAATTAGTATGATTTAACAAAACATGTTCTTTCCTTCCATTCTTTGCTTACAAAGAATATGGTCATGTGATAAGCCGTGTTGATTTCGCGAATTTGCATTTTGGATTACGGAAAAACATGAATTTTAGTTTTTTCAAGCATTTTAATACACATATATGACAAAAATATGAAAGCAGGAGTGAGTCGTCATAGAATACTCAAAAAAAAAACTTGAAAAACACCATTGAAGTTGATTCTTAAGCAGATTTTCATCAAGATTGAAGATTCCTAGTTGATTTCTCAGGAGATTATCATGAGTTTCTTTATTTCTTTCAGTTATATTGTCTCTTGGATGTTTTTATTTGCAAGCATGAACTGATTTTTATAAATACCTAGGGGAGATGAACCCTATAATTAATTTTGTCTCTTGATTTTTATTTTACACAATAAATGCTTAGATTTTGCAGGCATAAACTGATTTATGTTTGATATGCTTAAATAAGAGGAGGAATAGACCCTATTTAAGAGTAGATATTGTGTAATTGAGTGGAGTTGCATGCAATCCTAGAAATAGGACGACTAAAATCTATCAGATTAGAGTCAAATCTAATAAGGGAAGTCATTTCACGACTTAATGCGATAATAAGGGTTTTAATTAGAAAGAAATTTCAATTAATCAACTTAGAGCCAGTTACTAAATAAAAGAATTGCGTAGTTTAGATTGATAATGACAGATGAAATCTAGACGGATTCTTTCCTGGGTATTATTTCGCTGCTTGGTTGTTACTTAAGTTATATTCTCATTCATTATTTCAAGTGTTGTGACTTTTTGCGAGAGTGCTTAATTGTTGATCATTTACCTTTTAGAGGTATATTCTCATTCATTCTTATTTTCTCTCATTTTGTGAGGTGTTACTTAAGATTTTGGGTAGAAAACCTTAAGGGGTAGTTGTTTTGATCTTACCTTTGAAAAGATAGAGATTTGTAAGGTTAAACCTTGCCCTTAAAGGTTCAAATCTAGTGGATTTGGAAAATTCTTAGTTCAGAAAAACTAAGGTAGTGGACTTAGGCAATTGAGGCCAAACCACTACAAATTCTTGAGTCATTCGCTCTTCTCAAATTTCCCGAAAACTTTTTTAAAAACACCAATTCACCCCCTCTTAGTGTATTTCGATCTTAACATCTATGTTTGATGTTCTTAAATCAGAGGAGGAATAGACCCTGTTTAAGAGTAGATCTTGTGTAATTGAGTGGAGTTGCATGCAATCTTAGAAATAGGATGACCAAAATTTACCGGATTAGAGTCAAATGTAATATGGGAATCCAGTGCACGACTTAATGCGATAATAGGGGTTTTAATTAGAAAGAAATTTCAATTAACAATCTAGAGTCAGTAAGTAAAAAATTGCATAATTTAGATTGATAATGACAGATGAAATCTAGACGGATTCTTTCCTAGGTATTGTTTCACTGCTTGGTTGTTAATCATTTATTTTCCAGATTTCTTCTTTGTTGCATTCGTAGTTAATTAATTTAGTTAATTTTAGTTATAATCAATAACTCAAATTTATCTTTTAAATAATAGGAGTACAATAATTACTAGTACATTTAGTCTTCATAGGAACGATATCTTTGCTTACCATAGCTATACTATTAATTGATAGCTGCAGTTGCCTTAATCAATTTTTTAGTTAATTCATGACGCATCAATGACTGATCGATATTACATTTACCTTGGTCAAATTAGATTATTGGAGTACATTAATATGAATCAAAATTAATATGTTTATTTATCTCTCCTTTGAAGTGAACATATAGGTTTTTTAGCATATAATAACGTTCATTATGGATAATACGTGTCTATCTTCGAAGATTGATTGCACGATCGATACTTTTGTTATCAATTAAAGAAATAAATGAGATTAATCTCTTTCACATATGGTCATATAATTTTGTCCTTAAAAAGCTAATCAGTCTATAAAATGTCTTCAAAAAACTGACCGACCAATCGATAAATTTATTTTTTCTAAGTTTATTGCGCAAATAAACTTGGTTCTAAATAATGGGCGATTGGAGAGTAGGAGGTAATCCGATAACTTTGTTCGTGTATAACATCCTGATGAGTATGCACTGGAAAGGTTTATGGGTGTTATTCAGTTTCCATGGAAATGTCATAGATTCTTTTATCCCGGAGAAGAAAAGCAAGAATGGAAAGAGGTATGGATTTGTGAGGTTTTTGAATATATTGGATGCTCAAAGAGAAACAAAAAGATTGAATGGTTTTGTGATTTTGGGAAATAGAATTTGGGTGATAAAGGCAACATTTAGTGGTAAAAGGAATATTTGGAAAAAAAAGTTATGCCTTCGAATCAAAGGGAGGAAATTCAGAGGAAAGGGAAGGAAAGAGAGGATGGAGATAGGGAAGAAATAATAGGAAAAGAAATCAATGATCAATCAAAGAAGGAGATGCAAGAAAGGACAAAAAAGAATCAAATAAAAATTGTCAAAGGACATGTGGAAGACGGACAACTATGGAATCTCCAATGCTACCTGGTAGGGGAATCGATGTTTCTTTATGGGACAAAAAGTTTGAATGAAAGAATAGCAAAGATCGAACTGGGTGAAATTTCAGTTAGAAGAATTCAGGGTAGATTCTTCCTAATCGAAGTTCCCGATGAAGAATTGATGGAGATACTAAAGCAAAACGAATGGGCATACTTGAAAGAATTCTTCATCAACATTGAACCTTGGTCGGAGAGGATTATCGTATCAAAAAGGGTGGCTTGGGTTGAGGTTTCAGGGGTTCCTCTACACTATTGGAACTATGAGACGTTTAAATGAGTGGATGGATTATGGGGTGAGTTAATATCAATGGGAGAAAACTGGACAATGAGGAAAAATTTTGAGACGATGGAACTATTAACTCTGATTAAACATCCATACCAATTAGATGAAATAATATAAGGATAAAAAAGAGGGGATTGATGGAATTGATTAAGGATAATTTAAGGAATAAAAGATTGCAACAGGAGAAACAAGATGGAGTTTCATCAGAGGTTGGATTGACTATCAGATTGGAATCTGAGTTATCTCCGATGCGAAGTGGAAAAGATTGGGAAGAAGAAGTTAATGCAACCTGCATCGAAAAAGAAGAAAATGAAAAAGTGAGTCAAAGTATGTCGATTGGAAAAATAAATACAAAATATAACTGTTGGAGCCCAATTTGTCCGGGCCCAAAAAATAAAACAAAAAAAACCAAAAAATAAACAAAAATCCTTTAATAAAAAGTCCTTTACAATTTCAAACCCATTTACATTATTTATTCCATACAAACCCACCAAATCGAAACAACCAAGGGCCCAAATCCAAAACTAAAGAGGGAAACCCTAATTTGCTAGGGTTTTCAACCGCTGCTCCCCTCCTCGTGCCACATCAGTCGTGTATTCTCGAGGCCACCTAACACCACCACGTTTCTACCACCACCACCGTCGTCAGATACCTGCAAGAAATAGAAAAGAAAGATGCCAAGAGCAAAAAGACAAATGCAAAAAAAAAAAGAGACACATGATTGTATTTTCGACTATAAAGCCATGAAAACACCTTGTATTCTCTCTTCTCTTTTTGATTTTTCTACAGATATTAGGGAAATAAAATAGAAACTTTCAAGAGCATATTCTGGTAGTATATTATCTACTTTTTTACTTTATCTTTTCTACATTTTCAAGAAAAAAAATAAAAGAAATAACAAATAAAAGCGAGTTAGAGATTTACCTGAGTGTAGCCACTGACGACGGCCTCCGAATAGTCCATATTCGTGAGAGCCTCATCAAAAAAGGGAAAATAAAAGGCTTCATTTTTTTGAAAATCATAAAAACGAAAATGTTTTATTTTTTGGGGTTTTAGACATTTTAAGGGCTTTAAAGGTATATTTTGGGAGTTTTAACCCCAGATTTGACCTCGGGGTTGAAAATTAAGTAAAAAACAAGTTTTTTTATTTCTCGGCCACCGTAGGCGGCAATCACCGTCACCGGTAATGTTGGCCCACGACGGACGGAGGCCAGACACCTATGGTCGGATGTATGAACAAAAGAGAGAAAATAGGAGAATGAAAAAGTTTTTAAAGGAGAAGGAAAACGAATTTTTTGAAAAAAAATTGACTTTTATAACAACATAAAACGACGCCATTTTGGGCCAACTCTGATGGCCTCAAAACGACGTCGTTTTGATGCTAACTCCGACCCGCCCTTAGGGTCTGCGTGTTTTCATAAAAATGGAGATTTGTCTTCGTAATCCTTCTTTGTTTTAGGAGTTTGCAATTTGGTCCCTAATTTTTTTATCTTTTAAATTCGGCTCTAAAATTTTATTTAGTTTTCGATCTAGTCCTTTGACAAGTGAGCTTTGGAGGTGACACATGGGGGCTTGAGAAATTTTCCCACTTAGCCCCTGTTTCTTTTAAACTGTTTCAATGTAATTTCATTTTTTTTTTCTAAAAATTCCTTTCATTATTTTGTTCTTTTAATTTTCCATTATCTTGGTTTTGTTTTTTTTTTAATTTAATCCCTTCTAATTTTTTTTAAATATATATTTACTTGTATTACTTGATTTGTTTCGCGTTTCAATTTTGCGAATACTTATTATTTTTATTTTCTTTTAAATTAATTTATTTGCTATTTATTTTTATGTCATGCTATATTTTGTCCTTTATTTAATTGTATATTTTTATATTGATCATGATTTAGTCATATATTGTTTTCACATAATTGTGTTTTAGATGTTTGTTATTTATTTTTTTTAATATACTGGTGTGATTACATGGTAGTATCATCCTCTTTTCCACTGGAGCTACTTATTGGGTTCAGATGTTTGTTATTAGTGCACCATTTAATCGATATTTATTACCTTATCATCATGACTATATTGTTGTTTGCATCATTATAATTTCCTTTATTTTTATAATTATGCTCATTAATATTCATGCAACCCTTGTAAAAAATATTTTAATAAAATAAATTTTGGTGCCTTTTTTATCACTTAAATTATTTCAAAAACGAGGCAATATTCACTTATTTAAGGGATTCGAAAAATTATGTCCTAACGTATTAGGTATGGTCTTTCGTTGAACTTATATACTTGAATATCCTCTTTAAAATCAAAATATCATATTTAGTTAGCAAATGTCCTTTATTTTCGAAAATTTGGGAATGTTGTGCTCTAACGTTTTGGACATGACTCCTCTTTCTCGATTGATTCGAAATAAAAGGACATTTCTTCATAAAAAATCGATTGTGTAAAACCTCAAGATATGTCATTTATTTAAGGATCGTATTTTAAATTTCACTCGAATTTTTAAATTTTTAACAATTAAGACATCAAATAATCGACTAGGTACAATTTTGGGCGTGTAAGGGTGTTAATCCTTCCTCACACGTAATCGACTCCCGAACTTTTTTTTGGATTTCTAAGACTAAAAGGTTTGTTTAAAAAATTTAAATATTTTATGGTGATCCAATCACACCAAATTAAAAAACTTTGGAGGCAACTCCATTTTCGTGGTTTAAAATAAAAATTGGGACTTAAAAAAAAAGTTTCAACAATAACTTTTTTAGCATCAATGGGAGTATACCAGCTAAGGGGGCAATGGATGATTTTCTTTTGGATCGGTGCAAAACTAAAATCAAAGTCTATTTTAATAGTAGAGGAATCAGAAAATCGGGTGGCAAGATTTGAAGATGAAGCAGATTTTTTTCAAACGATACAAAATATAAAAAAACGTGTTGAACAAGAGGATTCGATCTATGCGAGATATCCAGGAAAGAGTTTTAACAAAAAGGAAAAATTGAAAAGAGATCAAGGGATGAGAAAGGAGAAAGGAAAGGAACATAGTAGGAACGAAGTTAGTGTTGTAAATTTATTACTGTTGGATTCGGACATTAGCAATAGGAGAAAAGTTATCCTAAGAGAAGCACTGAAGACTTGGGAAGTGGGGAAAATATTGGGGTTGATAATGCTTAAATATGACATACTTTTGGATTTTAAATATATATAGAGAGAGAGAGAGAGTATGATCCTATTAAATTGGGCTATTTATTGTCTTTTTATATTGTAGGGACTAAGTGGTGATAGAAGATAAATTGGAGGCAAAAAGCATGGTTTTGGACGAGAATTTGAAGTTGTGTGAAGATGGAATGCTAAAAGAAGATAAAATTCACCATTATTCAATGTTGGCTTTTTAAAGGCAAATGCACCTATCAATTAATAGTATAGTCACGGTAAGCAAAGATATCGTTTCCACGAAGACTAAATGTACTAGCAATTATTGTATTTCTATTATTTAATCGATAAATTTGAGTGATTGGTTATAACTAAAATTAATTAAATTAATTAACTACGAATGCAACAAAGAAGAAATCAAGAAAATAAATGATTAACAACCAAGAAGCGAAACAATACCTAGGAAAGAATCTGTCTAGATTTTATCTGTCATTATCAACCTAAACTACGTAATTTTTTTATTTAGTAACTGACTCTAGGTTGATTAATTCATATTTCTTTCTAATTAAAACCCCTATTATCGCATTAAGTCATGCTATGGCTTCCCCTATTAGATTTGACTCTAATCCGATAGATTTTAGTCATCCTATTTCTAGGATTGCATGCAACTCCACTCAATTACACAATATCTACTCTTAAACAGGGTCTATTCCTCCTCTTATTTAAGCACATCAAACATAAATCAGTTCATGCTTGCAAGATCTAAGTATTTATTGCATAAAATAAAAGAGACAGAATTCATCATAGGGTTCATCTCTCCTAGGTATTTATAAAATTAGTTCATGCTTGCAAATAAAAAAATCCAAGAGACAATATAACCGAAAGAAATAAAGAAACTCATGATAATCTCTTGAGAAATCAACTAGGAATATTCAATCTTGATGGAAATCTTTTTAAGAATCAACTTCAATGGTGTTTTCAAGTTGTTTTTTTTTAGTATTCTATGACGACTCACTCCTATCTTCATATTTTTGTCATATATGCGTATTAAAATGCTTGAAAAAACTAAAATCCATGTTTTTCCATAATCTAAAATGCAAATTCACGAAATCAACACGGCCTACCACGTCACCATTTTCTTTGTAAACAAAGAATGGAAGGCAAGAACATGTTTTATTAAATCATACTAATTAACCAAAAGCTTACAACAACCCATAAGGGGAAGAAAAACTTAAAAACAAAATAATGACATGACAAGCAAAACAATATGAACAACAACAACAACATAAACCAAAACAATAACGACAACAATAATAATATTAACATCTCCTTGAGTGAGAGGTGATGAAGAAGAAGGGAGTCATTGAACATCTCCTTTTCTTAAGGCTAGCTCGTCGAGCAGTGTTTTCGGCTATCCAAGAAAGTTTAACTTTTTCTCTCTTCATTGCTATTGCTATTGCTTTGTAAACCGCCTTTAACAATGGGTGAAGGAGAGAGTTGGTTTGCTTCAAAAGAGTGGCCAATGAGGCCTTTATAAACAAAAACAATAACAACAACAGCAATAATATTAACATCTCCTTGAGAGAGAGAAGTTGAAGAAGAAGGGAATAGTTAAACATCTCCTTTTCTTAAGGCTAGCTCGTTGGGCAACATTGTCAGCTATCCAAGCAAGTTTAACTTTTTCTCCTGCCATAGATATCATTCCCACGAAGACTAAATGTACTAGTAATTATTGTACTTCTATTATTTAACTGATAAATTCGAGTGATTGATTATAACTGAAATTAACTAAATTATTGTCCTTCTATTATTTAACTGATAAATCCGAGTGATTGATTATAACTAAAATTAACTAAATTAATTAACTACGAACGCAACAAAGAAGAAATCAGAAAAATAAATTATTAACAACCAAGTACCGAAACAATACCCAAGAAAGAATCCGTCTAGATTTCATCTTTTATTATCAATCTAAATTATGCAATTTTTTTACTTACAAACTCAAGGTTGATTAATTGAAATTTTTTTCTAATTAAAACTCCTATTATCGCACTAAGTCGTGCAATGGATTCCCCTATTAGATTTGACTCTAATCCGGTAGATTTTGGTCGTCCTATATCTATGATTGCATGCAACTCCACTCAATTACACAAGTTTATTTTGTCCAACACTTTGAAAATAATTTTAAGGACTTATAAACAATTTTTGCAAATTTAAGTAGGGGATTTTTAATATACTTTTTTTATATCAAAATATTTGAAAAACTAGGGCTAACAATCTCCCACATTTGATATAACAAAACATTTTGGAAAAAATTGTTAACTCCCCCTATCTTAAACATTATTTCCAAAATAAGCTCCAAAAAAAACATTTTAGATGTTATTTCATTTAAATTTTCAACTTGAAGAATTTTGCTTTAAGAGTTAAGTTGAAAATTAATTTAAGCAAATTTTACATTTTCTCCCTCTTTTTTTAATATAAAAAATAATATAAGCGTGAAAAACTAGGGGAATTAATTCATAATACTTGAACCAAAAGAATAATAAAAAAACAAGTGAAGAAGAATTATGCATAAACAATTAGATAACATAACAAAAAATGGTAGTACCTTTGAACCAAAAAACATTCAAACACAATAAAAGTAAAAACATCCCAAAGCAACCAACTATGCAATCGATAAAAAAGATAGTAAATATCTTAAGAAAAACAACAATCCAAAATCATAATGTAATCCAACCAAAAAACATAATAAATATCCTAAGAAAAACTACAATCCAAAATCATAATGTAATCCAACCAAAAAACATGTAGAACTCAACCAAGAAATGATGTCCTAATCATCCGATGGGGGAAATCGAGAGGCCAACTCATTTAAACGCTCGTCCAATTGATTGTAGTGATCATCGATGTGGGCAGTCAATGCATTAAATCGTGCATTGACTTGCAGTGACAATCCATTGATCGCCTCGAGTAAGCGTACGGTGCACGGAGATAGCGAAGGGAGGAGAGCTGGATGTTCCTCATGTGAAGATAAAGGAGCATCAGAAGATGGAGGAGCTGTCGGTGGAACTGTCGATCCTTGAGCTGCCGAGGATTGGCGATCAAACTTTCGAACCCAATTCACTTCATCATCTAGATTCCAATTGCAACTATGGGCGATCGAGATATCGATGAAGGAATTAATGGCACAATTGGGGTCTACACTTGCATTTATGAGAAGGGTACGAAAGACATGAGAAAGGAAAGTACTGTAATTTAAGGTTTTGTTGCTAGACATCGATAATCTTATGATCTCGATAAGATTCAAAAAAATAATGGAAGGTAAGTTTAGGGGATTGTTGGTTCTAAAGCGATGTCACATCCAACAATCGGTGTGATGGAAGCCGAAATGCTTGTTGGTTAGGGCAATGGTCCAAGTGAAAAAAAGATGGAGGATACTATGAAGGTCCATGTCGTTGCCTACACAATCATTTGGCCTAACTAAAGAGGTGATAGAGTTAACTAAGTGAGTGTTCAGGTCGTGTTTAAGTTTAGCATTAGAGTAAAATGCCCGAACAAGGTTGTCGTAGCAAGGACCCCTATGTTGGAGACAATCGATCCAACCCCAATCGTGAAGTTGATCGAGGTATTTGAATTTAAGGGTATTTGCTAAGAAGTTTAGATCAACGGGATGAGATATTTGAACCAGACGGGTTGCAAAATAGGTGTTGAATTTTTTGAGAGCATCTTTATCCTCGAAACATTCAATTATCGAAGGATGATCTAAGGGAGTGGAAGAGGATTCACCTCTAGCGCGTTTAGTGGTGGGACGCTTACGAGATGTATAGGGAGGCATTCTATCTAATGAAAGGTTAAACTAATGGTTAATGGTTCGGGTAAAAAATGTACTTGTAAAAGAAAACAAAAAATATGAACAATTTATATTCCCAATAGCAGCATATGCAATTTTGAAATATGATACAATGATGTTATGAAATAGATACGTATATATATATATATATATATATAAACAGTATATATGTATAAAAAATATGTATATAAAATAGATAAGTATATATATAATACAGTATATATTTATAAAAAATATATATGTATAAATATATAATTTGTAAAAAAATATGTATATAAAATTACTAATCTAACTATGTTCTCCTAAAACTAACATTATTCTTAAATTTGAAAATAAATAAATAAATAAATAAAAAAAGGTAGATTTTACCTTAAAGATGAATGTGAGAAATGAGGAAAATTGACCCTTTTGAAAAAAATATTTGTTGAAAACGGAATGAAAGCACGTGGGAGGCAAGATTTAGTAAATAAATAAATAAAAAATGGTGGAAGGTGGGGTTGGGTAGTGGGGAACGAAAATGGGGATGGGGGTTTGGGGAGAAGATGACAAGAAAAGTTGTTAAAGAAATAGGGTTTTTGTAAAAAAAATAAACGCTATTGGGGGTATATAAATGCTCGCAACTACCAATACTTGTCCACTTCTACTGATAGAAGTGTACAGGTTTCGGTAGATACTGGGGTATATAAATGCTCGCAACTATCGATACTTGTCCACTTCTACTGATAGAAGTGTACATGTTTCGGTAGATGTTCGCTTCTATCGAAATCTTAAGAACGCAAATCCAAAAATGTCATTTTGGCACAGTTCTACCGATACATCCTATGTACTACCGAAACAACTAATCAGAAAATGAAAAATTATAGAGAAAGAAGTACGAAACACACATATAACACATATAAATCTATATAATGTCATATTTAAACAAATATTACTAGAAAATCAAGTAAAACATATATATGTAGACAAAACATACATAAAACAAAACAAGTGTCCGAGAATGTCAAAAAAATATACAAGAAGCTTATGAAGACATGTTCATTAGTCCTAACTCTCCTCTAATTGTCTAAAATCTCTCATTATCTAAAGGCTTTGTAAAAATATCGGCTAGTTGATGCAAAGTATCTACAAACTCTAGAACTATGTCACCTCATTTGAAACATAAAAAATGAATTATGCAAGTTTTCATTCTTTAAAATCAAATCATCGATTTGAGCTTGCATATCATTAAATTTCTTTTCCATTTCCTCTTTAACTATGATTAGAGACTTATTTTCCTCATTTAGTTTTGAAATAATTTTCTTATTCTTGGAGTTCATAGTCTCAAAATCTATAGTCAATTCATCGAATGCATCTTGTAACTCTTCAAAAGTATATTCATTTAATTTAGTAGAGTTTAAAGTTACCTTTTGTTCTTCAATAGTCATAAGGCATAGTTGCCCAACTTCATTTTCTTCCTTCTCATAGGAAGAATCACTATTGCCCCAAGTTGCCATCATGGCTTTCTTCTTTTGTTTTGATGCCCTTTTCTTCTTCAATTGTGGACAATCAAATTTTATGTGCCCGACTTTTTGCATTCATAGCAAATGATTAGGTCCTTTTCCTTTTTAGTTGGTTCATCCTTGATAATGTCTTTCCTTGGAAATCTTTTGACTTTGTTGAATTTCATGAATCTTCTAAATTTCCTTGCCAACATAGCCATCTCTTCCTCATCATCATCATCATCATTGGAATCTTCATCCTTCTCACTAGTTGTCGATTTGAAGGCAACTCCCACTTTCTTTGGCACTTCTTTGGTACTTCATTAGTTACTTTTGCATGGTGGTTGAACTTCATCTCGTATGTCAATAAGGAACTAATGAGCTCATTAAGGGAGAGTACATTGAGATCCTTTTACTCTTCTATTGTTGCCACTTTTGGCTCCCAAGATGTTGGAAGACTATTCAACATCTTTTTCACCATCTCCTTGTTGGGATAGATCTTCCCAAGGGCTTTGAGACCATTGATAATGTTGGTGAAGCGATCAGACATCTCCTTGATTTCTTCCTCCGATTTTGCCTTAAATAATTCATAATCAAGGGTGAGAAGACTTATCTTTGATTCCTTTACTCTATTGTTCTTTCATGGGTGACCTCAAGCTTGTCTTTTATTTCTTTGGTGTTGTTGCACAAGGAGACTCTATTGTACTCATTTGAACTAAGAGCACAAAATAGAGTGTGCATAGCCTTTGCATTCAATTGCACCAACTTGATATTGTGATCATCCCATTCATTCTCTTCTTTCGGAATAATGAAACCTTCGACCCTCTTCATTGGAATGGATGGCCCATTTGTGATTATTCTTCAAAATTCATAGTCATTGGCTTGAACAAATAACTTCATTCTTGTTCTCTAATAAGAGTAGTTAGTACCATTGAATAAAGGAGGTCTCCCAGTAGAGTGCCCTTCTCCCAACATGATGAAATTTTGCTTCAATGCCAGAAGCACATCTCTTTACTTGTCATCTCCATCTTGGTTAACTTTCGGATCCTTTTCTCTTGGTTGTAAGATCGTCTTTAGAGTTCTAGCTCTGATATCAATTGTTAAGACCGAAATACACCAAGAGGGAGGTGAATTGGTGTTTGAAAAAAGTTTTCGAGAATTTTGAGAAGAAAAAATGACTCAAGAATTTATAGCGGTTCGGCCTCAATTGCCTACGTCCACTACCTTATCTTTCCTCAACTAAGGATTTCCCAAATCCACTAGATTTGAAGGTAAGATAGAACCACTACCCTTTAAGGTTTTCTACCCAAAAACTTAAGTGACACCTCACAAAATGAGAGAAAATAAGAATGAATGAGAATATACCTCTCAAAGGTAAATGATCAACAATTAACCACTCTCACACAAAGTTACAACACTTGAAAGAGTGATTGAAAACTTAACTCATAAGTGTGTACAACAAATATTTGGTAGAAGATTGATGAAGGATTGAAAAATGAGTTCTTTGAAGTTAAGCACTTGTTTCTTGTCTTTGTTGACTTCAATGGGGAGCCTTGACCTTGTATGTAAGTCCTCTAACAACCTTATGGACGTTTGTAGCCGTTAGAAATAAAATAGGATCATTGCAACCATTAAATCCAGCATTTAATGTAGACAACAGCTTCGTTGTTTCGGTAGAAGGACACTTGTATCGGTAGAAGCCTTTGCACAATATGATCATTGGTCGTTGTATCGGTAGATCCCTCCTTGTATCAGTAGAACTTTGAGGGTTTCATTTGGTATCGATTGAACCCATCAGAGTATCGGTAGAAGTGCAGGGATGCTGAATTTTGGCTACTGACTTGACTTATTTCAGTAGAGGCCTTCCAAGTATCGATAGAACATAAGTTGTTTTGGTAGTCTTGGCCATGGTATCGGTAGAAGTCCCAAGCCACAACTTCCTTGCTCGTTGGAGTTTGTTCTACTGATAGAATTCTTGGTTGTATCGGTAGAACCAAGAGTTGTATCGGTAGTTGTCCTTGATCTACCGATAGAAGTCTAAAGCATTCCAAAGGTTTTTCTACCTTGTGTTCTACCGATACTTATTCCACTAAGTATCGGTAGAAGTCTTCTAGACTTCAAAAATTTGTCAAAACTAAGTTATTTCAAGGATTTTTAAAATTTTATTTTGTCCAACACTTTGAAAATAATTTTAAGGACTTATAAAGATTTTTTGTAAATTTAAATAGGGGATTTTTCATATACTTTTTGTTATATCAAAATACTTGAAAAGCTAGGGGTAACAATAGATCAATAACCTAGAAATATCAAACCAAGAATTAACCACACATAATTGAGAACAAGATCTAAGTATTTATTGCATAAAATAAAAATCAAGAGACATAATTCATCATAGGATTCATCTCCCCTGGGAATTTATAAAATTAGTTCATGCTTGCAAATAAAAACATCCAAGAGACAGTATAACTGAAAGGAATAAAGAAACTCATGATAATTTCCTGAGAAATCAATTGAGAATCTTCAATCTTGATGGAAATCTGCTTAAGAATCGACTTCAATAGTGTTTTTCAAGTTTTTTTCTTAAGTTATGACGACTCACTTCTATCTTCATATTTTTGTCATATATGCATATTAAAATGCTTGAAAAAACTAAAATCCACTTTTTTTCGTATTCTAAAATGCAAATTCACGAAATCGACAAGGCCTACCACATGACCATCTTCTTTGTAAGCAAAGAATGGAAGGCAAGAACATGTTTTATTAAATCATACTAATTAACCAAAAGCTTACAACTACCCATAAGGAGAAGAAAAACTTAAGAACAAAATAATGACATGATGGGCAAAACAATATGAACAACAACAATAATATTTACATCTTCTTGAGCGGGAGATGCTGAAGAAGAAGGGAATCGTTGAACATCTCCTTTTCTTAAGGCTAGCTCGTCGGGTAGCGTTGTCGGCTATCCAAGCAAGTTTAACTTTTTCTCCCATCATTGCTATTGCTATTGCTTTGTAAACCGCCTTTAACAATGGGTGAAGGAGAGAACTGGTTTGCTTCAAAAGAGTGGCCAATGAGACCTTTATATAGAGAGTGAGATGAGACGAACATTTGAAGGCCTAAATTTTCATGTGGAATTTTAAGGGTAATTTAGAGAATTAAAGAGTGACCTTACATGTAAACAAATCCATTTGTTAATACTATAAATAATATTTGGTAAGATAATCTAATTTTTTTTGCTTATTATGGCAATAAAATTCACCATTATTCAATGCTGGATTTGTTCTAATCATTACCTTAAATAAACTATTTTTATTTACCGTGGGTAGTGTAGAAGATAAGTAAAAACCAAGTTTATTTGCGCAATAAACTTAGAAAAAATAAATTTATCTATTGGTTGGTCGGTTTTTGGAAGACATTTTATAGATTGATTGATTTTTTAAGGACAAAATTATATGATCATATGTGAAAGAGATTGATCTCATTTATTTATTTAATTCATAACAAAAATATCGATCATGCAATCAATCTTTCAAGATAGACACATATTATTCATAATGAACATTATTATATGCAAAAAAGATTATATGTTCACTTCAAAGGAGAGATAAATAAATATATTAATTTTGATTCAAATTAATGTACTCAAATAATCTAGTTTGACCAAGATAAATGTAATATCGATATGTTGTCATCTATATTTTACAATTAAGAAAACATAAAATATTTGAGTAGAAAATATAAACATTTTTTATTTTTGTTTAAATTCATAATTATCAAAAGTGCAGATATTCTCATACATAAGTTTTCATATGTAACTCGTAAAATATATTAGAAAAGAAATCATGAACTACGTAAATCAAACAATCTCCTAAAATGTGTATAATTTACAATGAATTTTATTATAGGTTTCGAAAATTTCCCATGCTAGAAAGCGAATGAACATACTAATTTAAATTTGAATGTAATCATAATAGTTATTTTGGATGATAGTCTTTATTCATGTGTAAACATATAGTATTTGTCAGTGTTTAAACTATACACCTACTCTTTATTAAAATTTACCAACGTTTCTTTCCCCTTCCAATATAAACCCCCTATATTTTATTCTTTTTCAATTCAATCTCATCTCAACTCTCTCTCACTTTCTCAATTCTCTCCCAAATCTCTTTTAGATTTCTTTCAATTCCCTCTTGGTTCTCACTCAATTTTTATTCCTCTCTCAACTCTTTTTTTTATTAAAATTTTAATAAGTTTTTTAAATTAATTTTTATATTACAATTTTTTTCGTATTTATTAAAATTAGTAATGGCATAATCTCTAATTCGTTTGGATGGCTATCACATTTCAATCGATAAATTACAAATGGTAAAAAGTTTTTTTATTATATTTAATCTAATTTAATTTAAATATTTTGTTATATTAAAATTTAAAATTTTGTATGTTTTTTATATATAGTCGGAAGATCAAATTTTGTTGACGTATATTTGGCATCTACCCGCTCCGCCATCATCTTTAATCGAACTATACTTGAGAGATGCGAAATTTTTGCATGTGGCCGGCATGGGTAGGGGTTTAAATATGACCTCACACTTGTTAGCGCGTTGGTGGAAAGGTGGAGACGCAAGCGGCTAAAATACTTAAAAAAAGGGAAGAGGAGATCACGAGATTCGGTGGCTACACCAACTTCATCACAAAGGTTGGCACCAGCCCAACAAGAAGTTGGTGAAGGAAGTTGTTGATCAATATTAGAATCGTTCTAGTATTGTTGCTAACGTTACAATAACCTACAACGTCACACCCTATGGTTGAAACGAACGGAATCCAAACACAATTGATGTTATGTTTAGCTATCACATGATTTAAATTAATTATTGAATTAATTAATTTTGACAATTAAATATTAAATACATTATGTGTATAAATTTATTGTTCACGAATAGAGAACATAGTTAATATTAATATATGAGTTTAATTTATATAAAAGTTTAACATTAACTAAATATAGTTTAACGAAATTATTAATAATTTCGGTCAAATATTAAAACATGCAAGTTAATATTCTTTTAGAAAGGATATAATGTTTTAATAACTTTTCATATATTTCTCTAAAGGAATAATTTTGTTTTAATATGATATATTAAATAAAAGGAAATTATATAGCAAAATTGTGCCATCAATAAAAATGCTCTCTAAAAAGTTTAGAGGGCGATTGTCATACGTTATCACACCGGGTGGATTCCGTAGAGGTCGAAACTTTTTGTTGCAGCTTGAGATCGAAATACATTTGCACAATAAACGATAGTTAATTTTTTAGACGATTAAAGGTAAATACCCTTTTCACCTCGATTCGTTTCTCACATATGAATCTCTGATTGTGATAACTGAATTTAATCTACATCATGGAGTGTACCGACGATATAACAGTTTTATTAAATCGTACTAATTAACCAAAAGCTTACAATAACAATGAAGACAACAACCCGTGAGGAGAAGAAAAACTTAAAAACAAAGCAATGACTTGACCACGAAATGAAATTACAAAAACAAAATGACAATTTCGTCATATTCGATTACTCAAACGTCTACGAATATGACAACTTATTGAGGATAAACCAACATGAAACAAAGTTTATCAACAAAGAACCGAGATTGCAGAGTGAAAAGTTGGAGGGTTAATTTTTGTAATCAACTGGTTTCTTCTGTTTCACTACCACTGCTGCTGCATTCACCACTGAAAAACCCGAAATAGTTCCTTCCAGACTCACTTGCAGGGTAACTGCTTCCTAGTGGTCCTAAAGGGTAATGTCCTAGCCCCTCATCTTGACCGCCAAAAAGCCCTAAATTGTCGCCTTCAGGTAGATCGATATCGGTGTTAGGGAATTCGAATATCATGAAAGGGGGTGCACTTGAGCTACCGCCAGATGGTGGTCTTGGCAGCCTCAACTGATCAACAACAACATTTGAAGAGCTACCCTTACTAAATGGAGGCCTTAGCGACCCCTCTTCTGCAACAACACTTGAGCTTGCACCAAATGAAGGTCCTTGCACCGAGAGGTGCGATGAAAGACTTGAGTTGCCAGCACCACCATATGGGAGTCCTAGAAGCCCCCCACCTGAAATGGGTTATGAGACTTACCACTCGATATGCTGCTACTAGCTCCACCTCCAACCATAGCTTTGGCATCGCCAATTTAGTCTGTAGTTGCAGGGCTTTGGGATGGTGGTGGTAAAGGAACATCTCCTTCAGCGAGAGTAGCTGATGAAGGAGGGAATCGTTGATAATATTCTCTACGTTTCCTGAGGTTAGTCCACATTGTTTCTGCATACCACATCATGAAATCAAGTTCATTAACATTAAAGTCATCCAACATCTTACCTTGATGTATTTGGAGCATGAACTTGCCTAGCTCAAGTTCCATGTTTTTCCTGTTCATCTTGCAACTTGGAAATCTTCACTTTCATATAGGTCTCCAAGGTCATCATTTTTCTTAATGCGTACAAACTCAGGAGCGTGATAGAACTTTTCAATCAGTCGTTACACCTCATCATGGGATGGCCATACCACTGGCGGTTGTTCATCGGGACTATATATAACAAGACAAGCTTCTGTACCACACAGGGTTGTAAGCTCCATCACTTTTTCTCACCAAGCCTTGCCTCCTTGCCTTGAGGCTAGCTCGTCGGGCAGCGTTGTCGGCTATCCAAGCAAGTTTAACCTTTTTCCCTGTCATTGCTATAGTTGAAGCCCAATTTGTCTAGGTCCAAACTAAACCCATTCTTTTTAAATTTATTTTAAAGTGAAATTTATTTTAAATTTAAATTTGTTTAAAAATTTAAATTTATTTTAAATTTAAATTATTTTTAAATTTAAAATTATTCTAAATTTAAATTAATAATGTCCCAAAATTACAAATTCAAAGTCCAATATACATTATAAGATCCAATTAAGCCCAATTACCCACCAAAATCCTAACCCAAATACAACAACCCTTACCCAAACTTCTACAACCCAAATGGCCTAACCTAAAATCAGAAAATCCTAAATTACAAGTGGGTCTGCTACCACCTCCATCTCAGCCACTCACGCGTTGCCATGTCAGCACCAAGTTGTACCGGTAAGTTGCCATTGCCACCACCACCATCACTGCTGAACCTACACTGCAAAGAAGACAAGACTCACATTTAATTGAGAAAAATCGAAAACCATGATTGTAAACATGGCTTTAAAAGTCAAATTCAGAACATTTGTAAGGAGGTTTTTTTCTATGACCCTCTACATTCGAAATTAAAAAAAAAAGCAAATAGGAAGCATTCGAAACTGGTTGCAAAACTCATATTAGATTTTAGCAGTTATCAGTATCCCCAAGGTATACTATTAGAATACATACATATTTATCATTTACTGACGATTCGAATTTCAAAATAATTTACTTTTTAAATATATTAACATATTTATTTATTAAGTTATTATGGTCATTTATTATTTCTAAACACGCATTTATTGTATATTAAGTATAATAAATAAATATTAATTAATAATAATATTAATAAAAAAAAAGAAGCCGAGAGGACATACCTGTTCGTGAAGCCACTGTCGCTGTCGTTTGAGTCGATGGGACTTCTTTGATCTCGTCCACGATGGTGAGAGGTGTTTTAGAAAACAAATTCGAGGCAAAAAAAAAAGATTAGAACCTTGATAAAAAAAAATAGATCAAAGTTTAGATCTAAATCCCTTTTAAAATATAACAGGAAATATATGAAACAAATCAAAAAAAACTTGTTTCGTTTTTTAAATCCAGATTTAAAATCTTTTGAAACTGAAAGATTTTTAAAAGGTAATTTTTTTTTGGATTCAGAGTTTTAAAGCCCGATTTACGACGTTTTAAAAGAATAAATAAAAAAAGGGAGAAGTTTTTACCTTACACCGCCATGGATGGCGACACGTGGTTGCGGTGCGAAGGCGGAGCGACGATCGGACGGCAGCCAGAGTATGGACGGACAGAGGGTACCCCAAGAATGCTTCAGAGAAAAATGGGGGGGCTGACTTTTTTTTAAAAAAAAAAACCTAATGAGAAATGAATTTTTTTTTAAAAACTTAGCCTTTTATAGGCTCCAGAAATGGCGTCGTTTTGAGGGCTGAGTTTCAGCCCCAAAACGGCACCGTTTCATGCTTGACCCGAATTCGACCCGACTCGACCCGCTCTAGAGGATCCGCGTGTTTTCATTAAATGGTCTATTTATGCAATTGGTCCTTTCGCTTTTTTTAAAATTTTCAATCTCGTCCTTTTTGAACTTTTGTTTAATTTTAAGTTTGCCCATGAATTTAATTTAATTTTCAATTTAGTCCTTTAACTCTCTAAAAGCCTGAGAAGATGCCATGTGTCCATTTTTGGTTATTTGTACAAATGGTCCTTTCTATTTTTGATTTGTTTTAATTTCATCCTTAAATCAAGTTTTGTTTTATTTGAAATTAGCCTAGTAATTTTAAAAGCTTTAAAATTGGTCCTTTGACCCCAAAATGCCTGAGAAGCTACCACGTGACCCATCTTTTTTGGATTTATTTCCCAAAAGGTCACTGAACTGTCTAGAAATCATATTTTGACCCTTAAACATTTCCAAAATCACATATTTACCCTAAAATTTCTCAAATTACATTTTTACCACGTATTTCCAAAAATTACATTTTTGCCCTTGAACTTCTCAAAAATTACATTTTTGCCCTCGAACTTCAAAAAATTACATTTTTCCCTCAACTTTCAAAAATTACCTTTTTACCCTCGAACTTCCAAAAATCACATTTTTACCCTCAAACTTCTCAAAAATTACATTTTTATCCCGTATTTCCAAAAATTACATTTTTGCCCTTGAACTTCTCAAAAATTACATTTTTGCCCTCGAACTTCCAAAAATTACATTTTGGCCTCGACTTTCAAAATTACCTTTTTACCCCCGAACTTCCAAAAATTACAATTTTGCCCCTAAACTTCTCAAAAATCACATTTTTGCTCTTGAACTTCAAAAATCATATTTTTACCCCTCAAATTTCCAAAATTACCATTTTACACCATTTTTGCTCCCAAACTTCCAAAAGTCACATTTTCGACCTCAAGTTTTCCAAAATTACGTTTTAACCCTAAACTCTCTAAAATTTCATTTTCGACCCTATTTTTTTTCCTTTCTTTTACTTTCGTTTATAAATTTTTAACCTTTTTTAATTAATTTTGTATTTTCTCATTTATTTTGATTCATAATTTTTATTTTATTTTTCTCATATTTATTTTCGTATATTTGTTCATTCTTTATATTATTTAAGTTTATCATTAATTGCATAGCTCGTATTTAATTTGCGTACTCATTTTTATCTCTATTTTTTAATTAAAGTCATTTTTTTTATTTTTCTTCAAAATATTTAAAATCGAGCCAATATTCCTTTATTTTGGGTTTTGAAAATTTGTGCCTTAACTTACTAGGCGCGATTTTTCTTCAAATTGGGATAATCGAATACCCTTTTTCAAGGTTTAAAGTTTACAACAAAGGAAAGCTCATTATCTCCGGATCTCGAAACATTATGTCCTAACTCACTGGACGTGACTTTCTTCCTTGATCCCTTCGAAATAGCGAGACTTCCAAATGAAAATCGATTTCTTTCTTAAACATGACTTATACATTTAAGGATCGTACTTTAAGACTTTATTTGAGTTTTCAAAATTTTACAAACAAGACCCTAAAATAATCAATGTGGTACTAATTTTGGGTGTGTGGGGGTGCTAATCCTTCCTCTCACGTAATCGACTCCCGAACCCATTTTCTGGATTTCGAAGACCAAAATATTTTCCAAAACATATTTTAAATGTTTTGTGGTGATCCAATCACACAGAATAAAAGATTGGTGGCGACTCCCATTTTTCCAATTTTTGATTTTTTTAAAATATTGTCCGAGACCCGTTTGTTTTCCCAAAAATAAACGTTTCAATAGCTATTGCTATTGATTTGCAAACCGTCTTTAATAATGGGTGAAGGAGAGAAACATTTCAATAGCCTTTACTTAGTTAATGAGATGAGACCAACATTTGAAGGCCTAAATTTTCATGTGGGTTTGAAGGGTAATTTGGAGATTCAAAGAGTGAAATAACATGTAAACAAGTCCAAGAATAATGTTTGGTAAGACAATCTAATTTTTTTTCTTGGAAATAAAATTCACCACTATTTAATTGTGGATTTGTTTTAATCATTACCTTAAATAATCTATTTTTATTTACCGTGGGTACGATAGAAAATAAGTAAAAAAACTAAGTTTACTTGCGTAATTAACATAGAATAAGTAAGTTTATTGATCGATCGATTAGTCGGTTTTTTAAAGAGAAAATTATATTATCATATGTTAGAGAGATTGATCTCATTTATCTATTAAATTCATAATAAAAAGCACGGCTAGTGCAATCAATCTTCCAAGATTGACATGTATTTGTTTTTTACAACATTCATTCTATTTTGAAACAAAATAGAAGCAAACAATCTGCACCAGTAGATACAACATAACAGATACAAGTACCACACATCTTAAATGTTGCAGCATCAGCATAAACCAACACACACCAATGCATCATCCTTAAGCACTAACAGCAAAATACATCACCTGAATCCCATCAACTCCGACCATCATCACCACCATGCTTTGAAAGTAGATTGACGAGTAGCCCCTACAGACACCAAAGCTACTGCCAATTCATTCCCATTCTGTTCAACCACAGTAAACTCCACCTCCCACTTGTACCCTTTTATGCTTTGAAAGTAGATTGACACGTATTATCCATAAGGAACGCAATTATATGCTAGAAAACTTATATGTTCACTTCAAAGGAGAGATAAATAAACATTTTAATTTTTATTCAAATTAATGTACTCCAATAATCTAATTTGACCAAGATAAATAAAATATTGATTCATCGTCATTTATATTTTACAATGAAGAAAACGTATAGTGTTTAAGTAGAAAATATAAGCATTTCTTTACATATTTTCCTTGTACTCCAATTTATATTTTCCCTGTATCACTGACATCTTTACATGTCAACAAAAGAAAAATAATGTTTTCAACACTTTTGTAGAATTAATAGTTATTTCTAACACTTCATACTTTTCTTGCAGCTAAGTGCCCCTCCTAGATGAGTGAGTCTTCCAACAAAAGTTCCAGGCTTGGCTTCAATCATATATTTCTTGTTAAATGTGAACTGGGAAGATGAGGATGGCATACAAGTTCTAAAGAAGGCTCCATTCATGAACAAGTCTCCTTTGGATCTCCAATACCCAAGTTTTCCATTTTGACTATGGTGCATAATTCCTATGGGTTATCTATATAAATTCAATGAAATAAAAAGTTAGTGGAACAACAACATATACATTTAAGGTCAAACAATGTTTATTACTATTACCAAAACAAAGAAAGGCTATCAACTTTTTTATTATACTTTAATGTACCTCTTTCGCTAAGGGGTCATTTGGAGCAACAAACCTATTGCCTTGGTTGATAATGGTAGGATGTGTGCTACCGCCAATGGCATACATTTTCCAATGAGTGTAGTCATTGTTAACAACATGAATGAATGCACCCAAAAAAATCACCTAAAAGAAAAAACAAAGAATGTTAAGTTGAAAAATTCGAGACATCTTGTTTAGTATTCTGTGATAAAACATACATTGTTATGATGAGTGAAATGGCAGTTTAAGATGGTGATAGAAGTGAAACCCTGGATTGCATCAATGAGTTCATCTTGGCATTCAAACATGGAAATATGATCTATCCAAATGTTTAATGATCCAAATATGGAAATCCTATCCCCATCATTGACCGTTCGAAAACCAAAGTGTTCTTCGAAGTCCTTGATAAGGCCACCGCAACTTTCAACAACATGGTGAACATGAATGTTGTGAATGATGACATTATGCATAAATTGTAGTGTAATGCCACATCCATAAGCTATATAAACATTTGCTCCACGACCATCAATCTTTTTATCACTTTGAACTATTAGCTCTTGTGATAATTTAATGTTCATATCATGAGAAAAAATGATCCATAATGGCTTCGTTTGTATCACAGCATGACGTAAAGTTCCTGGTTTGGGATTTATAACATCATTATCAAAATTATCTATCACCACATAGTATTCTCCTTGTTGTCCACCATGAGTTTTGTGTCCAAAACCAAGCACATAATTTGCCAATCTTTTGCGATCCTCGGCCTAATTCTTCATGCATCGCCAACACCTATCAATAAGATTGGTTGCCAAGCACAATGCCACTTAAACACGAGGAACGACAGCTGACCTAGGTTTGAGGAAACCGATCGTCTAAGGATATAAATAGGACCCTTAGCACTTAGGTTTTAGACACCTTTTAGCCTTCGTTTTAATTTCCTTTGTATTTTCTTTTCTGTTTTGGAAGTGAGATTTGTAACTTTGAATAATTGGTTGCAGAATTATTTCCCAACAAGATTGCTATACAATTCAAGTTTCTTACACTTCATTGATTTAATTCTATGTTAAGTTATATTATTGTTTTTATGATGTTTAGAGAAACCATGAGGAACTAATACCATTACAGGGGATTAGGGAGTGGAAGTATGGATATTTGATGATTGTATAATAGGGATTTGCAAACGGATCAACTGTTTGGGAACGGAAGAACATGAAACAAACACTAGACCTAACAACCCTAGAAAGTCATATAGGTGGGAATGAATCCAAAATTGGTATTGTCCGTTCGTGAACACTTTTACCCAAACCAGTTTAGACTATGACATCTAGCGATAAGTAATCTCTACTAACTCGTTATGTTGGTGGAAGATTGAAAGATCCTACTAAGGAAGCGACTAGTTGATTGAAGCAAAGTCCCCAAAATTGATGGTTGAAGAATTCATACTGAAGCGACCTGAATCTCCCCAAATTTGTTTATCGAATCTACTTATCTCTTTCCCTTTGCTTTATTTTATTTCCTTTAATTTTATGTTTTACAATCACAAACCTTTTATTTCATAATCGTACTATAAACCTAAAGATAGTATAATTGAAATAAATAAAGAAACTCATGATAATCTCCTAAGAAATCAATTCGGAATCTTCAATCATGACAAAAATCTACTTAAGGATCGGCTTCAATAGTATTTTTCTAGTTGTTTTCTTGAATATTCTATGACGACTCACTCCTATCTTCATATTTTTGTCATATATACGTTTAGAATGACTGAAACACCTAAAATTTATGTTTTTCCACAATTTAGAGTGCAAATTTGCAAAAGCGACACCACCTACCACATAGTCGTGTGGCAGGCTGTGTGGCCAAGCCATGTGGAATCGGTCAACCTGCATGGCTCCTATAGTTTTCTCCTATTTTCCAGTTTTCACTCCTTTTGCTTGAAAATGCTCTATTAAGCATAAAATAATAATTTACAGGATAAGGAGTATAAAATTCACTATTAAGGCCAAATAATCATCCAAAAATTCATTGAGAATAAGATTAAAATATATTACTTTTAACACTCATTAGTCGTCATCTATATTTTACAATGATGAAACATATAGTATTTGAGTAAAAAAATCTAAGCATTTCTAATTTTTTTCAGATTCATAATAATCAATGTCGAAACCATTTTTTTGAAAAAGACCCCGCTTTTATTTTAAAATAAAAAATGGAGTCGTCACCAATCCTTTTTACTTGGTGTGATTGGATCATCGTAAAATACTTAAGTTCATTTAAAAAAAAATTTGGTCTTCGAAATCTAGATAATTGGTTCGAGAGTTGGTTACGTGTGAGGAAGGATTAGCTCCCTCACACGCCCAAAATTGGTACCTAGTCGATTTTTTAAAAGTTCTTATTTGTTAAAAATTTGAAAACTTGAATAAAAGTTAAAATGCGATTTCCTAATGTATAATTTATTTAACGTTATTTTAAAAATTAAACTTTGTGGAGAAATGCCCTTTTGTTTTGAATTAATCAAGAAAAAGAAGTCATGTCCAAGACGTTAGGGCACAACATTCTCGAATTTTCGAACATAAAGGTCATTTGTTTAACCAAATATTAAATATTTTGTTTTGAAATAGAGTATCCAATTACATAAGTTCAACGAAAAACCATACCCATGATGCTAGGGCATAATTTTTCAAATCTCTTAAATCAAAAAATATTACCTTGATTTTTTTAAAACAATTTAAGGTGCTCGGTTATTTCAAGTTGAAAAGAAAAATTGCACCTAGTAAGTTAATGCACAATTTTTTAAATTCCAAAATAAGGAACATTGTCTCGATTTTTTAGGTAATTTATGTATTTTAAAAAACGATATACAATTTATTTTGTTGAAATATTTTACTAAAGATGAATAAACATACATGTAATTTACAATTAAAAAAAAGACAAGCTAACGTAAATATGCCTGCATGGAATACATTAAAGGAATACAATTAAATTTAAATTACAAGAATATAACATAAAATAAAATAAATAAATAAGCAATATATATATAGGAAAATAAGTTAAATTTGAACATATATAAAAAATAATAATAACTAGATAAAGGGGTAAATTTTAAAAATAAAATAAAAGGATTTGATTTTAAAAAAAGTAGAATAAAATGGAAAATTTTGAAAAACAAAACAGTATAAGGGTCAAATTAAAGTTAAAATAGGTAAAAAATAAAAAAAATCTAAAAGAACAAGGGTTAAATTCAAATATTTGGAAAATATAGGGGCTGAGTGCGAAATAGTCCCTAACTCGTACACGTTTCACCCCAAATAGATTTAAGGTTAAAGGATTTATTTGTAAAAAGGGGTAAACTTTCGGGGCCAAATTGAAAAATGAAACAGATGCGAAATAAGGACCAAATCGATTAAGATTGAAAGGCTGGAGGACCAAGTAAGCAAATCCCCCTTTTTTTCAAAACACGTGGATCCTAAGGGGGATCCAATCGAGTTCGGGTAAGGGCATCTAAACGACGCCGTTTTGAGGATAAAGTGCACACCTCAAAACGACGCCATACAGAGGTTATTATAAAACTTAATTTTTATTTTTAAAATTTCATTCTTAACTTTGTTAAAAAAAACTTTCAAAAACCCTTTTTTTCCTTTCTAAGCATCCCATGCTTGGTCATCAAAGGCCGCCGTTGGCTTTACCGTCGACCATCATCAATAGCGACGGTGATCGTTGCCTACGGTGGTCGGATATTTCCAAAAGGAGTGTTTTTTGCTCCTTTCTTCGTCCTCATATCAGATCTAAGGATAGATCTATCGAAAACGAGCAAAATACCCTCAAAAGGTTCTTTAAAACATTCGATTTTCTAGGGTTTTAAAGCGTTTCTTTTGGTTTTTTCTCTTTCACGAAAATTCGCCTTCTATCTTGGTCAAAATCAAATCTCCTCTAGAAAAGGCTTTCTTCACCTTATAGGGCCCTTCCTAATTTGGCATCCATTTTTCTCGGAGGTCTTTTGTAGGCAAGATCCTTTTCAAAACCAGAGCTCCCTTGTGGAATTATCTAGAGTTGATCCTTCTTTGTCATAAGCCTTTGTTATTCGTTTTTTGGTTCATTTGATCATGACGGATGACTTTTAGCCTCCTTTCCTCGATCAATGTTTAACTTATCAAATCTAGATTGACTTCATTCTGCTTTGGATGGAGGGAATATTAACTTCAAAGAGGTAAAATTACCTTTGTTTAGTAAACTAATGAAAGAGGTGTTGCCTCGATATAGGTCCCGATAGACGTTCGAATAAGCGTAGAGAGTAAATGTTGACTTCTCATGCCAAGCCTTTGTAGGTTTCTGCTATTTTCCAATCAATCCTTTGATGTTCTTATTGGTTGCCTCTACTGTCCCATTCACTTTTTGGCAATGTGGCGTTGAGTTATGATACTTGATCTTTAATTGGCCACAAACTTTCACTATCGTGCCATTGTTCAAGTTGTCATTGGATATGACCCTTTTTGGCATTTCATATCAACATATAATCTATTTTTCAAGAATTTTCTTAACTGCCGATAGAAAGTAGCTTCTACCCATTCGATGAAGTAATGAATCGATGCCCATTGGAAGCTTTTGGCAAGATTTGCTCGATGATGATCATGCCTCACATAGAAAAAGGCCTTGACGTGAAGAGGTGAAAGAGATACATAGATGTTCAAAATGCCCTTTGCGGGTTTTCATCTTGAATTTTTCTTTCCCTCTTTTTTCTTTTCTTTCTTTGTATTTCAAAATGCCCTTCGTGAATTTTCATCTTGACCCTTTTTTTTGTTTTATTTTGGGCCTCTTTTTTAATAGCATGTCAGGCTTTATTCGTCGAAGTTTTTGTTGAATTGGATTGCATTCCTCCTTTATGGGAGCCTGTGTGTTATGACATCAGTTCCTTAAACCCGGCATGTTTTGATAGGACCATGCAAAGACCTTTGGATTCTCTAGGCAGCTTGCCTTGTTTCTGCAAAGATACATGCCTCAATTCTCACTTAAAATCACAACTCTTCGATGATATTCGTTTCTTGTCTTGCTCAACCATCCACAGCAGATTGGGAGACAAGTTACATTCTTGATTATTTTCAAAGTCTTGAGGTTTTTCTGGACACATATCCTTCTCAAAATAAGCCTCCAAGTTAACAGAAACGTCGCTCATATGATTGATATTGAGGGACACAACATAGAGACAAAAGGGGATCCAAAGAATAATTAAATTAAAGAATGGTTAATTGTGGTATGATCGAATGCGAAGAATCGTAAGATGTTTTCCAAATTGGATAAAATAACGCATCATATTATTGAAATAAAAGACAGTGGTAATGTGCCCTTTACAAAAGGATCCTTACTGCTCTCGAGCTTAGAGCAATAAGTGTATTTTGAATATTACTTTGACAAAGTCCTAAAAACTACAAGAAACTCCTCCACAGTCTAGTTTTCCAAAACACTTCCAAGGGCTTGATGGGTTCCACTCTTCGTTTTTCTTCTTCTGATATGACTTCGCTCAAATTTTTTTTCAACATTCTCACATTATCTTGATTTGTTATGTTTTCTCAAATTTTATTCAGTGTTGTTAACACCTCCCCTGTCACGATTGTTTTATATATGTGGGATTTTTATTTTTATTTTTTCAAAATTTAATGCATGCAATGAAATGCAACACCAATGAATGATAAAATGCATGCAAAAAGGCGTTGATTCTTTGTTCAATTCCATTAGCACAACTTTACTAGAAAACAAATTTCTTTACATAAAGCGGATACATATATGTTTGTGCCTTTATGCTCAAAGCCTTAGTCTTCTTAAGAAGTCAAACTAATTTTTTTCTCGATTCGACTCCGATTTGAAACTCAAAACATTGGTTTGAATGGATAGGGCTTGCAAGTGGTTAGTCGCTTCTTGTACTTGGGTTAAAGCCTCACTGATGACATGGTCCCTTTCTCTAATCTGCCCATGAGAGCATTGGAGTTGTTTCCATAGTTTCTTCGAGAAGCTCAACTCATAATACATAACTCCGTAGTGAGGCCTCAGTTCTTTTACCTTTTAACTTCTCATTCTTGACCTGACTTACCTTTCAACTCAGTAGCAAATCCAAGATCGCGTCATCTATATGCCTTAATGCCTTAGGGAAAATGATTTACTCATGAAAGCTTAAGGAGAAGACAACGACTTTTTCCTTGCATTAGGGTGTACCAAATTTAAGTCTAGCGAACTCTTCCAAGTGATGTACTTATTATCCCTTTCTATCTTAATCTGGGTAGCAATCTATTATTCGCTCAATCATGTTCCTTAGCCTCTTTAAGAAAGTTGAGACTTTGGTGGCTCTTAAGTAGGCTTCATCGACTTGAATCCTCGAACGACGGAGTAAAGTCGTATACTCTTTTATCGTGGGCACATGTTCCAAAAGTGAAGCAACTATAAGCTGATTCCCAATACTACGTTAGGGCTTGAGAGATGCATATCTACTTTAGCCTTGAGTAGGTAAAACAGATCACCATATTCGCAATAGAATATCTACCTCATTTCGTCCATTCTGGGTTACTTTTATCCGGTTGTAATCCCAAAACTCTGATATGTGCTTGATAGGTAATCACCTTTATCGCATTATTTTTCCTTTGACAATATACGTACGGCCACGTTATTTTTTACCTTATCAAGGAACCCGTTTTCTTATGACCAGTTCTCTATTTATTAATCGAACACAAATCGACACCCCTTTTTTAGATGAAAATGCAATGCAAATAGATTCAAACTAAACAAGTCAGAATGATTAATAAATTGCAATTAGAAGCAAAGAAACAAGAATATTACTGTATCTCTTACCTTATTAGGGTAACCATTTAAAGTTTGGCACAGTTCTACTTAAGGTAGGCTATTAAGGCTCATTCATGGAATTAGATGCATGTTAATAAAATGTGATGCTTATGAATGGATGTATGTATAGGAAAGGCATTGACTCATAATTCAATTTTACTAGAACAACTTTACTAGAAAAAAAAATTCTTTACATAAGGCAGATGCGTATATGGTCGTGCCTTAGTGTTCAAAAGCCTTAATCTTCGCAAGGAAATCATCTGACTTCGCCTTGGTTTGACTCCGATTTTAGGTCCAAAATGTCAATCTTGAATGGTCAAGTGATTAGTCGTTTCTCGTACTTAGATCAAAGTTTGGCTTGTTGTGCGGTCTTCGTTTTGTCTTAATCGTCTAGCAAACCAACGGTTTCTTTTTTCATCCTTATTTTGACCATATACACATGACCATATTGTATTCTACCTTATCAAGAAACTCGTTTTCAATGTTAAATTCTCTATTTTGGTAATCAAATATAAATCAACCCCTCTCTTTGATAAAAATGCAATGCGAGGAGAAAAACAAAGACAAGATAGAATAAGTCAGAATAATCAACACAAAAAACAAAATTGCAATTGAAGACAAAAATCAAAGCGCAAAAAAGTCTCTCTCCTATGATCATTTGGATAACCACTAAAGGTTTTGCTTGTTCTTAGGGTAGGCTCCTAAAGTCGACTACGTGCGGTTTAAGTTCTAAAGTAAGGGTACTTGAACTTGTAGATTCCTCTATACTCACCCATTATAGGCTCATACGGACAAGTTCAGTTCAAGGGGATACATTTCCCATATGTTTGCACGGAAGTGAAAATTTCACGAAAACATAGGTACGGATGTATTCTCGAAAGCGATTCACAATCCTGCAAGGAGGTGAAGACATCACGAATGCGTAGTTTCTTCCCTCAACTTAAGCGGTGAAGTAATCGATCAATGCAAATGCATGAAACCCTAACTTCAGCAATGAACAAATTAAATTTAAAAATCAAACATATGAACACAAAATGCAAGGATCACAAATTAAAAAAATTCTCAATTTTCAATAAAAAAGAACCAAAAAATCGACTCGCAGCTTGACTCTCTTATTTTTTCCCCAGTGGAGTCGCCAAGCTATCGAAACCATTGTTTTGAAAAAGGTCCCGCTTTTATTTTAAAATCGAAAATGGAGTCGCCACCAATCCTTTTTACTTGGTGTGATTGGATCACCGTAAAATACTTAAGTTCATTTAAACAAAAGTTTTGGTCTTCGAAATCCACAAAAATAGGTTTGGGAGTCGGTTTCGTGTGAGGAAGGATTAGCACCCTTACACGCCCAAATTGGTACCTAGTCGAATTTTTTGAAAGGTCTTATTTGTTAAAAATTTGAAAACTCGAATAAAAGTTAAAATGTGATCTCCTAATGCATGATTTATTTAATGTTATTTTAAAATTTGAATTTTGTGAAGAAATGCCTTTTTGTTTTGAATTAATCAAGAAAAAGAAGTCATGTCCAAGACGTTAAGGCACAACATTCTCGAATTTCTGAACAGAAAGGTCATTTGTTTAACCAAACATTAAATATTTTGTTTTGAAATAGGGTATTCAATTACGTAAGTTTAACGAAAAATCATACCCAAGACACTAGGGCATAATTTTTCGAATCTCTTAAATAAAAAAATATTGCCTTGATTTTTTAAAACAATTTAAGGTGCTCAGTTATTTCTAGTTGAAAAAGAAAAATCGCACCTAGTAAGTTAAGGCACAATTTTTTAAATTCCAAAATAAAGAACATTGTCTCGATTTTTTAGATAATTTATGTATTTTAAAAAACGATATACAGTTTATTTTGTTGAAATATTTTACAAAAGATGGATAAACATACATGTAATTTACAATTAAAAAAAAAGAAGACAAGATAACATAAATATACATGCATGGAATACATTAACGAAACTAATACAATTCGAGTTTTTTTTACTTCATTGATTCAATTATATGTTAAGTTCTATTATTGTTTTTATGATGTTTAGAGAAATCATAAGGAACTAATACCATTGTGGGGGATTAGGGAGTGGAAGTATGGATATTTGATGATTGTAAAACAGGGATTTGCAAACGGATCAACTATTTGGGAATGAAAAAACATGAAACAAACACTAGACCTGACAACCCTAGAAAGTCATCTAGGTGGGAATGAACCCAAAATTGATATTGCCCATTCGTGAACACTTTTACCCTAAACCAATTTAGACTGTGACATCTAGCGATAAGTAGTCTCTATTGACTCGTTATGTTGGTGGAAGATTGAAAGATCCTACTAAGGTAGCGACTAGTTGATTGAAGCAAAGTCCCCAAAACTAATGGTCGAAGAATTCATACTGAAGCGATCTGAATCTCCCCAAATCTGTTTATCGAATCTACCTATCTCTTTCCCTTTGCTTTATTTTATTTCCTATAATTTTATGTTTTACAATCACAAACCTTTTTATTTCACTTTCGTACTATAAACCTAAAGATAGTATAACCGAAATAAATAAAGAAACTCATGATAATCTCTTGAGAAATCAATTGGGAATCTTCAATCTTGATAAAAATCTACTTAAGGATCTACTTCAATAGTATTTTTCGAGTTGTTTTCTTGAGTATTCTATGATGGTCACTCCTATCTTAATATTTTTGTCAATATACGTCTTAGAATGCCTGAAGCACCTAAAATTCATGTTTTTCCACAATTCAGAGTGCAAATTTGTAAAAGCGACACCACCTACCACATAGTCGTGTGGCATGCTATGTGGCCAAGCCATGTGGAATGGGTCAACCTGCATGGCTCCTGTAGTTTGCTCCTATTGTCCAATTTTCACTCCTTTTGCTTCAAAATGCTCTATTAAGCATAAAAAAATAATTTAAAGGATAAGGAGTATAAAATTCACCATTAAGGCCAAATAATCATCCAAAAATGTATTGAGAATAAAATTAAAATATATTACTTTTAACACTCATCAGTCGTCATCTATATTTTACAATGAAGAAAACATATAGTGTTTGAGTAGAAAATTTAAGCGTTTCTAATTTTTATTCATATTCATAATAATCAAAAGTGGAGATATTATCATATATATAAGTTTCCATATCTAACTCCTAAAATATATTTGAAAAAAAAAATCATGAACTATGTAAATCAATCAACCTTGTAAACTATGTATAATTTAGAACGAAATGAAAAAATAAAATAAATATACATGCATGGAATACATTAAAGTAATACAATTAAATTGAAATTACAATAATATAACATAAAATAAAATAAATAAATAAGCAATATATATATATAGGCAAATAAGTTAAATTTCAACATATATAAAAAATAATAATAACTAGATAAAGGGGTAAATTTTAAAAATAAAATAAAAGGATTTGATTTTAAAAAAAGCAGAATAAAAGGGGCTAAATTAAAATATTTGGAAATTATAGGGGCTGAGTGGGAAATAGTCCCTAACCCATAGACGTGTCACCCCAAACATATTTAAGGTAAAAGGATTTATTTGTAAAAAAAGGGTAAACTTTCAGGCCAAATTGAAAAATGAAATAGATGCGAAATAAGGACCAAATAGATTAAGATTGAAAGGCGGAAGGACCAAGTCAGAAAATCCCTCTTTTTTTTCAAAACACGCGGATCCTAGATGGGATCCGATCAGGTTCGAGTCAGGGCGCCTAAACGTCGTCGTTTTGAGCACAATGTGCACACCTAAAATGACGCAATATAAAAGTTATTATAAAACTTAATTTTTATTTTTGAAATTTCATTCTTAACCTTTGTCCAAAAGAAACCTTCAAAAACCCTTTGGTTCTCTCTAAGCATCCCATTCTCGATCATCGAGGGCTGCAGTAAGCCTTGCCGTCTACCACTGTCAACAACGACGGTGATCGCCGCCTACGATGGTCAGATTTTTCCAAAAAGAGTGTTTTTTGCTCCGTTCTTCGTCCTCATATCAGATCTAAGGATAGATCTACCGAAAACAAGAAAAATACCATTAAAAGGTTCTTTAAAACATTCGATTTTCTAGGGTTTTAGAGCGTTCCTTTTGGTTTTTTTTCTCTTTCGTGAAAATCCCTCACGAACATAGGGGTTCAGGGGCTTCCTACGGCATCAACCCACTGCCCATCATTAGGGGAAAACCTCGGTCAACCACCAAAGGGCGACGACGATAGTATTTAGGTAAAAACCCCAATAACCTTTTAACCCTTTTATTTCTTTTAATATTTATTTTGAAAAAAATAATAAAAATAATAAAAGAAGTAATATAGGATCAGATATATGTGTAAAAAATAAGTAACAGTATACCTTCGAAAAAAATTCGATTCTTTGTATTTCTTTTTGAGTGTTTTTTCTTCGTAAAAATCGAAGAACTACAAATTTTCTTGTGGCTTTTATAGCCAAATACATCTCTTTTTTTTTCTTTGTCTTCTTGCTTTTGTTTGCTTGTTCTTGTCTCTGTTTCTTTTCTATTTTGCAGGTCGCTTCACGTGGTGGCAGCGACGGTGGTAGACCCCGAGGCGGGAGCTTCGATTCATGTGCCATGACGTGGCATCGACTTGGCCAAGGAATGGCCATGGAAAGGAGCGGCGTCGAGGGAAGCATATGGGAATTAGGATTTTCTAATTTTTGTGTGCAACTGGGCTTGTTGGGCTTCAAAGGTGTTGGGTTAGTTGTAATTTGGTTTGGGTTTGGGTAGTTTAAGTGGGTAGTAAATTTAGTTTAGGGTCTTTGGGTATTTGGACTAGTTTTGTAAATGGACATTTAAACATTTAATTTAAATGTTTCTCTTTTATTTTGTTTTGTTATTTTTTGAATGGGCCCGGTCAAAATTGGACTTCAACAATGAAAAGTGGAGATATTATCATATATATATATATAAAAGTTTTCATATCTACCTCTAAAATATATTTGAAAAAAAATCATGAACTAAGTAAATCAATCAACTTTCTAAACTGTGTATAATTTAGAACGAAATTTATTATAGGTGTCGAAAATCATATTTGGAACGATAAGAATATCTCGCAAAAATATTTTTTGTTTTATAAAAAGAAGGATTTTCAATAAATGCTAAATTGAATTGAGAAGCCTTTCTCTCAACAACATAAAACTAAAGGCGAAATGTAGCCTTTTACTTGTGCCGTATTGAATATCATTTTGATAAAACTAATATGTGCAACTTCTTGTTTGCTATGGTGCTCAGTATTTATATTCTTTGTAAGCAAAGAATGGAAGGCAAGAACATGTTTTATTAAATCATACTAATTAACCAAAAGCTTACAACAACAATAATATTAACTAAATGCTGCTACTAGCTCCACCTCTAACCATAGCTTTGGGATAGTGGTGGTAAAGGAATATCCAAAAGAGTTATCCAAGCTAGTTTAACCTTTTATTGAGCGGGAGGAGCTGCTGAAGATGTGAATCGTTGAACATCTCCTTTTCTTGAGGCTAGCTCGTCGGGCAGTGTTGTCGGCTATCCAAGCAAGTTTTTCTTTTTTTTCCCTCATTTCTATTGCTATTGCTTTGCAGAACGCCTTTAACAATGGGTGGAGGAGAGAACTGGTTTGCTTCAAAAGATTGGCCAATGAGGCCTTTATATAGTGCGTGAGATGAGACCAACATTTGAAGGCCTAAATTTTCGCATGGGGTTTCAAGGGTAATTTGGAGATTCAAAGGGTGAAATTATATGTAAACAAATCCATTTGTTAATACTCTAAATAATGTTTGGTAAGATAATCTAATTTTTTGCTTATTATGGCAATAAATTCACCATTATTCAATGTTGGATTTGTTCTAATCATTACCTTAAATACACTATTTTTATTTACCGTGGGTAGTGTAGAAGATAAGTAAGAACCAAGTTTATTTGCATAATTAATTTAGAAAATTAAATTTATCTATTGGTCTGTCGATTTTTTGAATACATTATATAGATTGATCGGCTTTTTAAAGACAAAATTATATAACCACATGTGAAAGAGATTGATCTCATTTATTTATTTAATTCATAACAAAAAGTAGCAAGCATACGATCAATCTTCCAAAATAAACACATATTATCCATAAGAGATGTTATCATATGCTAGAAAACCTACATGTTCACTTCAAAGGAGAAATAAATAAACGTATTAATTTTGATTTAAATTAATGTACTCTAATAATCTAATTTGACCAAGATAATTGTAATATCGATCTGTCCTCATCTATATTTTACAATGAATAAAACATATAGTGTTTGAATAAAACCCTTCTTTCCTTTTTTTTAAATATAGAATATGGTTTATTGGGATTCAACCTATGATTGTGTTAATTTTGTACAAATGAGTTATAATTTTTTTCCTGTGTTTGTCTTTACAGAAAATAGGTTCATTAACAACAAATGGTTTAGGCCCAATTTTGAAAAAGTGTTTTTCCATCTCATAACCAATGAAAAACACTTGACTTTTGGATTTAAAACTGCAACATCCTATATTCGGCCCGGTCGCCAAGCTTGAATACTAAGATACTACACCACCATCTCACATCGTTTTCGTCACAAATTGTCACATTATACATGTAATATCACTAAACCGGATCTAGTAGTTTCGGATATATTTTTTGGGTTTCGAGCGTGAATTTAAGAATTTATCATTTAATAGTAATTTTAATTTAATTTTGGAGGTGAATTTCATCTATGATCAATTAAACAATAATCCGAAAAAATATAAATATTTTTGAAATTTTAATTTTAAAGTAATAAAATAATTATTAGTGAAAAGAATTAATTTTGATTGGAAAAAAATTTAAATAATTTTTATTGGGGGTTAATTTGAGTTAAATATAAATATTAATTAAATTTAATTTAATTGTAAAATAAGAGAAATTTTGGAGTATTTATTTAGCAAATAAACCTTTAAATTCGGAATTTTGGAGGGAATGGATCAAATGGTAAAGTAAGGGAAATGTGGAAGTGACCATTGGGAAAATTTCCCAATTTTTAAATTTCTAGTGGGTTGTTTTAGTTTTAAAAACAATTTTTCTAGCCTACTTATCACACCATTTATATCATATTAGAGAGCTTTAAAATTCGTTTTCTTTTCGTGGTTTTAAAGATCTATCATCAGAGAATAGATTCAACAAATTTTATTCTCAAAACACTCTCTCTTTTCACCCAAAATTATTCACAAAAGTAGCAAAAAATATTATGAAATTTCTCAAGATTCTTCAATCAAGATTTTCAATCAAAGGATTTAGAACGAATCAAAGGTAATTACTATTCCTAAACTTTATGATGATTATATCGAAACCATTTTTAAAACGTGTTTCGAAAATTATTTTAAAATTAGAAAATGGGAGTCGCCACCCATCTTTTATTTGGTATGATTGGATCACCACAAAACGTTTAAAATCCGTTTTGAAAAATATTTTGGTCTTTGAAATCCAGAAAACAGGTTTGGGAGTCGGTTACGCATGAGGAAGGATTAGCACCCTCATACACCCAAAATTGGTACCACATTAATTACTTTCGGGTCTTGGTTTGTTAGAACTTTGAAAACTCGAGTAAAATTTAAAATACGATCTTTTTCTTTAGAAAACTTTGCAAGATTTCAAAGAAAACCCTTTTTGAGGAAATCTGTCCCCGTGTTTCAAATGTCTATGAGAACTGGAAGTCGTGTCCAACACGTTAGGGCACTACGTTCTCGGATTTTCAAAATTGAATGACGTTTTGAAAGATTTTAAACAGGATATTCGATTGCGTGAATTATACGAAAATTACACCCAGTATGTTAGGGCATGGTTTTTTCGAAGTTTTCACACAAAAAGATATTGCTTCGTTTTGCTTTAAAATTATTTATATATATGTATTTGAAAACTAGAAATTTCGTATTGAGTTTAAAATACAATCCTCGGACACATGACTTAAAGATTTGAAGATAAAATGGCAGTTTACTTTGATTTTTGCGAAGAATTAAAGTCGTGACTAACATGTTAGGGCATGACGTTCTCGGAATAACGAAGTTAACAAGCATTTTTTTAAAAAAATTGGAAAAGGATATTCGATTCGTATGAGTTATACGAAAAATCACACCCAACACGTTAGGGTATGGTTTCCCGAAGTTTACACACGAAAAGGACATTACCTCGATTTTAAAATAATTTTGAAAACAAATGCGTAATTTTAAATGTGAACCAACAGTTAATAACAAAAATTAAATAACATGAAGAGAAAATAAGTAAGCAGATAATTGATATACAAAAATAAAAAAAATACGAAATATGAATGTAATAATAATAATAAAACTAAATATAGACATTGAAGAGAAAGAAAAGCAAAATAAACGGAGTCAAAATGTGATTTTGGATGCCTGGGGTACAACGGTAATTTTGGATGCCTTGGGAACAAAATGGTAATTTTTGGAAGGTTTGGGGTCAAAAATGGAATTTTTAGACATTTGGGGGTAAAATGGTAATTTTGCAAAGTTTGAGGCTAAAAATGTAATTTTTGGAAAATTAGGGGTTAAAAAATGGAATTTTGGAAAGTTTAGGGGAAAATGTAATTTTTGGAAATTCGAGGTCAAAATGGAATTTGGAAAGTTCGAGGGGAAAAATGTAATTTTTACAAAATTCGAGGACAAAAATAGAATTTTAGGAAGTTTGGGGGCAAAAATGTAATTTTTAGAAATTTAGGGTTAAAAATGGAATTTTAGGAAGTTCGAGGGGTAAAAATGTAATTAGAAAACACGAGGTCAAAAATAAAATTTTGGGAAGTTTAGGGACGTCCAGGGCAATAAAACCAAAAAATGGTGACACATGGTAGCTTCTCAAGCATTCTGAAGTCAAAAGACTAATTTGAAAATCATTTAGTATTTTTTAGCCAATTTTGTAATAAAATAAGACGTTTAAGGATGAAATTAAAACCAAAATAGAAAGGGAGGGGGCTATTGCATAAATAAAGCAAAATATTAACACATGATAGTTTCTGGAGCTTCAAAAGGGTTAAAGGACTAAATTGAAAAAGAATGAAAATTGTTGGGCAAATTTCAAAATAATTAAAAGTAAGAAAAGGACTAATTTGTAAAAATCAGAAAAAAACGAAAGGATCGAGTGCAAAAATAACCCATTTTCCAAAAACACGCGGATCCTAAGGCCGGAACGGGTTGGATCGGGTATGGTAAAACGGTGTCGTTTTGGGACTGAAAACTCAACCCTCAAAACGGCATTGTTTTGAGGACCTATAAAAGACTAATATTGAAAAAAAAAAATTATTTTGCCATTAGTTTTTTTTTAAAAAAAAAAGACTTCTTCCTTTCCTTTTCTCTCAAAACAGCCCCCATGTCCGATCAATGTCAGTCCATCCGGTCACCGCTCCGTTAGGACCCCGCCGTACGCGCGTTGTCGATCATCACACACGCGTTGCCAGCCGTCGCGCGTAGTCACCGCGCAGCACCGTTCGTCGTCCTCCGATGCATGTGATGCTGTCTCCTCCATGCGCCGCTCAAGGTAAGCTGATCATCGTTGAGCCGCCGTCCGAGGTGTTTGAAGGTAAAAAGAAAACTTTTCCCTTTCTCCTTTTCCAAAAAAAAAGTTTAGATTTTTTATTTAAAACCTTTTTCCTTTCTTTTTAAACGATTTGAACCTGATTTCCTTAGATCTGTTTCATCATCATTTTTTTTTAAATATGCTTTATTTTAGTTATTAATTTTTTTTAAAAAGGGAAAATCTTAGATTTACAATCCTGCAAAATAGAAAAATGTTTCAAAGTTCGACTTGCCTTATTGTTTATTGACTTTTTTAACTAACTGTTTTGATTTTTGTTTGTTTCCTGGTTTTGTGTTCGAATCAACGATGGCGATGTCTGGGATCGCAAAACCGGCGGAGGCTTTGGGGCCTCCGTCCACGACATAAATGGCGGAGTCAGATCAAAAGAGGGGAGTGACCTTTTGGTTTTTTTTGTTTATTTAATAATAATATTTTAAAAAATATTTATTATACCTAATATGCCTTAAATGCGTGTTGAAAATAATAATGAAGGATGTCTACAGCGTAATAAATCAATAAGTGATAACAGTCTTTGAAATCTATATAGTCTCTCAACAATAAATGACCTTTTATTGAAAGTATACCTTAAGACTTTGATACCTGATGCTTGGTATTCGTATTGATGATTGATATTGACTGTCTCTGCTCTATCTAGCTTCGAATGCTATCTATTGTATTGCCTTCAAATATCTATTTTTGTATTGAATTTTGAATGTTCAGTTGAGGGTTTTTTTTTTGTGTGTAACCTTTACAACTGGTTTCTAATTTGGCTTTATAGCTATATTTACAATCATTTTACTTTGTCTTATGCAACTAAGTGCTTGTCTTCTCCTTTGCAGGTGCAATGGTGGCCGTAGCAGTGGCGGTGGCAGTTCAAGTTGCTAGTGGTGCAACTTGGTGCTGACGTGGCGGCCTTTGGTTGGCTAGGAGGGAGGCAACAACAATGCAAGTTGGCAGCAGATTGGGGCTTCTGTTTAGGATAGGGTTTGGGTCACTTGGGCCCGTTTGTACTTGGGTCTTTTGGGATTGGTTTCGGACTTTGGGTTTAGGTTAGCATTTGGGTTTGTATTGGGTCAACTGAAATTGGATGAATTGGGTTGTAAGTTTGGACATTTATTTGTATTTGTATTGGACTTTGTATTTTGGACACTTTTAATTTTTAATTTAAAATAAATTTAAACTCAAAGTAAGTTTAAATTTAAAATAAATTTAAAATTAAAATAAATTAAAATTTTAAAAACAATCCAAAATTGGGTTCAAATTGGTTTCAAGATTGGGCCCGGACAAATTTGGCTCCAACATATTAGAGAAACATATGTATATGATTTGAGTGATAATTACATGATTTTTTATCAATGTCATCTTCTTCAAAAGCTTAAGGTGCTTTAATGGTGAATCTTGAATTTTGAGAGGAAATCCACAAATTAATGGATGTTCCAACTCAAAATGGATATATTAGAAGGTTTTTGATCTTATTTGTCAAGACTAAACATGTTTTGTAAGGTGATTTAAACAAATTCGAATTTCATCATCTTCATGAACCGATTTTTCAGATTTTTGTAAAATTGATTTAAATGTGAAATTTATGCTTAGTATATGTTTATTTGATCTATTATTGATGATTGGAAGTGATTAATAGGGTTGGAGTGATCGATTTTGTGAGGAATCAAGTTTTCGACTTGATGATACAAATCCGGTAAGGTAACTTTGAGAGAGAATTTCGTGTAGCCTAATTGATGAAAATTTGTGTTTAATATATCTTTTGAAAGGTGGTAATATTTATTTTCTCTCTGTTGAAGCTATGAATCTTGAAGAGAATTGAGCTGATCGAAAATTGAAGCTTGGTTTTGCTTGGTTGATCACTTGGTTGTGGTTGAGTTGGTTGTGTGGCGAGTGTTATTAAAGGGCGATTTGGTAAATTGACCCTTATTTATGCTTAATTAGATGATTAATTACTAATTACAAATATTTAATTAAGTTTTGGTTGATTAATTTTGCAAGACTATTGATATTTGTCTAAATGATGAAAATTTTATTAAGTGTTGGTAAATGAGCATGTAGTGGTTTTATGTGCTTTGATTGGATTGATTATACATGATGATTTAAGCATGTATGTTGGAGTTATTGGTTCATGGTATTTTGATATTTTAATTGACAATGAACATTGATAATTGGTAATTGGTATGCTTGATTTATATTGATGTTAAAATGACTATGTTACATGTTTCACATAAGCATTTTGATACTTTAAATTGAGCACATTATTGACTGAAATTATGTTATGATTGATTGATTATATTCGCATTATAGCATGGTGGATCCATTGAATATAGTTGGCATACCATAGGATTTGTGAGTATTCACCATTTTTTTATGTTATTTGTGAGCAATGAGGCTCTAGGTGGACTGATTTGGAGTAGATAAAGGAGTGTTGAGCTTGTGTCTCCACTCAATGAGACTGTTTTGAGGTGATATAAGGGAGCGTGTGGCTTCGGCCCACTCAATTTGGGACTGATTCTTATTCTGATTGAGAGTAAGGAGATCCGTTTATCCGATGTATGATCTCGTGATTAAGCTATGAATGTATATGCCAATATAAAAGTATGAAATGTTATATCCTAAATTGATGATTGTATGACATGATTAATTATGATTTTTGATACATGGTTAAGCATATGACATTGACCTATTATGGATTGATATTGTGACTGAAAATTTGTATTTGATTGGTTTTGATTTAAGCATGATTTGGGTGTTAATTTACTCATCATTTTATTAACATTCATTGGGTTTTTTAAGCTCATACCCTCACATTCGTGCAGATATCCAACGGGATTGAGGAGCTGAGGAGTCCAACAAGAGAGTTCCAAAAGATTAAGGCTCGGTAGAAATTTAGTTACACATTTTGGAGATGTTAATCGGGCATTGTGGAACATCCGAGACTTAGTTTAATATTAATTGTAATTGCACTTGGACATTGGACATTTTTAATTTTGGATGGCTTTATAATCTTTTTTTTTTTTTGGTTATTATGGCAATAAAATTCACCATTATTCAATGTTGGATTTGTTCTAATGATTACCTTAAATAAACTATTTTCTTTTACCATGGGTAGTAAATAAGTAATAACTGAGTTTATTTGCCTAATTAACTTAGAAAATGTAAATTTATTGATCGGTCGGCTTTTTAAAGAAATTATATAGATTGATTGACTTTTTAAAGATAAAATTCACCATTATTCAATGTTGGTTTTTTTAAGGTAAGTGCACCTATCAATTAATAGTATAATTACGGTGAGCAAAGATATCGTTTCCATGAAGACTAAATGTACTAGTAATTATTGTATTTATTTTATTTAACTGATAAATTTGAGTGATTTATTATAACTAAAATTAACTAAATTAGTTAACTACAAACGCAACACAGAAGAAATCAAGAAAATAAATAATTAACAACCAAGCAGCGAAACAATACCCAAAAAAAAATCCGTTTAGATTTCATCTGTCATATCAATCTAAACTACGCTTAGTTACACAATATCTACTCTTAAACAGGGTTCATTCCTCTTCTTATTTAAGCACATCAAACATAAATCAGTTCATGCTTGCAAGATCTAAGTATTTATTGCGTAAAATAAAAATCAAGAGACAGAATTCATCATAAGGTTCATCTCCCCTAGGTATTTATAAAATCAGTTCATGCTTACAAATAAAACAGCCAAGAGACAGTATAACCGAAAGAAATAAAGAAACTCATGATAATCTCTTGAGATATCAACTAGGAATTTTCAATTTTGATGGAAATTTGCTTAAGAATCAACTTCAATGGTTTTTTCAAGTTGTTGTTTTTGAATATTCTATGACGACTCACTCTTATCTTCATATTTTTATCATATATGCGTATTAAAATGCTTGAAAAAAAACTAAAATTCACGTTTTCCTGTAATCCAAAATTCAAATTCGAGAAATCGACACGGCCTACCACATGACCATCTTCTTTGTAAGCAAAGAATGGAAGGCAAGAACATGGTTTATTCAATCATACTAATTAACCAAAAGCTTACAACAACCCATAAGGAGAAGAAAAACTTAAAAACAAAATAATGATATGACGGGCAAAACAATATGAACAACAACAATAATATAAACCAAAACAATAACGACAACTACAATAATATTAACATCTCCTTGAGCGGGAGGTGGTGAAGAAGAGGGGAGTTGTTGAACATCTCCTTTTCTTAAGGCTAGCTCGTCGAGCAGCGTTATCGACTATCCAAGCAAGTTTAACTTTTTCTCCTGTCGTTGCTATTGCTATTGCTATTGCTTTGTAAACCGCCTTTAACAATGGGTGAAGGACAGAAATGGTTTGCTTCAAAAGAGTGGCCAATGAGGCCTTTATAAACAAAAACAATAACAATAACAACAACAACAACAACAACAACAACAACAATAATAATATTAGCATCTCCTTGAGCGGGAGATGCTGAAGAAGAAGGGAATTGTTAAACATCTCCTTTTTTTAAGGCTAGCTCATCGGGCGGCGTTATCGGTTATCCAAGCAAGTTTAACCTTTTCTCCCGCCATTGCTATTGCTATTGCTTTGTAAACCGCTTTTAACAATGGGTGAAGGATAGAACTGGTTTGCTTCAAAAGAGTGGCCAATGAGACCCTTATATAGTGAGTGAGATGAGACGAATATTTGAAGGCCTAAACTTTCATGTAGGGTTTCAAGGGTAATTTAGATATTCAAAGAGTGACCTTACATGTAAACAAATCCATTTGTGAATATTATAAATAATATTTGGTAAGATAATCTAATTTTTTGCTTATTATGGCAATAAAATTCACCATTATTTAATGCTGGATTTGTTCTAATCAATACCTTAAATAAACTATTTTTATTTACCGTGGGTAGTGAAGAAGATAAGTAAGAACCAAGATTTTTTTTTTTTTCTCATTCAAAGGATTACAAATTAAGGGGTTGGAATAACCAGGCCTATCAAAATCAGCAACACTGCAAAATGCAATATTCACCCTTACAAAAAAAGTTCAACACTATAACCCGAATAACGTTCCAAATCAACATCGCCAGCAATCACCAGATACATGACAACATTGCAGCAAAACAACACCAACCGAAGCATTCACACACACCCCAAATCGATACCTCTCACCACCAAGCTTTAAACATTTTAATCCTCTTGATTCCTATTATAGCCAGTACTTAAACCATCTCATTACCTCTCCTTTCAATATCAACAAAGGCTTCCGAAATATCGATGGTGGCTTCAGCAATTTCTTTGGTGGCTTCCGAAACGTCATCTGCATCGTTAACTTTAGTAGCATCCTCAGGTTGCTTTACCTCACCATCTTCCTTTTGTTCTCCTGTCGTTTTCTATTTTTATTTCCTTTTTTGCTCTGACAAAAAATTACAATAAACAGAGCTGCAATTGCAGCATGAACAAAAACCATAATCCACCTATTAAAGCAACAACACCAAAAGCCAAATCTTAACACCTACAAAGCACCAGCCACTACCCAGCTCATTCAATTGAAACATATTTTCCCTAAACAACAAAACTGCATATTGCAGCATACTCCGAGCAAAACAGACATCAAAATCTGACCAACATGCCCAAGTAAATCAACAAAGATAACATACACTTGAAGAAAGATCAAAATTGCAGCTACACAAAGAGCCTCCTGCAGCAATCACAACATCCCAAACACGATGCAAACTTACCCCCAAACAATTGTTCGGACAAATCTACCAAAAAGTCTCCTGAACCAGCATCACAAAGGGTCTTCAAATACCGCCCTAATCCAGAACAAGTCCCGCATCTTTGATTGAAAAATCATAGCATCCATAGTCGTCATTTTTCTATCAAAGATAATATCTTTTCTTGTTAACCACATTGACCAACAAGCAACGGAAATTGATATCCACCATATACTTCTTCGAAACCCCTGATAACTTCGCGTTTTACTCAACAAATAAAATCTGCAAATCCTTCCACCAATTTCCATTCAATCTTCCTCCCCAACAAATGGAATATCGACCATATTACATCAGTCAATGAAACTGCCGAAATCATTTGAACCCTTCTCAGTCCCCTTACGATTCTCTCACTCCTATTCCGAATCACATAAAAATCTCCTCCTACTATCCATGAACTTTTAAATTGATTTCTCAAATTAATAATCTCTCCCCAAAACAAAATAATTGTTCAGTTAACATGTTGGGTGCATAAACACTAATCAACACCACCCCCATTCTTTCAACCAACCATCTGCCTGCAATGATTATAATTCTATTATCACAATGCTCATTATCAACCTTAAAAAAATCCTAATTCCAATTGATACCAACCCACACGATCTCCCATTTGCACAGGAAGCCTAAAACCAAAATTGCCATCGCCCCAAATACTCCTAACAACAACTATAGACACTCTCTCAAGTTTTGTCCTGAAGGAAGTAAACTTTCGCTCTTGACATACGAATCAATCTTTTGGCAGCATCTAATTTGACTACCGAACCCAACCTTCTAACATTCCAAGATACAAAATCTCATATTAACCATAACATTTAATTCAAAACAAAAGAAGCAAGCAAAACAATCTACTCACTCGTTTTCCATAATTTTCCTTCTACTGCTACCTCCTGAATCCTTCTATTGCTACCCCTCCAGTCTCATTATTTCGTCAATTACTGCCTCCTCATCGCCTCGCACGTTAAACTCCAGTTTTTTCCCCACTTCCCAAGTCTTCAGTGCTTCTCTTAAGATAACTTTTCTCCTGTTGCTAATGTCCGAATCCGACAGCAATAAATTTACAACACTAACTTCGTTCCTACTATCTTCCTTTCCTTTCTCCTTTCTCCTTTCTCATCCCCCGATCTCTTTTCAATTTTTCCTTTTTTATTAAAACTCTTTCCTGGATATATCGCATAGATCGAAACCTCTTGTTTAACACTATCGTTTGAAAAAAATCTGCTTCATCTTCAAATCTTGCCACCCGATTTTCTGATTCCTCTACTGCTAAAATAGACTTTGATTTTTGTTTTGGCACTAGGCTCCCCTCCTTATTTAAAATCTACCTTCATTCTCTGATAAACCCATAACCGAACCCTCTTCACTCTGCATTTCCAAACCTTCAATCTGGTCCCTATCCAACATCAGACCCATGTTGTTAATATCTTCTTTGGCCCGATCCAAAAGAAAATCATCCATTGCCCCCTCAGCTGGTATACTCTCATTGATGCTAAAAAAGTTGTTGTCAAAACATTTTTTTTAAAAGTTCCGATTTTTATTTTAAAACACGAAAATAGAGTCACCACCAAAGTTTTTTAATTTGGTGTGATTGGATCACCATAAAATATTTAAATTTGTTTAAACAAATATTTTGGTATTCTAAATCCAAAAAAAAAAAAAGTTTGGGAGTCGGTTACGTGTGAGGAAGGACTAGCACATTTACACGCCCAAAATTGATACCTAATCGATTATTTAATGTCTTAATTGTTAAAAATTTGAAAATTCGAGTAAAATTTAAAATACGATCCTTAAATAAATGACATATCTTGACGTTTTACTCAATCGATTTTTTATGAAAAAATATCATTTTATTTCGAATCAATCGAGAAAGAGGAGTCATGTTCAAAACGTTAGGGTACAACATTCCCGAATTTTTGAAAATAAAAGAAATTTCCTAACTAAATATGATATTTTAATTTTAAAGAGGATATTCAAGTATATAAATTTAACGAAAAATCATACCCAATACTTTAAAACATAATTTTTGAAACTCTTAAATAAGACAACATTACCTTTGAAATAATTTAAGTGATAAAAAAAGCACAAAATTTATTCTATTAAAATAGTTTTTACAAGGGTTGCATGAATATTAATGAGCATAATTAAAAAAATAAAGGAAATTATAATGATGACAAATAACAATATAGTCATAATGATAAGGTAATAAATATCGATTAAATAGGGGCACTAATAACAAACATCTAAAACACAATTATGTGAAAACAAAATATGACTAAATCATGATCAATATAAAAATATGCAATTAAATAAAGGACAAAATAAAGCATGACGAAAAAATAAATATCTAGAAAATTAATGTAAAAGAAAAAAAAAATACTAAGTATGCGCAAATTTGAAACCCGAAACAGATCAAGTAATACAAGTAAATAAATAAATAAATATATTTAAAAAATTAAAAGGGATTAAATTTAAAAAAAAAAAAAAACCAAGATAATGGATTAAAAGAACAAAATAATGAAAGGAATTTTTAGAAAAATAAAAAGAAACTACATTGAAACAGTTTAAAAGAAACAAGGGCTAAGTGGGAAAATTTCTCAAGCCCCCATGTGTCACTTCGAAATCTCACTGGTCATAGGATCAGATTGAAAACTAAATAAAATTTTAGAGCTGAATTTAAAAGAAATAAAAAAACACATTAGGGACCAAATTGCAAACTCCTAAAACAAAGAAAGACTACGGAGACAAATCTCCCTTTTTATGAAAATGGACACACGATCGTGTCGCTGACAGTGTGTCAAACCGTGTGTGGTTTTGAAAATGGGTCACACGACCGTGTATCAGACCGTTTGAGTACTACAACTAACACACTCAGGGCATACGCCCATGTGTAGCCCGTGTGTGCCCAAAATTGTCTAAGACCAAGCGCAACCATCACCTAGTTGTTTAGGGACCTAATCCAATCCATACCTCAACCTTACCATGCATACATTGACAAGAATAAAGATAATATACAAGACCAAAAATTTATAACCTAATTCCTTCTTCTACAACAAAACATCCTAAATACATGCCACTTATAACCAAAACACCATTAACGATTAATTACTAGATAGTGTGACCTCCAAGAATAATCCAATTTGCAGCTCGTATCCAATAGTCTGCAAGGAAAAAAGATCAACCGAAGTAAGCTTGCTTAAAGCTTAGTAAATTCGTAATAAACTTAAATTCAACTTACCATAAGTGATGAAATTTTTAAACCTTTTACAAGATAATTTCAAATCATGATCATAAGTTCATTAATTATCTATATCATCACAAATCTCACAAGGTTAGTGAGTTTGTATGTAAACATATGACTTTATCATGATATCAAATTTATACATGAACAACACATTTGACATATAAACTAAACATCACATTCATACATAACAATCTAATATCTTAATTTATACATATCATTTCACATATCATTTCATGTAATAATTCCCTATAGCCTTTTTCTTATAACCATTTCATTTTATACGTTTAACATATAAAGATTCACTAACTCTTATACTTACATTCCCTTCCTATACAATACAACCTCAAAAGGTTGGTAAGTATCACCAATAAACATATAATTTCAACAATTAATGTGTCTTGTCATAATAGCAGCTTAAGTATGTATATATTTATATATCATCCATCATATGTTAAATAAACATACTTTTTCATTTCAACCATTTGTATCAACATTTTCAATTTTGCATGTCTTGACCATATTCATTTCATATATATACATATTCATTTAAGCCCTTAACACTTTGTTTGAATGTTACCATAACAATTAACTTTTATTATTTCGATGAATTTTTATAAAAGTATTCAATATGCAAGTTCAGTACATTTATGCTCGTCAGCTAATATGCATTTATGCTCGCCAACTAATATGCGTTTATGCTCGCCAGCTAGTATGCATTTACGCTCGCCAGCTAATATGCATTTTGTTGAACACCCCACGGCCCAACAAAAGCTCAAAACACTTAGAGGAGAAAGGAAGAAATCAAATGGAAAACTCAACACTTAATTTATTTCGGTGTGAATAATACATAGTACATAGATCTTTATATAGACTCAAAGTATTAACATCCTTATTTATCTAAACAATGTGGGATATGAGTTCATAACTCATTTGCCTTTTGTTCCTAGGCAATTTGGGATTCTTTCCTACTAACAAACACCACTTACACTTATTTTCCAATAAGTTGGTGTTCATATTTCAACAGTCCCCCTCAACACCAACTTGCTTTTTGTGTGTCACATCGAGCTGACGATAGAAGTTTTCGAGCTTGTTGCCACTTAAGCTTTTCATGAACAGGTCCGCCACTTGGTTTTCTGTCTTTATATGTTCAAGCTTAATTTCTTCTTGCAATTCTTTTTCTCTAACAAAGTGGTAGTGCACCTCCACATGTTTAGTTCTTACATGAAAAATTGGATTCTCTGCTAAGCGTATGGCTGACATGTTGTCACAATATATGGTGATTGGAAACTCTACATGCTGATGCAAGTCCTCAAACAGTTGCAAAAGCCAAGTGCTCTCTTGGGCTGCCATTACCGCTGCATGATACTCTGCTTCGGTGGTTGACAAAGACACTGTGGGTTGTCTTTTGCTGCACCAGGAAATTGCTCCAGACCAAGTATAAACACATACCTTGTAGTTGAGCGTTGGGAATCATGGTCACCTGCATAGTCAGCATTACAATAGCTAACTAGCTTGCAATCTCTACCTCTTCTATAAAGAATACCACAATCAATCGTACTTTTCACGTACCTCAAAATTTTTTGAACTACTTTTAAGTGAGGTTTCTTTGGATTTTTCATGTAACCGCTCACAATGCCATCTGCAAAAGAAATATCTGGCCTTGTTAAAGTTAAATAGATAAGACTACCTACTAACTGTTGATACATCATTGTATCTTCTAGATATTTCCCTTCGTTAGCATAGATTTTTGCATTTAGTTCTATCGGCGTAAAAATTGGCTTGCATTTGAGCATTCCAAACTTTTTCAATAGATCATTGGAATACTTTCTCTGATGGAGAAAGATTCCTTCCTCGGTGTGATCAATCTCTAAACCAAAAAAGTGTCTAAGTTACCCAAGTTCTTTCATCCAGAAGCGAACTGATAAATTCTTCCTAGTTCGAAGAATTTCATCTTCATAATCTCCAGTGGTGATTAAATCATCCACGTACACTAGCACAATAGCTAGTTTTCTGCCATTTGCTTTCACGAACAGATTGGAATCAAATGGAGCCATAGAATAGCCACTGTGAGTTAGAAATTCAGCAATCTTACCATAGCAAGCCCTAGGTGCTTGCTTCAATCCATAAAGCGCCTTTCAAAGCTTGCAGACATAATCAGGATGATCTCGACTTCGAAAACCCATCGATTGGTCCATGTAAATCTCTCGATCTAATTCTCCATGCAAGAATGCATTCTTCACATCCATTAGTCATAGATCCTAATCCTTGCTAGCTGTTAGTGCTAGTAGGACTCGAACAGTTGTAATCTTTACCACTGGACTAAACGTTTCATCGTAGTCTAGTCCATATTGTTATGAGAATCCTTGAGCTACCAATCGAGCTTTGTGTCTTTCAATCGATCCATCTGTGCGACGCTTTATCTTGTAGATCCATTTACAAGAAATGGGTTTCACATCTTTTAGCTTTGGTACGAGGTCTCAAGTTTGATTTCGATCAAGTGCATCAATCTCATCTCTCATTGCTTCAGCCTATTCTGCCTTTTGAGAAGCTTCTTCAAAAGTGTCTAGCTCTTTTGCATAAACTTTTTCCATTATGGTAGCATTAACATATTTGAGATTTGGCTTTCTGACCCTTGTTGATCTTCTTATTAGTGATGCTGGTTCTTCTATTCCACTAGGTTCACCTTTTTCAATTGGTTGGTGGTGAACGTCAGTTTTCCATGGACTTTGAGTTTCACCTTCTTCTCCCTCATCGTCAACAATTTCAATTTCATCAAGACTCAACTGAACTTCAGAAGACTGCAATTCTCTTTTGAGAGTATCGGAGTCTGGCAACAACTCTTTATCTGAGGACCACCATGAAGATGCTTCATCAAACACTACATTGCGGGACACATAGCATTTTCCCGTTGTACGATTACAACATCTCCACCCTTTTCTCTGGCTATCATACCGTACAAGAATTCATCTAACAGCTTTATTGTCCATTTTGCTTTGTAAGTGGTTAGGCACAAATACATAACAAACACTTCCAAAAACTCGAAAATAGCTAACTATTGGTTTCATTTTCCACAATTTTTCAAAAGGTGAAAGAAAATGTAACCTTTGTTGAGGAAGTCTTTTTATCACAAAAGCTGCAGTTCTCATTGCTTCCGCCCAAAAACGATCGGTAACGTTTCTTGCATGAAGTAGACTTCGGCATATTTCTTCCAAATGCCTATTCTTTCTCTCAACTACTCCATTTTGTTGCAGAGTGTTAGCACATGTGAATTTAATCGCGTATTCAATATTCTTGGAGAAAGACTGAAAAATTGTTTGAAGTGTACTCTCCCCCATTATCTGTGCGAAGACAACATATCTTTTTGCCAACTTCTGCTTCCGCAACCCCTTTAAATTCTTTAAACTTTGAAAAAGCCTCAGATTTTTTCTTCATAAAATAAATCCACACATACCTGGAAAAATCATCAATGAAAGTAACCATGTACTTCATCCCACCAATGGAGGCTTGTTTCACAAGCGCAAACACATCAGAGTGGATCAATTCTATTAACTCTTCATATGGTAATTGATGCATTTTTCCATATTGACAGCCCGTACATATTGTGTTTGTTCTCACTTCAAGTTTTGGAAGTCCTTTTAACATTGACTTTTTCATCATTACGTCTAGCTTGGAGTAGCTGACATGACATAACCGCATGTGCCACAAGTTTGTTGTCTTGTTCCTCCTTGTTTTGTCAGCATATGCGGTTTCTGTAAACATCACATAGATGGACTCTAATCGTCTTCCCTTCATCACCGGCTCCTCTAGGATCTTGAGGTTGCGATATACCTTCACATCGTCTAGACCAAATAGAACAACATGGCCTAAAGATGTCAATTGTGCTACTGAAAAAAGATTTTTCTTCATTCTTGGCACGTGATAGACATTTTGGAGAGGCATCTCAGTATCTTCATTCTGGGAGAGACCACCGTATTACCAATATGTGTTATTGATAACTTCGAGTTATTTGTTGTGACCACCACCCGACTTCCCTTATATTCTGGAAGATTTTGTAGTTTCTTTTTATCACCTATCATATGGTTTGAACAACCTGAGTAAATGATCCAATCATTTTCATAATCAATTGTATCTGGTGTTGTTGCCATAAGAGCTAGTTCTTCCTCTTCTACTGCAAAGAAAGCTTCTGCGTCCCATTCTTGTTCACTTTTGGAAGTAATAACATTACTCTTCATTGATTTTTTCCTCAACCAACAAGCTTTTGACATGTGACCCTTCTTTCCGCAGTTGTAACACTTTCCTTCAAACCTTTTATTGTTACCGTAGTTTTTGGAACCTTCCCCTTAACGAGAGCTCCATTTTTCTTGATTTCTATTAAACCCGCCATTATTACGTTGCTTAAATTTTCGATTGCCTCTATTGCCGTAAAGGGCCTCTTCCTCTTTTTTCAACGAGACTCCTCCCATTTGTTTAGCTAAGGCTTCTTGACTAGCTAATAAATTTTCAAACTCCACAAGTGATGGTTGAGTTTGCCATCCTTGTATAGCAGCAACAAAGCTCCTAAACTTTGGATTTAGACCATGGATAATGATTCATGTCATCCTAGTATCACCAATAGGAGCAGCTGGATCCAACTCAGAAATCTCCCGGCATATCAACTTTACTTTGTGAAAGTATTGTTTGATCGTCATGTTGTCCTGCTTTATAGACAACAACTCACTCTCCAAAAGTTGGAGCTTCATGTCGTTCTTCTTAGAGAACAACTTGGAAAATGTTTCCCAAGCTTCATTTGGGGTTTTAGCACCATGAATGTGTTCCAACATTTCTTCCTCCACTATTGTCTTCAAGGCAAACACTGCCTTGCCTGCTTTTATCTTCCATTTTCTTAGTGCATCACTCTGATCCTCTTCTCTTGGTTGCTTCATTTCATTACTGTTGACAATCTCCCATAAATCTTATCCTTGCATATATGACATCATGCAAGTTGACCATGTATTGTAGTTGTCGTTGTTAAGCTTCTTCATTTCGCCGACAATGTGTAAGTCAGTCATTGTGCCGACAATGTGTAAGTCAATCATTGTGCCGACAAACGATCCTTACAAAACTACACGAAATAGTGAAAGTATGTGAAAAAATACACTAGGTAAGCTCCCAGGAAAGAGAGGTGGATTACACGGATCACTTACCAAGTCTTTCCTTGCCAGAAATTTCCTAGACATGCACTCTCACACTACCACACCTATAGGCAAATGAGCAACCAAACAACTGTGAAAACTTATTTTCTAATGTGACAGATCAGACTATACTGCAACCACAAAGAAAATTAACACGTAACCTGGCTCTGATGCCAATTGTTGAACACCCCATGACCTAACAAAAGCTCAAAACACTTAGAGAAGGAAGGAAGAAATCAAATGGAAAACTCAACACTTGATTTATTTCGATGTGAATAATACATAGTACATAGATCTTTATATAGACTCAAAGTATTAACATCTTTATTTATTTAAGCAATGTGGGATATGAGTTCATAACTCATTTGCCTTTTGTTCCTAGGCAATGTGGGATTCCTTCCTACTAACAAACACCACTTACACTTATTTTCCAATAAGTTGGTGTTGATATTTCAACACGTTTACGCTCGTCAGCTAACATGCGTTTATGCTCGCCAGCTAACATGAGTTTACGCTCGCCAGCTAACATGCATTTACGCTTGCCAACTACTATGCGTTTATGCTCACCAACTAATATACGTTTACGCTCGTTAGCTAATATGTGTTTCCGCTCGTTAGCTAATATGTGCTTACGCTCGCCAGCTATTCGGATAAAAACATTGCTTTCTAAACTTTTATTTGATCCATCAAAATTTACTTTATTTATGCATCTCAAAATTATTTACTTTTCAATATATAAATTTCACATGTATATAGTTAAAATCACCAACATTAATATTGAAATAAAATAAGTCACCATTAGAAACTTACTTCATAATATACTATTACAATCTCATATCCAAATAGTTCTTATTTATAAAATATAAGATAAATAATATCTAACATATCATATAATTAATTAAAATTTTCCTTATTATATGAATTCAATCATATCCATATATTTCATATTTTCTAATTATAATATCCAACTTGAACATCATCACCAATTATTCCAACTCATCACATAATTATCTTAAACAGTCAAACTTAATTTCAAACATAAATAGATATATATTGAATCATGAAATAACATATAATTAATTTAATAAATTTACGAACTTGCCTCAACTAAAACGATTGTAAAACAAAACCAACGGCTAGCTCGAAACTTTAACTTTTCCTTGCGATTTAAGTCTGGTCGCGGTGTAACTTGATCTATAAATAATTTTTATTCAATTAAATCATTCAAAACCAACTGATAATTTATTTTAACTCATAGTGCTTTTTATGATAATTTTACTAATTTACCCTCAATACTTTAATATTTATACAACTAAATCCTTAAACCAAAATTCAACATTCAATTACCTTTCATGAAAAACCTAACTAATCTTTTTTTTTTATATACTATGACTTTATAACAGCCCCAAAATTTCATGCCATTTCATATTACATTCTTTGTATTTTGCCATTTTCATAACTAGGCCCCTATACACAAATCATCAAAATTTGCTTAACAAAACACTTATATTTAATCTTTAAACTCAAAGATTTAACTTTTAAGTTCACAAATACACTTACCTTTTTCATGGTAAGTCCCCAAACTCTTGACAGTATCACAAATCTACCCCGATTTAACTAAATTAAGCTTAAAGAAACTTTAATACACAAAACCCAGACCACAAATCTAACCCAAAAAAGGGGGAAAAGCTTGCCGAAACCCATGTTCAGCTCCCCTGCCTTCACGTTGGAGAAGAAAAGTAATTTATAAATGGATTTTCTCTTTCTTCTCCCTTTACTTTAACACTTAAACTATTATTAATAATTATTTTCTCTCCAAAATATCCAAAGTTTAAAGAAAAGATATTTTATTTTACTTTCTCTTTCTTCTCATCACTATACTTAATATAATCATTACTTTTTTTTTCTTCTTTCTTAAATAACAAAATTTCAACCAATTTTCTACGGCACTAATGTTTTCAAAGGAAATTTGCTCTTTTAGTCCTTCCTACTTTATTCAATTATAAAAAAATCTTTTAATAAATTACAATTTTATCACTTATGCAATTTAATCCTCACACCTGATTTAAGCACTATACAATTAAAATTACTTATTCAAAAATCAATTATTCAACAATTTATTTCTGTAAATACTTTTATTAAATACTTTTTATTCCATTGCATTTATATAAATAACCCATAGGATTTATGCACTAGAGTCAAAATGGAAAATTTGGGTTAGGAGATCCGAAGGAGACTTGTTCATGAATGGAGCCTTCTTTAGAACTTCTAGGTCATCCTCATCTACCCAGCTCACATTTAACAAGAAAGATATGATTGAAGCCAAGCCTGGAATTTTTGTTGGAAGACTCACTCGTTTTGCAAGGATACTTAACTGTAAAAAAAGTATGAAATGTTAGAAATAACTCTTAATTGTACAAAAATCTAAAAACATTATTTTTTCTTTTGTTAACATGTAAAGATGTCAGTGATACATGGAAAATATCTCCCATAAAAAAATTAATTGTGGCATCGATTAATAATGTAATGAATATATTTTTTTCTTAAATTCAACAAAAGCAATGTTTTAATTAAAACAAAATATTTTAAAATTGCATTTAAAATATTTTTGTTTATAAGCAGCGAAAAGCATAGTGATCTCTTATTTCTTCTTTAATTACCTCAAAGTTTTATCTGAAAATCAATTATAAAAAATCTTAGTTAGATTGATAATGAACTTTAGCTTGATATAATTATTTTTTTCTAAATTAATTGCGTAAATAAATTTAATTCTACTTATCTTCTACACTACCCACTACAAATAAAAATAATTTATTTAAGGTAATGATTAGAACAAATCTAGCGTGATTTTTATTGCCATACTAAGCAAAGAAATTAAATTATCTTACCAAACATTATTTAGAGTATTCACAAATGGATTTGTTTACAAGTAATTTCACTCTTTAAATCTCCAAATTACCCTTGAAAATTTAGGCCTTCAAATGTTGGTCTCATCTCAGTCACTATATAAAGGCGTCATGGCCACTCTTTTGAAGCAAACCAGTTCTCTCCTTCACCCATTGTTAAAGGCGGTTTGCAAATCAATAGCAATACCAATGACGGGGAAAAAGGTTAAACTTGCTTGGATAGCCGACAACGCTGCCCGACGAGCTATCCTCAAGGCCAGGAGGCAAGGCTTGGTGAAAAAAGTGATGGAGCTTACAACCCTGTGTGGTACAGACGCTTGTCTTGTTATATATAGTCCCGACGAACAACCGCCAGTGGTATGGCCATCCCATGACGAGGTGCAACGATTGATCGAAAAGTTCTATCAAGCTCCTGAGTTTGAACGCATTAAGAAAATGATGACCTTGGAGACCTATATGAAAGAGAAGATTTCCAAGTTGCAAGATGAACTTAAGAAGATGAACAGGAAAAACATGGACCTTGAGGCACGGCAGTTCATGCTCCAAATACATCAAGGTAAGAAGTTGGATGACTTTAATGTTAATGAACTGGATTGCATGATGTGGTATGCGGAAACAATGTGGACTGACATCAGGAAACGTAGAGAATATTATCAACGACTCCCTCCTTCATCAGCTGCTCCCGCTGAAGGAGATGTTCCTTTACCACCACCATCCCAAAGCCCTGCAACTACAGACCAAATTGGCCATGCGAAAGCTATGGTTGGAGGTGGAGCTAGTAGCAGCATATCGAGTGGTAAGTCTCATAACCCATTTCAGGTGGGGCAGCTTCTAGGACCACCATACGGTGGTGCTGGCGACTCAAGTCTTGCACCTGACCTCCCGGTGCGAGGACCTTCATTTGGTGCAAGCTCAAGTGTTGTTGCAGAAGAGGGGCCGCTAAGGCGTCCATTTAGTGAGGGTAGCTCCTCCAATGTTGTTGTTGATCAGTTGAGGCTGCCAAGACCACCATCTGGCGGTAGCTCAAGTGCACCCCCTTTCATGATATTCGAATTCCCTAACACCGATATCGATCTACCTGAAGGCGACAATTTAGGGCTTTTTGGCGGTCAAGATGTGGGGCCAGGACATTACCCTTTAGGACCACTAGGAAGCAGTTACCCTGCAAGGGAGTTTGGACGGAACTGTTTCGGGTTTTTGAGTGGTGAAAGCAGCAGCAGCAGCAGCAGCAGTGGTAGTGAAACAGAAGAGACTAGTTGATTACAAAAATTGACCCTCCTATCTCGGTTCTTTGCTGATAAACTTTGTTTCATGTTGGTTTATGTTGTCATTATTTTGTTTTCAAGTTTTTCTTCTCCTTATGGGTTGTTGTAAGCTTTTGTTTAGTTAGTATGATTTAATAAAAGTAAAGATTATTACTGCATAACTCATAAAATCATTACTGCATAACTCATAAAACTAAAGATTATTACTTCCATCACAATTTGAATCGTCTATTGGCTAGTAGTTTCTAACATTATCTATACATATCAATCTCTATAGTTGACCATAGCCCAATTGCAGGACATTCTACAATCTACCTTTCATTGCCTTATTTTGCCACTTAGCTTGTGCGTGTGAGAAATATTCAAAATTATATACATATTTAATTATTCGAGGTATTCGAATTTGAAAACTCAACTCAATTTGAATTTGAAAATCGAAAAATAAATTCGAGTTGATTCGATTAACTCGATTACAATCATTCAAAATTCGATTTTTTTCGATTTTTCAAATCGAATCAAGTTTTACTTACCCATACATTTTGTTAAAGTTTTTATAACACATGCGCGGAGCAACACCTAGTTGCACACATGGCTTGCACATAATGAATTAATATTTATATTTATTTTCACTTGTTTTTAATGAAGAATAGATGCGTAGTTTATGTTGAAGATTAATTCAAAGTAGTGAGTTGTTTAGTTCCAAATATCTTGGTAGAATCTTTGTTAGTTCAAGATTTTTAGTTTAATTGAATAAGTTGTTAGCTATTTTTGTGTTAAGGTAGTTTTTTTGTAAACCTATAAATATAGGCATTTATGCTTTGTTTTATCAATCCTTCAATAGAATAACTTTGATGCATTTTGTAATTGTGTCTTTCACATTTCCTTCCTCAACAATTTTGGTATCAAAGCTAGGTTCGATCTTTTAGGCAATTGAGTGAAAGTTAGGTTGGGTCCACTAGGTATGTGAGATAAACACATTTTTTTTGGGTCTTTGGGAAACACAAGAGAAGAGAGTGTGTGTGCTCTTAGGAATGGCATCAACTGGTTTTTCGTCCTATCAATCACTCGTACCCATTTTCAATGGTGAGAAATATGAGTGGTGGAGCATCAAGGTGAAGACATTGCTCAGATCACAAGAGTTGTGGGACTTGGTCGAGTACGGGTTTGTTGACATACTTGAACCTGAAGAAGAACAAGAAAAGAGGTTGAAAGAAACCAAGAAAAACGATGCTAAGGCATTGTTCATAATCCAGCAAGCGGTTCATGACTCTATTTTCTCACGAATTGCTGCAGCAACCACATCGAATGAAGTGTGGGCAATTTTGTAGAAAGAGTATCAAGGTGATTCAAAGGTTATAGTGGTGAAATTACAATCACTGCGACGTGATTTTGAAACCTTGATGATGAAGAATGGTGAATCAATTGCTGATTTTTTGTCATGAACAAGGACAATAGTCAACCAAATGTACTCTTACGGCGAACAAATTTCAGATGAGATAATTGTAGCGAAAGTTTTGCGAAGCTTGATGGTAAAATTTGATCATGTTGTGGATGCAATAGAAGAATCCAAAGATTTATCAGTTTTCTCCGTTGATGAACTGATGGGGTCTCTTTAGTCTCATGAGGCGAGAATCAACATATCAGCAGAAAAGAGCGAAGAGCAGGCATTTCAAATGAAGGAGACATTCACAAATCAAGGCGACAATGATCGTTCAACTAACAACGATCAAGGAAGAGAAGGATTTCATGGTGGTCATGGCCGTGGTTATGGTAGAGGCAGAGGCAATACAATGAGCAAGGTAACATAAAATATGGCATACAATGTTATCATTGCAACAGATATGGGCATATAAAAGCTGATTGCTTGTATAAGGATCAAAAAATTAACCTTGCAGCAAAAAGTGATGAGGAAAACAAGCTTTTTACGGCTTGTATTGATGCTAACCAAAAGTCAAGTGATTTGTGGTTTGTGGACAACGGTTGTTCGAATCATATGACAGGTACCAAATCCTTGTTCAAAGAGCTTGATGAGTCACAAAAGATAAAGGTGCAACTTGGGAACAAAAGGGAGATGCAAGTTGAAGGAAAAGGCACGGTGAAATTTTTTACTAGTCATGGAGAAGAAAAAATTTTGGACAATGTTCAATTTGTTCCTGATTTAGGATACAATTTATTGAGTGTTGGACAACTAATGGCTGGTGGATATTTTGTCATATTTGATGACGCTGCATGTATCATCAAAAATAAAAAGTCAGACAAACAAGTCCATGTCCATATGACTCCAAACAAGATGTTTTCGTTGGATGTTTCAAACACGGAGAACTTTGTTCTTGTTGAAAGTAAAAAGGATGACTCGAAGCTATGGCATTTGGGGTATGGACATCTTAATATTAAATGCCTGAAATTGCTAAGTAATAAAGATATGGTTTTTGAACTACCAAAAATTAGCTCTCTTGGTTTATGTGAGGGGGGCATTTATGGAAAGCAAACTAGGTCATTTCCTATTGAAAAAGCATGGAGAGCTACTGAATGTTTAGAATTAATTCATACTGATCTATGTGGTCTTATGCAAACCGAGTGATAAAATTAAATGTCGACAATGAAGAAATATCGTAAAGAAAGAACACACAGATTTTACGTGGAAACCCTTTCGGGAAAAACCACGAGTAGAAGAGAAGAAGATTCACTAATGTCGAAAATTGAATGATTACAAGAGGAGATGACTACGCCTATTTATAGGTTGAAAAATCTTATTTCAATCAACAACTAATAGAAGTAACATAGTAAGGTTGAAACACCTTATTCTAATTAAAATAAAATATATGACTTATTCTAATTAAAATAAAATTAAAAAAGTCTAGTTTGTTTGGACTTTACTTTTATTTTATTTTACCACTGTATTTTATTTTAACAAGAATTCTAGTCACCGAATTCTAACAATCTCCACCTTGACAAGAATTCTCTACGAATAACAACTCTCAACGCACAAGTTCTTCACCTCTTCCAGAAAACCCCTTGAGGGGTATTCTTCAACAATGAACACCAACCAAGTCCATGCAATACTCAAACTTGGTTATGGGAAGTGACTTAGTCATCATATCTGTAGGATTTTCATGAGTACTAACTTTGCTCACAACAACATCTCCACGAGCAATAATATCACGCACAAAAAGATACCGAACATCAATATCTTCAACCACGTTTAAAACATAAGCTACTAGATCAGCCTCAGCGTACCTCTTTAAAGGTTTAACTTCTCTTTTAGATCTATTTTTGGCAATAGAATATTGAGGTGATGAAGTGACTCTATTTTGAACTTTTGTACTAACTTGAGAAGTTGACTCTATTGTATATATTGGATCAATTTGAAACTCCACCTGCTTTTGTTGTTCTTTATTGGAAGAGTCTTTAAGAGATAAGTTAGGTAACATAGCAGTTTCATCAAAAACAACATCTCTGCTAATCACAATTTTTCTATTTTTAGGACACCATAACTTATACCCTTTTACACCAGCTTTAAAACCAAGAAAAACACATTTAATGAATTTTGGTTCCAATTTTCCATTATCAATATGAGCATAAGCAAGACACCCAAAAATCTTTATATCAGAATAATCAGCAGGCTTACCAGACCTTATCTCTTATGGAGTCTTTTTCTCAATGGCAATAGATAGAGATCGTTGATAAAAAATATGCAGTAGAGGTTGCTTCAGCCCAAAACGACTTCGGTAAATTAGCATTCGACAACATACATCGAACCTTTTCCATGATTGTTCTGTTCATTCGTTCTGCAAAGCCATTTTGCTGTGGAGTATGACGAACTGTCAAATGTCTTATGATCCCTTCTGATTTGCACAATTCATTAAACTCATCAAAACAAAACTCCAAGTCATTATTTGTACGGAGGTGTTTTATCTGTTTTCCTGTCTGTTTTTCAACTATAGTTTTCCAAGACGTGAATGCGGAAAACACATCACTTTTCTGCTTCAGAAAGAATGCCCAAACTTTTCTGGAAAAATCATCAATAAGAGTTAGCATATAATTAGCTCCACCTCTCGAAGGCACTCTAGATGGTCCCTAAAGACCAGAATGAATATAATCTAATATTCCCTTCATGTTATGGATTCCTCTGGTGAATCGAACTCTCTTTTGCTGCCCAAAAACGCAATGCTCACAGAACTTCAGTTTGCTAATGCCTTACCCATCAAGAAGTCCTCTTTTACTCAATTCTGCAATGCCATTCTCACTCATATGCCCTAGACGCATATGCCAAAGTCTAGTAATATCATTATCTGACAAGGAAGAGGAAGCGACTGCAGCATCACCAAAAATAGTTGAACCTTGTAAAACATATAATTTGGAAGTCTTTCTCTGCCTTCTCATCATATCGAGGGAACCCTTGCTAATTCTTAGAACCCCACTTCCAACTGTGTACATCTGTCCTTTTGAATCAAGAGTACTCAATGAAATCAAATTCCTTTTCAATTATGGTACATGTCGCATGCCACTAAGAGTTCTAACGACCCCATCAAACATCTTTATTTTGATTGTGCCAATACCTGCGATTTTACATGAAGTATTATTTCCCATCAAAACAACACCTTCAGACACAACTTCATATGTTGTAAACCAATCCTGATTAGGACTCATATGGAAGGTGCAACCAGAATCGAGGATCCACTCCTCGCTCACTTTAGAATTGTCAACAGAAGCAAGTAGGAGTTCACCATCACTGTATTCTTCTACTACATCAGCTTCACCGGATTGTTCTGGTTGTTTTCCCTTTTGATTCTCTGCCTCATTTTTTATCTTATTTTGTAATTTGTAGCACTCTTTCTTAATGTGCCCTTTTTTCTTGTAGAAGTTACAAGTTTTATCTATGTTTGAAGATCTCGATCTACCTTTAGATTTACTACAGGGATTTCGTTCCTGTGTCCTCCCACGATTATCATCACTGTTTCAATCTTGTCTTCCACGAATAATAAGACCCTCTCACTGAGAGTCAGATTCAGTCACAAGATGCTCCATCTTGTCAAACGAGGCTAAGAAAGCATAAACTTCATCATCTCTGAAGGTTGAATACGACGATGGCAACGAACAAAGGAGAATTAACCCTAAATCCTCTTTATCATACAGAACCTCCATGGCCTCTAAATCTGAAACAATTTCTTTAAACACATTTAAGTGTTCGTGCACAGACGCACCTTCTTCCAAATGATGAGAATACAAACGCTGCTTCATACACAATTTACTTGTTAGGGTTTTCGACATACATAACTCCTGTAATTTTGCCCATAATGCAGTAGTAGTCTTCTCTTTTAACACATCTTGTAGAATTTCATTCGACAGATGCAACTGTAATTGCGTCAAAGCCTTCCAATCTTTACGCTTCTTCTTTTCATCTGTTAAATTCAAAGGCATCTTATCTAACCTTAACAAAGCATCCTCTAAATCCATCTGCGCAAGAACTACTTGCATCTTTACCTGCCGCAACGCGAATCTAGTGTTACGATCCAACAGCGGAATATCATACTTCAATGTCGTCATTATCGTGATCGAGACTAGTAACCCGAAAAGCTCTTAATGTCGTCATTATCATGATCGAGACTAGTAACCCGAAAAGCTCTGATACCAATTTGATAAAATTAAATGTCGACAATGAAGAAATATCGCAAAGAAAACGTAAAGAAAGAACACACAGATTTTACGTGGAAACCCTTTCGGGAAAAACCACGGGCAAAGGAGAAGAAGATTCACTAATGTCGAAAATTAAATGATTACAAGAGGAGATGACTATGCCTATTTATAGGTTGAAAAACTTTATTCCAATCAACAACTAATAGAAGTAACGTAGTAAGGTTGAAACACCTTATTCTAATTAAAATAAAATAGATGACTTATTCTAATTAAAATAAAATAAAAGAAGTCTAGTTTATTTAGACTTTACTTTAATTTTATTTTACCACTGTATTTTATTTTAACAAGAATTCTAGTCACCCAATTCTAACACCGAGTCTTTGGGTGGGAGTCGTTACTTCTTGTTGTTCACCGATGATTATAGCCGCATGAGTTGGGTGTATTTTCTGGAAAACAAGTCAGAAACTTATGAAAAGTTTCAGAAATTCAAGGCTATGGTAAAGAATCAAAGCGGCTGTCGTATCAAAGTTCTTTGCACGGATCAAGGGGGAGAGTTCATGTCCAAAGAGTTCAATCTTTTTTGTGAAGATAATGGCATCCGTAGAGAGTTAACAATTTCTAACACTCCAGAGCAAAACAGTGTCGTTGAGAGGAAGAACCGAACTGTTGTGGAGATGGCGAGAAGCATGTTACAAGCAAGGAGACTCTCAAATCAATTTTGGGTAGAAGCTGTGGTAACATCAGTCTATCTACTGAATCTCTTGCCAACGATGGTTGTTATGAACAAAACTTCATATGAAGCTTGGCGTGGTAGAAAACCCAATGTAAGTCATTTAAGAATTTTTAGGTGTGTTGCTTATGCTTTGGTAAATTCTCATGTTCGTAAAAAGTTTGATGAAAAATCTGAGAGATGTATTTTTATTGGGTATTGTACTTAATCCAAATCATATAGATTATATAACCCTCATAGTGGAAAATTTTCAAGTAGAAGAGATGTAGTGTTTGACTAAAATGCAAGCTGGGATATGACCGTAAGGCAGGTACAACAGGAGATTTCTTTTCCCATTGAAGATTCTCCAAATGAAAAACAAGTCGGCACCAGCAACATCTATAACACTTGAAGAATCTTTTGAAGAACCAATTTCACTAAGGAGATCAACAAGGGTCAGAAAGCCGAATCCGAAATATACTGATAACACTTATGCATCCTGTCAATTTGCTCTAGTTGTTTCAGATCCTTTGTATTATGAAGAAGCTACTGATAAGGAAGAATGGAAAAAGGCGATGATGGAGGAGATAAAATCCATCGAAAATAATGGAACTTGGGAGATGGTCGACTTGCCAGAAGACAAAAATGCAATTGGTTTGAAGTGGGTGTTCAAGACAAAATTTGGTACAGATGGAAGCATCTTAAACCACAAAGCTCATCTTGCGACAAAAGGTTATGCACAGTAATGTGGTGTTGATTTTGAAGAAACCTTCTCTCCGGTAGTTCGATTCAAAACGGTGAGGCTTGTTCTAGCATTGGCTGCGCAACTGCAATGGCCTATTTATCAGTTTGATGTCAAATCAGCATTCCTTAATGGAGATCTACAAGAAGAGGTTTATGTAGCATAACCAAAAGGTTTCATAAAGAAAGGCAACGAAACAAAGGTGTACAAGTTGAAAAGGCACTGTTCGGATTGAAGCAGGCCCCTCGAGCATGGTACAGCAAGATCGATGGGTATTTTCAGAAGAAAAGGTACATGAGAAGTGAGAATGAGCCCACCTTATACGTGAAAAAGGAAGGTAAAAAGATATCATCAACGTAAGTCTTTATGTTGATGATATCTTTTTACCTTCCTTTTTCACGTATAAAGTGGGCTCATTCTCACTTCTCATGTACCCTTTCTTCTGAAAATACATATCGATCTTGCTGTACCATGCTCGAGGGGCCTGCTTCAATTCGTATAGTGCCATTTTCAACTTGTACACCTTTGTTTCGTTTCTCTCTTCTTCCTTCTCAAGCAATGAACCAAGAGAATTTGGCTTGGTTTCATAAGCTTCCTGCACGACCACCAGTTCGTCTGTTGTTTCAACTTGCTGAACGGGTTCTTCCTTCATGGGTTCTGGTGCGGGGACGATGGCCGGTGAGTTTTCATCTTTCAATACCTTTGGTTTTGTAGCACAAGCACCCATTATCTAATTCTTGTTCTTTTACCTTTCTCTTTCCTAGGATTTTTTATATATATGCAGGAGAAAGGTTGAAAGAAGAAGAAGAAGATGAATGAGGAAACCAGAATGCAAGGAAATGGAGTTTATTGATGATATCATTTATACTAGTTCCTCTAAACTTCTTATTGATGAGTTTAAGTTTAAAATGATGAATGAATTCGAGATGTCGGATATGGGTTTATTGCATTATTTCCTTCGTCTTGAAGTTCATCAAACTGAAGATGGAATTTTTATCTCATAAAGAAAATATGCCAAGGATCTTCTCAGTAAATTTGGCATGCTTAATTGCAAACCTGTAGCTACACCCATGAATATCAATGATAAATTGCAGCTAGAAGATGGAGAAGAAATGACAGATGCAAGGAGGTTCAGAAGCTTGGTTGGAGGTTTAATTTATTTGACTCATACTACACCCAATATTACATATTCTATTGGTGTTATTTCTAGATTTATGCAGCAACCTTCAAAGGTTCATTATGGAGCAGCAAAATGGGTCTTACAGTACATTGTTGGAACTTTGGAGTATGGCATTTGTTACTCAAAAACTTCAATTTTCAGATTGTGTGGATTCACAGACAGTGATTGGGCAAGTTCTTTATATGATAGAAGAAGTGTATCAGCAAATGTTTTCACACTAAGTTCAGGAGTGATCACTTGGAGTTCTAAGAAGCAAGTTACAACAACATTGTCAACCTCAGAGGCTGAGTATGTAACAGCAACTACAGTAGCTTGTCAAGCTATTTGGCTAAGGAGAATGTTATTAGATCTTCAACAAGAGCAGAAATGTGCAACGGAGATATTTTGTGACAACAAATCAACTATCTCCATGACAAAGAATCCAACATTTCATAGTAGAACAAAACACATCGATATTCATTATCATTTCATTCGTGATTTGGTAGCAAAAGAGGAGATATCTTTGGAGTATTGCAACACCCAAGAGCAGCTAGCAGATGTGTTAACAAAGGCTTTATCAAAGGAGAAGTTCAACTATTTTATAAGTCTACTTGGTGTCTGCAACTTTGAATTAAGGGAGAGTGTTGAAGATTAATTCAAAGTAGTGGGTTCTTTAGTTCCAAATATCTTGGTAGAACCTTTGTTAGTTCAAGATTTTTAGTTTAATTGAATAAGTTGTTAGCTATTTTTGTGTTAAGGTAGTTTCTTTATAAGCTTATAAATATAGGCATTTATGCTTTGTTTTATCAATCCTTTAATAGAATAACTTTGATGCATTTTGTAATTGTGTCTTTCACGTTTCTTTCCTCAACAGTTTAAACACGAGTAATGAATTAAAAAATATACTAAAAATTTTATAATTTTATCAATATGCATCAAAATTTTATATTACACATGAATAAAGTTTACCGTTCAAAAATACTATTATAATTACATTTAAATTTCAATTAGTACGTTCATTCTCTTTCTAGGATGATAAATTTTCGACAGCTACAATAAAATTCATTGTAAATTATACACATTTTAGAAGGTTGATTAATTTACATTGTTCATGTTTTTTTTAATATATTTTAGGAGTTAGATATGGAAACTTATATAGGATACAATCTCCACTTTGATTATTATTATAAATTTGAATAAAAATTAAAAATGCTTATATTTTTTTATTCAAACACTATATGTTTTCTTCATAGTAGAATATAGATGACGACGAATCCACATTACATTTATCTTGATCAAATTAGATTATTGGAGTACATTAATTTCAATCAGAATTAACATGTTTATTTATCTCTCCTTTGAAGTGAACGTCTAGATTTTCTAGCATATAATAACGTTCATTATGGATAATATGTGTCTACCTTGGAAGATTGATTCCACGATCTGTATTTTTTGTTATGAATTAAATGGATAAATAAGACCAATTTCTTTCACATATGGTAATATAATTTAGTCTTTAAAAAGCCGATCTATCTATATAATGTCTTTAAAAAACTGATCGATCCATAAATTTATTTTTTTAAGTTAATAACGCAAATAAACTTGGCTCTTACTTATCTTCTACACTACTCACGGTAAAAAAAATAGTTCATTTAAGGTAATGATTAGAACAAATCCAACAATGAATAATGCACTTAGGTTGGATAGTTTTGTGACTCAATAAACAACCAGACTTATCTAGAACATATTAAATTATTTTGTGTCAAATTAAATAATTAATTAACTCAATTTATATCATTTAATCAACCCAATTAATGAAATAATTTATGTCCACTAATAAATATAATTTTATACTTTTAAATTAATTTAATTTGCATTGTCCCTTTACATTTTAAAATGTAACATATTAAATAAAATAATAAAGTAAACCATTTATAGCATAAAAACTATATAATAAAGCTTAAAATTACTTTTTAATAATTTTTATGTTTTAAATTAAAAATTAAACATATTTCATTAATTTATTAAATAATTAATCGAATTAATAACATTTTTAAATAAAAAAATGATGAAAATCAATATAAAAAACCTATAAATTTTCGAGTTTACATTGTCACACAAAAAGAAAAGTATATTGTTCTAAATTCTTAAAGAAAAGAAATGTATATGTAATTTGGATGTAGAGATAGAAAAGGTATCATTATTCCATTTAAGGTAACCTTTCCATTTTAACTACAATGATTTTTGATAATTTTTTAAGACTAAAATAATTAATTAATGAATTAAAAAAATCAAGATTTACTATTATCAAGTAAAATAATTATATTTAGTATTTAATATTTTATTTAATATTTTAATTAGTTCTATCATATACATACATTGTTTATAAAATTCAATATTAAAACTTCATTACTTAATTTTTTAGTTTATCAAAAACACTCCCATAAATAATTTAAAACAACAATATAATATATTGTTAAAGTTTTTTAACGCAGAACAACATTGGTTGCATGCATGGCTTACACGTAATTTTTGTTAATGTTGGGGATCGATCTGGTTAAGTAATAAACAAGTAAAAATAGCATAAAATTTCGAGAAATTGAATACAGAAATTTAATGTGGCAAAACCCCTCCAAAGATAAAAAAAAAAACTACGGGTAAAGATAACTTTATAATAATGGAAAAAGAACAAAGAATACAGAAGATGGAGATCAAAACTAAACCCCGAAACCCGAAAACAATGAACCATCAAACCGTAAACACAAAATTCTCCAAGAGTGTTATGAGTTCTAAAAATAATAATCTAGACTAATTAGAGTTTAACTGAAACAAATAAGTAGAGTTTAATTAAAAGATTATTTCTCAAATTTGACTGAAATAAAATGCATACTCAATAAATCCCCACCTTGACACGTATTTTCACAACGTAATCTTTGCATTAAAATTTTTGAGACTCGTATTGTAAGACGAACATAGAGAAATACAAAAAAAAAATTGTAAGTCATTTTTGCGAAGTGGATGCACCTTTAGGTGCAATTTTAGAAACCTATTCTATTTTCTATGAAAATGAAAGACATTTTATTTACGTTTCTAATATAATGGTACATGAAGTATAAATTTTAAATACTTCTAAGTAATTACTATAAATTATTTGTAAAATTAATGATACATAAAATATTTTAAAAACTTAAATATAATAAATGGTATTTTTATAATTTCATATAAGGATGCATGAAACATTTAAATATAATTTAACATAAACATACATAAATTATAAATTAATCTATTTTTATATACATTTTAAATAGTTAATGTAAATTAAGGTATTTTGATAATTTTCGCTTACAAATGCAAAAGTCAAAAGCGGAAAGGACCTAAATACAACTTTTACTTTTGGGTGAAAAACAATTTTCCACAATAGTTTTAACACCAAAAGTTAAGAGCTTTTCATTGGTTATGAGGTGGAAAAGCACTTTTTCAAAATTGGGGCTAAGTCATTTGTCGTTAATGAATCTATTTTTTGTCAAGACAAACACAGAAAAAATAATATAAAATTTCTAACTCATTTTTACAAAATTAACACACCCTTAAGTTGAATCCTAAGAAACAAAATTCTATTTTTAAAAAAGGAAAGAAGTGTTTGTTTTTTATTAAAAAATTTGTTTATTGATATTACAGCCCGAAAAAAGTTAAAATAAAAAATGTCTCACCAGTTATCTGGTGCAATTGATTCCATTGAGAATCCAAATTAAGTGTGCAAGATAAAAAAGTTCTTGGATGAAGTTGTGGGTAAAACTATTTCTATTATTGTGGTGAAAATGTTATAGTTTTTATTGTGATAATGATTATGGTTAGCACTTTAAGAGCTTTAAATTTAGAATCACACGGTTTCATGAAAAGCTTATTTAAAGCAAATTAAAAAGTTTTTAGCTTAATAAATTTAGTACAACCTTTACCAAAGCTTGCAGTTTAAAGCATTAGATATTACGGTTCTCATCCTTTTTCATTGTCTTTGTGGTTTAAAATTTAGCACCTACCATATCTCACTACTAATTGAACCAAGAAAAAAATCCTAGGAAAGAGAAATATATAGGAGGAAAACTGTAATAGTAGTAACTAAGCTAAGGCTTGTTTTCCTATTTTCTTTTGCCACGCTAATTCCAAGGCTCTGGGCAAATGTTGTTGAATTTGATGATTTTTGGAAACAACATGAAAATGAAGCTAGGAAGCTTGCGCTAACAGCATATGAACCGAGCCCAGAAAACATAACAAATCATTTGAACTACAATGTTAACAAGTAAACTACAGTTTTCTCTTTTATCTCTCCTTTTTATTTTTTATTTATAAAAAAGGTCATGATTTAGGTATAAAAAATTATATATCAAAGTCGAATCAATAGATATTGAACGTCATCGATTAAGAATATCTATAAAAATTAACTGTGCCAAGGCAACAGGTTTATTGCTCCAAGTGACCCCTTTGCAAAAGAGGTACGTCAAAGTATAAAAAAAAAGTTGATAGACTTTCTTTATTTTGGTAATAGTAATAAACATTTCTTGACATTAAATGTATATGTTGTTGTTCCACTAACTTTTTATTCCATTGCATTTATATAGATAACCCATAGGATTTATGCACCAGAGTCAGAATGGAAAAATTGGGTATGGAGATCCGAAGGAGACTTGCTCATGAATGGAGTCTTCTTTAGAAGTTCTGGGCCATCCTCATCTACCCAGTTCACATTTAACAAGAAAGATATGATTGAAGCCAAGCCTGGAACTTTTGCTGGAAGACTCACTCGTTTTGCAAGGGCACTTAACTGCAAGAAAAGTATGAAGTGTTAGAAATAACTCTTAATTGTACAAAAGTCTTAAAACATTATTTTTCTTTTGTTGACATGTAAAGATGTCAGTGATACATGGAAAATATCTCCCATAAAAAAATTTATTGTGACATCGGTTAATAATGTAATGAATGTATTTCTTTCTAAAATTCAACAAAAGCAATGTTTTAATTAAATCAAAACATTTTAAAATTGCATTTAAATTATTTTTGTTTATAAGCACCGAATAAGAATAGTGAACTCTTAGTTCTTCTTTAATTACTTCAAAGCTTTATTTGGAAATCAATTACAAGAAACCTTAGTTAGATTGATAATTAACTTTAGCTTTGATATTATTGGTTGTTCAATGGTTTGGATAGAGACTCTATTATGGGTAGTTTTGGAAATTGGTTACCCATAGACCCTCTCCAACCCATAAATAAAAAAATAATGCGCTTCAGCGCATTCAAACCCACGTCTTTCTGCATTGATAATAATACCCACGTCAATAGAACTAAGACTCAATTGGGTTCGCTATACTTATTTTTAAATGCCATATACATGTTTCTAATTATCAATCATTGATGTCCGAAAACATTAAGTTTCAATTTATTGGGTAAATTGATTTAAGTTTCTTGATTTTTACATCCTTATATTAAAAGTTTAATAATTTTAGCAATATGCATTTAAATTTTATGTTTACACATGAATAAAATTTACCGTCCAAAAATTTTATTATAATTACATTTAAATTTAAATTAGTATGTTTATTCTCTTTCTGGGTTGAGGAATTTTCCACAACTACAATCAAATTCATTGTGAAATATACACATTTTAGAAGGTTGATTGATTTACATAGTTAATGATTTTTTAAATATATTTTAGGAGTTAGATATAGAAACTTATACATGAATAAATAGATAAATAAGATCAATCTTTTTCACATATGTTAATATAATTTAGTCTTTAAAAAGTCGATCAATCTATATAATGTCTTTAGAAAATCGATCTATCGATAATTTTTTTTTTTTAAGTTAATTACACAATTAAACTTTGTTCTTACTTATCTTCTATACTACTCACGGTAAAAAAAAAAATAGTTCAATTAAGGTAATAATAAGAACAAATCCAGTAACGAATAATGATGAATTTTATTGCCATAATAAGCAGCAAATTAGATTCTCTTACCAAACATTATTCACAAATGGATTTGTTTACAAGTAAGGTAACTCTTTGAATCTCTAAATTACCGTTGAAACCCCTCATGAAAATTTAGGCCTTCAAATGTTGGTCTCTACTCAGTCACTATATAAAGGCGTCATTGCCCACTCTTTTGAAGCAAACCAGTTCTCTCCTTCACCCATTGTTAAAGGCGGTTTGCAAATCAATAGCAATAGCAATGAGGGGAAATAAGGCTAAACTTGCTTGGATAGCCGACAACACTGCCCGACGAGCTAGCCTCAAGAAAAGGAGGCTAAGCTTGGTGAAAAAAGTGATGGAGCTGACAACCCTGTGTGGTACAGAAGCTTGTCTGGTTATATGTAGTCCCGACGAACAACCTCCAGTGGTATGGCCATCCCATGACGAGGTGCAACGACTGATCGAAAAGTTCGATCAAGCTCTTGAGTTTCAACGCAGTAAGAAAATGACGGACTTGGAGACCTATATGAAAGAGAAGATTTCGAAGTTGCATGATCAAATTAAGACGATGAACAGGAAAAACATCGAACTTGAGGCACAGCAGTTCATGCTCCAAATACATCAAGGTAAGAGGTTGGATGACTTTAGTGTTAATGAACTGGATTGCTTGATCTGGTATGGGGAAACAATGTGTACTGACATAAGGAAACGTAGAGAATATTATCAACCACTCCCTTCTTTATTAGCTGCTCCCGCTGAAGGCGATGTTCCTTTACCACCACCATCCCAAAGCCCTGCAACTACAGACCAAATTGGCGATGCCAAAGCTACGGTTGGAGGTGGAGCTAGTAGCAGCATATCGAGTGGTAAGTCTCATAACCCATTTCAGGTGGGGGGGCTTCTAGGACCACCGAATGGTGGTGCTGGCGGTTCAAGTCTTGCACCTCACCTCCGGGTGCAAGGACCTTCATTTGGTGCAAGCTCAAGTGTTGTTGCAGAAGAGGGGCCGCTAAGGCCTCCATTTAGTGAGGGTAGCTCCTCCAATGTTGTTGTTGATCAGTTGAGGATGCCAAGAGCACAATCTGGCGGTAGCTCAAGTGCACCCCCTTCCATGATATTCAAGATGTGGGGCCAGGACATTAGCCTTTAGGACCACTAGGAAGCAGTTACCCTGCAAGTGAGTTTGGAAGGAACCATTTCGGGTTTTTCAGTGGTGAAAGCAGCGGCAGCAGTGGTGTCACAAGCAGCAGTGAAACAGAAGGAACCAGTTGATTACAATTTTTTTTTTTTTTTTTTTGCAATTTCATTTAGTGGTCAGGTCATTATTTTGTTTTCAAGTATTTCTTCTCCTTATGGGTTGTTGTAAGCGTTTTGTTAATTAGTATGATTTAATAAAACATGCTCCTGCCTTGCATTCTGTGCTCACCGAGAAAATTGAGCACCATAGCATGCAAGAAGATGGCACAACTAAAAGGCTACATTTCGTCTTTCATTTTATGTTGTTGAGAGAAAAGTTTAATATTTCCTTTTAACCGGATTTCAATTCAATTAAGTATTTATCAAAAATTTTATTGTGGTGATATTTTTATCATTTTAAATATGGTGTTGAGAGAAATGTTTAATATTTCCCTTCAACCAATCGAGTTTCAATTCAATTAAGTATTTATCGAATATCTTTTATTTTATAATAAAATATTATCGCAATTGTTGATATCGATCCGATTAAGCAACCAACCAATAAAATTAGCAGAAGAAATTGAAAATTTGAACACACAAATTTAACATGAAAAAACCCTTTCGATGAGGATAAAAAACAATGGGCAAAGATAATTTTATTATAATGGCAAAAGACTAAAGAGTGTAAAAGATGGAGAAAAAAATAAACCCCAAAACCCGAAAATAGTAAACCCTCAAAACGTAAATAATTTTTTTTTCAAAAGTGTTATAAGTTCTAATTTCCAATGGGTGTGTTTTCTAAGGTTGTAAAAGAGTTTATTTATAAACTAAATTCGAAAATCAAATAAATTATGTTAATAAATGCAAAATATATTATACTACTAAATACTAAATCTTCTGAAAAGAAAACATATTTTATTTAACTTTACTTGGAAGAAATCTCTTATTTGACTAAAATACGAGGCATACTCAACAAATCTCCACATTGACTCGTATTTTCAAAACGTCATTTTTGTCAAAGCCCGCCTCGACCCTATCTTGAACTGTTAAGGAAATTAACTAAGTCGAATCTATGCTTAGAAGTGCCAAAACCAATTTTTTTAAAAAAGTCCCCACTTATATTTAAAAACAAAAATGTAGTTGCCACCAATCTTTTTTAAAAAGATGTGATTGGATCATTTTGTAAAACACTTCAATCCATTAAAACAATAATTTTGGTCTTTGAAACCATAAAAAACGAGTTCGGGAGTCAGTTACGCGTAAGGAAGAATTAGCACCCTCACACACCCGAAATTGGTACCTAGTCGATTATTTAATATCTTAGTTGTTGATGACAATATCGAAGAACATATAGCAGCCATTATAAAGTTAAATATAAGAAAAGAAAAAATAAACCCTATCAAAGTGGCTATCACCCAAAACTTCAATTGAAGATAACTCCTTCGAATCTTTGTTTTGCTCGTTTGTCAATAGCTCTCGAAGGTGGTCGACCAAGGGATCTCTCAGAGACTTAACTGGCTAAAATATGAAGGGAAAAGAGGGGATGCTAGGCGTGGTAATGCAGAAAGAATTGAGAATGAGAGATGATTGATGAATGAATGGATGATTTTGAACTGAGGTGAAAGGCTCTATTTATAAGTGAGATTGGAGGGTAAGTTTACCAAAAATAGGGTGGTTTAATCCCCCTTTATTCTCTCATGCTTGGCCGACCATGAAATAAGGGGTTTGAATTGGTTGGTTGCATCATTTTTAAGCATTCAACCATGCCACATCAAGCAGGGACCAAGACCCCATCAACAACGATCTTTTAGCTTGATTTCTGATTGCTTCTCAACCACAGGGACTCCTTGCAATTACCCCAAAAGTCCTTATTAGGCAGCCATTGTGAGTGTCGAATTTGGGTTCGTAATGCACTTAGGTTGGATGGTTTTGTGACTCAACAAACAACCAGACCTATCCAAAACATATTAAATTATTTTGTGTCAAATTAAATAATTAATTAACTCAATTATACTATTTAATCAACCCAATTAATGAAATAATTTATGTCCACTAATAAAAATAATTTTATACTTTAAATTAATTTAATTTGCATTGCCCATTTTACATTTTAAAATGTGACATATTAAATAAAATAATAAAATAAATCATTCAGTGCAAAAAAACTATATAATAAAGCATAAAATTACATTTTTATAATTTTTATGTCTTAAATTAATATTTAAGCATATTTCATTAATTTATTAAATAATTACTCAGATTAATAACATTTTCAAGTAAAAAAGTGATGAAAATCAATATAAAAAACTTATAAACTTTCGAGTTTACATTGCCATGCAAAAAGAAAAATATATTATTTTAAATTCATTTAAGAAAAGAAATGTATATGTAATTTGGACGTAGAGAGAGAAAAAGTATCATTATTCCATTTAAGGTAACCTTTCCATTTTAACTACAATGATTTTTGATAATTTTTTAAGACTAAAATAATGAATTAAAAAAAACCACAATTTACTATTATCAAGTAAAATAATTATATTTAGTGTTTAATATTTATTAAAATATTAATTAGTTCTATCATATACATACATTCTTATAAAATTCAATACTAAAACTTCATTACTTAATTTTTCAATTTATCAAAAATACTCTAAATTAAACCGACTTCAATAGTTCTACCATAAATAATTTAAAACAACAATATGACATATTGTTAAAGTTTTTTAACGCATGCGCAGAACAACATTGGTTGCATGCATGGCTTACACGTAATTTTTGTTAATGTTGGGGATCGATCCGGTTAAGTAATGAACAAATAAAAATAGCATAAAATTTTGAAAAATTAAATACACAAATTTAACGTGACAAAACCCCTCCAAAGATAAAAAACCACGGGCAAATATAACTTTATTATAATGGAAAAAGAACAAAGAGTACAATAGATAAAGATCAAAACTAAACCTCGAAACCCGAAAACAAAGAACCCTCAAACCGTAAACACAAAATTCTTCAAGAGTGTTATGAGTTCTAACTGAAACAAATAAACAGAGTTTAATTAAAAGATTATTTCTCAAATTTGACAGAAATATGAGGCATACTCAATAAATCTCCACCTTGACTCGTATTTTCACAACGTCATCTTTGCATTAAAATTTATGTGACTCGTATTGCAAGACAAACATAGAGAACTACAAAAAAAAAAATTGTAAGTCATTTTTGCGAAGTGGAGGTGCAATCTTAGAAACCTATTCTATTTTCTATGAAAATGAAAGACATTTTTTTTTACTTTTCTAATATAATGGTACATGAAGTATAAATTTTAAATACCTTCTAAGTAATTACTATAAATTATTTGTAAAATTAATAATACATAAAATATTTTAAAAACTTAAATATAATAAATGGAGTTTTTATAATTTCATATAATGATCCATGAAATATTTAAATATAATTTAACATAAACATACATAAATTATAAATTAATCTATTTTTATAACCATTTTAAGGTATTTTGATAATTTTCACTTTCAAATGCAAAAGTCAAAAGCGGGAAGGACCTAAATACAACTTTTGCTTTTGGGTGAAAATTAATTTTCCACAATAATATTAACACCAAAAGTTAGGAGCTTTTCATTGGTTATGAGGTAGAAAAGCACTTTTTCAAAATTGCGGCTAAGTCATTTGTTGTTAATGAATCTATTTTCTGTTAAGACAAACACAAGAAAAATAAAATAAATTTTCTAACTCATTTTTACAAAATTAACACACCCTTAAGTTAAATTCTAAGAAACAAAATTCTATTTTTTTAAAAAAGAAAGAAGTGTTTGTTTTTTTTAAAAAAAAAGTTGTTTATTGATATTACAGCCCGAAAAAAGTTAAAATAGAAAATGTCTCATCAGTTATCTAGTGCAATTGATTCCATTGAGAATCCAAATCAAGTGTGCAAGATAAAAATGTTATTGGATGAAGTTGTGGGCAAAACTATTTCTATTATTGTGGTGAAAATGTTATAGTTTTTATTGTTGTAATGATTATGGTTAGCACTTTAAGAGCTTTAAATTTAGAATCACACGGTTTCATGAAAAGCTTATTTAAAGCAAATTAAAAAGTTTTTAGCTTAATAAATTTAGTACAACCTTTACCAAAGCTTGCAGTTTAAAGAATTAAATATTACGGTTCTCATCCTTTTTCATTGTCTTTGTGGTTTAAAATTTAGCACCTACCATATCTCACTACTAATTGAACCAAGAAAAAAACCTAGGAAACAGAAATATATAGGAGGAAAACTGCAATGGAAGTAACTAAGGTAAGGCTTGTTTTCCTATTTTCTTTTGCCACGCTAATTCCAAGGCTCTGGGCAAATATTGCTGAATTTGATGATTTTTGGAAACAACGTGAAAATGAAGCTAGGAAGCTTGCGCTAACAGCATATGAACCGAGTCCAGAAAATATAACAAATCATTTGAACTACAATGTTAACAAGTAAACTACAGTTTTCTCTTTTATCTCTCCTTTTTATTTTTTATTTATAAAAAAGGTCATGATTTAGGTATAAAAAATTATATATCAAAGTCGAATCGATAGACCTATTGAACATCATCGATTAAGAATATCTATAAAAATTAACTGTGCCAAGGGTTCAAAATTCAATTCCCTCAATTACTTCCAAGATCTTTAACCTTACTTAACTTGTATGTTAAATGGAGGCATTATATACATTACCTTGAACAACTTCTTGCAGGGTTCTTGACGAAGCTAATTGCGACAAAATCATAATATTTGAGGATGTTATTACAAATAGCACGAAAAGATACTTAAGGGGTAAACACGATAAGTACAATGGACCATGCTTGGCAACCAATCCAATTGATTGGTGTTGGCGGTGCATGAACAATTGGGCCGAGGATCGCAAAAGATTAGCAAACTGTGTGCTTGGTTTTGGACACAAAACTCGTGGTGGACAACAAGGAGAATACTATTTGGTGATAGATAACTCTGATAATGATGTTATAAATCCCAAACCAGGAACTTTACGTCATGCTGTGATACAAAAGAAGCCATTATGGATCATTTTTGGTCATGATATGAACATCAAATTATCACAAGAGCTAATAGTTCAAAGTGATAAAACAATCGATGGTCGTGGAGCAAATGTTCATATAGCTTATGGATGTGGCATTACACTTCAGTTTGTTCATAATGTCATCATTCACAACATTCATGTTCACCATGTTGTTGAAAGTAGAGGTGGCCTTATTAGGGACTCCGAAGATCACTTTGGTTTTCGAACGGTCGGTGATGGGGATGGGATTTCCATGTTTGGATCATCAAACATTTGGCTAGATCATATTTCCATGTCCGCATGCCAAGATGGACTCATTGATGCAATCCAGGGTTCCACTGCCATCACCATCTCAAATTGCCATTTCACTCATCATAACGATGTAAGTTTTATCATAGAATACTGAAGAAGAAGAAGTCACCAATTTTTCGACCAAACATTCTTTGATTTTTCTTTTAGGTGATCTTGTTGGGTGCAAGTGACAGCTATTCTCAAGATCAATACATGCAAGTCACACTTGCTTTCAACCATGTTGGCAAGGAATTAATACAAAGAATGCCTAGATGTCGATGGGGATTCATTCATGTTGTTAACAATGACTACACTCATTGGAAAATGTATGCCATTGGCGGTAGCTCACATCCTACCATTATCAGCCAAGGCAACAGGTTTATTGTTCCAAGTGACCCCTTTGCAAAAGAGGTACGTCAAAGTATAATAATAAAGCTGATAGACTTTCTTTATTTTGGTAATAGTAATAAACATTTCTTGACATTAAATGTATATGTTGTTGTTCCACTAACTTTTTATTCCGTTGCATTTATATAGATAACCCATAGGATTTATGCACCAGAGTCAGAATGGAAAAATTGGGTATGGAGATCCGAAGGAGACTTGTTCATGAATGGAACCTTCTTTAGAAGTTCTGGGCCATCCTCATCTACCCAGTTCACATTTAACAAGAAATATATGATTGAAGCCAAGCCTGGAACTTTTGTTGGAAGACTCACTCGTTTTGCAGGGGCACTTAACTGCAAGAAAAGTATGAAGTGTTAGAAATAACTCTTAATTGTACAAAAGTCTTAAAACATTATTTTTCTTTTGTTGACATGTAAAGATGTCAGTGATACATGGAAAATATCTCCCATAGAAAAATTTATTGTGGCATCGGTTAATAATGTAATGAATGTATTTCTTTCTAAAATTCAACAAAAGCAATGTTTTAATTAAATCAAAACATTTTAAAATTGCATTTAAATTATTTTTGTTTATAAGCACCAAATAAGAATAGTGAACTCTTAGTTCTTCTTTAATTACTTCAAAGCTTTATTTGGAAATCAATTAAAAAAAACTTAGTTTGATTGATAATTAACTTTAGCTTTGATATTATTGGTTGTTCATTGATTTGGATAGAGACTCTATTATGGGTAGTTTTGGAAATTGGTTACCCATAGACCCTCTCCAACCCATAAATAGAAAGATAATGCGCTTCAGCGCATTCAAACCCACGTCTTTCTGCATTGATAATAATACCCACGCCAATAGAACTAAGACTCAATTGGGTTCGCTATACTTATTTTTAAATGTCATATACATGTTTCTAATTATCAATCATTGATGTCCAGAAAACATTAAGTTTCAATTTATTGAGTAAATTGATTTAAGTTTCTTGATTTTTATATCCTTATCTTAAAAGTTTAATAATTTTAGCAATATGCATTTAAATTTTATGTTTACACATGAATAAAATTTACCGTCCAAAAATTTTATTATATTTACATTTAAATTTAAATTAGTATGTTTATTCTCTTTTTGGGTTGAGGAATTTTCCACACCTACAATCAAATTCATTGTGAAATATACACATTTTAGAAGGTTGATTGATTTACATAGTTAATGATTTTTAAATATATATATATATTGTATCTATTTTTTAAATATATTTTAGGAGTTAGATATGGAAACTTATACATGATAATATCTCCACTTTTATTATTATGAATCTGAATAAAAATTACAAACGCTTATATTTTTTCCCCAAACACTATATGTTTTCTTCATTGTAAAACATAGATGACGACTGATCAACATTACATTTATCTTGGTCAAATTAGATTATTGGAGTACATTAATTTGTATAAGAATTAATGTGTTTATTTATCTCTCCTTTGAAGTGAACATATAGGTCTTCTAGCATATAATAACGTTCATTATGGATAATATGTGTCTATCTTGGAAGAATGATTCCATAATCGGTATTTTTTGTTATGAATTAAATAGATAAATAAGATCAATCTTTTTCACATATGGTAATATAATTTAGTCTTTAAAAAGCCGATCAATCTATATAATGTCTTTAAAAAACTGATCGATCGATAAATTTATTTTTTTTAAGTTAATTACGCAATTAAACTTTGTTCTTACTTATCTTCTATACTACTCACGGTAAAAAAAAAAATAGTTCATTTAAGGTAATGGTTAGAACAAATCCAGTACTGAATAATGATGAATTTTATTGCCATAATAAGCAGCAAATTAGATTCTCTTACCAAACATTATTCACAAATGGATTTGTTTACAAGTAAGGTCACTCTTTGAATCTCCAAATTACCGTTGAAACCCCACATGAAAATTTAGGCCTTCAAATGTTGGTCTCTCCTCAGTCACTATATAAAGGCGTCATTGCCCACTCTTTTGAAGCAAACCAGTTCTCTCCTTCACCATTGTTAAAGGCGGTTTGCAAATCAATAGCAATAGCAATGAGGGGTGTTGAAGTCCAAATTTGTCTGGGCCTATTGGAATTTGAATTTATTTTAAAATTAAGTTTATTTGAAATTTAAATTTATTATAAATTTAAATTTAAAATGTCCAATTAAAAGTCCAAAACAAGTACAGATGTCCACTTTACAAGCCCAAATTCTAAAAGACCAAAACTTAAATGGCCTAAATCAGCCCAAAACCATTACACCCAAAAAACCTAATCTGCTACTGCCTCTACCCCAGCCAACCAGAGACCGCCACATCATCGACAACTTGGCACCACCTCAACTTGCACTGCCATCAACTGCCTTAGCCACCACCGCCACTGCAAACTGAGACTTGCAAAGAAGAAAGAAGACTTGCATTTAATTGCAAGGAACAAATCATAATCATTGTAAAACCTGGTTATAAAAACCAGATTCAAGCATAAGAGAGAAAGCCTCTTTTTTTTCCCTCGAAAAAAGACTTAGAAATTAGTAAAAGAAAATTTCAAAGTATTCGCAAATCAAAGGTGGAAGCAGTTAATACTCAGAGAAGTTATAATATCAGACGATTCAATATCTTCTTTGTAAGGTAATAAATACTCATCAGTGTATTTATTTATACATTTATTTCATTAATGCACCCACTGTTTCCTTCATTACTACCATTTATTGTTCAAAGAACGATTAATAATAATAAAAATAATAATAATGAATATGATAATATTAATTATAACAGTAATGAATTTATTAATAATAATAAATAATATCATTAATAACAAAAAAAAAGAAAACAAAGGGTCAGAAGGCACTTCCCTGACACGCGTCGCCATCGTCAGAGCTCGCGTCGAAGCCTCCGCTGAAACCCCGCACCTCGCCGCGCATGGATCTGCAAAAAAGAAAGGAATCAAAACGTTAATAATAAAAGTTTAATAAAAACAGTTTTAAAAAGGGAGTTTTTAAGAAATATATATATTTTTTTTAAATGGAGAAAAAGAAATGCTTTTACCTTCGCTGGAGGCACGTGGCACATGGGAAGGAGCGGGGTCAACGGAGACATGATCGGACCGACGCGCGTGACCAGGCGCGGAGACGACACGCGATGACGCGTGGCGGCTACGCGCGACGGACCATGACTGGACTGACCGGCCATGGAGGGGGAGAGAAGTTTTTTAAGAGCTTTTGTTTTTTTTTTTATAAGGGGGGGGGAAATGATTTTTTTTTCTTAAGAATGGCCCATTTATAGCCATCCAAAACGGTGTCGTTTTGGCATGGCTTCATAATGCTCAAAATGACACCGTTTCACCTAATAACCCATGGCCAACCCGAAATTCGACTCGACCCGACCTAGGATTCTCGTGTTTTTAAAGAAGGGGTTATTTATGCATTTGATCCTTTTGCTTTTTCTATAATTTTCAATCAGGTCCTTTTTGCACTTTTAATTAATTTTAAATTGGCCCAATGATTTTCATGGATTTTCAATTTAATCCCTTGACCTTTTAAAAGCACCAGGAGTTGCCACATGTCATGATTTTGGCTTATTTCTGCAAACAGTCCCTTTTATTTTTAATTTGTTTTAATTTAATCCTTAAATCAAGTTCGTTTTAATTACAAAATTGCTCCATAAATTTTCCATAATTTTCAAAATAGTCCTCTGACTTCAAGATGCCTGAGGGGCTACCACGTGTCACCTAGGTTTTATTGCCTTGAAGGTCCCTAAACTATCCAAAAATTTCATTTTTACCCCTAAACTTCCAAAAATCTCATTTCTAACCCTAAAACTTATAAAAATTCTATTTTTACCCCCAAACTTCCAAAAATCCCATTTTTTATCCCGAAACTTCTAAAAATTCCATTTTTAGCCCCAAACTTCCAAAAATTCCATTTTTGACCCCAAAATTTCATAAAATTACCATTTTACCCCCGAATGTCCAAAAACTCCATTTTTGACTACGTAACTCTCAAAATTACCCTTTTACCCCCGAATGTCTAAAAATTCCATTTTTAACCCTAAATTTTCCCAAAATTACCATTTCACCCCTAAGAATCTGAAATTACCATTTTGCCCTCGGGTATCCGAAAAGTCTCATTTTGAACTCCGATTGCATCATTCTTCTTTCTCATTAATATTTGCATTTAATTTTAACCATTACGCACTCGTATTTTGCATTTTTTATTTTTTGCATGTTGTTTATCTTATTATTTATCTTACTTTGCATCATTTAATATCCATTATCAACTGCTTATTCATATTAAACTCGCATATTTGCTTTCAAAATTGTTTTTTTCATAAAGACTTTAAAATTGAGGTAATATTCTTTTATCTCGAATTTAAAAAATTTGCACCTTAACTTACTAGGTACAATTTTTCTTCAAATCGAAATAATCGAATACCCTTAATCGAGGCAATGTTTCCTTATCTTCGATTCTGAAATATTGCGCCTTAACTTACTAGGTGCAACCTTTCTTCAAATCGACATAATCAAATATTTTTTTCCCAAAAATTTTAAAAAAAGTTTTACAAAGGAAAGCTCGTCATTTCTGGATCCTGAAATGTTGTGTCCTAACTCACTGGACGTAACTTTCTTCCTCGATCACTTTGAAATAGCGAGATTTCCAAACAGACTCGATTTCTTTTAACTCATGCATTCAAGGATCATATTTTAAACTTTATTCGAGCTTTTTAAATGTTACAAATCAAGACCCGAAAATAATCAATACGGTACCAATTTTAGGCGTATGAGGGTGCTAATCTTTCCTCATGCGTAACCGACTCCCAAACCTATTTTTCTGGATTTTGAAGACCTACATGTTTTCAAAACGGTTTTTAAAAAAAATGTTTTGTGGTGATCCAATCACACCGAATAAAGGATTGGTGTCGACTTCTATTAATTTTCAATTTTAAAATAATTTTCGAAACTCGTCTTTCCCAAAAAGGGATGGTTTCGACAGCTGACGACTCCGTTGGGGAATTTTTAAATAAACGAGAGTCAAGCGAAAATTGATTATTTTCGGGTCTTCTTTGAAAACTTTTAAGCTTCAATTTAGTTTAATATGCGATCCTCAACATCTTTTGTGACATTATATTATGTGATATTGCTAGTGTATATTTGCATACATCTGCATATGATATTACCCTTTTAACTGGAAGTCTGAAACTACTCCTTCGTGAGGTCTGCACCTCCGTGAAGGATAGTGGATTGCTTTCGGGATTACAAAGTACCCTTGTTTTCATGAAGTTTTCACTTCCGTGCAAACATGTGGGAAATGCGTCCCCCTAAACCGAACTCGTCCGTGTGAGCTTGTAATGGATGAGGACCGAGGAATCTGCTGGTTTGGGTACCCCTACTTTAGAACCTAAAACCACATATAGTGAGACGTAGGAACTTGCTTTAGAAGGAGTCGTACTAAACCATTTAGCAACCTTCCAAGTCAAACTCTTAGGTTCTATGCTATACTTGTATATTGATATTGTTGTGTTTCGCTAACTTTTTTATTTTGTCTCTTTTTTGCATTGCATTTCATCATCATATAAAGAGAAGGTATAGACTCAAAAGTTCAATTACCGATAAGAGAATTAATCATGCAAAACAAGTACTTTGATAAAGTGAAGGACAATATGGTTGTGCGCATGTGGTCGAAGGAGACTCAACGTCAAAAGGGGGACAGCTTAATGGAAGGATATGAGTCAGAGCTTTGGGATCACAGCAGGATCAGCACGGCTCAAAACAATGTGCTAGAGTTGAAAGAGATATGGGACAATTGGGACAACAACATGAAATAGACCTTTTACCAAGAATGCAGAGATTTGCCATACTTGTGCGAAGTTAAGATAGACAAATCCCTCTTTAGAGCCTTAGCACAGTATTGGAATTCAGCCTACAATTGCTTCACCTTCGGGAATATAAACATGACACCGACGATAGAAGAATACACCACTCTGCTCCGTTGTTCGAAGATGTCGGTAGATAAGGCCTATTCTAGAGCTCCAAATCTCCCGACCATGGTTACAAAATTAATAAACATCACGGGCATGAGCGAACAGTGGGTTGCAGCTCGAGTTGAGGTCAAAGGCGATAACAAGTGCATCACGTGGAAAAGTCTGTGAGATTTGATACTGGCTCATCCAGATGCGAAGAAAAAGATCGACATTCTAACACTAAGTATTTACGGGTTTATCGTTTTTCCAAAGGCTTTGGGGCATATAGAAGACGCGATGATAGATTTGTTTGATAGATTAAGTAAAAGAGTGACACCTGTCCCGGCTATACTAGCTAAAACTTTCAGGTCCTTAAATGCATGTAGAAAGGAGGGAGAAGGTCGATTTATTGCCTGTGCACCGCTACTGATGGTATGGTTTCATAGTCACTTCTGGAAAACAGAAAAAGTCTCCTATCAGTACTTGTCTAAGGATTACTCCCCTTTGAAAGAGTTTGTGGCTATATAGAGACAAGAAAACTTCTCAGAAGAAAAGTGGATGGTCATACTCCTAAGCCTCAAAGACGAAGACATAGAGTGGCGAGCACCATGGTTTGTTCCTGATGAAATATTTTATCGGTGCGGAGATCTTGACTGGGTCCCATTGGCAGAAATATGAGGCGCAATCGGATATACACCTTTGCTGGTTTCAAGACAATACAGATCAAGACAGTTTATACCCGTAACTCAGGGGATATCTTAGTGTGAATTCGTGTACCAAGGAGAAAACAATAAGAAAAGGATTAGGGAAATCTCAAATGCATGGAACGAGGTTTGAAAAATGAAAGCATTCGGCGCCAACTCCATGATAACTACAAAATATGATTGGTTGAGAAATAGAAGGATCAACGACAATATTCCTGTGTCAAACCCGGAGATTGTCCGCCCAATTGAAGAACACTTGTAGGTTGTTCCGACTGAATTAGAAATAATTTATCAAGATTTTGAAAAGAAAAATGCTAAGATGGGGAACATGATAGAAAAACTAGAGGAAGAGAAGGTGCTTTTAGGATTAGACGTTGATGTTCAGAAGCTAGAGGCGGAAATTTGAGAAAAGGGAAGAATAAGGCTGAAGAAGATCTTAGCAGCCTAAAGAAGGACTACAAAAAACTTTGATTGTCAATGAGAACTGTCGGTTTAGGTAAGACGTCAGAGCAATGGCAGCAGGAAATCCGTGAAGAAAAAAATAAAACAAGTCGTTGGAAAAAAAAATTCAAGACGCCCAAGTTCAAGAAAATGCTATGAAGAGTAGCCTCCTGGAAAGCCAAGCTGAAGTGACCGAATTAAAAGCTCGAGTAGGAGAATTGGAGTCCTTGTACAGGCATCGTAGTCGAAATTCAGTATTGGAGTTAAAAGCAAGCCAAGCTGAGATCGTGAGACTAAGTGAAAGGGTGGAAGAATTAGAGGCCTCTTTGCAGAATAGTGGAATACGAACTGAGATTTTGGAAAGGACGTTGGAGACAAATGATTGACATCTTCAGCAAACCCAAAAAGAAGTTAGAGAGAGGGATTATGTTATGGGTGAGGCTTTAAACCAAATCCGCGAAGTAGCTGATCATGTGCAAACACTGGCAGTTGAAGCAGAAGAGCTAAGCATACAGTACGAGACAAAAACGGAACGAGGTCAAAAGCTATCAAGCCTCCTTAAGAAAGTCAAGGCTCTGAGCATCAAAGCAATACCGTTTATGTAATTTGCTTTATGTTAAGGAACTTGTTATCCAAATGAAGTTTTCTAAATGGAAAATGAATTATAAGTCAATATCTTTCTCTTGCATACATGCATCTTATTCGTATCACATTTTTTGCATAATAGTTCTAACTTATTAAAAATTTATAATTTAGCTACTTCAGTAACCATTGAAAACTCACATCGCTATAATACTCGAAAGAAAACTAAAGACATGGAACAAAGACTTGAACAAATCCAAAAATAATTACAAGACCAGATGCAAGAGCGCATCCAAGAGCAAATGAGCATGATGTGCAGAGAAATGAAGAATCAATTCATGGAGGTACAAAAAAGCCTAATGAATGAATTAGCGCAAGTAAAACAAAACATGGCTGATAAAGGAAAAAGCCCTGCAATTGAGGAAGAAGAAGACCTAATGGTCCCCCAGGCTTTACACCCCTCCATAACCCGGCGTTGCACGAAATGTCGACACGAGAGCCCATCATTACTGTAAGGGTACAGCAACCAGCCACAGGCACGTCGTGACCAGCTAATTATCCAATTGGATCAGGGTCAAACCCAGAGGATAATGCTGCGAATCTGGGTGTCCCAGACTTTGACGATATGATAAAAGGGGATCTCCTTAGACAAATAGAAGAAAAATACAGGCGGTTAGAAGAGAAAATCGACACGATGCAGGGAGTTAAAATTTCCTATGGGGTAGATGCCAAAAAGCTAAGTCTGGTTTCGAATCTAGTTCTCCCTCCCAAATTCAAAGCTCCAGAATTTGAAAAATATAGCGGGACAAGCTGCCCTGAAGCTCACCTAACCATGTTCTGCAGAAAGATGGCGGGCACGTACATAACGACCAACTGTTAATTCATTATTTACAAGACAGTTTGGCCGGGTCGAAAATCAGATGGTACAATCAGTTGAGCCGATAAAAAATTCATTCGTGGAAAGATTTAGCACAAGCTTTCTTAAAACAATATGACCATGTGATAGAAATAGCTCCTGATCGGCTTACACTGCAGAATATGGAAAAGAAGTCAAATGAGAGCTTTAGAACATATGCGCAGAGGTGGCGCGAGATGGCAACCCAAGTATAGCCACCGCTAACAGAAAAGGAGACAATAATATTATTTGTCAATACCCTCAGAGCTCCTTACCTAAATCATCTGTTAGGAAACGCCACCAAGAGTTTCTCTGATATGGTCATGTCAGGGGAAATGATTGAAAATACGATCAAAGCCGGTAAAATTGAAACCGGAGAAAGCCCTAAAAGGCCTGCCCCTAGAAGAAGGGATAACGAGGTCAACAATGCAAGCATATACAGACCTAGCTACACCAGTCCCTTCGTGGCAAGTCAGTCCAAAACTCCAATGGGCAATCCAAAATGCCTCGCGGCAGGAGACGAGCACTAGGCCAAATAGAGGAAGAATTAAATATACTCCCCTTCCGATGTCATATGGGGAACTCTACAAAATATTATATGATGTGCATGAGGTGACTCCTCAACATGTAAGACCATACAAACCCCTATTCCCGGCTTGGTATGATGCGAAAGCTCACTGTGAATACCATGCAGGGGCAGAAGGGCACTTGATTGAAAACTGCCCCGATTTTAAAAGACAAGTCGAAGGACTCATAGAGTATGAAATCGTAAAGTTTTAAGAGCCAACAAAACCCAATATAACTGGGAATCATCTGCCTAACCACCTAGTGTAAGGGGTGAATGCCTTGCTAAAAGAAAGAACTCGAAAAATTAAAAGAAGTATTAAAGAAATCAAGTCTCCACTTCGGTGGGTATGGTAAGAGTTGGTTAAAGAAGGGATAATCGTGAACGATAAAAAGAGTATGATAATCGGGGATGATGACCATTGCGAGTTTCATGCTGTTAAAGGGCTTGAGATTCAAAGCTGCATCGAGTTCAAGGCCGTGGTCCAGATGTTGATGGACAATCAAGAGCTGGAATTTTTGAAGAAGGAGGGGAAGCTAATGATGTTTGTGCCTCCAAGGACGGAACAGCCAAGGCTTATAAAAGTAATCGCCCCAAGGTGATTATTTGTGGCATGGCTAGAGAACAGACAGCTCCCCGTATTATCATACAAAAGCCTGCAGCGTTTCCTTACAAGGACAGCAAGAAGGTCCGATGGAGTTACAATTGTAACGTGACCGTACCAAGAAAAGGGGAACCCAGGAAGGATGTTAATCTTGTTACCCGTAGCGGTAAGAATTATGACCCTGTGAATAAAGAAAAACAGGTCAACAAAGGGAAAGCTAGAATGTGTGAGCCTGAGGAGGAAATAACGAACAAGCCTGAAGCACCCATCAACGAGCCTATATCTGAGAATGAGGCAAAGGAGTTTTTAAAGTTTTTAAGACATATTGAATATAGTGTAGTAGAGCAACTACACAAACAGCTTGCTCAGATATCGATCCTGTCATTGCTTTTAAGCTCGGAGGCCCATCGAAGCGCGCTAATGAAAGTGCTGAACGAAACATATGTAGCAAATGACATCTCTATCAGCAAACTAGATCGATTGGTCAATAACGTCAGTGCTGATAACTTTATTTTCTTCAGTGATGATGAAATACCAACGGGAGGAATAGGGTCCACCAAGGCCCTACACATCACTACCCGTTGTAAAGGGTATACGCTACCTGGAGTACTCATAGACAATGGTTCAGCCCTGAATTTGCTACCGCTAGCTACACTGCAAAGATTGCCAATTGATAGCTCTCACATGAAAGGATGTAATAACATAGTGAGAGGATTTGACGGGACAGAAAGGAAGGTAATGGGGAAGATTGAAATACCCCTTCAAATTGGGCCGAATACATATGAAGTAGATTTTCTAGTGATGGATATTAGGCCCACTTATAACTGTCTGCTGGGAAGACCATGGATCCACTCAGTTAGGGCAGTACCTTCCTCTTTACACCAGAAAGTGAAGCTAATAAATGAAGGGCTGTTGATCACGATTAATGCTGCGGAGGAAATAATCACGTCCATAACGAGCTATTCAACCTACGTGGGGATAGACGAGGAGGCTGTGGAATGCTCATTCCGCTCACTGGAGTTTGTCAATGCAACCTTCATTTCGAAAGGGATAAAGATACCTGTGCCTACAATATCATCAACCACCAGGACGGGCTTGCGATTAACAGTCGGAAAGGGAGCTATCCCTAGGAAAGGACTAGGAAAATACCTCCAAGGAAGAGTTAATGTGCCAATGATAATAGAAAAGTGGGATCGTTATGGCCTGGGGTACAAGCCAAACGTGAAACATTAGAGGAAAGAACTTGAGAAAAATCTAGAAAGAAGGAGGGCCAGACTGTTGGAAAAAACATCTCGTGGGAACCCATGGTCTTCCCACACATCTACGAGACTTTCATCTCAGGAGGGGTGATTAACCGGTAGGAAAAGGAACGAGTGACGATTGGAACCAAAGGGGGCATCATGAAAGGTTTAGACATTAATGCTATATCAGATAAAGGAAATGAAGGGAATCCATCAAGAATTGGTCCGTGTGTACTTGAAAGCACCTTGAATAATTGGACCATGGAGGAACTCCCTGTAATTTTTAAGATCTCCTAAGAGTAATGCTCGAAAACACCTATTACTTTAGGCTCAAAAGCAATATGAATCTTTTTGTAAAAGGGCCCATGGTCATTATTCAGTTATTTTAAATGAAATGTACTTTCCATCTTATATTCTTCTCCATAATTATTCTTTAATTTCTTAATTCGGCTTAATAAACCATTCGTACATATCCAATAAACAAGGTTAATTATTCTTTAATACATACATACTCATACATATACCACATATTCATTCTTTCGTAAATTTATTTTTTTCTTTGGACCTTCATTTCATCCCTTGATAGATCCTCAAATATCAATAATATGAGCAACCCTGACGCTAACTTAGAACCCCACTTCGAGCAAGATACGTGTTTGGAAGAGCTTCAGGACCTTGAAGATAATCAAGATTGTAATCTACCTCCGGATCTCTTAAGAATGATGGAACAGGAAGAAAAACAGATCCTGCCTCATTCAAACCCAAGGGAAGTTATTAATCTAGGGTACGAATATGAAAAGAAAGAGGTGAAAATTGGGACAAGCATCTCCATGGAAACCAAAAGGAATCTTATCGAGTTGCTTCAAGAGTTCCAAGATATCTTCGCATTGTCTTACCAGGATATGCCCGGCTTGAGCACTGACATTGTGGTGCATAAACTCCCTATAAAGGAATAAAGCAGACCCGTGCAGTAAAAACTCCGAAGGATGAGATCGGATGTGTTGTGAAAAATAAAAGAGGAAGTCAAGAGACAATTTAATGCTGGTTTCCTCCAGGTGGTTAAATACTCTGAATGGGTAGCTAATATACTCCCCGTCCCTAAAAAAGACAAAAAGGTGTACATGTATGTGGACTATCAAGATTTAAATAAAGCTAGTCCAAAGGATAATTTCCCCTTACCCCACATCGACACTCTAGTCGATAACACGGCAAGACATTCCCTGTTTTCCTTTGTGGATGGCTTCTCTGGGTATAATCAGTTAAGGATGGACCCTGAGGATATGATCAAAACCACTTTCGTCACGCTATGGGGAATATTTTACTACAAGGTGATGCCCTTCGGACTCAAAAATGTAGAGGCAACTTATCAAAGGGCCATGGTGACCCTGTTCCATGAAATGATGCATAAGGAGATTGAGGTTTACGTCGATGACATGATTGCGAAATCCCAAACAGAGGAAGAACATGTAAGAATCCTGAGAAAGTTATTTGGAAGGCTAAGGAAATATAAATTAAAGTTAAATCCAGCAAAATTCACTTTCGGGGCCACATCAGGAATATTGTTAGGTTTTGTAATCAGAAAAAGAGGAATTGAAATCGACCCGGATAAAGTCAAAGCCATACAGGAGCTACCATCACCTAGCATGCAAAAAGAAGTTTGAGGGTTCTTAGGAAGACTAAATTACATTGCTCGGTTCATTTCACAGTTGACTGAGAAATGCGATCCTATATTCCACCTGCTTAAAAAGCGTAACTCGAGTGTATGGGATGATGAATATCAGGAAACCTTTAATAAGGTCAAAGATTATTTATCCAAAGCACCCATCTTGGTTCCTCCATTTCCTAATAAGCCATTGATCCTGTACTTAACGGTCTTCGAAAATTCCATAGGATGCGTACTGGCCCAACATGATGAATCCGAAAAGAAAGAAAGGGCGATATATTATCTCAGCAAGAAATTCACTGATTACGAGACGCGATATTCTCCTATTAAGAAATTATGTTGTGCCCTAGTCTAGACTACACGCAGATTAAGACAATACGTGTTATATCATACCACTTGGTTAATTTTGAAATTAGATCCTCTGAAGTATTTGATGGAGTCAGCGGCATTGAATGGGAGATTAGCTCGATGGAAAATTTTGCTCTCGAAATTCGACATAGTCTATGTCAATCAAAAAGCAATAAAAGGGAGTGCGATAGCAAACTTCCTAGCCAGTAAGGCTTTAGAGGATTATGAGCTGATAAACTTCGATTTCTCGAATGAAGATTTAATGTATATTGCGACTACTGAAGGGGCAATCACGGAAGAATGACCTTGGAGATTGAATTTTGATGAAGCTTCAAATACCACAAGTAATGGGATCGGGGCAGTCTTGGTATCACTAGAGGGAGATCATTACCCTTTCACCAGTAAGCTTGATTTTGATTGTACAAACAATATGGCTGAATACGAAGCATGTATCTTGGAAATCTGTGCGGCCATGGAGCGGGGAATCAAAATTCTGGAGATTTATGGAGACTCCGCACTGGTGATCTATCAACTAAAAGGAGAATGGGAAACAAGGGATTCAAAGTTAGTGGATTACCGTAAATTGGTCCTCGAGTTGATCACAGAATTCGATGACGTCACATTCCATTATCTCCTACGGGAAAAAAACCAGATGGACGATGCTCTTGCCACTCTAGCCTCGATGGTTAAGGTAAGTAGGACGGAAAATGTAAAGCCCATTCAGATGAGTATCTAAGAAACTTCTGCTCATTGTTATGATATTGAGGCAGAGGAAGAAGAAGAAAAAGATGATCACCCAGGGTACCAGAATGTTCTTCAAATTGTGAAAGATCAAAAGTATCCCGAGCAAGCCTCAGAAAATGAAAAGAGGACATTACGAAGACTAGCCGGTGAATATGTCCTAGACGGGGAAATCTTGTACAAGAGGAGAAAAGATCAAGTGTTGCTAAGATGTGTCGACGCAATTGAAGCTAAGAAGATCTTAGAAGAAGTTCACGAAGGCATTTGTGGGACACGCCAATGGTTTCACGATGGCTCGGTAAATAATGAGATTTGGGTATTACTGGTCTAGTATGCAGGGCGATTGCATCAATTATGCCAATAAGTGCCATAAATGCCAGATCTATGGAGACAAGATTCATGTACCTCCATCACACCTTCATGTCATGACCTCTCCCTAGCCTTTTTCTATGTGGGGCATCGATGTTATTGGGCTAATCTCTCCAAAGGCTTCCAATGGCCATAGATTCATCTTTATGGTGATTGACTACTTTACTAAATGGGTAGAGGCAACCTCATATGCAAATGTTACCAAGTTTGCGGTTAGCAGGTTCCTAAAAAAAGAAATTATTTACCGATACGGGATGCCTGAAAGGATCATATCCGACAATACCCTCAATTTGAACAATAACACGATAGCTGAAGTTTGTGAACAGTTCAAAATTAAGCATCATAATTCTTCTCCCTATCGCCCAAAAATGAATGGAGCTGTGGAGGTAGCTAATAAGAATATCAAGAAGATTGTGGCAAAAATGACTGAGACTTACAAGGACTGGCACGAAAAACTACCATTCGCCCTCTTTGCCTATAGAACTTCAGTCAGAACTTCTACTGGGGCAACACCATTCTCGTTGGCATACGGTATGGAAGCAGTCTTGCCAATTGAAGTTGAAATACCTTCCCTTCAAGTCTTAACAGAACTCCAATTGGAATAGGCTGAATGGATCCAAGCTCGATATGACCAGCTGAATTTAATCGAGGAAAAGAGATTAAAAGCCATCCGTCATGGACAAATGTACCAGAGGAGAATGATGCGAGTTTACAACAAAAAGGTTCGTCCCAGGGAATTCTATGAGGGAGATCTAGTTCTGAAAAAGATATTTCCCATACACAAAGATTCCCGTGAGAAATGGATGCTCAATTGGGAAGGACCTTATGTGGTAAAAAAGACTTTCTTCGGTGGAGCTCTTATACTAACAGAAATGGACGGCAAGGATCTGTACAACCCCGTTAATTCGGACTTGGTGAAAAAATACTTCGCTTAAAAACAAAAGTGGAATTGAGATGAAAACCTGCAAAGGGCGTCTCGAAAAAAAAAGTCAGGATGAAAACTCGCAAAGGGAGTCCTGAAACCAAGGAAACATTGAGTTGAAAACACGCAAAGGGCGACTCGGGTTCAAGAACGGGTCGACGAGATGGAGGAGGGTTACAGCATGAAACATCAACAAAGCACTCTAGATCTTCTAAAGACATATTCGAACTAGGAATGATTCTCAAGCAAGTTGGCACAGAGTAGCTCATTTTGCGATATCTGGGGCAACTAATTATTCTTCATTGTATACTTGGAAATTTTAAAATAATGATTGTTTCCTTTGATACTCTTTTAATAGAATTTTCAAATACGACTTTGTTTCTGCACAATTTTGTCCATGCATTTCGCATCTAAATAACTAGTAATGAACTAATAAATCATACAAAAAGTTATGAGCATTATTCTGAAGTTTTCAGAAATTACAAGGAGTGCGAAAACGAGACCACCAATGGGAAGACAAACTTAAAAAACAGTTCCAGAACAACCTAGAAAAAATGGAGCAACACATCAAAGATAGAATTCGAACGGGCGACGGGCCATGCCGACCGGAATAATAAATAAATCTGACATTCATCATACACATTCATATAAGTTAGGAGCATTTAAATCATGACTTTCTAATTTATGCCTATATAGAGGCCCATAGAAGCATTTTTCACAGGTCATATCCCCACCACGTGATGAGATGAATCATTAAGACCAACGGAGAAAAGTTGAAGAGATGCAAGAATCCAAAGCTTTGCCCCAATCACGGGGCAGATTGCGACCATCCACAAACAGCGATGCAGTCATCTTCCTGATAAGATACTAAGAAGAAGACCAAATCAAACCCACGCTCAAAGCGAGCAAAATATTCAAACCTTAGCTTCTTGAGGAGATACTGAGAAGCAGGTCGAAGCAATAAAATGGTTAGCTTCCTGATGAGATACTAAGAAGTGATCCAAATTTGTCTTCCTGATGAGATACAGAGAAGCGGATTAAAACAAGCGATGCGGTCATCTTTCTGATGAGATACTAAGAAGAAGACCAAATCAAACCCACGCTCGATGTGAGCAAATCTTCGAACCCCAGCTTCCTGATGAGATACTGAGAAGCAGGTCGAAAAAATAAAATGGTTAGCCTCCTGATGAGACACAGAGAAGTATATCAACTCAGGGCTTGATGTAATCAAATCTTCGAATCCCAGCTTCCTGATGAGATACAGAGAAACGGATTGAAACAAGAAAGACGGTCATCTTCCTGATGAAATACTGAGAAGAAGGCCAAGTCAACGAAACAAGAATCAAGGACTACAGTGACGAATTTCAATCTCCTTGAAAGAAATAGAGTAAAATTACAGAAGCAAAATTTGAAGATTACCTTAGGGCAAGATGGAGTCGTGATGAATAAGATACAGAGGTAGAAGTGGCAAAATCAAACGGTCAATAAAATGAAAGGCGGACCAGTTAGAGAAAGAACGTCAAAGAGATGAGACCTGACAAATTGGGCATCCTTTTGGGTCTTTGCTCCGTTCCTGTTACACAACAACGAGCAAAGAGGGGTAGCTGTTGTGTCCTAACTCACTGGACGTAACTTTCTTCCTTGATCACTTTGAAATAGTGGGATTTCCAAACAAACCCGATTTCTTTTAACTCATGCATTCAAGGATCGTATTTTAAACTTTATTCGGGCTTTTTAAATGTTACAAATCAAGACCCGAAAATAATCTATACGGTACCAATTTTGGGCGTATGAGGGTGCTAATCCTTCCTCACGCGCAACCGACTCCCTAACCTATTTTTCTGGATTTCGAAGACCTACATGTTTTCAAAATGATTTTTTAAAAAAAATGTTTTGTGGTGATCCAATCACACCGAAAAAAGGATTGGTGGTGATTCCCATTATTTTTCGATTTTAAATAATTTTTGAAACTCGTCTTTTCCCAGAAAGGGATGGTTTCGACGTGGGGAAATAAGGTTAAACTTGCTTGGATAGCTGACAACACTGCTCGACGAGCTAGTCTCAAGAAAATGAGGCTAAGCTTGGTGAAAAAAGTGATGGAGCTGACAACCCTATGTGGTACAGAAGCTTGTTTGGTTATATGTAGTCTCGACGAACAACTACCAGTGGTATGGCCATCCCATGACGAGGTGCAACGACTGATCGAAAAGTTTGATCAAGCTCTTGAGTTTCAACGCAGTAAGAAAAAGACAGACTTGGACACCTATATGACAAAGAAGATTTCCAAGTTGCATGATCAAATTAAGAAGATGGATAGGAAAAACATGGAACTTGAGGCACAGCAGTTCATGCTCCAAATACATCAAGGTAAGATGTTGGATGACTTTAGTGTTAATGAATTGGATTGCTTGTTATGGTATGGGGAAACAATGTGTACTAACATCAGGAAACTTAGAGAATATAATCAACCACTCCCTTCTTTATTAGCTACTCCTGCTGAAGGCGTTGTTCCTTTACCACAACCATCCCAAAGCCCTGCAACTACAGACCAAATTGGCGATGCCAAAGCTACGGTTAGACGTGGAGCTAGTAGCAGCGTATCGAGTGGTAAGTCTCATAACCCATTTCAAGTGGGGGGCTTTTAGGACCACCGTATGGTGGTGCTGGCGGTTCAAGTCTTGCACCTCACCTCCGGGTGCAAGGACCTTCATTTGGTGCAAGCTCAAGTGTTTTGCAGAAGAGGGGCCGCTAAGGCCTCCATTTAGTAAGGGTAGCTCCTCAAATGTTGTTGTTGATCAATTGAGGATGCCAAGAGCACAATCTGGCGGTAGCTCAAGTGCATCCCCTTCCATGATATTCAAAATGTGAGGCCAGGACATTAGCCTTTAGGACCACTAGGAAGCAATTACCCTGCAAGTGAGTTTGGAAGGAACCATTTCGGGTTTTTCAGTGGTGAAAGCAGCGGTAGCAGTGAAACAGAAGGGACCAGTTGATTACAATTTTCTTTTTATTTTTTTTGCAATTTCATTTCGTGGTCAGGTCATTATTTTGTTTTCAAGTATTTCTTCTCCTTATGGGTTGTTGTAAGCGTTTTGTTAATTAGTATGATTTAATAAAACATGCTCCTGCCTTGCATTCTGTGCTCACAGAGAAAATTGAGCACCATAGCATGCAAGAAGATGGCACAACTAAAAGGCTACATTTCGTCTTTCATTTTATGTTGTTGAGAGAAAAGTTTAATATTTCCTTTTAACCGAATTTCAATTCAATTAAGTATTTATCGAAATTTTTTATCATTTTAAATATGGTGTTGAGAGAAATGTTTAATATTTCCCTTCAACCAATCGAGTATCAATTCAATTAAGTATTTATCGAAAATCTTTTATTTTATAATAAAATATTATCGCAATTGTTGATATCGATCCGATTAAGCAACCGACCAATAAAATTAGCAGAAGAAATTGAAAATTTGAACACACATATTTAACATGGAAAAACCCTTTCGATGAGGATAAAAAACAACGGGCAAAGATAATTTTACTATAATGGCAAAACACTAGAGAGTTTAAAAGATGGAGAAAAAAATAAACCCCAAAACCCAAAAATAGTAAACCCTCGAAACGTAAATAATTTTTTTTCAAAAGTGTTATGAGTTCTAATTTCCAATGGGTGTGTTTTCTAAGGTTGTAAAAGAGTCTATTTATAAGCTAAATTCGTAAGTCAAATAAATTATGTTAATAAATGCAAAATATATTATACTACTAAATACTAAATCTTCTGAAAAGAAAACATATTTTATTTAACTTTACTTGGAAGCAATCTCTTATTTGACTGAAATACGAGGCATACTCAACAAATCTCCACATTGACTCGTATTTCCAAAACGTCATTTTTGTCAAAGCCCGCCTCGACCCTCTCTTAAACTGTTAAAGAAATTAACTAAGTCGAATCTATGCTTAGAAGTGCTGAAACCATTTTTTTTTAAAAAGTCCCGACTTATATTTAAAAACAAAAATGTAGTTGTCATCAATCTTTTTTAAAAAGATGTGATTGGATCATCTTGTAAAACAATTAAATCCATTAAAACAATAATTTTGGTCTTTGAAACCATAAAACGGGTTCGGGAGTCAGTTACGCGTAAGGAAGAATTAGCACCCTCACACACCCGAAATTCGTACCTAGTCAATTATTTAATATCTTAGTTGTTGATGACAAGATCGAAGAACATATAGCAGCCATTATAAAGTTAAATATAAGAAAAGAAAAAATAAACCCTATCAAAGTGGCTATCACCCAAAACTTCAATTGAAGATAACTCCTTCGAATCTTTGTTTTGCTCGTTTGCTGATATCTCTCGAAGGTGGTCGACCAAGGGATCTCTCAGAGACTTAACTGGCTAAAATATGAAGGGAAAAGAGGGGATGCTAGGCGTGGTAATGCAAAAAGAATTGAGAATGAGAGATGATTGTTGAATGACGGGATGATTTTGAACTGAGGTGAAGGGCTCTATTTATAAGTGAGATTGGAGGGTAAGTTTACCAAAAATAGGGTGGTTTAATCCCGCTTTATTCTCTCATGCTTGGCCGACCATGAAGAAGGGGTTTGAATTGGTTGGTTGCTTCATTTTTAAGCATTCAACCAGGCCACATCAAGCAGGGACCAAGACCATCAATAGCGATCTTTTAGCTTGATTTCTGATTGCTTCTCAACCACAGGGACTCCTTGCAATTACCCCAAAAGTCCTTATTAGGCAGCCATTGTGAGTGTCGAATTTGGGTTCCTAATGCACTTAGGTTGGATGGTTTTGTGACTCAACAAACAACCAGACCTGTCCAAAACATATTAAATTATTTTGTGTCAAATTAAATAATTAATTAACTCAATTATACCATTTAATCAACCCAATTAATGAAATAATTTATGTCCACTAATAAAAATAATTTTATACTTTAAATTAATTTAATTTGCATTGCCCACTTTACATTTTAAAATGTAACATATTAAATAAAATAATAAAGTAAATCATTCAGTGCAAAAAAAAACTATATAATAAAACATAAAATTATATTTTTATAATTTTCATGTCTTCAATTAATATTTAAGCATATTTCATTAATTTATTAAATAATTACTCAGATTAATAACATTTTTAAGTAAAAAGGTGATAAAAATCAATATGAAAAACTTATAAACTTTCGAGTTTACATTGCCACGCAAAAAGAAAAATATATTGTTTTAAATTCATAAAGAAAAGAAATGTATATGTAATTTGGACGTAGAGATAGAAAAAGTATCATTATTCCATTTAAGGTAACCTTTCCATTTTAACTACAATGATTTTTGATAATTTTTTAAGACTAAAATAATGAATTAAAAAAAATCACAATTTACTATTATCAAGTAAAATAATTATATTTAGTGTTTAATATTTATTAAAATATTAATTAGTTCTATCATATACATACATTGCTTATAAAATTCAATACTAAAACTTCATTACTTAATTTTTCAATTTATCAAAAACACTCTAAATTAAACCGACTTCAATAGTTCTACCATAAATAATTTAAAACAACAATATGACATATTGTTATAGTTTTTTAACGCATGCGCAGAACAACATTGGTTGCATGCATGGCTTACACGTAATTTTTGTTAATGTTGGGGATCGATCCGGTTAAGTAATGAACAAGTAAAAATAGTATAAAATTTTGAGAAATTGAATACACAAATTTAACGTGACAAAACCCCTCAAAAGATAAAAAACCACGGGCAAAAATAACTTTATTATAATGGAAAAAGAACAAAGAGTACAGTAGATGAAGATCAAAACTAAACCTCGAAACCCGAAAATAAAGAACCCTCAAACCGTAAACACAAAATTCTCCAAGAGTGTTATGAGTTCTAATAATAATAATCTAGATTAATTAGAGTTTGACTGAAACAAATAAGCAGAGTTTAATTAAAATATTATTTCTCAAATTTGACTGAAATATAAGGCATACTCAATAAATCTCCACCTTGACGCGTATTTTCACAACGTCATTTTTGCATTAAAATTTATGTGACTCGTATTGCAAGACAAACATAGAGAACTACAAAAAAAAAAATTGTAAGTCATTTTTGCGAAGTGGAGGTGCAATCTTAGAAACCTATTCTATTTTCTATGAAAATGAAAGACATTTTTTTTTACTTTTCTAATATAATGGTACATGTATAAATTTTAAATACCTTCTAAGTAATTACTATAAATTATTTGTAAAATTAATAATACATAAAATATTTTAAAAACTTAAATATAATAAATGGAGTTTTTATAATTTCATATAATGATCCATGAAATATTTAAATATAATTTAACATAAACATACATAAATTATAAATTAATCTATTTTTATATCCATTTTAAGGTATTTTGATAATTTTCACTTCCAAATGCAAAAGTCAAAAGCGGGAAGGACCTAAATACAACTTTTGCTTTTGGGTGAAAATTAATTTTCCACAATAATATTAACACCAAAAGTTAGGAGCTTTTCATTGGTTATGAGGTAGAAAAGCACTTTTTCAAAATTGCGGTCATTTGTTGTTAATGAATCTATTTTCTGTCAAGACAAACACAAGAAAAATAAAATAAATTTTCTAACTCATTTTTACAAAATTAACACACCCTTAAGTCAAATTCTAAGAAACAAAATTCTATTTTTTAAAAAAAGAAAGAAGTGTTTGTTTTTTTTTTAAAAAAAGTTGTTTATTGATATTACAGCCCGAAAAAAGTTAAAATAGAAAATGTCTCATCAGTTATCTAGTGCAATTGATTCCATTGAGAATCCAAATTAAGTGTGCAAGATAAAAATGTTCTTGGATGAAGTTGTGGGTAAAACTATTTCTATTATTGTGGTGAAAATGTTATAGTTTTTATTGTTGTAATGATTATGGTTAGCACTTTAAGAGCTTTAAATTTAGAATCACACGGTTTCATGAAAAGCTTATTTAAAGCAAATTAAAAAGTTTTTAGCATAATAAATTTAGTACAACCTTTACCAAAGCTTTCAGTTTAAAGCATTAGATATTACGATTCTCATCCTTTTTCATTGTCTTTATGGTTTAAAATTTAGCACCTACCATATCTCACTACTAATTGAACCAAGAAAAAAACCTAGGAAACAGAAATATATAGGAGGAAAACTGCAATGGAAGTAACTAAGGTAAGGCTTGTTTTCCTATTTTCTTTTGCCACGCTAATTCCAAGGCTCTGGGCAAATGTTGCTGAATTTGATGATTTTTGGAAACAACGTGAAAATGAAGCTAGGAAGCTTGCGCTAACAGCATATGAACCGAGCTTAGAAAATATAACAAATCATTTGAACTACAATGTTAACAAGTAAACTACAGTTTTCTCTTTTATCTCTCCTTTTTATTTTTTATTTATAAAAAAGGTCATGATTTAGGTATAAAAAATTATATATCAAAGTCGAATCGATAGACCTATTGAACATCATCGATTAAGAATATCTATAAAAATTAACTGTGCCAAGGGTTCAAAATTCAATTCCCTCAATTACTTCCAAGATCTTTAACCTTACTTAACTTGTATGTTAAATGGAGGCATTATATACATTACCTTGAACAACTTCTTGCAGGGTTCTTGACGAAGCTAATTGCGACAAAATCATAAAATTTGAGGATGTTATTACAAATAGCACGAAAAGATACTTAAGGGGTAAACACGATAAGTACAATGGACCATGCTTGGCAACCAATCCAATTGATTGGTGTTGGCGGTGCATGAACAATTGGGCCGAGGATCGCAAAAGATTAGCAAACTGTGTGCTTGGTTTTGAACACAAAACTCGTGGTGGAAAACAAGGAGAATACTATTTGGTGATAGATAACAATGATAATGATGTTATAAATCCCAAACCAGGAACTTTACGTCATGCTGTGATACAAAAGAAGCCATTATGGATCATTTTTGGTCATGATATGAACATCAAATTATCACAAGAGCTATTAGTTCAAAGTGATAAAACAATCGATGGACGTGGAGCAAATGTTCATATAGCTTATGGATGTGGCATTACACTTCAGTTTGTTCATAATGTCATCATTCACAACATTCATGTTCACCATGTTGTCGAAAGTCGAGGTGGCCTTATTAGGGACTCCGAAGATCACTTTGGTTTTCGAACGGTCGGTGATGGGGATGGGATTTCCATGTTTGGATCATCAAACATTTGGCTAGATCATATTTCCATGTCCGCATGCCAAGATGGACTCATTGATGCAATCCAGGGTTCCACTGCCATCACCATCTCAAATTGCCATTTCACTCATCATAACGATGTAAGTCTTATCATAGAATACTGACGAAGAAGAAGTCACCAATTTTTCGACCAAACATTCTTTGATTTTTCTTTTAGGTGATCTTGTAGGGTGCAAGTGACAGCTATTCTCAAGATCAATACATGCAAGTCACACTTGCTTTCAACCATTTTGGCAAGGAATTAATACAAGAATGCCTATATGTCGATGGGGATTCATTCATGTTGTTAACAATGACTACACTCATTGGAAAATGTATGCCATTGGCGGTAGCTCACATCCTACCATTATCAGCCAAGGCAACAGGTTTATTGTTCCAAGTGACCCCTTTGCAAAAGAGGTACGTCAAAGTATAATAATAAAGCTGATAGACTTTCTTTATTTTGGTAATAGTAATAAACATTTCTTGACATTAAATGTATATGTTGTTGTTCCACTAACTTTTTATTCCATTGCATTTATATAGATAACCCATAGGATTTATGCACCAGAGTCAGAATGGAAAAATTGGGTATGGAGATCCGAAGGAGACTTGTTCATGAATGGAGCCTTCTTTAGAAGTTCTGGGCCATCCTCATCAACCCAGTTCACATTTAACAAGAAAGATATGATTGAAGCCAAGCCTGGAACTTTTGTTGGAAGACTCACTCGTTTTGCAGGGGCACTTAACTGCAAGAAAAGTATGAAGTGTTAGAAATAACTCTTAATTGTACAAAAGTCTTAAAACATTATTTTTCTTTTGTTGACATGTAAAGATGTCAGTGATACATGGAAAATATCTCCCATAGAAAAATTTATTGTGGCATCGGTTAATAATGTAATGAATGTATTTCTTTCTAAAATTCAACAAAAGCAATGTTTTAATTAAATCAAAACATTTTAAAATTGCATTTAAATTATTTTTGTTTATAAGCACCGAATAAGAATAGTGAACTCTTAGTTCTTCTTTAATTACTTCAAAGCTTTATTTGGAAATCAATTACAAAAAACCTTAGTTAGATTGATAATTAACTTTAGCTTTGATATTATTGGTTGTTCAATGATTTGGATAGAGACTCTATTATGGGTAGTTTTGGAAATTGGTTACCCATAGACCCTCTCCAACCCATAAATAGAAAGATAATGCGCTTCAGCGCATTCAAATACACGTCTTTCTGCATTGATAATAATACCCACGCCAATAGAACTAAGACTCAATTGGGTTCGCTATACTTATTTTTAAATGTCATATACATGTTTCTAATTATCAATCATTGATGTCCAGAAAACATTAAGTTTCAATTTATTGGGTAAATTGATTTAAGTTTCTTGATTTTTATATCCTTATCTTAAAAGTTTAATAATTTTAGCAATATGCATTTAAATTTTATGTTTACACATGAATAAAATTTACCGTCCAAAAATTTTATTATATTTACATTTAAATTTAAATTAGTATGTTTATTCTCTTTCTGGGTTGTGGAATTTTCCACACCTACAATCAAATTCATTGTGAAATATACACATTTTAGAAAGTTGATTGATTTACATAGTTAATGATTTTAGCAAATTAGATTCTCTTACCAAACATTATTCACAAATGGATTTGTTTACAAGTAAGGTCACTCTTTGAATCTCCAAATTACCGTTGAAACCCCGCATGAAAATTTAGGCCTTCAAACGTTTGTCTCTGCTCAGTCACTATATAAAGGCGTCATTGCCCACTCTTTTGAAGCAAACCAGTTCTCTCCTTCACCCATTGTTAAAGGCGGTTTGCAAATCAATAGCAATAGCAATGAGGGGTGTTGAAGTCCAAATTTGTCTAGGCCTATTGAAATTTGAATTTATTTTAAAATTAAGTTTATTTGAAATTTAAATTTATTATAAATTTAAAATGTCTAATTAAAAGTCCAAAACAAGTACAGATGTCCACTTTACAAGCCCAAATTCTAAAAGACCAAAACTTAAATGGCCTAAATCAGCCCAAAACCATTACACCCAAAAAACCTAATTTGCTAAGTGTCAATGCTACTGCCTCTACCCCAGCCAACCAGAGACCGTCACGTCATCGACAACTTGGCACCACCTCAACTTGCACTGCCATCAACTGCCTTAGCCACCACCGCCACTGCAAACTGAGACCTGCAAAGAAGAAAGAAGACTTGCATTTAATTGCAAGGAACAAATCATAATCATTGTAAAACCTGGTTATAAAAACCAGATTCAAGCATAAGAGAGAAAGCCTTTTTTTTTTCCCTCGAAAGAAGACTTAGTAATTAGTAAAAGAAAATTTCAAAGTATTCGCAAATCAAAGGTGGAAGCATTTAATACTCAGAGAAGTCATAATATCAGACGATTCAATATCTTCTTTGTAAGGTAATAAATACTCATCAGTGTATTTATTTATACATTTATTTCATTAATGCACCCACTGTTACTGTTTCTTTCATTACTACCATTTATTGTTCAAAGAACGATTAATAATAATAAAAATAATAATAGTGAATATGATAATATTAATTATAACAGTAATGAATTTATTAATAATAATAAATAATATCATTAATAACAAAAAGAAAAAAAGAAAACAAAGGGTCAGAAGGCACTTCCCTGACCCGCGTCGCCGTCGTCGGAGCTCGCGTCGAAGCCTCCGCTGAAACCCCGCACCTCGCCGCGCATGGATCTGCAAAAAAGAAAGGAATCAAAACGTTAATAATAAAAGTTTAATAAAAATAGTTTTAAAAAGGGAGTTTTTAAGAAATATGTATTTTTTTTTAAAAGGAGAAAAAGTAAGGCTTTTACCTTCGCTGGAGGCGCGTGGCACATGGGAAGGAGCGGGGTCAACGGAGACATGATCGGAACGACGCCGTGACCAGGCGCGGAGACGACACGCGATGACGCGTGGTGGCTACGCGCGACGGACCATGACTGGACTGACCGACCGGAGTACGACCGGCCATGGAGGGGGAGAGAAGTTTTTTAAGAGCTTTTGTTTTTTTTTTTAAAAGGGGGGGGAAATTATTTTTTTTTTCTTAAGAATGGCCCATTTATAGCCATCCAAAACGGTGTCGTTTTGGCATGGCTTCATAATGCTCAAAACGATACCGTTTCACCTAATAACCCATGGCCAACCCGAAATCCGACTCGACCCGACCTAGGATCCGGGTGTTTTTAAAGGAGGGTTTATTTATGCATTTGATCCTTTTGCTTTTTCTAAAATTTTCAATCAGGTCCTTTTTGCACTTTTAATTAATTTTAAATTGGCCCAATAATTTTCATGGATTTTCAATTTAATCCCTCGACCTTTTAAAAGCACCAGGAGTTGCCACATGTCATGATTTTGGCTTATTTCTACAAACAGTCCCTTTTATTTTTAATTTGTTTTAATTTAATCCTTAAATCAAGTTCGTTTTAATTACAAAATTGCACCATAAATTTTCCATGGTTTTCAAAATAGTCCTCTGACTTCAAGATGCCTGAGGGGCTACCACGTGTCACCTAGGTTTTATTGCCTTGAAGGTCCCTAAACTATCCAAAAATTTCATTTTTACCCCTAAACTTCCAAAAATCTCATTTCTGACCCCAAAACTTCTAAAAATTCTGTTTTTACCCCCAAACTTCAAAAAATCCCATTTTTGATCCCGAAACTTCTAAAAATTCCATTTTTACCCTTAAACTTCCAAAAATCCAATTTTTGACCCCAAAACTTCTAAAAATTCCAATTTTACCCTTAACTTCCAAAAATCCATTTTTAACCCCAAAACTTTTAAAAATTCCATTTTTAGCCCTAAACTTCCAAAAATTCCATTTTTGACCCCAAAACTTCAAAAAATTACCATTTTACCCCCGAATGTCCAAAAACTCCATTTTCGACTTCGAAACTCTTAAAATTACCCTTTTTACCCCCAAATGTCTAAAAATTCCATTTTTAACCCTAATTTTTCCCAAAATTACCATTTCACCCCTAAGAATATGAAATTACCATTTTGTCCTCGGGTATCCGAAAAGTCTCATTTTGAACTCCGATTGCATCATTCTTCTTTCTCATTAATATTTGCATTTAATTTTAACCATTACGCACTCGTATTTTGCATTTTTTATTTTTTGCATGTTGTTTATCTTATTATTTATCTTACTTTGCATCATTTAATATCCATTATCAACTGCTTATTCATATTAAACTCGCATATTTGCTTTGAAAATTGTTTTTTTCATAAAGACTTTAAAATCGAGGTAATATTCTTTTATCTTGAATTTAAAAAATTTGCGCCTTAACTTACTAGGTATAATTTTTCTTCAAATCGAAATAATCGAATACCCTTAATCGAGGCAATGTTTCCTTCTTCGATTCTGAAATATTGCGCCTTAACTTACTAGGTGCAACCTTTCTTCAAATCGACATAATCGAATATTTTTTTCCCAAAAATTTTAAAAAAAGTTTTACAAAGGAAAGCTCGTCATTTTTGGATCCTGAAATGTTGTGTCCTAACTCTTTGGACGTAACTTTCTTCCTCGATCACTTTGAAATAGTGGGATTTCCAAACAGACTCGATTTCTTTTAACTCATGCATTCAAGGATCATATTTTAAACTTTATTTGAGCTTTTTAAATGTTACAAATCAAGACCCGAAAATAATCAATACGGTACCAATTTTAGGCGTATGAGGGTGCTAATCCTTCCTCATGCGTAACCGACTCCCGAACCTGTTTTTCTGGATTTCGAAGACCTACATGTTTTCAAAACGATTTTTAAAAAAAATGTTTTGTGGTGATCCAATCACACCGAATAAAGGATTGGTGTCGACTCCTATTATTTTTCAATTTTAAAATAATTTTCGAAACTCGTCTTTCCCAAAAAGGGATGGTTTCGATAGCTGACGACTCCGTTGGGGAATTTTTAAATAAACGAGAGTCAAGCCAAAATTGATTATTTTCGGGTCTTCTTTGAAAAATTTTAAGCTTCAATTTAGTTTAATATGCGATCCTCAACATCTTTTGTGACATTATATTATGTGATATTGCTAGTATATATTTGCATACATCTGCATATGATATTACCCTTTTAACTGGAAGCCTGAAACTACTCCTTCGTGAGGTCTGCACCTCCGTGCAGGATAGTGGATTGCTTTCGGGATTACAAAGTACCCTTGTTTTCATGAAGTTTTCACTTCCGTGCAAACATGTGGGAAATGCGTCCCCCTAAACCGAACTCGTCCGTGTGAGCTTGTAATGGGTGAGGACTGAGGAATCTGCTGGTTTGGGTACCCCTACTTTAGAACCTAAAACCACATATAGTGAGACGTAGGAACTTGCTTTAGAAGGAGTCGTACTAAACCATTTATCAACCTTCCAAGACAAACTCTTAGGTTTTATGCTATACTTGTATATTGATATTGTTGTGTTTCGCTAACTTGTTTATTTTGTCTCTTTTTTGCATTGCATTTCATCATCATATAAAGAGAAGGTATAGACTCAAAAGTTCAATTACCGATAAGAGAATTAATCATGCAAAACAAGTACTTTGATAAAGTGAAGGACAATATGGTTGTGCGCATGTGGTCGAAGGAGACTAACGCCAAAAGGGGAACAGCTTATTGGAAGGATATGAGTCAGAGCTTTGGGATCACAGCAGGATCAGCACCACTCAAAACAATGTGCTAGAGTTGAAAGAGATATGGGACAATTGGGACAACAACATGAAACAAACCTTTTACCAAGAATACGGAGATTTGCCATACTTGTGAGAAGTTAAGATACACAAATCCCTCTTTAAAGCCTTAGCACGGTATTGGAATTCAGCCTACAATTGCTTCACCTTCGGGAATATAGACATGACACCGACGATAGAAGAATACACCACTCTGCTCCGTTGTTCAAAAATGTCGGTAGATAAGGCCTATTCTAGAGCTTCAAATCTCCCGACCATGGTTACAAGATTAATAAACATCACGGGCATGAGCGAACAGTGGGTTCCAGCTCGAGTTAAGGTCAAAGGCGATAACAAGTGCATCACGTGGAAAAGTCTACGAGATTTGATACTGGCTCATCCAGATGCGAAGAAAAAGATCGACATTCTAACACTAAGTATTTACGGGTTTATCGTTTTTCCAAAGGCTTTGGGGCATATAGAAGACGCGATGATAGATTTGTTTGATAGATTAAGTAAAAGAGTGACACCTGTCCCGGCTATACTAGCTAAAACTTTTAGGTCCTTAAATGCATGTAGAAAGGAGGGAGAAGGTCGATTTATTGCCTGTGCACCGCTACTGATGGTATGGTTTCATAGTCACTTCTGGAAAACAGAAAAAGTCTCCTATCAGTACTTGTCTAAGGATTACTCCCCTTTGACAGAGACAAGAAAACTTCTCAAAAGAAAAGTGGATGGTCATACTCCTAAGCCTCAAAGATGAAGACATAGAGTGGCGAGCACCATGGTTCGTTCCTGATGAAATATTGTATCGGTGCGGAGATCTTGACTGGGTCCCATTGGCAGAAATATGGGGCACAATCAGATATACACCTTTGCTGGTTTCAAGACAATACAGATCAAGACAGTTTATACCCGCAACTCAGGGGATATCTTAGTGTGAATTCGTGTACCATGGAGAAAACGATAAGAAAAGGATTAGGGAAATCTCAAATGCATGGAACCAGGTTTGAAAAATGAAAGCATTCGGCGCCAACCCCATGATAACTACAAAATATGATTGGTGGAGAAATAGAAGGATCAACGACAATATTCCTGTGTCAAACCCGGAGATTGTCCGCCCAATTGAAGAACACTTGCAGGTTGTTCCGACTGAATTAGAAATAATTTAACAAGATTTCGAAATGAAAAATGCTAAGATGGGGAACATGATAGAAAAACTAGAGGAAGAGAAGGTGCTTTTAGGATTAGACGTTGATGTTCAGAAGCTAGAGGCGAAAAATTGAGAAAAGGGAAGAATAAGGATGAAGAAGATCTTAGCAGCCTAAAGAAGGACTACAAAAAGATTTGATTGTCAATGAGAACTGCCGGTTTAGCTAAGACATCAGAGCAATGGCAGCAGGAAATCCGTGAAGAGAAAAATAAAACAAGTCGTTGGAAAAAAAATTTTCAAGATGCCCAAGTTCAGGAAAATGCTATGAAGAGTAGCCTCCTGGAAAGCCAAGCTGAAGTGACCGAATTAAAAGCTCGAGTAGGAGAATTAGAGTCCTTGTACAGGCATCGTAGTCGAAATTCAGTATTGGAGTTAAAAGCAAGTCAAGCTGAGACCGAGAGACTAAGTGAAAGGGTGGAAGAATTAAAGGCCTCTTTGCAGAATAGTGGAATACGAACTGAGATTTTGGAAAGGACGTTGGAGACAAATGATTGACATCTTCAGCAAACCCAAAAAGAAGTTAGAGAGAGGGATTATGTTATGGGTGAGGCTTTAAACCAAATCCGCGAAGTAGCTGATCAAGTGCAAACACTGGTAGTTGAAGCAGAAGAGCTAAGCATACAGTACGAGACGAAAACGGAACGAGGTCAAAAGCTATCAAGCCTCCTTAAGAAAGTCAAGGCTCTGAGCATCATAGCAATACCGTTTATGTAATTTGCTTTATGTTAAGGAACTTGTTATCCAATTGAAGTTTTCTAAATGGAAAATGAATTATAAGTCAATACCTTTCTCTTGCATACATGCATCTTATTCACATCACATTTTTTGCATAATAGTTCTAACTTATTAAAAATTTATAATTTAGCTACTTCAGTAACCATTGAAAACTCACATCGCTATAATACTCGAAAGAAAACTAAAGACATGGAACAAAGACTTGAACAAATCCAAAAAGAATTACAAGACCAGATGCAAGAGCGCATCCAAGAGCAAATGAGCATGATGTGTAGAGAAATGAAGAATCAATTCATGGAGGTACAAAAAAGCCTAATGAATGAATTAGCGCAAGTAAAACAAAACATGGCTGATAAAGGAAAAAGCCCTGCAATTGAGGAAGAAGAGGACCTAATGGTCCCCCAGGCTTTACACCCCTCCATAACCCGACGTTGCACGAAATGCCGACACGGGAGCCCATCATTATTGTAAGGGTACAACAACCAGCCACATGCACGTCGTGACCAGCTAATTATCCAATTGGATCAAGGTCAAGCCCAGAGGATAATGCCGCAAATCTGGGTGTCCCAGACTTTGACGATATGATAAGAGGAGATCTCCCTAGATAAATAGAAGAAAAATACAGGCGGTTAGAAGAGAAAATCGACACGATACAGGGAGTTAAAAAATCCTATGGGGTAGATGCCAAAGAGCTAAGTCTGGTTTCGAATCTAGTTCTCCCTCCCAAATTCAAAGCTCCAGAATTTGAAAAATATAGCGGGACGAGCTGCCCTGAAGCTCACCTAACCATGTTCTGCAGAAAGATGGCGGGCACGTACATAACAACCAACTATTAATTCATTATTTACAAGACAGTTTGGCCGGGTCGAAAATCAGATGGTACAATCAGTTGAGCCGATAAAAAATCCATTCGTGGAAAGATTTGGCACGAGCTTTCTTAAAACAATACGGCCATGTGATAGAAATAGCTCCTGATCGGCTTACACTGCAGAATATGGAAAAGAAGTCAAATGAGAGCTTTAGAACATATGCGCAAAGGTGGCGCGAGATGGCAACCCAAGTATAGCCACCGCTAACAGAAAAGGAGACAATAATATTATTTGTCAATACCCTCAGAGCTCCTTACCTAAATCATCTGTTAGGAAACGCCACCAAGAGTTTATCTGATATGGTCATGTAAGGGGAAATGATTGAAAATACGATCAAAGCCGGTAAAATTGAAACCGGAGAAAGCCCTAAAAGGCCTGCCCCTAGAAGAAGGGATAACGAGGTCAACAATGCAAGCATATACAGACCTAGCTACACCAGACCCTTCGTGGCAAGTCAGCCCAAAACTCCAATGGGCAATTACCAAAATGCCCCGCGGCAGGAGACGAGCACTAGGCCAAATAGAGGAAGAATTAAATATACTCCCCTTCCGATGTCATATGGGGAACTCTACAAAATATTATATGATGTGCATGAGGTGACTCCTCAACATGTAAGACCATACAAACCCTTATTCTCGGCTTGGTATGATGCGAAAGCTCACTGTGAATACCATGCAGGGGCAGAAGGGCACTCGATTGAAAACTGCCCCGCTTTTAAAAGACAAGTCGAAGGACTCATAGAGTATGGAATCGTAAAGTTTGAAGAGCCAGCAAAACCCAATATAACTGGGAATCCTCTGCCTAACCACCTAGTGTAAGGGGTGAATGCCTTGCTAAAAGAAAGAGCTTGAAAAATTAAAAGAAGTATTAAAGAAATCAAGTCTCCACTTCGGTGGGTATGGTAAGAGTTGGTTAAAGAAGGGATAATCGTGAACGATAAAAAGAGTATGATAATCGGGGATGATGGCCATTGCGAGTTTTATGCTGTTAAAGGGCATGAGATTCAAAGCTGCAACGAGTTCAAGGCCGTGGTCCAGATGTTGATGGATAATCAAGAGCTGAAATTTTTGAAGAAGGAGGGGAAGCTAATGATGTTTGTGCCTCCGAGGACGGAACAGCCAAGGCTTATAAAAGTAATCGCCCCAAGGTGATTATTTGTGACATGGCTAGAGAACAGACAGCTCCCCGTATTATCATACAAAAGCCTGCAGCTTTTCCTTACAAGGACAGCAAGAAGGTCCGATAGAGTTACAATTGTAACGTGACCGTACCAAGAAAGGGGAACCCAGGAAGGATGTTAATCTTGTTACCCGTAGCGGTAAGAATTATGACCCTGTGAATAAAGAAAAATAGGTCAACAAAGGGAAAGCTAGAATGTGTGAGCTTGAGGAGGAAATAACGAACAAGCCTGAAACACCCATCAACGAGCCTATATCTGAGAATGAGGCAAAGGAGTTTTGTTAATTAGTATGATTTCATTTCGTGGTCAGGTCATTATTTTGTTTTCAAGTATTTCTTCTCCTTATGGGTTGTTGTAAGCGTTTTGTTAATTAGTATGATTTAATAAAACATGCTCCTGCCTTGCATTCTGTGCTCACAGAGAAAATTGAGCACCATAGCATGCAAGAAGATGGCACAACTAAAAGGCCACATTTCGTTTTTCATTTTATGTTGTTGAGAGAAAAGTTTAATATTTCCTTTTAACCGAATTTCAATTCAATTAAGTATTTATCGAAAATTTTTATCATTGTGGAGATATTTTTATCATTTTAAATATGGTGTTGAGAGAAATGTTTAATATTTCCCTTCAACCAATCGAGTATCAATTCAATTAAGTATTTATCGAAAATCTATTATTTTATAATAAAATATTATCACAATTGTTTATATCGATCCGATTAAGCAACCGACCAATAAAATTAGCAGAAGAAATTGAAAATCTGAACACACAAATTTAACATGGAAAAACCCTTTCGATGAGGATAAAAAACAACGGGCAAAGATAATTTTACTATAATGGCAAAAGACTAGAGAGTGTAAAAGATGGAGAAAAAATAAACCCCAAAACCGAAAAATAGTAAACCCTCAAAACGTGAATAAAAAAATTTTCAAAAGTGTTATGAGTTCTAATTTTCAATGGGTGTGTTTTTTAAGGTTGTAATAGAGTCTATTTATAAGCTAAATTCGTAAGTCAAATAAATTATGTTAATAAATGCAAAATATATTATACTACTAAATACTAAATCTTCTGAAAAGAAAACATATTTTATTTAACTTTACTTGGAAGCAATCTCTTATTTGACTGAAATATGACGCGTACTCAACAAATCTCCACATTGACTCGTATTTCAAAAACGTCATTTTTGTCAAAGCCCACCTCGACCCTATCTTGAACTGTTAAGGAAATTAACTGAGTAGAATCTATGCTTAGAAGTGCCGAAACAAATTTTTTAAAAAAAGTCCCGACTTATATTTAAAAACAAAAATGTAGTTGCCACCAATCTTTTTGAAAAAGATGTGATTGGAACATCTTGTAAAACACTTAAATCCATTAAAACAATAATTTTGGTCTTTGAAACCATAAAACGGGTTCGAGAGTCGATTACGCATAAGGAAGAATTAGCACCCTCACACACCCGAAATTGGTACCTAGTCGATTATTTAATATCTCAGTTGTTGATGACAAGATCGAAGAACATATAGCAGCCATTATAAAGTTAAATACAAGAAAAGAAAAAAAAATAAACCCTATCAAAGTGGCTATCACCCAAAACTTCAATTGAAGATAACTCCTTCGAATCTTTGTTTTTCTCGTTTGCTGATGGCTCTCGAAGGTGGTCGACCAAGGGATCTCTCAGAGACTTAACTGGCTAAAATATGAAGGGAAAAGAGGGGATGCTAGGCGTGGTAATGCAGAAAGAATTGAGAATGAGAGATGATTGATGAATGAAGGGATGATTTTGAACTGAGGTGAAGGTCTCTATTTATAAGTGAGATTCGAGGGTAAGTTTACCAAAAATAGGGTGGTTTAATCCCCCTGTATTCTCTCATACTTGGCCGACCATGAAGTAAGGGGTTTGAATTGGTTGGTTGCTTCATTTTTAAGCATTCAACAATGCCACATCAAGCAGGGACCAAGACCCAAACAACATCGATCTTTTAGCCTGATTTATAATTGCTTCTCAACCACAGGGACTCCTTGCAATTACCCATAAAGTCCTTATTAGGCAGCCATTGTGAGTGTCGAATTTGGGTTCCTAATGCACTTAGGTTGGATGGTTTTGTGACTCAACAAACAATCAGACCTGTCCAAAACATATTAAATTATTGTGTCAAATTAAATAATTAATTAACTCAATTATACCATTTAATCAACCCAATTAATGAAACAATTTATGTCCACTAATAAAAATAATTTTATACTTTAAATTAATTTAATTTGCATTGCCCACTTTACATTTTAAAATGTAACATATTAAATAAAATAATAAAGTAAATCATTCAGTGCAAAAAAAAAAACTATATAATAAAGCATAAAATTATATTTTTATAATTTTCATGTCTTCAATTAATATTTAAGCATATTTCATTAATTTATTAAATAATTACTCAGATTATTAACATTTTTAAGTAAAAAGGTGATGAAAATCAATATAAAAAACTTATAAACTTTCGAGTTTACATTGCCACGCAAAAAGAAAAATATATTGTTTTAAATTCATAAAGAAAAGAAATGTATATGTAATTTGGACGTAGAGATAGAAAAAGTATCATTATTCCATTTAAGGTAACCTTTCCATTTTAACTACAATGATTTTTGATAATTTTTTAAGACTAAAATAATGAATTAAAAAAAATCACAATTTACTATTATCAAGTAAAATAATTATATTTAATGTTTAATATTTATTAAAATATTAATTAGTTCTATCATATACATACATTGCTTATAAAATTCAATACTAAAACTTCATTACTTAATTTTTCAATTTATCAAAAACACTCTAAATTAAACCGACTTCAATAGTTCTACCATAAATAATTTAAAACAACAATATGACATATTGTTATAGTTTTTTAACGCATGCGCAGAACAATATTGGTTGCATGCATGGCTTACACGTAATTTTTGTTAATGTTGGGGATCGATCCGGTTAAGTAATGAACAAGTAAAAATAGCATAAAATTTTGAGAAATTGAATACACAAATTTAACGTGGCAAAACCCCTCCAAAGATAAAAAACAACGGGCAAAGATAACTTTATTATAATGGAAAAAGAACAAAGAGTACAGAAGATGAAAATCAAAACTAAACCTCGAAACCCAAAAACAAAGAACTCTCAAACCGTAAACACAGAATTCTCCAAGAGTGTTATGAGTTCTAATAATAATAATCTAGAATTATTAGAGTTTGACTGAAACAAATAAACAGAGTTTAATTAAAAGATTATTTCTCAAATTTGACTGAAATATGAGGCATACTCAGTAAATCTCCACCTTGACACGTATTTTCACAACGTCATCTTTGCATTAAAATTTCTGTGACTCGTATTGCAAGACAAACATAGAGAACTACAAAAAAAAAATTGTAAGTCATTTTTGCGAAGTATAAATTTTAATATAATGGTAAATGAAGTATAAATTTTAAATACCTTCTAAGTAATTACTATAAATTATTTGTAAAATTAATAATACATAAAATATTTTAAAAACTTAAATATAATAAATGATGTTTTTATAATTTCATATAATGATCCATGAAATTTTTAAATATAATTTAACATAAACATACATAAAATATAAATTAATCTATTTTTATATCCATTTTAAGGTATTTTCATAATTTTCACTTCCAAATGCAAAAGTCAAAAACGGGAAGAACCTAAATACAACTTTTGCTTTTGGGTGAAAATTAATTTTCCACAATAATATTAACACCAAAAGTTAGGAGCTTTTCATTGGTTATGACGTAGAAAAGCACTTTTTCAAAATTGCGGCTAAGTTATTTGTTGTTAATGAATCTATTTTCTGTCAAGACAAACACAGGAAAAATAAAATAAAATTTCTAACTCATTTTTACAAAATTAACACACCCTTAAGTTGAATCCTAAGAAACAAAATTCTTTTTTTTTAAAAAGGAAAGAAGTGTTTGTTTTTTTTAAAAGAAGTTGTTTATTGATATTACAGCCCGGGAAAAGTTAAAATAAAAAATATCTCATAAGTTATTTGGTGCAATTGATTCCATTGAGAATCCAAATTAAGTGTGCAAGATAAAAATGTTCTTGGATGAAGTTGTGGGTAAAACTATTTCTATTATTGTGGTGAAAATGTTATAGTTTTTATTGTTGTAATGATTATGGTTAGCACTTTAAGAGCTTTAAATTTAGAATCACACGGTTTCATGAAAAGTTTATTTAAAGCAAATTAAAAAGTTTTTAGCTTAATAAATTTAATACAACCTTTACCAAAGCTTGCAGTTTAAAGCATTAGATATTAAGGTTCTCATCCTTTTTTATTGTCTTTGTGGTTTAAAATTTAGCACCTACCATATCTCATTACTAATTGAACCAAGAAAAAAAATCTTAGGAAAGAGAAATATATAGGAGGAAAATTGCAATGGAAGTAACTAAGCTAAGGCTTGTTTTCCTATTTTCTTTTGCCACGCTAATTTCAAGGCTCTGGGCAAATGTTGCTGAATTTGATGATTTTTGGAAACAACGTGAAAATGAAGCTAGGAAGCTTGCGCTAATAGCATATGAACCGAGCCCAGAAAATATAACAAATCATTTGAACTACAATGTTAACAAGTAAACTACAGTTTTCTCTTTTATCTCTCCTTTTTATTTTTTATTTATAAAAAAGGTCATGATTTAGGTATAAAAAATTATATACCAAAGTCGAATCGATAGACCTATTGAACGTCATCGATTAAGAATATCTATAAAAATTAACTGTGCCAAGGGTTCAAAAATCAATTCCCTTAATTACTTCCAAGATCTTTAACCTTACTTAACTTGTATGTTAAATGGAGGCATTATATACATTACCTTGAACAACTTATTGCAGGGTTCTTGACGAAGCTAATTGCGACAAAATCATAAAATTTGAGGATGTTATTACAAATAGCACGAAAAGATACTTAAGGGGTAAACACGATAAGTACAATGGACCATGCTTGGCAACTAATCCAATTGATTGGTGTTGGCGGTGCATGAACAATTGGGCCGAGGATCGCAAAAGATTAGCAAACTGTGTGCTTGGTTTCGGACACAAAACTCGTGGTGGACAACAAGGAGAATACTATTTGGTGATAGATAACTCTGATAATGATGTTATACATCCCAAACCAGGAACTTTACGTCATGTTGTGATACAAAAGAAGCCATTATGGATCATTTTTGGTCATGATATGAACATCAAATTATCACAAGAGCTAATAGTTCAAAGTGATAAAACAATCGATGGTCGTGGAGCAAATGTTCATATAGCTTATGGATGTGGCATTACACTTCAATTTGTTCATAATGTCATCATTCACAACATTCATGTTCACCATGTTGTCGAAAGTCGCGGTGGCCTTATTAGGGACTCCGAAGATCACTTTGGTTTTCGAACGGTCGGTGATGGGGATGGGATTTCCATCTTTGGATCATCAAACATTTGGCTAGATCATATTTCCATGTCCGCATGCCAAGATGGACTCATTGATGCGATCCAGGGTTCCACTGCCATCACCATCTCAAATTGCCATTTCACTCATCATAACGATGTAAGTCTTATCATAGAATACTGTCGAAGAAAAAGTCACCAATTTTTCGACTAAACATTCTTTGATTTTTCTTTTAGGTGATCTTGTTGGGTGCAAGTGACAGCTATTCTCAAGATCAATACATGCAAGTCACACTTGCTTTCAACCATTTTGGCAAGGAATTAATACAAAGAATGCCTAGATGTCGATGGGGATTCATTCATGTTGTTAACAATGACTACACTCATTGGAAAATGTATGCCATTGGCGGTAGCTCACATCCTACCATTATCAGCCAAGGCAACAGGTTTATTGCTCCAAGTGACCCCTTTGCAAAAGAGGTACGTCAAAGTATAATAATAAAGCTGATAGACTTTCTTTATTTTGGTAATAGTAATAAACATTTCTTGACATTAAATGTATATGTTGTTGTTCCACTAACTTTTTATTCCATTGCATTTATATAGATAACCCATAGGATTTATGCACCAGAGTCAGAATGGAAAAATTGGGTATGGAGATCCGAAGGAGACTTGTTCATGAATGGAGCCTTCTTTAGAAGTTCTGGGCCATCCTCATCTACCCAGTTCACATTTAACAAGAAAGATATGATTGAAGCCAAGCCTGGAACTTTTGTTGGAAGACTCACCCGTTTTGCAGGGGCACTTAACTGCAAGAAAAGTATGAAGTGTTAGAAATAACTCTTAATTGTACAAAAGTCTTAAAACATTATTTTTCTTTTGTTGACATGTAAATATGTCAGTGATACATGGAAAATATCTCCCTTAGAAAAATTTATTGTGGCATCGGTTAATAATGTAATGAATGTATTTCTTTCTAAAATTCAACAAAAGCAATGTTTTAATTAAAACAAAACATTTTGAAGTTACATTTAAATTTTTTTTTGTTTATAAGCACCGAATAAGAGTAGTGAACTCTTAGTTCTTCTTTAATTACTTCAAAGCTTTATTTGGAAATCAATTACAAAAAACCTTATTTAGATTGATAATTAACTTTAGCTTGATATTAATGGTTGTTCAATTGTTTGGATAGGGACTCTATTATGCGTACTTTTGGAAGTTAGTTATCCATAGACCCTCTCCAACCCATAAATAGAAATATAATGCGCTTCAGCGCACTCGAATCACGTCTTTCTGTATTGATAATAATACCCACGCCAATAAAATTAAGACTCAATTGGGTTCGCTATACTTATTTTTAAATGCCATATACATGTTTCTAATTATCAATCATTAATGTCCAGAAAACATTAAGTTTCAATTTATTGGGTAAATTAATTTAAGTTTCTTGATTTTTATATCCTTATCTTAAAAGTTTAATAATTTTATCAATATGCATTTAAATTTTATGTTTACACGTGAATAAATTTTACCGTCCAAAAAGGTTATTATAATTACATTTAAATTTAAATTAGTATGTTTATTCTCTTTCTGGGTTGAGGAATTTTCCACACCTACAATCAAATTCATTTTGAAATATACACATTTTAGAAGGTTGATTGATTTACATAGTTAATGATTTTTTAAATATATATATATATATTGTATCTATTTTTTAAATATATTTTAGGAGTTAGATATGGAAACTTATACATGATAATATCTCCACTTTGATTATTATGAATCTGAATAAAAATTAGAAACGCTTATATTTTTTCCCCAAACACTATATGTTTTCTTCATTGTAAAATATAGATGACGATTGATCAACATTACATTTATCTTGGTCAAATTAGATTATTGGAGTACATTAATTTGAATAAGAATTAATGTGTTTATTTATCTCTCCTTCGAAGTGAACATATAGGTCTTCTAGCGTATAATAACGTTCATTATGGATAACATGTGTTTATCTTGAAAGATTGATTCCACAATCGATATTTTTTGTTATGAATTAAATAGATGCCAGTGATACATGGAAAATATCTCCCATAGAAAAATTTATTGTGGCATGAGTTAATAATGTAATGAATGTATTTCTTTCTAAAATTCAACAAAAGCAATGTTTTAATTAAAACAAAACATTTTAAAATTGCATTTAAATTATTTTTGTTTATAAGATAATGATTAGAACAAATCCAGTAACGAATAATGATGAATTTTACTGCCATAATTAGAAACAAATTAGATTCACTTACCAAACATTATTCACAAATGGATTTGTTTACAAGTAAGATCACTCTTTGAATCTCCAAATTACCGTTGAAACCCTACATGAAAATTTAGGGTTCAAATGTTGGTCTCATCTCACTCACTATATAAAGGCCTCATCGGCCACTCTTTTGAAGCCAACCAGTTGACTCCTTCACCCATTGTTAAAGGCGGTTTGCAAATCAATAGCAATAGCAATGAGGGGAAATGAGGTTAAACTTGCTTGGATAGCCGACAACACTGCCCGACGAGCTAGCCTCAAGAAAAGGAGGCTAAGCTTGGTGAAAAAAGTGATGGAGCTGACAACCCTGTGTGGTACAGAAGCTTGTCTGGTTATACATAGTCCCGACGAACAACAACCAGTGGTATGGCCATCCCATGACGAGGTGCAACGACTGATCGAAAAGTTCTATCAAGCTCTGGAGTTTCAACGCAGTAAGAAAATGACGGACTTGGAGACATATATGAAAGAGAAGATTTCCGAGTTGCATGATCAACTTAAGAAGATGAACAGGAAAAACATGGAACTTGAGGCACGGCAGTTCATGCCCCAAATACATCAAGGTAAGATGTTGGATGACTTTAATGTTAATGAACTGGATTGCTTGATCTAGTATGGGGAAACAATGTGTACTGACATCAGGAAACGTAGAGAATATTATCAACCACTCCCTTCTTTATCAGCTGCTCCCGCTGAAGGCAATGTTCCTTTACCACCACCATCCCAAAGCCCTGCAACTACAGACCAAATTGGCGATGCCAAAGCTATGGTTGGAGGTTGAGCTAGTAGCAGCATATCGAGTGGTAAGTCCCATAACCCATTTCAGGTGGGGGGCTTCTAGGACCACCATATGGTGGTGCCGGCGGTTCAAATCTTGCACCTCACCTCCGGGTGCAAGGACCTTCATTTGGTGCAAGCTCAAGTGTTGTTGCAGAAGAGGGGCTGCTAAGGCCTCCATTTAGTGAGGGTAGCTCCTCAAATGTTGCTTCATGAAGCATTCAACCATGACACATCAGGCAGGGACCAAGACGCAGTCAACAACGATCTTCTGGGTTAACTTCTGATTTTTTCTCAACTACAAGGACTCTTTGCAATTACCCAAAAAGTCCTAATTGGGAAGCCATTATGAGTGCCGAATTTGGGTTCCTAATGCACTTGGGTTGCAAGGTTTTGTGACCCAACAACATTCAGACCTATCCAAAACATATTAAATTAGTTTGGGTCAAATTAAATAATTAATTAACCCAATTTATATCCTTTAATTAACCTAATTAATGAAATAATATATGTCCATTAATAAATGTAATTTCATACTTTTAAATTAATTTAATTTACATGACCCACATTACATTATAAAATATAACATATTAAATAAAATCATAAAGTAAACCATTTTGTACATTAAAACTATATAATAAAAAATAAAATTATGTTTTTATAATTTTCATGTCTTAAATTAATATTTAAGAATATTTTATTAATTTATTAAACAATTACTCGGATTAATAACATTTTTAAGTAAAAATGTGATAAAAATCTTTTAAAAATATATATATATTTTTTCGAATTTAGATTGCCACACAAAAAGAAAAATATATTGTTCTAAATTCATAAAGAAAAGAAATGTATATGTAATTCGGATGTAGAGATAGAAAAGGTATCATTATTCCATTTAAGGTAACCTTTCCATTTTAGCTACAATGATTTTTGATAATTTTTTAGGCTAAAATAATGAATTAATGAATTAAAAAATCAAGATTTACTATAATCATGTAAAATAATTATATTTAGTGTTTAATTTTTACTAATTTATTAATTAGTTCTATCATTTTTTTGCAACATTCATTCTGTTTTGAAACAAAACAAAAGCAAACAATCTGCACCAGCAGATACAACATAACAGATACAAGTACCACACATCCTAAACATGGCAGCATCAACATAAACCAAGACACACCTATACATCATCCTTTAGCACTAATAGTGACATACATCACCTGAATCCCATCAACACCGACCATCATCACCACCATGCTTTGAAAGTAGATTGACGAGTAGCCCCTGTAGACGCCAAAGCTATTGCCAATTCATTCCCATTCTGTTCATCCACAGTAAACTCCACATCTCCCACTTGTACCCTTCTGTTCTCCATCTCTGCAAAGGAATTCATCAGAGACCAAGGTCTCCTGTCCAAGATCCTTATCCAGTTGAGTACCACCTTTGATCCTACTTCAATAATTATCTTACCAGAAACTCTCCATCCCGTCTCTAGCAGAATTTCCAAAGCTCTATTAACTGACTCTACTTCCACAGCATCCGCATCCTTAGTAGCCCCACACGGGCCAGAGAAAATAGCTTGCACATAACCATTCCCATCTCTAAGTACACCACCGCAGCCCCTAGCTTCCTCAAAGACCATCCCACACACATTAAACTTCATCTATCCACAAGGAGGAAATCGCTACCACACCTGACTTAGCTTTAGCAAAAGCCAACTTACATTCAGTTGGGCAGCACCACCATAATCATTCTTGTATCACACATTCATCATAGGAAGCTCGTAACCATAGCAAACCTCTCATCTTTGACTGGAACAGTTGAGGGCACCTTATCCTCAAAGACCTTGGCGTTTCTCGGTAGCCAAATTGTCCAACAAGTTGCTACAATAGTAGCAAGCCAGAACCATCTACCTTTACCCGCCATTTTCACCTTCCAACATAAGTCATAAAACTCCACAAAACTCCCAACGGGTACCCACTTCACTCCCCACCAGTTAAAAATTTTATTCCAAAAGCTTCTCATATAATTGCACTTAAAGAACAAGTGATCTGTACTTTCATCCTCCCTTTCACACCATGGGCAACATTCGCCGAATTTTGTATCTTCACCCCTTTTCTTACCAAAAAAATCTTTAGTTGGAACTCTATTGATTACGAGCAACCAAAGGAAACTTCGAACCCTGGGTGGTACTTTCAAACGCCATACTTCATCGAATGCAAATCTGTTGATATCCCCCTACCCACACTCAGCAAAGCGGTAATCTTTTTTTACTGAGAACAGCCCTGTATCATCATGCAACCATATAATTCTATCTTCCTTGTCCTTGTAACACACCACACCCTTAACCATGTTCCAAAGATTGCTTACAATCTTTAATTCTCTTTCCAGAAACGGTCGAACAAAGAAAGCGTCCCATTTTTCATTCACCCATCCACTATCCTCTAAATAATCCGACACTCTCCCATTTTTCAACTTTGCTATCGTATACAATCTTGGAAATACCTCTTTCAATGGTTCATTTTCACACCAAACGTCCGCCAAAACAATGTCGTCATGCCATTACCGATCTTCCACCTAAACTCTCTATGCTCCATCCATTTCTCAATTGAATTTTCTCTCGAGTTCTCCACGATCCCTCTCTATACCTTCAATATATCCTTAACATTATTCGATCTAAATGTCCACTGGTGGTAACTTGCTCCATACTTTCCTAATATAACTTTTCTCCATAAAGCTTCCTTTTCTACCGCAAAACGCCAACTCCATTTGGCTAGCAATGCCCTGTTTTTTATTTCTAAATTCACCACACCTACCCCTCCAAGCTCCTTTGGTTTACATATCTGCTTCCACCTCACCTTTGCCATCTTCTTTTTTCCATCATAACTCCCCCAAAGGAAATTTCTCCTAATTTGGTCAATCTTTTTTAACACCGTCACGGATACAGGGAACAATGACATGAAGTACACGGGTAAAGTTGATAGTACTGAATTAATCAGCACTACTCTAGCAGCCCATGATAAAGATCGACTTTTCCATCCCGGTAGTTTGTTTCTCACTTTCTCAACCACCTCATCCCATGTGGCTACTCTCCTTGGGTCCGCTCCCAATGAGATTCCCAAATACTTAAATGGGAGCTCCCCGATTTTGCATTTACACAATGTTGCTATTCGATAAAGAAATTCTTCCTTCACACCAAAGCCCACAATGCAGGATTTTTTTAAATTTATACTTAAGCCCGAGAACATCTCAAAGCATCGTAGAATAGCTTTCACATTTTTTACCACCTCCTCCTTCGCTTTCAAAAACAACACCGTGTTATCCGCAAATTGAAGGTGAGAGATCTCTTGCTCCGGGATAATACCACGGATTCCTTCTATTAGACCATCTCCCCCACCTTAACCATCACCAAATGAATACCTACATTGCTTATAAAATTCAATACTTAATTTTGCAGTTTTCTACCATAAAAACAACAATATGACTTACTGTTAAAGTTTTTTAACGCATGTGCAGAACAACGTTGGTTGCATGCATGGCTTACACGTAATTTTTGCTAATGTTGAGGATCGATCCGATTAAGTAATGAACAAGTAAAAAATAGCAAAAAAATTGAGAAATTGAATACACAAATTTAACGTGGAAAAACCTCTCCAAAGATAAAAAAAAACCACAAGCAAAGATAATTTTACTATAATGGAAATCGAGCAAAGAGTACAGAAGATGGAGATCAAAACTAAACCTCGAAACCCGGAAACAAAGAATCCTCAAACCATAAACATAAAATTCTCTAAAAGTGTTATGAGTTCTAATCTTTAATGGTTGTATTTTCTAAGGTTGTAAAAAAGCCAATTTATAGGCTAAATTCGTAGATCAAATAATAATAAAATAATATAGACTAATTAGAGTTTGACTGAAATAAATGAACAGAGTTTAATTCGAAGATTATTTCTTGAATTTGACTGAAATATGAGACATAATCAACAAATCTCCACCTTGACTTGTATTTACATAGTGTCATCTTTGCATTAAAATCATGTTAGTTAAAAGAGAGGTTTATTTTTCATGAATAAACAATTCATTTGTTGTTAATCAAACTATTGTTCTCAAGAGAAACATAGAGAAATACCAAAATATTGTAATCATTTTTGCGAAATAGTTGCACCTTTAAGTGCAGTCCTAGAAACCTATTCTATTTTCTGTGAAAAGGAAAGACATTTTTTTTACTTTTTTAATATAATGGTACATGAAGTATAAATTTTAAATACCTTCTAAGTAATTACTATAAATTATTTGTAAAATTAATGACACATAAAATATTTTAAAAACTTAAATATAATAATGGTATTTTTATAATTTCATATAATGATGCAAGAAATATTTAAATATAATTTAACATAAAGATACATAAAATATTTATATAGCTTTCAAATAGTTAATATAAATTAGGGTATTTTGATAATTTTCACTTTCAAATGCAAAAATCAAAAGCAAAAAGGACCTAAATGAAACTTTTGCTTTTGGGTGAAAAACAATTTTCCACAATAGTTTTAACACCAAAAGTTAGGTGTTTTTCATTTGTTATGATGTGGAAATGCACTTTTTCAAAATTGAGCCTAAGTCATTGGTCGTTAATGAATCTATTTTCTGTCAAGACAAACATAGGAAAAAAAAAATTTAACTCATTTTATAAAATTAACATACCCTTAGGTTGAATCCCTAGAAACCATATTCTATTTTTAAAAAAAAGAAAAGAAGTGTTTGTTTTTGTTTTTTTTTAAATTGTTTATTGATATTACAACTGGAAAAAATTAAAATAAAAAATGCCTCACCAGTTATCTGGTGCAATTGATTCCATTGAGAATCCATATTAAATGTGTAAAGACATGAATGTTCCTGGATGAAGTTGTGGGTTAGACTATTTTTAATTTTGTGGAGGAAATATTATAGTTTTTACTGTTGTAATGATTATGGTTAGCACTTTAAACACTTTAAATTTAGAATCACACAGTTTCATGAAAAACTTATTTAAAGCCAATTAAAAAGTTTTTAACTTAATAAATTTACTACAGTTTTTACCAAAACTGACAGTTTAAAGCATTAGATATTATGGTTTATATCATTTTTCATTGTCTTTGTGGTTTAAAATTTAGCACCTACCATATCTCACTACTAATAGAACCAATAAAAAAATCCTAGGAAAGAGAAACATATAAGAGGAAAACTGCAATGGAAGTAACTAAGCTAAGGCTTGTTTTTCTATTTTCTTTTGCCATGCTAATTTCAAGGCTATAGGTAAATGTTGTTAAATTTGATTACTTTTGGAAACAACGTGAAAAAGAAGTTAAGAAGCTTGCGCTAACAGCTTATGAACCGAGCCCAGAAAATATAACAAATCATTTGAACTATAATGTTAACAAGTAAATTACGATTTTCTTTTTTATCTCTCCTTTTTCTTTTCTTTTTTATAAAAAAGGTCATGGTTTAGGTATAAAAAATTATATATCAAAGTCGAATTGATAGACCTATTGAATGTCATCGATTAAGAATATCTACAAAAATTAATTGTGCCAAGGGTTCAAAATTCAATTCCCTCAATTACTTCCAAGATCTTTAACCTTACTTAACTTGTATGTTAAATGGAGGCATTATATACATTACCTTGGACAACTTATTGTAGGGTTCTTGACGAAGCTAATCGCAACAAAATCATAAAATTTGAAGATATTATTACAAATAGCACGAAAAGATACTTAAGCGGTAAACACAATAAGTACAATGGACCATGCTTGGCAACCAATCCAATTGATTGGTGTTGGCAGTACGTGAACAATTGGGCCGAGGATTGCAAAAGATTAACAAATTGTGTGGTTGGTTTTGGAAACAAAACTCTTAATTGTACAAAAGTCTTAAAACATTATTTTTCTTTTTTTGACATGTAAAGATGTCAGTGATACATAGAAAATATCTACCATAGAAAAATTTATTGTGGCATCGGTTAATAATGTAATGAATGAATTTTTTTTTCTTAAATTCAACAAAAGCAATGTTTTTATTAAAACAAGACATTTTAAAATTGCATTTAAACTATTTTTGTTTATAAGAACCGAACAAGCATAGTGATTTCTTATTTCATCTTTAATTACTTCAAAGCTTTACAATTATAAAAAACCTTGGTTGGATTGATAATTAACTTTAGCTTGATATTAATGGTTGTTCAATTGTTTGGATAAGGACTCTATTATGGGAAGTTTTGGAAATTAGTTACCCATAAATCCTTTCTAACCCATAAATAGAAAGATAATGCTCTTCAGCATACTCAAATCCATGTCTTTCTGCATTGGCAACAATACCGATGCCAATAGAACTAAGACTCAATTGGCTTTGCTATACTTATTTTTAAATGTCATATACATGTTTCTAAATATCAATTATTGATGTCCAAAAAACATTAAGTTTCAATTTATTGGGTAAATTGATTTAAGTTTCTTGATTTCTATATCCTTATCTTAAAAGTTTAATAATTTTATCAATATACATTTAAAATTTATGTTTACACATGAATAAAATTTACCGTCCTAAAAAATTATTATAATTACATTTAAATTTAAATTAGTATGTTCATTCTCTTTTTAGGATGAGGAAATTTCCACACCTACAATAAAATTCATTGTGAATTATACACATTTTAGAAGGTTGATTGATTTACATAGTTAATGGTTTTTTAAATATATTTTACAAGTTAGATATGAAAACTTATATATATGATAATATCTCTACTTTGATTATTATGAATCTGAATAAAAATTAAAAATGCTTATGTTTTTTACTCAAACACTATATGTTTTTTTTCATTGTAAAATATAGATGACGAGTGATCAACATTACATTTATCTTGGTCAAATTAGACTATTAGAGTACATTAATATGAATCAAAATTAATATGTTTCTTTATCTCTCCTTTGAAGTAAACATATAGGTTTTCTTGCATAAAATAATGTTCTTTATGGATAACATGTGCCTATCTTGGAAGATTGATTGACGATCGATACTTTTTGTTATGAATTAAATAGATAAATGAGATCAATCTCTTTGACATATGATCATATAATTTTGTCTTTAAAAAGTCGATTAGTCCATAAAATGTCTTTAAAAAACCGACCGACCAATCTATACATTTATTTTTTTTAAATTAATTGCGCAAATAAACTTTTTTTTTGTCAAAGAGTTAAAAAATATAAACAGATACTACAATGTAATCACACCAGTATATTCAAAAAAATTGCACAAATAAACTTAATTCTATTTATCTTCTACACTACCCACAATAAATAAAAATAATTTATTTAAAATAATGATTAGAACAAATCTAGCATTAAATAATGGTGATTTTTATTGCCATACTAAGCAATAAAATTAGATTATCTTACCAAACATTATTTAGAGTATTCACAAATGGATTTGTTTACAAGTAAGGTCACCCTTTGAATCTCCAAATTACCGTTGAAACCCCACATGAAAATTTAGGGCTTCAAATGTTGGTGTCTCCTCAGTCACTATATAAAGGCGTCATTGCCCACTCTTTTGAAGCAAACCAGTTCTCTCCTTCACCCATTGTTAAAGGCGGTTTGCAAATCAATAGCTATAGCAATGAGGGGAAATAAGGTTAAACTTGCTTGGATAGCCGACAACACTGCCCGACGAGCTAGCCTCAAGAAAAGGAGGCTAAGCTTGGTGAAAAAAGTGATGGAGCTGACAACCCTGTGTGGTACAGAAGCTTGTCTGGTTATATGTAGTCCCGACGAACAACCACCAGTGGTATGGCCATCCCATGACGAGGTGCAACGACTGATCGAAAAGTTCGATCAAGCTCTTGGGTTTCAACGCAGTAAGAAAATGACGGACTTGGAGACCTATATGAAAGAGAAGATTTCCAAGTTGCATGATCAACTTAAGAAGATGGACAGGAAAAACATGGAACTTGAGGCACAGCAGCTCTTGCTCCAAATACATCAAGGTAAGATGTTGGATGACTTTAATGTTAATGAACTGGATTGCTTGATCTGGTATGGGAAACAATGTGTACTGACATCAGGAAACGTAGAGAATATTATCAACCACTCCCTTATTTATCAGCTGCTCCCGCTGAAGGCGATGTTCCTTTACCACCACCATCCCAAAGCCCTGCAACTACAGACCAAATTGGCGATGCCAAAGCTACGGTTGGAGGTGGAGCTAGTAGCAGCGTATCGAGTGGTAAGTCTCATAATTCATTTTAGGTGGGGGGGCTTCTAGGACCACCGTTTGGTGGTGCTGGCGGTTCAAGTCTTGCACCCCACCTCCGGGTGCAAGGACCTTCATTTGGTGCAAGCTCAAGTGTTGTTGCAGAAGAGGGGCCGCTAAGGCCTCCATTTAGTGAGGGTAGCTCCTCCAATGTTGTTGTTGATCAGTTGAGGATGCCAAGAGCACAATCTGGCGGTAGCTCAAGTGCACCCCCCTCCATGATATTCAAGATGTGGGGCCAGGACATTAGCCTTTAGGACCACTAGGAAGCAGTTACCCTGCAAGTGAGTTTGGAAGGAACCATTTCGGGTTTTTCAGTGGTGAAAGCAGCGGCAGCAGTGGTGTCACAAGCAGCAGTGAAACAGAAGGGACCAGTTGATTACAATTTTTTTTTTTTTTTTTTTGCAATTTCATTTAGTGGTCAGGTCATTATTTTGTTTTCAAGTATTTCTTCTCCTTATGGGTTGTTGTAAGCGTTTTGTTAATTAGTATGATTTAATAAAACATGCTCCTGCCTTGCATTCTGTGCTCACAGAGAAAATTGAGCACCATAGCATGCAAGAAGATGGCACAACTGAAAGGCTACATTTCGTCTTTCATTTTATGTTGTTGAGAGAAAAGTTTAATATTTCCTTTTAACCGAATTTCAATTCAATTAAGTATTTATCCAAAATTTTTATAATTGTGAAGATATTTTTATCATTTTAAATATGGAGTTGAGAGAAATGTTTAATATTTCCCTTCAACCAATCGAGTTTCAATTCAATTATTCAACCAATCGAGTTTCAATTCAATTAAGTATTTATCGAAAATATTTTATTTTATAATAAAATATTATCGCAATTGTTGATATCGATCCGATTAAACAACCAACCAAATAAATTAGCAGAAGAAATTGAAAATTTGAACACACAAATTTAACGTGAAAAAACCCTTTCGATGAGGATAAAAAACAACGGACAAAGATAATTTTACTATAATGGCAAAAGACTAAAGAGTGTAAAAGATGGAGAAAAAAATAAACCCCAAAATCGAAAAATAATAAACCCTCAAAACGTGAATAAAAAAATTTTCAAAAGTGATATGAGTTCTAATTTTCAATGGGTGTGTTTTTTAATGTTGTAAAAGAGTTTATTTATAAGCTAAATTCGTAAGTCAAATAAATTATATTAATAAATGCAAAATATATTATACTACTAAATACTAAATCTTCTGAAAAGAAAACATATTTTATTTAACTTTACTTGAAAGCAATCTCTTATTTGACTGAAATACGACGCGTACTCAACAAATCTCCACATTGACTCGTATTTCCAAAACGTCATTTTTGTCAAAGCCCACCTCGACCCTATCTTAAACTATTATGAAAATTAACTAAGTCGAATCTATGCTTAGAAGTGTCGAAACCATTTTTTTTTAAAAAGTCCCGACTTATATTTAAAAACAAAAATGTAGTTGCCACCAATCTTTTTTAAAAAGATGTGATTGGAACATATTGTAAAACACTTAAATCCATTAAAACAATAATTTTGGTCTTTGAAACTGTAAAACGGGTTCGAGAGTTGATTACGCATAAGGAAGAATTAGCACTCTCACACACCTGAAATTGGTATCTAGTCGATTATTTAATATCTCAGTTGTTGATGACAAGATCGAAGAACATATAGCAGCCATTATAAAGTTAAATACAAGAAAAGAAAAAAATAAACCCTATCAAAGTGGCTATCACCCAAAACTTCAATTGAAGATAACTCCTTCGAATCTTTGTTTTTCTCGTTTGCTGATGGCTCTCGAAGGTGGTCGACCAAGGGATCTCTCAGAGACTTAACTGGTTAAAATATGAAGGGAAAAGAGGGGATGTTAGGCGTGGTAATGCAGAAAGAATTGAGAATGAGAGATGATTGATGAATGAAGGGATGATTTTGAACTGAGGTGAAGGGCTCTATTTATAAGTGAGATTGGAGGGTAAGTTTACAAAAAATAGGGTGGTTTAATCCCCCTTTATTCTCTCATACTTGGCCGACCATGAAGTAAGGGGTTTGAATTGGTTGGTTGCTTCATTTTTAAGCATTCAACCATGCCACATCAAGCAGGGACCAAGACCTAATCAATAGCGATCTTTTAGCCTGATTTTTGATTGCTTCTCAACCACAGGGACTCCTTGCAATTACCCATAAAGTCCTTATTAGGCAGCCATTGTGAGTGTCGAATTTGGGTTCCTAATGCACTTAGGTTGGATGGTTTTGTGACTCAACAAACAACCAGACCTGTCCAAAACATATTAAATTATTTTGTGTCAAATTAAATAATTAATTAACTCAATTATACCATTTAATCAACCCAGTTAATGAAATAATTTATGTCCACTAATAAAAATAACTTTATACTTTAAATTAATTTAATTTGCATTGCCCACTTTACATTTTAAAATGTAACATATTAAATAAAATAATAAAGTATGAAATACCCGTCTTTTGGACTCCCACCACATATGTGAGATTATTCCAACTATCACCATTTAAAAAAAAAATAAGTTGTCGCAACCCTTTAATTGGTAAATAAAATATAACTTCAACACGAGTATAAAAAATTCAAAAAATAAAATTTTTGCATAATATCCAAATACAAATAATGTCTCAAATACATCATAATATACTTATTATATTATGCGGGGTGGGTGGGGATGAAGCTAGTATAAAGTCATACTCACACCTACTCCACCACCCACGACGAATTTAACTTTTGTTCTCATTCCTATGCCACCACCTGCAAAGCTTGTATCCATCTCCATCCAATTGGGTGTGAAATAGGGTGAGGCCTCATAAAATTCACCTCACTAACATCCCTAGCTAAATCTTTCTAAATCAACATTAATAATAATTGATATGATATGATTTGATTTACTTTTTCTTTTTATAAGTACATAAAAATAATTATATTTATTTGCATCGTTCTTTTGTTTTGTGTATTGCAAAATTAATTATTTAAATAGTAGACACGACACAATTAGCCTTAGAGAGCAAGCAATCAAAAGTAGTTTTGGTTTTGGTATGGGCACTCTTGTATTAATAACCTAATCAAAATTTGATTCAATTCAGATAAAATTCAAATTTTAAGTTAATTGAATCGAATTATTTGAATTATTCAAATAATTCGATTTAAGTTAAATTTCATAATTTAAATAATAGATTGATATAAATATCATTTTGATCCCTGTCAACTTTGAAAATAAGTAAATTGATATCTCTTGACAAAAATTACAAAATAATTCAAAATAATATTTCAAAAATTTAAAAAATTTATAAAAAATTTTAAAATTTATATTTAAAAAAATTCAAAATTCTAATATATATATATATATATATATAATTTTTAAAATTTTTCTAAAATAATAATTTTGAGACTTAATTAATGATTCAAATTTATCTTATCTTAATTTTATTATTATTTTTCTTTGAAATTTTTTTAAATATATATGGTTTCAATTATATGTGCTTTAACATAGAATTAAATATACTGTAACAATATTTTTATTTGATATGTTTAATTTTTTTAATTTATCTCAAACAATTTTACTTTATTCGATTCGATTTGAAATTTTTTTAAATTAAATTAGAAAAATAAAATAGAACTCGTAAATTCGAAATTTTTTCACTCGATTCAATCCAAAAATTTTGAGCAATCATGAAAGTGAAAGACAAGACGCGATTAGTTTACTGTCTTTTTATTTTTATTATTAAAAATAAATAAATAAATAATAAATTCAAAAAGAAGCTAATCAAATCAACCACCACACTTGGAAGCTTTTAAAAGTGGGTTATCTGAAAGCAGCATTTGGAATTGGCCTTGCTATTCAAACACTGTTGTTGGAGCCGGGGAAGAATCCATGTTTGTTAATGTCGACAAGGCTAGGCTTCCATTTCCATCAAGGTAATAACTCCTCTCTTTCTTTCTTCACCCAGATGGAAAGAAACAAAATCACTAGCATCTCTTCATCCTCACTCAATAATTTGTTGTTTCGACATTGTGTTAAAACTAATTACAAGTATACAACAAAAGAAAGCTTGTCCTAAAACGTTTGGTGCCATGTCTTTAGCTGCTCCCGCTGAAGGAGATGTATGACTTTAATGTAAGTCTCATCAAGGTAGAGAATATTAATGAACTGGATTGCATGATGTGGTATGCGGAAACAATGTGGACTGACATCAGGAAACGTAGAGAATATTATCAACGATTCCCTCCTTCATCAGCTGCTCCCGCTGAAGGAGATGTTCCTTTACCACCACCATCCCAAAGCCCTGCAACTACAGACCAAATTGGCCATGCGAAAGCTATGGTTGGAGGTGGAGCTAGTAGCAGCATATCGAGTGGTAAGTCTCATAACCCATTTCAGGTGGGGCAGCTTCTAGGACCACCATACGGTGGTGCTGGCGACTCAAGTCTTGCACCTGACCTCCCGGTGCGAGGACCTTCATTTGGTGCAAGCTCAAGTGTTGTTGCAGAAGAGGGGCCGCTAAGGCCTCCATTTAGTGAGGGTAGCTCCTCCAATGTTGTTGTTGATCAGTTGAGGCTGCCAAGACCACCATCTGGCGATAGCTCAAGTGCACCCCCTTTCATGATATTCGAATTCCCTAACACCGATATCGATCTACCTGAAGGCGACAATTTAGGGCTTTTTGGCGTTCAAGATGTGGGGCCAGGACATTACCCTTTAGGACCACTAGGAAGCAGTTACCCTGCAAGGGAGTTTGGACGGAACTGTTTCGGGTTTTTGAGTGGTGAAAGCAGCAGCAGCAGCAGCAGCAGCAGCAGTGGTAGTGAAACAGAAGAGACTAGTTGATTACAAAAATTGACCCTCCTATCTCGGTTCTTTGCTGATAAACTTTGTTTCATGTTGGTTTATGTTGTCATTATTTTGTTTTCAAGTTTTTCTTCTCCTATGGGTTGTTGTAAGCTTTTGTTTAGTTAGTATGATTTAATAAAAGTAAAGATTATTACTGCATAACTCATAAAATCATTACTGCATAACTCATAAAACTAAAGATTATTACTTCCATCACAATTTGAATCGTCTATTGGCTAGTAGTTTCTAACATTATCTATACATATCAAATTCTACCTTTCATTGCCTTATTTTGCCACTTAGCTTGTGCGTGTGAGAAATATTCAAAATTATATGCATATTTAATTATTCGAGGTATTCGAATTTGAAAACTAAACTCAATTTGAATTTGAAAATCGAAAAATAAATTCGAGTTGGTTCGATTAACTCGATTACAATCATTCGAAATTCGATTTTTTTCGATTTTTCAAATCGAATCAAGTTTTACTTACCCATACATTTTGTTAAAGTTTTTTAACACATGCGCGGAGCAACACCTGGTTGCACACATGGCTTGCACATAATGAATTAATATTTATATTTATTTTCACATGTTTTTAATGAAGAATAGGTGCGTAGTTTATGTTGAAGATTAATTCAAAGTACTGAGTTGTTTAGTTCCAAATATCTTGGTAGAATCTTTGTTAGTTCAAGATTTTTAGTTCAATTGAATAAGTTGTTAGCTATTTTTGTGTTAAGGTAGTTTCTTTGTAAACCTATAAATATAGGCATTTATGCTTTGTTTTATCAATCCTTCAATAGAATAACTTTGATGCATTTTGTAATTGTGTATTTCACATTTCCTTCCCCAACAATTTTGGTATCAAAGCTAGGTTTGATCTTTTAGGCAATTGAGTAAAAGTTAGGTTGGGTCCACTAGGTATGTGAGAGAAGCACATTTTTGTTGGGTCTTTGGGAAACACGAGAGAAGAGAGTGTGTGTGCTCTTAGGAATAGCATCAACTGGTTTTTCGTCCTATCAATCACTCATACCCATTTTCAATGGTGAGAAATATGAGTGGTGGAGCATCAAGGTGAAGACATTGCTCAGATCACAAGAGCTGTGGGACTTGGTCGAGTATGGGTTTGTTGACATACTTGAACCTGATGAAGAACAAGAAAAGAGGTTGAAAGAAACCAAGAAAAACGATGCTAAGGCATTGTTCATTATCCAGCAAGCGGTTCATGACTCTGTTTTCTCACGAATTGCTGAAGCAACCACATCGAATGAAGTGTGGTCAATTTTGCAGAAAGAGTATCAAGGTGATTCAAAGGTTATAGTGGTGAAATTACAATCACTGCAACATGATTTTGAAACCTTGATGATGAAGAATGGTGAATCAATTGTTGATTTTTTGTCATGAACGAGGACAATAGTCGACTAAATGCACTCTTACGGCGAACAAATTTCAGATGAGATAATTGTAGCGAAAGTTTTGCGAAGCTTGACGGCAAAATTTGATCATGTTGTGGATGCAATAGAAGAATCCAAAGATCTATTAGTTTTCTTCGTTGATGAACTGGTGGGGTCTCTTCAATCTCATGATGTGAGAATCAACAGATCAGCAGAAAAGAGCGAAGAGCAGGCATTTCAAGTGAAGGAGACATTCACAAATCAAGGCGACAATGATCGTTCAACTAACAACGATCGAGGAAGAGAAGGATTTCGTGGCAGTCATGGCCGTGATTATGGTAGAGGCAGAGGCAATACAATGAGCAAGGTAACATAAAATATGGCATACAATGTTATCATTGCAACAGATATGGGCATATAAAAGCTGATTGCTGGTATAAGGATCAAAAAATTAACCTTGCAGCAGAAAGTGATGAGGAAAACAAGCTTTTTATGGCTTGTATTGATGCTAACCAAAAGTCAAGTGATTTGTGGTTTGTGGACAACGGTTGTTCGAATCATATGACAGGCACCAAATCCTTGTTCAAAGAGCTTGATGAGTCACAAAAGATAAAGGTGCAGCTTGGGAACAAAATGGAGATGCAAGTTGAAGGAAAAGGCACGGTGAAATTTTTTACTAGCCATGGTGAAGAAAATATTTTGGACAATGTTCAATTTGTTCCTGATTTAGGATACAATTTATTGAGTGTTGGACAACTAATGGTTGGTGGATATTTTGTCATATTTGATGGCGCTGCATGTATCATCAAAAATAAAAAGTCAAGCAAACAAGTCCATGTCCATATGACTCCAAACAAGATGTTTTCGTTGGATGTTTCAAACACGGAGAACTTTGTTCTTGTTAAAGTACAAAGGATGACTCGAAGCTATGGCATTTGAGGTATGGACATCTCAATATTAAATGCCTAAAATTGCTAAGTAATAAAGGTATGGTTTTTGAACTACCAAAAATTAGCTCTCTTGGTTTATGTGAGGGGTGCATTTATGGAAAGCAAATTAGGAAGCCATTTCCTGTTGAAAAAGCATGGAGAGCTACTGAATGTTTAGAATTAATTCATATTGATCTATGTGGTCTTATGCAAACCGAGTGATAAAATTAAATGTCGGCAATGAAGAAATATCGTAAATAAAACGTAAAGAAAGAACACACAGATTTTACGTGGAAACCCTTTCGGGAAAAACCACGAGCAGAGGAGAAGAAGATTCACTAATGTCGAAAATTAAATGATTACAAGAGGAGATGACTACGCGTATTTATAGGTTGAAAAATCTTATTCCAATCAACAACTAATAGAAGTAACGTAGTAAGGTTGGAACACCTTATTCTAATTAAAATAAAATAGGTATCTTATTTTAATTGAAATAAAATAAAAGAAGTCTAGTTTATTTGGACTTTACTTTTATTTTATTTTACCACTGTATTTTATTCTAACAATCTCCACCTTGATAAGAATTCTAGTCACCCAATTCTAACAATCTCCACCTTGACAAGAATTCTCTACGAATAAGAACTCTCAACGAACAAGTTTTCCACTTCTTCCAAAAAACCCCTTGAGGGGTATTCTTCAACAATGAACACCAACCAAGTCCATGCAATACTCAAACTTGGTTATGGATAATATGTATCTATTTTGAGTCAGAATTAATATGTTTATTTATCTCTCCTTTGAAGTGAACATATAAGTTTTCTAGTATATAATAACGTTAATTATGAATAATATGTGTCTATCTTGGAAGATTGATTCCACGATCGGTATTTTTTGTTATGAATTAAATAGATAAATAAGACTAATCTCTTCCACATATGGTAATATAATTTTGTCTTTAAAAGGCCGATCAATCTATATAATGTCTTTAAAAAACCGATCGATCGATAAATTTATTTTTTTTAAGTTAATTACGCAAATAAACATGGTTCTTACTTATCTTCTACACTACTGACAGTAAAAAAAAATAGTTCATTTAAAGTAATGATTAAAACAAATCCAGCAATGAATAATGATGAATTTTATTGCCATAATAAGCAACAAATTAGATTATCTTACCAAACATTATTCACAAATGGATTTATTTACAAGTAAGGCCACTCTTTGAATCTCCAAATTACCTTTGAAACCTCACATGAAAATTTAGGGTTCAAATGTTGGTCTCATCTCACTCACTATATAAAGGCCTCATTGCCCACTCTTTTGAAGCAAACCAGTTCTCTCCTTCACCCATTGTTAAAGGCAGTTTACAAATCAATAGCAATAGCAATGAGGGGAAATAAGGTTAAACTTGCTTGGATAGCCGACAACACTGCCCGACGAGCTAGCCTCAAGAAAACGAGGCTAAGCTTGGTGAAAAAAGCGATGGAGCTGACAACCCTGTGTAGTACAAAAGCTTGTCTTGTTATATATAGTCTCGACGAACAACCACCAGTGGTATGGCCATCCCATGACGAGGTGCAACAACTGATCGAAAAGTTCGATCAAGCTCTTGAGTTTCAATGCAGTAAGAAAATGACGGACTTGGAGACCTATATGATTAACTTAATAAGATGAACAGGAAAAACATGGAACTTGAGGCACGACAGTTCATGCTCCAAATACATCAAGGTAAGATGTTGGATGACTTTAATTTTAATGAACTGGATTGATTGATCTGGTATGCGGAAACAATGTGTACTTACATCAGGAAACATAGAGAATATTATCAACCACTCCCTTCTTCATCAGCTGCTCCCGCTGAAGGCGATGTTCCTTTACCACCTCCATCCCAAAGCCCTGCAACTACAGACGAAATTGGCGATGCCAAAGCTATTGTTGGAGGTAGAGCTTGTAGCAGCATATCGAGTGGTAAGTCTCATAACCCATTTCAGGTGGGAGGGCTTCTAGGACCACCATATGGTGGTGCTGGCGGTTCAAGTCTTGCACCTCACCTCCAGGTGCAAGGACTATTAAAGTTAAGAAGCAGTAATCTGGTAGAAGCAGTTAGAAAGTTGTTAGTTCTGCTAAACTGTTAGGTGGTTAATCTGTTAAAAAGTTAGTCTGATAAGTCTTTGTATAAATAGATGATTTCAAGTCATTTGGAGTTGATCAATTTTGAATGAAAAATAAAAGTGAGATTTCTTATTTGTTTTGCTTCAAGTATTAAGAATCTTTACATGGTATCATGAGCTAGGTGAGAATTTATTTCTTATCTATTTTTTGTTGTGGTTATTCTATATTGATGTCTTCGACGGCTCCGACTACTGGTGTTACTCCGGCAAACTCTGAATCGTAAACTCACTCTGTTTCATTGTTGATGTCGATCTCGGATGATGACAGATTCTTTCGCATGGTTCAATCCTTGCCGAAGCATAAGACAGTCAAATTGAAAGCTAGCACATACTCTCAATGGCAGCAGCAGTTGAAAATGTTACTCAATGTTTACGGTTTTACTCGTTATGCAGATAGTTCTGTGGTGTCTCCACCAATAACGATATTGGACGATAATGGAAGGTTTATTTCTAATCCTTTGTATAATTCTTTTATTCAGCAAGATCAATTACTTGCACATTTGTTACTATTCACGATTAGTGGCGAGTTGTTGACATTGTTCTCAGGAACGTTCACGGCACATGAGATCTGGACGAAGGCGTCGAGACTCTTTGCGGCAGTGTCAGAAGTGAAAGTGGTTTAGTTAACTCATGAGCTTCACTCTCTCAAGAAAGCGGATCTGACGGTTATGGAGTTTGTGGACAAGGTAAGAGGACTTTATGCGATGTTGTTGGCTTCAGGACATGAAGTCACGGAGGCAGCACATGTGCGGGTTCTTCTTGCGGGCCTTCCGGTTGAATATGATGCGATGGTGACGACAGCGTCTCTTTCGCCAGTTCCACTGCAGTTGGATAGACTCATCGATGCGATGCTTGAGATAGAGAGTCGACAGAAGCAGTTGGTTCTGGAGACACTGATTCAGGAGAACGAGGTTCAGGTAGAGGCAATAGATTCGGATCTGGAGTCGACTCCGAAGGATGCTGTTTCGAGAGGTGGCAGGTTCCTTGCTTGTAGACGTGGCCGGAGCATGAAGCTTAAGGTTTAGTGTCAGATATGCAATTGGCTTAGGCATTTAGCTCAGAAGTGCTATTATCGGTTTTATCAGTTGGACGGAAAGGCGACGTTTTCGACATCGGCACCGGTAACGATGCCGGCACCGGTACCGATGCCGGCACCGGAACCGACGCCGATGAGATTTTCTTCAAACCACATGCCTCCTGGTACTGACTATGGACGAACAGCAGTATACGCAGATTTTGAAGCACAAAAAGGGTATTTAGTTTCTAATCCTAGTTACTCTATTTGGACTAATGCTAGACCGTCAATCAACCTTGTAGGTTATTATGGTGTATGCGGGCCCAATGGAGGAACCAGACCAGTAGCGCATGGGTATGGTGCATCTAATACTATTCGGCCTTTTGCTTATGGTCCAAATGTACTTAGGTCGATTCAAGGTCCAACAGTAGCACAGGGTCTTCCTCGGGTTCCTGAATATTCCGAATCATCAGGTGATAATGGAATTTATTCAAGTTTGTTATGTGGGTTTAATGATGTGGGTCAACAGAATAATTCGGTTGAGCATTATGTTCCAAGTGCGGTACCTCATGCTAAGTTGCCTAGTTGGTATCCTAATTCCGGTGCGACAAATCATGTGTGTCATGATGCATCTGCTCTAAATGAGACTACACGTTATATAGGCAATGTTCCTCTAATTATGGGTGACGGTACATAAGCTAAAATTTTTAATATGGGTAATACGGAGTTTTATACTGATAGAAAAGTTTTGTATCTTTCTAATGTTTTGCATGTTCCTAATATTAGAAAGAATTTGTTGTCTGTTTCACAATTTGCACGTGAGAACAATATTTTCTTTGAATTTCATCCGTCTCACTGTTTGGTAAAGGATGTTCAAACTCAGGATGTGCTCTTGATGGGCCATACTCATGAGGGACTTTACCGGTTCTTTCCTGTGGTCAACTCTGTTCGAAACTCTCCAATGTTTATGTCAGCAGCTGAGTTTGACCAAAATCAGTCTTCTGGTGATGTGTTTGCATTATGGCATCGATGGCTAGGGCACCTGGCTCCTAATGTGGTTTCTTCTGTTTTGAATAAATGTAATATTGTTGCTACAAATAACATGTCTATGTGTAGTGTGTGTCAGAGTGGTAAATCGCATAAGTTGCCTTTTTCTAAATCCAGTACTATGTACAATTCTGCATTTGATTAGTAGTATTGGATGTATGGGGATCGGCTCAAGTTGAATGTGGAGGAAAGTGGTATTACGTATCGTTTATTGATATGTTTAGTAAGTTTACTTGGTTGTTTTTAATTCGTAATAAATCTCAAGTAATTGATTGTTTTAATAAATTTCGACAAATGGTTCAAACGCAGTTTGGAAAATGTATTAAGTAATTTCAGAGTGATTGAGGTGGCAAATATCGTTTATTCACATCTATGTTAGCGCAAAGTGGCATAATTCATCGTGTTACATGCCCACATACTTCAGAGCAGAATGGTGTCGCGGAACGTAAGCATAGACATGTGGTTGAGGTTGTCTAACTTTGCTTGCGCAAGCTAAGTTACCACTGAAGTATTGGGGATATGCTTTCTCGTGTGTTGTACATCTGATTAATAGGTTACCTACAACTGTTCTACAAGGTCAGTCCCCGTTCTTGGTTTTATATGGAAAACATCCGTCATATGATTATTTCATGGTTTTTGGTTATTGTTGTTATCAGTATCTTCGTCTATTTAATAAGAATAAACTGGAATTTCAGTCTGAGGCTTGTACGTTTCTTGGTTATAGTTCAAATCATAAGAGGTATCAGTGTATTACTTCTGATGGTCGGTTAGTTATATCTCGTCATGTGGTATTCAACAAGGGAAAATTTTTGTTCGAAAAGAATGTTTGAACACCAACAGTTTCTGACGATCAAATCATAACGTGTCTTCCTGTTGTGTTGCCTCTTTATGCTACGTCTGTTCCTAGTTCTAGTTCGATGCCTTCTACTGGCTATGCTTTAGGAGGTTCTGATGTTCCGAATCAACTAGAGGTGTCTTCTATGTCACCTGTTATTGGTCCTAGTACAAGTTCTAGGACAAATGAAGTTTCGAGTGCTGATGTAAATTCTAATATGTCTCAGGGTAGTCATACACCAGAAGTAATTGCTCATTCTTCGCATGTTGGCAATACACATCCAATGGTAACAATGTCTAAAGTTGGTATTCGTAAACCAAAGATGTTTTCAGTAGAGGTGTCGAAACGTGAGCCTCGTACGATTGAGGAAGCGTTTGCTTCAAAAGAATGAACACAAGCAGCTCAAGAGGAATATGATGCAGTTATACGTAATAAGACGTGGCAGTTAGTTCCGTTGCCTACAGATAAGAGAGCAATTGGTTGTAAATGGCTGTTCAAATTCAAACAAAATCCTGATGGTACTGTAGCACGGAGAAAAGGGAAGTTGGTAGGAAAAGGGTGCTCTCAGGTTCCTAGGTGTGATTTTCGTGAAACATTTAGTCTAGTGGTTAAACCAGCGTCGATTCGTACTATTTTGTCTGTGGCTGTGTCTAAAAAATGGTCTATTCGTCAAGTGGATGTGAATAATGCGTTTTTGAATAGGGAGATCTTGGAAGAAGTTTATATGTAACAACCTCTTGAATATGTGCAATATGGTGCTGATGGCCAATCCCTAGTCTGTCGCCTGACAAAAGCTTTGTACAGATTACGGCAAGCTCCGCGGGCATGGTTTGATAAACTTAAGTCGTATCTTGTTTCCATTGGTTTTACGGGATCAAAAACGGATACATCTCTTTTCGTTCGTATTTCTGGTGATAGTTGTTTGTATGTTTTGATATATGTTGATGATATTATTGTCACAGGTGATATCTCTCAGCAGATTGATTGGTTTGTTGAGCAACTTCACTCTAAATTTTCTCTTAAAGATATGGGAAATTACATTACTTCTTGGGAATTGAGGTTTCTCGGCTGGCGTTTAGTGCTCTTCATTTATGTCAGCGTAAGTATGTTCTAGATTTACTAGATCGATCTCAGTTGTTGAATGCTAAGTCTGTTCCTACACCTATGCTTAGTACGTCATATTTGTCTAAAGATTTGGGAATTCCTCTTGATAATCCCACTGAATATCGTAGTCTTGCTGGAGCTTTGCAATATGTTGTGTTGACACGACCAGATATTGCGTATGTAGTTCATGCATGCCCCTACAGATGTTCATTTTATTGCTTTTAAAAGGATATTACGATACTTGTGTGGAACGCTTGAGTATGGGGTTCTTATTAACCCTTCGAATCGAATGTCGCTCGAAGGGTATGCTGATGCTAACTGGGGCTTAGATTTTAATGATAGACGATCGGCGTCAGGATATTATTTTTATTTTAGTGGTAATCTGGTGTCCTAGTGTTCGAAGAAACAACAGGTTATATCTAGGTCGACTGCTGAAGCTGAATATCGTGGTTTGGCTGCAGCAACTGCTGATGTTACGTGGATTACCTCGTTATTGAGTGAGCTTCAACTCAAGTTTGTTGATGTTCCTGTTATCTGGTGTGACAATTCTGGTGTTGTGGCGGTTGTCGCTAATCCAGTAATGCATTCCAAGTTCAAACATGTGGAGTTGGATCTATTTTTTGTTCGAGAAACGGTAAGTGTTGGGTCTCTGTATGTTGGAGAAGTGCTAGCATGTGATCATATAACAGATATTTTCACTAAACCTCTTTCTGTACAGCAGTTTAGTCGGCTACGATAGTTGCTTCGAGTTGTGAGAATTGACCAAGCTGGGTGAATATTAGAGTTAAGAAGCAGTAGTCTGGTAGAAGCAGTTAGAAGGTTGTTAGTTCTGCTAAACTGTTAGGTGGTTAATCTGTTAAAGGGTTAGTCTGATAAGTCTTTGTATAAATAAATGATTTCAAGTCATTTGCAGTTGATTAATTTTGAATGAAAAATAAAAGTGAGGTTTCTTATCTGTTTTGCTTCAAGTATTAAGAATCTTTACAAGGACCATCATTTGGTGCAAGCTCAAGTGTTGTTGCAGAAGCGGGGCCACTAAGACCTCCATTTAGTGAGGGTAGCTCCTCCAATGTTATTGTTGATCAGTTGAGGATGCCAAGTGCACAATCTGGCGGTAGCTCCAATGCATCCCCTTCCATGATATTCAATATGTGGGGCCAGAACATTACCCTTTAGAACCACTAGGAAGCAGTTACCCTGCAAGTGAGTTTGGAAGGAACCAATTCGGATTTTTCAGTGGTGAAAGCAGCAGCAGTAGTGGTGTCACAAGCAGTAGTGAAACAGAAGGGACCAGTTGATTACAAATTCTCTTTTTTTTTTTTTTTGCAATTTCATTTCGTGGTCAGTTCATTATTTTGTTTTCAAGTTTTTCTTCTCCTTATGGGTTGTTGTAAGTTTTTTTGTTAATTAGTATGATTTAATAAAACATGTTCTTAAAAACTTTATCATTGGTTAAGAAAACGGTTATTATTGGTACAATAAAAGTTCAATTTTTTTTAAAATCGAGTTTTTTTTTATGATATTTAGAGTAATAAACCCTAAACTAGAAATATACATGTGCTTTGTGTAAAATAAGCTCAGTCCATCACAACTTCAACTAAATGGTCTTATTTTCTATTCTCGTAACTTAAATTGCGTCGAATATGAACTCGAGCAACATGAACCAAAAACACAGAAAAAAAACGATTTACTTACTTTCGGTAAGAAAGTAAGTTCTCTCTCTATAAACCATTAAATTTTTTCCATTACTTTCGGTCAAAATAACGATATATCAATAATGTATGTAATATTTTATTTAGGTTAATCGATGCTCTCTATTTATAGAGAGAAGTATAGGATTTTGGGTTGCATAAGTCATTGATAAATGCTATTATTTTTACACAATTAAGCTTTTCATAATTATTTAATTTAAGTAATTATCATTTAGTCCTTCAACTTTCTCAACAATACCATGCATGATTCATACTTTACTTTGGTAAAATTTCACTTCTAATCCTTCCTCCTTTTTCTTCTAATTCAATGTAATCATTTCAAACTTTTGATTTTCTTACTTTTACCCCAACACTTTCCATTCTCCTACAATTAAGCCAATACGTTGAATTAATTTCTCATCTCGAAAGTATTTCTAATTTTCTACCAGCTCTAACTACTTTCTATACTAATAGCAAGCAAGAAGATGGCACAACTAATAGGTTACGTTTCGTCTTTCATTTTATGTTGTTGAGAGAAAAGTTTAATATTTCCCTTCAATCGAGTTTCAATTCAATTAAGTATTTATAAAAAATTCTTCGTTTTATAAAATAAAAAAAATATTATTTTGGGGATATTTTTATCATTTTAAATATGATGTTGAGAGAAAAGTTTAATATTTCCCTTAAACCAATCAAGTTCCAATTCAATTAAGCATTTATAAAAAATTCTTCGTTTTATAAAATAAAAAATATTATTATTTGGATATTTTATCATTTTAAATATGATAAATCTAAAAATATATGCTGAGGGTCATTATTTGAATATCAAAGTAGAATTTTTATGAATTAGAATATCAAAGTAGTATGGAAATGAAAAATGGAAATGTAGTAACAGTGTTTGTATACAATATTCCAGAATCTATGCACTGGAAAGGTTTTTGGGCATTATTTGGATATCATGGAAATGTTGTCGATGCATTCATTCCAACAAAAAGGAGTAGAAATGGTAAAAGGTTCGGGTTTGTGAGATTCAATAACGGAAGGGATGCGCAAAGGGTGATAATGAGGTTAAATGGATTCTTTTTAATGGGGAATAGAATTGGGGTGATAATGGCCAAATATAATGGAAAAATAAAGATATGGAGGAAAGCTTCGGCTCAAAAAGGACAGGAATAGAGTGAAGAAATAGCACATGAAGAAAAAAGTGATGAAAGTATGAAAAATGATGCAAACAGAGAAGTGAAAATTGAGAACAAAATAGTGCAAGGTTATGTTGAAGATGAACAGTTATGGAATCTACAAAAATGCCTGGTGTGCGAAACAATGTCAGTATGTGATACAAAAAATTCTTAACGAGAGATTAGCAAAAATTGGTCTCGGGGAAATAATAGTAAGAAGGATTCAAGGAAGATTTTTTTTCGAAATACTAGATGAAGAATTGTTGGATCTATTAAGACAAATTGATTGGTCCTACTTGAAAGATTTCTTCATCAAAATAGCCATGATCGGAGAAATTGAATATAAAGGAGAAGGTGGCATGGAAGTAGAGCTTCTGATCTCTATTAATCAAATGAAAATGTTAGATGAATTAGTTAGCATGGAAGTAGGAGATGACCAATTCTCGATTAAAGGAATTGAGGCTGATGGAGATTGAAGATGATAGTCTAAAAACAAAGGAAAAGTAGAAGGAAAATGAAGAAGACAATATATCGGAGTTTGGATCAGTGGCGAGGACAGGGTCGGAGATCCCATCGGAGTGAAGAGTAATCGTTGAACCAGGAGAGTTAATGGATATCAGTCTTGAAAATGGGAAAAATATTAATGATTGTCAGAAAATGTTGGAGCTGGGAAATAAAAAGGTAGAGGCAAAGTCAGTTTCCAAAGAGCAAAAAAAGGGAGAACCAATGGAAGTGGATAAATGTAAGGAACAGGCTTGGAAGGAAGTAAGGGATATGGTCTTGGCTATTGAAGATGATCCAAAAGAAGGGGGTAGTGATAATGGTTTGGGCATGGAAGTGGGTTGTAGGATGGCAAGTAATGCTAACTTAGAAGGAAGAAAAAAAGCCCAACGGAAGGCAGCAATAACGCTCAAGAAAACGAATTAGAAAGGGGGTATATTTGGGATTTCAATCTGGCATTGGAAGAAGAATTAAACCAAGTGCATCTACACAGAAAAAGAAAAGAGAGGTTTGAACAGGAAGATTCTGTCTATGTATGACATTCAAAGTAGCATTTTAACGATAAAGGAGAGAAAGAAGAGAGATAGAGCTTTGCAAAAGGAAGAAGGAAGGGAAGTTTGTAATGAAGTTGAGAGGATTGTATATCTGTCCCTATCCGATTCAGACATTAGTAATCGAGGGAGAGTGATTTTAAGGGAAGCAAAAAATGCCTGGGCAATCGGGAAGAAGTTAGGGCTGAGTGTTCAAGGAGATGAAGAAGATGTAATTGAAGATTCTGTGAGAGCGGAGCTTCAATAACAAAGATTCGAAGTCATTGCGAGAGAGGAGGTTGGGAATCAGAGGAAAATACCGGAAGTAGAAGAAACATCGACTAGAATTTGGTGAGTAGTTACAAAATTTGAAGCTTTATTTTTTAATTGATAGCAAGGGTGGATAAAGGAATATGAGGGCAGTTTCTTGGAACATTAGGGGCCTAGGAGGAGAGGTTAAGGTAGCTTGGAAGAGAAGAATTATAGGAAAAACGAGGGCAAATTTTTCTTTATTCAAGAAAGCAAATTAGAGGTATTATCGAAGGAACTAATTGGGAGGCTTTGGCATGATGACAATATTAAGCTTCTAGGCAACTTGTGGTAGATCGGGTGGGCAAATCTCCATATGGGATAAGGACTACTTTAAGGCAATAAAGATTAATAGTGAAGCACGATGGAGTGAAAGCGGTAATGATGAATGTGTATGCATCGAATGCTATTTCTGAACTAAGATCTCTTTGGGGTGAGTTGAAGGAGCGACGTAAACAGTTTTAGTATCCTTGGATATCGGGTGGAGATTTAAATGCTATAAAAAATAGGAGTGAAAGAAGCAGGAGTTTAGTAGTTTTATTGAACGCTGCAAAATGGTGGATTTTGGAGAAGAATTTTCAACTAGTGGGAGATGAGATGGGATTCCATGGAAGGTCTCATAACAGAATTTATAGAGGTTTAGAGATGAGTTGGCGGTCTTCTCCAACGAATGGGCTGGTGTTCGAGGACAAAGCTGGAGGTGGAGAGGTACCGTGGGATGAAAATGGATTGGTGAGAGCATTATTTTCGGGTCCTAGTGAGGCAAAAGATGATGAAGTAGCAGAACTGAAGTCAATTGGAGTCACACTTGAGGTATATGAAGGTATGGGAAGGGCAACATGCTATCCATTAATGTTTGAAGTTGGTTCCAATGTGGTGTATAAATGGATTTTAGATACAAATTCAAGACTGGGAAAGTTACATTCTTTTGTGCCGAAATTGAGAGAAGATGATGTTTGCCAAATTGGAAAACAAAACACATAGGGAATGAAATGACTATGCACTGGTAGTAGCAAGGATTTAGCGTTTGGATACCTTTAAAGCAAGGTGGTGAAAGTGTTGAAGAGAATGGGAGTATTGGTTTATGTTAGACGAGTTTGTTTTATTTCTATTGCTTTGTATTTTGTTAACGGGATTTTCTAGAGTTAGCGTATTTGATAAGGCAGGGTTTATGGTTTGCTGCAAGTTTTCACAACTGGAACGGATTGGTTTCTCCATGTCCTTTTTCTGTAATTGTTAACATTTTGAGGACAGACAGTGATCTGGCGATTGGCACTTGAGCTGCAGGTTAAATTTAGTGGGGGCCTATTTTTGTAGATGAGTGTTTCAGGGTTCCTATAACTAGAATGATGTATTGAGAAACATCTAAGGCCCCTGCGGAGTTGAAGGTCAGAGTTGCGGATCCTGTACCATTGAAGTTAAAGCGTTTTTAAGACTGTAAACAAAATGATGTTATCAGGTGAGCTTTGGTGGAATCTCCGTTCAGCCTTTACCATTGGAGACGGTTTTAGAATCACTATTAAGAATTGCGAGATAGTTGAAGTGTGGAAACTATGATAGATGAATTGCAAGATATCATGCATATTATGTTAGGTTTTGAGTAGATTCTAATTATAGAACTCTGCTCAAACGTTCACGGCAAATTGAATGCCAAATAAGTATGGTAGACTGTGGTCGTTATGAAAGTTGCTTGGGGATATTGACTGTGGAAGTAAGCAGCTCGCTCATTTTCAGAAGCAACGGTGTTATTCAATAGCAAAGCAACGGTGTTAAGGGGGCTATTTTGTAGGAATGATTTATGTATGTCTCTTGGTTTGATAGAGTGAGGGATCTAACATCGTCCTTGGGGAACTAAAGTCTTTATTATTACAGGTTATTTGTTTGAGTGAAATAGCTTGGTAATAAGTTTTCTTTTTAGGTGGTGTTGGTTTGGTTTAAGATGCAGTTGTTTGATAGGCAAATTATGGTTTGATTGTTTGTTACAATTTCATCTCTGTTTCGTTTTAACTTGGCTTGGACGTTCCAATGCCGTTATTTTATAATATTTTAAATGAGCAAAAGAAAATAAAAATATGTGCTCACTAAGATTTAAACTTGAACCAACCATCATAATTTTCAATGTATTTACTATTTAAAAATAACTTTATTTGATCTTTTAACCAGAAACTTCTGATACCATTAATAGAAGGGGAAAGAGATTGCACACATACAACCACGTGTAATCCATTAATGAATTCTTCCACCCGTGCCCACGGGAAAAGCAAAACCGGCAACTAAAATCACCCTAATGAATGAAAGAATAAAGACAAAAAAAAAAGAAAAAAGGGAACCAAAAAGTCCCCAATATCAACGCATCACAAAATAGAAACGTTGCGAAAACCCTTCCCCTCTCCAAAAACCATTCGCACACCAGACATCAGCAAAAAGAAGGGTAACCGGTAACCAGATTAGATCGAAAAAGCACAAAGCGGTATGCCCCCTTCAAACCAAAGAGCTCCTCGAACAACACCAACCACCTGGGCTCAGTTTAACAGATAGTCACAGCCTCTCATCTTCTCCGTTCTCTGTCAACAATCCATTCGACCGCTGACGGTACCTCTTCCATCCAGTACATCGGAGAGGTGTAGTTCTTTCCTTCCCTAGCTAGTGTATGCGCTGCCATATTAGCTTCACGAGGTATGTGTCTAACCTGAAACACTCAAAAGCCATTTTTCCTTCGAACAATTTCATCAACAATGGGTCATATAACTGATCTTTCATTCCATGCAGTAGACAGTTTCTTGATAACCGTAAGCTTATCTCCCTCCAAACAGACCTGAGAAAAGTCCAGATCTTCCGCAAAAGCCACTGCCTGAAAGCATGCCCTCACCTCAGCCACTGTTGGATCTAAAACATTCTCCCAGAGATATGTACACAAAGCCATAACACGACCCTCAATATTCCGTGCTACCACCCCTGAATAAGATGTACAGTACTGCTGGTTGTACGAGGCATCAAAGTTTAATTTAATAATGTTCCCCTCAAGAGGTTCCCAAACCATAGTTTTAGGAATGCTAACAGTAGTGACTATAGCATGCAATTAGTTTAATTCCTAGACATACGCTCGTACAAATCCCACCACCTCCTGAACACGATCCCGAATACTCTCAAGATGGATTTTATTTCGATTGTACCAAATAGCCCATAGAGTAACAGCAAATTTTTTACTATCTGCTTTGCTGTTATGTGAAAAAGCACTCACTAACCATTACTGCCAATCTTGACACATGTCTCCCATGGGCTGAGGGAAACCAACACCCTCTAAAACCTGGATCGTAAAGCTGTAATTGTGAAAAAGGTGGCTGATCGACTCCCTCTCCACTTCACAAACTGGAAAATGATCATTTTGGACAAGTCTTCCACCCTTCAGTATCGACCGTGTCGATACATACCCAGTATTGATTTTCCACAATAGGATCTTAATTTTACTAGGCATAGACAACGCCCACAATCTATTGTAAAAGGCCGCAATACTGTCATTTTGTAATATGTAAAAAGGTCCCTCCCCCTTAATCCCTTTAGTCACTAACCAGTTGTATCCACTTCGAGTTGTAAACTCCTCTATTCAGTCCCAACACCATACAACTTTATCAACATGCTCAGCATTCAACAGAGGGATCGAAAGGATTCCCTACAATTGCTCTTCACCAAACAGCAAACGAATCTCCTCTCGCATCTAGGTAAATGTAGCTTCGTCAATTAGATCAGAAACCTTAGAATAATGTATATCTATGTGTTGAAACTGCAATCTCCCCTTATCAGGTCTCGGGAGCCATCTATAATTCCATAAGTTCATAAGCCTCCCGTTGCCTATTCGCCACCCTATGCCAGCTTCAATCAAATGACGTGAATTCCAAATACTATGCTAGGTATACCAAAGGTAAGCTCCTAATCGCGCACTCAAAAAGTCACCTTGCAAGTAATATTTTGCTTTCACCACACGTGCAAAAAGACTAAGGCTGGGTTAAAAGTTTTCATCCCTTAAAAAAATGCAAGCTCTTAAAACCCATTCCCCCTCACACCTTCGGGTTACACAAAACATCCCAACAGCATCAATGTATGCCCTTACTAGAATTGGAATTTTGCCACCAAAACTTACATAATAAAGATTTTAACTCACAACATAGAGTAATCGACAACATCAAGCATTGCATAGCATAAATCGAAATAGCTTGTAAAATAGCTTTAATAAACACCACTTTGTCGCCCATAGATAACAAATGCATACTCCAACTCGAAATTTTACGCAAAATCTTTTCTTTTATTTCTACAAACTCATCTTCTTCCATCGACCTACCATTAAGGGGAAGCCCAAATACTTCTCTGGGTTGGTAGATATTCTTACGCCTAAGATTTGGCCAATTTGCACTTGATTAACATCCTCCACATTCTCTCCAAAAGAAATAAGTGATTTATCAAAGTTTACTAACTCTCCAAACACACCTTCATACTCAACTACTACTAATTTAAGGGTAGTAGCCCCCCAACAGAAGCCTCCCCAAACAATATACTATCATCGACAAAAAACAAATGGCTAACCATCATCTCCCCTAGCCCAACCGTAGCCCCACGGATTCAGCCTTCCTCTCTAGCCATATATAACAACTAAGAGAACCCTTTTGCACAGAGCAAAAATAAGTAAAGACTTAGAGGGTCCCTCTATCTCAACCCACGAGAAGGTCGAAACGACTCTCCCAAAACCCCATTGACCAACACCGAGTATGAGATGCTCGAGACATAACGCATAATAATCGATATCCATTCTTCACAGAAACCCATACTGCCCATCACATGTGCTACAAAGCTTCATTCAACTTGATCATAAGCTTTGCTCATATCGAGTTTAAGCGCAAAAGAGCCAACCAAACCCTTTTTCTTCTTATTCATAGAGTGTAAAATCTCATACCCCAAGAAAGTATTATCCGTGATTTACCTCCCAAGCATAAAACCCTTTGCGAATCATCAATACAATCATCGAGCACTGTTTTAAATCCATTTACAAGCATTTTGGAAATCACTTTATACACAACATTACACAACCTAATTGGCCGAAACTATCCCATGTTGTGCGAGGAATTAACTTTCGAAATCAACATAATCGTTGTACCATTAACCTCCTCCATATCACGTTGTCCGTTGAGTACATCCAAGCAATAACTCTCAACATCATCCAACCACAGTCCAAAACTTTTAAAAAAATAGCATAGGGAACCCATCCTGCTCAGAGGCCTTAAGCTGGACCATATCTTTAATTGCCACCCTCACCTCTTCCCGTGTAAAAATGGACATTAAAAAAGCATTATGTGCTAAAGTAACACAAACCGAAATATTCGCACAAAGCCTCTCACAACTATGCATAGGTTTGGACGCAAAGAGCTCTTTGAAATAACTCGTTCCCACACGCATTAGATCATCCTCCATACTTACCCACCCCCCATTCACATCCTCCAATCCTCGAATCACATTCCTTCTATCTCAACTAGTAGCAAAACTATGAAAAAGGAAGTATTTCGATCACCAAACATGATCCAATTCGCCCTTGCGTTTTGCTCCTAAAACAACTCCTTCATGTCCTCCTCTAAGCTCAAAGCTAACTTGACATCGATTATCTCAGCCAAAATTTCCTCACACTTATCCTCATGATTCAATAGATCAAGACTTGAGCTCCAATCCATCTTTCTTCGTAAACTATCATTTTCAACATGCATCGCCCAACCCTTCAACTCCTCTCCTAAATCCCCAAGCTTATGCGATAATAATGTCTTAACATTAAGAGGCCACCACCCTTTCAAATGGTTTTCAAAACTGCCTTTTAAAATCCAATCGGAATCAAAATGAAACACAAGAAACACAAGCGTCACCCTCCCTCCCATCTTTCGTCGGGCACTCCCTATCTTTACACTTATAGGGCAATGGTCAGAAAAACTATGCTGTACATGTACACTGGGAAATTGGGAAATCGCTCCCACCAGCCTGGGTTTATAAATTTATTTGTTACATAAAATTTGTCAATCACATCATGAACCATAATCTAATTTATATAATTTTTGTTTCTTCACTTACAACATGGGTTATAAATCTATTTTTTTAAAGTAAATCAATACTTACAAAAATTTGACTCACTTTGACTTCAAAATGAAAATTTTGAAAAAAAAAACAAAAAAATTAATATGTAATAAACTTTTAGTTATCTAACGATTGTTTAAAGGACTTTATTTGCTGTTTAGTGATAGAGTGTACGTTTAGGGCATCTTTTGTTACTTTTGCAATTAAGTCCTCATTGTTATGCAATGAAATTGGAGTCCTTAAATGCCATGAATTGCTATGAAGCTTTGCATGATCAAGTCTCATATGTTTAACTTCATAATTTTACTCTTAATTTTCTAAAAAGTTCTTTTTCTAAATATTTTACCTAATTTATGAATTAGTCCTTAAATCCTTATTTTAAATCAAATTAGTTTTACTTTTCGGGTTTAAATGATTCTTTTAAATATTGTCCCCGTTAATACTCTATTGTATGTATGTCTAATTTGATGTTTTACGAGTATTCGTATAACGAATGTAAAATGACAGAATTACCCTTGATTGATGTTTTTATGTTTTTGTTAAAGAGCATGATTCTAGGGTCCATATGTTTACTTTTTCTTGACAATTGATTGTTAGGCATCTATTTGCATGGTGTGATTGGTGGTTTTGTAATGTGATTGGTGGTCAGTGAAGAGACTCACGCAAGTAGCTAATGTGATGTTCCAGATTCAGGTTGGAGCATCCTAGTTGAGTTTGAGGCATCATATTCGTGATCAAGATTGAGAACATCATGCACGACCTCTTTCAGTGGACTCATCGCTTCGTCTCTTAATTGTTGCCACTCTAACAGGAATAATCTCTAGTTCTCCATAAGTTTCCATTCTTCGTATACTCCTTACTCGTATATTTCGTCATCGTACATCACAGTTATCTCAAAAAAATGTTCCTCATTTCAACTACTATCATCAGCAAATTCATCATCAACTGCATCCATGGTTAAATTAAATAGTGGACAAGGTATCTAAAAAATATTTAAATAAATAAAAATAACAAAATTAAAAAAAATAAAATTAATTAAAAATTAACACTATTTAACTCATTTATCTTTCGACTAGTATTATTTTACAAAGTAATTAACTCAATAACAAGTTTCATTGTCGCAATCTCCAACAAAGGTGTAAAAAACTTGATTGCGTTTAAATGTGTTATCATTTAGAGTAGGGATAATGCCATTTTATACCTCTATACTTTGACACTTGTTTGAATGTGGTACTTGAAGGTTAATTTCGTTATACAATCTGGTACTTATCAGTAGCGGTGTTAATTTTTGATTGATTTTGGCACGTGGATCAAATATGTGTTGACACATGGTAGTGGACAGGTTGAAGGGTAGCTGAACGGGTAGATTAGGGAAGAGTTGTTTTGTAATTTACTCTTCCCTCACTTTTTCATTATTTTTTCCTTGTGGTCTATCTTTTTTCTGTTATCTTTTCCTCTTTTTCTCTTTTCATTAACCCAATAGTAAAAAACTAATAGTAAAGTAAAGTAACATCCTTCTTCCCATGATGTCGTCCTTTTTCCTCTTTTTCTCCCAACCCTACCCTCGCATCCGATGGAATCATCCTTCCCCGAGTTGCTTTCGTTGCTGAAGATGAGGACGATGAGAACATCGTCATTGGTCTCCATCAAGTCGTTATAAACTCATACCTCAAGTTTCAGTTCACTGAAGAAGCGGTTGCTGTGGGTTCTACTAATGTTAACACGACATGTTCGATTTTTTTATGTGAGTATAGGCATTTGAAGATGTTGAGGATGATGCCTGAGTGTACGCATTATTTCCATGTTTCTTGTCTGGATAGTTGGTTGAAACTGAATGGATCTTGTCTCATTTGTCAGAACTCGTCGCTTTCAACTCCGTTTTCTATGCCTTTTTCGAAAATCGTGCCTTTATCTTAGCACACTGCGGATCGAAGGAGGATGATGTGACTTTTTCTTGCCTTTTTAAATACATCTCTCTCAGTTTCGATGGGGGCTGCTCAATGGATTGTGATTTTGATTGTTTAAGAGAAAAAAGGCTTAGTTCTTTGAAATCTGTAACAAATTTTGCAAACACTAACTTAATTACTTTTCATGGGAATGTTGATATGTTTCAATCTTTTCGTCCCATTAGTTTTTTGCACTGTACATAAAACTGCCAAGGAAGGAAGTAAGAGAAGTGTAGTTTACTTTACTATTGGGTTGTGAAATGAAGAGTTAATGGTGATGATTGGAAAGTAAAGGTTGCCTTAATGAAAAGAGAAAAAGAGAAGGGAAAATTGCAAAACAGCCTTTCCTTAATCTGCCCGTGCAGCTACCCTTCAACCTGCCCACTACCACGTGTCTACATATAATTGGTCCACGTGGTAAAATCAATAAAAAATTAACACCGTTACCAACAGGTACCAGATTGTATAACGGAATTAAACTTCAGGTATCACATTGGACATTTTGAAACTTTAGGTACCACATTCAAACAAGTGTCAAAGTATAGGGGTGTAAAATGATATTATCCATTTAGAGTATAAATACCACACCAAAAATATCAGTATTGTTCGCAAGTATATAGGGCAAATTATAATATAGATGATTTACAATGGAACATAGATAAGTATTCTCAGGATCGTACCTAAGGAATTGCAAATTTGAGAAATTTACTATTAAATTAATTACAGAAGATAATTACTAATCTAAGCCAGCTGGATTTTGTTGGAAAAATTCTAGTTTGAAAACGGTTTTCTTGCACAGTGAAAAAAATAAAAATTTGAAAATCGAATAGGTTTGTGATATTTATAGTAATAAATGTTTCCTGAAAAATACTTGTGCTTTGTGTGAGATAGATTCTAGACATTTTCGACTTTCAGCCGAACGATTTTCTCCATTATTTTCGTACCACAAATTATTTCGAGTGTGGGCTTGAATAATTATTAATCACACACAAAACTAGAATTATTATTTTAGAAAATAGAATTTATACTTAGAAGTAAATTATTGCTATTTTTAAGAGAATAACAATGTCTCAAAGTTGTGTAAAACTTGTATATTTTTAATCCTACTAGTGTTATCTATTTATAAGGGGAGATAAAGGAAACCTAGTTGAGTTAGTATAATACAAATAGTACTTATTTAATAGAAAAACCAATCTCCTAATTGAGTTAGGAGAGGGGCGACTAACCCTAATTAATAATATTAGGGTTATCGTCCCTCATACTTATTATGAAAGGTTTTGAGTCTCTCATGTATTAAGTCTAATTATAGGTGTTTCTTGGACTTTTAACCCAACACTCAATTTTAATTTTATTAAAGTCATGACAATTTTATCGTAAAAGAATATACGAGACATGTATTTAATTTCTACATTCAATGGACTCAAAATGACTAATAAATTTAATTATATTTTTGAAATTTAATTATGTAATTAAAAAATAATTCGATAAATTTAAATTAATTCTCAAATCATTTTCATACTTAGTAAGAAACTACATTCATTTCTGAATGTAACTCATTTCTCTAACTTTATCATTTTTATCCATTTTTGTTCATTTGATTCAACATACAATTCATTTATGGTTTCAACAAGCTAGCGAAGGGATCGATTGGATATATGTAATTAAAGTTCAAATGATTTATAATTAAGTTTTAGTTTTTTGCTTATTAATTATAAACTCATTTAATTACAAAGTCATTCTACTATAATATTGTGATTGGACTCTCCCTAATAATATGCCATTACGAAAGCTACTCGATCAATGTTCATCCAATGACCTTATCATAAATGTGTTACCCTTATAAGATATTCTTAATTTCTTTAGGATAAATTTGTTTTCATAGTATGATCTTATTTTATCTCATGGTAGCTATTACATCTTCCTTCATGAAAAGTTAATTACTATCAAAAAGTAATTAAGTCACTCATCACAAAGACAAATGATTGATGGGCGTCGGAACCACCAAATAAAATTTTTTACAACAAAATAATACGAAATAGTAGTATAGGGTAGTAGGGTTGAGTCCACAGGGATTGGTCATTGTGATCAACTTTCATGTTTTTCTTGTGAAAAGAATTTCTGTTGTATCAATAATCGTGCCCATAACTTGAAACAAACTTGCTGAAAAATAAATAAAATAAATCAAGGGGTTGAAAATGTTCAGAAATTAAATAAGTGAGATGACATAAATAAACAATTATATAAATCGATAAATAAAATAATAATAAGAAAATAGATTTGAGTTTTGTGATTAGAATTATAAAGCCTTAGCTTCAGACTCAGTGAATTTCGGCTTCTGAATCGACTTGAAAATGAGTTTTCTCCTCGTAACAATAAGTTGGTTATAGCAGTTAAGAAAGTCCTAACCGCCAAGTCTTCCTTTCGTAGTTAATTTCAGTACGACCTGCAAACCAACCCTTACCGATTGTCTAACCGCGATTCACGCGTTCGCAATTCAAGACCTCGATAGCCTTGCGTTCTAAAGAACCCAACTCAGATCAAGAGCCTTAACTGCACAGGACGTTTAAATGCGATCATTATCTCCCTTGACGAAAATCCCACTAGTATGGTCCCTCTAAGATACGCCAATTTGTTTGCAAAAATCCGAATACAGCATAGTCGACTTGCCTTCCCAACTATACGCCAAAATGACTCCAACCCAACGTGCACTTTGCGTTGAAATCAAGTTAATTTTAAGGGACGAATTTGTACTATCTCAATATTCCAGAGAGATGGTGAATACTGTACAAAAGATTTCTAATGCAGATTCATTTTTCACGATTCTTGACCGAAAAGAATACTGACCTAAAACTAAGTTGGAAATTTAGTGAAGCATGAAATTAATCATGCTTTTGTTCGTTTATGGCAATGGATTAAATGGTAATGGAGATTGATGGAAAGAAAAAGGGACTTGGAGAACAATTTAACAAATAAAGAAATGGAAAGTTACTGGAATGAAAATTGATAGAATGAAAAGCTACAAGCACATGAAAATAAAAGAAAATGGAATAATTGTCTTAATTCTCAATCAATTTCAAGTATGTTTCAAGGTTAACACAAATGCCCTATTTATATACAAATTATTTACTAGATTTGGACTAACTACCCACCATACAAAATTAGAATTAAATAAAAAATAAAATCATATTTTTCTTCTAATTTTAGATTTTACAAGGTCAAAAGAAATCTGATAAGACCTTGATTGTTTCCAAGTTTTTTATTTGGCCCCACTTTATTGATTGTGCTACAAATTAGTCCTTTTCTGCTCGCTGTTTCCTCATAGCATCCCAATTGCATTCCTAATAGGATTAAAACATAAAACCACTAATTTAGGGTCGTTTATTTTTCATAATTTATAACCAATGAGAGAATATCATTTACCCATGTCTTGGGCTATTAATTTCACTGTTGTAAATGATGTTACATACTACAAAAGTCGTATAGCCAATGCACCAGCTTTCGGTTCCTTATCTATTTGAACCTAGGCTTTTATTTACATCCAAGCATACGAGTCACGCGTACATACTGCATCAACCACTTAAGATTAGGGTACCCCACACTATGAACGTCACAGGTTAATGAATCCATAAACGGATTTAAGATCTATTTTACTTGGATGTTGTCCAATATATTGTCAGTCTAATCAGTAACATCTATATCTATATCTTCTTAAATCATCCGCTCTGATGCTCAAGACAAAGAATAATATCGCTTAGTATTAGTTAAACATTAGGTAACTAGTGAGTCAATATTTGCTTCTATTTTTCTTTGCACGCAAAAATCATTGAGGGTAATATACAAAGGATATTAATGTAATTCATGAATAATTTATTAAACCAAATTATTCTAAAAAAATACAAGTGTACAAACCAATATACTACACTTAGGACACCGAATCCAACATATTTTAGCTTCTTCCAATTTTTCTTCTAGTAGGCCTAAGTTGACCCGTAGCATCTCATCATTCTAGTTTGGTTCATAGTGTAAAGTTTTGAAAGAACTTATGCCAATTTCTACTAGGATAAATCTCTATGTTCCTATTATCAAGTTGAAGAGAGTCTCTCTTGTTCCTGTGTGTGATGTTGTCCAGAGGGCTTAAAGTATTTCGAGCAATTCCTTTAGCCATACTCCTTTCACTTCACCAACCTCCTTCTTTACGGAGGTTAAAATCTTTTTGTTCATAGCCTTGGCCTGCTCGTTTGTTTGGGGGGTTATTGAGCTTTTGGTGATTGTAATATTCAAACTCTGGTTAAGTTCCTTGAACTTTCCCTAGATTTTGTGCCATTATTAGTTATGATGACATGGGGAGGCCATAGAAACATATAATCATTTTCTACACAAAATTTTCAATTTTCCATTTCGTTTCTAATGGTTCTACCTCCATCCATTTTGTGGAGTACTCCACAACTACTATGAACCTTTTTCTCCTTGTAGCTTTTGGGAAACGGGTTGGAATTTTTTTTTTTTTGCTCAATCAAAGTATTACATGAATAAGGATTCGGGGCATTCAAGCAATACCCCATACAGAATATATTACAAACAGCAACACCCCCTTTTCAATGTAAACAGTACCTCTATCCAACATTCTGTTTGAGATCAGCAGAAAACAACAGCTTCCAAATACACAGTAAATTCCAAAACACTGACAATATTTCGTTAAATCAAAGCTCAGCATCACCCAAAAACAAAAAAAAAAAAATCACCACCATGCTTTGAACATTTTAGACCTTTTAATACCTTCTATACCCAGAGCGAAAGCCATCTCATTTCCACTCTTCTTCGCCTTTGAGAAGCACACTTTTCCCACCCACGCCATTCTAGTTTCAATCTCAGAAAAACTAGTTTGTAGCGCCCATGGTCTCAACCGATTATGCATTAGCAAATTAATCACCAAGTCCTCCCCTGTTTCGATAATAAGAGACCCTTTACCTATCCACCTCATATCCAAACACATATCCAAAGTAGTAATGATAACTACAATTTCCGCTGCACTCGAATCCTTTGCATAACATGGACCTGAAAATAAGGCTCTAGCAACCCCATCATCTCTTAGCACCTCTCCACACCCTGCTTCCTCCACATTTACTAAACCACAAAAATTATATTTCATCCAACCAAACCTTGGAGGACACCACAATTGACCTTCCTTCCCGATTTTGTTGAAATACTGATTGCTTTTAGCTGGGCAAATCCACCAAGTGAAGGGCTTGGAATGTTCATGCCCCGTGTAACGAACAAACAAGGACTAAAGATTCCTTCTAATGACTCAGCCGGTGTCCGAGAGATGGGACCAAATTTCTGGAAACGCTTACATTTCACCACTAATTCCAAAGTGTCCTTGTGAATGGTTGGCTAGTACTAGCCCCGCCTTAGAATCTTTTGGGCGAGGGATCTTTCACCTATATGATGTCCACAAATGCCCCGGTGAACCTCTCGTAGAATATAATTTACCTCATTGGGGCCCAAATTGTTGGAAAAATTGCTCTAGAAACGTGTTTGTTTGTACAACGAATTTTTAAAAATTTTATATAATGTGAGCCTTTGTTTTACTTTTAACAATAAACTTTATTAAATTAGTACATGTGTTTTTGATTTAACAATTTTGGCTATCTTCTAACTTTCAACCAACACGATCTTTTCTACTATTCTCGAACCATCGATTTGTTTAGAGTGTGAGCTCTAACTACACTGATTGATATCACAAAGAAAACTTTTTAATTTTCTAGAGGGGAAAATTAATTTTCTTTATAAGCAAAAAACCTAACTCGAGTTCTCACAAAAGTAAAATTTATTAGGGAATAATAATTCTCATTGTTTTCCATCAAAGTAACTAAGCTCTCCATATTTGTAGGGAAAAATCACAAGAGCTCTATTTGAATAGAAGAGGACAAAATAATAATATTTTAATAGAAAACACATAATCGTACTGGGACTTTAATAAGATGGGTAGCATACCGCTCTGGGATACCCAAGGATGCCGTCACCCATAACATATAGATGGTCATGTTGGAATGATTCATGTATTGGGTATAATTATATATGTTATGTGATCATTAAATCAACTCATATAATTTATCCAATTCAATAATTATTTTTTTTCAAAATGTTATTTATTGAATTAATTCTTCAAATCATGATGTCTTTATGGTACTAAAATCTACGAGAAAATAATTCAATTGCCTCGTTTCACAACATTGCGACAACTAATTAATTTTCACTTTGAATTTCAAATATTTAATTGCAATCAATTAAATAATTTAAAGAATTTAAATTAATCAATAAGTTGTCTCTTGTTCTTTGCGAGATAATAATGATACATGAAATTCATTTCTCTATTTGTCATTTTCATTTATTTAACGTATTAATTCAAATGCAATCCATATAGAGTTGTGTTGAGCAGAGGGATCAATTGTACATATATATAATTAGGACTCAAATAATTTGTAATTAAGTTTCGATTTTTCGTTTATTAATTACAACATTATTGAGCTATGTAATCAATCGATTAAAAGTATCATGACTGAACTCTCTCTTATTATATACCATTATGAAAGCAAATTTATAATTTTGTCCGTCCAATGACCTCGTCATTAATGTGTTACTGTCATAAGATATCCTTATCTCTTTGGGTTAGATGCATTAACTTAATATGATCCTATTTTATCTCATGCGCTATAACAAAATTATCATATACCGATCGATGAAATCCGTCACTATAAGTATCAAAATCCATTGATATAGGTCCCAGAAACCTATATTGACAGTCAAAAGGGATACTGATGAAATAAAGTACAATTTAAATACCATTTTGTAGGTTAAGTTTAAATGTACATGTATTTTATTTTTTTAAGAAATGAATGTTATAGTATTTTATTAAATTTTATTACCATTTATGATTAATTTGACTCTTTAACTTTACAGAAAAAAAAAATATTTTAACCCTTCATTTAATTTTTTGTCAATTTTAGTTTTTAAACTTGTGATTTTTGTCAAATCACCTCAAAATGGATGAAAAAGTTAACGTTTAAACTTTGCTAACATGACATACATGTGGATTGCCACGTGGATAACACATCGACATTTAATTAATTTTTTTTAATTTTAAAAATTCAAAAAAAATATATATATATAAATTATTTTTAAAAATTAAAAATCATTAAAAGTATAAAAAAAATTAAAATTTTATAAAATTAATTAAATGTTGACATGTCATCCATGTGACAATTTACGTGTATGTCACGTTAGCTAAGTTAAAAAAAAAGGTCAACTTTTTCATCCATTTTGAAATAATTTGACCCAAAAAAAAAATCAAAATCAAAAACTAAAAGAGATGAAAAATTAAATAGATAACTAAAATTTTTTTTTTTTTGTAAAATTGAATCACCAAAAAATTCATTGCACCTTATTTTTCTTTGTTTGGTGAATAGAGGAGAGCAAAGCCCTAACAACAATGCAACTAACATGACTTAAACCCAGATCATATCGAAAGCAATGAACACCCTAACTATCAAACCCACACACGAATTATTTTAATTTTTGGCTGATTGTGAAAGATCATATCCTAATATCCATGTATAAACATAAACAAGTGTTGGTGCAAATACTTTCCTAAAAATCAACTTGTATTTCGTGTCCAACCCTCCAACCTTAATTAAATAATTAGAATATTTCACTTCTTTAGTAAACTCAGTCGACTACAGCTTCGTAATAGGAACAGACACCATTTCTTCCATCACTCAGCCACTTCCAAAATAAATGAACGAAGAATCCAATGAAAGTTGGCCCTCAAAACCCAACTCAACATTGTCTTATCCAACAAATCATTTAAAATCCTGTTATATTCCGTTGCATGTTTAATTTTTTACGGAAAATTCAACTTCACATTTGTTTTCTCCACTCTATTTGGTCTTTGCCTTTTTCGCATCAAACAAAAAGTTCAAAGGAATTTAATATTTACATACACATATATACGTATGCGTGTCTATATGTGCTGAAAAGCAGCATATGGACAAGTAAAATTTACATGGACGGACAGAATTTGTCTTTAATTGTTCATAGGGAGCATCGACATGTTTGTTTGGACTTGAAACAATAATTTATGCAACAAATAACGAAACATAATAGCTCCAAAATTTATAACCATGATATATTTACATGAAGTCTTACTATGGGATCAAGCAGCCATTGGAAGATCGAAAACCAGCAAAAGAGAGAAGAAAGAAGAAAGGCAATAACAAGGGATGGAAATGATTATGGTTAAGGATGAATCATACCAAAGAAGGCGTCGTATGTGCTCCGTATATGGTGATGTTCAAGCCGTAAGATGTGTTAAAAGACGGAGAAGAGACCGCTCTGATGTCAATCAAGGTCTGAAACAAAATGATCAAAGCAGCAATGCTCCTGCTGCTGCTGCAATCACTGTGAAAAGAAGTTCTCCGTTTCGTGGAGTCAGCAAGCATAGATGGACAGGCAGGTATGAAGCTCACTTGTGGGATAAGCTTTCATGGAATGTTACACAAAAGAAGAAAGGCAAACAAGGTAAAAAAACTATGTATCTTCAGTTCATTTTCACCATAGCTTTCAATTTAGGATGCTTACATGTTGCATGATTTGTCTATGTCTGGAATCGGCTCGGGGATCCTGCAGTTTACCTTGGTGAGTACATTTCTAACACATATATATACAACCCGAAGTCTTGTATATATTAAGGTGAAATGAAAATGGTATGTTATATGAACTTTGATCAGGTGCTTATGATGATGAAGAAGCTGCTGCAAGAGCATATGATTTAGCTGCACTTAAGTATTGGGGGATATCAACTTCCACTAATTTTCCTGTATGTATATCTTATATTCTTATTTAACAACTATGGTTATCTTTAATTAAAGTAGTATATTTAAACAACAAATCTAACTCGCTCAATGGTTTATGCAGATATCAGATTATGAAAAAGAGATTCAAGTAATGCAGACCGTAACCAAAGAGGAGTTCTTGGCCTCATTAAGAAGGTAAACCCTTGATCTATCAGATCATAAACTAATATAATTTTCGAATGGCTAAATAGTTAACATCTAATGGATTTTTCTTTGTTACAGAAAGAGCAGTGGGTTCTCAAGAGGAGTATCCAAGTACAGGGGAGTTGCAAGGTACTTTTCTTGATAATCTAGTGACTTATGCTCTTATATATTTGGAAGATCATATCCTCGTACATCACATGCTAAAGTTTCCTTTGAGAAAACTTGCAGGCACCATCACAATGGAAGATGGGAAGCAAGAATAGGGAGAGTGTTCGGAAACAAATATCTATACCTCGGAACTTACAGTAAGTTCAATATGGCAACCTTTCAGCCATGGATGAAAAATATAACATTTCTATTACCCTAAACGACATGTTTATACGATTTGCAGGCACACAAGAGGAGGCTGCTCGGGCTTACGACATTGCAGCAATCGAATATAGAGGGATCAATGCAGTGACCAACTTTGATTTAAGTACTTATGTAGGCTGGTTAAGGCCTGGGATGACAAATAACTATCGAATTGCAGCTAACGAAACACCAGCAACGGTCGAACCCGAATCAGTACAATCAGCAAGTTGTTACAGTCCAATTGAAGAATCTAAGCCCTCAATCCACTACCCTTTTGCTGCAGATCACTTCAACTCTCTTCAAAAGCAACAACATGTTGTTGAAACCAAACTCCCAGTATCATACAAGTCTTCATCACCTACTGCATTAAGTTTGCTCCTTCGATCTTCGGTATTTCGAGAACTGGTAGAAAAGAATGCAAACAATGTATCAGAAGATGAAAGCAGTAACAGTGATGCAGATGATGAACAAAAGAATCAACAACCAGGAGGTTATGATCATAGTGATGAGTTTGGTAGGCTATTTTATGATGAAGATGATTGTGGCTTCCCATTATTTTTCTCTCCAACTAATGATAGCATACAATTGCAAGAAAATCTGCGAGATATTGACCGTTTTGATCCGAAAGTCTCTATACATATGTAGTTTGTATGGTTTAGAAACATAGGAAAGTAGCTAATGGTAGCATTGTGGATGGCTTGTAAAATCTGCAGTGTTGTAAATCATAACATCTACATGAATGTTCATGTACAAAAAATGGAGTGTTTGTAGATGTATATTCAGATTGTAATGCATAGTTCTCGAAAAGAAATAATTTTTGTATGAAAATACTGTATAGTTTGTTTGAAAATAATGAGAAAATATATGTATATATACTAAATTGTATGTTACGAAAAAGCTATAAGAATTTTATAATGGTTGGTGTTTTCCGAGGGAAAACAAGAACAAAAGAAAAAAAAAACTTACACTTAGCTGATGGAATAAACTGCTATGGATTACTCTTATATTTTCATTCCAAAAATTACATTATATATGATGAGTTCTTACGAGTAATCAACTAATCTAACAACTATATTGGAAAAGTAGAAACAAAACTTGTACACAATGTGATTAGAAGAAATCCGTACCTAAAAACATCATTTCAATACTAACTCTATTTGTTTTAACAAGTTATCTTAACAAACAGACTAAGCCAAAAAACATATCAAATTCTGCACTTGCGAACCCTGCTCTCACGTCATTTGATGGCTCGCCATAACCCTTAACAGCTCACATTAGGCAGTTTGCGAGGTGGTTCGCACATTGATCATAGCTTGGTTGAGCTCGCAACTTTCGATGAGCTCGCAACTTTGAATGAGTTTGTAGCTTTCAATGAGCTCGCAGTTATATTTCAGCTCGCAACATTCAATGAGCTCGCAGCTTTGCGATCTAAGTTTGCCATTGCATGTATAGCCACTTCACAACACTCCTCCTTGGTCATAATTCTGCGAACTCCAATATCGTATTTTAACCTCTCAAATCTCATCTTTCCAAGAGGTTTTGTAAGAATATCAGCAAGTTGGTCATCTGAACTGCAATGAACCAGCTTCACTTCATTTGATTACTCGACTTCTCGTACAAAATGATACTTTATATTGAAGTTCTTTGTCTTGCCATAAAAGACAGGGTTCTTTGCAATTACAACAACAGATTGGTTATCACAATAAATCTCTGTTGCTTCCACTTGCATTTGATTCAGATCAACCATCTGTTTTCTTAGCCAAAGTGCTTGACTGATGGTTGTTGCAGCTGCAATGTATTCAACTTCAGCAGTTGGTTGTGCAACAGTTTCTTGCTTCCTAGAGCTCCAATTGAACACACTGGACCCCAAGGTGAAGAAGTACCCTAAAGTGCTCTTCATATCTTCAGCAGAACCAGCCCAGTCACTGTTTGTATAACCAGTCAACTCATTTACCTTCATAAAATTGACTCCATAGTTCAAATTTCCCTTCACATATCTCATAACTCTCTTTCTTGCTTTAAAGTGAACCACACTGCAACAATGCATGAATCTTGATAGCAAACTAACCACAAACATGATGTCATGTAACACCCAAAAATTTAAGTCTTTAATTTATTAAATTTTGTTATTGATTTTCTTTTGGTTCAGTGGTTAAGGGCGTTGTTTCTGTAATGAGGTATTGGGTTCAAATTTTGTTTTTGGGAACTTCAATTATTTTTGTTCCTAGGCCTATCCCTATTCGTTGGGCTTAAATATTATTTCCGTCCAATCCGTTAGAATGAAAATTTAATTTTACGTCAATTTTTAGTACATCTCTGTGGATGAGTTTGGATTTTATTAATCCCATAAAATTTTGGTTAGTTAATAGTGGGATAAGATTTAAATTCTTTTGAAAATAAATAAGTTTTAATTATTAAATTAATAGTTTAATTTCTTTTTCTAAAACCATATTCCCACGTTCAACGGTTCTGTTTGTATGTTAGTTATTTTATTTTATTTCTTTTATTGTTATTATTTTAATTGATTTTCAAGAAACTTGCTCCTATTTTTCTTTCCCTCGTTTGTTGTTTTTTTCTCAAATTTTCAGGCCGTCGTTACTCTTTCAGCCTTTGGTCATTGGAATTTCTTTATTTTTTCTTTCGTTCATTCTCCCTATTTACGACATTGCTTCCACTCATTCTTTCGTTTTCGACGTGTGTGTGGTTATTTTGTCGATTGTTTGTGTGAAGTTGGAGAGGCGATTAATCCACCGGAGACTTAGAATTGTTGGTGGACTGCTATTTTCTTAAAGGTTCCAGAAATCTTGTAGGTGTTTGTGCAACAAAATCGAATCAAGTGTGTAACGAAAAACTTGAAAAAAAAGTGAATGACGAAGTAAAAAATTTGAACTATTTGTCGAAACCATTTTAAAACGTGTTTCGAAAATTATTGGAAAATTGGAAAAATGGTAGATGTCACCAATCTTTTATTGGGTGTGATTGGATAACCACAAAACGTTTTAAAATCCGTTTTGAAAAATATTTTGGTCTTTGCAATCCAGAAAACAGGTTCGGGAGTCGGTTACGCATGAGGAAGTGTTAGCACCCTCATATGCTCAAAATTGGTACCAAATTGATTACTTTCGGGTCTTGATTTGTTAAAACTTTGAAAAACTCGAGTAAAATTTAAGTAGATATTTCACAGTAAAATATTTTGACTCTAACCCCTTAATGAGGATAATGATAAAAGAATATCACAAAGATTATCACAATCAATTCAATATAAATCAATAACCCAATTCTCTTTTGATTAATATGAATGTAATATTTTCCTCATTCGAATATGAGATCCATCATGAATATCTTTTAAAACTAATGAATTAACTATCACAAGATATTAATATATTAGCTTTTCTAGAGCTTTCGACCAATTTTATATTACCAAATATTAGAATAATATTGGTTTGTTTCAATACCAAATAAAATAAATATTTTCTATCTGTAATGATAGAATTCATTACTACATTCTCATATCTTTCCTCAAAGAATATTAACCCAAACAAAATATTTGGGCATACACCACATATGTGGCTAAAAACTTTTCATATCACATTGATAACATAAGTTATCTTTGCCCTTTGAAGAGTTTTTTGAGAACCCACATTATTCTCTTATTCATCACTATGTTCCCACTTTTAGTGGTCCATGATTATTTCCTTTATGTTTGCATTCACTTTTGGGAATGCAACAAATTTAGTAGGACGAACTTATAAATATCCCGCTAGATTATTTATTCCATAATTACCATCGCAAACATGCGTGTATTTCAAATCAAAATCCATCTATTCATGTTGTCATGATTAGTCTCAAATTATAATAAACATGATATAATAAATAAATCATAGAAAAATATACCTGAAATCTTTAACATCATCGTTATCACCATGACTATTATCATGAGCACTGAGTAGTTAAAGGCTCTAGTGATTACCATAGTACATCGGCCTCAATTGACGACTGAAAGAAAAAAAAATAATTAAAAGAGAATCGTGCTGATAACGTGTTATAAAATAAAGAGATAGAGAGTAAATAACAAAAAGAACGAGAGAACAAGAAAGAGAGCGTATTTTATTGATCAATCTAAGTGTGATATAATGCTTCTCAAAGGTCTATATTCATAGACATAGAAAGTATAAATGAAGAACTCTAATTCTGATGACTACTAGAATTTAAACTTCATCCAAACTTATTTTAATTTTGATGGACATCCACTTAATAAGATATTTATAACAGAATACTATATATAAAAAATAATATAATGATATATCAAGCTATCAGATTCAGGTATGCCAAAATTGAAACAAAAGTACAAAGAAATATGTAATTTCAACTTTGGACACCTAAAATGATGCTAACAGTGACAAACAAAAATAATAAGATTGACTCAATAAATAATGTATATGCTAATAACACTGACCAAACAGGTATACAAATAAATATATAGAGAGAGAATCGGACAATAGAAATCTCAAGAGAATCCAAACTTGAAATGCCTAAATTCGAATGGTCTCCTTATTATTTATCCTGAGATGAAATCCCACCATCAACTCAAACATGCCACCATATTACAGAGCTATAGATGCTGAAAATAAAACCAAAGTGATGATTCCGATCAAAGCTATCTTATCAGCACCTCCACTATCACCTCCTGTAAATTTTAAGATGGAAAATGGGAGAGAAAATTAAGATGAATTAGCACTGGGCAAAGGCAATTCATGCTAATACTAATATATGATCTCCAGTTCTTCATATTTTTATCCCTATATTAGGCAACCCAATTCGACGGGTAGGGTTGATTTTAGGATAGATTAATATTATTTTTAAATTTTTAAAATTTCATATAATTTCAAGTTTAGATCAAATTTCATCTCAATTTATTGATATTCAAGATCAATAAAATTGAATCAAATTCAAATTAAATAAATTGAGTTAGGTTTTCATTTCATGCCAAATGAAAATACCAAAAGAATGAAAATGTTTTTAAAAAAATAAATAAATAAAGATATGCTTTGTTACCTGGTAGTGGGTGGAGCAGATGTATTCAATCGAGTGTCCTTCTGCCCCTGCATGGTATTCACAGTGAGCATTCGCATCGTACCAAGCCGGGAATGGGAGTTTATACGGTCTTACACGCTGAGGAGCTACCTCATGCACATCATACAATATCTTGTAGAGTTCTCCGTATGACATCGAAAGGGTGTATTGAACTCTTCCTCTATTTGGCCTGATGCTCGGTTCCTGTCGCGGGGCATTTTGGTAATTGCCCATTGGAGCTTTGGGCTGCCCTGTCACGAAGGGTTTGGTGTAGCTAGGTCTGTATATGCTTGCATTGTTGACCTCAGTATCCCTTCTTCTGGGGGCAGGCCTTTTAGGGCTTTCTCCCGTTTCAATCTTGCCGGCCTTGATTGCATCTTCGATCATCTCCCCCGATATGACCATATCAGAGAAACTCTTGGTGGCGTTTCCTAACAGGTGATTCAGGTAAGGAGCTTTGAGGGTATTGACAAACAACATTGTTGTCTCTTTTTCTGTCATTGGTGGCTGCACTTGGGTTGCCACCTCGCGCCATCTTTGCGCATATGTTCTAAAGCTCTCGTTCGACTTCTTCTCCATATTCTGCAGTGTAAGCTGATCAGGAGCTATTTCTATCACATGATCGTTTGCTTTAAGAAAGCTTGTGCCAAATATTATTAAATAATTATTAATGTCATTTCTTATCACCGTTTATTATTAATGCTATCAGCATCATATTTAATATTATTAATGCTATTATTTTTAAAACGTTTAGGAAAATAAAAAATAGTAAATGCTAAAACGAGTATTGAATACACATATTAATGCATGCATTGAAACTGAATGGAGTTTTAAATAAAAACGTTAATTATAAATGGTGGTCAACATTCATTGAAAATACCTGGATGCCTTAATAACTAAGTGCTGTGAATCTGACTTGCCCTTGCTTCTGTGGTTTTATGCCCTATATGTTCGAATACCTCTGCTTGCTAACCTTTTTTCTATTTGGATTCGTAAACACCTTGAGAATCTGTTTGTTGTATTGATTTGCAATACGAAAGAAGTCTTCGTAACCTTTACAAAGGAAATTGAATCTGGCTTTATAGTCAGTGTTACAATGATTCTGTTTTGTTCTTCTCAAATAAATGCATGTCTTCTCTTTTGCAGGTTCACAGTGGCAGTTGGAGCAGCTGGTGAAGACGGTGGCTATGGCAGAAGCAAGTTGCCTGGAGGTGACACCGCTGACATGGCATGCCCTGGTTGGCTGGGTTGGTGGTGGTGACAGGACAAGTGGGAAATGGGTTTAAGTTTGGGCCTGTTTAGGTCCATTAGTATTTGAGTCTGAGTTGGATATTAGGCTAACCGTACTTGGCCCAATTGGGCTTGTAAATTTGGACATGTACTTTGGACTTTGGTAATTGGACTTTTAATTTTGAAATTAAATTTAAATTTAAATTAAATTTAAATTTAAGATTAATTTAAATTTAAAATAAATTAAAAAAAGGTGTCCGGTCAAAATTGGGCTCCAACGCACACTTTATGTTCATCACCATCAGCTACAAATCATTATGGTTGTTCAACATAGACCTCCTCTTTCAACATTAGAGGGCAAGTACGAACCTTAACCCCTCCCAAAAATGATAAATTAATATTTTAAATTTTATGTGAAAACTTAAAAAATTATAATTTAATATTATGATTAAAATTCAATTTTAACCTCTTAAAATATTATAATTCAATTTCAATCTTTAATTGAAAACTTCAAGTTCACCCGTGCTTGATTGTGAATCAAGTTTCACCGATAAAAATAACAGTAAACAAATAAGTGAACAACGAATACTATATATAAAAATAATATAATGATATATCAAGCTATCAGATTCAGGTATGCCAAAATTGAAACAAAAGTACAAACAAATATGTAGTTTCAACTTTGGACACCTAAAATGATGCTGACAGTGACAAACAACAATAATAACACTGACTGAATAAATAATGTATATGCTAATAACACTGACTAAATTCGAATGGTCTCCTTATTATTTATTCTGAGCTGAAATCCCGCCATCAACTCGTGTAGGAAACATGCCACCATATTACAGAGCTATAGATGCTAAAAATAAGAACAAAGCGATGATTTCGGTCAAAGCTATCTTGTCAGCACCTCCACTTTCACCTCCTGTAAATTTTAAGTTGCAAAATGGGAGAAATAATTAGCATGAATCAGCACTAGGCAAAGGCAATTCATGCTAATAACAATATATGATCTCTTGTTTTTCATATTTTTATCCCTATATTAGGCAACTCAATTTGACGGGTAGGGTTGGTTTTAGGATAGATCAATAAAACTGAATCAAATTCACGTGAGTTAAAGTTCTCATTTCATGCCAAATGAAAATGTTTTTAAAAAAAATTAAAGATATGCTTTGTTACATGGTAGTGGGTGGAGCAGATGTGGGAGAAGTAGCTATAGCAACAAAACATAATCCAATATATAAGTAATTAGTTTTTTTTATCAAAATTATGAAAATTCAACCATATCTTACAAATAAAAAGCCAAAAAGTACAAACAGTAAGAATGAAAATTTGAGTAAAAAAACAAGAAAAATAATTAATATTTTTTTTGCAATTTCAGAAAATTTTTCATATTTAATCTTTATACTAAAAAAATTAAAAGTTAAATTATGCTTTGTTACCTTACGGGGAAGAAGCTGGTGCGGGAGTAGCTGTAGTAACAACACATAATGAAATCATTGATAATTAGCCTCTGATAAAAAAATATGAATGGTTGAACCGTATCCTACTATTTAAAATAAAAAATATGAATCGATTTTTAACTCAATTTTATTGTTGTTATTTCAAGAATCAAGAAAACGTAAATTTGATCGTGCTTAAGTATCAGAAAAACAATGAGGTGATGGCGAGAAACACTGACCGGGGATGCAGCCGTTGATCTGATTAGTGACACCGCAGCGACGAGTGATCCTAAGAGCTCCGACGATGGGGATGTTGAAAGAAGTAAGCAAAGTAGGGTTGTTAAAGAGGGTGCAAAGGCAAGAAAGTTCAGTAGCGACGGCTTGTTTGAGAGAGTCACAGCAATCGTCTTGCGGTTGGAGAGTGGCGTTGTTGAAGTAAGGAGCACAAGACATCAAGCTCGGCAAACAAGTCGTATTCGCAGCCGAAACCATCGTCATCTTCGTCCCCAATATCACAAGGACCGCCATCATCAACATCTTTTGAGCCATTGCGCTCTTCTCAATTACTCTAATTCCACCCTGCTTGTATATTTTTTCTTCTTCTGCCCTGCCCTCTCCTGGCTGCTCTGCCGTTGCTTATATACTATTTTTTTTGGAGCGCAGCATTTGGTTCGATACGGACATATTATTTTTTTTGTAATACGGTACTCCATACATTAGTAATTATAATAAAAATATATTATATTAAACCCGATTCGAAATCCGACTCAAAATTTGATCTGATAAGAAAACCCAATTTTATACCATTTCAATGAGGGGACGAAAGGCACCTCATTTTACGCGATCTTCTTCTTCTTTGGTTCTTCATCGTCTCCCTCCTCCTCCATTAATTATATTACATTATTTTTTTGGTAAATTACAATAACAGAGTAAAGCCTAAACAACAAACATAATTAATGCGACTTGAACCCAAATCACATTTGAGACGGTAAACACTTTTAATCATCAGGTCATCGCATGGAGTTCATTATATTATATTATTTATTCAAAAGCATGTTTAAAATACAAATATAGGCCAAGAATATGAATAATATGATCCTTTGGATAGTTTAGATATAGTTTGTAATTCTAATATTTTAGAATTTTTTTTCATTTTATTATATATTATTTTTTTATAACATGCACGTGTTTATATTTTTATTATTTAATAAAATATTTTTATTTGTTAAAAGTAATTCATATAAATTATATTTAAAAAATAGATTAAAAATGATTAATAGATTTAATAGTTGTTTTTGGAGGATGGAAGCTTCTTAAATCGTCACAAAATGGTGGGTGCTTATTTTTATAAGTGAAACCATTATTGTTCTTGTTAAATATTTAATAGTGTGATAAAAGAATATGAAATAAATTAAAGATAAATTAAAAAAAACTTCAACTACTTAAAAATAATTAAAATAAAAGTATTTGAATTTTGTAATTGATATAAATTTAATAATATATTTTCTTTCTCAAAAAAAAAAACTAAAAAATCCAACTTTCTAGAAATCAAACACAGTGCAAACCAAGAACTTGATACAGGAAATAGGGTGAGCAAAATTCGAGTTGTTCGAGTTAATTAAGTTATTCGAGTCAACTCAATTTTTTTTCGAATTTACAGTTCGAATCGAGTTGAGTTTTTAAATTCGAATAATTCGAATAAACCGAATATCAAGCTAGAATATTTTACAATTTTACCCCGAACCCCCAAATATTTTTATATTTCTCCCAAAACTTTTACTCTTTTTCACTTTCTCCTAAAACTTTTACGCCTCTCTCATTCCACCTCCAATCTACCCCAAATTCATTTCCCTCCAATTTTTTTAAATATTTTTCCTCTAAAATTTTACTCTTCCCATTTATTTTCCCTAAAAACCCTCAAAACTTTTTATTTTCTTCCAAAACTTTCCCCCTAAAACTTTTACTCCTCTCTCATCCCACCCCCCATTTATCCTCCAAAATTTTACTCCCCTATTTACTCTTCCTCAAAATTTTACTCCCTAAAACCCCAAAACCTTTTATTTTCCCCCTAAACTTTTACTTTTCACCCTTTACTCCAAATAAAAAAAATTTTAAATCATCCAAAAAATCCCTAAACCTAAATAGTAATAATTTAATTTATATCTACTAGTTATATTATTAAATTAAAATTCACATTTTGTACTATTCATATTATTGAATTACTTTATCATAGTAAATATTTATATTAAAATTGAATTATTAGTGATGGTATCAATTTCATATTTTATCTTTAAAATATTTTTTATTAAAAAATCAAATTTTTACATTTAATATATTTTTTAAATTCAAATACATAGTGATAAGAATTAATAGGATTCGTCAACTCGATTAACTCGAAATTTTTTCATTTGATTCGATTCAATCGAACGATCACCCCTAACAGGAAGTGAATTGAACAAACAAAAACAAATAAAAAAATGGGTAAAAACTCAACACCAAAAAATCAATTATGATGATTGAGTGTTAGCTCGGTTGAGATCATTATTATTGCAATAATAAGGAGGACGTAGATTTTAGCATGCTTAAATGAGTTTTACCTTTGATTTATGGGTAGTTTAAGTATTTTATCACAAAAAATCAATGACATAATTTAATATTTTAGCATATCTTTTAATTTTATTGTATATATTAAAAAAAGTACGAATAAAATCTAAAATCAAACTCTAAAAACTTTTCTCTCTTTCATCTCCAGAACCATTTGCTTTTTATGCTTGTTTGCCTAGCAATAGTTACTGCCTTCGGCTTGCTACCACCGTCTTTTCCTCCCTCCCACCAACACTCTTTTCATATTTTCTTGTATTTCACTCCAGGAGTCTTCCATTTTGTTAGTTTGCAGATATGTTTTGTGAGTATATTTGTTGTCCTCGCAAATTATGATGGCTTCTGTTGTTCAACCTCTAACAGCCACTTGCATTTTCTCTTGGAAAATGGGTTCGCCGTGTAACACCCCTCGACTAACCTGATGGTCGGGTCCGAGCTACTGGATGCTACATTCGTTGTCGGAGTAACTATAGTCAAATACATAGTAATAATCATTTGCACATGCAAATGAAGTGTCAATGACATTTAATTATGTTGAACAATCATTTTCGAGTCTTAATTGAGCTTACAAGAGCTCTATTGTCAACCTAAGCATAAAACAGGACCAAATTGCAAGGTTGTAAAAGTTCAAAACCGACGTCATGACCTCATCTCTTCCATGGCATGACGTCGCCAAAATAGTATGTCACGTCATGACTTCAGAGCGCTCGACGCCAAGACGTGACTCATTGTTGACCGACATTACGACGCAATTTGTTACCTATTTCAAAGTTTCAAACCTTGACCATTCAATATGCTCAACAATCACCAGTTTTCTTAATTCAAAACTTACCAAATCACACTAGACAAGTTCAAACATTCAAGTTCAACATCTTAACAAAATAATCAGCACATAATCATCAATTAAAGTAACATTTCAATATCATTAGGGTATACCAAACAAAACATTCAAACACCTATCCTTACCTATTCCTTACCATAATGAAACAAACCAATTCACTATTTCATATCTCAAGTAGACCTGATCATGGGCCGGATCACTCGACTCGACTCGAAGGCCCACCGGAAAAATGGAAGGGTTTGGACAAAAATATAAGGTCGAAAAATGAGCTTGGACAAAAAGTGAGGCCTATTTTCTAAACGAGCCAGGCCTCGGGTAAGAGTTTTTTGGCCCGGGCTCGGCCCGACCCAACCCGAATAAATTAACTATTTTTAATAAAAAATTTATATTGTTGTTTTGGTACTATTTTTTTACTGTTTTGGTTGTTGTTTTTAGCTGTTTTGGGGTTTTTTTTATTACTATTTTGGTTGCTATTTTTTTTACTGTTTTGGTTGCTGTTTTTTTACAGTTTTGATACTGTTATTTTTGTTGTTGTTTTTGTTGCTATTTTTGCTGTTATTTTTGTTGCTGTTTCTGTTGCTATTTTTGTTGTTTTGTTGTTGTTTAGTTGTTATTTTTACTGCTATTTTGGTTGTTATTTTTATTGTTTAGATGTTATTTTTATGCGTTTTTACTATTGTTTCACTATTTTTTTTAATATTATTTGAATATTGTAAAACTTATGTTTTATTGTTAATTTTTCTACTACTTTATTTGCAACTATCTTCATATAAAGAATTTTTAATATATTTTAAATTTGTTTATTTTAATGTTTGTTTTAATTTTTTTAAGTTTAGTTGATATATTATATATTTTTTAAATTTGTTGTATATAATAAAAAATTAATAAGCTGGCGAGCGTAAATGCATAATTAAGCTGATGAGCGTAAACGTGTGCAAGTTGGCAAGCGTAGATGCATAACTAAGCTGACGAATGTAAAAGTGTGCAAGCTAGTGAGCGTAAATGCATATTAAGCTGACGAGCATAAACATGTGCAAGCTAGTGAGCGAAAACGCATAATTAAGCTGATGAGTGTAAACGTGTGCAAGCTGGCGAGCGTAAACGCATAACTAAGCTAACGAGCGTATAAACGTGTGCAAACTGGCGAGCGTAATTAAGCTGACCAGCGCAAATGTGTGCAAGCTAGCGAACGTAAACGCATATTAAGCTGGCGAGTGTAAATGCATAAATATGTCAATGAATGAGGAAATGCGAAATTAAACGAACTAATACAAATATTGAAGTTGCATTAGTGTTTATCATAATGTGTTTTGTATTAGATTTTGCTTGAAAAACCCATAAGAGTACTTAGATTATGTTCCAAGTGTTTCAGTAAGGGATTATTTTATAATCGTGTTACTTACCTATTTTTTTTGTGTTGTAGATTTTGATCTTTTGGTTCTCTACTGTTGGACCGCCAGAGCAAACATAACTTCAAGCACCATCTCGATACTTTTGATGCTCAGTCTTAGGTTAATTATGGCATGTACATAGTTGATCAATGGTGACCTTAAATGATTGGGCTTAGATGTTATTTTGGAACTTTATTTGGTTTGGTAATTTATGATTGGGATATTTTAGTTTCATGCATGATTTCCATTGCTAATATAATTATGTTTGAACAAGTAACAAGTTGGAATTGTGGTTGTGCTCAATTTGGAGTTATTTGAGTAAATTTTTTGATGTCTTGTAATTGATTTAAAATGTTGGTTTGAGTTCAAACTTTGCAGGAGGTTTTTACTAAACATTTCAACTGATTTTTATGAAAATTAAGCAGAAGTATTGATACCAATGATGGTGGTATCGATACCTAGGTGACAGAATGTCTGTCTGGTATCGTTTTCATAATCATTATCGATATTCGAGCAAAAATATCGATACATAACTTTAAGGTATCGATATTTTCTTAAAAAGTTGAAATTTTCAGACTTCCAAAATGTCAGTTTGGTATCGTTTTTTTTTTTATGGTATAGATATCTTTCATAAAATATCGATACCATCAAACCAAGTATCGATTTTTTGCCCTGTTTTGAGCTAAAACAATATTTCAACTATTTTTCAACATGTATTATGATTCGATAATAATCCAATATAATTGTTTTAATATTTTTTGGTTTATATGAGTCAAAACTTCACTGTTTGAATGAAAAATTGATCGGTATTCGTCTACGTCAATTTGGTACTATATATAACACTCTTGTACCGAGTTTATACGAATGAACCAAATATAAGATTGTTACAGTTGATGCTCCTCTCAAATCCCAAGCTCACCAGATGCTTATCAATTCTGTCATATCAGGCTCGCGAGACATATTTAAGACCATATAAAACCTTCTTCAGCTTGCACACTTTATGTTCATCACTATAAGCTACAAATCATTATGGTTGTTCAACATAGGCCTCCTCTTTCAACATTAGAGGGCAAGTAAGAACCTTAACCCCTCCCAAAAATGATAAATTAATATTTTAAATTTTATGTGAAAACTTATAAAATTATAATTTAATATTACGATTAAAATTCAATTTTAACCTCTTAAAATATTATAATTCAATTTCAATCTTTAATAGAAAATTTTAGGTTCACCGTGCTAGATTGTGAATCAAGTTTCACCAATAAAAATAAAAATAAATAAATAAGTGAACAACGAATACTATATATAAAAATAATATAATGATATATCAAGCTATCAGATTCAGGTATGCCAAAATTGAAACAAAGGTACAAAGAAATATGTAATTTCAACTTTGGACACCTAAAATGATGCTGACAGTGACAAACAACAATAATAAGATTGATTGAATAAATAATGTATATGCTAATAACACTGACCAAACAGGTATGCAAATAAATATATAGAGAGAGTATCGGACAATAGAAATCTCAAGAGAATCCAAACTTGAAATGCCTAAATTCGAATGGTCTCCTTATTATTTATTCTGAGATGAAATCCCACCTTCAACTCATGTACGAAACATGCCACCATATTATAGAGCTATGGATGCCAAAAATAAGAACAAAGTGATGATTCCGATCAAAGTTATCTTATTAGCACCTCCACTTTCACCTCCTGTAAATTTTAAGATGGAAAATGGGATGGCGAGAAACACTGACCGGGGATGCAGCCGTTGATCTGATTAGTGACACCGCAGCGACGAGTGATCCTAAGAGCTCCAACGATGGGGATGTTGAAAGAAGTAAGCAAAGTAGGGTTGTTAAAGAGGGTGCAAAGGCAAGAAAGTTCAGTAGCGACGGCTTGTTTGAGAGAGTCACAGCAATCGTCTTGCGGTTGGAGAGTGGCGTTGTTGAAGTAAGGAGCACAAGACATCAAGCTCAGCAAACAAGTCGGATTCGCAGCCGAAACCATCGCCATCTTCGTCCCCAATATCACAAGGACCGCCATCATCAACACCTTTTGAGCCATTGCGTTTTTCTCAATTACTCTAATTCCACTCTGCTTGTATATTTTTTCTTCTTCTGCCCTGCCCTCTCCTGGCTGCTCTGCCATTGCTTATATACTATTTTTTTTGGAGCGCAGCATTTGGTTCAATAAGGACATATTATTTTTTTTGTAATACGGTACTCCATAGATTAGTAATTATAATAAAATATATTATATTAAACCCGACCCGAAATCCGACTCAAAATTTGATTTAATAAGAAAACCCAATTTTATACCATTTCAATGAGGGGATGAAAGGCACCCCATTTTATGCAATCTTCTTCTTCTTTGCTTATTCATCGTCTTCCTTTTTCTCCATTAATTATATTGCATTATTTTTTTTTGTAAATTACAATAACAGGATAAAGCCCGAACAACGAACGTAATTAGTGCGATTCGGATCCATATCACACCTGAGACGATGAACAACATCCTTAACCATCAAATCATCGCATGAAATTCATTATATTACATTATTTATTCAAAAGCATGTTTAAAATACAAATACAGTGTAGGCCAAGAATATGAATAATATAAGCCTTTGAGTAGTTTAGATATGGTACGTAATTCTAATATTTTAGAATATCTTTTTCATTTTATTATATATTAATTTTTTATAACATGTACGTGTTTATATTTTTATTTGTTAAAAGTAAATTCATATAAATTTATTTAAAAAATAGATTAAAAATGATTAATAGATTTAATGGTTGTTTTTGGAGGATGGAAGCTTCTTAAATCATCACAAAATGGTGGGTGTTTATTTTTATAAGTGAAACCATTATAGTTCTTGTTAAATTATTTAATGTGATAAAAGAAAATGAAATAAATTAAAGATAAATTAAAAAAAAAAAACTTCAACTACTTAAAAATAATTAAAATAAAAGTATCTGAATTTTGTAATTGATATAAATTTAATAATATATATTCTTTCTCAAAAAAAATAAACTAAAAAATCGAATTTTCTAGAAATCAAATACAGTGCAAAGAACTTGATACAGGAAGTGACTTGAACAAACAAAAACAAATAAAAAAGAAAAATGGGTAAAAACTCAACACCAAAAAATCAATTATGATGATTGAGTGTTAATTCAGTTGATATCGTTATTGTTATAATAACAATGAAAACATGTGTTTTAGTATGCTTAAATGAATTTTACCTCTGATTTATGAGTAATTTAAGTATTTTATCACAAAAAAATCAATAACATAATTTTAATATTTTAGCATATCTTTTAATTTTATTGTGTATATTAAAAAAGAGTACGCATAAAATATAAAATTGAACTCTAAAAACTCTTCTCTCTTCCATCTCCCGAGCCATTTGCTTTTTATGCCCATTTGCCTAGCGATAGTTACTGCCTTCGGCTTGCTACCACTGTCTTTTCCTCACTCCCACCAATCCTCTTTTCATATTTTCTTGTATTTCACTCCACTTGTCTTCCCTTTTATCAGTTTGCATATATGTTTTGTAAGTATATTTGTTGTCCTCAGTAATTATGATGGACAGATGACAATAGCTACTGTTGTTCAACCTCAAACAGCCACTTGCATTTTCTCTTGGAAAATGGGTTTGCCATGTAACACCCCTCGCCTGACACGATGGTCGGGTCCAAATTACTGGAGGTTACATTCGTTGTCGGAATAACTATAATCAAATACACAGTAATAATCATTTGCACATGCAAATGACGTGTCAATGACATTTAATTTATGTTGAACAATCATTTACGAGTCTTAATCAAGCTTACGAAAGCTCTATTGTTGACCCGAGCATAAAATAGAACCAAATTGCAAAGTTGTAAAAGTTCAAGACTAACGTCCTAACCTTATCTCTTCCATGGTGTGACATCACCAAAACATTTCAATATCGTTAGGGTATACCAACCAAATCATTTAAACACCTATCTTTACCTATTCCTTACCATAATGAAACAAACCAATTCACTATTTCGTATCTCAAGCATACCATTCAAACATACCATTTCGATGTATACTTCAACTTAACCATATCATACCATTCCATGTCATTCATATAACTAGGGGTGAGCATTCGATCGAATCGAATCAAATCGAATGGAAAATTTTCAAGCTAATCGAGTTTTTGAATCCTATTTCATCATCCTAACTTGATTTGAAATTTTTACGAATTGAGTCGAGTGAGATAGAATTCGAATCGAATCGAATCGAATATATTTGTTTGAGTTAAATTTTAAAAAAAAATTAATTTGGTGTTGTTTAATTTTATATAATTTTTAAAAAATATATTTTTATTTAATTTAGAGTTTTTTTTTAAGAAGAGAAAATTAATCTTGGGTTTAGTTTAGAGTTTTTTTTTAAGAATGAAATTATATTTGGGTAAGATAAAAGGTAAAAAATTAAAAATATTTGGGTTTAGTTTATAGATGGGTTTTAATTTTTAGGGGGAAAAATTGGGTAAGATAAAAGGTTTGGGCTTTGGAGGAAAATAGAGTGAAGTAAATTAGGCCTGAGTAATATAAATTTAAAATTAAAAATAATATAGTTTTATTCGGTTTATTCGAATTATTCGAGTTATCCGAATTCGAAAATTTAACTCAATTCGAACTCGAAATTTGAAAAAAAAATTCAACTCAATTCGTTTAACTCGAATAAATCGATTCGAATAATTCGAAATTTGAAAATTTTTTCGAATTTTTCGATTCAAATCGAATTTTGCTCACCCCTTCATATAACTAAAGAACATCACTTCTTTTGCATAGAATGACCTATATGTCCAACACCATAGGCAATACCAAAATACCAATTCAACATGCAAGGGTGAAGTCAAAAAAAATTTTTAGGGAGGATTAAATTAAATTGTAATTTTTACGATAACAAAAATATAATTTTTAAAGAATTAAATCAAAATTTTATCATTTTTAGGGGAGTCAAAATATAATTTTATTTTTACAAAATTATTTTTTTTTAAAAATTTAAAGACTTAAATGAAAATATTTCATTTTAGGAGAGTCGTGGCCCTTGCCAACCCCCTTATATTTGCCCCTATCAACATGATAGGTAATGGTTAAAACAACTTGTTACAAGTAAAATATATTCACATATTAAGCTACATACCATATCACCTATATACATGCCACAACCCTTGACTTAAAATGATCAAACAACTATTGAAATTGAGGATAGTGTGAGTTTCGAGGTGATCCGGCTTGACGTATTCTACAAGGTGACAATCTACAAGGAAAAGAGAAAACAAACTAAGCAAGCATATAAAATGCTTAGAAAGTGCATAGGCATTAAATAAAAGTTACATTATCTTTCAATTAAATACAATATGCTGTCATAATTTGGCATAGTTTGACTAGACATAACAAAACATAACATCAAAAATGAAAGTTTTAACATGTAATCTGTAACATTCTTTGTCTAATCCAATCGTCGAACTTGAACTATGGGATGCTACCACAATTACCAAAACAAACCATATATAATTCATAAAAATCAATTCTTTACATTATATAATTTTTGTTTAGTCGTTTTTTCCTCTGTAAATTTCTAAATTAGATTCTAATTTTTTTAAGAGTAAACTTGAAATCATAATTAAGAGTAGTATCAAATCATTCAAGCTTATTTTAAATATTATTTTTTTGTTTTATTTTGTATTATTATAATTTAAATTACCATCATTATAAAAATTAAATATTTATATTGTTTTTATTTTTCAATAATAATATTTATGAAATGTTATAAAATTTATAATTTTTTTAATAATTTAATATAATATATTTTAATTAATCCACATAATTAATCCATATATTATACGGACAAAAATTAATTATAACAATAAATTTGTATTGTATGTCATTGTATAAAAGTAAAATTGATTATTATATTGAAAATAAAAAAATTATAAATTATAAAACACTAAAATTATTTGAATCTATCTACTTGATTCGAATTTTCTGATTTCAAAAACATCAAAATTATTTAAATTAATCTAACTCGATCTGATTTTAATTTATCTAAATCTAATAAAATGACTTCAAAAAGATTTGAACTCGAAAAAACTTAAACTTCAAGAATTTAAATAGTTTAAATCCAAAAGTTTTAAACCCGAAATAATCTAAATCGGAAGAAAATACTATAACCCGACTGAACCATTCTCTAACATAAGTCCGACAAAGTATTTTATTTTATTAATTAGTTATATATTTTTTAATCATTTTAAAATATTAATTAATTCATTATGTAAAAAGAATCCCGTCAGAAATCTAAACTGTAATTTCTCCAAGCTCCCTTCTATTACCATCACCACAACCATCATTTGGACCCATAAATCTAAAATCTCCCAATTTCCCAATTATTTGTCTGTAGGGTTCCGTTCTTAGCTTGAAATTCGCAAATTTAGATCTCAATCACTCAAATCACTGAAAACAACAACCCAGCAAAATGTACGGATTCGAAGCTATGACGTTCAACATCCACGGCGGTTACCTGGAAGCGATCGTGAGAGGTCACCGGGCTGGTCTCTTAACCGCCGCCGATTACAACAATCTCTGCCAATGCGAGACCCTTGACGATATCAAGATGCACCTCTCCGCCACCGAATACGGTCCTTACCTCCAAAATGGTACATTTCTCAATTCCTTCCCATCTTCATCGCCTTTTCAATTTCAAATCTACTAAGTAATGCATTGATTTTTTATTGGATTGAATCTAAATTGATTCAATTATAACTTTATAGAGTTAATTTGAAGCACATATTGTTGAATTTTTAATTGATAGAGGATCTGCTTTTTTTTTTTTAATCATTTGATTATGCCACTTGTTGATGCTTTGCAGAACCTTCACCGTTGCATACGACTACTATTGTGGAGAAATGCACTCTTAAACTCGTTGATGAGTATAAGCATATGCTATGCCAAGCTACCGAGCCATTGTCCACCTTCTTAGAGTATATCACGTCTGTAAAGATTTGTCCTTTTTGTTTCTTTGTTTGAATTTATTGAGACATATTTAATATGGCCATGCATTTGATTTATTTCGGTATTATGATCTACCTTCGATTTAATCTCTTATTGGCAATGGTAGCTTTCTGTGTGAATTAGGTTGTTTTTAGAACTAGGCATAAAATGTCAGGTGTTAATTCAGTAGCATCAAAGTGCTGGTGGTTCTGGAATGGAAGCATCAATTGTACACATCTGTACGCTGCCATGAGGTTTTGTTATTTTCTTTGAAGTTAGAGGGGGGTTGTTTGTTTCCCTCATCTCTTGATCTGGTTAATCCGTATTAGGCTCAGGTGGAACATAGCTGCCCAAATGGTTGGGCTGCTTCAATATGTCTCCTGGGATGTATCTAGAACTATCTGTTTAGATGTTGTAGAGATGCAGTTTTATTAACGGGTCTTTTTGGTAATTACAACCAGCGAAAAACTAACATTTTGACTGCTTCATTCAGATATGGTCACATGATAGACAATGTTGTCTTGATTGTTACTGGAACATTGCATGAGAGAGATGTTCAAGAGCTTTTGGAGAAATGCCATCCTTTGGGCATGTTTGATAGGTAATGTAACGCCTATAGAGAGACTAGATTATTATTATAGTATGTATGCTCACTTTTTTTTTTCACTGCTTCAGCATTGCAACCCTGGCAGTTGCTCAGAACATGCGTGAACTCTATAGATTGGTTCTCGTAGACACTCCACTGGCTCCATACTTTTCTGAATGTATTACATCTGAGGTACATGGTTCTAACAACTTCTCTAATAATGTTTCACCAAATTTGATTGTCTGCCCGTCTGTCTCTCTCTCTGTATAAGCATCCATGTCAGATTGTTACCAGCCCTGCTGAAGGAGTATTCTGTTTGTTGAATGTTATCATTTCTATGACTTCGATTTTTGGAGTCATTCGCCTTTTTTCTCTCCTAGGACCTTGATGACATGAACATTGAAATTATGAGGAACACTCTCTACAAAGCATACCTTGAAGATTTTTACAAGTTTTGTCAGGTAAGATCATTTTTCTTTTTTGAATATATCAGGTAAGGTTCTAAGTACAAAAGAAAGATGGCATTTTATATTTGGCTATGCAGATTGTTCTTATTTTGGACCTCCTTTTAACTTCAATGTGCTTTTTCCTATAGAAACTAGGCGGTGCAACTGCAGAGATAATGTCTGATCTCTTAGCCTTTGAAGCTGATAGGAGAGCTGTCAATATTACAATTAACAGGTATTGTTACTTATAGAAATCATTTACTTCCTAAAGTTTTTTAGTTTTACCCTCAATATTTTCTTACCAAGGATTTTCTAATAAACATGTTTGGTCTTGTTTACTTTTTGCAGCATTGGAACTGAACTTACTCGTGATGATCGTAGGAAATTATACTCTAATTTCGGTCTGCTGTAAGTTCTTTCTCCCAGGCCTGATTGTACCGTTTTTACTTTTTGGTATTAGATAATTGTGGAGTGTCTTCTCTGACAATGCTGCTTCATGTTAAACAGTTATCCTTATGGTCACGAGGAACTTGCCGTCTGTGAAGATATTGACCAGGTGTGTTTCACACATTATGCTTGCTTAAATTAAGTTACTCGTAGTGCTTAATCTTTTGCTTGGGTTGCTTCTAGGTTCGTGGTGCAATGGAAAAATATCCTCCCTATCAATCGATTTTCTCTAAATTATCATATGGAGAAAGTCAAATGCTTGACAAAGCATTTTACGAGGAGGAAGTGAAAAGGCTTTGCTTAGCTTTCGAGCAACAGGTTTGTACTGGTTACCACGGTCATCAATTCTTTTCATAACAGTTATCTAGTTTTCATGAATTGAAAATATCCTCCCCACTTCTTTTCATGCATGAAATAAGGTCATTTAGTTTTCTCTGACTTGTTTTCTTGGACAATGACCCCCCCCCCCCTGCAGTTCCATTATGGTGTTTTCTTTGCATACATGAGATTAAGGGAGCAGGAGATAAGGAATCTGATGTGGATCTCTGAATGTGTGGCTCAAAACCAAAAGTCTAGGGTTCATGACAGTGTGGTCTTCATATTTTAACTGATCCATCTGACCACTGAGCCGAAGTCGGATAGGAATAATGAATGGTAATGTCTTTTGCTTGACCAGGTGTACATTGTTTGTGCTCTCTCAAATTCTCCACCCATATTTTCATTGAAGTGGTGTGTTTAGCTGCTCTTTATTCCAACTATTTGTGTGCTGAGGAATAAATCCTTTCCTATATTATTATATGTTTTCTTTGTTAATTGAGGATATATAATGTTGTGTTCTTGAGCTTATTTTCAATCTTTTATTGAAGGAATTTCCAGGAAATTTCCCCTTCTACTTTTGAGTTTCTAATTTTCAATTTTATTATTTTGCTTTGTTTTTTTTTTTTTTCTTTCCTTAAAATGTAATAGTATGCTATTGTTTCATGAGCATTTTTTACATTTTGAATGTCAATGAATAGCACATATGACATGCATATTGTGTGGAGGTGCATTTTCGTTTATCTTTATATAACAATAAATTATTAGGTTAAAATTTTAAACGTGAATATGATACACAGTCATGTATATTAAATGCTTCATGTTGGTGTCGATTTCTTATCATATTTAAATTATCATATCTTTTGTAAAAGTATAAAATTTTGTTCTGATTTTCTGTTCTTTTTGAATTGTTGGTATATACTATCAAATTGAGTTTTTTATTTGGAATTTTTTGGTAACTTATTTGTTTGAAAATATATATTTCGATTATTGTAATTTTTTTAATCAAATTGAGTTGCCATAAATTGATTTTTCTTAACAGATTTAATTTTCTCTTTTTTTTTTTTATAAAGGTGCGATGTATGTATCGAAACGTGTTTTTTTCAAAAAAGAAAAACAGTTTCGAAAGTATTTTAAAATTAAAAAATGGAGTCACTACTAATCTTTTTATTTGGTGTGATTGGATCACTACAAAACATTTAAAATTCGTTTTGAAAAATATTTTGGCTTTTGAAATCCAGAAAAATGGATTTGGAAGTCGGTTACGTGCAAGGAAAGATTAGCACCTTTGCACGCTTAAAATTGGTACAACATTGATTATTTTCGATCTTTATTGTCAAAAATTTGAAATCTCGAGTGAAGCTTAAAATATTATCTTTAAATGCATGATTCATTTGATGTACACGTTTAAGGAGAAAATCGAATTTCGTGAGGAAGTCTCGTTATTTCGAAATAATCGAGAAAGAAAATCATGTCCAATGAATTAGGACATAACATTTCGAGATCCGAAAATAACGAACATTACTTCATTGCCAATTTTAAATCTTGAAAAGGATATTCGATTATTCCAGTTTGAAAAAAAAATCGCCCCAAGTAAGTTAAGGTACAATTTTTTAAAATCCGAAATAAAAGAATATTGCCTCGATTTTAAAAAATTCGTATTTTTAGAGAAAATCATAAAGCAATTTTAATTTAAAGATGAGTGCGTAAATTAAGTACGAATATGCAATTTATTAGCAAAATTAAATAGACAATTAAGCAAATAAGTAAATGCAAAAATTAAGCATAAGATAAAATACGAAATATGATACGATCGCAAATCAAAATAAAAAATTAGATTAATTAAAAAATATTAAGAATAATAATTAAATTTTTATATACAAAAATCGAAGAAAAAGGAAAAAAGGGGTTGAAAATGAAATTTCGGATAATACGGGGTCAAAACATAATTTTGGAAAAGTTTAGGGGTAAAAATGTGATTTTGGGAAAGTTTGGGGTCAAAGTGTGATTTTAGAGAAGTTTGTGGTTAAAATGTGATTTTAGAGAAGTTTAAGGGTTAAAATGTAATTTTGGAAAGGTTTGAGTGTTAAACTATAATTTTAGAAAAGTTTAGGGGTTAAAATGTAATTTTAGAGAAGTTTGAGGTTAAAATGTAATTTTGGAAAGGTTTGGGAGTCAAAATGTAATTTTGGAATGGTTTAGAAGTTAAAATGTGAATCTGAAAAAGTTTGGAGGTCAAAATGTAATTTTTAAAAAAGTTTAAGAGTTAAAATATGATTTTTAAATGAAATAGGAGCATTATGTGTAATAAACCCGCAAAGATTGACACGTGGCAGATTTTTGAGCCTCCAAATGTCAGGGGATTAAATTTTAAAGTAATCAAAATTGAGCAAAATTTAAAAATAAAAAGAATTAATTAAAAGACCCAATTGTAAAGATTAAAAATGTGAAAGGACTAGAGCAATAAATTATCCTTTTAATGAAAACACGTGGACCTTAATCGGGTTCGGTGCGGGTCAGATTGGGTAGAATTAAACGGCGTCGTTTTTGGTTTAAGGGCACCAAGCCAAAGCGACGCTGTTTTGGTGCCTTATAAATAGCTTTTATCCTTAAAAAAAATTATTTTTAACACCCCTTTAAAAAAAACTGATTTTTTTCCTTTTCTCTAAAAAATCCAAAGCCTCCCTCCATGATCGAACCCATTTCGATCGCCGATCCGTCATGCTCCCGTCGTCGACCGCACTAATCTAAAAGAAAATAACCTTGTTTCTATTTTGATTTTTTTTTTAAATATGTTTTGTTATTTTTTTTATTATTAAAAAAGAAAAAAAGAAAAAAGATCTAGATTTGATTTAGATCTTTTTTAGATTTTCAAAAAAATGAAAGAGATTTCTTTCGTAATCCCTTTTTATTTTCTTCTTTTTTATGTTAAAAAAAATATGTTTTGTTTCTTGTTATTACTGATTTCTTTGTATTTAAAAAAAAAAAAACTCTAAATCGAAGCTTTCCCCCTTTTTTAGAACCTATTTCTTATGTTTTTTTTTTAAATTTGTTTCTAATGTTTTCTTTGTAGATCCGCCATACTCGAAGCATAGGCTACGCTTAGAGAGGATCCATTCATGGGTCCGGCGGTGATCAATCAGATCAAGGTGTGACCTTTCAAATTTCTTTTTTATTTTTATTTAATATTAATATATTTATTTATTATGTTTTTACAAAATGTTTTAGAAATAAATGCAGTAATAACTAACAGTTATAGTCAAATAAATAAATATATGTAAAAATAAACGTTTTGGACTTAGAATAATAAATAAACAGTAAATAAATATACCTTGGCTGATGTTTGAATGTCCTGAAATCCGCTTTTAATTCTCTATTGCTTTTGTGTCTGTTCGTGTGTTGAATATACAATGAAAAAAATTTTTGATTTCAAATGTCTGGTGTCCTTTTTGCATTGATTCTTTAAGAAATCTTCCAACCCCTACAACATGTTTTTAATTCGATTTTTATAACAAAAAATACAATAATAATATTTTGTTCTTTGCCATTAAATTGACTGGTTTCTTTTTCCACTTGTGTTGCAGGTGACAGTGGCGATGGTTGAAGATAGTGGTGGTGGTGTTGACGTGGTAGCACGTGAGTGGCTGGGGCGAGCGGCAGTAGATCAACTTGCAAACTAGGGTTTGCTCATTTTTAGGTGTTAGGCCATTTGGCCTTGGTTTAGGGTTTGGGCTAAGGTGTAATTAGGCTTTTGTTTGGATCATGTGACTAGGCTTTGTAAATTGGGCATGTAGTTGGACATATTTAAATTTAAATTTGTTTTTAATTTTGTTTCGGAACGGGCCCGATCAAATTGGGCCTACTACAACTTCCCATTTTTGCTCGTTACAGTGTAACAGGAACGAAGCAAAGACCAAAAGGAGACCCAATTTTGTCAGGTCTTATCTCTTCAATCAGCCTACCGTTCGCTTTATCAGTCGTTCAACTTCACTGCATTCGCTTCTCTACATCTTTGGCGTTATGATTCCTTTTGTCCCTAAGGAAATTTCAAAAAGACAAAATTTGCTACTGTAATTTCACTCAATTCACTTGCAACATCAAGTTGATTTGAGATCTGTCATCGTAGCCTTTGATTCAATTCACTGACACTTCAGGTGTGTGGAGTTGTGGCTTCATCTCTTGGTCTACTTCTCTGTATCTAATCAGGAAGATGACCGCTTTATTGTTTCGACCTACTTCTTTGTATCTTATTAGGAAGATAGGGGCTTGGAGTTTCACTCGCATTGAGCTTCACTTCATCGATTTGGTTTACTTCTCTGTATCTCATTAGGAAGATGACCGCATCACTTGTTTTAATCCGCTTCTCTGTATCTTATCAGGAAGACGGATTTGGTTCACTTCTCTGTATTTCATCAAGAAGACGATCGCTTTATTGCTTTGATCCACTTCTCAGTACCTCATCAAGAAGATGGGGGTTCAAAGTTTCACTCACATTGAGCTTCGCTTCATCGATTTGGTCTACTTCTCTGTATCTCATCAAGAAGATGACCGCATCACTTGTTTTAATCCTCTTCTCTATATCTCATCAAGAAGACGGATTTGGTCTAGTTCTCTGTATCTCATCAGGAAGACGATCGCTTTATTTCTTTAATCCACTTCTCAGTACCTCATCAAGAAGATGGGGGTTCAAAATTTCACTTACATTGAGCTTCGCTTCATTGATTTGGTCTACTTCTCTATATCTCATTGAGAAGATGACCGTATCACTTGTTTTAATCCGCTTCTCTATATCTCATCAAGAAGACGGATTTGGTTCAATTCTTTGTATCTCATCAAGAAGACGATCGCTTTATTGCTTTGATCCACTTTTTAGTATCTCCTCAGGAAGATGGGGGTTTGAAGTTTCACTCTCATTGAGTTTTGCTTCATTTGATTTGGTCTACTTCTCTGTATCTTATCAAGAAGATGACCGCTTCATTATTGTGATCCACTTCTCTGTATCTCATCAGGATGATGGATTTGGAGTTTCATTTGCATTGATCTTTGCTTCATTTGATTTGGTCTACTTCTGTATCTCATCAGGAAGATGACCGCTTCATTATTGTGATCCACTTCTCTGTATCTCATCAGGAAGATGGATTTGGTCCACTTCTTTGTATCTCATCAGGAAGATGGGGGTTTAAATTTTCACTCGCATTGAGCTTCGCTTTATCGATTTGGTCTACTTCTCTGTATCTCATCAGGAAGATAATTGCATCACTTGTTTTAATCCACTTCTCTATATCTCATCAGGAACATGGATTTGGTCCACTTCTTTGTATCTCATCAGGAAGATGATCGCTTTATTATTTTGACCCACTTCTCTGTTTCTCATCAAGAAGATGACCGTTTCATTAATTTAATCCGCTTTTCTGTATCTCATCAGAAAGATGACTGCCTCATTGGTTTAATCTGCTTCTCTGTATCTCATCGGGAAGATGACCTCTTTATTGCTTTGACTCATTTCTCTGTATCTCATCAGGAAGATGGTTTTGATTTTTCACTCATATTGAGCTTCACTTCATTGATTTGGTCTACTTCTCTGTATCTCATCAAAAAGATGACCGCCACATTGTTTCAACGTTTCACTCTTTCCCATGATCAGGGTAAGAGATCGTATGTTTCAATCTTCTTCTATTCAACTTAAGGGTATAAGATTTACCTTGGTGGTCTCGATTTTTCCCTCCATGCTTCAGAGTATCAGCTTCAATGTTTCCCTGGTTCGTTTCGCCATTTACGGGGATGTAACCTATAAAGTATGCTTCTATAGACCTATATGTAGGCCCAAATTATTAGAATGCCATGATCAGAATGAATCAAATGCTCCTTACTACATGAATGTGCATGATGAATGTCTAGTTCATTTATTATTATTATTTGGGGTGCGTTGTCCTGTCCTCTTCTGGGCTTAGCTTGAACTGCTTGTTTTCAAGTTTGTTTTCCAATTGGTGGTCCTGTTTCAAGCCCTTATACCTTTTAAGAAATTCTAGACTAATGCTCATGGATTTTTGTATGGTTCATATTGTTAGTTCATTATCCGTTATTTTCAATGCAAGATGCTTGAACGAGATTATGAAAGAATAAGATCGAAATTTATTAAAGACACAATTCAAAAGAAAGGATCAAAATATGGCAAACATTAGTCAAAAACTGCCAAGTATACAACAAAAGACAATTAGATGCCCCGGATATCGCAAGATGAGCTTCTCTAAGCCAACTTGCTGAGAATCACTCTAAGCCAAGATATGTGTCTAGAAGACCTGGAGTGCCTTGTTGATGCTTCAAGCTGTAAAGTTTCTCCGTCTTGTTGCATTTGAGGAAACAATCATTTCGAACTCATTTCGAATTTGAGTCACCCTTTGCGGGTTTTCATCTCGATTCTTTTTTTTAAAACGCCCTTTGCGGGTTTTCATCTCAATCCTTTTTTTTAGGCGAAATATTTTTTCATCGAGTCTGAGTTGACGGGGTTGTGCAGATCTTTGTCATCCATTTCTGTTAGAATGAGAGCTCCTTATGAGAAAGCTTTCTTTACCATATAAGGCCCTTCCCAATTGGGCATCCATTTTCCTCAAAAGTCTTTATGTATGGGAAGTATCTTTTTCAAAACTAGATCTCCCTCATGGAACTCTTTAGGATGAACCTTTTTGCCATAAGCTCGCATCATTGTTTTTGGTACATCTGACCATGGCAGATAGCTCTTAGTCTCTTTTCTTCAATTAAATTCAACTGATCATATCTAGCCTGAATCCATTCTGCATCATTCAATTGTAACTCAGTCAAGACTCAGAAAGAAAGTATTTTAACCTAGATAGGTAAGACTACTTCTATATCATATGCTAATGAGAATGGTGTTGCCCCAGTAAAAGTTCTGATCGAAGTTTTGTAAGTAAAGAGGGCAAATGGTAATTTTTCATGCCAGTCTCTATAGGTCTCAGTCATTTTTAGAACGATCTTCTTGATGTTTTTATTAGCTGCCTCCATAGCTCCATTCATTTTTGGGGGATAAGGAGATGAGTTGTGATGCTTGATTTTGAATTGTTCGCAAACTTCCACTATCGTGCTATTGTTCAAATTCAAGGCATTGTCGGATATGATCCTTTCTGGCATCCCATATCGACAGATGATCTCTTTTTTCAAGAACTTACTAATTGCAGATTTCGTGACGTTGGCATAAGAAGCAGCTTCTACCCATTTGGTGAAGTAGTCGATAACCACGAAGATAAATCTATGACCATTAGAAGTCTTTGGAGAAATTGGTCCAACAACATCCATGCCCCACATAGAGAAAGGTTAAGGAGAAGTCATGACATGAAGGTGTGATGGAGGTATATGAATCTTATCTCCATAGATCTGACACTTATGACACCTTTTAGCATAAATTATGTAACTCCCTTTCATGGTGAACCAATAATACTCAAATCTCATTATCTGCTTGGCCATTGTGAAACCATTAGCGTGTGTTCCACAAATGCCTTCGTGAACTTCTTCTAAGATCTTTCTAGATTCGATTGCATCGACACATCGCAGCAACACTTGATCATTTCTTTTGTACAAGATTTCCCCGTCTAGGACATATTCATTTGCCAGCCTCCTTAATGTCCTTTTTTCATTTTCAGAAGCTTGCTCGGGATACTTGCGATCTCTTACATACTGGAGAATATCTTGGTACCACAAGCGATCATTCCTTTCTTCTTCTTCGTCTTCAATATCATAACAGTGAGCCGGAGCCTCATAAATGCTCATTTGAATGAGTTTCATATCTTCTAATCTATTTACTTTAATCATCAAGGCCAAAGTGGCAAGAGCATCAACCATTTGATTTTCTTCTCGTGGAAGATAATGGAATGTGACATCATCAAACTCCTTAGTTAACTTGAGAACTGATGGTATTACAAATTACATAGATTTTTTTCTCAATTTAGTGTTTAAATTGTCTCTTTTGTTCTTCATTTAGCATGCATCATTAAAATTTTATAATTAGTTTTCATATTTTCCAACTCATTGATAGTTAGTTTAAAGTTTTGTTATTTTTTGTACTAATGTTGACGCAAGCAGCAGAAATATTGCGTCTTAATATTGTCAGTGCATGAGCTCAACCCAGAAGGTCAATATAGTTAAAACGCAGTCACAAGATCAGCCTAGAATTGCGACCAAGAGATGTCGTCACATTGAAACTGAACCTCAAATGAGAAGAATCAAGCTGAATTCACAAATGGAAGTACCAACGTAAAAATTTCACAGATGTTGCTGCGATTACAAATTCAGAATGCGTCCAGTGATATAGCGACAATCTACAGATCTGAGAAGAACATACTAGAACTGCGTGAGTGCACAGCTGTATTTTAACTAATTTTGACAGCTGCAAAATCCAGATCTAGATATGAGAGAGAAATTTGAATCTTGTAACATTTTAAAGGCTATAAATAGACGAACAAAGAAGGAAAGAAATCATCAAGAGTAAGGGGATTAAATTCTGAAAATTCTGTGTGAATTAAAGGTTTGAACTGGAAATCGGTGAGTTGATGAAGCAAGTCCACAACTAATTCTGATGAGAAGTGCTTGATGCTGCACAAGAGGAACAATTAGGGAGTAACCCTAGTAGTCTAGAGATAGTAAGCTTCTTAGTACTCATTAATTCTTCTTAAATGATGATGGATTCTAATGATATTAAATGAATACGAGAGTGTCTTTTAATATTATATCAATTTGATTCTTATTTTACACTGCTAGTCTGTTTATTCTTGGATCTAACTTCTTTAAGCACGAGAGTGAAATTAGAGTACGTCGACATCGAGAGATGCGGTGACAGGTTAGGTTAACAAGTGGGTTAGGCGAGAGCTGCTCGAGACTGGATTACAAATCAGTTACTTGTTCTCAAGTACACATCATTGTTCACACCGAGAGGTAGAGTAATTGTGGGTACTTGAGTCGAGATTAAGTAAGGAGCTATTGTTGGTAAGAAATCAAGGGGACTTCATTGCAGTGACAATCTATCAATATTACACCTTGTCGACGCATCCAGAGTTGCAACTTAGCAGATTTAGTGAACCATTTCTACCCTTTACACTTGGTCACATTTATATTTCATGCATTTTAATATTTAGTATTCAACACTCAACACAATTGGATTTATTTTCAGTATGCTGACATTAACTTTTGAAATTTACTTCTGATTGCATTGATATTACTAATCATTTCAGTGTGCAGATCTGACATAATACACTGACATCAGTACTCACATTACACTTAATTTCAGTATCGATTGCTTCGACATTTAGACGTTAAGAACTCATTCCTCGTGGGATCGATATCTGATAGAATTATCTATCAACTATACTTGCATTGACGTGTGTACGCTTGTACAATCATTGTGTCGTAAAAACACCGATCAAGAACTAACTTTCGATAATCAATTAGCTTGAAATCTCTCGTTTCTCGCTCTCCTTTGAGTTGATAGATTACTAGTGCGGAGTCTCCATATATCTTCAAAACTTTGATCCCCCGTTCTACGGCTACACAGATTCCCATGATATATGCTTCATATTCTGCCATGTTATTTGTGCAATCAAAATCGAGTTTACTGGTAAAAAGATAGTGGTCTCCTTCTGGTGATACCAAGACTACCCCAACTCCATTACTTGTGACATTTGAAGCTCCATCAAAATTTAATCTCCAAGGATATTCTACTGCGGTTCCCTCTTCAGTAGTTGCAACATACATTAAATCTTCGTTTGGAAAGTTGAAGTTCATTGGCTCATAATCCTCTAAAGCCCTGCTAGCTAGGAAGTCTGCTATCGCACTCTCTTTTACTGCCTTTTTCTTGACATAGATTATGTCGAATTCAGAAAGCAAGATTTGTCACCTAGCCAATCTTCCATTCAATGCGACTGACTTTATCATGTATTTCAAAGGGTCTAGTTTTGAGATTAACCAAGTGGTGTGGTACAACATGTATTGCCTTAATCTTCGCGTGGTCCAAACTAGAGTACAACATAGTTTTTCAATTGGCAAGTATCGAGTCTCATAATCGGTGAATTTCTTGTTAAGATAATATATCGCCCTTTTCTTCTTTCTAGACTCATCGTGCTGGCCTAGTACGCATCCCATAAAATTTTCAAAGATCGCCAAGTATAGGATTAACGATTTATTAAGAATTGGAGGCAGTAATATGGGAGCATTGTATAAATAATCCTTGACTTTGTCAAAAGTTTCCTGACATTCGTCATCCTATACACTTGGATTATGCTTCCTAAGCAGACGGAAGATGGGATCACATTTCTCAGTTAGCTGTAAGATGAACCAAGTAGTGTAATTTAATCTCCCTAAGAACCCTCGAACTTCTTTTTGTGTACTGGGTGGTTATAACTCCTGTGTGGCTTTGACTTTGTCTGGATCAATTTCAATCCCCTTTTTGCTAACTACAAAGCCTAACAGCTTGCCCGAAGTGGCTCCGAATTTGCACCTGGCTGGGTTTAACTTTAGTTTATACTTTCTTAGCCTCACTAACAGCTTTCTTAAGATCTTTACATGCTCTTCCTCTGTTTGGGATTTTGCAATCATATCATCGACATAAACTTCAATTTCTTTATGCATCATGTCATGAAACAAAGTTACCATGGCTCTTTGATAAGTTGCCCCTGTACTTTTTAGTCCAAAAGGTATCACCTTGTAACAGAATGTTCCCTACAACGTGACAAACGTGGTTTTCTCCATATCTTCAAGATCCATCTTTATCTGGTTATACTCGGAGAAACCGTCTATGAATGAGAATAAGGAGTGACTTGTTGTATTATCTATTAAGGTATCGATGTGAGGCAATGAAAAGTTATCCTTTAGGCTAGCCTTATTTAAATCCCGATAATCCACACACATACGTACTTTCCCATATTTTTTACGAAAAGGGACTATGATGGCTACCCATTTTGAGTATTTAACTAGTTGGAGAAACCTAGCGTCAAATTGCTTTCTGAACTCCTCTTTTATTTTCAATAACACATCAAGTCTCATCCTTCGGATTTTTTGCTGAATAGGCTTGCATTCTTCCTTTATGAGGAGTCTGTGTACCACAATGTCAATACTCAAGCCAGGCATGTCTTGATAGGACCATTTGAAGACATCTTTAAACTCTTGAAGTAACTCGATAAGATATTTTCTGGTCTCTATGGAGATGCTTGTCCCAATTTTCACTTCTTTCTTTTCATCTTCGATCCCCAGACTTACAACTTCCACCGGTTCTGAATGAGGCAAGATTTGTTTCTCTTTTTGTTTCATCATCCTTAACAGATCAGGAGACAAATTACAATCTTGATCATCTTCAAAGTCTTGAAGTTCTTCTAAACACATATCTTGCTCGAAACGAGGCTCAAAGTTAGCATCAGGGTCACTCATATTATTGATATTCAAGAATCTGTCAAAGGAGTAAAAAGAAAAGAGGTCCAAAGAACAAAAGAAATTTACGAAAGAATGATTATATGATATGATTATGAGTAAGAATGTATGTATTAAAAGAATAATCAATTTTGTATATTGGATATGTACGAATGGTTTGTTAAATTAGATAAAAATGAAAGAATAATTAGTGAAAGATTTGTCATGTAAGATAGAAGATGCATTTTCATTCAAAATAACTAGATAATGATCATAGGCCCTTTTACAAACTGATCCATATTGCTTTCGAGCCTAAAGCAATAGGTGTGTTTAAGCATTACTCTGAAGAAATCGTAAAAGTTACAGGGAGTTCCTCTACAGTCTAATTATCCAGAGTGCTTCCAGGTGCGCATGGATAGATTCTTGACAGACTCCCTTCTTTTCTCTCTTCGGATATAGCGTTGACGCCTAGATCCTTCATGATTCCTTCAGTCCTGATTATCACTTACTTCTTTTCCATCCTTGTTTCTTGATTGATTACTCCTCCTGAGATAAATGTCTTAGATATGTGTGGGAAGACCATAGGTTCCCACGAATTCTCCTCCAGACAATCTTGCCCTCCTTCTTTCTTGCTTTCTTTCTCGCTCTTTCTTCTTTTGCTTTGCGTCTGGTTTATACCCCAAGACATAACGATCCCATTTTTCTATCAGCATTGGCAAGCTGACTCTCCCTTGGAGGTATTTTCCTAGCCCCTTTCCAAGTAATGCCCCATTTCCAACCGTTAAACGCAGGCCCATCCTTGTAGTTGATGATAACTTAGGCACAGGGACCTTGTTTCCTTCGGTAATAAAGGTTGCATTGATGAATTCTAATGAGCAGAAGGAACATTCAACAACCTCTTCATCTGTTCCAACATAAGGTGCGTCATTTGTTACAGATGCAATAATTTCCTCCTCAACGTTGATCGTGATTAACCGCCCCTCATTTATCAATTTCAGCTTCTAATGTAGCGAAGAAGGTACTGCCCTAGCTGAATGAATCCACGGTCTTCCCAACAAGAAGTTATAGGTAGGCCCGATATCCATCACTAAAAAATTCACCTCATATGTGTTCGGTCCAATCTGAAGAGGTATTTTGATCTTGCCCATCACTTTCCTCTCAGTCTCATCGAATGCTCTCACTATATTATAGCATCCTTTCATGTGAGAGTTATCAATTGGTAATCTCTGTAAGGTAGCCAAGGGTAGCACATTCAGAGCCGAGCCGTTATCTATAAGTACTCCGGGTAATGTGTACCCCTTGCAACGGGTGGTAATGTGTAAGGATTTTGTAGATCTCATTCCTTTAGCTAGTATCTCATCATCACTGAAGAAAATAAAATTATTGACACTTACATTATTAACTAATCGATCCAGCTTACTAACAGAAATATCATTTGCCACATATGTCTCGTTTAGCACCTTCATTAGTGTGTTTCGATGGGCCTCTAAGCTTAAGGGCAAGGCCAAAATCGATATTCGAGCAGGCTGCTTGTGCAATTGTTCCATTAGACTATATTCGCTATGTCTCAAGAACTTCAGAAACTCTTTTGCCTATTTCTTTAATACAGGCTCATTTGTAGGTGCTTCGAGATTGCTAATTTTTTCTTCCTCGGGCTCAACCATTACTGCCTTCCCCTTGTTTATCTTTTTCTCCCTACTCATCGAGTCGTAACACTTTCCACTATAAGTAACAAGACTCACATCCTTTCTGAGTTATTCTTCCTTTGGCATTGTTACGTTGCAATTGTAGTTCCATAAGACTCTTTTACTATCTTTGTACTGCTGGCTTTTGTATAATGATGTGCGGTGTTATTTACTCCCTTGTTGCGCTATTTATGGGCTTAAAAATAATTACCAGTAGGCGATTAATCCCATAGGCCCTTGTCACTCTCTCTTTGGAGGCGTAAATGTCCTTAACCTCATTCCCTTCCTCGAAAAATTCCAGCTCTTTATTTTCCATCAATTTTTGTACCAAAGCTTTGAATTCAGCACAGTCCTGAATCTTATGCCCTTCAATGGCATGAAATTCGCAGTAGTTGTGAATCTTTACTACTGTGTTCCCCTTTTCTCTCGCGATTAGTCCCACCTTGACCATCTGCCATACACACTTAAGCGGAGACCTAACTTCTTCGACATTCATTTTAATTTTTCGACTTTCTTCCTTCACCATTGCATTCACTCCTGAGTTCGGGTGATTAGGCAAGGGATTCTCGACTATTTTTAGTCTCGTTGGTTCATCAAACCTCACGATTCCCTTCCGAATAAGTCCCTCAACTCGCCTCTTGAAGGCAGGGCAGTTTTCAATTAAATGCTCTCTACCCCTGTATGATATTCACACTAAGATTTTGCATCGTACCAAGCTGGAAATGGGGGCTTGTATGGCCTTACATGGTGTGGTGATACTACATGCTCGTCATACAGTCTTTGGTAAAGTTCTCCATATGACATAAGAATAGGAGTGTACTGACTTCTTTCCCTATTTGGTCTCGAGCTCGACTATTGTTTTGGAGCATTTTGATAATTGCTCATCGGGGCTTTAGGCAGTGTCATCATGAATGGCTTTGTGTAATTCGGCCTGTATACGCTTACATTATTCACTTCATTATCTCTCCTTCTAGGAGCATGCCTTTTGATATTCTCCCCAGCCTCTATCTTGTCGTTTTCAATCACATTTTTAATCATTTCCCCTAATATGACCATGTCAGAGAAACTTTTGGTGGTATTTCCTAACAAATGATTAAGATAGGGTGCCTTGAGGGTATTAACAAAAAACATCGTTATTTTTTTTGTTAATGGTGGCTGCACCTGAGTCGCCACATCTCTCCACCTTTGTGCATGTTGTCTAAAACTCTCATTTGATTTTTCCTCCATGTTTTGTAGTGTAAGTCGGTCAGGAGCTATATTTGTTACATAGCCATATTGTTTTAAGAAAGCATGCGCTAAATCTCTCCATGAATGAATCTTTGCCTGACTCAGCTAGTTATACCACTTAACCGCCGACCCTACCAGACTGTCCTAAAAACAGTGAATGAACAGTTGGTCGTTATGAACATAACCTGTCATTTTTCTACAAAACATGGTTATGTGAGCTTCAAGACAACTTGTTCCATTATACTTCTCAAACTCTGGGACTTTGAACTTGGGAGGGAGTACCAAATCGAGGACGAGGCTTAACTCTCTAGTGTCTTTCTCGTAAAAGTTTTCAGTTCCTTGTATTACCTCAATCTTCTCCTCTAATCGCTTATACTTTTCCTCCATTTATCTAGGAAGATCGACTCTCATCATCTCATCGAAATCAGGGACATCAAGATTTGCGACGTTGTCTTCAAGGTTAGATCCCGATCCTACTGGATAATTAACCGGCCTTGATGTACCAGTGGCATGTTGTTGTGCCCTTATAGTAACGTCACCTCCCGTGTTTGTGCCTCCTGTGGAGCTTGGTTTTGATGGGGTGTAAAACTTGGGGGATTAATGGGATCTTCGTCTTCCTCGATTGGGTTAATTGCAGGACCTTTTCCCTTGTCGGCCCCGTTTTGCCTCATTTGGGCCAATTCATTCATTAAATTTCTTTGAACTTCCATGAACTGATCTTTTATATCCCTATACATTCTTGTCATTTGTTCCTGTAATTGTTCTTGCATTTGTTCTTGCATTTATTTTTGGATTTGCTATAGCCTTTGCTCCACGGCTTTAGTTTTTTTGCGAGTGTTATAATGTGTGGATTTTCAATGATTACTGATATAACTGTTAAAATTTTAATTAGTCAGAATTGTTATGCTAAAATATGTGAAGATGCGATACAAATGAATGCATGTATGCAAAAGAAATGTACTGACTTATAATTAAATTTCTATTAGAAAACTTCTAGATAATAAGTTCCTTTACATAAAGCAGATTTACATAAACAGTTTTGCCTTAATGCTTAGAGTTTTAATTTTCTTGAGAAGTCCAGCTAATTTCTTACCTCGATCTGACTTTGTCTCATACTGTACACTTAACATTTCTGCTTCGACTACTAATGTTTGCAAGTGGTCAGCTACTCCCCGCATTTGATTCAGAGCTTCGCCCATAACATAATCCCTGTCTTGAACTTGCCTCCATGTATGCTAAAGGTGTCATTCATTTGTTTCCATTGTCCTCTCAAGAATCTTGATTCGTATCTCGCTACTCTGTAACGAGGCTTCCAGTTCTTCCACCCTTTTATTCGGGCCTTTAACTCAGTTATCTCGACTTGTCTTTCCAACAAGCTACTTTTCATAGCATTTTCCTGAACCTAGGCGTCTTGAAACTTGTTCTTCCACTGATTCGCTCTACTCTTTTCTTCACGGATTTCTCATTGCCATTGTTCTGATGTTTTACCCAAACCAGCAGTCCTCATCGACAAATGAAGTTTCTTGTAGTATTTCTTTAGGCTATCGAGATCTTCTTCGGCCTTATTCTTTCTTTTTCTCAATTTTTTCGCTTTTAATTTCTGAACATCAACATCTAATCCCAAAAGTACCTTTTCTTCTTCCAATTTTTCTATCATTTTTTCCATTTTAAAATTCTTTCTCTCAAAATCTTGTTTGATAATATCTAGTTCTGTCGGGACAACCTGAAAGTACTCCTCAATTGGGCAAACAACTTTCGAGTTTGGTACAGGAATGTTATCATTAACCCTTCTATTCCTCTTCCAATCATATTCTATAGTTGTCATGGGATTGGCGCCGAACACTTTCATCCTTCGAACTTAGTTTCATGCATTCGAGATCTCTCGAATCCTCTTCTTATTATTCCCTCCTCTATATGTGAATTCGCATTGGGCTAATCCTCGAGTTACCAATATGAATTGTCTCGACCTGTACTATCTTGAAACCAATAAAGGTGCGTATCCTACTGCTCCCTAAATTTCGGTCAATAAAACTCAGTCGAAGTCTCCGTATCAATACACGATTTCATCAAGAACAAACCACGGTGCCGACCATTCTATGTCTTCTTCTCGAAGACTTTGAAGTATCGCCATCCATTTTTCCTCCGAGAAGTTTCCTTATCTTTACGTAGTTACAAACTCTTTCAAAGGAGAATAATCTTTGAAAAGGTGCTGATAAGAAACTTTCTCTGTTTTTTAAAAGTAACTGTGGAACCATACCATCAACAATGGTGCATAGCCGATAAACCGTTCCTCTCCTTCTTTTCTACATGCATTTAACGATCTGAAAGTTTCAGCCAATATTTTCGGGACTGGTGTAACCTTTTTAATCAATCTATCAAACAAGTCTGTAACTGCATCTTCTATGTGTCTCAAAGTCTTGGGAAAAATGACTAACTCGTATATAATTAGAGCCAAGATGTCAATCTTTTTCTTCACATCGGGTTGGGCCAGGATAAAATCTCGCAAACTCTTCCACCTAATGCACTTGTTGTCGCCTTTCAACTTAACCCAAGCTGCGACTCATTGCTTACTCATGCCAATGATATTTATTAATCTTTTGACAAAAGTAGGACACTAGGAGCTCTTGAATAAGCTCTATCAGTCGAGATCTTTGGATAACGGAGTAAAGTGGTATATTCCTTTATCGTAGGTGTCATGTCCATATTCCCAAAAGTGAAGCGACTGTAGGTCAGGTCTAATGTTGCGCCAAAGCTCGGAAGAGGTACTTATCTACTTTAACCTCGAGCAAGTATGGTAAATCCCCGTACTCGTGGTAAAAGGTTTGTTTCATGTTATCATCACATTTGTCCCATATTTCTTTTAACTCTTGCACACTGTTCTGAGCTGTACTAATTCTGGTATAATCCTAAAAGTCAGATTCATGTCCTTCGCTGTCACCTTTCTGGCATTGATTTTCCTCTGACCACATACGGATAACCATGTTATCCTCCACCTTATCAAGATACTTATTCACCATGATCAATTCTCTTATCAGTAATTGAGTTTGAATCAATATCTTTCCTTATATGATGATGCAAATGCAAGCAAAATAGACAAAATAGAACAAGTTAGCAAAACACATCAATATTAATGTACAGGTATAGAACAAAGAACCTAAGAACTTGTCTTGGATAGTTGCTAAAAGGTTTGGTATAACTCTTTCTAAGGCAAGTACTTATGGCTCATTACATGTGGTTTAGTCTCTAGAGTAAAGGGTACCCAAACCAGCAGATTCCTCGATCCTCACCCATTACAGGCTTATATGGATGAGTTCGGTTTAGGGGGACACATTTCCTACATGTTTGCACGGAAGTTAAAGCTTCATGAAAACATAGGTATGGATGTAATCCCGAAAGCGATTCACTATCCTGCACAGAGGTGAAAACCTCACAAAGGAGTAGCTTCCCGCTTCCACTTAAAGGGGCAGCAACAAATGCATATGACTGCAAACTTATACAAGCAATATCGACATAATATAGCATCACACAAAAATGCAAAGGATCATATATTAAACAAAATCGAGTGTTTAAAAATTTTAACAAAAAGACTCGAAAATAATCAACATTTGGCTTGACTCTCTTTTATTTAAAAATCCCCAGTGGAGTCGCCAAGCTGTCAAAACGTTTTTTTTCAAAAACAAAAAAACAGTCTCGAAAATATTTTAAAATTGAAAAATGGAGTCGCCACCAATCTTTTTATTTGGTGTAATTGGATCACCACAAAACGTTTAGAATCCATTTTGAAAAATATTTTGGCCTTCGAAATCCAGAAAATGGATTTGGGAGTCGGTTACGTGCAAGAAATGATTAGCACCCTTACACGCCCAAAATTGGTACTACGTCGATTATTTTCGATTTTAATTGTCAAAAATTTGAAATCTCGAGTGAAGTTTAAAATACGACCCTTAAATACATGATTCATTTGATGAACACATTTAAAGAGGAAATAGAATTTCGTGAAGAAGTCTCGTTATTCCAAAATGATCAAAGAAGAAAGTCACGTCCAGTGAGTTAGGACATAACATTTCGAGATCCAAAAATAACGAGCATTCCTTCGTTGCCAATTTCAAACCTTGAAAAGGGTATTCGATTATTCCGGTTTGAAGAAAAAAATCGCGCCTTGTAAGTTAAGGCACAATTTTTTAAAATCCGAAATAAAAGAATATTACCTCGATTTTAAAATATTCGTATTTTTAGAGAAAATTAGAAAGCAATTATAATTTAAAGATGAGTGCGTAAATTAAGTACGAATATGCAATTTATTAGCAAAATTAAATAGAACAATTAAGCAGATAAGTAAATGCAAAAATTAAGCATAAGATAAAATACGAAATATGATACAATCGCGAATCAAAATAAAAAATTGGATTAATTAAAAAAATATGAAGAATAATAATTAAATTTTTATATACAAAAATTGAAGAAAAGGAAAAAAAAATGGGGTCGAAAATGAAATTTCAGAGAATACAAGGTCAAAACATAATTTTGGAAAAGTTTAAGGGTAAAAATGTGATTTTGGCAAAGTTTAGGGTTAAAATATGATTTTAGATAAGTTTAGGGTTAAAATGTAATTTTAAAGAAGTTTAGGGTCAAAATGTGATTTTAGAGAAGTTTAAGGGTCAAAATGTAATTTTAGAAAAGTTTAAGGGTTAAAATGAAATTTTAGAGAAATTTAGGGGTTAAAATGTAATTTTAGAAAAGTTTAGGGTTAAAATGTAATTTTGAAAAGTTTAGGGATCAAAACACAATTTTAGAGAAGTTCGATGTCAAAATGTAATTTTAGAAAGGTTTGGGGGTTAAAATATAATTTTGGAAAGGTTTGGGAGTTAAAATATAATTTTGGGAAGGTTTGGGAGTTAAAATGTGATTTTGGAGAATTTCGAGGGTCAAAATATAATATTTGGAAAAGTTCAAGGGTCAAAATATGATTTTTAAATAAAACAGGAGCCTTATGTGCAATAAACCCGAAAGGATTAACACGTGGCAACTTTTTGGGCTTTCAAATGTCAGGGGATTAAATTGTAAAGTAATGAAAGTTACTAGGCAAAATTTAAAAATAAAAAGAATTAATTAAAGGGCCCAATTGTAAAGAATAAAAATGCGAAAGGACCAGAGAAATAAATTGTCCTTTTAACGAAAACACGTGGACCCTAATCGGGTCTGATGCAGGTCGAATCGGGTAAGATTAAACGACATCATTTTTGGTTTAAGGGCACCAAGCCAAAACGGTGTCGTTTTAGTGCCTTATAAATAGCCTTTATCCTTTAAAAACAAATCATTTTTAACACATCTTTAAAAAAAACTGATTTTCTTTCTCTTTTTTCTCTTAAAGGCTCAAAGCCTCCCTCCATGATCAAACCCATTTCGATCGTCGATCTGCCGTGCTCCCGTCGTCGGTTGCCATCGTGCACGGTGGCCCAAGGTAAAATCTTCCTCCTTTTTATTTATTTATTTTTTGTAATAACCAATTCGAGGCACGAATCTGAAAAAAAAAAAAAAAAAAAAAAACTTTGTTTCTCTTTTAATTTTTTTAAAAATCTGTTTTGTTATTCTTTTTTTTTTTTTAAAAGGAAAATATCTAGATCTGATTTAGATCTTTTTTAAATTTTCAAAAAAATGAAAGAGATTTCTTTCGAAATCCCTTTTTATTTTCTTCTTTTTTATGTTAAAAAAATTGTTTTGTTTCTTGTTATTATTGATTTCTTTTTATTTTTATTTTGAAAAAAACTCTAGATCGAAGTTATCCCCTTTTTTAGAACCTGTTTCTTATGTTTTTTTTTTAATTGTTTCTAATGTTTTCTTTTTAATTGTTTCTAATGTTTTCTTTGTAGATTCGTCATACTCGAAGCACAGGCGACATTTGGAGAGGATTCGTTCACGGCTTCGACAGTGATCAATTGGATCAAGGTGTGACCTTTCAAATTTCTTTTTTATTTTTATTTAATATTAATATATTTATTTATTATGTTTTTACAAAACGTTTTAGAAATAAATGCAGTAATAAATGACAGTTGTAGTCGAATAAATAAATATATGTAAAAATAAACGTTTTGGACTTAGAATAATAAATAAACAGTAAATAAATATACTTGGGCTGATGTTTGAATGTCTTGAAATCTGCTTTTAATTCTCTATTGCTTTTGTGTCTGTTCGTGTGTTTGAAACAGAATATACAATGAATTTTTTTTTTATTTCAAATGTCTGGTGTCCTTTTTGTATTGATTCTTTAAGAAAACTTTCAACCCTTACAACATGTTTTTAATTCGGTTTTTATAACAAAAAATACAATGATGATATTTGGTTCTTTGTCATTAAATTGACTGGTTTCTTTTTCCACTTGTGTTGCAGGTGATAGTGGCAGTGGTTGAAGATGGTGATGGTGCATCTGACGTGGCCGCACGTGAGTGACTGGGGCGAGCGGCAGTAGATCAACTTGCAAATTAGAGTTTACTGATTTTTTAGGTGCTGGGTCATTTAGGCTTGATTTAAGGTTTGGGTTAAGGTGTAATTGGGCTTTTGTTTGGATCATGTGACTGAACTTTGTAAATTGGATATGTAGTTGGATCTTTTTAAATTTAAAAAAATTTAAATTCAAAATGTACTGAACATTTTAAATTTTAAATTTATTTTTAATTTGGTTTTGGAACGGGATCGGTCAAATTGGGCCTATTACAGTATGGATTAAATGTTATACGTTGAATGTGCAGATAATATTTTTTAAAATAATTTCATTATAAATTTTAATCATATTTGTTCTTTTTTATATAATGCTTAGAATTATTCATAGTTTTTTTTCAAGATACAAATAGGAAGATAATACGTTTCAACATATTTGAATTTATGTTCTACTGCATTTATAATAATATTTATACCAATCAAATTAAAATTAAGTACACAATGTGCATGTAATTTTTTTTGCGTTAACCTAAGTCCAAATTTCAACAATTTCGTTTTGCTGTCGAATTGGGTTTAGGAAATCAAAGGAGAGATCATTATGAGTGAAAAATTACCCGAAAAAAATTCTTTACTAATAACGAACTCCACAGTTAAAATTCTCAATATAAATTTAATACAATAAGAGAAACATTACTTTTTATCAAAACCATGCTACCATTGATAAAAATTACAAAATACATTAATTTAATATAATAAACTCAATTTCTTAGCAGATTTATAACTTCGTCTAATGTTTTAGATAATATTAGCAAATACATAAAATAAAATATATTATGAAACTAAAAGAACTATATTAAAACAAGAGAGAAGAGTAAAGAAAAAATAATTCAATTTTTATTTGAGATATAATAAATTTATAATACATTCTATTTATAGGGTTTCAATTTTGAAGGTCCTTTATTTATCAATAAAATTATAACAAAATATTATTCTTCAATATATAATCAAATATTAGCAAATACATGGGAGGTGGAGTTTCATTTATTCTAACTTTTCATTCTCAATGTATGATATAATTATTAAAAAAATTATAACAAATTTATATTTTCATATAAATATTTTTATCATAAATTATTAATGTATCAAAATATTATTAATTTGTTATTCACACTTGAAAATTTAAAGTCGATAAAGAAAAAGTACTTGCAATTTTCTGAAATCATATATACTCTATTATGACACTCAATGTGGATTAAAAACTATATAATAAATATATTTATGAAAAATTGATATAGAAATAAATGAGGATTTAATTGAAATGATAAATTTGAGATTTCGAAAGTCATGGTGTTTTGGGTTCAAATCCTATCATATATATTAAATTTTTATGAAAATATAAAAAAAATTAAAACCTTATCATGGAGAACTCAACGAGTGTCTCCCGTGAATAAGAGGATGATATTTATCCTAGGAGATCCGAGTTCGAGCACATGTGTGTGTACGGTATATGTGCATTGTCAAAGGGTTAAGAAAACCTATACTACTTTGTAATCACACTAGTATAGTAAAAAATATATTTATTAAAATTTATATAAAAACTTTATATTTCGATAAAGTTGAAGACTTAAAAATCATAATACTTTATGTTCAAATTTTATTATGAATTATTTTTATTGATTTTATATAAAAATATTAAAAAAAAAAAAAAAAACCTCTTTCATAGTAATATAACATATTTTTATGGTAAAAGTATCATAGACCCTTATATTATGATTTGAACTATAATTTACCTTTTATATTAAAAAATTAGATAAATTAATTCATTTACATTAAAAAAATAAAAATTAATCATTTTGTTAAAGATTTACCATTAAACGATAACGTGAAAGGTAATATTCAAGTAAAAAATATTTTTTTATTTGAAAAAAAAATAATATCCAATCTAATATAAGAACTATGGAAGCTCTTATTAAAAATTTCATTTATTTTTATTATTAAATGTTAACATGACTAGCAGAGCAACCAAAAAATGATATGTGAAGTGTCATTCATATCTCATGCTAACGTGACAATACTTAAACAAATTTTAAAATTTCTAAAATTAAATAAAATTATTTAAAAATTATTAAAAATTATAAAAATATTAAATTTTAATAAAAATATTTTAAAATTATTAAAAATTACATTCAAAATTAACCTAGTAAAATGATTATTCATACTAAAACGAACTTAGACAAGAAATTATCTTAAGCTTATTCTAAAATAATTTCTTAAATAATTATTAAATGATTTTTTTTAAAAAAAGTTATTTTTAAAAATTATTAAGAATTAGAGTTGGTAGTCATGGTACAATTGCATTTGTTGGGGGCGAATCGGTTGAAGCGGTCGGACCTCTAACCGGTTCGATCACCGGTCGGTTCTGAAAACATTTCTTATTAGAGCTTTCTAATGTCGCTTGGGTTCTTGAAAATTTACATTTTGGTGGTTATACAGTTTTTGCCATTAAAGTACAACCTTACTGTGAAGTTGAAAGGGCCATAAATTCTACTTATTTTCTCCAAAATTCGGAAAAATGGCGGAGCCACCAGCTTCACAGCCGCAAACGGCAACGACAGGGGCGACGACAACAAAAATCACCGATTTGGACGAAGATTCATTGGCTCATTGCGCCACATACCTCAGCCTACAGGACCTTTCAAACCTCGCCATGACCTCCAAATTTCTCAAGAAAATCGCTTACTCCGACTCCATCTGGCTCCACCGCTTCAGGTTTTTTTTTTTTCCTTCTGGAGAATGTTTATGTGATTCGCTTTCAGAAAAGACAAATTCCGATTGCAATTTAAAGAAAGAACATAAAATTTAATATGAATCAATTATTTGCAGGCTCGATTTCATTTTTTCTAATTTTAAATAAAATTCGATTGAATATTCATAATTTATGTTTTTTTATTGAATTAGCCTGCGTTGGCCGCTAGAAATGCTATCCAGCTCTTCATCAGGAGTGAGGCAGGCGTATTTGGATTGGCGTACGGCGTTGCATCAGTTTAAATTTGCTGATCCTTTCGTCCTCGATTTATATACTGAAGCAAGGCATTTTGATAATTTACTTCTTGATAAGAATGATATTATCTTTTCTCAAGTATGGCCATTTAGTTTTTGTTATCGTGGTTTTTTATTTATGATGCTTTACTTTTGAGCACCATTGCAAAGCTTACTTAAGTTTGTTTTCCAAGGGTTCTATCATAAGAATGATGAAAACGGACAGCTTCTTGAGCGGTGGCTCGCTTGTTAGGATGAGTGATCATAATGCAAGAATTACATGCATGAGGTGAGCAATATTTGATGGATATCCTTGTAGAATAAGCGACATTGTCTTTATGATAGAGAGCATGGTATTCTTGGTTGTAATCTGTCGATGTACTTGGTGATGTTTTTATTTTCAAGTTAGGCATACTTATTTACACTAGGCATCGGAAATGGTTATGCTCGTATGCAAAAGCTTGAGTTCCCTTTAATATGCCTTGTGTAATTGCTCTGCAGATTGTTTCCACTTGATGAAACTTCTTTAGTTCGAAGTGAGATGCAAAGAGAAGAAAACGTTCTGATAACCTCAAGTTGTGACCACTCAATTCGTCTATGGTGGAAGGTATTATCCCAAGCATTCCCTTGCTTTTCTCCGTTTTGACAGAGCTGTATTATTAACCTTGATTTATTCCTTGCATTACTTTGAGTAGAAGGGCATTTCTCTTGGTTGTTCATTATTATCAATTTATCATTTCTTTTGTGCTTGTATTATGAATAGGATGTAAACTATCTTTCTCGGTCTCTGTTCTTGTTGAATGTCCTGGTTGCATGGTTTGTTTGTAGGGCGCTTGTCATCGGTGCTTTAGAGGTCATAATGGTGCTGTTTCCACCTTGTCAGATAAATTATTAGGTGCTGGTGGTGTCAAAGTGTTGGCAAGTGGTGGGGAAGATGGCACTGTTCGCCTCTGGTCCCTTAGCTCTAGTGGAAAACGTGGCCAACAAGCTTTAAAGGCTACACTTTATGGGCATCAGAAACCTGTTTCATTGATGTCAGTTGCAGGGTATGAATCTGTTTCTTCAAGAATTCTTGTCTTTTTATCCTTTTTTCAATTAAGAGAAAATGTTATCGAAGTCTGAGCTTTATATTCTTTACATTTGATTATATTTTCTTTAGTTATAATCAATAGTTGATTTTGCCCATCATTTTCCAGGCACAAACCTTCCCTTTTGGTGACTATGTCAAGGGATTCTAAGGTATCTTGTTTGGCTTTCTTCTTGAGCATTCACTTCTTAACACCACCCGAGTTTTACTTTCATGTTTGTACTCTTATATTTCTCAACAGTAATGTACTATGTGACCATTTTGGGGTTCACAGGTGAGAGTTTGGGATACGAATACATCATCAGCTGTTCGTTCTTCTTGTTGTGTGGGAATGACTTCCTTGCCGGGTGCACCTGTGGACATGAAATGCAATGAAGCATTGCTCTACATTGCAGCTGGTTCCTCTGTTGTGGTAGTTGATTTGAGGACAATGCAAAAGGTTAACACTGTAGCAATCTGTCAACCAAAACTGTACTCCTTCGCAATTATGCCCTCCAAATATTTAATTTGTACCGGTGGATTTGGCAAGTAAGACCTTTTTCCTTGTTATGAATCCTTCCCTTTAATTTTCCGTTTGTCATGGTATGATTGTTTGGTAGGTAAAGAAAGTATGAATGAGATGGTTTTTACACCTTATCGAGATAATGCCTAGCTGACATTTTAGGTAAAAGATTTTGCATGTTGGCATTGTGAGATCCATTTTAAAAAGGAAAATGGAGGTAAAAGTACCATGGAGGCTCCTATACTTGGAATTAGATTACATTTTGCCCTCTCTATTAAAAAAATGGGTAAATTAGTTCATGTAAGTTAGACCAAAGAGCAAACTAGTTATTCTGTTAAAATTTTCATCTATTTTTACTATTAAAAACTGGCCCTGTACGTTAGCATGATGTACACGTAGCACGTCACATGTCATTGTTTGGTTATTCCAACAGTCACGTCAGTTTGAAACAATTCACAAATGGATGAAATTTTTAATAGAAAGGACTAATTTGCTCTTTAGTCTAACATATAGGGCTTAATTTGTTCATTGTTTGAGTAACTACTGGGGCCTCAACAATACTTTTACCGGAAAATGGATGGTTATGTTGACTTCTACTCATGCTAAATAGGTTATTTTTTCTGGATTTTTGTTTTCCATTTGTTGAAAGCCGATTTTAATATGAACTTGTTTTATCTCTGGTTTTGAAACTAATACTCGAAATCCTACTCTGGATTCACAGAGCATTGCTTTGGGATATCAGGAGAGGCCAAGAGGCATCAAAACCGAAACCGGTTACAGAGTTGGATGGTCATATGGGATCAGTGACACTATTACATATTGATCCATATAAAATAGTTACTGGAGGGCTGGGAGATAACTTTGTTAATACTTGGGAGATTGACACTGGCAAACAAACAAACTCTTTGCTTTGTAATCGTCCGGAGCTCGGAAATACCAATATCGGATGTTCGGCCATGGCTTTGAATGCGTGCAGAATTGCTACTGCTAGTTACGGTGAAAGTCAGGGACTTGTCAGTTTCCGGGATTTCTCCGGTGCAGCTCGTCCGACTTTTTCAGAACTCAATGATGACGAAGAAGAAGCGGATGTTTGGAAATTTTGGGGTACACAAACATATAGTGATTCAGACTGATACTTATGAATGATTAACTTCCATCTCCCTTCTTTAAACATAACATTGGTTTATGCACAGATGATTACAAGGTTAACATTGAGATGCTTTATTGGGGCATATGTATAGGTAGTTTTATGAAATTAAAAAAAAAAAAAAACTCGAGGCATTTCTTCGTTGATATGGTCTTATGGACACTTTTTATAAGGTTAGTGCCTCGGTTAATCTTAAAAAGCCCTTTTTTAATTGGGTAAATAACATTAAAGGTCATTGAATTATTAGTAAGTTTATATTTTAGTTATTCAACTTTAAAAATTATAAAATTGTCACTAAACTATTTGAAAGTTTACACTTTGGTTACGTTGGCAATAGAGATGAGCATCCGATTGAATCGAATTAAAAAATTTGGAGTCAAGTAGAGTTGAGTTAATGAATTTTATTATTTATACTCAATGTTGAGTTTACATGGATTGATTATTTAACTAGTATAGAAAGTACAATATTATTTGACTATATAAGTAAGGTTGATGGTTAAAAAATTATCAAAACGATGTAGTTTTGCCTTTTAACTTGATGGTTTTGATTTTTAACTTTAAAAAAAATAAGCATTTATCAAAATGACGTAGTTTTATCTTTTCTTATTCGGATTTTTGAATAAATCAAATTGTGTAATACATCTTTGAGTTAAAGCATAAAATTTGAAATTTTTTTATTTGAGTTGCTCTGAATAACTTGAATTATTTAATTCTAAATTTAAATTTTTTATTGAATTTTGCAAATCGAATCAGATTTTGCACACCCTTAATTGGTAGTAACTTTTGTAACTTTAGATTTTCGGTTAGTTCAATGATCATTTTGTAAATATTTGAAGTTGAATGATGTTAACAAATAACAGAGAGCAAAATGAAGAAGTAATTCATTCTTATATTTCATTCAAGATTAGAATACCATCAGCACACTATTTATACAACTCAAAGTATCAACTGCTATAATAGACAATAACAGCTTACTAACCTCTGTAACTGACACCAGCTAACTAACACCAACTGATACTAACTAAGACTCAACTAACTATTTAACTACTAACTGCTAATTGACATCTAATATTTTCCCTACTTTTCTTTTTCAAAATCAGCAAGAGATACAACACTTAACTTGTAATGACTCGTTTTTAATGACATCGGGAGCAATGGTCTGGGACCATACCTTCCGACAAGAAAAGTCAATAAATAGTATTATTTTAATATTTACTAGAAAGAGTAGAGTCATATTTAAATTTTAGATGATAGATTTAATAGCTTGGACAAGAATTAAATAAAAAGGGACAAGATGATAATAGTTCTAAAAGCTGAGTTCCATAACTTAAAATACAACAAGTAAGGAATAAGCATTTAAAGGGGATAAAGTGGCAAATATGCCATGCTTAGTGAGTGGACGGCAAGGCTCCACTAAACCTTGTGATATTTTGAAGTGGAATTTGCCAATTAAAATAAGAAGAAGATAGTGGAAATTAGGAAAGAATGTGTGATTGTAATAAAATGTTTAAAATCAATTAAGAAATAAAAACAAAAGAAAATCATCACTTATCCTTTTCATCTTCTTCAAAGAACGGGTAACTCTATTGGCAAGAAGAGAAAGCTTGGTTGAGTCTTTCTCTTAAAAATTGAAGAACCATTGAGGTTAGTTTTAATGATTTCCATGTTTTTCTTAAGTTATTCTAGCTCGATCTTGGCAACCCAAGGGTTAAATTGTGATGTTGTTAAAAATGTAGAGACTTGCCATGGAAGAGGTAAGAGTATTGGAGAGTTTAGTAAATACACCTTTGAGTTGGAGGGATTATATAATGGATTTGTAAAATATTTGGATGATTTAAGGTCAAGGACCTATTTACAAAAGTGGTAAAGATGCAAGAGCTAGAAGTGATGTAGTAGAAAAAAATGGGGTAATATGAAGAAGTAGTAAGGGAGTTGAAAGCTTTAATTGTGCTTGGTGTAGGATTAAATGTTGAAATGTTATCGAGGATTAAATAGAATAAGTGTTAAATGTTATGGATAATTTTGTAAAATTACCATAATAAAGATTTTACTTTTATTTTAATCATTAAATTGGATAAAGAATGATTGGATGAAATAAATGATTATATAGATCAAGACACGTTACAACCGAGTTCGAGCCGATGAAAAGCTAAGGTTACGGAGTAGTCATCGACTCCTTTTTGAACTAGCCAAAGTAAGTTCGTATTTCATTTTAAAAGTTTATAAGTGAATTTATAATTTTAATTGAAATCGTTATATAAATTGTATTTATGTCATATATGATCATGATATATTTCTTGAAAAGGAAAAAGACCATAGTTGAAAGACACTATGACAATATATATTTGGTATTTTTGAATAGATGAAAAGGTTGAAAAAAAATATTATCCGGAAGGATAATAAATGGAATAGTAAAAAAAATACATTTCTTGAATTAATTATTTAATATTTTTGTGATATAATACATATCTATTTAAGTTGTAATCGAGTTTATCTGCTTGAGATTAATAAGATATATTTGGATTATAAGATGGTGATATTTAAGTTGATTACTATATTTGAAAAAAAAAAGGTGAAAATATGGATGTGAGTTGGAAAATATTGATACAATTGCTTGAAAGGAGAAATTATATTTATTGAACATATAATGGATAAAATATATATTGAATATGTTATTATTACAAGTTACATTAATTGTTGAATTATATGTTTTTATGTGATATCCATTAGCCTAGAATTTTTGTATTGTGGAAAAAAGAAAGAGATGTATAAGACTTTATAACCATTATGTGTTAATTAGTATAATGAAATAATGTAACATCCGCGTTTAAACCGAAGTTAAAATAGTAACGGATCGGTTCAAGAATTAGCGCACATGGTTGGAATTGAATAAATGAAAGTTGTGAGGAATAGATTAGGAAATATTTAGCACTATTATGAAAAGTAAGAAAAATAATACGTTAGGTGATAATTAGTAATAGTGAAAGGGAGGAAGGATTAAATAGAAATTTAGTCAAAATAAATTATAAGTCATTATAGGAATTATGGTGATTAATGTGAGACAAAAGAGTAAATAGGTTGATAGATATTTTAGGTGTAATGGTTATGAGTAAAAAGTGTAATGATGGATGGCTTAGGGATCTTTTATAGAATTTTACCATTTTGAGTAATAATGGGTATGATATTTTTTTTTAATGACTGATGTAGGGAACTAGTGAAGAAAAAAGAAATAAAATAATGAAAATAAATCATTTTTTTTCTACCAAAACGTCACTTACCTCTATGTTTTCACCCAATTTTCTTTTTATTTTCTCTCATATTCTTCCACCATTGTTAAACCTTTCCAGCACCAAAATCACAATTTTTCCTTGAGATTTCTTAAAAAAAGCATAATTGAAAGCTAGTAGTCACATTTATCTCTTGAGAAAATCCATTTGAAGTGTTAAAGAGAGTAAAGCTTGAGCTAAGGTTTTGGGTTTTAAGTGCTAAGGTAAGAGATGGAGAAATTAGCATGACATACATATTTATTTCCATAAATTAGCATAGAAAAATCATTTGATTGTGGTTTTAACATATATATGATATATGTTTTGTGTTAAATTGAAGAGAAAGAAAAGAAGGGGAAGAATCAAGAAGAAAGAAAGGGGAAAGAGAAAATTAAGGAGTGAAAAGAGGAGAAATTATCATCTCAACCTTTTTGTTGTAAGTACTACAAGAATTATAAATTAATTACTTTAAATAATTATGATATTAGTCTAGAAATTGTTATAATAGAATTGTAGTATAAAGAATATTTATTTATATAAGTGTTGAACAAATGACTAAGTTGTGTAGTTGTGAAATTATTAGAGAAAAGGTAGTGAGAAATGTATGATGATATATATATATATATATGGATATTTATTTGTGTATTATTCCAATTATGAGGAATGTAGTTAAATTAGATATTTTTGCCCAAGTAGACAAATTAGAACCATTGTGATATTAGTGACATGCCATTTAGGGACCTTAACGCGCTCTCCGTTATTTAGCATGTATTGTGCTCTCTGTTTAGCACGTTTGTGCTCTTCGTTTAGCACCTTGGTGCTCTCCGTTCATTTGTGTATTGTAATGCACCTTCGTACTTTTTCCATATATCCTATAGGTCCTATGGTAGTCTACTATGGGCTAGAGTTGTGATCAAAAAATGGAAGAGCAATATTATGATATTAAGGTGAGTATTATATCTATGAAAGGTAAGTAAATTTTATTTAAGTTAGTGCTAATGGTAAGCATTTTCATATGAGAAAGTATTTAAATTTCTTGATTAAGTAGAGTATTATGAATATAAATTGTTTATTTACCCTTGTAGTGCTTACTAAGCCTTCACTAGCTTAATGCGTTTATTTCAACGCGTAAGTACAGATAGACTCGTGAAGCTAATCTCGAGCTAGGAGACCTTTCATCACATCACTTTTGAAGAGCTTCAAGTTTAGGTATTTATAGTTTGGGTTAAAATGGCAAATGCGTAACTTGCTCATATGTGTCCCTAAGTTTTAGGGCTTAGATATTATTCTTGAAACCTCATATGTTGAGTTATTTGTAATGGAATATTTTGGTCTTATACATTATTTCCATTACTAATATAATTATGATTGAACAAGTAACATGTTTCTTTGGTGATTGTGTTAAATTTTGGAGTTATTTGAGTGCTTTTGATGTTTCTTAATTGGTTTAAATTGTTGGATTGAGACTTAAACTTTTCAGGAGGTTTTTACTAATTTTTCAACTGTTTTTCATGAAATTAAAGCAGAGATATCAATACTAACATTGAAGGTATCGATTCCAAAGTGACAGAATGTCTTCTTGGTCTCGTTTTCAAAAATCGATATCGATATTCGAGTAAAAATATTGATACCTAACCTTAAGGTATCGATATTTTCTCAAAAATTTGAAATTTTGGACTTCCAAAATGCAATTTTGGTATTGGTTTTAATTCCGATATAGATACCTTTCATAAAGTATCGATACCATCAAATCAGTCATCGATATTTTGCCCTGTTTCGAACAAAAACAATATTTTAACTATTTTTAAACATGTTTTATGATCCGATAATGTTTCTATATGATTGTTTTAATAAATTTTGGTTTAAATGAGTCAAATCTTCCTTGTTTAAAGGAAAAATTGATTGGTATTTATTTGCGTCGCTTAGACACCGTATGTAATACTCTTATATTAGGTCTATACGCATGAATCGGGTATAGGGGTGTTACAAATAAGTTGCAAAGTTAATTAAAAATCAAGTATATATATATATGAAATATATGAACTTCATATAATGTATAAAAGAATGGTATAACAGAATGAAAGAAAAAAAATTTGGATATGTACCAAGGTCCTGTTCGAACCATGTGAATACTTAGGATACAAATGAAATGTCATTAAGGGTTATTTATAGGTTATATGGGTGTTGAGCTTGGATGTCCTACTGATGGTTGAGGTCCAACATTTGTTGCAGATTCTTCACATCTCGTGTAAGCAGCATCGTGTAGCCTAACATCCCGACCCATAGCTCGTGTGAGCAGATCCACTTCACAGCTCGTGTGAGCATATATATGATTACATGTTATAGTTACAGCTTGTGTGAGCATTACAGGTTATATGGGTGTTGGTCTTAGATGTCCTACCAATGGCTGAGGTCCTGCATTGGTTGCGAATTTTCCACAGCTCGTGTGAGCAGCATTGCGTAACCTAACATCTCAACCCACAGCTTGTGCGAGCAGACCCATTTCACAATTCGTGTGAGCATTACAAGTTATCTAGGTGTTGGTCTTAGAGGTCTTACTGATGGCTGAGGTTCGACATATATTGCGGATTCTCCACGGCTCATGTGAGCAGTATCATATAGCCCAACATCTTGACCCACAATTCGTGTGAGCAGACCCATTTCACAACTCATGTGAGCATATATGGTTACATGTTACAGTCACAGTTTGTGTAAGCATTTTGATGAGTATTTGATGTTAATCCTTTTTGTTCAATGGGTGGTAAAGGTTTAAATAAATTTATATATATGAAATGTTATATGGTCAAGGTAAGTGAGTTTAAATACGTTGATACAAACGTTTGAAATGAGAATGTATGAATATTGAGTATATGATGGATTAATTGTTGAAACAAAATTTATATTATAGAGCGATTATGTGTTATATATGTAAATGAAATGTTTACAAGGTATGGTTTTAGGGAATGAATTTATGAAATGGCTATGTGCAAATATATGTTGAATTGAGACATTGAATATAGATATTTGAAATGTATTGTGAGTGTTAAAGGCAAATATGAAGGTTGGTTTATATACCAAATGTGTCTTTCACAAATAAGTTTAATATCAAGATAAAATTATATGTATTACATATGAACTCACTAACCTTGTGAGATGTGTGGCGTATAGGTGATTTAACGAACTTACGATCAAGATATTGAATTATCTTGTAACATGTTTAAATTTATACCCTTTTTGGTAAGTTGAAGTTTAAGTTTATTTCGAATTTACTAAGCTTTAAGCAAGCTTACTTATTTTAATTTTCTCCCTTGCAGATCATCGGACTCGAGCTGTCAATTGGATTACTCTTGGAGGTCACACTATCTGGTAATTAATCGTTTATGTTGGTCCGGTTATAAGTGGCGTGTAATTAGGATGTTATTTATATGTGTTATAAGCCTTATGGATGTGTTCTATGTCTATTAAAGTATGAGATTTGAATATGGATGTATTTCTGAAGAAATTATGACTACTGCTTAGGGTTGTTTCCGTAGAAACCAATAAGGTATCGATAGAAGTACAGGGGATACTAAACCTTGGTTACTGACTTAACTTGTTTTGGTAGTTGGTATCAAAGTCTCAGTAGTTGTTTGAGTTGTATCGGTATAACTTAGACTTGTATCGATAGAACTACCAGTTCTACCTGTAGGACTTTATAACTATTTTCGAAATTTTTACTCCTTAAGTTCTATCGATCCTTGCTCAATTAAGTATCGGTAGAAGTCCCTAAAACTTTAAAAACTCAATTTTAAATCGAGATAATTCAAGGTACTTATAAAGATTGATTTTGTCCAATATTTAATATAAAAAATAAAGGGGTCTTAAAGATCATTAAATTGTTTCCGAAATGTATAATGAATATTGTAACGACCACTTGCTCGAGTCCAGTGACTAGATCGAGTAAGGGGTGTTACATAATTGATCTTTGAACCGTTGAAAACTTCCAACAGACAAAGGCTTAATAAGTATGTCTACCACTTGATAACTTCTAGGGACAAAGTTAACTTGTAGTTGACCACGTGAAACTCTATCACCAACAAAATGGATATCAATCTTAATGTGCTTGGCTCGAGCATGAAGAACTGGATTTGCTGCAAGTGACACAACACTCACATTGTCACACCAAATTATTGGTACACCAGTAGGAACCATTCCAATCTTTGAAAGAAAAGTTTGAAACCATACAAGCTCAGAAGTAGCATTAGCCAAACTTTGATACTCTGCTTCCGTTATAGAACGAGATACAATAACTACTTTTTAGATGACCAACCAACAAGATTTGCTCTAAGAATAACCAAAAGTTGACTTTCTATCTTCAAGTGAGCTAGCCCAGTCTACATTGGAAAACCTGTTAAGGTTACTGCTGATGGCTGAAACTTAAAAGCAAATTCAGTAGTCCCTTTGACATAACTCATAATCCTCTTCACAGCCTCTAATGCTCATTATGAGGTGAGTGCATATACTGATTGAACGTATTAACTGCAAAAGAAATATCAGGTCTAGTCAAACACAAGTACTGTAAACCCTCTACAACCTGCCTGTACAAAGTACCATCTGCAAGCTTAGTCCTAGTAAGTGAAGACAATATAGGCACACTAGCCATCAGTTTAGCTATGGACTTAGCATTCTTCATGTTTGCTTGTTCCAACAATTCATGAGCATACTTTTGCCGTGACACGTGCACACCACTGGCTCATTTACTTACTTCAACCCCAAGAAAGAAGTGCTAGTCTCCAAGATCCTTGAGGGAAAACTGTTGATGCAAGGCACGAATTACACCAACTATATCTACTTCTTGAGCTCCTGTGACCAGGATATCATTAGCATATACTAATAGAAATACACTCCCAGCTGAGGTTCCCTTAAAAAATAATGAAGAATCAGCTTTATAGTTTTGAAAACCCAGCACACGAGTTAAGAAATTCTTCAGAGTATCAAACCAGACAAGAGGGGCTTGTTTAAGCCCATAAAGTGATTTTTTTTAGCTTGCACACTAGCAAATTGCCTTTCTGATCAGCAACCTCAAACCCAAGAGGTTGCCTCATATACACTTCTTCAAGTAGCTTACCATTCAAGAAAGCATTATTCACATTGATTTGACGAATTGACCATTGTTAAGACACTATTATAGCTAGAACCATGCGAACAGTGTTGGCTTTAACAACAGGACTGAAGGTTTCATGATAATATGAATCAACAGTCTAAAAAAAGCCTTGTGCCACCAAGCGAGCCTTATTTTTAGTAACACTCCCATCTGGATTTCTTTTCACTTTAAACAACCATCTACATCTTGCAAAATTTCTATGCTCTGGAATAGGTACCAATTCTCATGTGCCATTTTTAATTAAAGCTTGATATTCCTCATCAATAGCTGCCTTCCATGAAGGAATCCTTAGAGCCTCATGAATATTCTTTGGTTCAACCATACTCAACTTAGCCACATAAGTCTTGCGTTTAAATACTCCTACTTTACTCTGTGTAACCATGGGATGTGTGTTACTAGAGAATGACTCTAAAGCATCAACAATAACAACATAAATAGGGTTAACATCAATAGGATCAACGCCAATAGGATCTGGAGCTATAGCATGTTCAGGCACAAGTTGTACTGCAGCATCATGCCCTAAACATGTGTCCTCAGTATCTACATATTGAAGCCTGGCATCTGAAAGAAAAGAATCTTCTGCCACTTTAACAAGAGGTAAGTTATCAACCACAACACTTGGTGATTGAACAAGAATAGGTAGAGAAGCTTTAGTCCAAGACAAGTCAGGAGGCTAAGAAGATTGTACCCCTGACTCCTTGAAAGGAAACTCATTCTCAACAAACTTAACATGCTTGGATATGTACACTTGCCCATGTTGACCCACACACTTATAACCCCTATAGTTATTAGCATATCCCAAGAAGACTCATAGAGCTGATCGAAATTGTAATTTATACCTGTTACAGGGTCTCAACAAAGGATAACACCTACAACCAAACACTCTAAGGAATTTCATCTGTAGTTGCTTGCCAAATAACCTCATAACAAGAGTGACTCCTCCTAATGCTTTTGTAGGAAGACAGTTCATAAGATGCACTATTGTGGCAAAAGCATCGTTCCAATACAACAAAAAAAGAGAAGCTTGGGCTAACAACACCAATCTAGTCTCCACAATTTGACAATGCCTCCTCTCTACTAGTCCATTCTACTTTGAGGTGTGTGGACAAGAGATCCTACGCTGCATGGCATAACTCTAAAGATGTGGAACAAAGCTTCTAAACTCACCTCCACCATCTGTCTGAAGCTGTTGAATTTTACACCCCAATTGCAACTCAACTTGTTTCTTAAACAAAAGAAATGCAGATAATGCATCAGACTTTTTACCCAAGAAGTAAATCCATATATGACGAGCAAACACATCAACAAAAGAAATGTAGTATTGTTTTCCATTTAAAAAATAAGGTGCAGGACCCCAAAGATCAGCAATAACCAACTCAAGAGGTTTAGTGTACATTGTTTCAGACAAAGAGAAAGGTAACTTGTGAGCTTTACCCATTCACAAGCACTACACAGTGACCTAGTGGAGTCTCTAGGAACAGACAAGTTACATGACTTTAAACATTGAGAAACCACATCAATTGAGGGATCCCTAAGTCTTCCGTACCAAAGGCCAAACTGAGTTACAATTAAAGCACATGAATCAGCTACCAATCTATAAAAGCAAGCAACTAGTTACAACTGATACAGACCACCATGTTCATTTTTTTGCAGCAAAATCTGATGAGTGTGCATGTCATTCACATAACAACAGTTTGGATAAAACTCAAAATAAACATTGTTATGCTTGGTAAATTTTGAGACTGACAACAAGTTCTTATGTATCTATGGGACATGCAGAACATCAGTAACTTTCAAATAATTCAACATAGAAGAACCAATTTGAGAGATAGAAATAAACCTACCATCACCAATAACCACTCTACCTGATCCTTTATATGGTTGAGCCTGCACAAGCTTAGATGCATCATTAGTCATATGTGCAGTAGCACCACTATCGGGGTACCAAGCCTGATCAGCCACTGTGCTGGAAGTAGTAACCATGGTAGTTATATTTGCACACGGTGAAGGAGAACTATACTCTACATAAGACACCCTAAGACCAGTAGAGCCTTGTGATGTATAAGATAGAACCACCAGGCTTCATAGACTGGCTAGAAGTAAGCTTAACATAACAGTATTGAACCACTGCATGTTGAGGAGGAGCCTAAAATTTTCGCACAGATGGAGCCTCGAACTTAGAATCATCATCAAACTTATAGAAGCACCTACGAGCAATATGGCCCACACGATCACAAATCTGGTACAAAGGACGAGAACCACGTCCAAATCTTTCTCGAGCTCGACCTCTACTAAAAACAGCTCTAGATCGAAAAGATTGATTTCCTGACAAATCAGAATAGGACTGCACAAGAACCTGACTTAGAGCTACAGGAGTCTATGTAGCCATGATAACATTGATTGTAACATGAGCAAAATGAGCACTTTACCGAGCTTCGACGTCCAATAGGGCACTGACAATACCCTGTAAGTCAAATGGTGTCTGACTTGTAGTGATAATGGACACCACATGATCGTATTTTGGAGGAAGTCCATTAAGAATAGTAGATTTATGCCCTTCTAACTTAATCTTTTGACCACACCCAGCAAGACAGTCACACAAGTGATTTATACTAGCCAAGTAATCAGACATACTCAAATCATTCTTGTGATAATTATGAAGGAAAGAAAGATATATCATAGCCTTAGTTGCAGACTGACTGCCAAAGATTCTATTTAAAGTAGACCATAACATAGATGCAAAAGTAGAGTCACCAATTAAACTATCGTACAAAGAAGGACTTATTATAGATAGAAGCCACGTAGAGATCGCGGCATCTTGCTACTCATACTAAACAAATTCAGGATTTTCAATAACCCCTTCATCACCAACAACGATTGTAAGAGGAATAACCATCGTACCATCCAGATAACGTTGAAGACGATGAGTCTTGATCACCGAGAGAACATGCTGCTTCCATGCTAAGAAGTTGTTATCATCAGTCAAGGTAGCAACCTTTTACAAAGCGAAAGCAAAAGGATTCACCTCTGATACCATGTTAACAAATAACAAAGAGCTAAATGAAGAAGTAATTCATTCTTGTATTTCATTTAAGATCAGAATACCATCAACACACTATTTATACAACTCAAATTATCAACTGCTTTAACAGACAATAACAGCTTACAAACCTCAGTAATTGACACCAGCTAGTTAACACCAACTGATACTAACTGAGACTCAGCTAACTTTTTAGCTACTAACTGCTAACTGACATCTAATAAGCGACCAAAGTGCAAACTTACTAATAACTCAGTGATCTTGAGTGTAATTTACCTTTTGTAATAAAAGATTGAATTTTTTTTTAAAAACCTGGTTGGATTGACTTTTATTAACGAAATTTGAAAAAATTACGTAATCCAATAAAAAACGACTCACTAAAAAGGACCTTCCTAAGTGACAGAAACAAGCCCAATAAACCATAAAACTTTACAAAGAAAATAAAGTAATAAATAAAACATAGAAAAACATTACTAAATTCCAGCCAAGACTTAACTGGCACCCACTCCACACGAGATAAGAGAAACCCTAATTAATTGTCAGTGCCAGTTTTAAAAGGCAACAATTTCTAAAAAAACCCTTTCAACATTTCTCTTCCTCTTTCTTTTCTAAATTTCATCCTGCCCCCAAAATTCAATTCGTTCACCTTGGCCTATCTGTTGAAGGTCTCACAACAATGTCTCTCCATGCTTTAGTAACTAGGTAACCCTCCCTTCCGTTCCTCATGCACTTTGTAGCAAGATTATGAACCATAATATTCGCGAATCTAGGCACATAAGCAAACTAGATATGCTGAATTTTGTTTGTTTGTTGAATATCATGAATAATAGCCTAAACCACCTATTTGTCTTTGAAATTACTTTTTCTTTTATTTATGATTGATCTTGCATCTTCTTCGATGATAACATTCATGAGACCTATCTGGATACCTAAGTGCATCACTTGAAGGCAGGCCAAACCTTCCGTCACAAACAAAAAATCTACGTGCTCATGTAATGATTATTTCGGGGCTAACATCTCACTGTAAGAGTTTCGAGCAGCTATACTAGAAGCGGATCTGACTGATTCCTGGCGAAAAGCGACGTCAAAATTCAATTTAATAGCCAAACTAGACGAGGGCCCAAACCACTTTCGTGACAGCCCCGATGAGTTTCTTTTCTTCTAAATACTCAATCTAACATAGCAACATTAAACTTTGCTAAGCTACAGAAACCCAACCCCTAACTGCTTTGGCTCACTCAAATGCTTCCAAGAACACCAATGAATCTCTCTCCTACTTGGCCCTTCTGCCACCAAAATTTTGCCACAATTCTCTCCATATCGTTAGATATAGATTTAGGAAGTAAAAAGCACGCCATTAAATACGTAGGAATCGCTTGCAATGCTGATCTAATGAACACTTCACGACCCCTTTGGGATAAAAAAACGAACACTCCAGCTTTCAATACGTTTTTTAAAATTGTCCGTTAAATTTTAAAAAGAAGCCTTCTCTAATCTCTCCACCATGTTAGGTAGTCCCAAATATCTCTCTCGATCATTTGAATGTCTCACTCCTAATAAACCAAAAACCAATTGTCTATCCTCTACTGAAGTATTTGTGCTGAAAAAAATAGTGGATTTACTGAAGTTGATGCATTGACCCGAGCAGTGCTCATACTCTCTCAAAACTTCTTTGACAACATACACCCCTTGGGCCGTCGCTTAACCGAATAAAATGGAGTCCTCGACAAATAGTAAATGCAAAATTGAGGGACCATTTCTACTAGCCTTTACGCCTTTTAACTAACCATCTCTAACAACAATTCTCATCAATGAGGATAATCCTTCACTACAAATAAGAAATAAAAAAGGACTCAAAGGATTGCCTTGGCGAATACCTCTACTAGGCCTAAATCGCTCCCCAACCTTCCCATTTAGAACGATCGAATACGAAACAGTTGAGATGCATCTCATTATATTCTCCTATAACAATCCATTTTTTAGTCGAGTTGGAAACAGTGATTTTGGGGCCACAAATTCGACTAGTTAGTCCGTAAATATTATTACTTAATATTTATGACTCAATTTTAGTTTAATAATAAATATCAATTTAATGATTTATGTTATTTGAACTAATAGCTAAGTTTAAGTAGTTTAAAAAAAAAATGAAGTTTCAATATCTCGTTTCTATAAATCGAACCCGTAAATGTTTTTATTAAATTTTATGGAGTTACTATATGGGCATATTGAATAAAAAGAACTCAAATGTAAAAATTACGAAAGTTGAATTCTATTAGTTAATTGTATCTAATAACCGTGAAAAGGAAAATAGGAGGGCTTAAATGGAATTATGCCATGTCAGTAGATTGCGGCTGTGGTTGAATCACTTTTGACAATATCAAGATGAAAATTTAATAATATATAAATAAATATTAAGTATTAGGTGGTTTTGGATAATAAAAAAAAAAAGAAAGAAAGAATAAAAACATAAAATTCATTTATTTCTTCTTCCTTCAGCCGTGGAACCTCCATTTTTTAGGAAAAGAAATTCGGCCAAGCTCCCCTTTTTACTTGGGATTGTTTTTGAGTTTTTTTTTTTTTTTTTAATAATTTTTATGTTTTTGAGTTTTTCTTTTTTAGTCTAGCTAATTTAGGGGTTGATTTGTGATATTGTTAAAAATTTAAAGACTTACCATGAATAAAAAAGTGTATTTATGAGTTTAGTAACTGAATCTTTGAGATTTAAGATCAAATATAAAGGTTTTGTTAAGAAAGTTTGATGATTTGTGTTTAAGTACTTATTTATGAAAATGGCAAAAATGTAAGGATAAAATGTGAAATGATAGGAAATATGGGATGTTATAAAGTCATAAAAAAAATTGGGTTAGTGTTTTTTTGTTTTATTTGCTTGAGTGGAGATTAAATGTCGTATTTTGGTTTAAGGATTAAAAGGTGCAAATGTTAAAGTGTTGAGAGTAATCTTGTAAAATCACTTTTAAGGATTTGTGAGTTCAAATTAGATATTTAAAATGAATTTTTGAATGTTTAATTTAATAAGTTATTATCTAGATTAAAATATTCGATAAACTGCGAAAAAGTCAAAATGCATGATAGTTATCGACCTTTATTTTTTGTACAATTGAATTAGCCGAGGTAAGTTCATATGAAACTTACTTTGTTAATTAGTGATACAGTTTTTATCATAATGTTTTGCTTAATATTTGATTTGATATTTATATAATGTTTTTGGCTTCAAGGAATTAAATAAAAAAATATGAATGAAATAATTACGATATGAACAGCTAGAAGTTTACGGTGAGCGAAATTTTTAGTTTGATTTTTATATCATTATTGCTACAGTCCAATGCTAAATAAAAATTGATTTATCTTAAAGTAGTTATATAGACTTGACTTAAATATGTATTAATCGAATTGAAATTGAGTAAAAGTAAGTTCCAAATGTTGTCAAAGTAAGTTCCTAAATTTATGAAATTAATTATATGTTATCTTCGTGATTTAAAGCATATTTGTTTATGTTGTAATTGAGTTTGACTACTTGAGATGAATTAGACTAAGTGGCGATGATGTTTATATTGAGTATTATGATTAGAAATGTGAAATACATGAATATGAGTTTGAAATAGTATAATTGAAATAAAATTATAGTCGAGGGTCACAAAGGAAAATAAAGAAAGGTTTTAAATAATTATACAATATATTAGTAATTATTTATGTTATGTTTGATAAATAAAGATTATAGAGATGTGTGCCCGTAATGGTATAATGTGAAGTAGGTTTGTATCGAAATCTTTGGTACAATCTGATAATATTGTTGTTTAAAATACCTTTATACATATTGAATTTTCATATCAATAAATATATTGATTTATAAGATGTATAAATGAAGTATATGAAAGGTTCCGATGGATCAAGTAAAAGTTTCATACGCAAGAATTTCTATGTGAATATCTATTCTGGACCAAGCTCCTACATGTGTTGCAGACTCAAATTAATACGAGACTTGGATTTAGCATGATTTAGCTATCCATTGTCACTTCATACATTCACCTAGCTCTGGCCAAGCTAGTTCATATGTGTTGTCTTTGGTTTAATCCGAAAGGGTAACCTGACGCAATAATACGGGATTTGCTTAGCTCATATGAGCATAATACGTTCTGAACTTACGTTTAATTATTTTTGCTATGATCCATCAAAATAATAAAAGTTATCTGATATGAAAATGTTCAAATGAAGTGTCACAAGTCACGAAGTTCAAATATCTATAAGCTTAAACGATACTAACTCTAAATTTTTGAATCATGCTGAACAATGTCAAGGTTCAAATGATTATGTGCTCATAGATAATAAGTGAATAAATTCTTGAAAGTTTACTAAGTATTTCTTGTACTTACTTTGGTTTATACTTTCTTCATAACTCTATATGTTTAAATATTCTCTGACATGGAAGTTATTTCATCTAGTTTAACGGGTGATAAAGGTTTAAAGATTTGGATATACACACACACACATACACACACAAGAAATGTTATATGGTCAAGTCATGTAAACTGGAAGATGTTTATATAGACACTTGAAATGGAAGCTTGTTATCAAACACATGACGAATATGGTATGTACGTGTATGTTTCTATGAGATACCCACTAATCTAGTGAGGTTGTTTTGTGGAAGAAAGAAATGTAAGTTCAAGACTTAATGATGACTATATGTTAATTGATAAAATGAAATGTTTAGATGAGGTAGTTACACGAAATATTATCATGAAAATTTGATATATTAAACGATTATGAAGTATTTTATACGTAGCATTTAACAAGAATGTTGAGATGTAAAAAGAGTAACATTTGAATTGTATACTTGGAATAACGATGTTAAAGGATATAAATATACATTGAATGCTTATGGTAATAGGTTGCATAAACTTTGGAAGAATTTTATATTCATTAATACACTTGCTATTCTTTGAGAAGTGGTATATATAGGAAAGAAAATATTACTCAGTATTAAAGAAATTATTCTTAGTTGTTTAACCTAAAGGGATCGGTAAGTTTTCTTTTTACGAGCTTACTAAGCGTTAGTTGCTTATGTGGTTGTTTTTTTTGTTTTGTAGATAATCGAAAGGCTTGATTGGTTGGAATTTCGTCAGAGCATCATCACATTATTCATTCTTCATACTGGTATTTATGGCATGTAATAGGGTTAAAAGAGTTCTTTAAGTAGATTTACTTGTTTTGAGTTGAGTCAGGTTTGTTGTTTTAATAATAGTATTTGAAAGGACTTATTTCGGTAGTAGCCAATAAAGTATCAGTAGAACCAAATCAGGTTTCAAAAACTCGTTTAATTTTTAAGTAATTCAAATTTTTTTAAATCAGTTTTGTCAACATTAAAGAAAATAAAATAAAATAGAGGTTTAAAGATTTTAAATTGTTTCATGAAAGTGTATTATCTGAGGTAATGCTGTTTTACTCGGGTCTGGTGATCGGATTGGGTGAGGGGCGTTACATCTCCACCCAACGGTTATAAAAATTGTTGCGGATCAACCCAATTAAACAGCAAACAAGTAAAAAAAATAACGAAATAAATTGAGAAATTTAACACACAAATTTAACGTGGAAAAACTCCTCTGAAGAGGATAAAAAAACACGAGCAAAAATAATTTTACTATAATGGAAAAAAATGAAGAGTACAAAAGATGGAGATAAAAATTAAACCCCAAAAACCCGAAGATAAAGAACCCTCAAAACGTAAACACTAAATTCTCCAAAAGTATTAGGAGTTCTAAACTCTAATGGGTGCATTTCTAATGTTGTAAATGAGCCTATTTATAGGCTAAATTTCTAGATCATATAATAATAAAATAATCTAGATTAATAAGAGTTTGACTTAAACAAATAAATAGAGTTTAATGAAACAAATAAACAGAGTTTAACTGAAAGATTATTTCTCAAATTTGACTTGAAATATGAGTCATAATTCAACAAATCTCCATATTGACTCGTATTTCCACAATGTCATCTTTGCCAAAACCCGCCACGGGCCTATCTTGAACTATGCAGGGAATTAACTAAGTTGAATCTCTGCTTAGAAGCTGGAAGTCTTCTAGCCTTCGACTTGTGCACTACCAAATCAAAACTAACCTGGGTTTGATTTTCACGAACACAGTGCCCTAACTTTTCAAAACCTGCATCCAAAAGAGAACCTCTCTTCAACGAAACAATCGTACCTTTTTCCCTCCTATGACCAAGTTGCCTCATCTCCAAACGAGTTACCTTCAACTTTGTAACGGACGAGGGACGTCTAATTTCACCGATCACTGTAGAACCTTCCAGAATATAAAGACTACCGGTCCTTTTACCTTTTAACAAAACAAGAGCTCCACGAAACACCTTAATGTTACTCGACTCGACGTTGATTTTACAACCTTTTAAGTCTAAAATATATAAAGAGATAAGATTGTTTTGTAAATCAAGTACATACCTGACATCTGAGAGTGTCTTAATTGTCCCATCGTGCATCCTAACTTTAATAGTACCAATACCGATTATGTTACTAGATGACTTGTTTCTCATGCACACAACTCTATCTTCAAATGAACTGTATGTGTAAAACCATTTTTTGTTGAGGACACATGTGGAAAGAACATCCTGAATCTAGGATCCACTCAGACGTAAGCTTAGAGCTATTGCTCGTTAACACTAATAAGAAATCATCACCGCTTTCGTCGACCAAATTAGCACCAGCTATATCTTCCTCGTTGCTCTCAACTGTCCTTTTATTTCGCAATTTGTAACAATCTGCTTTGACATGACCTAACTTCTTACAATGACAACACATTTTGTCTCGCTTATTTGATGCTACTAAAATGGAAGCTTGCCTATCTGCCTTATATCTGAACCAAACTCATTATCGAGTTTATCTTTGCTCAAAAAATGACCCTTCACATCCTCGAATGAGAGTTTGTCTCTACCATAAATCAAGGTCTCCTTGAAAGACTTGTATGAAAGGGGTAAATAACACAACAATAGCATAACCTGATCTTCATCGTCAATCTGAACCTCAACGTTACTTAAATCATTTAAAAGGGTAATAAATTAACTGTGATCTCTAAGAAGCTCACATTCGTTCATGCAAAACGTAAATAAACGCTATTTCAACAATAAATGATTAGCCAAAGACCTAGTTGCATAAGGAGTTTCTAGTATTTTTCATAAGGTGAATAAGGTATTCTCCATCAATACCTCATACAATACCCTATTCACGAGGAACAACTAGATTGCAGACAAATCCTTTTCATCAAGCTCTTCCCATTCTGATTGATCTAGATTCTTGGGTTTTTTCCCGATAACGACCTTTTTCAGGTCTGTTTGAACTAGAATTGTCATCATCCGAACTTGCCACAGATTGAAATTTGTGGCACCATCAAAATTACCAATGTCAAATCTTGTTCTTGTCATCTCTTAACGGGTTAATCTACGAAAATTGAACTAGCTCTGATACCACTTATTGAGATCAATCAAATTAAGCAACGAACAAGTAAAAATAGTGGAAAAAATTGAGAAATTTTCGAAGAGGATAAAAAACCACAAGCAAAAATAATTTTACTATAATGATAAAAGAATGAAGAGTACAAAAGATGGAGATAAAAACTAAACCCCAAAAACCTGAAAATGAAGAACTCTCAAAACGTAAACATTAAATTCTCTAAAAGTGTTAGGAGTTCTAAACTCTAATGGATGCATTTCTAAGGTTGTAAAAGAGCATATGTAGGCTTAATTCCTAGGTCAAATAATAATAAAATAATCTAGACTAATAAGAGCTTGACTCAAACAAATAAACAAAGTTTAATTGAAACAAATAAACAGAGTTTAACTGAAAGATTATTTTTCAAATTTGACTTGAAATAGAAGTCATAATTCAACAAAAAACCCATATGAGTTATCATTCCTCTTATAAAGTCTCATTCAATTCTATCATATGCTTTACTCATGTGCAATTTTAGTGTCATGAACCCCTCTTTAATCACTCCCTTCTGACGAAAAGTGTGCAAAATTTCATAGGCTAGTAACACATTATCAGAGATCAATCTACCGATCACAAAAGCACTTTGAGATTCATCAATACAAACGTCCATAACTCCTTCCATACGATTAACTATCATTTTAACAACTAATTTGTAAAAAACATTGCATAAACTGATAGGCCTAAAGTTCACCAAATTCATAAGATGAAGAATTTTTGGTAATAAAACAATATTGGTTAAATTAATAGCAGCGAGTTCCATACCTTCATTTAAAACTTTTAAGCAAAAATCAACATCTCTACTAACAATGTGCCAATATTTTTTGAAGAAAACCATTGGGAAACCATAATCGCCAGGAACCTTAGTTTACCCTATCTCTTTCGATGTTTCACGTACCTTCTCCAAAAATGGGGTTGCTAACTGCACATTTATCTCATAGGAAATAACTTGCTCGATACCCTCCAAAATATGCGCCATATTACCAACACCATTAAAGGTAAATAAGTTTTGAAAATAATCTCGCACAATTTCATCCATCTCATCCTCCTTAGTTTCTTGACCATTCTCGCGTTTAAGGGATCTAATTTGGTTTTCAAATTTGCGACTGGAAGCATGTTTGTGAAAAAACGTCGCGTTTTTATCTCCCAATTTCAACCAATTTGCACAAGCTTGCTGCTCCTAAAATCGTTTGTCTTTATAAATTTCTAAATTAAAATGAATTTTCTTATCAATAATTTTTGTAAGACTTTCCTTGTTTACCTTCTTTTCCATCAAATCCTCTAACTGCTGTGTTAACTTAACCTTAATTCCTTTTCTCTTAGTTGCAATTTCTTCAACCACCATATAAGACCACACTTTAACCCTTCTAACTTTTCTAGTAAATTTCCTCGCACCCTCTCCCAATTCGATCTCATTGTTTCTCCAAAAGTATCTACCAAAATCCACCATGCCTCACACCAAAATCTCTTCCCTTTATGCGTATTTTCACTCTGATCAGTATAGATGAGTAAAAGGCAATGATAAAAAATGAATGAGGAAGATGTTTGATCAACACATTACGAAACATATTTATCCACTCAACACACGTCACCTCTTATCCAACCTCTCTCTAATATTCATTTCCGGTAGGTTCACCCTCTCCCATGTAAACCATGTCCCAAAATAACCCAAGTCCAATAATTGACACTAACCCAATACAACCTTAAAAGCCTCCATATGCCTTCCATCCATAGGTTACCCCCTTCTTCTCACATGCATAAAATATTTCATTAAAATCCCTACTCACTAACCAAGGAAGGCCTTGATTTTGACCCAATCGGCATAATAGATCCTACAAATCCTACCTACTTCACGCATACGGGGACCCATAAAACCTAGTAAACCTCCATCGCCTCTCATCATCAACTTCCTCCATCTCTATGTCAATGTGCCTGATGGAAAAACTTTTAAGAGTAATAGAAACGTTTCCCCTTCATGCCATGCAAATACCTCCCCTTGGCCCCTCTGCTGCAACATCAATACCATTTAAGAAATCACATAATCGTCTAACTTTCTCCATTTTAACTTTATCAATTTTTGTCTCCATGAAGAAGACCACTTGGGGATTATATAGCTTCAGCGCATGTCAAAGTCTACAAACTGCCCGAGGGCTACCCAAACCCCGGACGTTTGAGCTTAGGATTTTCATTACGGCTAATTGGCTTGCCCTCTGAAAACCGCCGATAAAAATGAATTTGTTCTATCCCCTTCTCATCAACCATCTCCAAAACTCTTGAGCCTACCTCAAAATGATTGTCACCAAACACCTTCCGAGGCCTTTTTTTCCCCTCCCCCTTCTAACATCACCTCCTCAAAATCATGCTCCATCAACGCCTCCTCTGACACATTCGACGGATCTCCTACTAAATTCAACCCCAACATGGGATTAAGTCACTTACCATTCTCCAACCGAACCGAAGACCCCCAATTTTGATGCCTCAAATGCCAATTTTTCGAATTATCCCCTATGTTCATCCCTATCCCTTCATCCCTCAACCAAACACTTCCTATTGCTATAGCTCGTTTAGACTGAGCCCTGATTGATAGGTTTTACCCCATCTCAACAACCTCGAAACCCAAAAACATTCTATCTTCACAAAAAGAATCATTATGTATGAATTTATCACAAACAAAGGGTGAGGCGTTCATATCTAAAGTGGACATAACCAATATTTCCTGGTGAAAACAATAGTCTCTTTTTCCTCCTCAAGGGGAGCCGTGTAACACCCCCATGCCCGACCCAATCGCTGAGTCAAGGCATCGGGATGTCACATTCGTTGCTGAAGCAACTACTAAAAATTTCAAAATCAATTTATCATATTATTTAATTAATATAGATCATTTACCCATTTTAGTAAATATTGAATTTACGACAGCACTAATATGAGTTAAAGGAGCTCATTAAAATATCCACATGGTTAAAGATCATATTGTAAAGTCTATAAAAATTTTGGATTGTCGTCGTGACATGGGGAATTTGTCATCATGACATCGTCTTCATTTTCCTACAAGTTCCACACTTTTTATTTATTTATTTATTTTTATTTCATTACCTAAATCGTATTCAGATATCATAATCGTCACTTCAGTTTACATATCATCCGCTTACATCTATTTCTAATCTCAAGTCCTTATAGAAACATGATATTCAATCAAAGATAACGAAATTTATAAAATTAACACAAATATTTAAGTTTTACAAATAAGGCCATTGGAGGACTTGCGCTTACAATTATTTAAGTTTTATTTCAGATGACATGGCAAATTTGTCATCATGACGTCGTCTCCATTTTCCTACAAGTTCCACACTTTTTATTTATTTATTTATTTTTGTTTCATTTCCTAAATCGTATTCAGATGTCATAATCTCCACTTCATTTTACATATCATCCGCTTACATCTATTTCTAATCTCAAGTCCTCATAGAAACATGATATTCAATCAAAGATAACGAAATTTATAAAATTAACACAAATATTTAAGTTTTACAAATAAGACCATTTGGGACTTGCACTTTCAAAAGTAGTTTACCCACTTTATGTATATTTCATATTTATTTCTAAATTTTTCCAATCAATTTAATTCTTCGTAAAATTTTAATAATGATTTCAATATCAAATCAATTAACAATTATTCACTTATTATTATCAATTCCTTTAAATATACTCACATGTATTAATCATTCCACCACTTATAACAATTTCGAAACATTTCAAATTCATCTACTATATATATTTTTCCTCCTCCTCCTCTCCATTCCACATCCTTTATGTATATATATATATTTATTAGAATTTTTAGCTTTTAGTATATAGCATGCTTATATGTAACAATACATTATCTATAATTCCACTATTTACTTATGTGTTAATTTTGAAACTGTCCACTTCAGTCATAGTCACTAAATTATTTATATCTTGAGCTACAGAATTTGAACTTAATATCCACTTGATTTTTTTGAAACTAGACTCAAATATTTTTTTATCATAAAAATTTCAGAATTTGTACTTTAGCAAATCCTTACAGAAAATTCTTCAAATTTTCTCCTTCTCTGTTGCTTGACAGTTTCGACTTTTCTTTACTAAAAATTAATTATTTATTAGTACAAGGTTCGGATGATGTTTCCGTTTGTTTCTCTTGAAAATAGACTCATTAAGAATTTAAGCATATAAATTTCAGCCTCTAATAATTTTTTTACAATTTTTTTATGATTTTTCAAAGTCAAAACAAGGGAACCTGAATCTACTCTGACATTGTTTCACAAAAACTAATATATCTCAAAATATACAATTCCGTTTCTTTCACCGTTTCTTTTATATGAAACTAGACTCAATAAGATTTAATTACATATTTAATTCAAATTCTAACTAAATTTTTATAATTTTTGGTGAGTTTTCAAATTTAATTTATTGCTACTGTCTAAACTGTTTTAATGAAAATGTTTCATTTTCCATGTTTCTTTGTACTATGTTTCATTCAATCACATAATTGTCATCTTTGTACTATGTTTCATTCAATCACATAATTGTCATACTTTTGATTACTATGCAATTTACTCACTTATGTTTATATGTAGATTACATATTCATTTCTTAATCTTAATACTTTTTACCATACAAATCACATTCTCTCTTACCAATTTAGTGTTTTTAAGCCTTTATTCTTCATCAAATACTTTCTATTTTTAATATTAGATTAAATACATGTATCATACATCTCACTCGAAACATCTTTTAACTCAATCTATTGAAATACAAGTAGGTTTAGTATAAAACTTACCTCTTTTGTCAAGAATTTTTTCCTTTCTTCATTTTCATGTATTCCTCTTCTTCACCACTTTCCTTCCTTTTTCTTCTCATTTTCTCCACTTTCATCTACTATTTTCTTGCTTTTGAATTGATGAACATATTCTCTAGATTCTCTACTTCATCGTCTCTATCTAATATCTAAGGAAATTTAAAAAAAAAAAATTGAGTAAAAAAATAGGTTTTCATGGAAAAGAACCAAATTACAAATTTTTTTTTTTTTAACCCTTTTACTCGCGTTGGAAGGATGATAAATTTCTTTCATCCTTCCTTTCTTTCTATTCTAGCATTTTCTAAATAAAATAATAATAAATATCTAACTAAAATATTAATAAAATAATATTTAACTAATTAATTAATAAAAAATATCTTCAAAATATCATCAACATCATCATTACATTCTAGAATTCTCCCTCTTGCTAATTGATCATTTTGCGCTTATTGGTCTTGCAAAATTTCATCCTTAAGTTATCACTTAATTTGGAAAATTATAATTTAGTCTCTCATGATTCTCTACTTATTCAATTTGATCCCTACATGCCAATTCCATATCATAATAAATCGATATATTTTCACTTTCGGTCCTTCAATTTTCTCATTTTTAGACTTTGATCCCTTAAATTTTGAATATTACACTTGAGCTAAAAACTTTTCACATATTTATGATTTAATTCTTACTTTTAAATCAATATACTAAAACCTACTTCTTAATTATTATTATTATTTTTACACTCCTCAATTCTCTCTTTTATATCATTTTCTCATCTTACAAAAAAAAATCAATTATACATTATTCAACTTATTACTTTTTTTATTATATATCAATTTTAGGGATGTTACAAGCCGAACATCCATACAAACCCTAACACGCATAATGCTCCTTAGTCCCCTGGCAATGCTCTTGCTATCATACTCAACAAAACGTCCAATGAAATCACCTAACTGTATGGCCAAAACTTCAGTAAAACACCCTTAAGGAACATCATAGATCTGGGCCCAAAAAAGAACAAAAATCAAAGGTACTTTCAGTGGATCCTCTCCTACAGTCAAACGGTGAAACACCAATAAGTGGTTATTAAACGTCTAGGAAGATTCATTAATCACACTCTCCATATCCATCCTATGAAGGAATTTGAACAGAAATCGCTTCTCTCCCAGATCCAGGATTTGTATACCTTTGACAGGGTGCTAAAGGTTTGCCATTATGCTTTGTATGACAGGGAAGTGGATAACACTTGCAGTTAAAAAGCATCCAACCAAACAGAATTTAGTTTCTTCCACATCCAATGACACTTGCCTTTACGCCTCCTCGATCTCGTCCTCTTGATCGTCAAAAGACAGCACAAACATCTCTTTCTCCATCCTGAAAACCCACCTCACACAATCTAACCCACACGAATGCACTCTCACCCAACCAAATCTACGTCCCAAACCAGTAAAAACCTCTTTCAAAAACCCTGAAGACCATCCACCGCTACTAAATAATCACAAACCTTAAAAAACCTAAACGTGCTTAGAGAGAAAGCAGACAGAGGCATGTAAGAGAGCAGACTAATAATTCATGAATCATGAACTTTTTAACTTAAAGATCAAATATTTATATAATGGTATTTTCATCTTTTACTATGTGAAATATTTATATTATTATTTAAACATTTAATTGAGTTGGTCTTTGGAATCAACCAAGCATCAACTAGATTTGAAAAATTACAAAAATATCTTTTCGTAATTATAATAAATTATATTATTTAAGGATATTTTAATCTTTTTATTAAAAAACAAACAAAAAAATACAGTAAAATTAGAAGGAATGTCAATTACATTAATAAAATCTCAAATTTATAATCATATATTTTATTACTTATTGCATGTTATTTTCAAATACACTTCTATATTTTAAATACGTGATTTTCACAGTTATACCTGTATAATAAAATAATTTAAATAAAACAAGCATAAATATAATGATTAAGGATTAAACACGATCTTAAATAAAATATGAGCAAAAATTATTTACTATTTTACTTAAATTATTAATTAATTTTATATAGATATAATGTTCATATTATACTTTCTTTCACCATAAAGTTTAAAATAACTAAATCATTACAAATAGGATTAAACTAATAATCCAAGTAATGTTTGTACTTGAATAACATCTAAACACAAATAATATTTGTTTGGGTTAAATATAAAATTGATATTAGAATTTGTTTATTTCTATCAGATTAATACTTAGGGTTTTTTTTCTAGATTTGTACCTAAATTTTTTTTAATATATTAATGTGATTACATGGTAATATCTGTTCATATTTTCTTAACACTTTGATAACGTACACATACTTTGCACACACAGGTATTCGAACTTGAAACTCTTAAGATGAACGACATCCTCTTTTAAACAGCGTTAAGTCTAGGACAAGTAAAAATACCAGATAACAATACATATTATTAATCACATCATGATATGTCATCATCTAAAAATTAAATTAAAAATTATTAATAAATTTAAAAATATACAAAAATGATAAAAATATACTACTTTTTTTTTTTCTTTCCAGTTTTGTTTTCTTTCTTTCCCTCATTTTTCTTCATCTTCTTTTCTTTTTCTTCCCTCAACCCTAACTCACATCACCATGATTGGCCGCTTTTCTAGCGCCGAAAGTGGCACCTAATTGTTGCTCTTCATTCTCTCTTTTAAATGCTTAGATTAGATTTCTAGCTCGAAAATTTTTGGATGATAACATCATGATGCCACTAATAATATTGTGTCATTATTTGGTACTGTTATTTGCTTTAAACTTAACTGTGTTAAAAAAATATTAAATTAATTGATAGAAAAAAGTTTTGAGTATTAGTTCGAGACAAAAAAAAATATTAAGTAACAATATGAAAGAATACGAAGCGAATAAGTTTAAGTATCAATTTATATTTAATCCTATTTATTTTGAATTTTAGTCTCTCGCCTAAAATTATTCATAACTTTTTCTCAATCTTTAAATAAAAGCATAATGCACTTTTGACAATAATATATCGAATTAAAATTCAATCACAAACTCACACAGATAAAAATTTCCAAAATATCTATAGCAGGATAACTCAAAACTACATGAATAGTGTTTGGAATTTGATACGAAGAATAAATTAAATTAAATAGGAATTATTTTTAATTAAACGTAAAATAAGATTGAAAACACAAAATCTTATTTACACCTATCAGTCGATAGATCAAAGCAGTCGCAGCCGAAAGTCCGTGATCGGAACATATTTTCTTCCCCTTCTCTGGATCTTTGAAAGATCATATCAGATGATATTCAACATATAACCAGTTAAGCAGTCAAAAAACTTTTGAAGCCCCAAATGAAGATGCCGACCGCCGTCTTCCTCCTCCTCATCCTCCTCCTCTCTACCACCACAAACCTCCACAGCTCCACTGCTCCCATCCCCGGACTTGACTCCTTTCTAACCCAACAATCCCGCATCGACCCGAAATCGACAAACGACCCCTTTCAGTCCCTCCCTTCTTCCCTCAAGAAATCCCTCTCTTCCTCCTCCGCTGCCCCTCTCCATATCCCTTTCTTGATCTCCTCCCTTCTTTCACTTTCCGTCCCAATCCCTCTCCATATCCGCCTCGTTGGCCACAATTTCTCTTCTTCCTCCCTTTCTCTGCTCACTTCTTTCCTCCAATCCTCCGTCACTTCCTCTCACTTTCACCTCATCTCTTCTTCTTCTTCCCATCATTCTCTTTCCATTGGCCACTCCCTCCATCTCGACGTTTCTCTTTCTCCCTCCTCTCTTTCCTCTTCCCTTTCCACCGCTCTTTCCTCCACCCTCTCCTCTACCCCTACCTCCCTCCGTTCACCTCTCCTTTCCATACCCTATTCCACCGTCGACTCCATCATTTCCCGCCACTTTGACTCCGAGAAAACCGATAATTCCGTTTACGTTTATATTCTCAATCTGGGTGTTACCCCCAAGCAACCTTATGCCTACTCTTACTCTCCTTCTGAGTCTTCCGCAGGCTACACCAATTGTTTAGGGACCCTTTGGACTGGCAAAAAAAGGTATCTTTGGATTGATCTCGGGGCTGGTCCCGTTGACTATGGGCCGTCTTTATCTGGTGATGGGGTACTCCCGAGAGGCGAGTTTCACCCTTTGGCAGCCGCACATGGAAGACCCAAATCCGAAAAAGCCTTGCTTGCCGACTTGGCCTCTTTGATATACAGTGCTTATCAGGTACTTCTTGTTCCTCCTTTGAGAATTCCCGTTCATTTCGAGAATACTTTAACTGTTGAGCTTATCCATATTCACGCATCTGAAAATGTGGATTCAAGTGGTTTGGATTGGAATGAGATTGAGAAATCCTTCCGTAATGAGGCAAATGATGGTGAGTTGTTGTTTAGCAATCAGATTTTAGAGTTCAAGAGGTATAGTGTTAACTACGAGGAGTGTTCGATTTGTTCTTTTGCGGTTTCTAGGTCTACGAATTCCTTTACTTCGAGGTTTCTGTTTGATAACTACACTTTGATTGTGAGTGAGTATTTGGATTCGAAACGTTTGCATCAGATCTTGTCTGATTCGGCAGAGGAGTTTAGGAGGGTCGCAGGCTTGCCCGAGGAGGAATTTGGTAGTAGGGTACTTCCTGTTTATGTGTTTGATTTGGATCATCCTACCATTTTGTTGCTGGATCGGTATCATCAGTCTGTTGCATTTAGAGATATGGTTATCGCTGTTAGGACAAGGACTGCTCAAACTGTGAGTGATTACAGTTGTAATGGTCGACATGTTTTCACTCGTACAAGGGAGCTGCAGAGGCCGCTTGTTGGTTCAATTTTACAGAGTATGTGGGGAGTGTCGCCAACTCATTTGTTATGGAGCCCTACACATAACAGTACACTTGTGGATTATACATGGAGTGTTGGTCAGACAACTTTTGGACCATTTTCGGAGGTCACGTCATTGTCTTTTGTGCAGAAGGATGCAGCTCGGAGAAATTTTCTCTTGACATCATTAAATTACAGTCTAACAAGTGCTATTGATGTTCTCGAATCTATTGCCGCACATGATGGGGATAGAAATCTCCTTAAACAGAAGAAGCATGTTGAGTTCATACAGAGGTGGCACTTGTTCCGGTACAAGCTGGATAAAGCAGTTTCTGCTTTGTCACATTTTGACTTCGAGATGGCATTCTATTACATAAAGTCTTCAGATCACGATCTTTATGCAATTCACGATCTCGTATACACTGCATCACAAGAAATTGAAGCATCACTTGTTTGTTTCAAGGACCCACCATTCCCCTGGGCTGCATTATCATATTCTGCAGTTGGTTTCCTTGCACTCTCTTATGTTTATGCTAAAAGGGACAAACTTCTTAGAAACAAGAGGAAGCAGTTTTGATAGTTAATGAAGCAAAGTCTGTATCATTTGAACTCAGTAGAACACATTTATTCCTGTGCAAGTTGTAAGTCCCAAGTTGAAACTTAGTTTTACTCGTGACTTTCTGAAATTTTAGGGCAAATTCTGTTTTGTTGATTTTCCTAACTGCATAATCTCTCAACTCATGGTATATTTTCCTTACATGCTGGATGAATATCAATCCTTTGATCATAAATGATTTTGTGGTATCTGTGATATCCATCATTGCCTACTCATCTGCCTGTGTCCCTTTTTTTGTGGAATGAAACTATAAATCCAGTTGAAGACCTTGCAGGTGCTCTTGAAGTTGTTCGTTTGTAGTTAATGTTAAGATTTGGTCTGCAACTAGCTTCCTTAAAATCACCTACTGAACTGCAGTGCACTTCTGTGACTAGATTATTACTATTTATCCTGTCATCTTTTTCTTCCGCAAGTTTATATCTTGTACTGATATGAAGTCTTAAGGTATAGGACATCCTTATGAATCATATAGTTAAATAGAATTTCAAATTTCTGCATGGAATAAGAATTAGGTGTTTAGTCTGCTGTTTTCTAGTTCAAGGCAAGGCACATCTGAACTTGGTCGATAAGTTAGCCCCTTCTTGATTTGAGATAAGCTTGTCACCGAGCAATGCTTTAGACCAGGGGTGGATATACACACATTTTCAATTTGTTGTTTTGCCTTTTTATCTTTTTCTATTTTTATTTTTTGCCCTAGGTTGTTTTTTCTTGCTGGAAACCCCAAAATCTTGTCTTTCACTCACCATCTGAATTTCCATTTATTTGTTCATGCATGATATATGCTTTAGTCTCAATGATATGATTTACCGATGTTCATCAGATTTTTAGTGTGATGATGAAAATGGGATTTTGGTGCTTTTAATTTTACACCTAGTTATCCTTGCACACAGAGAGCCATACCCGATAAACATAGCCCACTTTGAGGAGCCAGATATGTGGCTAACAAGGGTAATTTTTGAAAATTGAAAGGTCATGAGCAACATAGAAGATCCCAGCACCGAAAACCGATTTGAAGTAGCAATTGTAGCATAAGTTGTATTGCTTTTCAGTTAATTTTAAGCAAATGCTTTGCCCCCACACTTGTGACTGTTTGTTGGATAGAATGTGGCAAAAACTACCGTTGGCATTTGCAATCGTCAAAATACCTTCAATAGATACTAACAAGGAAATGGATTTTAACAACTGGAATTAATCTTTTGTGGTTTGTGCTTCAATGTGTTGATGTCAGCTATAGTTTAGGTTAGTAGCTTATGTCCCACAGACAGCTTATGTTTATCTTTATTTTGGCCGTAAGACCCTTTTCTTTTTCATGGTGTTTACTTCTTTGTGCATTTCCGGTTGTGGAAATGGAAATCATTGCAGGCTGACTATCCTTGGCAAAGAGGTGCAAAAAATGGCCCCAATTCTTGGCCTCTTTATGAGGGGAGAGGGGGGGAATTCAATTAGACCCTTTTGAATTGGAAGATAATATGCATGATTTACAGGGTCATTAGATGCAGGCAATGGCTTACACTGAGTAGAGTTGTTTCAGATTTCCAGTGAGCAAAAAAAGAGCTCAAGAATAGAGATGGTAATGAAGTGGGGTGGGGTGGATTGCCTCATCTACCTCTACTCCACGTTGCATCGTCGGCTAGCACACTGTCATATATCACTTCACTCTATATTCGGGGTTCATGATTATTTCTAATAACTTTATCTTTAAGGTTTGAACTTACGTTCTCTTATAATTTTTATTTTTATTTTTTACTCTACTCTATAGGACATTATCACACCTTTAATACCCTTGTGGAAACTAAAAATCTCCACACATTGTTTATGGAATAAATTTCCTTTAAAATATGGAAAATATATATGGTATAATAAATTTAAAAAAAAAAAAGTAAACTATTTGGTACACTTGAGTAGAGTTTTTAGATTTTATAAGTAGGGTTAAGGGATTGACAAGTTTTTTATAAGGGTAGTAAAATATTAAAAATATATATTTAAAAAAATATATCAATTTTTTTTTTGATACAATAGAAGAGAGAAAGAATTAGAACCGATCGAGTCTAGATCATGCTACATTTGGTAGATCTTCATGTAGTACTTGTAGGATTCCATCCGAGGGTTGCATGTTAAAGACCCTTCCCAAAGGACTTAAGAATGTCATTTTCGTCAAACCATCTGCAACTTTATTACCTTCTCTTAAGATGTCTTAAATGCACAGTCCAATCCTGCTTGAGAAGAACTTTGATTGCCCTAGTCACTGTGACACCATTTTGTTCCGACTCAGGATCTTGAATAGCATGAATAGCTCCCTTGCAATCAGTCTTAAGAATCACCTTTTTAAAACCAATACTCACTTGTAGAATAAAAAAAATATTATTTGTGTATCAAATACTCACTTTAAAAGAAATAGGATATGTGGTAGTTTTTTAAGGGTGGGTTGGGATGTGCGGTATGATGCGGTGTGTTTAATTTACTTTTTACCTCATGCTATAGTATTGTTATACATGTTTGCTAATTGAGTTTTTTTTATTATTTCAAAGTGTTACACTAGCAAATTTAACAAAATATTTTAATGGTATTAATACTTGGATATGAATTTTTAAATTTCAAAAATAGATAGACTAATTAATTAAATTTGAAATATAAAAAAAGCACAAAGACTTCAAATATAATATAATCTTCAAATATTTACTCTGTAATTTAACTTAAAAAATAATAAACCATTGAAAAGCATGGTAAAAACTATGTAACGACTCGAAAGTCAATAGTGTCGGAAAATGCGGTTTCAAGATTTCATTTTCATAAATTGGGTTTGTAATATTTAAGGAGTTATTATATAAGTGAATTGAATTTTGGATAGATAATTTTGCTGAATTAGTGTTTAATTAGGATTTAGGGACCAAATTGTAAGAAGTTATTACTATAGGTTTTGAATTGATCAAGGGTTTAGGGACTTAAATAGTAATTAAACTAAGATCTAAAATGAAAAAAAGACCATTTAGCAATATAGTGGACGGTTAGGTGTAAAATTGTTAACAAATCGTGTTAAAATTTTATTATAAACTTAAATAAAACATGAAAAAGGCATGGAAAAAAAAAAAAAGAAACAAAAACATTTCTTACCTCCCACTCCTCTCTTCACCGAACCAAGAGCAAGAGAATAGGTTTTGAGCTTCAATCTTTTTTGCCATGGCATGTTTAATTTAGTCTTTTTCTTGTAATTTTAATATTTTGGGGTCATGGGAGCTTGATTTAGCTAGATCATGTATCAATTTATAAAATGGTTAAAGTTTTAGAAAGTTATCATTGTTGATTTCTTGAAGTTTTAGGTATTAAATTGATAGAATTTAAGCTTAAAGGTGAAAAAAAAGAGACTAAATTGTGAAGTTAATTTATAGTTTCGTACATTAGGGATTAAACTGCATAAAATGTAAGATTGGCTATAGAAATAAGAAATAGGAAGTCTCTAATGCACAATAGTGAAATCAAATTGCAATTCAGAGTTTTAAATTGAAAACTATGTCAGTCTCGGTTTTAAGGGACTAAATTGAATAAAGTATAAAGTTTGTATAAAATGACAATTAGTTGTGAATTTGGTTGATTATTGATGATATTTATGTTACGTATATCCGTAGTTAACGTTGATTCAGATTCCTCGAGAGGGAAAAGAAAAGCTTAAGTTGTCGATGAATAGCTCGGAGTTTTCAATTTGTATTTTTATAATTTAAGCCACTTCAATTGTTGCATGTCTATTTTGTTTTGCATGGTAAGATGAGGAGGTGAGCTGGAATTGATAAATCAAGATGAATTTATATGATTTGATTAAGTATTGAGTGGAGAACTGAATTGAAAATATTGTAACTTTGATGCAAATGTAAACTTAATCTTTGAATTGGATTGAATCTTGTTATGATACATGTGATTTTATGATTGGATGATGAAATGAAAATTTATAAATTACGAAATTGAGCTATATTCAAAATTGAATAATTGTTACCCTATTAACTGTTCGGGTAGAGGCGGATAAAGTTGGCATGCCATAGGATAGATTGAATATGGGTTAATTCGACTACAAGTCGATGAGTGTTGGGCACAACTTTTACTTCGATTATACCGATGAGCATTGGGTGCAAATTATTTACTTCAAAATTGTCCGATGAGTCACTGGGTGTCAAATTGGTGTGTTAGTTAGATCCATGTATCCGTCCGAGTCAGGGTAATAGAGAATTAAAATGTGAAATGAATATGACATACAAAATGATTGCTATTGTGAAAGATTATGTACACAAGATTTATAAGTCTAGAAGATTGGGATGGAATTATGTTAAATTAACCGAATTGATTCTAAATATGTGGTGTTAATGCATTATACTCATATACTAGTAGTTAAATACGAATGGGATGATTCAAATAGTATAATGATATATTGTGACATGTTATTTAATGTTTGTTTTAAATAGCATATAATTTATATGTTGTATTTGAATTTAATGTGCATTTTATTGATTGAATTATAGAAATATTATTGAGTTTATTACTAAGCGTACAATTTTGTTTTATGTACACAGATTAGGTTAAATACAAGTTCGTGAGCATTGGTTCCAGCATCCAGACAGAACCCCGAACTCAACTAAATTGGTTAAACTCTTTTGTTAGTTAAATGGCATGTACCTAGTAGAGTCTTTTTGTACTTTGTTATGTTTGGAATGATTGATTTTGAAAGTTGAGTAATGTAAATGCTTATGTGTATGCAAAGTGGTAATGAAATATGGTATGCTATGTTGATGCATATTCTAAGATGGCATATTTTGGATATTGGTTAGGTTGCATATAAGGCATGTGAATTGGTATGGAAATGTAGTAATAATGGTTAATGCTTTGATGATGTTGGCATGTTTTGGAGATGTTTGGATGGTATATAGGTATGTGAAATGGTACTTAGGGATATGGATTGGTATGAACATGCAATATGTAGTTAATGTTTGATTGATGATTTCGATATGTGGAAATGATATGTTAACGGATGATTGAATTGTTAAGATTGGTTGTAAAGATGTGAATTGTTGTTTAAGTATGACTAGAACATGTTTTTTTTTGTTTGTTTTGGTATGGTTTGGTGAAAGGATCGGCATGAAATAGGTATCAAGTGCATATTTTTTAACCTTATTTATGAGGCATCGATACCTTGGAAAGCATATCAATACTTTAGTGATTTTTTAAAATTCTTAAGACATTGAACCTTAAAATGGTATCGTTACTAGAGTTAAAGTATTCGATACTTTTAAAGAGGTAACGGTGCTTATGGGATGTACCAATACTATTGATTTTTACTCAATATTCCAACATCGAAGCTCAAAATGGTATCTGTACTTGTCTAGGGTATCAATACTTGATTAAAAAATTTGAAAATATTACAATTTGGTCCTATTTCACACTCAGGTCAACAAAAGAGCTTTCGTAAGCTCGATTAAAGCTCCAATTTAAATGAATGACATGTTGTGAATGTGTTTATGATCCATTTGAAAGTTTGAATGATTTATTTACGGTGTAATTATTAGTCATTGCTCCAACAACAAATGTAACATCTTGTTGATTGAACTCGATGATCGAGTTGGTAATAGGATATTACAAACTATACTAGTAATAATATTAAAAGTTGAACAGGTAGAGTGAAGGAAGAGGCTTTTAGTGCAATTGCCTTCTTTCGCCATGCATTCACTCAAAAAATTGGTTTAATTTAGTTATTAATTTTTATATTATCGGTAACTTACTGATTTAGTTTTTATATTTTAATTTGGTCATTGTAATCTTTATATATCTTTTGAATTCTAAAATTATAATCTTTATTAAATGATAGTTGTTAAAATTCATTGAATTTTGCTACTTTCAAAATTTGATGCAACAAGTATATTGTTACATTATGCCAGTTTATTATTTTCACATGTTACTCATAAAATATAAAAATTAAAAATGATTTAATTAAAGAACATATACTAAATCTATAATTTTATGCGAAATTAATAGCTTAGTGAAATATTTAGTAATTTGCTCAATAATGGAATTTTCTTAATCACTATTATTTAGTAATTTGATAATAATTATGTTTGGACTAAAATATAATTACTTTGTGAAATATTTTTATTCTAATTATTTATTTTATGTTTTTTTTTGGTGAAAAGTTTATGTTTTTTTTTTTTTTAATTTATGTTAATTGATTCACCATCTTAATAAAATGTCATCCAGTGATATATAAAATATAAAAGTAGAATTTATTTCTTAATATATTTATGTAGATTTTTCATTAAAATATTAGATTAATTTTATTTTTTTATTACCTAATCTATTTTTATTTACTTCAAAACTCAAATCAATACAAATAAGAAAATAAAAGTCTCATCATTATAAATATCCAATCGTTTTTTAAAAATGTAATTTAATTGTGAAAGTATATAAAAGTTTTTTTTATTTTGATAAAAAAAATTTAAAACTACTTATAGTCTCTCGTAGAGGTGTTTATAAACCGGATCGGATCGAGTTTGAGCTGAGCCTAAGCATGATATTAACATATTTTATATTTGTTCAAATATGTTCAACTCAAAATTTGAGTTTAAAATTTTACCTAAACTCGTCCATATTTACAAAAAAAAAAAAAAACTAACCCTAACTCATTTAGCCCCTCCATATTAATTTTTATTTTTATTTTAAAATATTTATATTATATTATTTTAATATTTAATAAATTCATAGAATTGTCATTTATTGAGAATTTTATATAGTTATTTTAACATAATTTTATTATTTGCATTATAGTAATATTATATATTTAATATAGGTCTATTTTTTAGTGTGCTCTAAATTATATAATATATATATAAAATGTTATAAACTTAAAACAAGTAGGACAGACTCAAGCGTTGAATGTTTAAACCTGAACTCAAATTATATTTTAAACGAATTTAATTTTTTGCCAAGTCTAATTTTCAAACATAATATTTTTACCCAAATTTTCTTAAATTTAAGACAATCCTTTAGAGTGGAGTGAACAATTCAGCCCATCAATAGATCTACTTCCTTCCCAACCAGATAATTAAGCTTTAATACTCTTCCTAAATAAACAACAATACGTAAATAACAATACCAAGTACAACCGAGTTTGTAGTCAGTCAGCAATACCAAACCATATGAATATATAGGAATATTAATTTTCTTAATAATATCTTCTGAGTTTATATGGTTTTGTTAGTGGTTTGATTTCTTAAAAAAAGCCGATGACCAAAACGAAGAGGATGGCGAGCCCAGATAATAAAGCAGCGTAAAAGGTAAGCCATTGTTTTGCAGTTAATGAAAACCCAAGACTCTGAACCTGGATCTGTTTCATTTGGTTAAAAAGCTTGTGAATGTTTTTTTTCCAGTAAATTAGGATTCCGTCGTTTTGTATATGAAAGGGAGGGAATTTTTTATCAATTTATGCAAAGCATGTAACGATGGAAAATCAACAGCACAATTACATTCACAAATTCTCAAAACTGGGTTTTACCATGACAGTTTCCTCGCCACAAAGCTTACCTCTCTGTACTCGAACTTTAGTTCCATTGAACAAGTTCAAAAACTGTTCGATGAAATGCCTCAAAGAACTGTCTATCTGTGGAATTCAATTCTTAGAGCTTATTCTAAACATAAACAATGGAAAAAGACTTGGGTTTTATTCAAAAACATGATATCCGATGAGAAGGGGAAGGAAAATGTGCCCGATAATTATACCCTGTCTACAGTTTTGAAGGCTTGTGCGGAGATGCAGTTGCTTAAACATGGTGAAATTTTGCATGGTTTTTTGTGGAAACGTGAAAAGATAAGATTGGATTTGTTCGTGGGTTCTGCTTTAATTGAGTTTTACTCGAAATGTGGTGAAATGAGTGATGCTTCCAAAGTTTTTAATGAGTTTGAGAAACCTGATGTTGTTTTGTGGACTTCAATGGTAAGTGGATATGAGCAGAATGGATATTTTGAGAAGGCTATAGCTTTTTTCTCAAGAATGGTAGTGGAGGAGGGTGTTGATCCAGATCGCGTAACACTTGTTAGTTTAGTTTCTGCCTGCGCTAAGTTGATGAATCTCAAGCTTGGCAGGAGTGTACATGGTTTTGCTGTTAGGAGAGGGTTTCAAAATGAATTATCTTTGGTTAACGCATTGTTGAATATGTATGCAAAGACAGGTATTGTAAAAGTAGCAGAAAATTTGTTTAGGATGATAGAAGTGAAAGATGTTGTAACATGGAGCTCAATGATTGGTTGCTATTCTCGTAATGGGGCCGCAGTTGAATCATTGAATCTTTTCAATGCAATGATCAACAAGGGATGTCGACTTAATGCAGTTACTGTTGTTAGTGCACTACAAGCCTGTGCGGTTGCTTGTGGTTTAGATGAGGGTCGGAGGATCCATGAACTTGCAACTAAGAGTGGTTTTGAGCTAGAAGTCTCGGTTTCAACTGCTCTGATCGATATGTACATGAAATGTTTGTCACCTGATGAAGCTGTTAATGTCTTTAGGAAAATGCCCGGGAAAGACGTAGTTGCTTGGGTTGCTTTGTTAAGCGGGTATGCTCTAAACGGGATGGCTTATAAGTCTATTGGGATCTTCAAAGATATGATGTGTAGTGGAATCCAACCTGATGCTGTTTCTATGGTAAAGATTCTTGCTTCTTCTTCAGAGTTAGGCATTCTTCGCCAAGCCGAATGTCTTCACGGTTATGTCACTAGAAGTGGCTTCGATAATAATGCTTTCATTGGGGCTTCTCTCATAGAGTTGTACTCGAAATGTGGTAGCTTGGATTGTGCAATAAAAGTGTTTGAAGGAATCATAGACAAGGATGTTGTTCTATGGAGTGCAATGATTGCTGGCTTCGGAATCCACGGAAGAGGCGATGAAGCATTAAAGATATTTCACTGGATGGTCAAGAGTTCGGCAGCTAGGCCGAACAACGTAACATTTGTCTCTATTTTATCGGCCTGTAGCCACGCAGGTTTACTTTTGGAGGGGATTGAAATATTCCATATGATGGTAAATGATTATGGACTGGATCCTGGTTCAGAGCATTATGGCATAGTTGTGGATCTCCTTGGCCGTACCGGAGAGATAGAAAGAGCCATGGACATTATCAACCGACTGCCAGTTCCAGTTGAGCCTCATGTTTGGGGTGCCTTACTTGCTGCATGTTGGATTCATCACAACATTGAGATAGGTGAGATAGCAGCAAAGAATCTCCTCTGTTTAGATTCTAATCATGCAGGTTACTATATTTTGCTATCCAATATGTATGGTGCTGATGGAAAATGGGGTAATTTGGCAAAAATTAGAACTTTAATAAAGGAGAAGGGGTTAAAGAAGATGATTGGTCAAAGCATGATTGAGATAAGAAACGAAGTTCATAGCTTTGTAGCTGATGATAAACTTCATCCTGAATGCGAGAAGATTTATGAACTTGTAGGACAATTGGAGGTAATTTTGAGACTGCAACTACAACATATTTAAATTTTAAGATAACCCGAACCATAGTTCGTTCTGATATTGGCTTGATCAGTAGCTCGATCAGCAACGACAATGTAAGAACATGAAGCAACATAAATAGATCTTTCAATCATTCTTGTTGCAAGTGAATTCTAGATTTCACTGAAACTCATCCGCCATTCGGATATCGGCTTGATCGATAGCTCACAAGCAACATTGTAAGAACAGGAAGATAAAGAGATCTTCCAGCCATGGTAGCTTTTGTCCATAGAACAGGATGTAAAAATTTATTTGCTTGTGGAGATATAAGTTACTATCTTGCTCCAACTTTCATTTTTCCTGAAGTACATGTATTTGTTATTCGTTTTTGGCAGATACTGAGACATAATTATGAAAAGTATAATTTCCAAAAGATTTTCTAAATACATAGAAAAATTTTAAGCATGCCTGCATCATGTATGTAATTGTCTACCATATTCATACTCGAGTTTGAGTAACATTGATAGAACTTTTTCTCTTATTCGATGTTGTAAAAGAAAACTTCCCAATGCTCTTAAACTCACATCTTTCTGCATTGATAATAATGTACATGTCAATCGAACTAAAACTAAATTGACATATTATAATTATTTAATATGACAGTTTATTATAATTGTATCTTCTACTCAAAATATATTAATAATTTAAGCATTTAAATATTATTCTAGTATATATACAATGTTGTGATTGAATTATTTTTGTGTTTCTTAATTATGATTTTTTCAATTAAAATATTATTTTATTCTATTTTTGATATAATGGCTTTTTTTTACCGCTTCAACTTTATAGAAAAAGTCATTTTAACTTTTCATTTAATTTTTTGTCTCTTTCAGCTCTTGATTTGTACTTTTTGTCAAATTATTCAAAAATGGATAAAAAAGTTAATGTTAGTTAACTCTGCTAACATGGTATAAACAAATATTGTCACGTAGATGACACGTAAGCATTTAATTGTTTTTTAAAATTTAAAATTTTTTATAATTTTAATAATTTTTAATTTTTAGAAACAATTTTTTTATAATTTTTTCAGAATTTTTAAAATTTTAAAAATTAATTAAATGTAAATGTGTCGTTCACGTGACAATTCACATGTATACAATATCAACAAAGTTAAAAAAACATAAATTTAAGAGCTAAAAAAGTACTTTTTATAAAGTTGAAGGGCAATTATGTCATTATATTTTTATTTTTATTTTTTTAGAAAAATGCAAGAGCATAGGAATAAATGAGGCAAGTAGGACAACAATGGGTTTTTAGTGTGTGATCTAAAAGGAAAAGTAAAATATGTGAAGGAAAAAATAATAGGAAAAATGTTAAGACATGATGTGTTGGGATATTGAACAAAATTTTGAATACCGTTTCATTAGCTTTGAAACACAACATATAAGCAAATAAATTACTATCTAAAAGAAAATTATTTAATTATAAGCATGATTCACATGTATCAATTTATTTTCCCAAAAAAAAAAAATATACTATTTTACCATATTTCGATTCTCAATCGGATTTTAAGTTTTAAACTCAATCATAAATTAATTTTTAGATTAAAAGTGTTTATTAAACATGTCATATTGGCTTCAGGTTAAGTATGGTATTAGCAAAATTTATATTTGCTTAACTTCGATCTAATTTAAAATATGAGTTTCAAATTTTGTTTCGTTCATATTTGTAAATTATTAATTCAAACTTGTCTTAAACATCCCCGTATTTCTTTTAAAAAATTAACTTATACTATTTTAATTTATAGTTAATAATTTTATATGTTTTTATTTTATTAAAAATTTAGATATAGATAATATTTTTTTTCATATTTGCATTATAGTATTATATTTTTTTTGGATTTAATTTTTTTGAGAATTCTGAATTTAATAATTGGGATCTTAAAATTGTAACTCAAGCTTGGGTCATATTTTAAATGGACTTGAACTTAGATGAGTAATCTGATCCTCCGATAAATTTTTTTGCAACGTTTACATGATAATAATAACTTGACTTAAACTCTTGAAAAGAGCAAAAATATTTATTAAATAAACTTGAAAGTTGGTTGTGTAACATCTCTTCACAACTAGAAGTGTTTATGGTTTAAGTTGGATTGAGTTCAAGTCGAATTCATGTATAGTATGAATATCATACAGAATTGTTAAATTATTTTTTGAATATATTGGTGTGATTACATGATTGTATCTGTTTATACTTTTTTAACTCTTTGATAATGCACACACACAAGTACTCGAACTCGGGTTTTCTAATATGAACATCATCCATTTTTTCACTAGAGCCGCTCATTGAATTTTTTTATTAAAATTTTAAATATAAACAATTTAACATTTTTTTAATATTATCATTATAATATAGCATGTCTAATTCTCATATAACAAAAATTACATAATAAATAAAAACATATTATAAATTTGACAAATAGGTTAAGATAAACAAGCTCAAGCTTTGAATGTTGAGTTCGAGCCCAACCCATTATATGAGTCTAATTTTATTTTTACTCAAATTTTTTTAAATCTAATATTTTTTATCTAAACCTTTTTAAATATAATATTTGATATCATATAAATATCTTTAGCAAATATGTAAATTTCTTACAAATAAACTAGGCATGGAAATCACATAATTATTTTTCTTTAATTATTTCTTTTTTTTTTTATCAAAATTTTCTTTAATTGCTTTTTTTTTTTTTGTAATTATAAAATGAAGGTAAAATCTTAATAACAACGTAATTAATGATTCAAACTCAAATTACATATAAAATAATGAACATTTTAACCATTAGATCAAAATCCGAAATTCTTCTTTAATCTCTTTTGAAGTATGAAAAGATGTTACCACTTTCAAGGCCTTAACTTATTTATCTTATTTTTATTTTTCTACTTTTGGTCTATATATTTGACCCATCATAATTGAATTGAATTTAGTGTCTAACTAAGGTGTCGGTTCAACTCCAACTATTGCTTCATAAAATAATAAAATAAAAATAACATAATCCATTTTTTTTACATTTTTAATTAATTTTCTAAGTCTTATCAAGATAAGCATTGGTTATTTTAATTAAACATTACTATCCCTATATAAGTCAAAGTTTCATTAAATGATCAACTTAATTGACTAAAAAATAATAATTCATGTATAATAATTTTAATAATTTTTTAATCATATCTGTTTTTTTACATAATATTTAAAAGTATTTATAGTTCGTCCACACCTTAAAAATAAGAGGATAATGCAGCACCCGAATTCACATCTATTTGTATTGATAACAATACTCATACTAATCAAATTAAAATTCAATTAATCGGAATAACTAATTTACTAATTACTTTAAATAAAACCCCAAATATTATATTTCATAAATTAAGGTATTAAATTAAATATTATTTAAGAAACTAAGATTACCAACTTTATATAAAACCTTGAGAAGACATGTATTTAAAAATAATTTCATTTAGATATTTTAAAACATATTATAAGAATTTTTAATAACCATAGCCATATGTTGAATTGTTTACATTAATTGAAGTTAAAGTCAATTTGATGATGTTAATATTAAATGATTAAATTGCAGATGAAAATGATACAGGTTGTAGAAATTTATATCCCAAGATAATTTAATATTTTACATGTCGCCGCAAGAGTTGAAACTACTATTCACTGCCAATAACTGCTTGACGCGTTGGTAATTTATTAAATTGGGATTCCAATTTTAGTCAATTGATTAGATTAATCAGTTGAATTGGAAAATTTATCTCTCTTTCCATATGATACTTAATTATGAAAATATAAGTACGAGCATAGTTGTGAATATAAGAGAATGTGAATTCGAGTACGATGAAACGTACAAGTCCGACCTTAAGGGTTGTTTGAGAGTGCAATCACGTAGGGTTGGAAGGGGCCCAAAAAAAAGATAATTTTTTTTAGCTTTTAACGTGGAAAAAAATTCAGACTAAAATAAATTAATTAAATGTTTAAAACTTTCAATTTTTCACCGTAAATGCATCATTTTTTAGGATCCCATAAATTTTTTAGCTTTTATTATATTACATTTTATAAATTTTTTTGAAGGCTCAATTTATTGTTTCGTCTAAGCCCTAAAAAATGTCAAGAATGGGTTTGAAAACGTATTATCCCCTAATTATCGGTTAAAAAGAGATTATGAATAATTTTAAGCATTATGTCAAAAAGAATAGATATGATCAAAATCTATAGTGAAATTATTAAAAAAGAGATTATAAAAATTAAAAAAAAAAAAATCTCAATAAATATTTCACCAGTTAAATTAGAATTGTGAGAAATGTCTCTCTAGATATATTTAAAATCATCCTTTTAATCTTATTTGTGAATTTTTTATTTTTCATGAATAATGTATTTAATAATAATTAATTAATTAATTTATATTTAATATTAATTAATTTTTAATTTGATGATTTTATTCAATTAATCCAATCGATGAAATTGTTTAAGTCAATAAATCAAAAAAAAAATTGTTGATTCAACTTTGAACAAAACTTTGATTTAATCTATTATATTCATTAAATTAATTTTGAAACATAATAGTTATTTAATAATCACGATTTAGTCTTGAACAATAACATATATAAGAGTGATTATTTTGTCGTTGACTATTAGTGAAGTAAAAAAATTTCAGTACAAACAAATCTAAAATATTATTAAGTAGATTTGATCATGGATCGGATTGGACTAATACAAAATTTTATATTCATTTTCTATGTTTAAGCCTGTTGAAGCCCAATTTATCCGGACTTAACAGAATTTAAATTTATTTTAAGTTTAAATTTACTTAAAATTTAAATTTATTATAAATTTGAGTTAAATTTAAATTAATGTCCAAAAATAAATACAAGTGTCAAATTACAAAAACCCAATTTGGGGCCCAATTACAAAATTAACCCAAATTACATCTCTGGCCCAAAGCATGGCAGCAAGTTGCTACCAGCCACCTTCCATCCCAGCCAACTAGGGCCTGCCATGTCAGCACCGGCAGTGCCACCACCTTCATCTTGCTCTACCACCGTCACTGCATAGCCACCATTGCTGCACCTACAAAAAAGGAGAAAAGACCAGTATTAAATGACAAACAACAAATAATCATCATTGTAACACTGGTTATAAAAATCAGATTCAATCTTTTGGAAATGGACTTTTTTTTGGAGAAGGGTTCTTTTCTTTGTACTTTTGAAACCTAAAAGATCAATACAAGAAATAGCCTCTTTAATAATATCATAGAGTATACTAAAGAAGCGGAACCAAGAGGCAGTGTCTAAGCACGAACAGACTATCAGATACACGAATCGACCAAGAACATTTAAGCATTGAAATCAATCAGGTACCATTTAATGCATAATTACTGCCATTGATAGCTCAACATTTAACCTCTTTGGATTTTCAAATATGCATTAATATATGCTTTGAATACCTACCATTCATCAGTTACATTTTATTTTTCATCTTTATTTCCATTTATTAAATACATTGTTTGTAATAAGTATTAATAATAATAAATTTTTTAATATAATAATAATAATAATAATAATAATAATAATAATAATAATAATAATAACAACAACATTAATAATAAACGGTGGTAATAAATGACATTAATAATTGTTAATAATAAAAAATAGAGAAAAAAGAAATTCGAATAGACGTATTTGGAACTAAACCATCACCATCGGAGCCATGGACGGAACCCCTCCGAGCCACCACCGTCGTCGACCCTCCGATCTTGTTGTTAGTCGCAAAGGGTTCTCCGAACACGATCGATCTGCAAAGAAAAAGTAATACCAAAGAGTCAAGAACAGATTCAGGGATTAAGATTAAAAAAAATCGATTAAAAAGGGAAAATGAGAATCAATACCTGTTTTTTTAATTTTTTTTTCACAAAACCCAGATCTAAGTTTTCTTGAATACCCTTTTTAAAAAAAAATTTGAGACCATTTTTTGGGTTTTGAAATAGAGGGGTTTTTTAAAAAGGAAAAGAAGGATTAAAAACTTATTTTAGATCTGGATTTAAATCTAGATCTGGCTTTAAAATAAAAAAAAAGGAAAAAAGGAAAGTTATTTTTTACCTTCGACGGAGGCTAGCCGGTGCGTGGGAGGAGAAGCGACGGCGGAGACATGGTCATACCGACGCGCGTGACCCGACGCGACGACGATGCGCGGTTGCAGACGAAGGCGCGTGGTGGCGACGCGCGGGGGTCGACGACGAGGTGACCGGCCGAGATTTGGCTGGCTATGGGAAGGGAGAGAGCTTTTTTGGAAGGAGATTTGTTTTTTTTTTTTTGAAAGAGGGGAGAAATGTTTTTTTTTTCACTAAAAATTGCAATTTATAGCATATACAAAACGGTGCCGTTTTGAGCACCCTTTGAGCACCCATGTTTGGTGCCAAAACGACACCGTTTTAAGCCTCTGCCCATGACCCGTTCGACCTGACCCGAACCGTCCCTAGGATTCGTGTGTTTTCGTTTAAGGGTATATTTATGCATTTGGTCATTCTGCTTTTTCTCAAATTTTCAATAAAGTCCTTTCTGTACTTTTAATTAATTTTAAATTGGCCCAATAATTTTCAATGTTTTTCAATTTAGTCCCTTGACCTTTTGAAAGCATCAGGAGCTGCCACATGTCATTGTTTTGGTTCATTTATGCAAACGGTCCCTTTTATTGTTAATTTGTTTTAATTTAATCCTCAAATCAAGTTTTATTTAATTACAAAATTGACCCAAATTTTTTTTCATGGTTTTCAAATTAGTCCTTTGACTTCAGGATGCCAGTGGGGCTACCACGTGTCACTTGTTTTTTGGTTTTATTGCCCTGGAGGTCCCTAAACTTCCAAAAAATTCCATTTTTACTCCTAAACTTCCAAAAATTCCATTTTTTACCACGAAGCTTCCAAAAATTCCATTTTACCCTCGACTTCCAAAAATTTCATTTTTGACCCTAAAACTTCCAAAAATTCCATTTTTACCCCCGAACTTCAAAAAAATCCATTTTCAACCTCGAAACTTCCAAAAATTCCATTTTTGACCCTGAAACTTTCAAAATTACCATTTTTCCCCCGGATGTCCAAAAACTCCATTTTCAACCTCGAAACTCTCGAAATTTCCCATTTACCCTTGAATGTCTAAAAATTCCATTTTTAACCCCAAATTTTCCCAAAACTACCATTTTGCCCTCGAGAATCCAAAATTACCATTTTACTCCCGGGTATCAAAAAGGTCTCATTTTCAACTTCGATTACATCATTCTTCTTTTTCATCAATATTTGCATTCATCAATATTTGCATTTAATTTTAACCAATTATGCACTCGTATTTTGCATTTTTGATATTTTACCATTTTATCTTCTTATTTATCTTACTTCGCGTTATTTAATATCCCCTTATTAACTGCTTATTCGTATTAAACTCGCATGTTTGTTTTCAAAATTACTTTCATAAAAAATTTAAAATCGAGGCAATATTCTTTTATTTCGAGTTTTGAAAATTTACGCCTTAACTTACTAGGAGCAAATTTTCTTCAAATCGAAATAATCGAATACCCTTAATCGAGGCAATGTTTCCTTATATTCGATTCTGAAAATTTACTCCTTAACTTACTAGGTGCAACCTTTCCTCAAATCGAGATAATCGAATATCTTTTTCCCAAAATTTAAAAAGTTTTACGAAGGAAAGCTCGTTATTTCTGGATCTTGAAATGTCATGTCCTAACTTACTGGACATAACTTTCTTCCTCGATCACTTTGAAATAATGGGATTTCCAAACAAACCCGATTTCTTTTAAACTTAACTCATGCATTCAAGGATCGTATTTTAAACTTTATTTGAGCTTTTAAATGTTACAAATTAAGACCCGAAAATAATCAATATGGTACCAATTTTGGGCGTATGAGGGTGCTAATCGTTCCTCATGCGTAACCGATTCCCGAACCTGTTTTTCTGGATTTCGAAGACCTACATGTTTTGAAAACGTTTTGTGGTGATCCAATCACACCGAATAAAGGATTGGTGGCGACTCCCATTTCTAACATTAAAGTAATTTTTGAAACTCACCGTTTTGCGAAAAAGGGATGGTTTCAACAGCTGGAGACTTTTAAAAATAAACGAGAGTCAAGCCAAAATTGATTATTTTCGGGTTTTTTTTCTTTTGAAAACTTTTAAGCTTCAGTTTTGTCTAATATGCGATCCTCGACATCTTTTGTGTGACATTATGTTATGTGATATTGTTAGTGAAAATTTGCATACATCTACATATGATATTACCTTTTTAAGTGAAAGCCAGAAACTACTCTTTCGTGAGGTCTTCACCTCCGTGCAAGATAATGGATCGCTTTCAGGATTACAAAGTACCCTAGTTTTCGTGAAGTTCTCACTTCTGTGTAAACATGTGAGAAATACGTCCCCCTAAACTGAACTCGTCCGTATGAGCCTGTAATGGGTGAGGATCGAGGAATCTGCTGGTTTGGGTACCCTTACTTTAGAACCTAAAACCACATATAGTAAGCCGTAGTAGCTTACCTTAAAAGGAGTTACACTGAACCATTTAGCAACCCTTCAAGACAAACTCTTAGGTTCTGTGCTATACTTGTATATTTATATTGTTGTGTTTTTGCTAACTTGTTTATTTTGTCTCTTTTTGCATTACATTTCATCATCATATAAAAGAAAGGTATAGACTCAAAAGTTCAGTTACCGATAAGAGAATAAATCATGGAAAACAAGTACTTGATAAAGTGGAGGACAATATGGTCGTGCGCATGTGGTCGGACGAGACTCAGCGCCAAAAGGGGGACAACTTAGTGAAAGGATATGAGTCAGAGCTTTAGGATTATATCAAGATCAGCACGGCTCAAAACAATGTGCTAGAGTTGAAAGAGATATGGGACAGTTGTGACAACAACATGAAATAGACCTTTTACCAAGAATATGGAGATTTGTCATACTTGTGCAAAGTTAAGGTAGACAAATTCCTCTTTAGAGCCTTAACACAGTATTGGAACCCAGCCTACAATTGCTTCACCTTCAGGAATATAGACATGACACCGACGACAGAAGAATACACCACTCTACTCCGTTGTTCGAAGATTTCGGTAGATAAAGCCTATTCTAGAGCTCCAAATCTCTCGACCATTGTTAAAAGATTAATAAACATCACTGGCATGAGTGAACAGTGGGTTGCAGCTCGAGTTAAGGTCAAAGGCGATAACAAGTGCATCACGTGGAAAAGTCTGTGAGATTTGATACTAGCTCATCCAGATGCAAAGAAAAAGATAGACATCTTAGCCTTGAATATCTACGGATTGGTCGTTTTTCCAAAGACTTTGGGACATATAGAGGACGCGGTGATAGATTTGTTTGATAGATTGAGTAAAAAAGTAACACCTGTCCTGACCATACTGGCTGAAACTTTCAGATCCTTAAATGCATGTAGAAAGGAAGGAGAAGGTCGATTTATTGCTTGCGCACCGCTATTGATGGTATAGTTTCATAGTCACTTCTAGAAAACAAAAAAAGTCTCCTATCAGTACTTGTCTAAAGATTACTCCCTTTTGAAAGAGTTCGTGGCCACGCAAAGACAAAAAAACTTCTCAGAAGAAAAGTGGTTGGCCATACTCCAAAGCCTCAAAGACGAGGACCTAGAGTGACGAGCATCATGGTTCGCTCCTGATGAAATATTGTATCGGTGTAGAGATCTCGACTGGGTCCCGTTGGCAGGAATATGGGGAGCAACCGGATATGCACCTTTGCTGGTTTCAAGACAATACAGATCAAAATAGTTCATACCCGTCACTCAAGGGTTAGCTCAGTGTGAATTCACGTACCGGGGAGAAAACAATAAGAAAAGGATTCGGGAAATCTCAAATGCATGGAACCAGGTTCAAAAAATGAAAGCATTCGGCACCAATCCCATGATAACTGCAGAATATGATTGGTGGAGAAACAGAAGGATCAACGACAATATTTCTGTGCCAAACCCGAAGATTTTCCGCCTAATTGAAGAACACTTGCAAGTTGTCCCGACTGAATTAGAAATAATTAAACAAGATTTCGAAAAGAAAAATGCTGAGATGGAGAAAATGATAGAAAAGCTAGAAGAAGAGATTCAGAAGCTAGAAGCGGAAAAATTGAGAAAAGGGAAGAATAAGGCTGAAGAAGATCTTAGCAGCCTAAAAAAGGACTATAAAAAGCTTCGATTGTCAATGAGAACCGCCGGTTTAGGTAAGACGTTAGAGCAATGGCAGTAGGAAATCCGCGAAGAGAAAAATAAAACAAGTCACTGGAAAAATAAATTTCAAGACGCCCAAGTTTAGAAAAATGCTATGAAGAGTAGCTTTCTGGAAAGCTAAGCCGAAGTGAGCGAATTAAAAGCTCGAGTAAGAGAATTGGAGGAATCCTTGTACAAACATTGTAGCCGAAATTCAGTAATGGAGTTAAAGGTAAGTCGAGCTGAGATCGAGAGACTGAATAAGAGGGTGGAAGAATTAGAAGCCTCTTTGTAGAATAGTGAAATACAAACTAAGATTTTGGAAAGGACGTTAAAGACAAATGATTGACATCTTCAGCAAACCCAAAAAAAAGTCAGAGAGAGGGATTATGTTATGGGTGAGGCCTTAAATCAAATCTGTGGAGTAGCTGATCATGTGCAAACACTGGCAGTTGAAGCAGAGGAGCTAAGCATACAGTACGAGACGAAGACGAAACGAGGTCAAAAGCTATCAAGACTCCTTAAGAAAGTCAAGGCTCTGAGCATCAAAGCAAAACCGTTTATGTAATTTGCTTTATGTTAAGGAACTTGTTATCCAAATGAAGTTTTCTAAATGGAAAATGAATTATAAGTCAATACCTTTCTCTTGTATACATGCATCTTATTCGCATCACATTTTTGTATATTTCTGCATAATGATCCTAACTTATTAAAAACTTACAATTCAACTACATTAGTAATCATTGAAACTCACATCGCTATAATACTCGAAAGAAAACTAAGGCCATGGAGCAAAGACTTGAACAAATCAAAAAAGAATTACAAGACCAAATGCAAGAGCACATCCAAGAGCAAATGACCATGATGTGCAAAGAAATGAAAAATCAATTCATGGAGGTACAAAAGAACTTAATGAATGAATTAGCGCAAGTAAACAAAGCATGGCCGATACAGGAAAGAGCCCTTCTATTGAGGAAGAAGAGGACCCAATGGTCCCCCTAGGCTTTACACCTCGCCATAACCCGACTTCACATGAAATGCAGGCACGGAAGCCCACCATTACTATAAGGGCACAACAACAAGCCATAGGCACGTCGAGACCAGCCAATTATCCAATTGGATCCGGGTCAAACCCAGAGGATAATGCTACGAATCTGGGTGTCCCAGACTTTGACGAGATGATAAGAGAGGATCTCCCTAGACAAATAGAGGAAAAATACAGGTGATTAGAGGAAAAAATCGACGCGATGTAGGGAGTTGAAATTTCCTATAGGGTAGATGCCAAAGAGTTAAGTTTGGTTCCGGGTCTGGTTCTCCCTCCCAAATTCAAAGTTCTAGAATTTAAAAAATATAACGGGACGAGTTGCCCTGAAGCCCACCTAACCATGTTCTGCAGGAAGATGGCGGGGCACGTGCATAATAACCAATTGTTAATTCATTGCTTTTAAGACAGCCTGGTCGGGTCGGCAATCAGATGGTACAATAAATTGAGCCGATCTAAAATTCATTCATGGAAAGATTTGGCACAGGCTTTCTTAAAGCAATACGATCATGTGATAGAAATAGCTCCTGATCGGCTTACACTGCAAAATATGGAGAAAAAGTCAAACGAGAGCTTTAGAACATAATCGCAGAGTGGCGCAAGTTGACAACCCAAATACAGCCACCACTAACAGAAAATGAGACAATGATGTTGTTTGTCAATACCCTCAAAGCTCCTTACCTGAATCACCTATTAGGAAACGCCACCAAGAGTTTCCCTGATATGGTCATATCGGGGGAGATGATTGAAAATGCAATCAAGTCCGACAAGATTAAAATCGGAGAAAGCCCTAAAAGGCCTACCCCTAAAAGAAAGGATAATGAGGTCAACAATGCAAGCATATACAGACCTAGCTACACCAAACCCTTCGTGACAGGTCAGCCCAAAGCTCTAATGGGCAATTATTAAAATGCCCTGCAGTAGGAACCGGGCATCAGGCCAAATAGAGGAAGAGTTCAATACACTCCCCTTCCGATGTCATACGGAGAACTCTACAAGATATTGTATGACACGCATGAGGTAGCTCCTCAGCGTAAAAAACCATATAAACCCCCATTCTCGGCTTGGTACGATGCGAATGCTCATTGTGAATACCATGTAGGCGTAGAAGGCCACTCGATTGAAAACTACCTTGCTTTTAAAAGACGAGTCGATGGACTCATAGAGCATGGAGTCGTAAAGTTAGAAGAGCCAGCAAAGCCAAATATAGCTAGGAATCCGCTGCCTAATCACCCAGAGCAAAGGGTGAATGCCTTGCTAGAAGAAAGAGCTTAGAAAATTAAGAGAAATGTTGAAGAAATTAAGTCTCCACTTCGGTAGGTATGGCAAGAGATGATCAAAGAAGGGATAATCGTGAAGGATGAAAAGAGTATGATAATTGGGGATGATAACCATTGCGAGTTTCATGCCATTAAGGGGCATGAAATTCAAAACTGCATCGAGTTCAAAGCCGTGGTGCTGATGTTGATGGACAATCGAGAGCCGGATTTTTTTGAAGAAATAGGGGAAGCTAATGATGTTTGTGCCTCCGAGGACGGAACAGCTAAGGTTTATGGAAGTAATCGCCCTAAGGTGATTATTTGTGGCACGGCAAGAGAACAAACAACCCCTCGCATCATTATACAAAAGCCTGAAACGTTTCCTTATAGGGATAGTAAGAAGGTCTCATGGAGTTACAATTGTAACGTGACCATACCAAAAGAGGGGGAACCCAGGAGGGATGTGAATATTGTTACCCGTAGCGGTAAAAATTATGACCCTGTAAATAAAGAAAAAGAGGTCAGCAAAGTGAAAACAAGAATGTACGAGCCTGAAGAGGAAATAGCTAGCAAGCCCGAAGCACCCACAAAGGAGTTTTTTAAGGCATAGTGAATATAATGTAGTGGAACAACTACACAAACAGCCTGCTCGGATATCGATCCTGTCATTGCTCTTAAGCTCGGAAGCCCGTCGAAGCGTACTAATAAAGGTGATGAACAAAACATATGTAGCAAATGACATCTCCGTCAGTAAGCTAAATCGATTGGTCAATAACGTGAGTGCTGATAACTTCATTTTCTTCAACGATGATGAAATACCGACGGGAGGAATAGGTTCCACCAAAGCTTTACACATCACTACCCATTGTAAGCGGTAAACGCTACCTGGAGTACTCATAGACAATGGTTCAGCCTTGAATGTGCTACCGCTAGCTACACTGTAAAGATTGCTAATTGATAGCTCCTACATGAATGGGTGTAATAACATAGTGAGAGCATTTGACGGGACAGAAAGGAAGATAATGAGAAAGATTGAAAAACCTCTTCAAATTGGGCCGAATACATACGAAGTGAATTTTCTAGTAATGAATATTAGGCCCACTTATAACTGTCTGCTGGGAAGACCATGGATCCACTCAGCTGGGGCAGTACCTTCCTCTTTGCACCAGAAAGTGAAGCTAATAAATGAAGAGCTGCTAATCATGATTAATGCTGAGGAGGAAATAATCGCGTCCATAACAAGCGATTCACCCTATGTGGGAATAGACGAGGAGGCTGTGGAATGCTCATTCCGTTCACTAGAGTTTGTCAATGCAACTTTCCTTTCGGAAGGGAGCAAGATACCTGTGCCTACAATATCATCGACCACCAGGATGGGCTTGCAATTAACAGTCGGAAAGGAAGCTATACTTGGGAAAAGACTAAGAAAATACCTCTAAGGAAGAGTTAATGTGCCGATGCTGATAGAAAAGCGGGATCGTTATGGCCTGGGGTACAAGCTGGACGCGAAACAAAAGGGGAAGGAGCTAGAAAAAGGCAAGAAAGAAGGAGGGCCAGGCTGTTTGAAAAGGACATCTCGTGAGAACCCATAGTTTTCCCACACATTTATGAGACTTTCGTCTCAGGAGGGGTGATTAACCAGAAAACAGAGCGGGAAAAGGAGCAAGTGACGATGGGAACCAAAGGGGGCATCGCGAAAAATCTAGGCATTAATGCTATATCAGATGAAGGAAAGGAAGGGAATCCATCAAGAATTGGTCCGTGTGCACCTGAAAGCACCTTGAATAATTGGACCGTGGAGGAACTCCGTGTAATTTTTAAGATTTCCTCAGAGTAATACTCGAAAACACCTATTGCTTTAGGCTCGAAAGCAATATAGATCTTTTTGTAAAAGGGCCCAGGGTCATTATTCAGTTATTTTGAATGAATGTACTTTCCATCTTATATTCTTCTCCATAGTTATTCTTTCATTTCTTAATTCAGCTTAATAAACCATTCGTACATATCTAATAAACAAGATTAATTATTCTTTAATACATACATACTCATACATATACCACATAATCATTCTTTCGTAAATTTATTTTGCTCTTTGGACCTTCCTTTCATCCCTTGACATATCCTCGAATATCAATAATATGAGCAACACTGACGCTAACTTAGAACCTCACTTCGAGCAAGAAACATGTTTGGAAGAGCTTCAGGACCTTGAAGATAATCAAGATTGTAATCTGCCTCCGGATCTGTTAAGAATGATGGAACAGGAAGAAAAATAGATCCTGCCTCATCCAGACCTAGTGGAAGTTATTAATCTGGGGCACGAAGATGAAAAGAAAGAGGTGAAAATTGGGACAAGCATCTCCGTAGAAACCAGAAGGAATTTTATCGAGTTGCTTCAAGAGTACCAAGATATCTTCGCATGGTCTTACCAAGATATGCCCGGCTTGAGCACTGACATTGTGGTGCACAAACTCCATATAAAGGAAGAAAACAGACCCGTGCAGCAAAAACTCCGAAGGAGGAGACCGGATGTGTTGTTAAAAATAAAAGAAGTCAAGAAACAATTCGATGCCGGTTTTCTCCAGGTAGTTAAATACTTTGAATAGGTAGCTAATATAGTCCCTGTTCCTAAAAAGGACGAAAAGGTGGCATGTGAGTGGACTATCGAGATTTAAATAAAGCTAGCCCAAAGGATAATTTCCCCTTACCCCACATCGACACTTTAGTCGATAACACGGCAGGACATTCTCTGTTTTCCTTTATGGATGGTTTCTATAGGTATAATCAGATAAGAATGGACCTTGAGGATATGATCAAAACCATATTTGTCACGCTATGAGGAACATTTTGCTACAAGGTGATGCCCTTCGGACTCAAAAATGCAGGGGCAATTTATCAAAGGGCCATGATGACCCTGTTCCACGACATGATGCATAAGGAGATTGAAGTTTATGTCGATGACATGATTGCGAAATCCCAAACGGAGGAAGAACATGTAAGAATCCTGAGAAAGTTATTTGGAAGGCTAAGGAAATATCAATTAAAGCTAGACCCAGCAAGGTGCACTTTCGGGGCCACATCAAGAAAATTGTTAGGCTTTGTAGTCAGCAAAAGAGGAATTGAAATTGACCAGGATAAAGTCAAAGCCATACAGGAGCTACCACCACCCAGCACGTAAAAAGAAGTTCGATTGTTCTTAGGAAGACTAAATTACATTGCTCGGTTCATTTCACAGTTGACTGAGAAATGCAATCCTATCTTCCGCCTGCTTAGAAAGTGCAACCCGGGTGTATGGGATGATGAATGTCAGGAAACCTTTAACAAGGTCAAAGATTATTTATCCAAAGCTCCCATCTTTGTACCTTCAATTCCTAATAAGCCATTGATCCTGTACTGAACAGTCTTTGAAAATTCCATGGGATGCGTACTAGGCCAACACGATGAATCCGAAAAGAAGGAATGGGCGATATATTATCTCAGCAAGAAATTCACTGATTGCGAGACGGGATATTCGCCAATTGAGAAATTATGTTGTGCACTAGTTTGGACTACACGCAGATTAAGATAATACATGTTATACCATACCACTTGGTTGATCTCGAAATTAGATCCTCTGAAGTACCTGATGGCGTCAGCTGCATTGAAAGGGAGATTGGCTCGATGAAAAATCTTGCTCTCGGAATTCGACATAGTCTACGTCAATCAGAAAGCAGTAAAAGGGAGTGCGATACAGACTTCCTGGCTAGTAGGGCTTTAGAGGACTATGAATCGATAAACTTCGATTTCCTGAATGAAGATTTATTTATATTGCGACTACTGAAGGGACAATCACGGAAGAACAACATTGGAGATTGAATTTTGATGGAGCTTTAAATGCCACAGGTAATGGGGTCGAGGCAGTCTTGGTATCACCAGAAGGAGATCACTACCCTTTCACCAACAAACTTGATTTTGATTGCACAAACAACATGGCTGAATATGAAGCATGTATCTTGGGAATCCGTGCGACCATAGAGCGGGGAATCAAAATTTTGGAGATTTATAGAGACTTCGTACGGTAATCTATCAACTCAAAGGAGAATGAGAAACAAGAGATTCTAAGTTAGTGAATTACCGCAGATTAGTCCTCGAGTTGATCATGGAATTCGATGACATCACATTCCATTATCTCCCACGAGAAGAAAACCAGATGGCCGATGCTCTTGCCACTTTAGCCTCGTTGATTAAGGTAAGTAGGAAAGAAGATGTAAAGCCCATTCAGATGAGTATTTATGAAGCTTCTACTCATTGTTGTGATATTGAGGCAGAGGAAGAAGAAGAAAATGATGATCGCCCATGGTACCAGAATATTCTTCAATTTGTGAGAGATCGAAAGTACCCCGAGCAAGCCTCAAAAAATGAAAAGAGGACGTTAAGAAGACTAGCCAGTAAATACGTCCTAGACGGGGAAATCTTGTACAAGAGGAGAAAAGATCAAGTGTTATTGAGGTGTGTCGACGCAATTGAAGCTAAGAAGATCTTAGAAGAAGTTCACGAAGGCATTTATGGGACACACGCCAATGGTTTCACGATGGCCCTGTAAATAATGAGATTTGGGTATTACTGGTCTACTATGGAGGGCGATTGCATAATTATGCCAAAAAGTTCCATAAGTGCCAGATCTGTGGAGACAAGATTCATTTACCTCCATCACACCTTCATGTCATGACCTCTCCCTGGCCTTTTTCTATGTGGGCATGGATGTTATCGGGCCAATTTCTCCAAAGGCTTCCAATGGCCATAGATTCATCTTTGTGGTGATTGACTACTTTACTAAATGGGTAGAGGCAACCTCATATTCAAATGTTACCAAGTCTGCGGTTAGCAAGTTCCTAAAAAAAGAAATTATTTACTTATACGAGATGCCTGAAAGGATCATATCCGATAATGCCCTGAATTTGAACAATAGTACGATAGTAGAGGTTTGCGAACAGTTCAAAATCAAGCATCATAATTCTTTTCCCTATCGCCTAAAAATGAATGGAGCTGTGGAGGCAGCTAATAAGAACATAAAGAAGATTGTGGCAAAAATGACTTAGACCTACAAAGACTGGCACGAAAAACTACCATTTGGCCTATTTGCCTGCAGAACTTCAGTCAGGACTTCTACTGGGGCAATACTATTCTCATTGGCATACGGTATGGAAGCAGTCTTGCCTATAGAGGTTGAAATACCTTCCCTTCGAGTCTTAACTGAGCTTCAACTAGATGAGGCTGAATGGATCCAAGCTCGATATGATCAGTTGAATCAAATCGAGGAAAAGAGATTAAAAGCCATTCGCCATGGCCAGATGTACCAGAAAAGAATGATGCGAGCTTACGACAAGAAGGTTCGTCCTAGGGAATTCTATGAGGGAGATATAGTTTTGAAAAAGATACTTCCCACACATAAAGATTTCCGTGGGAAATGGATGCCCAATTGGGAAGGATCTTATGTGGCAAAGAAAGCTTTCTCAGGAGGAGCTCTCATCCTAATAGAAATAGACGGCAAGGATCTGTACAACCCCGTCAATTCAGACTCGGTGAAAAAATACTTCACCTAAAAACAAAAGGGGAATTGAGATGAAAACTCGCAAAGGACGTCTCGAAAAAAAAGAAGGGTTTAGGATAAAATCCCGCAAAGGGCATCCTAGAACCAAGGAAATTTTGAGTTGGAAACCCGCAAAGGGCGGCTCAAATCCAAGAACGGGTCAACGAGATGGAGGAAGGTTACAACTTGAAACATCAACAAAGCACTCTAGATCTTTTAGACACACATCTGAGCTAGGAATGATTCTCAAGCAAGTCGGCGCAGAGTAGCTCGTTTTGCGATATCCAGGACAACTAATTATCCTTTATTATATACTTGGCAATTTTCGACTAATGTTGTTTCCTTTGATCCTCTTTTTAATAGAATTTCAAAATACGACTTTGTTTCTGCATAATTTTGTTCAAGCATTTGGCATCTAAATAACGGGTAATGAACTAATGAATCATACAAAAAGTTATGAGCACTATTATGGAATTTTCAAAAGTTACAAAAGTCCGAAACAAGATCACCAATGAGAAGACAAGCTTAAAAATGAGCAGTTCCAAAACAGCCTACAAAAAGATGGAGCAACACATTAAAGACAGAATTTGGACGGGCGACAGATCATGCCGACTTGAATAATAATAAATAAATCTGACATTCATCATACACAATTATACAAGTTAGGAGCATTTAATTTATTCTAATCATGACTTTCTAATTTAGGCCTACATAGAAGCCCATAGAAGCATATTTCACAGGTCACATCCCTGTCACATGGCGAGATGAATCATTAAGATCACCAAGGAAAAGTTGAAGAGGTGCAGGACTCTAATACCTTACCCCGATCACGGGGCAGATTGTGATTATCCACCAACAGCGATGCGGTCATCTTCCTGATGAGATACTGAGAAGTAGACCAAATCAATGAAACGAGGCTCAAAGCGAGCGAATCTTCAAACTCCAGCTTCCTATTGAGATATTGAGAAGCAGGTCGAAGTAATAAAATGGTTAGCTTCCTAATGAGATACTGAGAAGTGGACCAAATTCGTCTTCCTGATGAAATACAGAGAAGCGAATTGAAACAAACGACGCGGTCATCTTCCTGATGAGATACTGAGAAGAAGACCAAATCAAAGCCACGCTCGATGTGAGCAAATCTTCGAACCCCAGCTTCCTGATGAGATACTGAGAAGCAAGTCAAAGTAATAAAATGGTTAGCTTCTTGATGAGATATTGAGAAGTGGATCAAATTCGTCTTCTTGATGAGAAACATAGAAGCGGATTGAAACAAGCGATGCTGTCATCTTCCTGATGAGATACTGAGAAGAAGACCAAATCAAACCTACGCTTGATGAGAGCAAATCTTTGAACCCCAACTTCCTGATGATTTACTGAGAAGCAGGTCGAAGCAATAAAGCGATTAGCTTCCTGATGAGATACAGAGAAGTGAACGAAATCTGTCTTCCTGATGAAATATAGAGAAGTGGATCAAAACAAGTGATGCGGTCATCTTCCTGATGAGATACTGAGAAGAAGGCCAAGTCAATGAAACCAGACTCAAAAGACTACGATGACGAATTCCAGTCTCTTTGAAAATTCAGGAGAATGGAGTGAAATTACAATAGCAAATTTTGTCTTTTTAAAATTGCCTAAGCGCAAGATGGAACCACCAAATCAAAAAGTGGAAAGGTGAATGTAGTGAAGATTGGACAATTGACAAAACAAAAGGTGAACCAGTTGAAGAAAGAGCATCCAAAAGATGAGACCTGAAAAATTGGGCATCCTTTTGGGTCTTTGCTCCATTCCTGTTACACAACAATGAGCAAATAGGGGCAGCTGTTGAAGCTCAATTTATCCAGGCCCAACAGAATTTAAATTTATTTTAAAATTAAATTTATTTTAAGTTTAAATTTACTTAAAATTTAAATTTATTATAAATTTGAGTTAAATTTAAATTTAAATTAATGTCCAAAAATAAATACAAGTGTCCAATTACAAAAACCCAAATTGGGGCCCAATTACAAAATTAACCCAAATTACATCTCTGGCCCAAAGCATGGCAGCAAGTTGCTACCAGCCACCTTCTATCCCAGCCAACCAGGGCCTGCCACGTCAACACCGGCAGTGCCACCACGAGGGTAGTTGCTACCAGCATCTTTAATAATATCATAGAGTATACTAAAGAAGTGGAACCAAGAGGCAGTGTCTAAGCACGAACAGACTATCAGATACACGAATCGACCAAGAACATTCAAGCATTGAAACCGATCAAGTACCATTTAATGCATAATTACTGCCATTGATAGCTCAGCATTTAACCTCTTCGGATTTTCAAATATGCATTAATATATGCATTGAATACCCACTGTTCATCAGTTACATTTTATTTTTCATCTTTATTTTCATTTATTAAATACATTGTTTGTAATAAGTATTAATAATAATAACTGTTTTAATAATAATAATAATAATAATAATAATAATAATAATAATAATAATAATATTACTAACATTAATAATAAACTGTGGTAATAAATGACATTAATAATTGTTAATAATTGTTAATAATAATAAAAAGAAAAAAAAGAAATTCGAATAGACGTATCTGGAACTAAACCATCACCATCGGAGCCATGGACGGAACCCTCCGAGCCACCACCGTCGTCGACCCTCCGATCTTGCTGTTAGTCGCAAAGGGTTCTCCGAACACGATCGATTTGCAAAGAAAAAGTAATACCAAAGAGGCAAGAACAGATTCAGGGATTAAGATTAAAAAAAATCGATTAAAAAGGGAAAATGAGAATTAGTACTTGTTTTTTTTTTTTTTAAATTCACAAAACCCATATCTGAGTTTTCTTGAATATCTTTTTTTTTTTAAATTTGAGACAATTGTTTGGGTTTTGAAATAGAGGGTTTTTTTAAAAAGGAAAAGAAGGATTAAAAACTTATTTTAGATATGAATTTAAATCCAGATATGGCTTTAAAATAAAAAAAAAGGGAAAAAGGAAAGTTATTTTTTACCTTCGACAGAGGCTGACAGGCGAATGGGAGGAGAAGCGACGGTGGAGACGTGGTCAGACCGACGCGTGTGACCAGGCGCGACGACAACGCGGGGTTGCGGACGACGGCGTGTGGTGGCGACGCGCGGGGGTCGACGACGAGATGATCGGCCGGGGTTTGGCCGGCCATGGGAAGGAAGAGAGCTTTTTTGGAAGGGGATTTGTTTTTTTTTTTGAAAGAGGGGAGAAATGTTTTTTTTCACTAAAAATTGCAATTTATAGCACATACAAAACGGTGCTGTTTTGAGCACCCATGTTTGGTGCCAAAACGGCACCGTTTTAAGCCTCTGCCCATGACCCGTTCGACTCAACCCGAACCGTCCCTAGGATCCGCGTGTTTTCGTTGGAGGGTATATTTATGTATTTGGTCCTTCCCAAAAATTCCATTTTTACCCTTAAACTTCCAAAAATTCCATTTTTGACCCCAAAACTTCCAAAAAATTCATTTTTACCCCCGAACTTCCAAAAATTCCATTTTTGACCCCAAAACTTCCAAAAATTCCATTTTTACCCCTGAACCTTCAAAATTTCCATTTTTGACCTCGAAACTTTCAAAATTACCATTTTTTTCTCGGATGTCCAAAAACTCCATTTTTGACCTCGAAACTCTCGAAATTACCCTTTTACCCCCGAATGTCTAAAAAATCCATTTTTAACCTTGAATTTTCCCAAAATTACTATTTTGCCCCCGATAATCCAAAATTACCATTTTCCCCCGAGTATCCAAAAGGTCTAATTTTCAACTCTGATTGCATCAGTCTTCTTTTTCATCAATATTTTCATTTAATTTTAACCAATTATGAACTCGTATTTTGCATTTTTTATATTTTATCATTTTATCTTCTTATTTATCTTACTTCGCGTTATTTAATATCCCCTTATTAACTGCTTATTCATATTAAATTCGCATGTTTGTTTTCAAAATTGCTTTCATAAAAACTTTAAAATCGAGGCAATATTCTTTTATTTCAAGTTTCGAAAATTTGCGCCTTAACTTACTAGGTGCAATTTTTCTTCAAATCGAAATAATCGAATACCCATAATCGAGGCAATGTTTCCTTATCTTCGATTCTGAAAATTTGTGCCTTAACTTACTAGGTGCAACCTTTCCTCTAATCGAGATAATCGAATATCCTTTTCCCAAAATTTAAAAAGTTTTACGAAGGAAAGCTCGTTATTTCTGGATCTCGAAATGTCATGTCCTAACTCACTGGACGTAACTTTCTTCCTCGATCACTTTGAAATAACGGGAATTTCAAACAAACCCGATTTCTTTTAAACTTAACTCATGCATTCAAGGATCGTATTTTAAACTTTATTCGAGCTTCTAAATGTTACAAATTAAGACCCAAAAATAATCAATACGGTACCAATTTTGGCCGTATGAGGGTGCTAATCCTTTCTCATGCGTAACCGACTCCCGAACCTATTTTTTTGGATTTCGAAGACCTACATGTTTTCAAAACGGTTTTTAAAACGTTTTGTGGTGATCCAATCACACCGAATAAAGGATTGGTGGCGACTCCCATTTTCCAGCATTAAAGTAATTTTCGAAACTCGCCATTTTGCGAAAAAGGGATGGTTTCGACAAAGCCCATTGTGAAAAATAGGTTTAAAATACTGTCCAAACCCGACTCAAACTAAAAATGCTAAACCAGAGTCTGACTCGTTCATATTAATTTTTTAGATTATTTTTTATATAAAAATAACTTTTTAAAATACAGTACATCAAATACACTAAAAACACTAAAATAAATTTTTCCCAACAAATTAAAAATATTTAAAAAAGTCTTTATACTTAAATAACATTAAGATGATTGCAACTTAGCAAGCAAATGTCTTTAAAATAGGAACAAAATTAACAATAAAACAAGAGTTGTATAATAATCAAATAATAACAACAAAATAGTAGCAATACAATAGTGAAATTGTAGTAAAACAGCAGCGAAACGATAATGAAACAACAACAAAACAACTTATTCAAGCCAGGCCAAAAAAACCTACCTAAGGTCCAACCCATTTAAAAAATGAACCTTATTTTTTTGTCTAAATCCATTTTTCAGACCTATATTTTTACCTAAACTCCTAACTTTTTCGGCAAGCCTGGGTGATAACCCGTCTCATAATCAAGTCTACTACCTAGTGTCCTTTTTTATTATTTTACTATTCGTGTCATCTTAATCTATTTGTGAATTCTTTTATTCCATTAACAATGAAGAAAATAATATTGTTGAAAAGAACAATCCTCAACTCCTATCAATAATATTAGAAAAATAAATATTGAAATTTAAGGGAGAAAAATACAAACAATCAATTAGGAAATGAAACTAGTAATTTATGTGATTCAGCACACTCGAACTCATGTCTTATGGTAATAATGTTCGTATCAATTTATCTAAAACTCAATCGAATAATAAATTTTAAAATTTTTTAAAATGTTAGTATTTTAGAATTCATAAATTCAAAAGGCAGGTAATTGTAATTGCTTAGTTTAAAAAAATTAGGGTTATTCAGATTTTACAAATTAAAAATATAATTATAAAAGAAAATTAATAATATAGAACATATTCAATGTGGATATAATTAGATTTGTAAAATATTCTAAATATTTTTAATTTTTACTAAAATATATATTAAAATTAGATAAAAATGTTTTTTTGAAGTCGTTTTTATTTTATAATGGACTTAATTCCCCTCTAAAATTTCTCCTAGGTTTCAATTTCTCCGTTATTTTTACCTAAACAGGTAAATTTATTTTAGAATTTTGAAAATTTTGATATAATTATTTAATTATCAATTATTTATTTATATATAAAATTATTAAAATATCTTTTATGTGCAAATTAATTTATATGTTATAAGAGTGTTTTTATTTTTTTATATAATAAATTATAAAAAAATAGTGATATTGAAATTTGGTTTTTATGTAAGGGGAATTCAATTCCTAAGGTCAAGTGGCTTTATAAGCATCGAAAATGAATCGGTGTTATGGTCACGTTTAGGGTGAGTTTAGATGGATGGTGCGGTGCAGTTCGTTTAGTTTATTTTTTGTTTTACGTTACAGTAACGTTATAGTATTTAATTTTACCGTCAACGATATTTTTATATTAATCGCGGATAAACACACAACCGATTTAAATCCACCCTTAAAACTCCTTCAAGCAGCTGACCCTTCCATGAAAACTCGTCCATGGCTACCTAAACTGCATACTTTGACTATTAACCCCCCCCCCCCCCCATGTGACGTCCTCTGATTGATTATCTTAATTATTCCACCAAAATGAATACACATTTACATCTTTCTCTTAATATTGGGTATTGGCCGCAGATTTAGCTCTCTTTCTGCACCTTTCACTTTCATTTCTATATCTCTAAACTCTGAAAACGTTGAAGTTGAATTCTTCCATAACAGTTTTCTCTCTCTATTTTTAAACATAAATAAATTGATCTTCCATCTGTAGATGTGAAGTTGACGTTCTATGCTTGTATTATAAAGAAAGGGGTTCCTCATTTTCACTAAAACAATAACAACGGAGGTTATGTTGATGAAGATGGCAGATGATCATGCTGTCAAGCAAGAGGAACATATTACTCAAGAAGGTTGCTGTCCAGAACCTAGCAAGGTACATACATACAAACCATACATGCATACATACATACATACATATATATATATATTAATTGACCATTTTGAGTTTTAGACTGATATTGGAAACTCATTATCGTCTTCATCAAGCCATGATGAACTTGAAACTGCAAAGGAAGAAAACGAAAGATTGAAGACGATGTTGGAGCAGATCCAGGAGAATTACAAGTCTCTTCAATCACGCTTCTTTGAAATTACTAAACAAGGATCTGCCATTGAAGAAGGTTCAGAAGAACCTGAACTTGTTTCACTTTCACTTGGAAGATCAAGCCCAACTGGTTCCAAGAAAGATGATAAAAAAACAACAATCTGCAGCAAAACTGAAGAAGAAGAAGAAGAAGATGGTCATAATAAAAGCGGTCTAACTCTGGGATTGGACTCTAAATTTCAATGGTCTACTGAGATAGTCTCAAATCCAAGCCATGAAAATAGTTCAGAAGAAGCAAGCAAAGTTCAAAAGAGACCAAGTTCTGGTGAGAACCATGAAGAGGGAGTTGAACAGAAAAGCCAAGTGAAGAGAACTAGGGTTTCTGTAAGAACCAGATGTGATGCACCAACGGTTAGTGTGTATATATATATAATATTGCTGAGTTTTTACAAGCTTTCAAGCGTTTGATTATGGTGGATGTCAATGGACAGATGTATGATGGATGTCAATGGAGGAAATATGGACAGAAATTTTCAAAAGGAAATCCATCTCCTAGGGCTTACTTTCGTTGCACTGTTGCACCAGGCTGTCCTGTAAGAAAACAGGTAGATGTCTCGTTATTTTACTCTTTAAGCTCTCGTGAATATTTATGATAAATGGATTATATTGTCTTTTCTATTAAAAAAAAGAGTCTTATACATAATATCAAAGAATAAATTGATAATTATGTTAAATGTTATCTATTTTCACTCTTAAAAAATTGACTCCTGTATGTCAATAAAAGGGTACACGTCATGTGCAATTGTTTAGTTATTTCATCAGACACAAATTTTTAATAGTGAAAATGGATGAGATTTCTATTAGAAAGGACTAATTTGTTTTTTGATTTAATGTAAAGAGACTAATTTATTTATTTATTTAGTAAAGAAGATAAAATACAATCAGATTCGTATTAACGGGGTTTTTATGACAATTTTACCGATTTATATTATTGATAGTAATTGGTGATATATATATAGGTGCAAAGAAGTTTTGAGGATATGTCCATCTTGGTCACAACTTATGAAGGGAGCCACAACCACCCAATTCCCGTATCAGCCACCAATATGGCGTTCACCACGGCTTCGGCAGCTTCCATGTTGTTATCCGGCTCTTCAACATCTCAACCAGCTTTTCCAACTGAAATCAATGGACTCAATTTCACTAGCAGCCTTCATGGTACTTCAAGATTACCTTCGTATCCAACGATTACTCTAGACCTAACCGGCTCGCCGTCCTCCTCGTCGTCGTTTAATTATTTCAACAGGTTCCCCACCAACTTCCCGGCTACACCCAGATTTCCTTCGACAAATCTCAACTTTTCTTCACCACTAGTATCCAATGAATCATTCACCCAAGAACACTACTTTTACCAACAATCATTGACAGACACGTTAACCAAGGCAATCACATCAGACCCTAGTTTCAGATCATTGATATCTGCTGCCATTTCATCAATGGCTGGCCATAGCAGTGCAAAGCAAGGAGATGGAGCCGATCGAAGAGGTGATAGTTTTAGTCAGAATTTGATGCAGGCGGCCATTATTTCTCAAAGTTTAAATGATTCACCATTACCTGCGTCAAGCTACTTCAAGGGATTTGAATGTTCAAGTTCTCGAATCGGAAGCTCAAATCAGTCGTCTTCATTGTCGTTTTCTAGTTTCAATGCTGCTTCTGCACTTGCTTTTGATAATAAACAAGGAAATAATTAATGGATGATATTGATAAAAGATAGGTTAAAAAATGCAAGTAGTCCCTATACTTTTACAAAATTAAGATTTAGTCCTTGTACTTTAAAACTTAAAAATTAAGTCTTTTTTACTTTTCTGATTTAAATTTCTTTGTCCAATCATTAGAATCATAAGTATTTTCTGTTAAAATCATGATCGACAGAAAATAAACATGAGAAGTTGACAAATTTTGATAAAAATTACCGGCAATAATAATGATTGGACTAGAATTTTTAAATTGAAAAGTAGGAAGATTAAATTTTTAATTTTTTAAATATAGAAACTAAATCTCAAGTTCTATATAAGGACTAACAACATATTTTAACCTAAAAGATATGGTCCTTTGAGATTGTTATACATATTGTTTTGTCAATATTGGGTGTTTATAAATTGTTGATATTTTAATACATATTTTTTTTTTTGGTGAATTATAAGACGAGGGTAAGGCTCGACTCGAACTTAAGTTACACTTAAAACAATGAACACCCTAACCATCAGACCAACGTACGAGATTCGTTATACATAATGTTTTAATGTAGTTGTATGAAATTATTGATTATTTATATAACTCCAAATATGATATGAGATTTAACATTTAGTCTATTTGCTAAGGATGTTTATATTTACATTGTGAGATTTGAATAGCAAAAATTATTTATCAATGATTTACATTTAGAATTTTTTTTCTTATTAAATGAAACAGATTTGGGAAAGAGATTGTAAAAATTTTTAAGGGAAAAGTAACCGAAAATGGTTGGAAGGTATGAATGGTTTAGGGTGGGTTTTGATGGGCAATGCATTTACTTGTGGTTAGTGTAAAAATAACGGTAGCGGTGAGATTAAATATTACAGCGATATTGTAATGTGAGATAAAAAAATGAACTAAACACGCTGCACAGCACGAATAGAAACATGAGATTGAAACTTAAGTGCACGAGCAATTTCTAAAAGATGACAATGCTAGCGTTCAGCCACAACATTTTGTTAAGCTGTGTGAACACAAGAACTTAAATGAATGATACCTAAGGACGAAAAAAATTACATTAAAAAATTGGCTGATACATGAAAGACATTAAAGAGAGTAAAGTTGGGTGAGAATGTAACGAAACCAATGTGGGTAATAGGAGTGGAGTTACCATTCAGAAATTGGACAGTCGATGAACTAGATTCACAAGGAACCAAAGATTCTAAACAACGAATGTCCGATGTCATAAGATTGGCTACTCCAATATCCAAGATCCAATGTTTAGCAGACATATGAGAGAGATTACCTCCCAAGCAGAGTTATAATTTGTTGCTATTGTTTTTGTGTCAAAATCGGAGTTGTTGGAGGAGAAATAGTGGAAGAAGTCTTCAGCCCCATAGCATTATTTGTAGTAAAGAAAGAACTTGACTTGTTTTTGGTGAATTTTTATATAAGATGAAATAGTAACAGGAGAAACAGTGCATTTTATTTAAGTTAAACGGGGCACTTTGATGTTTTAGTGATACGGTGCATTTTAATGTTTAGTATCTTAGTCATCTAGATGCTGATAGCTGTAATGTTAGCCGTTATTTTGTTATTTGTATTTTCCTTAAAATAGGGAGGTGGGTATTGTGGCTGTAAGTTTTGGCCGTTTTCTGAATAGTACTCTCTTCTTCCTCAATTTCTCTCTTTTCTCTCTTGATTCTCTCTACCTTCTTCCTTTATTTTCTTCTATTTTTTGGTTCGATTTTCAGTTTCTATCAAAGGTATCAGAGCTACTGATTCTATGGTCGGGGATGGAGTCACCCCGAGGCTACAAAAAGAGGTTACTAACTTGCAGCAAGAGTTCCAGAAGATGCAAGTCGAAATGTCTCATTTGGATGGTAGGATAGATTCGAGGCTTGAAGCAAGGTTGCAAGGGTTCAAAGAGGATTTCAAGGGTGAGGTCAGGTCTGAACTTAACAACTTGAGATATAAAATTCATGGTTTATTTGAGCAATATCTGAGAAGTCCTGCTGTTTCCAGCAGTGTTGTGGTCTAAGATAAGGGTAAGGGGATCATGGAAAGCTGTCCACAACCATCAGGTGGTGTTTCAACCAAGGAACCTGTAGAAAGTTCTCACCTTTTTGCTACTCAGAATACTCAACATCCACAGATCCAAGATAAGCTCTTAAGGTAGGGATGCCCTCGCTTTGATGAGGCAGATTTTAGAGCTTGGTGGCCTAAGCTAGAATAGTACTTCGAGGCTGAAGCAAGACAGTGATAAAGTGCGCACGGTGATGTTAAATCTGAAAGGAAAAGCTCTCGACTGGCATTACTTTTATGCACAAAAGAGGGGTGGTATACAGACCATTGAGTGGACTGAGTATGCAACTGCTATCCGAGAGAGATTTGGTTCCAGTATATTTGCAAAGCCGATGTCTGAGCTAGTGGCACTTAAACAACAAGGGACCGTGGAGCAATTCCATGAAGAATTTGTAAGTCTCTTGAATCAAATCAACCTGTCAGAACCTTATGCTTTATGTATTTTTACAAGTAGTCTACAAGTAGAAATTGCCCAATTCCTTGATCTATTTTAACCTCAAACACTAGGTGAGGCTTTTCACTTAATCAGAAAGGTTGAATGTTTGTTGAACACTTCTCATAATAAGGGGTTACTAATTAGTTCAGGTCCTATGGTTAAATACACTCCTCCAAATGTTGCCAACTATAATCGACAATTGACAGTGCACCATAACCATGCTCATTCAAATCCTAGTCCCACCACCAACAACAAAAGGCTTTCTAAAGGTATCAGCCCTGCTTTTATGAATGAAAGGAAGCAAAAAGGGCTATGCTTTTGATGTGATGCTAAATACCACATGGGGCATAAGTGTGTGAAAGGACAATTATACCAGGTCCTACTGGATGCTTAGTCTGATGGAGAAATAGAAGAATTTCAAGAATGTAAAGAGAACTTAGAGGATCCTACCATTGAGGAACAAACACCAGCTCAACCTCAAGATCTTGTGGTCTCTTTACATGCCATTAAGGGTTCCCAAGGACCTCACACTATGAGATTTGAAGCTTCTGTGGGAAGTGTCAAGGCCATTGTGCTGGTGGATTCGGGCAACACACACAACTTTATGGATCTTAAGCTAGCCAACAAACTCACTCTTCTAATCTGTTCCCAAGAAAAATTCAAAGTCACAGTGGCTAATGGAAAAAGTATTGTGACTCAAGGTAACTATCAGAATGTTCAATGGAAGTCATGGGGGTTTGAGTTTGTAACTGATTTCATGCTACTGTCTTTTAAGGGTTGTGATATAGTGTTGGGAATTCAGTGGCTGCTATCACTTGGTTTCGTTACATGAAATTTCAGCTCCTTAATTATGCAATTTACTCAGGGAGAATACTTGTACACGTTGAGAGGAATTCAACCTGGTAATATTCAAATTATGACAACAGGTCAGTCAGTAAAAGGAGTTCCTTTGGCTAACCAATTTTTCAGTCCTTGCACCATACTCATGATTCCAACATCACTACTTACCATTAGTACCACACTTTCAGCTATGCCTCAGAAGTTGCAAGAACTGTTGAAAGAATTTGCTGATGTTTTTGGTACTCCTACTAGTCTACCTCCCCTAAGACCCTAAAACCATAAAATTCCCTTACAATATGAGAATGTGGTGGTGAAACTTAAACCCTATAGGTACCCTACTGTGAAGAAAAATGAGACAAAAAATTGTGCAGGAAATGTTGAACATCGGGGTGATTAGAGATAGCACCAGCTCATTTATTTCTCCCATTGTCATGGTAAAGAAGAAGGATGGCAGCTGGAGACTTTGTGTAGATTACAGATAGCTCAATCAATTTATAGTAAAGAACAGATTTCCTATTCCCATTGTGGAAGAACTGCTAGATGAATTATACCATGCCAGGGTTTTCACCAAGTTAGACATCAGATCTGGTTACCACCAAGTCAAAATGTATGAGGATGATATCCACAAAATGACATTTAAGACACACGATAGGCATTATGAGTTCTTCGTAATGCCATTTGGACGCACTAACGCTCCCTCAACATTTTAGGCCTTGATGAATTCTATATTCAAGAACCTATTGAGAAAGTTTGTCTTACTTTTTTTTACGATATTCTCGTTTATTCAGCAAACATGGATGAGCACGTGGTGCATCTTCGAACAGTGTTGAGAATTTTGTTACAACAACAGTTATTTATAAAGAAGAGTAAGTGTTCTTTTGGGACAGTATAGGTAGAGTTTTTGGGGCACGTGATATCCAATGGGACAGTAGCCATGGATAGCAACAAGGTTGAGTGTGTTTCCAAGTGGCCAGTATCATCAAATCTCAAAGACCTTAGGGGTTTTTTGGGACTCACTGGTTACTACAAAAGGTTTATTCAGAACTATGGAATTTTAGCAAGACCCCTCATGAATCTACTCAAGAAGGATGCATGGAAATGGGATGAGGCAACTACAATGGCTTTTCAAAGTTGAAAGAAGTTTTATGTTCTGCTCCAGTTCTGGCTTTACCCAACTTTCAAGCTAAGTTCATGGTTGACATTGATGCTTCTGGTTTGGGAGTAGGAGTTGTTCTTCATCAGCATGGCAAGCCTATAGCTTACTTCAGCAAGGGCCTAGGAGTGAGGCACTAAGCTCTTTCAATATATGAGAAGGAAATGTTAGCGGTCTTATTGGCAGTTAGAAAGTGGCACTCATACTTGATGGGGAGGAATTTTAAAATTAGGACAGATTATCAGAGTTTAAGGTTCCTAACAGCTCAGCAAGCCATTACTTCTTTTCAACAGAAATGGGTAGAAAAAATGTTGGGATATGATTATGAAATCATTTACAAAAAAGGGACTAATAATGCTATTGATAAAGCACTTTCCAAGGTTAAACACAACACTGAGGGACAACTTTGGCAGATGAATTTAGTAACTGTGGTGTCTGAATTGTTGAATCAGGTGAGGCTCTATATCTCACAGATTCCAAGCTGCATAAAATATGTCAAAAGGTTCAGAATCAGCCCTCTTCACACATGAAATATGCTTGGGATGGAAAATTTTTAAGGAGGAAGGGAAAGATTGTGATTGGCAAGGATGAAACCATCAAAAAGTCCATATTCGAACACTTTCATGATAGTTTTATAGAGGGATACTCTAGGATTGCTGCAACCAGGAATAAGATGGCAACTCTTATTTATTGGAAGGGCATGTCTCAAGACATCAAGACATGGATCAAAGAATGCCCCACTTGCCAGAAATGTAAGTATGAAACTGTAGCGAAACTAGGCCTTGCTCAACCACTGCCTATACCTGATAGGGCTTGGTCTTCAGTCAGTATAGACAATATAGAATGACTGCCTAATTTCAAGGGAAAATCAGTGTTATTAGTAATAGTGGCCAGACTTATTAAGTTTGGACATTTCATGGCCCTTTTCCATCCTTATACTGCTATGACAGTAGCTCAAAAGTACCTCAACCATGTTTTCAAGTTACATGGCCTACTTGATTCGATTGTATCTGACAGAGATAAAATCTATGTGAGCCATTTCTAACAAGATCTTTTCAAAAGAGTGGGGACTAAGCGACTCTTTTCTACTGCTTACCACCCTGAAACAGATGGGCAAACAGAGGTACTCAACAGGTGTTTGAAAGGTTATTTAAGGTGCATATCAGGAGAGAGACCTAGAGACTGGCTAATGTGGCTTCCCTTAGCCGAATAGTGGTACAACTCAACTCACCACACGATCATACATTCTACTCCGTATGAAGCCCTGTATGGACAACCACCACCTCATTATATGCCTTACCTGTCAAGAGCCTCACCAGTGTATACGGTGGATAGAACTCTTCAACAAAGAGAAGCAGCTAGAAAAATGGTTCAATTTCATTTGAAATGGGCTTAAGATAGAATAAAACAACAAATAGACAAGCACAGGACCGAGAGACAGTTCAAATAGAGTGATTTAGTCTATCTCAAACTTCAACCCTACAGGTAATATTCAATCAAAAAGAGATGGAATCAGAAGCTAGCTCCCAAGTATTTTGGTCTTTTTCCAGTGGTAGCTCGTGTGGGAAAAGTAGCCTACAGATTGTTGCTTCCACTTGGCTCCAAAGTGCATCTTACCTTCCATGTGTCGCAGCTCAAGAAACATATAGAAACCACCCCTATGCAAAGCAGAGTACCTGTAGTGGATAGCCATGTAGCTTGGTCTAAAGAACTAGTAAGAGTTTTGGATCGAATGATGGTTAAAAGGGGAAATCAAGCGGTTACCGAAGTGTTGATTGGATGGAGCAACACGTTTCCAGAAGATACCACGTGGGAGTCTCTCGACCAGATCAAAGCCAGGTTTCCTTCTTTTGATCCTTGAGGATAAGGATAATTTTCAAGTGGGGAGTAATTGATATAAGATGAAATAGTAACAGGAGAAACGGTGCATTTTATTTAAGTTAAACGGAGCACTTTGATGTTTTAGTGATACGGTGCGTTTTGATGTTTAGTATCTAAGACACCTGGATGTTGACAGCTGTCATGTTAGCCATTATTTTGTTATTTGTATTTTCCTTAAAATAGGGAGGTGGGTACTGTGGTTGTAAGTTTTGGCTGTTTTCTGAATAGTACTCTCTTCTTCCTCAATTTCTCTCTTTTCTCTCTCGGTTCTCTCTACCTTCATCCTCTATTTTCTTTTATTTTTCTGGTTCGATTTTTAGTTTCTATCAAATTTGAAGTCCGATGGATATCTAATCAAGCGGTAACAATTCTCTCATTTGTGGCCCTTGACTTTACAATGATCACAAGGGCCTTGAAACCTCTTCTTGCTCGAACCTACAACTTTGTACCATTAGATGAATACAAAGTCATAGGTTCACTCGAAGCAAAAGTGGAAGAATGCATTTGTTAGATTTCTTCTTGAAGAAGCATTGAGTATGCTTGGTTTAAGAAAGGCAAGGGTTGCTTGAGTAAAACTTGGCTACGAGTTGTTGCATAGGACTCGTTTAAACCTATCAAGAATTGAAATAAATGTTGTTGTTGTAATGACAAGTTGAAAATGGAACCAAGGCATCATACTCATCCCAAAGAAGTTTTAACTTGCTGAAATAAATCGAGGTTGAAGCAATACCTTTCAAAAGTGTCGCTATCTCTCGGTGAAGAAAAAAAAAGCTCAAGAACCATCTACCTTGTTAAACCATTCTTGGAGATCTTTCCAAACAAGGGTTGCACTTGAAGCAAAGACAATGTTTGCTGACAAGTCCCAAAGAGGTTGTAGAGTTGCCGATAGATCATCACAAGAACAAGTACCATCAACAAGGCTTATATTTTTTTTGGCCAAAAGAGCAATACACATCGATCGACTCCACACACTATAATTTTCAATTCCAGTTAGTTGGTGCAAAACCAACAAAGTCCCAGAGTGTCAGAGGGATGGAGGAACAAAGATGGTGAAAGTCGACTATCTCAGGGATGACCATTAAAAGCTGAAACCAGAAGCAGAGAAATGAAACGAACCAAGAAGAGCAACGAACAAAAACCCAAAAATCAAGATGACTATCCAAAAACTTGAAACTGAAAACCTGAATCTAATACCATGTTGAATTGATAATTAGAGGATTATGATGAATAGAACTATACACCTCTGCACTAATACCATTAATTTATTCATTTAGTTGGTACTTAAAATTATATACATATGCACTAACACCATTAATTTGTGTTGATGTGACACTAACAATCAATCACACACTGACACATAGTAGCATCTCATTATAACCCATGACGAACATAAAATAAAAAAATTAAAAATATTTAAATTAATAAAAGAAGTATAATATTTTCATATCAATAATAAACTTGGATAACCATTCAAATCTAGATAATAATTTGTCTAAATTCATTACACATGCATTTTTTATTAATTTTACATATTTAGTTCTTTTTATAAAATATCATGTTTTTATATTATTATTATAAAATTTACAAATTACAAAAATATAAATTAATTAAACAATTATAAAACATTTTTCACATCAAAAATGAAAATGGACAACCATATGTCCAGGTTCATTCTTGATATGTTTTTACAAATTTAATTTTGAAATATATTAATATAAAAATTAAAAAATAAATTTATAAAATATATATAATTAAAAACAGATAAAATGCATAAAATATTTTGAAAATATATAATTTATAAATTTATAGAAAACTTTAAAAAATTCACTTATAATTATATAAAATTGCTAAAAGATAACATCTAAAATGAATCCAGACAATTGTCTAGATTTATTTGAATATGACAAAGATTTGTCCAAGTTCATTCTTGATGTAAAAACTATTTAAAACTTTTTTATAAAGTTACATATTTTTATTTTATATATTTTAAAAAATTTTAAAAATAATAATATAAATAACAATGTATTTTATACAAATTTTAAAATATAAAATTACAACAATCATATCTAGAATGAATCTGAACAATTGTTATTTAAATTCAAATGAATCTAAACAATTATTTATTCCAATTCATTCTTTATATGAAAAGAAATGTACTTTTTTATTAATTTATATATTTTTAAAGATTTATTCAGTTTTTTATTTATGTCTACCATGTGTTATATTGAGAGACTACCATGTGTTCTAATGTGTTTGGTTATCAATATCACATCAACACAAATTAATGGTGTTAATACTAGAGTACTAAAGTATGTGACGGAGTATAAATTCAGATTAACATTTGGATTCAAAAAAAAATCTAACACCACGTAATTTTGAACAAGTTCAAGGACAAACTACATATTAACCCTTTATAAAAATATCAATCTTCTTCCTCGAAAAGTATCATCCATCATCTTTGTCGAAACTTTTTTTTTTGAAAAAAAGTCTCGAATTTTATTTTTAAATTAAAAACAGAGTCGCCACCAATCTTTTTTACTTGGTGTGATTGGATCACTGTAAAATACTTAAGTTTATTTAAACAATAGTTTTGATATTCGAAATGCAAAAAATAGGTTCGGGAGTCGGTTACATGAACATGCCCAAAATTGGTACCTAGTCGATTTTTTAAAGGTCATATTTGTTAAAAATTTGAAAACTCGAATAAAAGTTAAAATACGATCCCTAAATGCATGATTTATTTAATGTTATTTTAAAAATTGAATTTTATGAAGAAATACGCTTTTGTTTCGAATTAATCGGAAAAAAAAAAAGTCATGTCCAAGACATCAGGGCACAACGTTCTCGAATTTTCAAACGTAAAGGTCATTTGTTTAACCAAACATTAAATATTTTTATTTGAAATAGGGTATCCAATTATGTAAGTTCAACGAAAAACCATACCCAAAACGTTAAGGGATAATTTTTCGCATCAATTAAATAAAAAAATATTGTCTTGATTTTTTTTTAAATAATTTAAGGTGCTCGGTTATTTCAAATCGAAGAGAAAAAAACACCTAGTAAATTAAGGCATGATTTCTTCGAATTCCCGAAGATAACAAGCATTCTTGATTTTTATTCCAAACTTTAAATTTTTTTAGAAAAGGGTATTCAATTATTTCGGTTCGAAGAAAAAAACTACACCTAGTAAATTAAGGCACAATTTTTTAAATCCCGAAATAAACAACATTTCCTTGATTTTGAGATAATTAAAAAAATTCATTTTACTAAAATATTTTACAAAGCATGAATAAATATCCATTAAATAAAGACTAAAATTATAACCAATAAATGAATGACATAAAATGGATAAATACATGTAAATAGAATATAAGATAAATAAAATGAAAAATAAATGAAATCTATTAAATTTTAAAAGGATTTTTTTTAAAAAAACATAAAAAGGACTTAAATATAAACAAAATAGAATTTAAAGGTCAATTTTAGAAAATAAAATAGTGGGGGATTAAATTAAAACAAAACAGAAACAGTGATCTAATTTTTAAAAAAATCAAAAGTTTGAAAATAATAAAAAATTAAAACAATTTTAAAAGGGCAGGGACTAAATGGGAAAATTTCCCATTCCCACACGTGTTATTTTCAAAACAGTGGTCAAAGGACCAGATTGAAAACCAAGGAACTTAATGGGAAAAATTAAAAAACAAGAAAAACAAAGAAAAAGGACCAAATCGAATAGGCTTAAAAGGCGAAAGAATATCCCCCTGGTCAAAAACACGCGGACCCTGAGGGTCCGAAATATATCATGCTATTTTCAAATGCATTTATTAATTTTTGCAAATATTTCTATAGGTAAAATAATTTGAGCTTTATTATAAAGACATAATTTAAATAATTTATTAAGAATAGAATTATTAGTTCCTATGTTTCGAAAATATTGAATTGTATCAAGAAGATTGTTTATCTCCTTAAGATCTAAATATCTTATTTCAAAATCATCTCATTCACGATATAAAATAGATTTTAGTAATAAATCATGACATTTTTGCTCTTTAGTTGTTTTTTCAACTAAAAATTGAGATAGTTTAGTAAGAATTCTCCTGAAATTTACTCTTTGTTCAGTAATATGAGTTTTTCATATTTCATTAATAATATTATATATTTTTGGTGGTAAATCAGGATTATAAAAATATTTTACCTCATTCATTTGTTGTGTTTTCAACAAATTTTCTTTCACACAAAATTTTTCTGCTTTTTTAATAACTTTTGCATAACTGGTTTGATATACATAATTTGGATCTTGTGACCAAGGTAAGTAGTTTACCTGTGGTGTATAGGTTTGAGTTTGGACTGGTTGTCCTACTAAAGGGTATGGAACATAATATCCTTGATTAAGATAAATGGTACTTGAGAAAGTATTCTTATAAAATTAGGATAAGGATTTTTTGGATTGAAATCATGTCGCTTTTTGAGAACAGTTGTCCATTCACTGACTTTTTCTAAAGGTTGTTTACCTTTGTCAATAAGGCCTGCTAAGATAATCAGCCATAATATTGTCAGTGCCTTTTACATATGAGACTTCAAAATTAAAAATATAATTTATCTCCAAATGCCATATATTCAATAGTACATATTGGTTTAGATGTACTTGGACTATTGATATTTCCTATAATCCAATCTCTTGTTACAGATAAATCACTTAAATATAATAACTTTGGTTGTATTTCTGTAGTAAATTTATTAGGTTCAAAAAGTTCAATTATTTTATTATTTATTTCTTTTATTTCTACTTCTGTTGTATTAGTATATTCGTTAATAGAAGTCCAACTTATTAGAGGATCTGTAATAGGTATAAAATAATTTAGTTTTACTTTAAATCCTATTACTCCTGTATGTAAATTTGATTGAATTCCTCCAATAACTGATTTTACTGGATTTTCAAATCTTTTGTCTAATAAAACCGCTATTATAGGTATATCATGACCTCTTCTAAATAATGCTTTTAAAGTTATCATTATAATTCTTAAATGTATATGTCTTACTTGAGGATATTTCTTTTTAATCCTCTTAATTTTTTCTTTAAAGAATAATGAGATTTCTATTAATCCTCCTCTTGTGTCTTTAGCAACGGTATTACCACTTATTTTTTCTATATGTTTTTGAGTCCAAATTTTAAATTTTAAATTTTGAAATTTTATATATTTCTTCTTTAGAAATATAATTTTTATTTATTTTTTTATCATTTCGTCAGAAAAGTCTTGCTCTTCTCTAATTAGATTTTCTAATTTTATATCCTATTGTTCAGTTTTAAGAATTTCTTCTAATTGTTTATTAGAACTACTTCCTGTATTAATCATGAATACATATTCTTCATCATCTGTATTAGATTTTGTTTCTAATATTAACTCATATAATATTTCTTCTTCAGGATTTATTTCCTTTTCAAAACATATTTCTAGATTTTCTTCTTCAAGAGTTTTAATCATTTTTTTAGCACTTTTTCCTTTATTAGGACAATTTGGTGCTATATGCCCTACTTCATCACATATAAAACATTTACATATTTGTTTTTTAGTTTTCTTAAGATTCGTTTTTCTAACAAATTTTTTTTTTTATTAAAGTTTTTCTTTTTATTATTCCATGGTTTCCATTTAATAAACTTATATTTTTTATTTTTTCTTTTATTTTTTCTGTAATTATTAGGACGCATTGGTTTACATCCAAATTCTCATTCATTTTCTAAAAATTTTGTACAATGTTGATTACTTAATTTATGCTTGACTTGTTTAGCAGCTTTAGTCTATAAACAATGATTAGTTATTCTTTCTTTTGCAAAATTTATTCTATTGCCTATAGTATCTATAGTTTCAGCATCTATTCCTGATAGTTTACTATATTTTTCTAGATAAGAGTCATATTTTTTTATATAAATCTCATCCCATGGAGGTGGTAATTTATGGAAATATTTGTTTTTCCAAAATTTTATATTTTTATTTTTTAATTTTTGATATTCATGAAGAAATTTTTTAGAAAAGTTTTCTAGATATCTAATATCACATAATTTAATTTTTCATAAAACATAACTAGATATGCTATTTCGATCTTTTTTATCAATATAATCACAAAATTCTATTTTTAGAATTTGAGTTAAGTCTTTTAATACACCTTTAGGAGTTTAAATCTGATTGATTAATTGTTCTTTTTGTTCTTTACCTTTTTCTTATTCTTCTCATCTTCTTAGGAATTGTAAAACATCTCCTTGAAATATTCCTACAAAATAATTTAAAAAATTTTCTTTTGTCCAATTGTTGTTGTTTACAACAATAGTCATTGATTGTGCCCAATATTCTATAGTTTTTTCATAGTCTGATATGGGAATATTTGTTAGATCTAAATATATTCCTCCTTGAGCAACATTTCTTTTATTAAGATCATCTATCCTATGTGGTATAGGTTGATTAGATGATTCGCCTAAATTTTCTGGTTTATTTCATTAGGAACAAAATTTTCAGTATCATCTGTTTGATTACCAAAAATTCTTGTAGTATTATTTATTTGCTCATGTTGTTTATTACAAGATCTTAAAAAGTCATCATTTAAAATATCTGAATTTATTTTCTTTTTTCCTTTAGGATCTTGATCCGTTTGATCAGTTTCCATAGGTTCAGGTTCAGGTATATCTATATTTTCATCTTCATCTGTTGAAGTATTTTTTTCTTCAGATTGATCACTTGTTACTTTTATATCTTCTAAATTTATACTATTACTAGAATTTTCAAAAGTACTACTACTATCTGTTGTGTCATAATTTAACATATAATGATAATTAAATAATATAAATAAATCTTTATGTTGTTCATAAAGTTGTTCAATAAGTTTTAAATATTCTATTCTTTTATATTTATCAGAAGTCTTGGAAAATTTTTCTTTCCAATGTTCTATAAGCTGTTTATAAGATTGAAAATCATATTTTTGTTGATGTGTATAATTTTTCTTATGTTTTTCATTTTTAAAAGATGATTCTTCAGAAGAAATTTCTTCTTCAACTGATAGAGTCAATATTATGTTACTATTACCATAATATAAAGGACCCAAATCTACATCTTGTTCTATATTTTTATCTTCTATTACATGTTCTAACTTATTATTTATTTCTATTAACATATTTTTAGATTCATTATTCAAATCTAACTCAGTTACTATTCCTAAATTATTTACTTGCTGTTCAATTTTATTAACTTTATTATATAACTTATGGAAATATATAGAAGTAATATCTATTAAGCTATTAAAACCTTTACTAATATATGAAATATTATTTTCATTTTTGGAGTCTATATGCATAATATGATTACAAGTTTTATCCTTGTATAAACAATCAATTTCTTCCATAATTTTTTATCTTAGGTACCTAAAGCCGTCTGTTATCGTTATATTCTCTTACTCAAAACACCAATAGTCTCAACACAGAGATAACAAGGCAACAGTAAGACAGAATAACAGATATGTGGGTTTTAAGATAAAACAACCATGAAAGTAACCAGAGTTGAGTATAAATAATAGAACTTACAATAACACTATGATATTATTCCTCCAGAAAACGAAACACTGTCGCTTTGATACCAATTACAGGGGTTTACAGGGATAGCGGAAGTCAAGGAAGTTATAATACAAGAGTATTTTTGAATGGAAAATTTACAGAGAAACTCTAGAGAAAGATAAATAAAAAGGATTTGAATAACTTCGAATGCCTTGTTTAGGCTTCAACTCCCACTTTTATAGGGGATTTTAATAACTCATTTTAATAGTATTTGGAGTCCGCTTCTTCGGATAAACATTACATCCCATCCTTGTTGCCAAATATCTTCCTTGATATTAATACTTTTGCCTAATTTCCTTCTTGGAATTAATGCTTTTCTTTCTTGGAATTAATGCTTTTTTGCCTAATTTCCTTCTTGAAATAAATGTCCTTTTTGGATGCTTGCCATCTGGCCAACTTCTTTGTCTTTTGTAAATGTGGTGGTTTCCTTATGTCCATTTAATTTTCCTGAATATTATCAAGATTCATTTCTTCACTTTCATCTAGATTTAATGACTGATTGAATATTCGAGGTGAATTCCAACTTTCCCATGTGTTTTTGATATCTTCAATAATTTCTGATGGGTAGTCATCAATTTCTATATCAGCTATCTTTTTTAACAGCTGAATAGTTTGTTCGTCTGGCTCATCGTTATGATTTCAATTGCCATAGCAATAGTCGTATGCAAATATCCTTCTTCCGTCTGTCCAGAAGTGATATGTTGTTTTTGTCAAGATTTCATTAGCTTTGACCACAAGATCAACTCCTGCTTGGATTTGATAATAAAGAAAATTATTCTGGCACTTGTCAATGGATTTTGTCAAGTACTCCTTGTCTTCATTTTCTGCTGAGAGTAAAGGTCCTCCAAGCACAATTTTAAAGTCCCATATTTGATATGGCCGATAAAATTTTTCTTTTTCAGCAATACCAATTAGGCTGTGAATATTAATATGAAAATACTTTATATAATCTTGATCTTTGGTTTGCTTGATTAGCATTGTTTTTATAAAAGCTGGAAAATCTTTTGTTAGATGAAAAGAGAGATTGTGTACTGTGAGTTCTTTAACAAAGCCCCATTCAATATTTGTTATATTAAATGGTTCATGATCCAGTCTAAATTTTGTAGTAGGGAATTTTTCTCCCGGAATATTTGTAAAAATAAAATATTGATAAAAATATTCAGAAAAAGATTTTTAAAATATATCCTGTTGTTTGCAGATGCATTTATTAATTTTTGCAAATATTTCTATAGGTAAAATAAATTGAGCTTTATTATAAAGACATAATTTAAATAATTTATTAAGAATAGAATTATTAGTTTCTATGTTTCAAAAATATTGAACTGTATCAAGAAGATTGTTTATCTCCTTAAGATCTAAATATCCTATTTCAAAATCATCTTATTCACGATGTCGAAACCATCCCGTTTTTGGAAAACGACGTGTTTCGAAAATTATTTTAAAATCGAAATGGGAGTCGCCACCAATCCTTTATTCGGTGTGATTGGATCACCACAAAACTTTTTTTTTTATTTTTAAAAAACCGTTTTGAAAACATGTTAGCCTTCGAAATCCAAAAAAGCAGGTTCGAGAGTCGGTTACGTATGAGGAAGGATTAGCACCCTCATACGCCCAAAATTGGTACCATGTTGATTATTTTCGGGTCTTAATTTGTAACATTTAAAAGCTCGAATAAAGTTTAAAATACGATCCTCGAATGCATGAGTTAAGTTTAAAAGAAATCAGGTTTGTTTGGAAATCTCGCTTATTTCAAAGTGATCGAGGAAGAAAGTTACGTCCAGTGAGTTAGGACACGACATTTCAAGATCCAGAAATAATGAGCTTTCCTTCGTAAAACTTTTTAAATTTGGGAAAGGATGTTCGATTATCTCGATTTGAGGAAAAGGTTACACCTAGTAAGTTAAGGCACAAATTTTCAGAATCGAAGATAAGGATACATTGCCTCGATTAAGGGTATTTGATTATTTCAATTTGAAGAAAAATTGCACCTAGTAAGTTAAGGCGCAAATTTTCGAAACTCGAAATAACAGAACATTGCCTTGATTTTAAAGTTTTTTTTTATGAAAACAATTTTGAAAACAAACATGCGAGTTAAATATGAATAAGCAGTTAATAATGAATGTTAAATAACGCGAAGTAAGATAAATAAGGAGGTAAATGATATGAAAAAAAATCGAAAATGCAAAATACGAGTGCATAATAATTGAAAATAAATGCAAATATTGATGATAAAGAAAAATGACACGATCGGGTTTGAAAATGAGACTTTTCGGATACTCGAGGGTAAAATGGTAATTTTGGATTCTTGGGGCAAAATGGTAATTTTGGAAAATTTAGGGTTTAAAAAAATGGAATTTTTAGATATTCGAGGGTAAAAGGGTAATTTTGAGAGTTTTTAGGTTGAAAATGGATATTTTGGAGGTTCGAGGGTAAAAATGGTATTTTTGGAAGTTTCAAGCGTAAAAATAGTATTTTTGGAAGTTTCGGGGTCAAAAATGGGATTTTTTGAAGTTTTGGGTTAAAAATGGGATTTTTGGAATTTTCGGGGGTAAAAATGGGATTTTTGGAATTTTCGGAAACCTCCAAGGCAATAAAACCAAAAAAAGGTGACATGTGGCAGCCCCTTAGGCATCCTGAAGTTAGAGGAACAATTTGGAAACCATGAAAAATTTACGGGTCAATTTTGTAATTAAACAGGACTTGATTTAAGGATTAAATTAAAATAAATCAAAAATAAGAGGGACCATCAGCGTAAATAAGGCAGAATAGTGACACGTGACAGCCTTTGGTGCTTTCAAAAGGTCAAAGGATTAAATTGAAAAGTATTAAAAATTATTGGGCCAAATTAAAATTAATTAAAAGTACAGGAAGGACCTGATTGAAAATTTGAGAAAAAGCAGAAGGACCGAATGCATAAATATACCTTTCAACGAAAACACGCGGATCCTAGGGACGGTTCGGGTCGGGTCGGATGGGTCATGGGCAGAGGCTTTAAAACAGTGTCATTTTGGGGCTGAAACTCAGCCCTCAGAACGGCACCGTTTCAAAGGCTTATAAAAGACATGCCTTAGCCCTTTTTTTCATTTCCCTTCTCCCCTTTAAAAAAAACAGAATTCTCTCCTAAAAAACCTCTCTCCCCCTCCATGGCCGGCCAAACTCCGACCGGTCAGTTCGATCGTCATCCGTCGCGCGTAGCCGTCGTCCGCAGCCGCGCGTCATCGCACGTCGTCACCGCGTCTAGTCACGTGTGTCGGTCAGACCACGTCCGTCGTCGTTGCTGGTCCTTACGTGCCGGCCAGCCACCGTCGAAGGTAAAAATCCTTTCTTTTTCCTTTTGTTTTCTAAAATCCAAATCTGGATTTTTAGTCCAGATCTTAACGTTAATTCATCCCTTTTTTTTTAAAAAAAAACACTTTTAAACTTTCCTTTTGAAACCCATTTCTTTTATTCCTTTGTTTTCGATTCTGTTAACCCCCGTTTTCTTAAAAAAATAAAACCTGATTCTCTGTTTCTTCGTAGATCTATATTTAACAGGGTACGGACGGTGTCGGGCGGGGCTTCAGCGGAGGCTCCGACGCAAGCTCCGGCGACGGCAACGCGGATCAGGAGAGTGACTTCTGACCTTTTGTTTTCCTTTTTTATTATTAATGATTAATATTATTATTATTATTATTATTAATGAGGCAGTTATTACTTCTTATTATTATTATTATTATTATTATTATTATTATTATTATACTTATGAGCATTGAATACTACAAAATAGATGTTGGCAAACAATAATAAAGGCTTAATAAATTATATACATCAACCTATACCGAATATAGACGGTTACTTTTGATACATGCAGGATGATAAATAAGCAATAAGTGTATATGCTTTTAAAAATTAATACCTTGCTAACACTGAATCTGAGATTGTTTGGTATTCTGCTCACAGTTTGATATCGATTGCTTTGTGTTTTCTGATTTTCAAAAGCTAACTGTTCTATATTGATCCCTTCGAAAAAATCCCCTTACAAAATGTTTGAATCTAGTTTTATAACCAAACTTACAATGATGATTATTTGTTTTTTGCAATTAAATGTACATCTAATCTCTTTTTTTTGCAGGTTCGGCTATGGCAATGGCGGTTGAAGCAGCTAGTGGCAGTGCAAGTTGAGGTGGTGGCAAGTTGTCGATGACGTGGTGGCCCCTGGTTGGCTGAGGCGGAGGCAGCAGCAGTAACACTTAGCAGATTAGGGTTAGGCTAGTTTGGGTTGAGTGTGATGGGTCAAGGGTTTGGGCTTGTATTTTGGGTCCTTTGTAATTGGGTGTAATTGGGTCATTGGGCTAGTCCTTGGGCCCTTTGTAATTTGGACATTTTTAATTGGACTTGATTTAAATAGATTTAAATTTTAAATTTATAATAAATTTAAATTTTATGTAAATTTAAACTTGTGATAAATTTAATTTTAAAATAAATTTAAATCTTTGTTGGGCCCGAACAAATTGGGCTTCAACAGCTGCCCCTCTTTGCTCGTTGACGTGTAACAGGAACGGGGCAAAGACCCAAAAGAATGCCCAATTTTGTTAGGTCTCATTTTTTTACGTTCTTTCTTCAATTGGTTCGCCCTTCATTTTCTTGACTGTTTGATTTTGCCGCATCCACCTCTTCATCTTATTCATCATGACTCCGTCTTGCCCTAAGGTAATCTTCAAAAAGACAAAATTTGCTACTGTGATTTCACTCCATTCCCTTTAAGGGGTTTGGAATTCATCACCGTAGGCCTTCTTCTCAGTATCTTATCAGGAAGACGACCATATCACTTGCTTTGATCCACTTTTCTGTGCTTCATCAAGAAGATGCTTTTGGTTTACTTCCCCGTATTTCATCAGGAAGCTAATTCGTTCTATTATTTCGACCTGCTTCTCAGTATCTCATCAGGAAGCTGGGGTTCGAAGATTTGCTCGAATTGAGTAGGGGTTTGATTTGGTCTTCTTCTCAGTATCTCATTGGGAAGATGACCGCGTCGTTTGTTTCAGTTCGCTTCTTTGTATCTCATCAGGAAGACGAATTTGGTCCACTTCTTCATATCTCATCAAGAAGCTAACCTTTTACTGCTTCGACCTGCTTCTCGGTGTCTCATCCGGAAGCTGGGGTTCGAAGATTTGCTCACATCGAGCGTGGGTTTGACATGGTCTTCTTCTCAGTATCTCATCAGAAATATGATCGCGTCATTTGTTTCAATCCGCTTCTCTGTACCTCATCAGGAAAACGAATTTGGTCCACTTCTCAGTATCTCATCAGGAAGCTAACCTTTTATTGCTTTGACCTGCTTCTCGGTGTCTCATCCGGAAGTTGGGGTTCGAAGATTTGCTCACATCGAGCGTGGGTTTGACTTGGTCTTCTTCTCAATAACTCATCAGGAAGATGACCACGTCATTTGTTTCAATTCGCTTCTCTGTACCTCATCAGGAAAACGAATTTGGTCCACTTCTCAGTATCTCATCAGGAAGTTAACCTTTTATTACTTCTACCTGCTTCTTGGTGTCTCATCCGGAAGCTGGGGTTCGAAGATTTTCTCACATCGAGCGTGGGTTTGACTTGGTCTTCTTCTCAGTATCTCATCAGGAAGATGACCGTGTCGTTTGTTTCAATCCGCTTCTCTGTATCTCATCAGGAAGCTAACCATTTTATTGCTTCGACTTGCTTCTCAGTATCTCATCAGGAAGCTGGGGTTCGAAGATTTGCTCGCTTTAAGCCTCGTTTCATTGATTTGTTCTTCTTCTCAGTATCTTATCAGGAAGATGACCGCATCGCTGTTTGTGGATGGTCGCAATCTACCCCGTGATCGAGGTAAGGTTTTAGATTCCTAGATCTCTTCAACTTTTCCTTAGTGGTCTTAATGATTCATCTTGCCATGTGACGAGGATGTGATCTGTGAAATATGTTTCTATGGGCCTCTATGCAGGCCTAAATTAGAAAGTTATGATTAGAATGAATTAAATGCTCCTAACTTGTATAAATGTGTATGATGAATTTCAGGCTTATTTATTATTATTCAGGTCGGCATGGTTTGTCGCCCGTCCAAATTCTGTCCTTGATGTGTTGCTCCATTTTTTTCTAGGTTGTTCTGGAACTGCTTGTTTTTAAGTTTGTCTTCCCATGGGTGGTCTTGTTTCAAGCTTCTTGTAATTTCTGAAAACTCTAGAATAATGCTCATAACTTTTTTGTATGATTTATTAGTTCATTACCCGTTATTTAGATGCAAAATGCTTGGACAAAATTGTGCAGAAACAAAGTCGTATTTCGAAAATTCTATTAAAAATAGGATCAAAGGAATCAATCATTAGTTGAAAATTGCCAAGTATACAATAAAGAATAATTAGCTGCCCCAGATATCGTAAAATGAGCTACTCTGCGTCCACTTGCTTGAGAATCATTCCTAGCTCAGATGTATGTCTAGAAGATCTAGAGTGCTTTGTTGATGTTTCAAGTTGTAACCTTCCTCCATCTCGTCGACCCGTTCTTGGATCTGAGCCGCCCTTTGCGGGTTTTCAACTCAAAATTTCCTTGGTTCCAGGATGCCCTTTGCGGGTTTTCATCCTGAACCCCTTTTTTTTGCGAGTTTTCATCTCAATTCCCCTTTTGTTTTTAGGCGAAGTATTTTTTTCACCGAGTCTGAATTGACAGGGTTGTACAGATCTTTGTCGTCCATTTCTGTTAGGATGAGGGCTCCTCTTGAGAAAGCTTTCTTTACCACATAAGGTCCTTCCCAATTGGGCATCCATTTTCCACGAAAATCATTATGTGTGGGAAGTACCTTTTTTAAAACTAGATCTCCCTCATAGAATTCCCTGGGACAAACCTTTTTGTCGTAAGCTCGCATCATTCTTTTCTGGTACATCTGGCCATGGTGAATGGCTTTTAATCTCTTTTCCTTGATTAAATTCAACTGATTATATCGAGCTTGGATCCATTCGACCTCATCTAGTTGAAGCTCGATTAAGACTCGGAGGGAAGGTATTTCAACCTCAATAGGCAAGATTGTTTCCATACCATATGCCAATGAGAATAGTGTTGCCTCAGTAGAAGTCCTGATTGAAGTTCTGTAGGCAAAGAGGGCAAAGGGTAATTTTTCGTGCTAGTCTTTATAAGTCTCAGTCATTTTTGCCACGATCTTTTTGATGTTCTTATTAGCTGCCTCCACAGCTCCATTCATTTTTGGGCGATAGGGAGAAGAATTATGATGCTTGATTTTAAACTGTTCGCAAACTTCTGCTATCGTGCTATTGTTCAAATTCAGGGTATTATCGGATATGATCCTTTCAGGCATCCCGTATCGGTAAATAATTTCTTTTTTCAGGAACTTTCTAACCGCAGACTTGGTAATATTTGCATATAAGGTTGCCTCTACTCATTTAGTGAAGTAATCAATCACCACAAAGATGAATCTATGGCCATTGGATGCCTTTGGAGAAATTGACCCGATGACATCCATGCCCCACATAGAAAAAGGCCAGGGGGAGGTCATGACATGCAGGTGTAATGGAGGTATGTGAATCTTATCTCCATAGATCTGGAACTTATAGCACTTCTTGGCATAATTGATGCAATCGCCCTCTATAGTAGACTAATAATACCCAAATCTCATTATTTACCGGGCCATCGTGAAACCGTTGGCGTGTGTCCTACAAATGCCTTCGTGAACTTCTTCTAAGATCTTCTTGGCTTCAATTGCGTCAACACATCTTAGCAACACTTGATTTTTTCTCCTCTTATACAATATTTCCCCATCTAGGACATATTCACTGGTCAGTCTTCTTAATGTCCTCTTTTCATTTTCTGAGGCTTGCTCAGGGTATTTTCGATCTCTTACAAATTGAAGAATATTCTGGTACCATGGGCAATCATCCTTTTCTTCTTCTTCCTATGCCTCAATATAACAACAATGAGCAGGAGCTTCATAAATACTCATCTGAATGGGCTTTACATCTTCTTCTTACTCACCTTAATCATCGAGGCTAAAGTGGCAAGTGCATCGACCATCTGGTTTTTTTCTCATAGGAGATAATGGAATGTGACGTCATCGAACCCGTGATCAACTCGAGGACCAATATGCGGTAATCCACTAGCTTAGAATCCCTTGTTTCCCATTCTCTTTTTAGTTGATAGATTACCAGTGCAAAGTCTCCATAAATCTCCAGAATTTTGATTCCCTGCTCTATGGCAGCACGGATTCCCAAGATACATGCTTCGTATTCAGCCATGTTGTTGTGCAGTTAAAATCAAGTTTGTTGGTGAAAGGGTAGTGATCTCCTTCTGGAGATACCAAGACTGCCTCAACCCCATTACCTGTGGCATTTGAAGCTCCATCAAAATTCAATTTCCAAGGTCATTCTACCGTGATTGCCCCTTCAATGATTGCAATATACATTAAATCTTCATTCGGGAAATCGAAGTTTATCGGCTCATAGTCCTCTAAAGCCCTATTGGCCAAGAAGTCTGCTATCGCACTCCCTTTTACTACTTTCTGATTGACGTAGACTATGTTGAATTCTGAGAGCAAGATTTTTCATCGAGCCAATCTTCCATTCAATACAGCTAACTCCATCAGGTACTTCAGAGGATCTAATTTCGAGATTAACCAAGTGGTATGGAATAACATGTATTGTCTTAATCTGCGTGTAGTCCAAACTAGCGCACAACATAATTTTCCAATTGGCAAATATCGCGTCTCACAATCAGTGAATTTCTTGCTGAGATAATATATCGCCCTTTCCTTCTTTTCGGATTCATCGTGTTGGCCTAGTACGCATCCCATGGAATTTTTAAAGACTGTCAAGTATAAGATCAATGGCTTATTAGGAATTGAAGGTACCAATATGGGAGCTTTGGATAAATAATCTTTGACCTTGTTAAAGGTTTCCTGACATTCATCATCCCATACACCCGGGTTGCACTTTCTAAGCAAGCGGAAGATAGGATCACATTTCTCAGTCAACTGTGAAATGAACCAAGCAATGTAATTTAGTCTTCCTAAGAACCCTCGAACTTTTTTTTGCGTGCTGGGTGGTGGTAGCTCCTGTATGGCTTTGACTTTATCCGAGTCAATTTCAATTCCTATTTTGCTGACTACAAAGCCTAACAATTTTCCTGATGTGGCCCCAAAAGTGCACTTTGTTGGGTTCAACTTTAATTGATATTTCCTTAGCCTTCCAAATAACTTTCTCAGGATTCTTACATGTTCTTCCTCCGTTTGGGATTTCGCAATCCGTTTGGGATTTCGTAATCATGTCATCGACGAAAACTTCAATCTCCTTATGCATCATGTCATGGAACAGGGTCACCATGGCCTTTTGATAAGTTGCCCCTGCATTTTTTAGTCCAAAGGGCATCACCTTGTAGCAAAATGTTCCCCATAGCGTGATGAATATAGTTTTAATCATATTCTCAGGGTCCATCCTTATCTGATTATACCCAGAGAAGCCATTCATAAAGGAAAACAAAGAATGTCCTGTCGTGTTATCGACTAGAGTGTCGATGTGGGGCAAAGGGAAATTATCCTTTGGGCTAGCTTTATTTAAATCTCGATAGTCCACACACATGTGCACCTTTCCGTATTTTTTAGGAACGGGGACTATATTAGCTACTCATTCAGAGTATTTAACTACCTGGAGAAAACCGGCATCAAATTGTTTTTGACTTCTTCTTTTATTTTTAACAACACATTCGGTCTCATTCTTCGGAGTTTTTGCTGCACGGGTCTACTTTCTTCCTTTATAGGAAGTTTGTGCACCACAATGTCAGTGCTCAAGCCAATCATATCTTGGTATGACCATGCGAAGATATCTTGGTATTCCTGAAGCAACTTGATAAGATTCCTTCTGCTTTCTTCGGAGATGCTTGTCCCAATTTTCACCTCTTTCTTTTCATCTTCTTGACCCAAATTAATAACTTCCACTGGGTCCGAATGAGGCAGGATCTGTTTTTCTTTCTATTCCATCATTCTTAACAGATCCGAAGGCAGATTACAATCTTGATTATCTTCAAGGTCCTGAAGCTCTTCCAAACACAAATCTTGCTCGAAGTGAGGTTCTAAGTTAGCGTCAGGGTTGCTCATATTATTGATATTCGAGGATCTGTCAAGGGATGAAAGGAAGGTCCAAAAAGCAAAATAAATTTACGAAAGAATGATTATGTGGTATGTATGAGTATGTATGTATTAAAGAATAATTAATCTTGTTTATTGGATATGTACGAATGGTTTATTAAGCTGAATTAAGAAATGAAAGAATAATTATGGAGAAGAATATAAGATGGAAAGTGCACTTCATTCAAAATAACTTAATAATAACCATGGGCCCTTTTACAAAAAGATCCATATTGCTTTCGAGCCTAAAGCAATAGGTGTTTTCGAGCATTACTCTGAGGAAATCTTAAAAATTACAGGGAGTTCATCCATGATCCAATTATTCAAGGTGCTTCCAGATGCACACGGACCAATTCTTGATGGATTCCCTTCCTTTCCTTTATCTGATAAAGCATTAATGCCTAGATCTTTTATGATGCCCTCTTTGGTTCCAATATTCACTCGCTCTTTTTCTTGCTGGTTGATCACCCCTCCTGAGACGAAAGTCTCATAGATGTGCGGAAAGACCATGGGTTCCCACGAGATGTCTCTTTCAGACAGTCTGGCCCTCCTTCTTTCTTGCATTTTCTCAAACTCCTTCCTCTTTTGTCTCGCGTCTTGCTTGTACCGCAGGCCATAACGATCCCGTTTTTCTATCAGTATCGGCACATTAACTCTTCCTTGAAGGTATTTTCCTAATCCTTTCCCAGGTATAGCTCCCTTTCCAACTGTTAATTGCAAGCTCATCCTGGTGGTCGATGATATTGTAGGCACAGGTATCTTTCTCCCTTCCGAAATGAAGGTTGTATTGACAAAATCTAGTGAGCGGAACAAGCATTCCACAGCCTCTTTGTCTATTCCCACGTAGGGTGAATCGCTCGTTATGGACGCGATTATTTCCTCCTCAGCATTAATCGTGATTAGCAGCCCTTCATTTATTAGCTTCACTTTTCTGGTGTAAAGAGGAAGGTACTGCCCCAGCTGAGTGGATCCACGATCTTCCCAGCAGATAGTTATAAGTGGGCCTGATATCCATCACTAGAAAATCCACATCGTATGTATTCGGCCCAATTTGAAGAGGTATTTCAATCTTTCCCATCACCTTCCTTTCTATCCCGTCAAATGCTCTCACTATGTTATTACATCCTTTCATGTGAGAGCTATCAATTGGCAATCTTTGCAGTGTAGCTAATGGTAGCACATTCAGTGGATCCACGGTCTTCCCAGCAGATAGTTATAAGTGGGCCTGATATCCATCACTAGAAAATTCACATCGTATGTATTCGGCCCAATTTGAAGAGGTATTTCAATCTTTCCCATCACCTTCCTTTATATCCCGTCAAATGCTCTCACTATGTTATTACATCCTTCCATGTGAGAGCTATCAATTGGCAATCTTTGCAGTGTAGCTAACGGTAGCACATTCAGGGCTGAACCATTGTCTATGAGTACTCCAAGTAGTGTATACCCTTTACAACGGGTAGTGATATGTAAAGCCTTGGTAGACCCTATTCCTCCCGTCGGTATTTCATCATCGCTGAAGAAAATGAAGTTATCAGCACTCACGTTATTGACCAATCGATCTAGCTTGCTGACAGATATGTCATTTGCTACATATGTTTCGTTCAGCACCTTCATTAGTGCGATTCGATAGGCTTCCGAGCTTAAGAGCAATGACAAGATCGATATCCGAGCAGGCTGTTTGTGTAGTGTTTTACTACACTATATTCACTATGCCTTAAAAACTTTAAAAACTCCTTTGCCTTTTTCTCGGATACAGGCTCGTTCGTGGGTGCTTCGGGCTTGCTAGTTATTTATTTCTCAGGCTCACACATTCTTGTCTTCCCTTTACTGACCTCTTTTTCTTTATTTACAAGGTCATAATTTTTACCGCTACGGGTAACAAGATTCACGTCCTTCCTCGATTCCCCCTCTCTTGGTATGGTCACATTACAATTGTAACTCCATGGGACCTTCTTACTATCCCTGTAAGGAAACACTACAGGCTTTTGTATGATGATGCGAGGGGTTGCCTGTTCTCTTGTCGTGCCACAAATAATCACCATGGGGCGATTGCTTCCATAAGCCTTAGCTGTTCCGTCTTCGGAGGCACAAACATCATTAGCTTCCCCTCCTTCTTCAAAAAATTCTAGCTCTCGATTGTCCATTAACATCTGGACCACGGCTTTGAACTTGACGCAGCTTTGAATTTCATGCCCCTTAACTGCATGAGACTCGCAATGGTTATCATCCCCGATTATCATACACTTTTTATCCTTCACGATTATCCCTTCTTTGACCATCTCTTGCCATACCCACCGTAGTGGAAACTTAATTTCTTCAACAATTCTCTTAATTTTTCGAGCTCCTTCTTACAGCAAAGCATTCACCCCTTGCTCTGGGTGATTAGGCAGAGGATTCCTAGCTATATTAGGCTTTGCAAGCTCTTCTAACTTTACAACTCCATGCTCTATGAGTTCTTCGACTCGTCTTTTAAAAGCATGGCAGTTTTCGATCGAATGTCTTTTTGCCCCTGTATGGTAATGAGCATTCACATCCTACCAAGCCGAGAATAGGGGTTTATATGGTCTTACACGCTGAGGAGCTACCTCATGCGTGTCATATAGTATCTTGTAGAGTTCTCCGTATGACATCAGAAGGGGAGTGTATTGAACTCTTCCTCTATTTGGCCTGATGCCCGGTTCCTGCCGCGGGGCATTTTGGTAATTATCCATTGGAGCTTTGGGCTGACCTGTCACGAAGGGTTTGGTGTAGCTAGGTCTGTATACGTTTGCATTGTTGACCTCATTATCCCTCTTTCTGAGGGCAGGTATTTTAGGGCTTTCTCCAGTTTCAATCTTGTCAGCCTTGATCGTATTTTCGATCATCTCTCTCGATATGACCATATCAGAGAAACTCTTGGTGGCATTTCCCAACAAGTGATTCAGGTATAGAGCTTTGAGGGTGTTGACAAATAACATTGTTGTCTCTTTTTCTGTTAGTGGTGGCTGTACTTAGGTTGTCACCTCGCGCCATCTTTGCGCATATGTTCTAAAGTTCTCGTTCGACTTCTTCTCCATATTCTGCAATGTAAGCCGATCATGAGCTATTTCGATCACACGACCGTATTGCTTTAAGAAAGCCTATGCCAAATCCTTCCATGAATAGATCTTTGATCGGCTCAATTGATTGTATCATCTGATTGTCGACCCGGTCAGGCTGTCTTGAAAGCAATGAATTAACAATTGGTCATTATACACGTGCCCTACCATCCTTCTGCAGAACATGGTCAAATGGGCTTCAGGGCAGCTCGTCCCGTTATATTTTTCAAATTCTGGAACCTTGAATTTGGAAGGGAGAACCAAATCCGGAACCAGACTTAATTCTTTGGCATCTACCTCATAGGAAATTTCAATTCCTTGCATCGCGTCGATTTTCTCCTCTAATCGCCTGTATTTTTCCTCTATTTGTCTGGGAAGATCCTCTCATATCATCTCGTCAAAGTCCGGGACACCCAGATTCACAACATTATCTTCTGGGTTTGACCCGGATCCAATTAGATAATTGATTGGTCTCGACGTGCATGTGGCCTGTTGTTGTGCCCTTATAGTAATTGTGGGCTCTCGTGTCGGTATTTCATGTGAAGTCGGGTTATGGCGAGGTGTAAAGCCTGGGGGGACCATTGGGTCCTCTTCTTCCTCAATTGCAAGGCTCTTTTCTTTATCGATCATGCTTTGTTTTACTTGCGTTAATTCATTCATTAGGCTCTTTTGTACCTCCATGAATTGACTTTTCATCTCTCTACACATAATGGTCATCTACTCTTGGATGCGCTCTTGCATCTGGTCTTGTAATTCTTTTTGGATTTGTTCAAGTCTTTGCTCTATAGCCTTAGTTTTCTTTCGGGTATTATAGCGATGTGAGTTTTCAATGATTACTGATGCAGCTGGTTGGTAAGTTTTTAATAAGTTAGGATCCTTATGCAGAAATATGCAAAAATGTGATGCGAATAAGATGCATGTATGCAAGAGAAAGGTATTGACTTATAATTCATTTTCCATTTAGAAAACTTCATTTGGATAACAAGTTCCTTAACATAAAGCAAATTACATAAACGATTTTGCTTTGATGCTCAGAGCCTTGACTTTCTTAAGGAGGCCTGATAGCTTTTGACCTCGTTCCGTCTTCGTCTCATACTGTATGCTTAGCTTTTTTGCTTCAACTGCCAGTGTTTGCACATGATCAGCTACTCCGCGGATTTGATTTAAGGCCTCACCTATAACATAATCCCTCTCTCTGACTTCTTTTTGGGTTTGCTGAATACGCCAATCATTTATCTTCAACGTCCTTTCCAAAATCTCAGTTTGTATTTCACTATTCTGCAAATAGGCTTCTAATTCCTCGACCCTCTTATTCAGTCTCTCGATCTCAGCTCGACTTTCAACTCCATTACTGAATTTCGACTACGATGCCTGTACAAGGATTCCTCCAATTCTCCTACTCGAGCTTTTAATTCAGTCACTTCGACTTGGCTTTTTAGAATGCTACTCTTTATATCATTTTCCTGAACTTGGGCGTCTTGAAATTTATTTTTCCAATGACTTGTTTTATTTTTCTCTTCGTAGATTTCCTGCTACCATTTCTCTGACGTCTTACCCAAACCGACAGTTCTCATTGACAATCGAAGCTTTTTATAGTCCTTTTTTAGGCTGCTAAGATCTTCTTCAGCCTTATTCTTCCCTTTTCTCAGTTTTTTCGCTTCTAGCTTCTGAACATCAACGTCCAATCCTAAAAGCACTTTTTCTTCTTCCAATTTTTCTATTATCTTCTCCATGTCAACATTTTTCTTTTCGAAATCTTGTTTAATTATTTCTAATTCAGTCGGGACAACCTGCAAGTATTCTTCAATTGGGCAGACAATCTTCGGGTTTGGCACAGGAATATTGTCGTTGATCCTTCTATTTCTCCACCAATCATATTCTGCAGTTATCATGGGATTGGCACCGAATGCTTTCATTTTTCGAACTTGGTTCCATGCATTTGAGATTTCTCAAATCCTTTTCTTATTATTTTCTCCCCGGTACGCGAATTCACACTGAGCTAACCTCTAAGCCGCGGGTATGAACTGTCTTAATCTGTATTGTCTTGAAACCAGCAAAGGTGCATATTCGGTTGCTCCCCATATTCCTGCCAATAGGACTCAGTCGAGATCCCTGCACCGATACAATATTTCATCAGGAACAACCATGGTGCTCGCCACTCTATGTCTTCGTCTTTGAGGCTTTGGAGTATGGCCATCCACTTTTCTTTTGCGAAGTTTTCTTGTCTTTACGTGGCCACGAACTCTTTCAAAGGGGAGTAATCTTTAGACAAGTACTGATAAGAGACTTTTTCTGTTTTCCAGAAGTGACTATGAAACCATACCATCAATAGCGGTACGCAAGCAATAAATCAACCTTCTTCCTCCTTTCTACATGCATTTAAGGATCTGAAAGTTTCAGCCAGTATGGTCGGGGCAGGTGACACTCTTTTACTAAATCTATCAAACAGATCTATCACCGCGTCTTTTATATGCCCCAAAGCCTTCGAAAAAATGACCAACCCGTAGATACTTAAGGTAAAAATGTCGATCTTTTTCTTTGCATATGGATGAGCCAGTATCAGATCTCGTAGACTTTTCTACGTGATGCACTTGTTATCGCCTTTGACCTTAACTCGAGCTGCAACCCACTGTTCGCTCATGCCGGTGATAGTTATTAATCTTTTAACAATGGTCAGGAGATTTGGAGCTTTAGAATAGGCCTTATCTACCGAAATCTTCGGACAATGGAGCAGAGTGGTGTATTCCTCTATCGTCGGCGTCATGTCTATATTCCCGAAGGTGAAGCAATTGTAGGCTGGGTTCCAATACTGTGTCAAAGCTCTAAAGAGGGATTTGTCTACCTTAACTTCACACAAGTATGGCAAATCTCCGTATTCTTGGTAAAAGGTCTGTCTCATGTTGTTGTCCCAACTGTCTCATATCTCTTTCAACTCTAGCACATTGTTTTAAGTCGTGCTGATCTTGGTATAATCCCAAAGCTCTGATTCATATCCTTCCACTAAGCTGTCCCCTTTTTGGCGCTGAGTCTCCTCCGACCACATGTGCACGACCATATTGTGCTCCACTTTATCAAAGTACTTGTTTTCCATGATTAATTCTCTTATCGGTAACTAAACTTTTGAGTCTATACCTTTCCTTTATATGATGATGAAATGCAATACAAAAAGAGACAAAATAAACAAGTTAGCGAAACACAACAATATCAATATACAAGTATAGCATAGAACCTACGAGTTTGTCTTGGAAGGTTGCTAGATGGTTTAGTACAACTCCTTCTAAAGCAAGTTCCTACGGCTTACTATATACGGTTTTAGGTTCTAAAGTAGGGGTACCCAAACCAGTAGATTCCTCGATCCTTACCCATTACAGGATCCTACGGACGAGTTCGGTTTAAGGGGACGCATTTCCCACATGTTTGCATGGAAGTGAAAACTTCACGAAAACAAGGGTACTTTGTAATCCTGAAAGCGATCTACTATCCTGCACGGAGGTGAAGACCTCACGAATGAGTAGTTTTCGGCTTCCACTTAAAAAGGAAATATCTTATGCAGATGTATGCAAATTTACACTAGCAATACAATGTCACAAAGGATGTCGAGGATCGCATATTAAACAAAACTGAAGCTTAGAAGTTTCCAAAGAAGACTCGAAAATAATCAATTTCGGCTTGACTCTCGTTTATTTTAAAATTCCCCAATAGAGTCGCCAGCTGTCGAAACCATCCCTTTTTTGGAAAACGACGTGTTTCGAAAATTATTTTAAAATTGAAATGGAATCACCATCAATCCTTTATTCGGTGTGATTGGATCACCACAAAACGTTTTTTTTTTTTTTAAAAACCGTTTTGAAAACATGTTGGCCTTCGAAATCCAGAAAAGCAGGTTCGGGAGTCGGTTACGCATGAGGAAGGATTAGCACCCTCATACGCCCAAAATTGGTATCATATTGATTATTTTCGGGTCTTAATTTGTAACATTTAAAAGCTCGAATAAAGTTTAAAATACGACCCTTGAATGCATGAGTTAAGTTTAAAAGAAATCAAGTTTGTTTAGAAATCTCACTTATTTCAAAGTGATCGAGGAAGAAAGTTACGTCCAGTGAGTTAGGACACGACATTTCAAGATCCAGAAATAACGAGCTTTCCTTCGTAAAACTTTTTAAATTTAGGAAAGGATGTTCGATTATCTCGATTTGAGGAAAAGGTTGCACCTAGTAAGTTAAGGCGCAAATTTTCAGAATCGAAGATAAGGAAACATTGCCTCGATTAAGGGTATTCGATTAGTTCAATTTGAAGAAAACTTGCACCTAGTAAGTTAAGGCGCAAATTTTTGAAACTCGAAATAACAGAACATTACCTTAATTTTAAAGTTTTTTTTATGAAAAAAATTTTGAAAACAAACATGCAAGTTAAATATGAATAAGAAGTTAATAATGGATGTTAAATAACGCGAAGTAAGATAAACAAGGAGGTAAATGATAAGATAAATAAGGAGGTAAATGATATGCAAAAAAATTGAAAATGAAAAATATGAGTGCATAATAATTGAAAATAAATCCAAATATTGATGATGAAGAAAAATGATGCGATCGGGTTTGAAAATGAGACTTTTCGGATACCCGGGGGAAAAATGGTAATTTTGGATTCTCGAGGCAAAATGGTAATTTTGGAAAATTTAAGGTTTAAAAAAATGGAATTTTTAGACATTCGGGGTTAAAAGGGTAATTTTGAGAGTCTCGAGGTCAAAAATGGAGATTTTGGAGGTTCGAGGGTAAAAATGGCATTTTTGGAAGTTTTGAGGGTAAAAATGGTATTTTTGGAAGTTTTGGGGTTAAAAATGGGATTTTTGGAAGTTTTAGGGTTAAAAATGGAATTTTTTGGAAGTTTCGGGGTAAAAATGGAATTTTAGAAGTTTTAGGGTTAAAAATGGGATTTTTTGAAGTTTCGAGGGTAAAAATGGAATTTTTGGACAGTTTGAAAACCATGAAAAATTTTTGGGTCAATTTTGTAATTAAACAGGACTTGATTTAAGGATTAAATTAAAGCGGAATGACCGGATACATAAATATACCTTTCAACGAAAACACGCGGATCCTAGGGACGGTTCGGGTCGGGTCGGACGGGTCATAGGCAGAGGCTTTAAAACGGTGTCGTTTTGGGGCTGAAACTCAGCCCTCAGAATGGCACCATTTCAAAGGCTTATAAAAGACATGCCTTAGCCCTTTTTTTTCATTTCCCTTCTCCCCTTTAAAAAAAAAACAGAATTCTCTCCTAAAAAACCTCTCTCCCCCTCCATGGCTGGCCAAACTCCGGCCGGTCAGTCCGATCGTCGTCCGTCGCGCGTAGCCGTCAAGCGCCATCGTCCGCAGTAGCGCGACATCGCTGCGCCTAGTCACGCGTGCCGATCCGATCGCATCCGTCGTCGTTGTTAGTCCTCACGCGCCGGCCAACCACTGTCGAAGGTAAAAATCCTTTCTTTTTCATTTTGTTTTCTAAAACCCAGATCTGAATTTTTAGTCCAAATCTTAACGTTAATCCATCCCCTTTTTTATAAAAAAAACACTTTTAAACTTTCCTTTTGAAACCCATTTCTTTTATTCCTTTGTTTTCGATTCTTTTAACCCCAGTTTTCTTAAAGAAATAAAACTCGGTTCTCTGTTTCTTTGCAAATCTACATTTAACAGGGTACGGACGGTGTCGGGCGGGGCTTCAGCGAAGGCTCCGGCACGAGCTCCGGCAACGGCAACGCGGATCAAGAGAGTGACTTCTGACCTTTTGTTTTCCTTTTTTATTATTAATTATTATTATTATTATTATTATTATTATTATTATTATTATTATTATTTTTATACTACTTATACACATTGAATACTACAAAATTGATGTTGGCAAACAATAATAAAGGCTTAATAAATAATATACATCAACCTATACCAAATATGGACGGTTACTTTTGATACATGCGGGATGATAAATAAGCAATAAGTGTATATGCCTTTAAAAATTAATACCTTGCTAACACTGAATCTGAGATTGCTTGGTATTCTGCTCACAATTTGATATCGACTGCTTTGTGTTTTCTGATTTTCAAAAGCTAATTGTTTTATATTGATCCCTTCGAAAAAATCTCCTTACAAAATGTTTGAATCTGGTTTTATAACTAGATTTACAATGATGATTATTTGTTTTTTGCAATTAAATGTACATCTCATTTCTTTTTTTTACAGGTTCGGCTATGGCAGTGGTGGCTGAAGCAACTGGTGGCACTGCAAGTTTAGTTGATGGCAAGTTGTTGATGACGTGGCGGCCCCTGGTTGGCTGAGGTGGAGGCAGCAGCAGCAACACTTAGCAGATTAGGGTTAGGCTAGTTTGGGTTGAGTGTGATGGGTCAAGGGTTTGGGCTTGTATTTTGGGTCCTTTGTAATTGGGTGTAATTGGGTCATTGGGTTAGTCTTTGGGCCCTTTGTAATTTTGACATTTTTAATTGGACTTGATTTAAATAGATTTAAATTTGAAGTAAATTTAAACTTATGATAAATTTAATTTTAAAATAAATTTAAATCTTTGTTGGGCACGGACAAATTGGGCTTCAACACACGATATAAAATAGATTTTAGTAATAAATCATGACATTTTTGCTCTTTAGTTGTGTTTTCAACTAAATTAAGACAGTTTAGTAAGAGCTCTCCTGAAATTTACTCTTTGTTCAGTAATATGGGTTTTCCATATTTCATTAATAATATTATATATTTCTGGTAGTAAACCAGGATTATAAAAATCTTTTACCTCATTCATTTTTTGTGTTTTCAACAAATTTTCTTTCACACAAAATTTTTCTGCTTTTATATTAACTTCTGCATAACTGGTTTGATATACAGAATTTGGATCTTGTGACCAAGGGAAGTAGTTTACCTGTGGTGTATAGATTTGAGTTTGGATTGGTTGTTCTGCTAAAAGTTATGGAATATAATATCCTTGATTAGAATAAAATGGTACGTGAGAAGGTATTCTTATAAAATTAGGATAAGGATTTCTTGGATTGAAATCATGTCGCTTTTTGCGAACAGTTGTCCATTCACCGACTTTTTCTAAAGGTTGTTTACCTTTGTCCATAAGGCTTGCTAAGATAATCAGCAATAATATTGTCAGTGCCTTTTACATATAAGACTTCAAAATTAAAAATACATAACTCATTATACCATCTAATTCTTCTTGGTATAAAATATCCATCAAAAATAATATTTTGATTTATTAATAATACGATTACAGAAAATAATAATAATCTAGTTTTACCCTCAAATACTCAAATAGAGGATGAAGAGGATAATTTAGGTAATAATTCTATATCTTCAACACCTATAAGAATGAAAACAATTCATATTCCTATATTTCCTACAGAACCAACTGTAAATTTTAGAAACACTAAAATGGAAGAAATACAATCTTCAATAATACTTCAACAAATGAAAATTAGAAAAAGTGATGTTATTACATTTTCAAATTTTCAATCTAGAAAATATTATACATATATTGAAGTTACATTTCAATTCAGAGAATATAAAACATATTCTTTACATGTTTTGCTTGATACTGGAGCTACAACCAGTAGTTGTAGAAAAAATGCAATTCTTGTAGAAAAATGGGAACCTATGAAACATCCAATTAGAGCCATAGGAATTGATGGTAATGAAACCATAATTCAATATAAAGCTAGGAATATATCAGTCTATATAAATAATGTAAGATTTGTAGTTCCAAAATTATTATGTTTTCCAGCCATCCATGGAGACATATTATTAGAAAATAATTTTATATATCAGCATTTACCATTTGCTATTGATAAAAATATAATTATCTTATCTATAAAAAAAACTTCTATAGAAATACCATTAATAGAAAATCATAAATTTGTGTGTGATAAAAATTTTGCACCACCAAGAAAAGTACAAATAAACCAAATTGAAACAAATCATTGGTTATTTAAAATACTAGAAAATAATTTTAGTGAAGAACCATTAAAATTATGGCAAAATAGTCCTAAATATTGTGAAATAAAATTGGAAAATCCTAATAAAATCATTAGAGTAAAACCTATGATCTATACTAAACAAGATATAGAAGTATTTGATGTTCAAATTAAAGAATTATTAGAGAAAGGATTAATAGAAGAAACTAATACTCCACATTCCAGTCCAACTTTCATGGTTAGAAATCATGCAGAAATAAAAAGAGGAAAAGCTAGGATGGTAATTAATTATAAAAAATTAAATCAAAATATTATTTTTGATAAATATTTTATACCAAGAAAAGATGTTTTAATTAACCAGGCAAAACATACCAAATATTTTAGTAAATTTGACTGTAAATCAGGCTTTTGGCAAATCATGCTAAAAGAATAATCTAGACCTTTAACAGCTTTTAATCACCTAATGGACACTACCAATGGAAGGTAATGTCATTTGGATTATGCAATGCACCTCAAATATTCCAAAGATGGATGGATTCTATTTTTAGTAAATATAAGAAGTTTTGTATTGTATATATTGATGATATTTTAGTATTTTTAGATACATTAGATTTACATAGAAAACATTTAAATATTATTTCTCAAGAATTCATAAAACATAGAATTATATTAAGCCCTAAGAAAATAGAGCTAGAGAAAACAGAAATAGAATTTTTAGGATTAAAATTATCTAATGATGGTCTTAAACTACAATATCATTTCATAGTTAAAATAAAAGAATTTCCTGAAAAAATTAAAGATAAAAAACAACTTCAATAATTTTTTGAAATAATAAATTATGGTAGAAATTTCTTTCTAAATTTATCAAAAAAGATATGTATGTTATATGAAAAATTAAAAAAGGATAATCTTTTTAGTTGGTCTAACACAGATTCAGAAATTATAAAAAAGTTAAAATCTGAAATAAATCGGATTCCAAAAGTTTATTTACCTAAACAATGTGATAAATTGATTCTAGAAACCGATGCTTCTCAAAATCATTAGGGATATATTTTAAAAGCTAAAACTACAAATAATGAATAATTAGTATGCAGATATAGTTCATGAAAAATTAAACCAAATGAAATTAATTATGTTATATTTGAAAAAGAATTGTTAGCATAAAGAAGGGAATAAAAAATTTTCTTATTTATTTAGTACCTGAAAATTTTATCATAAAAATTGATAATCAAGCTGTTAAACAGTTTTTTACTAACAAAAGCTTAGAAACAATACCAAGAAGAATTAGATGGATCATTTGTTTTAAAAAAAACCTTTCATCCTTTGTTTTTTTCTCTCTAGGGCTCTCATGCCCGATCATCAGGGCCGTTGTGCCATCCGTCACTGCCATTGTTCGCCGGCGACGATGACCGCCATCTCCAGTGACCAAAAAAAAAAGGGGGTTTTGCTCCATTTTTCGTCCCCAATGCAAATCTAGGATTAAAACTCCCTAAATTGAAATCAAATTCCCCAAAAAAGCCCGAAACTTGTTTGGTTCTTTAAGGTTTTCGAAAGGGGAAACCTATTTTTTGTGTTTTCAAAGCCCCCACATGATCGTTAGTTGGTCCGAAGGGGTTCTCAAACGGCCACCACGACGGCGACAGTGTCCGAACGACAACCAGGTAACCTCCTTCCCTTTTCTCTCTTTATTTTTTTATTTTTGAAATAAATAAATAGAAAAACAAAATATATATATAAGTGTGTGTATAAAACAGTAAGCACTTCAAAAATTCTTGTTTTTATTTTTTTCTTGTACTCGTTTTTTATTTTGAAAATAAAAAAAAAAATAAAATAAGATAAAACCAAATATATGTATGTATGTATAAAACACCACTCTTCCTTCAATTTTCTATTTTCATTTCACAATGCTCATTATTCGTAAAACAGAAGAGAGAAGAAGAGAGATACGACAATGGATTTTTCATTACTTTATAGCCAAAATACAATTATTTGCTTTTGTTTTTCCATATGTTTTTTTTTTGCTATTGTTGTCTTTTGCTTTTTCTCAGGTTCTAACGACGGTGACAAGTGGTGATAGATGACGTGGTGATCTCGACGTGAGGATGTTAGGGCCTCGAGAATTCACGAATGACGTGGCACAAAGGGAAGCGATGGCTAGAGGCTTCTCTAGTTAGGGTTTCCAAACAAATTTAGGATTTAGACTTCTTCGGCCCTTTGTAATTAGATTTTAGGATTTAAGTTTATATTAGATCATGGGTTAAGGATTGAATGCATCTTGAGTGTAATTTGGGTTTTTTTGAGGTATTTTAATTGGGTTTATTGTAAATGACCATTTAAAATTAAAGTGATTTTAATTTAAATATTTTTTTTCTTTATTTTTTGTATTTGGTGTGAACCCAAATAAATTGGACTCCAACAATCTTTATTTACGGTATGCACTTCACATTATATATCATATGGAAATGGCCGGAGAGCATTTTATTGTTAATAAATTTGTTAATTTGGAATAATTTAAAGTATAACATTAGAACCCGTGTTGGCCTAATTGCAAGAGTATTCATCGCCCCAAATGTGACCTGATTTGAATCACACTAATCATGTTACTGTTAAAACTTTACCCTCCTCTTGTAATTCAAAAAAAAAAAAGTAAAACATCAAAACAAAAAAGCAACGCGTTTAAGATTCACAACAATTGTTCAGTGAATGAAAGAATTGTATATCAAATAATATGAAGACTTCTACAAATCATTGTGGCAATTACTATTAATCTTACATTGCTACGAAAATAAACAAATCATCATTATGCATGAAAAGGTTAATCGATGTAATTATGATCCCTATCCAACAAACAACCGCAGTTTATTGCAAGGCATAAACATGTAAATAGAGCCAATGCATCTTTACTGCTTCAGATTTTCCAACAGCTTTTGCACCCAGGTTTCCTCACAGTTTTATCGTATGATGTGAACCTTTCTACCTTTCTTCATATGGCAAAAATCCTGAAGAAGATGAGTTTTGAAACTTACTTAAGTTATACATGCATGGCTGCAACAATGAACTTCTAGAGTTTGACTAGTGATAGCTTTACATCATCTTCAACCTGTGAGACACCTTTTGAGACCCAATGGCCTGACGGGATCAATACGTTATAGGTTGGTGTGAACTGTGAAACTAAGCCTATGAGGCATAACTTAAGGTATAGCTACAACTATCCCGAAACAGTTTCAAATGTCCTCTACTCTAAATTATCGAAAATTGAGGTTGCAAGGAAAATTCCCTTTCATTAGCATGCAACATGAAGAACTTTGCTGCCACAGGCACAAGAGAACACATGCACTACAAAGTTTGGGTTGGATTTAACCAATTGGAACTTACCAGCAGCATTGCTGACATATAGTCTACACTATGACACCTTCAGCAGTTGATGAAAAGCTTCTTGAGGTATGTCAACAGAACCAACTCGCTTCATTCGCTTCTTTCCTTCCTTTTGTTTCTCCAAAAGCTTCCTCTTTCGAGTAACATCCCCACCATAACACTTTGCAAGGACATTCTTTCTCATTGCTGAGATTCTGAATCCAGTAAATAAAGGCTTAACCAATGAACATTATACAGTAGTTAAAAAACTTAAGGAATGAAAGACACGTCACTTACGTCTCCCTTGCAATAATCTTTGATCCAATTGCAGCTTGTATGATTATCTCAAACATTTGCCTAATCAGAATTGGACCATCAGTATTAACTATAATTTAATTCATGTGAAGCCCATACTAGACTTTAAAACAACAGACCTGTCGATGAATTTCTTAAGCTTGTCCACCAGTTCACGACCAACTCGTTGTGCCTTCAGAGAGTGAACAATTGTTGCCATGGCATCAACTGGCTTCCCATTTAAGAGGATATCAAGTTTCACCAAATCAGATTGTTGGTATCTGTAAAGAACATCAATGACATGTCAATAATAGGAAGTAAGAGGCTCCTATTGTTGGAGGCATAGGAAAAAAATACGTCAGCAAAGGTTTCATGACATTGAATGTCCAATCAGAAGTGTGTAAAACGCCAGAGGACCAGCACTTTGGACAAGGATTTCACAGGAAAATTTAGGCCAGGTCAAGAGACAATACTCATTGCTAGCAGTCCGAGGTAATCAGTAAATCTATCTAGCAGAAACCAGTTCTATGTTTCACCACTTGCTCCCCAAAGTGCTATTATAGGACATTAAACAGCATATTTGCAACAGAAAAAGGCAGAAAGAAGCTTACTCTGAATCTTCATAATCAAAGGAGGCATATCCAGATGTTATACTCTTCAACTCATTGTAAAACTCGACAACAATTTCCCTCAGAGGTAGCCGATACTTCATAAAAGCCCGTTGACTGCATAAAAGGAATGGCTGTGCATGAGTACTGGAAAGCTTATGACATGGCATTTTCTCAGTTATAAACATTTAAAACTTCTAATCCTTCTAATCTAATGAACAAAAATGCCCAAGTGGATTTCAGCGTAAAATTATATAGAATACCTAACTTGCTAAATTGATGGAAGATGGAGAAAGAAAAAGAATGTTTCAGAATCTTGGTTGAAAGCACAGCTACAACTAAGAATAAAGAACCTGAATTTCCACATCATATAATTTAATATTTCATTTATTAATTCAAACATGAGAATCAACCAGTAGATTTTTCTGCAATAATGCAAAGATAAAAAGAAACAATTTCATCGAAGATTACCACTGACGAGTTAGAAAAGAAAAGGTTAAAGAAATCGCAATGGCATAAATCACCTGTCAATGAATGAGTACTCCAGCTGTTGGCCTCTCCGCTCCGAGCAAAGGGTAATAACAGGCCCCACATACCTACAAGAAAGCAAAAACACTTAAAAGAATAAAACCTTTGCATGCTGCAGAAAATAGATAGCAAAGGGGTACGGGAGCTTACTCACTAGGAATAATAATAGTTGCTAGTACAGTAGGTTCCCAACAAGCTGTAACTCGTTTCTTGGGATCTGAGGACAATGCAGCAGGATTCTGAACTTCTACCTTACTACATAAGATCAAGATATATAAAACATGTCAAAACTCAAAACCAACTTCACTAAGCCTATTTCTCTCCAAATAAAGATTGAAAAAGGCCACCGTAGTATGTACCTTCCATCAGAATACTCAAAAATATAAGGAACAGTTGGAACAGTGGAAATGACATGAGCTTCATGCTCCTACATCCATAATACAAACTGTTATGACTTGCAAATAGAGAAAGAATATTTTGCTATTGGAAAAAAATGGGGGAAATTACCTGCTCAAGTCTTTGATGAAAAACATCCATGTGAAGTAAGCCTAAAAACCCACACCTGCAGGAGGAATACAGGAGACGCACTACAAATTATTCCATTATAACAATGCAAGTCACCATAATTAAATAGTAGAAGAAAACTATTCGACTATTGGTACTTAGAGATAAGTTGCAAAATATAAGACAGCAAACCTAAAACCCAGTCCAAGTGCTGTGCTACTCTCCTTAGTAATAGAGACGCTGGCATCATTGCATGTTAGTCTCTCTATAGCATGGTTAAGTGCATCAAAATTAGATCCATCTGCAGGATAGAGACCAGAAAACACCATATGTTTTGCGGGTTTAAAACCTGAGATTTAGAAGCATAGTAAATATTAAAAAAAGGGTGTCTATTTTAAATAAAAAAGGAAATAGGAAGTACAGTGTATCAAAAAATAACAAAAAGATGAAGCCTGATGATATACCAGGAAGGGGCTCTACAGTAGTCCGAGTGTGATATAGCGTGTCCCCAATCCGTGCCTCTTTTGTGGAACGCATGCCAGTCACCACATATCCAACTTGACCACTTAGAAGCACTCCAGTGGGAGTAAGTTCAGGATGCATGATCCCAATATCCAATACTTCATAAGCTTGACCAGTTGCAGCAGATGAAATCTTATCACCTTTACGTAATGCACCATCAACAACGGCAACATGGCAAATTACACCTTTGTATTCATCATAATAGGAATCCAACAGAAGCATGCGTAAAGGTGAACTGCTGCTTCCAGGAGGGGGAGGAATCCTCTCTATGACTGCTGGAAGGACATGCTCAAGCCCCTGCCCTGTTTTAGCAGACGTTAAAAGGGCATCACTAGGGTCAAGATCAAACATTGATTTTAACTGAGCTTTGACACGATCAGGGTCAGCAGTAGGCTGGTCAATCTTGTTTATGACAGGGATTATAGTCAGGTTAGATTCAAAAGCGAGATAAAAATTTGCAACGGTTTGCGCTTGAACACCTTGGGCTGCATCAACAACCAAAAGAGCACCTTGGCAGGCTGCCAAAGATCTAGAAACCTCATAACTGAAGTCCACATGTCCCGGTGTGTCGATCAGATTTAGCAGATACGTTGATGGTTCATCAATATTACCATCATTGCATCCATGGAGCTTGTATTTGTGGAACATTGTCGCCGTTTGAGCTTTAACTGTTATTCCCCTTTCTCTCTCTACCTAATAACATCAGAAAAATCATCATCAAGTTTACACCTTTAAACCAAAGCTAAACTCAATCCTTTCGTTTTCTTTTTTACAATTTAAACCAAATTTAACGTTCATATGAAAAAATAACAAACACCCGATTCTAGTTTCTCTTTAAACAATAATTGCAATGCCAATAGCTTGCCTTTTCATCAACTTCTCAAACTAAGAACCATTTCAAAAGAAATAAACATCTTTTAATAAACACACACACGTTCCCGGTCTCAATCCAAAAAAAGAAGTCTTAATCTAAACAATAAAATTTACCTGTAACTTGTCAAGATACTGAGGCTGACCATGGCCTCTCTTAATTGTCCCAGTAAGCTCTAACAGTCTATCAGCTAAAGTAGACTTTCCATGATCAACATGGGCTATAATTGAAAAGTTCCTAATTTTTTCAATTGGGTATCGACTCAAATCTATTGGAGCAGATTCTTTGCTGGTTTGACGAGAATGAAAGCAAAATCTTTGACTTAAGCCAAAAGCATCAAATGGGTTGTTGATTGAAGAAAAGGGAGATAAGTATTTTCGAGGTTTAAGGGTTTTTAAAGCTCTGAATAAGGAACCCATTTGAGGGTTTTAGAGAGCTTTGCGAGAGAAAGAAAGAACAATGGTTAGCCTGCACCACTCTTTGAAAGAAATTTTGGTTACACTACGCAGTGGACGTCGTCGTTTCTCGTTTTATTTTAGTCTAAAATCTAAATACAAATTTTTAATAATAGCTGAAAAATATATTTGAGAAAGTAAGGGGTTTTTCCTTTCAAAGGAAAACGCATCTTACATTGCGCGTTTTTATTGATTTAGAAGAGAAAATTGTCAGATCAGTAAAATAGTATTTTGTAAGATGTATTTTTCGTCCAGTGTATTTTTTAAAATTAAAAATTTATAAATTTATCTTACGTTTGATATAGACATCATTATATTTTTAAGGTATATTCGAATTGTTTAAATATTTTTTTCACAATAAAAGACAGACAAACATTTTCACAAACCATATACAACATTAACTTACTACATTTTCATTTAAATCCTTCAAGAAATACAATGTTTGTAGCATAACCCAAAATTTTCAAAATCCTTAACTTAAAAACTTATATCTCAATTGTAGTTAACAAGATATGTATATTTTAAATAAGTTTACATTGCGAATGTAAAACAAAGTAAACAACTTCGAAAATTACAAATAGACATAATCATCAATCTCCCTAATGTGTGCTATAATCGGATGCGTATTGAGTATGCCTAGGGTTCTGTCGCACTGTTTGGGTTGGCGACTCCACTGGATCTTCGGCCTCATCTTCATGTGCATGTCGGAGTTGATAGGTGATTGCATCTCCTCTCTCCAAGGATGAATGCGACCGTGTCCTAGTCGATCGTAATGCATCCCCCCTGATCGAGTCAGCATTTGTGAGGACAACTCAACTTGAAAGAACGATGATGTTAAGGGTGTTTGTGACACTATCGGCGGGCCATTATATGGTGTCGCATGGGGCAATGGCACATGGAGCATGTAATACGATGTAGGGATGGTGGTCATGCGAAATATATCTCTAGAAAAGGTGTCGGTGCAAGAAATGATTATGGTGTTGTGGTGCTTGTGTAAAATAAATTGGTGATGACTGTGTTGGTGCTTGGAATGAATGCGCGTGTTGTGTTGTTAGTGTAAAATAAACTAGTACGTCTTTGTGATAATGGTGTAAAATAAAATGGGTTAGTAACAAAAATAAATGAACCATATTGATCGGGAGGTTGCACGAGAGTCGAGTCTGCATGTGCATGTAGAGCAGATGTCGATCCGTCTACGGCATGTCCTCCCAACCTAGGATTGATGGGCCCTCATCTTGGCCTCTTACAATGACGATCACTACTCCTTTCTGTAGCCAGCAATAGATACGACTTCCCGTGATTCCTAAATCAATCCATGTAATCCGAAGATGTCGCCAACTCTGGCGTCAAATACAATTAACGCGTTGGCAAGTAATCGTACCTGTGTTGGCACATCTCGATATACTTATTGTGGAATGTTGCCCAATCTTCATCCAGACTCTTCTACATGTCGATCTTGTGCAGATCATCGAGGTCCTAAGGTTGTCGCAGAATACGTTGCATACACCCGAACTGTCGCATCACACGGTCAAATTCGTGCATTTCGACCATTGCAAAAACGACAAATGGCACTTTCACATGCCAGATGCTGCGGTTCGCCAAAAATTCTTCTGAGACGCATTCGTGAATCCTTAACAAAATATTTATATAATTTTATTTATAAAAATAAAAAAAAATATACTCTATAAAATTTTCTTAATACTTTAAAATATATACATTACCTTAATAATTCATAAGAGAAATCACTTTTCTATAAAAAGAACTCATAAGAGAATTAATTCGTCCCAATTTATGATCAAATTTAAATAAAACATTTCATATTACATAATAAAAATTATAGAAAAAAAAAACTCTAGTGTAGAAATTTTTATCCAGGTCCATATATGAACATAGGTATTTATATCACACTACTTGATAAGGTGTAAATACGTTAAAGTGTATCGGTATTATTATTAAAACAAAAGATGTGAATTTATGTAGATTTCAGTGTGTTGAAATTAGGGATGAGCAAAACTCGATTCGACTCGAAAAATTTGAATTTTGAGTTAATTGAATCGAGTTATTCAAGTCAACTCGAATAAGTAATTTGAGTTTCGAGTTCTAATTGAGTTGAATTTTATAATTCGAATAACAGATAGGTGTAAATACCCTTTTAGTTTATGTCAAATTTGAAAATAAGCAAATTGGTCCTTTTCGACAAAAAATTCAAGGTAATTTTCAAAAATTCAAAATAAATTTTAGAATTCAAAATATTTTTAAAAATTAAAAAATTTATATATTTCAAAAAAATATAAAAAACTTTAAAATATATATAAAGAAAAATTAAAATTAAAAAAATTCCAGGATAATAATTTTGGGAGCTAAATAAGTTAATTAATGATTCAAGTTTATCATAGTAAAATATTTTTTTATTTTGCTTTGAAAAATTTTTCAAATATATATGATTTCAAATTTATGTGATCTAATATGAAATTAATTATATTGTAACAAAATTTTAATTTGACACGTTTAATTTTTCAATTTAACTCGATTCGATTCGATTTGACTCAACTCGAATGTTATTTCACTCAACTCGATTCGAAAAAATTTCAAATCAATTTAGGATAATAAAATATGACTCGTCAACTCGATCAACTCAAAATTTTTTCACTCGATTTGATCGAACGCTCACCCCTAACTGAACTGCGTTTATCCTTTATTTAAAAGTTAGGTGAGCTATGAGTAGTTCTAAGTACGGGTCTTACGTTAAGAGTATTTGGATGAAAAAATTTTAAAATTTTTGAGTTTTTTTTTTAAAGCTAGCATTTTAGAATTTATCATTTCAAAATATCAGGATTTGCAATTGCTTTAGTTGGATATATAATCTATTTCAAAAATAGGTTATAGAATATATATGTTATAATTAATAAAAATAGTTTTTGAAGTTAGAGTTTTTCTTCTTATAGTGGAACCAAATGTATTAAATCGAATAAAATCACGAGGAATTAAGGTGGAATTTAAAAAAAAAAAAAAATTGAGCTATTAAATTAATATTAAATTAAATTTTAATATAAATTTTAAATTAAATTAAAAAATATTTTTTTAAATTCAGTTTTAATATTATTGAATGAATAGCTCAAATTTTGGAGAGGCATTTTACTATTTTAGGAGTAAATAACATTTTTTTTTATTTTTCTGGACTTTTTATGATTTTATGAATTTTATAAATGGTTTTTTTTAATTTTAAAGAGTTTTTTTTAATTCAATTTTTTAAAAATAAAACATTCTATTTTTTAATTATAATTTTTAAAACTTTTAGGATTTTTTATTGAAATTATAAAAACTTTTATTTTTTATATTTTTACGTTCTTTTAAAGAGTAAGGACCAAATCGACAAAAATTATAAAATAATGAGGGGCAAAAGTTATTCTATCTCTTTATAATTAAAAAATTGGACGAAGAGATCAATATTTTTAAATAAAAAGTACAATAATTAAATGTCTCTAAATTAAAATACAAAGACTAAAATTTAAATTACAAAACAGTACAAAAATCTCTAACATGTTTAAACCTAAAAAGAAAAAAAAATTTGCAATTAAATACTTAAACTTATATTCCATAAAAAAACCCTAAACTAATAATAATATTTATTTTATATTGAATATAAAAAATACAAAAAATAAATGTGAATTTTCTGCTTCTAGTACAATTATAGGTTTGCATTGATTTTGCTTTAAATGTCAACTAAAGTCATCAATATCTCTATTGGAAATTTGTAATGAGAAACCTAGGAAATTATATTAGGGACTAAATAATAAAAATTCTTAGCTTTGACCACTTCCAATTTCCCACTTTTTAAAGTCTTTCCATCTTCCACACTTTCTTCATAGTCTACCAATGTATTTAATCAAAGACCTATCTCTATCATCTTTCTTTTTCTTTATAGGTCTCACCATTAATATGATTTTATGAAACAACTCTTTGGGGGAAATTTTGCATTTATATCAAAATAATGGTATAAGGATTCAAATTTCTTGTTAAAAATTTAAATTTTAATATTTATAATATTATTGATTAAATCTTAACTCGACTAATATATGTATTGTCAATGTAAAAGGATGTGAGTTTAAGTACGTTGAAGCGGATTATCCTCTTATTTTTAAGCAGATCCATTCTTGATATTTTGGAACCTTAGACGAAACAATAAATTGAGCCCCTTTTAAAAAAAAACTTATAAAATGTAATATAATAAAAGATGAAAAATTTTTGGGACCTTAGGAAATGAAGCATTTATGATAAAAAATTGAAAGTCTTAGGCATTTAATTAAATTATTTTAGCTTATTTTTTTTTTTCTCACATTAAAAGTTAAAAAAATATTTTTTTGGTCCCTTCCAATCCCGGATGGCTGTACTCTCAAACAATCCCCAGGGCCAAGTCTGTTTATGAGTTGGGAAGAAGTTATGAGTAGTTTTGAATATTGTGTCAAGAAAAGCATATATGATCAGAACTTATAATAAAATTATTTAAATAAAATATTTACAATAATATTCTCTCTTTGAATTTCAATTTTTTTCATATATGCTTAAATTAATAATGACCTAGAATAAATCACATCCATGAATTAATATGATTTAGTGTTCGTATAGCAAAACTATACGATAAAAATATCATGGAGGTCTCTGTATTAAGTGTTAGATTATTTTTTGTGCCCTCTACTTAAAAATGGGTATATTAGTTTTTGTAAATTATATCAAAGAGCATACTGATCATTTCTGTTAAAAATTTCATTACTTTCTACTATTAAAAAAAATTAAAATGACTGACAGAATAACCAAATAGTGGCACGTGGTATGTCATGTGTACCTTATGCTAACATACAGAGACTGATTTTTAACAGTAAAAATGGATAAAAAATTTTAACAAAAAAACCAATTTATTATTTAATCTAACGTATAGAGACTAACTTACCCATTTTTTGAGTAGAAAAAAAAAATGTAATCCAACTTTTACTAAAAGGTCCTCCTTGATATTTTACCAAACTTTGCTAGTTTAATGTTTATATGGTTGAATTTGAAATTTCCATTTTACTATTTAAAAATGACCCAATTATATTTTAGTGATTGATTTAGATTTAAAAGGTTTTTTTATTCAATTTGAATCCAACAAGTAAGCCCTAAGCCCCTAGGATTTGGTTGGCAATTGGTAGTTGAAATAGAGCATATAGCTACTTAATCTCATTTTAATATGTATGTCCACAAATCACATTAGATAACCCAATTAACCAAAATGATGTAATTAAAAATGGAAATTTCTTTATTGAAGTTTGGTTTAATCAAGTAATATATATTTGAGGGTTGTAACTAATTCAAGTATGGAAAGCATGTTTTAAATATTAAGCTAAATGTTAGGATGCATTTTATATTAAAATCGAATTAATTGATTGAATCGATCTAATTCGGTTAATTAGTTGGTTAATCAATTTAGTTCAATCGAAGATCGATTAATTTTTTTAGAATTTCTATTAACGGTTAATTTGATTTCAAATTGGGTAATTAACCGAATTAATCGAATTTAATAAATAATATTATAGGCTATTACTAATTCAGTCAATTCGATAAAATGAAATTACCAATTATTTTTTATATATTTTATACTTGTTTTAACAAAAAAATATAAATTTCGGTTAATCGATCGAATTAACCGGAATATTTCGGTTTGGTTAATTTTTTTGAAAAAAGTTCAATTCGATTAACGGTTAAAGAATTAAAAAATTCAATTAATACTAATTTGATTCGTTAACCGTTTGAACACCCCTAGGTATAGGGGTCATAAGGTCTGAACTTATCTCATTTAGGTACTTGATGAAAGAAAGGATCGCTATGGAGTAAGGTGTGGTAGATGCTGCCAAAATTTATCACCATTCTGCCTCACCACTCGTCCGCTCTACTATGGATGTGTAATCTTAAAAACTATTACCATCCGTATGGATGTTGAGCATATTTAATGAAGTTTGAAATTATTTAATTAAATGTTTTTTGTGAACACTAATTTCATTATAAATTCTTATTATATTTGATTTTTTTATATAATATCTAGAATTATAGATAGCCCATCTTTAAGTATGTCAATGCACTTCAATGCATTCGAACTCATAGGCTTTCAACATTGACAATAATGTTGATGTAAATCAAATTAAAATTCAATCAATATTAATTAAATATTAAAATTATGCACAAGCTGATGTCATATATGATTAGAAATTAATTAACCCTTTAATTAAGAAAATTGACCCTGAATTAATTAATCTGTCTTAAATTCTTCCTATCTTCACGGCGAAATACTTTGCTCCCCGTATCTAACACGTACCAAAGAAAAAAAGAAAAACTAAATTTCACCCCAAAGCACCAAAATCTGAATAATCTCAGATCAGAGCTCTCGATTTTCTCTTATTCTTTTTCTTTAATCCAAACAATCAAAAGAAAAGAAGGAAATGAAGAGATTAAGAAGCTATTACATGCAGTTTCGTCACAACAACAATCAAGCAATGGAGCGTAAATGGATCTTCCCATTAGCTGTTGGGTCCATTGTTTCTTTATTTTTACTCTTCTTAACAACCTTAACCTCTTTCGATGGCTCCCCTATTCTTTTCTTCCACCGTTCTTCCGCCGTAACCGGCGGTTCCTCCCCTTTCGTGGAGAACCAACTAAAACCCATCCGTATTTCCACCCTCCCTCCGCCTCCCCGCTTCGCCTACCTCATCTCCGGCTCCGCCGGAGACGGTCGGATGCTTAAGAGGACTCTTTTAGCCCTTTACCATCCTTTGAATCAATACGTGGTTCATCTTGACCGGGAAGCTAGCTCTGAAGAGAGGCTCGATCTGGAGAAGTTCGTGAAGGATCATCAAGTGTTTAACAAAGTAGGGAATGTTAGGATGATTGTGAAAGCTAATTTAGTTACTTACAGAGGCCCTACTATGGTTGCTAATACGCTTCATGCTGCTGCAATTTTGTTGAAAGAAGGTGGAGATTGGGATTGGTTCATTAATCTTAGTGCTTCTGATTATCCCCTTCTTACCCAAGATGGTGAGTTGGATCTTCCAAATAATTAATCCCCCCCCCCACCCCCCATTTCTTTGTAAAGAAAATTCCATTTTCGTCTTTGATTTTGGGCATCTTTCAGATTTGTTGCACACATTTTCATACTTGCCAAGGGATCTAAATTTCATCGATCATACAAGCAATATTGGGTGGAAAGAGTGAGTACATTTGTATTCTTTTATAGCCTTTAAATCCTAGTTTTCCTCAAACTTTCCTTTTTTGGGTATCTTTTATATCAAGAAACTGATTGATTGTTGGGTTTTTGTTGTTGTAATGGCAGGTTCCAGAGGGCTAAACCAATCATTATTGATCCAGGATTGTATAGCATGAGAAAAGCTGATGTGTTTTGGGTTACACAAAAGAGAAGTGTGCCTACTGCATTCAAACTCTTTACAGGTAAAAGGCGCTGAAAGCTTTGAATTAAATAGTGTTGTGTTTGCCTAATCTATGCAATTGTGGGAATCTTGGTGATGTCGTTTATTTTCCATTTTTAGGTAAGTTCTGTCTAGATAGACACCCTGTTTAGTCTTTTCTATTCTTGTGTGGATAATTGTCAGATATAATGATCTCTTGGCTGATTTAAATAATCGGTTTAGATAATATTTCACTGAATACATTTGTTTATATTGTTAGATTAGTGTAATTGAGGTTGAAACTGGAATCTAGTTTTGACTTGATTTGATTCTTTTGTGACCAATTTAGAGGTCAAAGATAAAGACTGTAAATACGGTTGTTTTTCTTTTCTTGTCTGGGTATTCAAAGAACAATAGATTTGACTGAGATTTGATTTGAACCGAAGTCGATTGGTTGGACTGTGGAGTTCAAACAGCGTTCTGGTTCATGTTCTGTCAGCTTTCTGATTGCTTAAAAGCAGCTTATTGAAGTGATTCGTAAAGGAAGGCCAATTGTTTTGCTTTTAAAGCTTCTCATAGTATGATAAATATTTCTGAATTTCTGATTCGAAGGAAATGGACAAATATCTAGAGTAGAATGACATTTCTTCGCTGCTTCACTTCTTGAAGTAGCTAGTTGCAGAATGTGGAATAGATGCATGTTAAGAAAGCTTTGCTGCTCGGCACCAGAGATTGTTGGTGAGAAATATTTGGGAAGATTGCAATAGGCAGAAATCTCTGTCAGGATACTAAATTATTTTTTACTTAATTATCTTTCCTTTGTTCCTGAATAGCCATGAAACATGTTTGATGTGGGGGGTTTTGATGGTGCCCCTGCCAAATAGCTTCCCATTAAAACGTAGAAATTGAAAGATTTTTAGGAGACACATGCATGTTGCACATTTGCCTATCCATATAACATTGGTTTTGCTGATATTGCCAAAGCCTTTATAGAAACCTGGATGTGCTAAAAAGATAATTAATGTGTACTCTCTGTCGCTTATTTTCTCCCGTGTTCACTTTTTCTAGAAAACAAAGTTTAAGCAGTGAGTTCGTTCAAGTTTTCTTTGAACATGGCCTAGTTCTTCTCTGACTTCACCTGTAGGATATTACTTTTTCCTGTGGTTTATTTTTGTTTTCATTCTAAATGTCATATTGGATGGTTAATGGTTAACACTGAGCACTAGATCCTTGATGTTTTTCATCGACTTGATTAGAAAATAGAAATCAAAACTGCTTCTTAGCCTAAAATAAATTTCCCAGAACACTCAAAATGTTGAATGCTTAATTATAAGCAAGAACAATGCGACTTTGTTAACCAAATATAGCTGACAAGACTTCTTTATTTATTTTATTTTTAACGTTTCCAAATTCATTTTCTAATTCAAGCCATGTAATTCATTCGATTTCCTTTTCATGTAGGATATTAAAGTAATTCTGTTCCTTGAAACTATCAAAACAAAAATTTAAGGCAAAATGGTATAGATTTGATGTTGCAATTAGCTTAGATATCTAGACAACTGAACCATGCTTATACGTTGTTTTATGTTTGATTTGAAATTTTATTGAAGTGTATGATGTTTATAATTGTTGACTATCGATGCTTTTGCATAACGTTCATCATGATATTTTTGATAACTTTGATCAATCATTTGGTTATACTGAAAGTTTCTGCAGTAGAGAAAATAAATTCTAATTTAGTATCATTTAGTGGTAAGGAACATATATGCTATGCAGTCTAAATGTTAGAACAGTCTCATGAAGTAGTGAATTTCATCTGGAATTTGCTGCTGTATGACCGTATGCATGCTATTGTGATTGGAAAACGTGTTCATTCGTATTCTGGAAAAATGTTTTTCAATCCAACTTGTTGCTAGAATCTATTAGGCATCCATAGGTATCTGCTATTGTATGCAGACGCTTGTAACACTGATACCATTTCTTTAATAGGTTCTGCTTGGATGGCACTTTCTCGCCCTTTTGTTGACTATTGCATTTGGGGATGGGACAACCTACCTCGAACTGCCCTCATGTACTACGCAAACTTTTTATCATCTCCAGAAGGTTACTTTCACACTGTCATTTGTAATGCTCAACAGTTCCGTAACACTACAGTAAACAGCGATCTCCATTTTATATCATGGGATAACCCTCCTAAGCAGCATCCTCACCTCCTCAGGCTTGCTGACATGCAACGGATGATCAATAGCAATGCCCCTTTTGCTAGAAAGTTCCCTAGGGATGATCCCGTACTTGATAAAATAGACTCTGAGATCTTGTCTCGTGGCCCAGATATGTTTACTCCTGGTGGTTGGTGTGTAGGAAGTAGGAAGAACGGGACCGATCCTTGCACTGTTATTGGTAACAGAACAGTCATCAGGCCTGGCCCTGGAGCAAAAAGGTTGGAAAAGTTGATCAGCTCTCTTCTATCCAATGACAATTTCAGACCACGACAATGCAAATAACTCGAACTAACACGAACTGAAACTCGCAAAGGGAGGCAGTCAAGCTGAATGAGGTAGGTTTATACATGTATCAAAAGATGAAGATGATGCAATCAGGGTATGTAATGGTCCTTCTGGTAGGGTTTGGAAAAGAATGATAAGAAAAAGGTATAGGTGATCTTTTTCGATTTAGATGATTACTTATGAACTTATGAAATTACACGACGAGTGATGGATTGACAGTGCTGGTCCCACTGGAATCTGTCTCACTTTTTTGATTTGCTAGTGTTATTGTGTAACGATTACATATTGAAGAGAAGTTGTAGTTTACCACTTTTTACTCTCATCCAAATTTCATGATCCGCACATTGATGGTATTATTATGTTCAAAACGTTTTTTTGATAAAAAAAATTATAAAATCTAATAAAAATAAAAAAGTATAAAAGTCATAAAGATGAGCCATATCCGAGGAATCCAGATGAATCCCTGAGAGTGATGGTTGAAAACCCAAGATTGATTTCTTTGGTGTGGGTTTAAAGAAAACGTGTTGCTTAGAACCCAATTGGAAAGCTCTAAAGGATTATACTGAATAGTCACAAAGTTCATCATTTCCAATTTCTGAACACCCAAAACCACCAATAGCATCTTCATCTTCATCTGCTTCCCACAAAGTTCTTTCAGCAATGCTTGAACTTTCAGAACTTGAGCCACTCCCACAAATTTCTTGGTGATCTCTCTTCATTTTGCCCAAAAACTATGCCTACAATTTGGTCATGGACTAATTGCTAAATGGAGATTTTGATTTTGTTGAAATTTAGCCCTAAGTTTTTTTTATTTAAAAAAAATGGAAGAAAAGAAAGGAGAGAGTGATTTATCATTTGGACCCGAGCTTATCAAATGAACCTAAAATTTTATTAAGGCTCGATTCGAACTTGACCCGACTCATAAACATCTCTATTCCTACTACAAAGAGTAACATATTATATGGAATTATCATTTGAACATAAGTTTATTTATTTTTTTTGGTGTAAAGGAACAAAATCTAAAAGAAACTAATAATCTATCTACCTACCTACCAATCCTAGGTTCTCTACCAAATCCTCTTCTCTAGATTGCTCCCCCTAGTGGGAGTTATTTTGTCAAATACAATGAATTGTTTGGCCCAGCTTACAGATACTTTAATAATTTTTGAAGAGCTCCAAGATAAGCTTCGGAGCACAAGGAGATTCCCATTTCTCCACAACCACCACTCTAAGAAGATGAGCAGTGCCTGCCATGGAGCCTCTATTCCAAATGCCCACTTAGGGTTTCCTAAATTGGTCATGATCCAATTCGAGAGATTTATGGAAAAAAACTGGATCTAATCATCACTTGATACTATACTCCTCCAAACTTCTTTAGCTACCGAGCAAAGAACATGTAAAATATCTTTTGTCTCGTGTTGACATGCTACATAAATTCCGTTGTGGCCTATACCTCATCGAATTTTTTCGTGGTTTGTAAGCAGTCGTTTTTTCATTACCAGCCATAAAAAGAAGCGAACTCCTTATTTAAGTGAAATTAGCTTTTATTTTTTTGTTCTTTTTCCAATTGATCCTTTTTCACAATAGCTTGAAAACACCTTGTTTGTAAAGAATAATTCTCATACCCTAAACTAGGCTCCCACGTATTGCGCATGATGTTCATTGGCCCAAAAAAAGAGCAAAATAAATAAATAAATAAATAAATAAATGAAAATCAAAAGCAGAGGAATCACAAAAGTGAAAAGATTACAAGGACCCATGTGGGGTTAGTGGCAAAAAAAGTGAAAATACATTTAAGTATTTTTGCCCCTTTAGAATTAGAACCAAAGGCTAAAAGACTTCAATAAAAAATTTAATTTTATAACGTATTAAAAAAGCAATTTATCCATTTATCAACAACACCAACGTCGTAACTTTCCTCTAACTTTATCTCCGGAATCTTTTATAAATTAATAATATATAATAAAATTATACACTAACCTCAAAGATAATGAAATCATATATTAATACATAATAAAATTATATTTTGACTTCTTAAAAAATTATAATTCATTTCCAACCCCTCATCTGTATGCATCCTTAATTATAAAATGTAAAATTTTCACCAATATTACTTACCTTAATCCAAATGTACACTTAGAATTGAAAATCATAGATAAAACCCGACAACAATTAATTTGTGAGTTTAACACGAATTTAAACCATGTGATCAAACGAAAAAGATAAAATAAAATACGTTAATTCAAAATTTGTTGGAATCCTGTCGCAGTGAGATGACTGATGCATACATACGTGGCATAACATAGGCATGCATGCATGCATGCAGCAGCCATCTCCCCTGCGACAGAACCTCAGCTGAGCCCTTGATTTCTTTGTACTCCTTAAAATTGTCCAAGCTCAGTTGCCTATTTATAGGCACATCACTTTTCACTATTTCAATCTTTTAATTTCTTTTTTATTTTAATATTTTTACTATACAATGAAACACACTTCTCTTGCAATTGGAATTTTTCTCTTTATTCTATACCTGATGGTATAAAACTTTTCAACTCTCCACAACAACGTAATTAAACTATTATTATCACTTCTCTATATCACGTATTTTTTAAATAATTTCATGATAGATTTTGATTATATCTGTTTTTTTGATACAATACTTAAAAATATCCATAGGTCTTATCCAACCCATAAATAGGAGGATAATGCGCTTCAGCGTACTCAAACCCACGTCCTCCTGCATTGACAATAATATCTATGCTAGTCGAGCTAAGACTCTATCAGCTTATCATGTATATTTTTATTTATACTATTATTTAAATCTCTAACTAACTTAATATCACAAATCAATCGAATATAAACTCGGTTAAAAATGTTACAAAAATAATCTTTTGCATTTAAAATAAGTTACATTAGTCGAGGTCTTCTTATTTAAGAAAACAATAAAAGATATATGAAGGGATTTAACCTCATGATAATTGCATTAGCAAAAACTTAAATTTATCTTTCAACTAAAAATTTATTTTAATTTTATTATGTACACTTTATTACTTCCATTAATTGGACATATTAATAATGTTTATTCATTTAACTTGATATCAATTTAGGATTGATGACAACACCATAACAAATAATTGTATTCATTTAGTATTCTTAATTTTGATGTATTCACAATTTGCTTACAATTTGATCAATTTTTAATTTTAATATCGTATATATTTTTTGTATTTATTATTAATTAGTTTCAAACTATAGTAACGCACCAAATAGATTTTATAACTTAAAATTTTCAGATTATCTTTTTTTTTTGGTAAATTATAATAACAAGATAAAGCTCGAATAACAAACGAAATTAGTATGACTCAAACCCAAATCACACCTGAAACAATAAATACTTCTGACCATCATGACATCGTATTGGGTTCATAATAGTTATATATTTTAATGTAGTTTGTGGCTGAAAATAAAAGGGTGATATGGATAGGCTACCAATATCCCTATGGAGATGGAAACGAGAGAGTAAATATTCTATATTCGTTGTAAAGAGATAATAATTCATTTTCATTTACTTTATAATGGAGGGCTATGTGGGTCTAAAATGATTTGGATGTTTGGCCAATTGAGAGAATATTTACTTACACTTCTTTAACCAACCCATTATGCTTAACATTTTAATTAATAATTAATGCAATTACATGAAGTGATCTGTTATATAATAATAGTAAAAATAATTCGATTAGATATTCAATTTAAAATTTGATTTGAGGGATCAAACCTAAAAATTCCGTATTAAAATAGTCAAAATTAAAATTTTAGCTTTCGAGAGGGTCAAAACATGAAAGACACTAAAATTAACATTTGAGAGACACTAAAATTGAAGTTATACCATTTAACAAGTGGTCAAGATAGATAATATTCAAGTCTCAACTCAAGATGAGTTAGAATGAGCTGTGCGTTTATATGTGATTAGTGTAAAAATAGTGGTGACAGTGAGATTAAATACTGTAACGATACTATAACGTGAGATAAAAAATAAGCTAAATGCACCGCGCCATCCATCCAAACCCAGACTCAAACAACCAAAAAAAAAAAGAAAAGCAAAAGCTTCATTGAAGATCAAGATATAATTGGTGAAGGAAGCAAACCTTGAATTCTGTCCAGATAAATAAGCAAAGGCCATCGGAGAATTAGCTGGAATCTTGTCGCAGGGAGATGATGTCTATCTCAAAACATCGCCTCAACCCCTATTTAACGTATAAATGAAATGTACACCATCTCCCTTGCAACAGGATTCCATGCAAACTCTTTCAGACAAACCGTTGATAAATCCGGTACTATTTTTGGTGAAAGTTTTATCTTTTAATTTTGTCGAGAGTTCGAATGCTTATAAAATATTAAACAATGAAAAGGTTAGCACCACCATCAACAAATATATATAGTGAGATTAAGAAAGTCCAATATAGGTATGCAAATTGTTTATTCATTAGAGAAAAGTTTGGAAAGTTATTTGAGTCAAAATGATACGATGTGAGTAGGGACCTGGAAATTACGGATGTTTTGGTTTTAAAACAAGTTAAACGTTGTCCAGACCAGTTTTTAGAGTTTTAAGACAAAAAAAAAGCTTTTAGTTGACCGACACAAATTTGAATCAATTATGACAATCAAGTTCTTGGTTTCACATTTGCTTTTGTTTGCCTGTCTTGTTTCGGTGAAATTATGGATTTGGTTTTGGTTTTGTTTTTTGTTTTTTTTTGAATTATGGGAGGAGGATAAAATTTTAACAATAATATAATTAACTCGACTCGAATCTAAATTATATTTGAAGCGTTGAACATTCTAACCATTAGATTAACATATAAAGTTATTTTAATTTTAACTATGGACCTAATGTAAATAAAATTTGAGTCATTTACTACTATATTAGTGATTAATTAATCAAGTTTTATTTTTTAATTTAACATAATTTAACTGTTTTATTTTTATAATATATTTAATATAATTATTTTTTAAAAATATGATAATGAGATTTTCTAAATATACCTTGTCATTCAGTCTATATGCAAGGTCCTACACCATATTATACAGTTTATTTTTGTCCTTTTAATATTAAAACAAAATATTTTAGCCTTTGTATGTTTGAACGATGATATTTTAGTCATCAATATCATTTTGATATATTCATTGCTGGTATCAATTCATTGCTAACAGAAATCAATTCTCGCTTTAATAAGGATGTAGTGGAGTTACTTGTTCTTAGCTCCGCTTTGGATCCACATGATAAGTGCAAAGCTTTTCGGGTGAAAGATATCTGCAAGCTTATGACTGATTTTTATCTAGACGATTTTACTGAGCAAGAAAAGCTACACATGAAGATTCAATTAGAGCATTTTCAACTTGATGCTCATTAAAGCATGTTGTAGAAAGCCTCTACAGTTACCGAGTTGTGTCAAGTGCTAGCTAAGACAAATAAGTCAAGTATTTATCCTCTTCTTGATAGAATTATTCATCTTGTGCTAACTCTTCCCGTGTCTATTCAAGGAAAAGTCAAGATGAAAACCTGCCAAGGGCATCTTGAAGATTTATTCTCCATCATCCTTCCATGTTGTGGCCTCTTTATCTGTGAAGCATGGACACCATCGAGTCAACTTTGCAAAAGAGTTCCTAATGTGCATAAATTCGTCTTCATGATCATTGATTACTACTTCCCAGGTCAATTGGCGGTTAAGTAGATTATTGAAAATGAGAGATTATGTGCCGATATGGAATGTCAAGAAAGGATCATATCCAACGATGACTTGAACTTGAACAACAGTATAATAGCAAAATTTGTAGCCAATTCAAGAGAAAATATCACGACTCAGTACCACATCGAAAAAACAGGTGAATGGGGCATTGGAGGTGACAAATAAGAACATCAAAAGGATTCATAGCAGAGACTTACAAAGACTCGACATGAGAAATCACCATTTGCCTTCGAGGTTTTATCGGGTTAGCCACTGGGGCAACACCTTTTGCACCAGAATAAAAGTCGTCCTACCCATTAGAATCAAGTTTCCTTCCCTCCAAATTGTGTTAGAGCTAATGAAGCAGAATGGATTTAACCTAGATGTAGTCAACTAAACTTGATTGAAGAAAGATACTAAAAGTCATGACCATATGAAAAGGGTTTACGACAAAGAAGGATCTGCTCTATAGAACTCCACGAGAGAGCTCTAGTTTTGAAAAAGGATCTTGATTACAAAAGACTTCCAAGGAAAATGGATGTCAAATTGGGAAAGACCTCATGAGATGAAGAAAGTCTTTTTGGAAAAGCTTTAACTTTGATCAAAATGGACGACAAATACATGCCCAACTTCGTGAACTCAGATGCAATGAAGAAAAAATAAAAAATAATAAAAAAAGGGAAAAGAAAAAAAACGAAAAAAGAAAAGGAGAGGTCAAGGTGAAAACTCGTAGAGGGCATCTCGAAACCTAAGGAGATTTGAGTTAAAAACCTAAAAAGGCAGCAAGGTGGAGAAACTTTACACCTTGAGACATTGACAAAGTACTCTAAGTTTCATGAACACATGTCAAGTTCAGAATGGTCTTTGCCAAGTTTGCTCATTAAAGTTCATACTTTGATATCTGGGGCACCTAACTCCATTCTTTGTTCACCTTATGTTTTGCAACTTTTGAATAATACATGTCATTTTTAATCCTTTTGTGGGCTTTGCCTCCATGAAATTCATTCGCCTTGCGATCATATCCAAGCATTTCTGCATCAAAACAATGATCAATGAACCAATGACCTTTTCATTCATGCAAGCTTTAACCTTCAATCAAATTCAATTTCATCCATTTCGTAACCATGTTCAAGCACGCTTGCACAACAGCTAGTGGACTAATGCTTTTAATCTTTTCATTCATGCGAGTTTTGCCTCCAATAAAATTCATCCACCTAACCCTATTCTTTGCTCACTTTGTGTTTGGCAATTCTTTGACCAATATGAGTCATTTTTAATCTTTTCATTTATGTGAGCTTTGCCTCCATAAAATTTCATTCGCCTTGCGACCATGCTCAAGCAAATTCTGCACCAAAATAGCGATTAATGAACCAAACGATATTTTCATTCATGCGACCTTTGTTTTCAATCAAATTCGAATTCATCCACCTTATAACTCTAATTCAAGCATCTTTACATTTGAAATAACGGTTAGTGGTCTACGACATAAGGAATAAAAGGATTTTTGTATATCATTCTGGAAAATTTCTAAATATTATAGGGACCTGAAACAGGACCACTAGTTGGAAATAACCCGAGGGTTAGAGAGGTCTCAAAACAAATAGTCCAAATTACGACTACCTCTTTAGGTTTCACGACAATGATACACATACATAAAACATGATAACACATCAGTGATAGGACTTAGACAAACGACGAACAATGTCGACCTAAGGACTAATATAAGATCATTTCTCAAAAATGACATTTTACATTCATCATTTATACTCACCTGCTTAGGAGCATTTGATTCATCCTGATCATGACATCCTAACAATTTAGTCTACATAAAGACCCATTAGAAGCATATTCCACAGGTTTCATTACTGCGAAATGGCGAAATGAGCTGAGTACCATGAAGACACGAAAGGGAAAGGTATAAGTTGCAATGACGAACCTAGTACTTCAGAGACACAAGAGAAAGATCTAAGCCGCAACGACGGAACCAATACCACGAAGACATGAAGAGAAAGATCTAAGCCGCAACGGCGGATCCAGTACCATGAAGACATAAAGGGAAAAGTTTAAGTCGTAATGGCGAACCTAGTACCTCAGAGACGTGAAGGGAAAGATCTAAGCCGCAACGGCGGATCCAGTACCACGAAGACACAGGGGAAAGATCTAAGCCGCAACAGCGGATCAATTACAACGAAGATACAAGGGAAAGATCTAAGCTACAACGACGGATCCAGTACCTCTGAAGACACGAAAGGGAAAGGTTTAAGTCGCAATGGTGAACCTAGTATCTCAGAGACATCAAGGGAAAGATCTAAGCCGCAACGACGGATCCAGTACCACGAAGACACAAGGGAAAGGGAAAGATCTAAGTCGCAACAGCTGATCCAATACCACGAAGACACAAGGGAAAGATCTAAGTTGTAACGACGAACCTTATACCTCAGAGACATAAAGGGAAATATTTAAGTCGTAGCGGCGAATCCAGTACCACAAAGATTTGAAGGGAAAGGTTTAAGTCGTAATGGCGAACCCGATACCTTAGAAACATGACGACAAAGGTCAAATCCATGACGGTGAAACATCTACCTTGAAGTCATAGTGGATCAGATCAAAACTACAATGACAAGTCTTTATCTCTCTGAAGTTGCAGTAAGAGCAAGATGAAGCTTTAACGTCAATCCTCTTGAAGTTGCAATAAAGTTGGATTAAAAACAATAGCAAGTCTTTATCTCTCTGAAGTTGTAGTAAGAGCAAGATGAAGCTTTAACATCAAATCCTATCTTTCTGAAGTTGCAGCGAAGTTGGATTAAAACAACAGCAGCGGATCTCAATCTCCTTGTAGTTGTAATGGAATGGAGTGAAGTTACATAATCAACCAATCTCTTATCTTAAGCTTGGTGCAAAATGCAGCCATTTGATCTTTTACCTCGAGCTTGGGGCAGATCATCGTCAACCAATCTCTTACCCTGAGCCTGGGGTAGATTGAAGCCATTTGATCTTTTACCCCGAGCTTGGGGCAGATCATCATCAACCAATCTCTTACCCCGAGCTAGGGGCAAATTACAACCATTCGATTTCTTACCCCGAGCTTGAGGCAGATCACCATCAACCAATCTCCTACCTCGAGCCTGAGGCAGATTGTAATTATCCAAAACAAGTGAGGCGGTCATCTTCTTGATGAGATTCAGAGAAGTATACCAACTCAATGAAACCAGACTCAAAGACTACGATGACAAACTCCAATCTCCTTGAAATTTCAAGAGAATGAAGTGAAATTACAGTAGCAAATTTTTTCTTTTTGAAATTGCCTTAGGGCAAGATGGAATCACAATGCTGAAGATGCAGAAGTGGATGCAGTGAAATCGAACAATCAATAAAGCAAAGAGTAGGTTACTTGAAGAAAAGGTGCTAAAGAAGCCAAAACCAGCGGGACCGAACAAAATTGATCCTCCTTTTTAGTCTTTGCTCCGTTCTTGTTACACAATAACGAGCAAAGAGGGGCAACTGTTGCAGCCCAATTTTGACCGGGCCCAACTTGGATCAAACTTTTTGATTTTCAAATTTATATTTTAAATTTAAATTTGTTTTAAATTTATTTAAATTTAAATTTGTTTTAAATTTAAATTTAGTTAAATTTAAAATGGTTTTAAACTTGAAATTAAATTTAAAATGTCCAAATACAAGCTCGAATGGGCCCAAACAAAAGTCCAAAATTACAAGCCCAGATAAAAGTGGTCCAAATACAAATTACAAACAAACAGACCCAGTTACATATTTGGCCCAGATAAAAAAGGAAAGTCAGACCCCAGAGAGCAACTTGTGTTGCTGCCTCTATCACTGGCCACTGGTATGCTGCCACGTTAGCGTTAGCAGCCCCATCATCATCATCAACCATCGACTACCGGCAACTTGCATCTACTCAACCACTACTGCAACCTGCAAAAGGAAAGATGCACATTTAATGGCATAAAACAAAAGAAAATCATTGTATTGAAGACTATAAAAGCCAAATTCAATTATGTTATAGGGATTCTTTTTTTGACATTCGAAAATCAATAAAAATAAACTCTTTCGAAATCAATATAGAGACGAGTGAAGCAATTCAAAGCAAGAGAAAATATTATCAGATTACACAGACTTCTTTTGGTATTACAAATCCATATAAGCAAATAGGTTTTCGAAATAGTTGGCAAGTCAAAGCAAGAGTAGTTAATTGCAAGTAGAGACACTCAAACAGCATATCCAGCAGTAGGAACAGACACAAGTTATATTCACAAGGCACTAAGTTATCCAGGTACTTTTAACTTGTATTTATTGCTATTTGTGATTCAATATTAACTATTCAATCTCTAAAATATATGTTAATGCATGTATTGAGACTCCCATTGTCACCATTTATTACTCCTAATTGTTTCAAAGTGTAACAGATATATATTAAAGTCTTCTGGAGGCGTTTATAACAAGGAAAATATTAAATACGTTTTATAACAAATATTAATGGTATTAATAATTTTAATAAATATTAATAAAATTTTTTAATAATAATAAATATAAAAAAAAGAAACCTAAAGGTCGATTAGGTCACCGTCCCTTTGGTCGCTCCGCCAGCACTGACGCTCGAGTTCGCAAAATCCACCGCAGTGAGAACGCTCACCAGAGGAGTGCGATCTGCAAAGTTTTTTTTTTTTTTTAAAAAAGGAAACAGATTCGAAACAAGGACTTAAAAAAATGAAATCAAACTTATGAAAGTAAAAGGATTAATGAATCAAAACCTTGGGTTAATCAGGAAGAATAGTTTGTTTCTAATAAACGCGTAATAACAGATCTAAAAAAGGAATTTGAAACCAGTTTTTGGGATTTTAAAACAGAGAAGTTTTAAAGAAGGAAGAGAGTGATTAAAAACTTATTTTGGATATGGATTCAAACCCAGATCCGGGTTTAAAGGCAAAAGAAAACAAAAAAGAAGAAAAGGAGCCCCTGTTTTACCTTACTGGTAGCCGCGGACGGTGGAGATCGAAGGCGCGTGGCGTGGGGAGTGCGACGGTCAGTGCCGGTGACTGACGATAACCACGGCAGCTGGACGGGTCGAAGTTTGGCCGGCGTGAGGGGGAGAGGAGAGAAGGCAGAGGATTTGAAGTTGTTTTTTGAAGAAAAAGAGAAATGAAATAAAAAATGATTAAAGTGTCTTTTATACACAATCAAAACGGCGTCGTTTTGGGTGTGGCCAAATCACCCCAAAACGGCGTCGTTTCATCCCTTAGACCCATGATCGACCCGAATCTGATCCAACTCGACCTAGGATCTGCGTGTTTTTAAGAAAGGGGTTATTTGTGCATTTGACCCTTCCGTTTTTTTTACAATTTAATCCTTTCCATACTTTTGATTAATTATAAATTGCCCCAATAATTTCCAATGCTTTTCAATTTAATCCTTTGACCTTTTGAAAGCACCAGGAGCTACCACGTGTCATGATTTTGGCTTATTTATGCAAATGGTCCTTCTTACTTCTAATTTGTTTCAATTTAATCCATAAATCAAGTTTTGTTTAATTACAAAATTGGCCCAAAATTTTTTCATGATTTCAAATTAGTCCCTTGACTTCTGAACACCTGAGAGGCTGTCACGTGTCACTTGTTTTTTTAATTTTATTGCCCTAGAGGTCCCTTAACTGTCCAAAAATCACATTTTGACCCTTAAACTTTCCTAAATTATATTTTGGCCCCTAAACTTCTCCAAAATTATATTTTGACCCTCAAACTTTTTGAAAATTATAATTTTACCCCCAAACTTTCCAAAATTCCATTTTAACCCTGATTTTCCAAAAATTATATTTTTACCCTCGAACTTTCCAAAATTCCATTTTTTACCCTGATTTTTCCAAAATTACCATTTTACCCCCGAATTTTCAAAAATTATTATTTTACCCTTGGATGTCTAAAATTTCATTTTTAACCCCGAACTTTTCCAAAATTACTATTTTGCCCCCGGGTATCCAAAATTCACTTTTTCACCTCCGATTGCTTTATTATTCTTCCTCATCAATATTTGCATTTAAATTTTAATCTTTACGCATTCGTATTTTGTATTTTTTATTTTTTGTATGTAATTTATTTGCCTAGTTATTTTGCTTCGTGTTATCTAAATATTCAAAATTAACTGCTCATTCATATTAAACTCACATATTTGTTTTCAAAATTGTTTTCATAAAAACTTTAAAATCGAGGCAATATTCTTTTATTTCGAGTTTTGAAAATTTGTGCCTTAACTTACTAGGCACGATTTTCTTCAAATCGAAATAATCAAATATCCTTAAATCGAGGCAATGTTTCTTTATCTCTGATTCTGAAAATTTATGCCTTAACTTACTAGGTGCAATCTTTCTTCAAATCGAGATAATGAACATCCTTTTCCAAAATTAAAAAAGTTTACAACAAAGGAAAGCTCGTTATTTCTGGATCTCGAAATGTTATGTCCTAACTCACTGGACGTGACCTTCTTCCTCGATCACTTTGAAATAGTGAGACTTCTAAACAAAATCGGTTTCTTTTAAACGTAACTCATACATTCAAGGATCGTATTTTAAACTTTATTCGAGTTTTTAAATTTTACAAATTAAGACTCGAAGATAATCAATTTGGTACCAATTTTGGGCGTATGAGGGTGCTAACCCTTCCTCATGCGTAACCGACTCCTGAACTTGTTTTTTGGATTGTGAAGACCAAAATATTTTTCAAAACGGATTTTAAACGTTTTGTGGTGATCCAATCATACCATATAAAAAGATTGGTGGTGACTCCAATTATTTTTTCAATTTTAAAATAATTTTTTAAACTCGTCGTTTTCAAAAAAGTTGGTTTCGACAGCTTGGCGACTCTATTGGGGATCTTTTTAAAAAATAAACGAGAGTCAAGCCAAAATTTATTATTTTCGGGTCCTTTTTGAAAACTTTAAAACTTTTGGTTTTGTTTAATATGCGATCCTCGGCATCTTTTGTGTGACATTATATTATGTGATATTGCTAGTGCAAGTTTACATCCACATGCATTTTTGTTACTACCCTTTTAAGTGGAAGTGGGAAACTACTCCTTCGTGAGGTCTTCACCTCCGTGCAGGATAGTGAATCGCTTTCGGGATTACATCCGTACCCATGTTTTCGTGAAGTTTTCACTTTCGTGCAAACTTGTGGAAAATATGTCCCCCTTAACTGAACTCATCCGTTTGAGCTTGTAATGGGTGAGGATCGAGGAATCCACTGGTTTGGGTACCCTTTACTCTAGAGCCTGAACCGCATATAATGAGCCTTAAGTGCCTACTTTAGGATGAAATTACACCAAGTTGTTAGCAGTCGCCCAAGACTAGAATCTTTATTTTACATCCGTATTTTGTTGATTTGTGTTCTCTTTCGCCTTTTTGATTATTTTTTTTGCTTGCATTACATCCTTATACAAAGAGAGGTATAGTTCTAAGCTCAATTACTAAATAGAAAAGCTTGTCATAAGAAAACGGATACCTTGATGAAATAGAAGACAATATGGTCGAGCTTACATGACAAAAGAATAAAAAGGATGAAAATCGATGATTTCCCAGACGAGAAAGCCAAAAACAAAGATCGTGTAATCATCTGAGTTTTGACTTAAGTATGAGAAGTGGCTGACCACTCAACCTTTTCAAAATGATATTACGGACCGAAAGTCAGAGATAAGTCAAGACTATTTGAATACGGAGATTAAGTCTTTTGAACACTGCGACACGACCATATACGTATCTGTTTTATGTAAAGGAATTTGATTTCTTGTAAGGTTTTCTAATAGAATTGAGCTATAAGTCAATACCTTTCTTAAGCATTCATGCATTCATAAGCAGCACATTTTATTAACTTGTGTAATTCTATACAAGCCTACCTTGAGTAAGATTGTGTCAAACCTTCAGTGGTTACTCGAACAAGGTATTGATTCATGTTCTATTGCCAAAAAGAGAATTGGTCTCAAGAAAATGGATTCCTTGATAAGGTAGAAGTCAACGTAGTCGTGCATATATGGTCAAAGATAAAGGTGATGACCTATCAAAAGGGTGCATATCAGAGATTCAAAATTGCACCCTAGTACATGAAAGCCATAACAGTTTGCAAGAGTTGAATGAAGTAAGGAAGACAAAACAAGGCAGATGTCCAATCATGAATATCTTGACTTACTTTATGCTAAAAGGAATAAGCATCGGTCCTGAGCTCTCACTTAGTATTCGAGTCCAACTTCTAATGGTTCACACCTAGAAGACATGATACCCACGATAGAAGAGTAAAGCGCTTTACCTTTTTGCCCAAGGGCTCAAAACAATAAAGTCTACTTTGAATATGGTGATCAGTTAAAGTAGAGATGCACCTTTTTCGAGTCCTAACATGGTATTGGGTTTCAACTTAGTTGTGTTACCTCCAGAAACATGGACATACTATCGCTTCATTGCCCAAAAACTCAAGCTAAGCGAGCATTAGGCTGCAGCCCTGATTAAGGAAAAAAGAAGATAACAAGTACTGTGCTTTGGAAAACTTACAAGATATAACACTCAAATGAAAAATGTCGACATCTTCACCTCAAACACATTAATAGTCTTCCCTAGAGTATTGGGGCACGAAAGAGGATGTGGTTGCAAATTTGTTAGACTTGATAAGAGGATCGCTCATGTTCTAACAACCTTAGCTATTAAATTCCTACCGATGAGAAAGTAAAGCGAGATTTATCGGACACAGCTTTTTGATAGTCATCTTTGAAAATAAGAAAGGTCTTTCATTGAGTATTCTCTAAAGACTACTCTTGTGACTGTTCGAAGACAAGACGAAATTGCCAAAGACAATCGAAAATAAACGAGAAATGGCTTCAACGCGCTTAGAGGCAAGTCTAAGATAGGGACCATGTCACAAGCAAGAACTTGACCAAATGCAAGAAACGACTAACCATTTGTAAACTTTAGCCATCCAAGACCGACATTTTGAAATCGGGTTCAAATTGAAGCAAAAAATATATCTTGGAAGATTAGGACTTTGAGCATTAAGGCACGACCATACATGCATCTGTCCTATGTAAAAGAATTTGCTTTCTAGTAAAATTATCTAATGGAACGGAACCAAGAATCAACGCCTTGTTGCATGCATTTTATCATTTCATGTGCATTAGCATTTCATGCATTAAATTTTAATAAGATTCCATATATTTGAAACACTCGTGTGAGAGAAAGTCATTTACCCTAAAATAAAGGCTGAGAGAAAACATGATAAATCAAGATGGGGAATGATAAAAAAATTTGAGAAAAATCATGTGGAGAATGAAACCTATTGAGAGTTCGCCCCTACACCCTCGGAAGTGTTTTGGACAACTAGACCGTGGAGAATTTCCTGTTGTTTTAAGACTTTTCCAGGAAAATATTCAGAATACACTTGTCACTCTAAGCCTGAGAGTGATAGAGATCTTTTTATAAAGGGCAAATGACCACTATCTTTTATTTCAATAAAAAGGATGCATTGTTTTGTCCTATTTGGAAAACACCTTATCATTCTTTCCATTCGTTCATACCACAATTAATCATTCTTTAGTTCAATTATTCTTTGGACCCCATTTTTTCTTTGCGCAGGGCCCCTTGATATCAAGGATATGAGCAACACTGTTGTTGACTTAAATCCTTTTGAGTAAGACATGTGTTCAGAAAAAACTTCGAGGCTTTGAAAATGATCAAGAATGTAACTTGTCTCCCAATTTGCTATGGATGGTTGACCAAGACACGAAACAGATATCATCTTGAAGAGTCATGATTTTAAGTGAGAATCAAAACATGAGTATTTGTAAAAACAAGGCAAGCTGCCTTGAGAATCCAAAGGTCTTTGCATGATCCTATCAAGGCATGCCAGGTTTAACGAACTGATGTCGTGACACATAGACTCTCATAAAAGAAGAATGCATCCAATTCAACAAAAACTTGAAAAATTGAGGCTCGGCGTGTTATTAAAAAAAAAGAGAAAAATGAAGGAAAAATCAAGATGAAAACCCGCCAAGGGCATCTTGAAGATTTATTCTCCATCATCCTTCCATGTTGTGGCCTCTTTCTCTGTGAAGCATGGACACCATCGAGTCAACTTTGCAAAAGAGTTCCTAATGTGCATAAATTCGTCTTCATGATCATTGATTACTACTTCCCAAGTCAATTGGCGGTTAAGTAGATTATTGAAAATGAGAGATTATGTGCCGATATGGAATGTCAAGAAAGGATCATATCTAACGATGACTTGAACTTGAACAACAGCACAATAGCAAAATTTGCAGCCAATTCAAGAGAAAATATCACGACTCAGTACCACATCGAAAAAACAGGTGAATGGGGCATTGGAGGTGACCAATAAGAACATCAAAAGGATTCATAGCAGAGACTTACAAAGACTCGACATGAGAAATCACCATTTGCCTTCGAGGTTTTATCGGGTTAGCCATTGGGGCAACACCTTTTGCACCAGAATAAAAGTCGTCCTACCCATTAGAATCAAGTTTCCTTCCCTCCAAATTGTGTTAGAGCTAATGAAGCAGAATGAATTTAACCTAGATGTAGTCAACTAAACTTGATTGAAGAAAGATACTAAAAGTCATGACCAAATGACAAGGGTTTACGACAAAGAAGGATCCGCAATATAGAACTCCACGAGAGAGCTCTAGTTTTGAAAAATGATCTTGATTACAAAAGACTTCCAAGGAAAATGGATGTCAAATTGGGAAAGACCCCATGAGATGAAGAAAGTCTTTTTGGAGAAGCTTTAATTTTGATCAAAATGGACGGCAAATACATGCCCAACTTCGTAAACTCAGATGCAATGAAGAAAAAATAAAAAAAAAAAAAAGGAAAAAAAAAAGAGAAAAAAAAGGAGAGGTCGAGGTGAAAACTCATAGAGGGCATCTCGAAACCTAAGGAGATTTGAGTTGAAAACCTAAAAAGGCGGCACAAATAAAAGAAAAGGGGCATGAAGTGGTCCTCTCTCTCAAAAGTAACGAGGTAGAGAAACTTTACACCTTGAGGCATTGGCAAAGTACTCTAAGTTTCATGAACACATGTCAAGCTCAGAATGGTCTTCGCCAAGTTTGCTCATTGTAGCTCATACTTTGATATCTGGGGCACTTAACTCCATTCTTTGTTCACCTTATGTTTTGCAACTTTTGAACAATACATGTCATTTTTAATCCTTTTGTGAGTTTTGCCTCTATGAAATTCATTCGCCTTGCTATCATATCCAAGCATTTCTGCATCAAAACAATGATCCAATACCACGAAGACACAAGGGAAAGTTCTAAGCCGTAACGGTGGATCCAGTACCACGAAGATACAAGGGAACGATCTAAGCCGCAATGGCGGATCCATTACCTTCGAAGACACGAAAGGGAAAGGTTTAAGTCGCTATGGTGAACCTATTACGTCCGAGACATCAAGGGAAAGATCTAAGCCGCAATAGTGGATCCAGTACCACGAAGACACAAGGGAAAGGGAAAGATCTAAGCCGCAACAGCTGATCCAGTACCACGAAGACACAAGGGAAAGATCTAAGCTGTAATGACGAACCTTATACCTCAGAGACATAAAGGGAAAGATTTAAGTCGCAGCGGTGAATCCAGTACCACAAAGATTTGAAGGGAAAGGTTTAAGTCGCAATGGTGAACCCGGTACCTTAGAGACATGACGACAAAGGTCAAATCCACGACGGTGAAACATCTACCTTGAAGTCATAGTGGATCAGATCAAAACTACAATGGTAAGTCTTTATCTCTCTGAAGTTGCAGTAAGAGCAAGATGAAGCTTTAACGTCAATCCTCTTGAAGTTGCTATAAAGTTGGATTAAAAATAATAGCAAGTCTTTATCTTTCTGAAGTTACAATGGAATTGTGTGAAGTTACATCATCAACCAATCTCTTACCCTGAGCCTGGTGCAAAATGCAGCCATTTGATCTTTTACCTAGAGCTTGGGGCAGATCATCGTCAACCAATCTTTACCTCGAGCCTGGGGCAGATTGAAGCCATTTAATCTTTTACCCCGAGCTTGGGGTAGATCATCATCAACCAATCTCTTACCCCGAGCCAGGGGCAGATTACAGCCATTCGATTTCTTACCTTGAGCTTGAGGCAGATCACCATCAACTAATCTCCTACCCCGAGTCTGAGGCAGATTGTAGTTTTCCAAAACAAGTGAGGCGGTCATCTTCCTGACGAGATACAGAGAAGTATACCAACTCAATGAAACCAGACTCAAAGACTACGGTGACAAACTCCAATCTCCTTGAAATTTCAAGAGAATGGAGTGAAATTACAGTAGCAAATTTTGTCTTTTTGAAATTTCCTTAGGGCAAGATGGAATCACAATGCTGAAGATGCAGAAGTGGATGTAGGGAAATCAAATGATCAATAAAGCAAAGAGCAGGTTACTTAAAGAAATGGTGCTAAAGAAGCCAAAACCAGCGGGAGCGGACAAAATTGATCCTCCTTTTTAGTCTTTGCTCCGTTCCTGTTACACAGCAACGAGGAAAGCGGGGTAGCTGTTGGAGCCCAATTTTGACCGGGCCCAACTTGGATCAAACTTTTTGATTTTCAAATTTATATTAAGTTTGAATTGATTCTAAATTTATTTAAATTTAAATTTGTTTTAAATTTAAATTTAGTTAAATTTAAAATGGTTTTAAACTTGAAATTAAATTTAAAATGTCCAAATACAAGCCTGAGTGGGCCTAAACAAAAGTCCAAAATTACAGGCCTAGATAAAAGTGGTCCAAATACAAATTACAAACAAACAGACCCAGTTACATATTTGGCCCAGATAAAAAAGGAAAGTCAGACCCTAGAGAGCAACTTGTGCTACTACCTCTATCACTGGCCACTGGTATGCTGCCACGTCAGCGTCAGCAGCCCCATCACCATCATCAACCATCGACTACCAGCAACTTGCATCTGCTCAACCACTACTGCAACCTGCAAAAGGAAAGATGCACATTTAATGGCATAAAACAAAAGAAAATCATTGCATTGAAGGCTATAAAAGCCAAATTCAATTCTGTTGTTGGGATTCTTTTTTTGACATTCGAAAATCAATAAAAATAAACTCTTTCGAAATCAATATAGAGACAACTGAAGCAATTCGAAGCAAGAGAAACTATTATCAGATTACACAGACTTCTTTTGGTATTACAAATCCATATAAGCAAATAGGTTTTCGAAATAGTTGGCAAGTCAAAGCAGGAGTAGTTAATTGCAAGTAGAGACACTCAAACAACATATCCAGCAGTAGGAACAGACACAAGTTATTTTCACAAGGCACTAAGTTATCTAGGTACTTTTAACTTGTATTTATTGCTATTTGTGATTCAATATTAACCATTCAATCTCTAAAATATATGTTAATGCATGTATTAAGACTCTCATTGTCACCATTTATTACTCTTAATTGTTTCAAAGTGTAACAGATATATATTAAAGTCTTCTGGAGGCGTTAATAATAAGGAAAAAATTAAATACGTTTTATAACAAATATTAATGATATTAATAATTCTAATAACTATTAATAAACTTTTTTAATAATAATAAATATAAAAAAAAAAGAAACCGAAAGGTCGATTAGGTCAACATCCCTTTGGTCGCGCCGCCAAAACTGACGCCCGAGGCCGTAAAGTTGTCCACCGCCGTGAGAACGCTCACCGGAGGAGTGCGATCTGCAATGTTTTTTTTTTTTTAAAAAGGAAACATATTCGAAACAAGGACTTAAAAAAATGAAATAAAACTTATGAAAATAAAATGATTAATGAATCAAAACCTTGGCTTAATCAGGAAGAATAGTTTGTTTCTAGTAAACGCGTAATAATAGATCTAAAAAAGGAATTTGAAACCGGTTTTTGGGACTTTGAAACAGAGAAGTTTTAAAGAAGAAAGAGAGTGATTAAAAACTTATTTTGGATCTGGATTCAAACCCAGATCCGGGTTTAAAGTCAAAAGAAAACAAAAAATAGAAGAAAAGGAGCCCCATTTTTACCTTACTGACAGCCGCGGACGGTGGAGATCGAAGGCGCGTGGCGTGGGGCGTGTGACGGTCAGCAACTATGATCGACGATGACCACGGCGACTGGACGGGCCAAAGTTTGGCCGGCATGAGGGGGAGAGAAGAGAAGGCGGAGGATTTGAAGTTGTTTTTTGAAGAAAAGAAGGAGAAATTAAATAAAAAATTATTAAAGTGCCTTTTATACACACTCAAAATGACGTCGTTTTGGGTGTGGCCAAATCACCCCAAAACGGTGTTGTTTCATCCCTTAGACCCATGACTGACCCAAATCCGACCCGACCCGACCTAAGATCCGCGTGTTTTTATGAAAAGGGTTATTTGTGCATTTGGCCCTTCCGCTTTCTCTGATTTCTACAATTTAGTCCATCACATACTTTTGATTAATTGTAAATTGGCCCAATAATTTCTAATGCTTTTCAATTTAATCCTTTGACCTTTTGAAAGCACCAAGAGCTGCCACGTGTCATGATTTTGGCTTATTTATGTAAATGGTCCCTCTTACTTCTAATTTGTTTCAATTTAATCCTTAAATCAAGTTCTATTTAATTACGAAATTGACCCAAAAATTTTTCATGATTTCAAATTAGTCCCTTGACTTTTGAACACCTGAGAGGCTGCCACGTGTCAATTTTTTTTTTGTTTTATTGCCCTGAAGGTCCCTTAACTGTCCAAAAATCACATTTTAACCCTCAAACTTTTCTAAAATTATATTTTAACCCCTAAAATTCTCCAAAATTATATTTCGACCCCCGAACTTTTTGGAAATTACATTTTTACCCCTAAACTTTACATAATTCCATTTTGACCTCGATTTTCCAAAAATTACATTTTTACCCTCGAACTTTCCAAAATTCCATTTTTGACCTTAATTTTTTTCCAAAATTACCATTTTACCCTTGAATCTCCAAAAATTACATTTTTACCCTCGAACTTCCAAAAATTCCATTTTTAACCTCGATTTTTCCAAAAACTACCATTTGACCCCTAGATGTCTAAATTCCATTTTTAACCCCGAACTTTCCCAAAATTACCATTTTGCCCCTGGGTATCCAAAAATCACTTTTTCAACTCTGATTGCTTTTTTCTTCTTTCTCATCAATATTTGCATTTAAATTTTAATTATGCATTCGTATTTTGTATTTTGTATTTTTTGTATATAATTTATTTGCTTAGTTATTTTGCTTCGTGTTATTTAAATATTTAATATTAACTGTTCTTTCATATTAAACTCACATATTTGTTTTCAAAATTGTTTTCATAAAAACTTTAAAATTGAGGCAATATTGTTTTATTTCGAGTTTTGAAAATTTGTGCCTCAACTTACTAGGTACGATTTTTCTTCAAATCGGAATAATCGAATATCTTTAAATCGAGACAATGTTTCTTTATCTCTGATTCTGAAAATTTGTACCTTAACTTACTAGGTGCAACCTTTCTTCAAATCGAGATAATCGAACATCCTTTTCCAAAATTTAAAAAGTTTACAACAAACGAAAGCTCGTTATTTCTGGATCTCGAAATGTTATGTCCTAACTCACTGGACGTGACCTTCTTCCTCAATCACCTTGAAATAGTGAGACTTCCAAACAAAATCGATTTCTTTTAAACGTAACTCATACATTCAAGGATCGTATTTTAAACTTTATTTGAGTTTTTAAATTTTACAAATTAAGACCCGAAGATAATCAATGTGGTACCAGTTTTGGGCGTATGAGGATGCTAACCCTTCCTCATGCGTAACCGACTCCCGAACTTGTTTTCTGGATTGCGAAGACCAAAATATTTTTCAAAAAGGATTTTAAACGTTTTGTGGTGATCCAATCACACCATATAAAAAGATTGGTAGCGACTCCCATTATTTTTTCGATTTTAAAATAATTTTTGAAACTCGTCGTTTTCAAAAAAGTTGGTTTCGACAAATATGATAAGAGGGGCGTAAGCCGTCAGAGATTGTTGAAGAAAACTACTTAGAGAACACCTTTGAAGCAGTCTCTGAAGCAGATTTCCATCAAGATTGAAAACTTCTTTTTTATTACTTGGGATTTTATTATGAGTTTCTCTATGTCTTGTGGTTATACTATCTTTGAGATGTTCTTATTTGTTATTATGAACTAATTTTCTAAATACCTAAGAGAGATGAACCCTATGATGAATTCTGTTATTTGATTTCTGTTTTACGTAATAAATACTTAGATCTTGTTCTCAATTGTACGTGCTTAATTATTGATTTAGTATTTTCGGGATATTAATTCATGTTTGATGTGCTTAAATCAGAGGAGGAATAGACCCTATTTAAGAATAGATATAGCATAATTGAGTGGAGTTGCATGCAATCCTAAAAATAGGATGACATAAATCTACAGAATTAGAGTCAAATTTAATAGGGGATCCATAAATCGAATTAATGCAACAATAGGGGTTTTAATTAGAAAGAAATTTTAATTAATCAACCTAGAATCAGTTGCTTTTATGTTTAAATAGAGGTATTAGCATAATTTAGGGATTTTTACGGATCAATATACTAAGTGAATAAATTTTTTGATTTAGATTGATAATGATAGATGAAATTTAGGTGGATTCTTTCCTGGGTATTACCTTGCTTCTTGGTTGTTATTTGCTTTTTTTCTTGCTTTGTTCTTTGTCCTGTTCTTTAGTTTATTGATTTAGTTAATTTTAATTTTAAGCAATCACTCCAATTTATCAATTAAATAATAGGAAGGCAGTAATTACCAGTACTTTTAGTTCTAATGGGAACAATATCTGTGCTCACCGTAACTATACTATTAATTGATAGGTACACTTACCTTATTCATATTTTTATTTAGTTTCGACTGCAACAATGGACTATGTTGATCGTTGCTTTCAACCAAATGACTTTTTCCTCTATCCTCAAACCACGAATTGCATCCAGTTTGAGCTTAAGCAACATGAACCAAGTCACAGAATAAGAACAATATATTTACATTCAGTGGGGGCATAAATTCTCTCTATAAACTGGTAATTGTTCGTAATTCCCAGAAAATAAAGTTTATTCTTTATAAGTAAATTACTACTACTTTTTATCAGAATAATAATGTATGGAATGTGTGTAAATAACTCTACCAATGCTCTCTATATAGATAAAAATACAAGAGTTGTCGAATAAATCTTGAATAAATAATATTATTTTAATAGGAAACACACTCTTACTCTAATAGTAGGAGAGAGGGGCGGGCGCACACCCCTAGATATACTAGGAATTTTGTCCCCTTGTCATACAGAAGGTCATATTAAGTCTTTCATGTATTGGGTTCAATTGTATGTGTTTCCTAGATTTTTAGCCCAACACTTTATAATTTATTCAACCCAATATTCATTTTCTATTATTCAAAATAAATATTATTCAATCAATTAATTAAATTAACTAAATTAATTTATCAATTAAATAATTTTCTCAACCCAATTCTAATTTTGTTAAAATCATAGCAACTTTATCGTAATAAAATTTATGAAAAAATATATTTTATTTTTTTATTCAATCGAATTCATAATGACTAATTAATTTAATTTCATTTTCGAATTTCAATTATTTAATTATAATTAATAAAATAATAATCCGGAAAACTTTAAATTAATTTTAAGTGATTTTTTATTTAGCAAAAATAAAACAAGTTCATTGCACCATATTAGAGAGTCAATAGTTGATGTAATGATAGATGTAGTCAAAGTAGCATAAGAGGAAAATCTTGTACATCTATTTATCAAGATTTTAATAAATTAAATTAAAATTTAATCATTTTAAAGATTAAAATTTAATTTTATTATTATTAAATTAAAATTTTATAAATGATAAAAATTTTAAATAAAAAATCTTTTATTTTAAAAGGGGTCGGGCCTGCAACCAGAACGTTGATTCCGCCACTGGTGAAAATGATGACAAATTTTTTGTCGTCTATACGTTAATTTTGAATGGAACTTCAATGCCAAATGTTGATTGGAGATGCTATTTCCACCTCATTAATTGATGTCATGCTGATGTACTACTTTCAAATTAATCTTGAAAAGGGGAAAAGAAACCATGAAAATCATAACTTTTTTTTTCCTTCCAGATCTAAGTTATTATTGGAAACTCCTCCGAATTTGACAGTGCTAATGATCGAGTTGCTTATTTTGATAAATTATAATAACAGAGCAAAATTTTAATAATATAAGTAATTAATGCAATTCAAATCTAAATTACATCGAGAACGATAAATCCTGCAACTTCTGTTACTGCAACTTTTGTAAGAAATTGCAAGGTGGGATTATTCCAACATTTTATGTACAAAACATATTCATATGTATAAGATATAATCATTCAAATATATGGTCGTTTGAGAGTTTAGACAATCCTGTTGATATATGAAGGATTCATGGAGGAGTACATTGAATAAAAACATGAACGATCAGCTGCTCCGATCGGTAAATGATGCAATCATTGTAAGATAAAGATAATGTTAGGCAACGAAATTTCTAGCAAAGAAATGGAAGGTAGCTTTTGCTTACCTGTGAAGAACTACGCAGCAAACGATGAACAAAGGAATTGAAGGGTATCTTGTCACAAGGTGACGGCACTAAGCTAAGCTAAGCTAAGGGGGTGAAAGCAAAGCATATATAAAACCCTCAGTGCCATCTCACCTGCGACAAGGTTCCCCCAATCTCCTCTTTATTTCATTTGGATTTCTAGCAGTCGGTTTAGCATTTTTCTGTCCATACTCATCTCTTTATTGATAGGGCTGGAAACATGATTAATTTTCTGGCAGTAAGCAATTGAAAAAAGTCCTGAAAAAGACTCTTTTTTGTTTGTTATTTACTCGTGCATGCAAGTGTTCAAATATGTTGGAAAAAGTCTCAATTAATGTTCCTTCCTTTTTCTATCCTTTAGGTATGTTTGGACAACATTGAATAGTTAAATTAAAGCGTAACTGAATCTGTGTGTTGGTCAGATGGTCAGGGTTTTCATCGTTTCAGATATAATTTGAGTTCGAGTTACGTTAGTTGTGTTGTTGTTAGGATTTTATCTTCCTCTTGTAATTCACCATATGCAATATTATCTAATTGTTCTAGTGTTCCATATTTGCTGAGTTATTCCCTCTTTAATATTTAACATAAACACTATCAAATGTTGGCCATTGACTGAGTTTATCATCATCATTAACATCTGAATATCTATCATTAAGATTATCGAGATCTCTTTCTTCCATGTTCTCTTCGAAGAATAGATCATCTCAAATCCACCTATGAATGAAGCTATGAAGTATGAAATATAGTAATACGATCCAATCTTTTTTTATGTTATATTGAGGTGATATCGTTAATATGAAAATTATTATTTTTAGAACAACAAATGCTCTTTCAACCATATTTCAAAGCCTTAAATGTCTCAAATTAAATAGTTTACGAGTTGTCTTCGGTGCTTGCGTGTTTGGTTCTATTCTCTCAAAAATTTTTATAATACTCAACGATATGGTGCAAGAAAATATTTTAATTTGCATAATTAATATCTACCATATAATATTTGAGTTCACGGTGCAAATAATCTATAGCTTTAATCATAAAAACTTATAAAAACATAATTTGAAGAAATAATTATGCTAAGTTATAGCTCTTTTATAATAGGTAAATTAAGTAAAAAATAATATAAATTTTATAATATATATAACCTTTATAAAAAAAAGTTTTTATAAAGTGCCTAATAACTTTTATAACACTCACAAAATTTTTATTTTTTACTATGATAAAAAACTATAACATTTTTTTTTACGGATAAACATACTATTTTCATAATATATAAAATAGACACATGAATAAGTTATGTCCATATTTTTTGCCATAACTTTTTGCAAGTAAATATATTATAAAACTTTTATAATATATAAAAAAATTATAATAAGCTTTTTGGTCATAACTTTAAAAAAAAATTAGGATTTAAATAATATTTTTTTGCTGTAACTTTATAAAATATACATAAATTAGTTTTATAATATAAAATTTTTTTGACAATAAACGTCCCAAACACTCACACGTGTTCATATTTGTAATATAAAAATTTATAAGTTAAACTTGTACCAAAAATATTTTTCAAAATTTAAATTCGGGTCACCTCAATTCTCACTCCTTTCAAGAATTGAAAAGAGTAATTGGAGTGCTCTAATTACATCCAATTTAGTGAGATCCACCAATTACAATAGCTACCAAACATATCACCCCGTGTAATTACAAGTAGTTACATCAAATTCAATTATTAGTTGGCTTTCCAAACATTACCTTAAAGAAATAAATTTGTTCAATGAACACCACCTTAATTGATTGAAAAATTAGCATTTTAAAGAACAATACGATAAATATATATATACTTTTCCATCTATACTGATATTTTGAATCCGAAAGATAACTTTATTGATAGAAGCAATAAAAAATTTCAAATTTAGATCGTAAAACGAATATGAAAAACACCGCTAATTAATTAGCGATTTGTAAATACCACGATTAACCTCATCACCAAAAATTTTCTATATTTGATTTTTTATAAGATTTATAATTTTTAGTAATAAATTTAGTACTATTTTTAGTTTAATTTAGTACATTAATATAAGATAATATTGGTAAAATAAAGTTTAATACTTGCAATATCTAAGTATAAATAATATCTAAATATTAATTAGGTAAAGAAATAAAGTTACATAATTATAATATCTAATACAAATTGAGCATTTAACTTATTGTTTTTCTTATCGATTGAGTCTTAATTCGATTGACATGAACATTGTTGCCGATACAGGAGTACATTATCCTTCTATTTATGAGTTGGGGAGAGGTTATAAATAATTTTAGCCATTATGTCAAAAATAGTAAATATTATCACAACCTATAATAAAATTGATAAAAAAACTTATTTTTATTCTTAAATTTTAGTGATTAAGATTATTTCAAATTTAAAAATACCTTATCGAAAATAAACCTGACCCACATGAACTAGGCTTACTTTAAAGATGTATATTTTATATAAATATCCCAACCTCTTATCAACAATTCTTACTTCGTCCATACGCAGTATTAATCTTTAAAAGCATATAATGTGAAACAACCCTAAGATTAGCACCGTTTGAAAATATCTAATTTCTAAGTAATCAACTTCTCATTTATTATATAGATTATATAGGTTTATACTGGAATTTATGCACATTTAAATTATTTAGATAATTAGCCTCATATTCATATATTCAAATAAATTTTGATATGTTAATAATCTATATTTTTAAATTTGAATATTTATATATTTATAATATGGTTGTATTTTTTCTTATTGTATATTCTAAATTATTTTCTGTTTAAAATTAATTTCCTACTCTAATTTCCTTAACAATAAAATCATGAACTTCAAAACTAAAGATTTTATAAAAACCCGTTTGTTGGTCTAATGACCAAAGTATTTACCGTCTCAAGTGTGGTCTGAGTTTGAGTCATTAAAATTTTACCATTCTTTTATAATTCGCCAAAAAATAAATAAATAAAGATTGTATATCTCTTTTTTTAATAATATATCGGCTGAATTTATTAGAAATTAAAATAGAGAAATATTTCAAACGAAATTAAAATGTAGCAGAAAAATAACAAAATAAAGAAAAACTAAAAAAAAAATAGAAAACGAAACATCGGACCAGCAGAACACGTTCAGTGAGTTGCAACGACAGAGATGAGATGAAACACTGGAGAAAAGAAGCAGGAAACAAAAATCATTGTCTCTATCCATCTACACGCTTAAGAATCGAAGTAAGAGTGGTGAGCGAAACCAACAATCTTGCATGTTGTTTCGCAAAAACAGATCTGACTGCATCGATAAATGAACCACAAAAAGAGATCAAACTATTGAAAAACCACCAATAATCGCAAATCAGAGTAGAGTATTGTGAGAAAACTATCCACGAACGCAAATATACCACAAAGATAAACGAAATCGTGCCATAAGGTAAAAGCGTACCACAAGGCAGAAGAAAAAACGTGCCACAAAAGTAGATAAAAACTACGAAAAAAACTAAAATATAAAATAAAATAAGAACTGAATATAAAAAAATTAAGGGCAAAGAATACCGATGATCGACGACTAGCATTAAAATTAACGTCACTACTGACTAATCAAGAACTAAAAAAAAAAAAGAACACGGAGAGAAAATTTAAAAATCCTAATTTTTAGTAAATTTGAAGATTGAATTTATAAAGATTTTATATCTCAACTTTTCACAAATATAAAAATACTAATAATAGTAATAAATTTTGATGTACAAATTGGGTCACAATAATTGCACTGTCAATTTTGCATTCCCCAAACAAAAGGTACATGAAATTCAAGGCATTTTGCGTTCAAAAAAGAAAGAAATTTAAGGCATTAAATTTTATATTATATATATTGTGTTTTTTTTTTTTTTTTTTTGTTGAATAGTTTTATTATATTTTACATTTTTGGCTTTTTTACTGTTTTTTTCAAAATTATTAAAATATCTACGAAGAGTTGGCACCAACGGCGGCAATATGGACTTTTAAAAGCCACTCATTTCTATGTACATTAAATAACCATTTGTAAAATTTGTGATTCATATTTATTCTCTTAATAAATTTAAAAAATATAAAAAATTAATTATTAAATTCGTTTCGTTATATCCTTTTCGAATTTAGGTTGGGTTTTAGAAAATTCTAAACCCAAATCTTACATCTAAGATTCGAAAGGAACGAAAAAAACCCTTTTTTAAAATATCCAATCGTTGTAGGCAGCTGTTTGTTGGCCCCAATGATCGACGGCCCATGGTAGGGCTACGACGGACCCTTATGGCCGGACTTGGAGGCTAGGAGAGAAAAAATGAAAAGGAAAAAGGGTTTTTATTAAAATGAAAGAAGAAATGAGTTTTCTTTAAGGATTTTCATGGCATAATTGTAAAAAAAGTCCCTAAACTTTGAGAGCTTTTGGATATATGCGCTTAACATTTTTTTATTGACACCCTTAAAGTTACAATTTTTCAGAAATCAACTCAATTTTAATGATCAAACGTGAGTTGACCGTTAATCAAATTGCAGGTCAACATAATAGTCCATGTAGCATATCACATAAGCACATGACGTCATCAATGACATCATCAAAAGACTTTTTTTTTCATTTTTTCATATTCTTTCTTTTCCTCTTCCCTTGTTACAATAAAACATTTTTCTCAACTTTTTTTTTCAAATTTTCTCTCTTTCCAAACACCCAAATTTGGATTGAAAATACATATTCCAAACATCCAAAAGTCAATGCCTTTCTTCTTTCAATAAAAACACAAATCATCCCTAACCTCTGAAATTTCTTCTTTCATGTTATTCAATCAACCAAAAAACATAGCTTCACTTTTTCACCATCATAGATTTTATTTTCTTTTTTCTAGAACATACACACACAAAAAAGAGAGGCAAAAATAGATTTACAAAACAACACCATAAACAGATTAAGAAAAAGGAAAAACAATAATGGAAGATATTGTTGTTGGTGAATGATTTATGATGGTGTGTGAAGGAAAAGACAAAAAACAAAATTAAGAATGGGAAGAGAGAGAGAGTAGTGATTTGATGGGCTATTGCTTTTGCTTTTGCTTTTGCTTTTGAGAGGGTTTTTTTTATTTTTATTTTCTACTTTATCATAAATTGGGTGAATTTAGGTGTTTGGAATATGTATTTTTAATCCAAATTTGAGTGTTTGGAAAGTGAGAAATTCTGGAAAAATGTTGAGAAAATTATCTTATTCTAACAGGGGAAGAGAAAAAGAAAGAAGATTATTTGAAAACCTTATCATCTCCATACTTGTTGCCAAGTTAAAGATATTTGAATAACAAAACCCAATCAATGAGACAATATTTCTTGGTTTATCTTCACAGAGCCCTCTAAAATGAAAAGTCATGAGTGTTTAGAAAGAGAGAAAGTTTGAAAAAATATGGGAAAACAATTAGAGGTGAAGAGATGGATAATTGTTATTTATTTTGGTTTGCCAATTTAACCTCTTTTTTTTTTTGGTATTATGTAGAAAATTATGTTGTGATTCCATAGTTGTTTCTGCATATTGGCTTAATTTATTTATTGATATTGCTAGAAGATGGATGTTTGGAAAGAGAGAAAGTTTGAGAAAATATTGGAAAATAACTAGAGGGTAAGAGAGAAAGAAAGAAGATTAAAAAAATGAAAAAATGAAAAAAAGATTATTTTGATGACATCATCGATGACATCATGCACTTAGGTGGCATGCCGCATGGATTATTATATTGACTTGCAATTCGATTAATTGTTAACTCATGTTTGACCGTTAAAATTAGGTTGATTTTTGAAAAATTGTAACGTTAAAGGTGTCAATAAAAAAGAGAGGTTAGGGGCATATATCCAAAAGACCCCAAAGTTTGGGGGCTTTTTTTTTTACAAGTATGTCGATTTTCATTTATATATTCTCTAAACGACGTCGTTTAGGGCTTGATACAATAGCCTTAAAACGATGTTGTTTTAATGCTTGACCCTCGACCCGCTGCGAACCCATATAGGGTCCACATGTTTTAGGATATGGAGAATTTGTCTTCGTAGTCTCTCTACATTGCCAAGGCTTTCAATTTAGTCCCTGATTGGCACATGCAAGGCTCTCAATTTAATCCCTGATTGGCACATGCAAGGCTCTATACGACGCTGTTTCAAGCTTGACTCCAATAGCTTTGAAATGTCGTCGTTTTGACGACAACCTTTAAAAAAAGAGGGTAAATTTCTCCTTAGGTCCCTTCGCATTTTGAGGACTTTAAAATTGGTCCCAATTGTCATATTTTTCATTTTTTGCAATTTAGCCACAGAATTTTGCTTCGTTTACATTTAAGTCCTCTGTTTGTTTTTGTGTGGAGATGACATGTGTGTGGACCTGGGAAAATTGCCCATTTGGTCCTTGTGTTTCTTCGAATATTTAAATCTAGCCTCGATTTTTCTGTTTCTTTTATTTCTCGCTTAAAATTTAATTTCAGTTTTAATTTTATCCTCCATGGAATTTTTTTTTAAATTGTCTTTTTAATTTTGTTTTCTTTTATTTAAGTTCTTTTATATTTTTTTAAAAAAATTTAATCTTTTTAAATCATCCCTTTTTATTTATTTTTATTTATTCATTTTTTATGTGATTTACTTATTTATTTATTACTTTAGCCATATTTTTATTAGATGCTTATTTATTTATTCTTTGTAAAATATTTTAATAAAATTAATTATTATTTTTATCTCAAAATCAAGGCAATGTTCCTTACTTCGAAGATTCGAGATAATTGTTCCTTAACTTACTAGGTGCGGTTTTTCTTTTCGATCCGAAGTAACTGAACACCTTATTTTATAAAAATTAAACATATGAAGTTTCGGAATAAAAATCAAGAATGCTCATTATCTTCGGAAATTCGAGGTGTTGTGCCCTAACTTACTGGATATGTCTTCCCTTCTCGATTAATTTAAAGTAAATAAGCTTTCTTCGCAAAGTTTGATTTTGAATAACATTAAATAAATCATGCATTTTGGGATCGCATTTTAACTTTTACTCGAGTTTACAAATTTTTAACAATTAAGACCTTTTAAAAATAGACTAGGTACCAATTTTGGGCGTGTGAGGGTGTTAATCCTTCCTCACATATAACCGACTTCCGAACCTATTTTCTGGATTTCGAAGACCAAATTGTTTTTTTTATGGTGATACAATCACTCCAAATTAAAAAAATTGGTGGTGACTCCATTTTCATGTTTTAAAATAAAACTCGAGACTTTTCAAAAAAAAAGGTTTCGACTATATTATTAATAACAATTTTATTTGAACTGGCTCCAACTATATATTTTTTGGTGAATTACAATAACAAGCAAAACCTGAACAATAAACAGAACTAATACGATTCAAACCCAGGTTACACCTGGGGCAATAAATACTCTTGACTATCAGGCCATCACATGGGGTTTGCTCCAACTATATATTTTATTAGTCTGCCCTTAATATGATCATTAGTGATGCAACAATTATGACCCAATTTAATTTTTTTAACATAATCTTATTATATGTTCTTTTTTATATAATACCTAGAATTATTCATTGTTCCTCCTCAACCCTTAAATAAAAGGATAATGTGCTTCAGCGCACTTCAACTCACGTTCTATTGCACTGGAAACACTACCGATGCCAATCGAGCTAAGACTTAATCAACACAATTAATATTGTACATAAATGTTTTGAATTAACATTATTCATTAACATTTTTATTGTTGAATTTATGTCTATGCAATAAATTTTATTTGTTAAAATAGAATAGAGTAAAAATATAATTGATAAGTGCCAAAAGTAACATATTTTAGCCTCATTCTTAATGCATTTTTGGATGATTAGTTGATTTAAAATGATGAATTTTATGTTCCTATTCCTTTAAATCCATGTTTCTATACTTAGGAAAGCATTTGGGAGAGAAATGAGCGAAAAACAAGTGAGAATCAGACAAAAAGAGCAGATTTTAGGAGCCACACGAGTTGGGCACATGGTCATGGACTAAATCAAAGACAAAAAGGAAATTTTGGGGAAAAAAGCGTGAATGTGGAAGAGAAAGTGCCGAAAGTGTGAAAGTGTGGAAGACTTAGAAAGAGATTTATTGGACATAAGACTTTATTTAAATTTAAACTCAATTTTTAGGATTAATATTTAGGATTAATATTATTATATTGTTTATATTTAATTTTAATTTATCTTTTAGGCTTTATAATTTAGAGTTAAATTTGGATTCAATTAGGGAATATTACTGTTTAGATTTAATTCTAATTATCTTTTTAGAATTTAAGTTGGATCCAACTAAAGAATTTCATGTATTATAAATAGTGTATGGAGTGATATGAATTAGACACTTTCAATTTTCTGTAAAATCCACCATTCCCCAAACCCTAGTCGTCAAAGATTATTCAAGAAACAACTGGGAAAACACCATTGAAGCCGTCTTTGAAGTAGATTTCTACTAAGATTGAAGACCTCTTTTTAATTTCTTTTGATTTTATTATGAGTTTTTCTTCGTCTTGCTGTTATACTGTCTTTGAGATATTTTTATTCGTTAGCATGAAATAATTTTCTAAATAGCTAGGGGAGATGAACCTTATTATGAATTCTGTCATTTGATTTTTGATTTTACGTAATAAATACTTAGATTTTATTCTCAATTGTGTGTCTTAATTCTTGATTTAGTATTTTCGGAATATTAACTTTTGTTTGATATGCTTAAATCAGAGGAGGAATAGACCTTATTTAAGAGAAGATCTAGCATAATTGAGTGGAGTTGCATGCAATCCTAGAAATGGGACGACATAAATCTACTAGATTAGAGTCAAATCTAATGGGGGAACCTGTAGATCGAATTAATGCGATAATAGGGGTTTTAATTAGGAAAAAATTTCAATTAATCAACCTAGATTTAGTTGCTTTTATGCTTGAATAGAGGTATTAGCATATTTTAGGGATTTCTATGGATCAAGATACTAAGTGAATAAATTGATTAATTCAGAATGATAATGTTAAATGAAATCTAGGTGAATTATTTTCTGAGTATTATCTCGATTCTTGGTATTAAACATTTGTTATTTCTTAATTTATTTTTTATCGTCATTTTAGTTTATTAAATTAGTTAAATTTAGTTTTAAATGATCATTTCATTCAATCGGTTAAATAATAGGAAGACAGCTACTATTAGTACTTTTAGTCCTCGTGGGAACGATATTTGTGCTCACTGTAACTATACTATTAATTGATAGGTGCACTTACCTTAGTCATATTTAAGTTAGTTTTGACTGCATCAATAATAATTATTTAGTAAAAATAAAATAGAGAAATAATGATTACATTGTTAGGCTTACTGAATACAACAAGGGGCAATTGCCAAGAGTGCTCTCTCTTAGTGTCCCAAAGAAACGATACTTCTCGTGGTTAGAATTGAGAGAGGGTGGTGGTGATGTCAAGGATGGGGGGATGAGATCTCCTTGCTGGAAGAAGAACTTGTTCAATTGACAATTAAGAGTTCGAGGGTGGTGTCGAATAGGAATCCTACATTGATTTGTTCTCTATGGACAAAAAGTCTTATAATCTGGATAGTTTTCGGGCACAAATGAGGAGTATTTGGAAGATGAAAAAGAAGTTTGAAATACAACTGGCAGGTCAAAATTTATTCTTGATTTCATTTGAGGATGAGGGTGATTTAGAGGCAATTATAGAAGGACGGCCCTGGTTGTTTCGTAAACAAGTCATTGGATTTGATCGTTTGTCGGGGTTGATGGATCGAAATAAGATTCTCTTGGTGTGGTCTCCGTTCTGGTTGAAAATTGGTTCGTGCCTAGTAGAGTATGACAAGAAAGATTTCATGCATGCCATTGGGTCGACTTTTGGTGGAGTTTTGCGGTTAGAAATTAAGAGTGAATATTATCGATTGAAGGTCTGCTTAGATGTCCAGAAACCACTTAGGCGTGGGGTCTTTTTAATGACAGAAAGTAAATAGAAGGTATGGATTCCATTTAAATATGAAAATTTACCAGTTTTTTGTTATGGTTGTGGTTGCATGGACATGGTATTAAGGATTGTGAGGTTCTCTCAGTTGAAGAGAAAGATAGGGATCATGATGAATTTCTATACTCAATAACTTTGTAAGCATAGTCGAATATGTATAGGAAAGAGACTTTTTTATTGGGCTTTGCTAGGAAAAAATCAGTGACCTAATGTCGTTACATGAGTGTGGAGGAGACTATTGAGGGATTGACGATCAAAGTAGGCGGTGGTGCAGGGGATGAGTTAACGGCGTAGGTGGGAGTGTTGGTGAAAGAAAGTACGATTCCGATGGAGTCCTTGATGAATCGGATATCTAATGAGTTACGACAAATTAGGGGAAATAATAGGAATAATATTTCTTCACAAATTAAGGAGTTGGATCGAGATAAAAAAGTCATCGGTCAATTGGAAGGTAATGCCCAAAAGCCCAAGCGGCCTAGTTGAAAAAGAAAGGTGAAAGACACTATCGAGGGAAAACAGGAAAATATGAGTTCCTTGAGTAAAAGGACGATTAATGTGGTGGGTACCCAAGAGGAAAAATTTCCATTTTTGATATGTTTGAGGCTAAAAGAAGTAGAGTTTATGTGAAGGCTAGCGATGATGAAAATTTGATGGATGAGGTGATAACCACTTTGGATCTTAACTTCACCTTTACAAATTTAGGGTCGGCGATTACCATGAGACAAGCCGATTGGGAGCAATGAAAACTGTCAGTTGGAATGTTCGTGGGCTGAGGAACCCACGGGGTAGTTCAACGACTTCGGCATATGCTAAAGTTGCATAATCCTCACATGGTCTTTTTTATGAAGACTAAACTTGATGAGAGTCATATGAAAAGGGTGCGAAGGAGGTGTGGCTTTACGAATGGAATCGAAGTGAGTTTGCAGTAAGTTCATGTGACAAACTTTATTTGGTGTGGAAAGAAGTTATTGAGGTTCATTTAAGGATCTTTTTAAAAATCATATTGATGTAATAATTAAGGAAGACCGGATAGTGTGACAGTGGAGATTTACAGAATTTTATGGTAATCCATTTCATAATAATAGACGGGATTCTTGGTACACTTTGAGGCATCTTGGGGTTAAACAAGGCATCCCTTGGCTAGTTTGTGGGGATATCAATGAGATCTTTTATTCTTTTGAAAAGGTTAGAGGGCTACTGAGAAGCGAATGGAGAATGGAGGAATTTCAAATAGTCTTGGAGGATAGTAATCTAACAGATATGCGTATCATAGTCTGTGGTTCATGTGGGAACGAGGAAATTTTCTAGAAACAAGCATTAGAGAGAGATTGGATAGAGAGGTCGCAAATGATGCTTGGATGATTCATTTTCCTAGTGTTCGAGTGAGGTATCTGTCTCATAGTTTTTCAGTCATTGTCCATTTTTAATATGTACGGATAAAAAGGAGGTTTCTAAAAGGATTACGAGATTTCGATGCGAGGCATGGTAGATTTTGAAGGGCTCATTTGAAGCTGAGGTTAAATGTATTTGGGGTTTATCCTCAGGATTTGTTGTGGATAAGCTAGATAAATTACGGGTCGGCCTGGTTGAATAGGGACAGTTATTAAGGCTAAATGAAGGGGTTTCGACGTGAGCTTTTTAAGAAGCTGGAAGGTTTTATTGATGGGCCGCGAGATGATGTTAATATGGTAGATTTTTTAGAAATGAAATTTCATCTTAATATGGAGATTGATAAGGATGAAGCTTATTGGGAGTAGACGGCTCGCACAATTGATTATGGGTAAGGGATCGTAATACCAATTTATTCCATCGATATGCGTCAACCCGGAAAAAGATGAATATGGTCAGATGATTGGAGAAGGCTAGTGGTGGGGAAACTTATAATGTAGATAAAATGGGAGAGGTAGACTGAGACTATTTTCAAAATCTCTACGTCAAAAGGAGTATGTGAAATTCCGCACATTCTTAATGTTATTAAGACTAGTATTGATGTGGACGCTAATAATTGCTTAATGGCTAGTTATTCAAAGGAGGAGATGGGTCCGACTAAGGCACCGGGGGAGGATGGTTTCTTGACTTTATTTTTTCAACAATATTGGCACATTGTAGGTTGTGACATCACGAAGTTCTATTTGGGCATTCTTAACGAGTGGAAGGGGATGGAATCGATAAATTGAACATAGATAGTGCTTATTCCAAAAATGCAAAACCCTACTACGATGGCCAATTTCAGACCTATAGGCCTATGTATAGTTTTATATAAGATTGTGGCTAAAGCCATATCGAACCGGTTGCAAGGAGTCATTGAGGTTTGTATAGACACCGCATAAAGTGCATTTGTACTCAATAGGTTAATATCCGATAATATCTTGGTCACTTATGAAATTTTACATACCATAAGGTAGAAGCGAACAGGGAAGAGAGGCATGATGGCGTTTAAACTTGACATGAGTAAAGCTTATGATCGAGTAGAATGTGGATTTCTGGAGGTTATGATGTTGCAAATGGGTTTTGCTGGAGATTGGGTAACCCTTGTTATGAGATGTATCTCCTCTGTTACTTATTTAGTCAATGTAAATGGTGTCAGAGGTAGATCGTTTAAACCATTAAGAGGTCTCCGTCAAAGGGATCCTCTTATCCCTTTTCTTTTTCTTATATGTAGTGAAGAACTTTCACTTTATTATGATTGGCGATGGAGGTAGGCCGATTGAGGAAGGCTAAGGCAAGTAGGGGTGGACCACAAATCTCTCATCTTCTCTTTGTAGACAATAATATTATATTTGGAGAGGCTTTAACGATATGTGCTTTGGGTGTGAAAGATATACTTCATGAATACGAAGAATGTTCAGGTCAATGTGTTAATTTTGAAAATCTATAATATTTTTTAACTCGAATACTATGGAAGAAGAGAGAGGTTGAGTAGTGAATATATTGCGTGTGAGGGTGTTTAATAACCTTGGAGAAATACTTAGGGCTGTTGGAAGGAAGAAACAAGCATCTTTTCAAAATTTAAAAGATAGAATGAAGGCTAGAATCAAAGGTTGGAGTACAAGGGTTTTGTCTCAAAGGGAAAGGAAATATTCATTAAATTAGTTTTATAAGCTATCCTCACATATGCTATGTCTTATTTTCTATTACTAAAGTCACCGTGTAAACAGATGGAACAATTAATAGTGAAATTTTGGTGGCAAAAAGGTCATGGGAGAGAGGGGATTCGTTGGTGTGCTTCGAACCATACGTGTCGATCTAAGGAGGAAGGGAGTATGGGGTTTAGAAGCATGAGCAAATTTAATATTTCTTTATTGGCGAAACAAGGGTGGAGGCTCATTAATATTCTTGATTCATTATTATCTCGAGTTTTGAAGGCTAAATAATATCCAAGGACATATTTCATGCATGCTCCTCTAGGCAATATACCATCGTTCACGTGACGTAGTGTTTGGGCTGCGCGAGGGGTGTTGAAAGAAAGATTATGCTGAAGGGTGGGATTGGATAGGAAAATATCTATTCATAATGATGCTTGGATACTTGGGGCTTCAGTTATTGATTAGTAAATCCAAACCAAGGCATGCAATTACCTTTAGTATCGGAGTTGATAGATAATAATAATAGAGTTTGAAAAAAAATTTAGAGATCAATACCTTTTGTAAAGAGGATGCTGACTGATTCCTTCGTATCTTGTTGGCCCGCGAAATACACGAGGATTAGTTGGTGTGTTGTGGTGAGCCTTTTGGGGAGTTCTCGATTCGTAGTGCATACAAAATTTTACAGAAAGATCTTATGGTTCATAGTGCTACGGAATTCTACAAACACCTATGGGGTCAAGATCTCCCAAGTAAAATAAAGGTTACAATACGGAGAATTTCCTGGAAGTACATCATTACTTTCGTGAATCTAAATTACAAGAAGATTTCCAATTAAAAAATTTGTCCATGATGTGGTACTGAGGATGAAACAGTTGCCCATGTATTTTATTTTTACCCTGTTTCTAAAGAAGTATGGTCCGAATTAAACCTCTTGGATTTTACATATGGACGATATTGATTGCCAACAATGGCTTACTTAGGTTTTCGGGCAATGTTCACAAAATTAGAAATGTATTTTCACTTGTGCCCAGTGGGCATTGTGTAATAGCCAAATTTTCAGTGGTGTCGGAAACAATTATTTCGAAATCCCAAATTTGACAAGTCGAATCATAAATTTATTTATTTTAATATTTATAGCGTCGTTGACATCATATTAAAATTTGGTTATGAAATTTTAACGTTTAGATGGCGAATTGAGTAAAAAGGATTAAATCGTAAAAAGGTGTAAAAGTAGAATTTCATTGATTTAATGCATTACATGATAATTGGAAGATAGGTTAAGGTATCAAAAAGGTAATTAGACCATTATCTATGTGAGTGAACAAATTTGGGTTGAAAATAAGGGAAAATACTTGTTAATTAAAAGGATAAACTAGTAAATGTAAAGGAAATGATATTTTAACCTAAAATCATAACAAATTAATCATTTTCCTTTATCTTCTTCACTAAACAAACAATAGAAACCCTAGAAACCTTAAGGGAAGTTTTGGCCAAGCTTAAAGCTTCATTAGGTGAGTGATTTCTCCCTCGTTTTAGTGATTTTTATGTTTTTGAGTTTGTCTTAGCTTAGTCTAGCTAATCTAGGGGCTAATTTGTGATTCTGTCAAAAGTTGAATATTTTACCAGTTTTGAAAATACTTATTTTTGGAAGTTCATTGTAGATTTGTATGCTTGATGTTTGGGATTGATATTTTTATAAAGTGATTTTTGATGAAATTAGGGTTTAAGGACTAAAATGTTAAAATGAAGAAAATGTAGGTATTTGGTGTGAAATGGCTAAATTTTCGGGACTTGTATGGAAGCTTGGATCAATCGGTTAGTATGGGTCTAGTGAGAAAGGGGTTACTTCACATGTTTTGTATTTAGGGACTAAATTGAATCAAAGCGAAATACTAAGGGTAATTTCATAAATTTCCTAAAAAGATCAAATGTTTTAAATGATTTGATACATGATTTAATGTGAGAAATTGGATGATTTGTTATGTTAGATTACAATCGAGCCGCAGATCGTGGGAAAGGAAAAGTTATGGATTAGTCCTTGAAGTTTATCCATAACTGCAAATTTAGTCTAGTAAGTTCGTAATGTTAAATTCTTACCTGTAACTACTTATAACTATTTGTTAATGGATGTTTGATGTTGGAACAAAAAATTGATGATGTGTAAGACAGAAACGACAGAAGAAAGATTACCCGACCTGGTGCCAATGTTAAATGGTTTGATGACTGAAATCCTGCATTTGTTGCTGATTCTTTACGGCATCGTGAGTCACTGTAAAGTGAATAGAATCCATGAATGGATTACAGGCCCTACGATGGCTAAGATTTATGCTTGATTGCATACTCTCGTCAGCTTAGTGTGAGCAGCATCTTAAGGAACAAATATATCATATCGATGGCTAAGAATAGCATCGTATACTGGTAACAGGCATTACCTTTAGGTTAACAGGGAGAAAAATGAGCATAATGACCTTTAGGTCAACAGAGAGTAAAACGAGCATCATGACCTTCGAGGTCAACAAGGAGTAAAACAAATAACAATCACTAAAGTACAATTCTTTTCTGGCTCGACCGATTTATAGTTTTATTCAACACCTGTTATTCGGTAAATTGATAAACCTTGCGAACTTATTAAGCTATGAAGCTTACTAGTGAGATTGTTGTTGTTTTGTAGATTTCATTTTGTGACTTGAAGATTGGACCATCTTGAAGGCATCACACTATCCCGGGAGCATGTCAGTAGTATTTACATCACTCGATTATATGGCATGTACTAGGATGAAATGACTTATTCTACTTGTATGAATGAATGAATCTTTTGCTATGACTTTTTAGTTAAATGTTCCACAAGTTTGTATATTAGTATATGATTAATTGTGATAAAAATGAGTAGAATGATATGTATAATTATAAGAATGTTAATTGTGTGATTGAATAAAACATAGTGTAAAGAGACATGAAAAAGGAAACATGTCCATTAAAACAGTTTGGACAGAACAGAGGATTAACTTAAAAAATTCACCAAAAATTGTATAAAAAGATTTAGAGGTTGAACTAAATATTTAATTAAATATTATTGAGTGTAGTTTCAAATGGAAGAGACGGTGATAGAAAAAAAAGTATATATTTTGAGATATACTAGTTTTAGTGTAACAAGGTCAGAGTGGATTCGGGTTCTCCTGTTCTGACTTTGAAAAATCATAGAAAAGTATAGAAAAATTATTAGAGACTGAAATTTATATGATTAATTCCTTGATGGGTCTATTTAAAAAAAAACAGATAGAAACATTATTGGATTCCTGTACTAAAGGATAGATAATTTTTAGTGAAGAAAGGTCGAAACTGTCAGACAGTAGAGAAGGGATAAATTGAAAGAATTTTCTGTACGAATTAGATAAATTAAAAATTCTTTAAATTTTATGGTAAAAAGATAATTGAGTCTAGTTTCAGAAACATTAAGCAGATATTAATTTCGAATTCTGTAGCTCAAGATATAAATAATTTAGTGACTGTAACTCAAATGGACAATTTTGAAAATTAATATGAAAATAAGAGTAAAGAGGTATATGATGATATATATATGAAGAAAAATGTATATATGAAATATTATGTGCTTAATCATAAATATTGATTATATGATAAATTGGTAATATTGTGAAAGTCATTAAGGAAATAAAGGTGAGAAATACATGATTATGTATATGTGAAGAGAAATGTAAATGTAATGAATAAATTGTGAATAATGATGTTAAATGAGATTATGCCCATGTAGATGAATTAGAACCGTTGTGATATTAGTGGCTTGCCATTAAGGAACACTAGCGCGCTCTCTGATTAACATTGTGTGTGCTCTCTGATTAGCACTGTGTGTGCTCTCTGTTTAGCACGTTTCGTGCTCTCTGTTATTAGCACTTCGTGTGCTCTTTGATTAGCACTTTTGTGCTCAGTACTTTGTGTACTCTCTGTTTAGCACTTTATGTGCTCTCTGTTTAGTACTTCGGTACTCTCCGTTTGTTCTGTTTATCTGATAGGTTCTATAAAAGTCTACTATGAGCCAAGAGGATTAATAAGCTAAGTGAGTTATGGATAAGAAAGCTATGATGGCTAAATTGTAAAAGATGTAAGAATGTGCAAATTGTGATATTGAGGTAAGTGAAACAATGAACATATGAAAGATAAGAATTATCTGTGTCTAAGTATTCAAATGATGATAGAACTAAGTAAGCTAAAGAGACTAAAATACCTAAATTGAGAAAAGTGGATGAAAGTATGAAATTTACCATTGAAGTAAGTTATATGTTAAGTATATGAAAAATATGTATTTTTACATGAATGAATATTCATATACGTGTTAAAATGAAGTAATTATAAGATGTATATTTATTTATACTTGTAGTACTTACTAAGCCTTCACCAGCTTAACGCGTAGGTACAAGATCTCTTAGAAGCTAAGGTTGGATTAGGTGCCTCTCATCAAATCACATCAACATTGGAAGATTACAAGACAAGTTTTGAGGTAAAATGACATGTACAAATGGTATTTATATGACCTCAATGAGTGGATATAAAAGTTGTTTTGGAACACTATAAGTTGATGAAATGAAATTATGAATTTTGGATGAAATTGTGTTTTGGACTGAATTGAACTGTAAAAAAAGTTTTTATATGGTTTCAGGGGGTTTTTACTAAGTTTTTGGCTATATTTATTGATTTTGAGACAGGGATATCGATATTTTTAAGGTGGTATCGATACCAAAGTTCCAAAATGCCCATTGGTTTCGTTTTTAAGCAAAAGTATTGATAATTTACCCTGTTTCGAATCAAAATTTATATTTTATTATTTTCAAAATTGTTTTAAGTCTTGATTTTGATTATACTTGATTATTTTGTGATATTTTGAGTAAAACGATTCAATTACACATTATTTGCAAGAAAATTTTATTATACTCGTTTTTAATTCTCTAGCACTGTATGTAATACTCTTATATCGGGTTTATATGTGTGAACCGAGTGTAGGGGTGTTACAAGATGTCTAGTGTGTCAGCGGGTGAAAGCTGAGCATCAGGTACTGCCTGAATTGTTACAACCTATAACCATTCTTGAGTGGAAATGAGAGCAAGTCACTATGGATTTTATTATGGGATTACCGATGGCACCGATGAGAAAGATTTGATCTGGGTTATAGTTGACAGATTGACTAAATCAGCTCACTTCATTCCTATTCGAGTGGATTATCCATTAGAAAAGCTAGCTGAGTTGTATGTATCTAAGATTGTGCAACTGCACAGGGTATCGGTATCTATCATCTCTGACAGAGATCCACGTTTTACCTCGAGATTTTGGAGTAAGCTACATGAAGCTTTGGGGACCTGGTTGAATTTCAGCACAGCATATCATCCACAGACAAATGGTCAATCTAAGCGAGTGATACAGATCTTGGAAGACATGTTACGCTATTGTATTCTCGAGTTTGAGGGTAGTTGGGAGAGGTACCTGTCATTAGTAGAGTTTGCTTATAATAACAGCTATCAAGCTAGCATCAAAATGACACCGTTTGAAGCACTATATGGTAGAAAATGTCGAACACCTTTGTATTGATCAGAGTTGAGCGAGCCTAAATTGGTTGGGATCGACTTGGTTCACGAGACTGAAGATAAAATTTGAGTTATCGTGGCTGCTTAAAAGCCGCATCTGATCGAAAGAAGTCCTACTCAGATCTAAAGAGGAAGGATATAGAATTTGCTGTTGGAGATTTAGTGTTCTTGAGAGTTTTACCTTGGAAAAAGGTGTTACGGTTTAGTAGAAAGGGCAAGTTGAATCCACGATTTATTAGACCGTATGAGATCCTTGAGAGAGTTGGTCTTGTAGCTTATAAACTAGCTTTACCGTCGGAAATTGAGAAGATGCACAACATATTTCATGTTTCAATGTTGAGATGGTACAGATCAGATCTTTCACACGTGATTACTCCCTGTGAGGTTGAGATACAATCGAATCTATCGTATTCAGAGGAACCAGTAAGAATTCTGGCTCGTGAGGTAAAAGAGCTGCGGAATAAAAGAGTATCTAGTGAAAGTCCTTTGGAATCGACACGGGTTAGAGGAAGCCACATGGGAGACAGAGGCTTCGATGAGATCACAGTACCCTAACTTGTTCACTAGTAAGAAATTTTAGGACGAAATTTCCCTAAGGGAGGAGAGTTGTAACAACCCGATTTTCAATGGGGTTGAAAGTAGTGATTTTGGAATCACAACTCCGATGAGTTGAGTAAAAAAATTAATTATTTTAATAATTATGACATCATATTAAAATTTGGTTATGAAATTTTAACGTTTAGATGGTGAATTGAGTAAAAAGGATTAAATCATAAAAAGGTGTAAAAGTAGAATTTTATTGATTTAATGCATTACATGATAATTGGAAGATAGGTTAAGGTATCAAAACTGTAATTAGATCATTATCTATGTGAGTGGACAAATTTGGATTGAAAATAAGGGAATATACTTGTTAATTAAAAGGGTAAACTAGTAAATGTAAAGGAAATGATTTTTTAACCTAAAATCATAACAAATTAATCATTTTCCTTCATCTTCTTCACTAAACAAACAACAGAAACCCTAGAAACCTTGAGGGAAGTTTCGGCCAAGCTTAAAGCTTCATTAGGTGAGTGATTTCTCAACCGTTTTAGTTATTTCTATGTTTTTGAGTTTGTATTAGCTTAGTTTAGCTAATCTAGGGACTAATTTGTGATTCTATCAAAAGTTGAATATTTTACCAGTTTCAAAAATAATTATTTTTGGAAGTTCATTGTAGATTTGTATACTTGATGTTTGGGTTTGATATTTTTGTAAAGTGATTTTTGATGAAATTAGGGTTTGAGGACTACAATGTTAAAATAATGAAAATGTAGGTATTTGGTGTGAAATGGCTATATTTTCGGGACTTGTATGGAAGCTTGGATCAATCAGCTGGTATGGGTCTAGTGAGAAAGGGATTACTTTACATGTTTTGTGTTTAGGGACTAAATTGAATAAAAGTGAAATACTAGGGGTAATTTCATAAATTTTTGAAAAGGATAAAAATGTTTTAAATAATTTAATACATGATTAAATGTGAGAAATTGGATGATTTGTTGTGTTAGATTACGATCAAGCCACAGATCGTGGGAAAGGAAAAGTTACTGATTAGTCCTCGAAGTCTATCCATAACCGCAAATTTAATCTAGTAAGATTGTAATGTTAAATTCTTACTTGTAACTACTTATAACTATTTTTTATGGATGTTTGATGTTGGAACAACAAATTGATGATGTGTAAGATAGAAACGACAGAAGTAAGTTACTCGGCCTTATGCCAAAGTTAAATGGTCCGATGACTGGGATCCTACATTTGTTGCGGATTCTCTCACTGTAAAGTGAATAGAATCCATGAATAGATTACAGGCCCTATGATGGTTGAGATTTATGTTTGATTACATACTCTCGTCAGCTTAGTGTGAGCAGCATCGTAGGGAATAGATATACCGTATTGATGGCTAAGAATAGCATCGTATGCTGGTAACAGGTATGGCCTTTAGGTCAATAGGGAGAAAAATGAGCGTAATGACCTTTGGGTCAACAGAGAGTAAAACGAGCATCATAACTTTTGGGGTTAACAGGGAATAAAACAAATAACGATCACTAAAGTACAATTTTGTTCTAGCTCAACCGATTTACAGTTTTGTTCAACACCTGTTATTCGATAAATTGATAAACCTTGTAAACTTATTAAGCTGAAGCTTACCAGTGAAATTGTTGTTTTGTAGATTCCATTTTGTGACTTGAAGATTGGACCATCTTGAAGACATCACACTATCCCGAGAGCTCGTCGGTAGTATTTACATCACTTAGTTATATGACATGTACTAGGATGAAATGACTTATTCTACTTGCATGAATGAAAAAATCTTCTGCTATGAATTTTTAGTTAAATGTTGCATAAGTTTGTATGTTAGTTCATTGTGATATACACATACTATGTGAGATGTATGAAATGTTGAATCTATGTATAATGTATTTCCATGTTAAATCTTTAAGTTATGAAAGATGAATGGTTGATAACTTGAGTTTAGGCATGATTCTTTGAATTCTATACACTTGTTTCGGTAGAACTCATGCTTGTATCGGTAGAAGCACAGGGTAGCAGAGGTTATTCTTTGACTTGAGTTGTTTCCATAGTTGTATAACAGGTATCGGTAGTTCTATACATTTAGGTATCAGTAGTTTAAATACTTGTATAAGTAGAAGTTCAGGGTAGGAGAAAGGTTGTTCTCTAACTTGAGTTGTTTCGGTTGTTGTATAATAGGTATCGGTAGTTCTGTACATTGAGGTTTTAGTAGTTTAAATACTTGTACCGGTAGAAGTTGTAGGGTAGGACTTTTCAGCGTTCTGGAGTTTTTAGTATCGGTAGTAGTATGACTTGTATTGGTAGTTGCCTCACTTGTCTCGGTAGAACTGTCAAGGATATTGGTAGAAGTATGCATTGTTTCATGAATTATTTACTGACTTAACAACTACCGATACTTACCCAACAGGTATCGATAGAAGTCTCCAAAAATTTTAGAAATGACCTTTTTGCTCTTGTTGAATTGTGATTACAATTAATTGATAATAAATGACGTGTTGAGTGTATTTCTTTTGTAATGTAAGATCAAATGACATAAACTTAACGAAGAATAATGATTGATAAATAAAGTGACATCGGGACCCTAGCCGACGAGGATTTTCGGATTTTGAGTGTTACACATTGTGGGGAGGAAGAAATATGTGGGTGCATGAGAAGAAGATGAAAACATGAAAGGAGTTATCTATGTATACCAAAAACCATCTTGCTGAGCTTGATGAAATAGCGATGCGAACATCTCCAAATTTAAATGCGGGGTAGAAATGGGAAAAACCTTATGGAGACATGGTGAAGATTAATTTTGATTGTGCTTATGATGGTGGCTCTCATAAATCCACTTTAGGTATTGTTGCTAAGAATGTCAAGGGGGTGGTTTTGTGCTCTCGATCGGAACTCCATGATGATGTCTTATCCGCATTTGCTGCAGAAGCAATCGCATGCCGAAAAGCGGTAGAAATGGGGTTAGAGTTGGGATGGGCAGACATTATTGTGGAAGGGGATCTTTTGACTACAATGAAGAAATGCATTGCAAAAACCTAGGATAAATCAGTCATCGGAGCTTATATACGCAACATAAAGCAAATATCGGGCAGAATGATGGCAGTCAGATTCAGATGTGTTCCACGATTGGCTAATGGTTTAGCAAATATCATAGCGAAAGAAACGTTAAAATGGAGCAGTTCAATTTACTTGGTAGGAGGGATTCCAGTCTATACTAAGAGAGCGATGGCAGTCAATGGGGAGTTGGAGCTGGATTGAAGCTGTTGTTTTCACACAAGGTATGAGAGGTTTACTGCAATGGCTTCTCTGATAGAGAAACTCTCTATTTTTAAACCGTTTGAGGAGAAATGCTGATGCTTTTTGGGACGGGTGATTTGAAGGAATTTGATTTAATTATCTGTTTTGTTGGCTTTATTAGTTATTTTGGGCTAACTTGCAGCTGGACGCTATGTCTTCCATTTTTTCGGTGTTGTCTTGTTTTCATTATGGTTTGTTCAATAATAGCCCAGTCTGATTATTTTCAAGAAAAGAATCCAACAATGTGTTGGTTTGATAAAATGACATGTTCCATATAATTATAGCTTTTCTTAATTTTTGCCTACTTTTCTTCCAGTTTTGCTCCTAAAAGAATTATAGCTTTTTTCTAGTTTTGCTCCTAAAATAAATACAGCTTTGTGTTCCATGTAATTATAGCTTTTCTTAATTTTTGTCTACTTTTCTTCCAGTTTTGCTCCTAAATTCTCCAGTTTTGCTCCTAAAATAAATACAGCTTTGTATTCCATATAATTTACAATTGTCGCCGTTTTTAATTTTTTTTTTTTGTAAGTTTTGTTGATATTCGAGTTATAATATTTATTTTATAATTTTTTAGTATTTTAATTTTTAAATTCGATTTTTTTTATAGTTTATTTATTTTATTTTATCTATCAAAAATATTTATAAAGTTGAAAACAATCAATTCTTTTTTTAAAAAGAAAAAAATATTCAAAATGCAGAGAGACACCACAATCGACTTCAGAAACATCACAAATTGAGGTATCACCATCACCACTTGCTCCTTTAAACTTTGAGTCTCGTTCTTTTAAACTTCCTAAAGTTGAAGATGAAACAATGATTTGTTTAACTTTGAACATGATCCTGGATTACGAAAACAAATATATAAGTATCTGGTTAATATGCATGATGAAATTCAAAGAGTCTATATTAAGGCTGTATCATAACAACATATGATTTCAAATTATCTTGCTTCTAATTCAGAAAAGCATCCTTGTTATTTCCAACCATCATGGTTCCAAGAATTTTCTTAGTTAAAATCCACCTTCAAAAGATGCAGTATTTTGTTTGCCATATTTTTTTAATAGCATACCAAGTGTTCGTTTTGGATCAACTGCATTCATTCATAATGGCTTTAGGAATTGAAAAAAGGTAAATGATGGACGCATGGTGCTTTTTTAACTCACATGGGAAAAGATCCGAATTCAACGCATAAGAATGCACAAAGAGCTTATGCAAATTCAATGAATCAAGCTCAAAATATTGAAACATCACTTGATAGACAAACAACACAACAAATTGCATATAATCATCCACTTCTCAAAACTAATATAGATGTTGTTCAATGGTTGTGTAACACCCCTCGTCCGACCCGATTGTTAAGTACATTCGTTGCCGAAGAAACTACAATCAATCAGTGTAATCAAGAGTTAATTACATTCAAAATTATTATAAACAATAAATTTCAAGTCTTAATCTAGCTTACGAAAGCTCTTTTGTCAACTCGAGTACGAAATAGGATCAAATTGAAAAGTTTTAAAAGTTCAAGGTAAACATCATGATTTCATCTATTCAACATTGAGATGTCGCCAAAATAGTATGCAACGTCACGATGTCAAGCTACTTGATGTCACAACGTCACTTACTATCAGCCAAGGTTACGATGAGGTAAGTTGGTCGTCAGGACGAAAGCTTTGTTTTTGGTAAAAAAAAAACCATTTGGTACCTATTTCATACTCTCCAACAAAACCTATCAATTTATGCACCAATTACCAAATTCATTTGAGTCATAACACACTAAGAACATACCAAACAAGCTTAATATCCATATTCAACTTCAAAACAAGACATTCATCACTTATGCATCAATTAAACCTAAACTTTTCAATGTTATTAGAGCATACGAACCAAATCATTCACTTACCAACATTACCTATACCAAACCATCTTGAGAACATGCTATTTTACTTTCAATATAAGCACTTATGAACATATATGTAACACCCCCAACCCGATCCCATTCATCGGATCCGAATCTCGTGTGTTACCAGATAGGACACCCAACAAAATTTAAATTGTTTAATTTTTTTTTTTTTGCTAAAAATAAAATTTTATCCTTAAATTCATACAATGAAAGAAATAATACGAAGAATTAATTGATAGAGCTTAACATAATTTAATACATGAATTTAAGAATTAAACCATTAACTTAATACAATTAATCTATGAAATAGACTTTTGAAGACAATATCCTACAACTTGACTGATTAGTCATCAAAACAATGTTGTATGCATAATAATCTGATACGCCTCTGTCTTTCACGTAATCCTAGCATCATCCCACTTGTCGCAGTCTTACTTCAACAATCCTATTTCGAAATAAGAAAATATAGATAAGTTCTCAAGAACTTAGTGACAAAAATTTTGATGATGTATCTATTATGAACGGAATAAACTAAAAATTTTGATAAGTTTTCTTTTAAGTTAATTCACCTGTAAATGTAGATAATTATTTATAAAATATTAAAAGTATTTATATTTTTGAATTAAATTTAAATAAAATATTTATTATTAAAATAATAAATCAAATTGGATCGAGCCTTTACTTTGAGCATGTGGGAAAATTTCTCATTAATTTTACCAAATTTCAATGTCATGGGAAAACAACAAACTTAATTTGGTGGAACGCATGCAAAGTCAAACGTCGTTCCTTTTTTTTCACCAAAAAATATTATAATAACGTTTTTACCCTTTAATTTTACAAAAAAAATATCATTTTAACTTTTTATTTAATTTTTGACATAATTCATAAAATATCTCTAATATTTATGAATTTTTAAATTTGAGCCCTTAACTTTTTTTTATTGGCACTCTCAATATTATAATTTTTTCAAAAATCAATTTAATTTTAATATTAAACATAAGTTGATCACTAATCAAATCAACGAAATAATTTATTTGATATGCCACATAAACACAATGTCATAAATGATATCATCAAAACAAAAAATTCATTATCAATTGTGGTCTTCCTAGAGTAGGTAATTTTCTTTGTCATAATAATTTTTTTGGTCCTCTAATTTTTGCAAAAAAAAAAAAATGTTTTTTGACCTTTCATTTAATTTTTTAATTTTTATAATCCTTTAACTTGTATTTTTACCAAACATCCTAAAATGAATAAAAAAATTAACGTTTGTTAATTTTGTTGACGTTCATACATGTGGATTGCCACAAAGATGATACATCAACCTTTAATTAATTTTTAAAAATTTAAAAATATTAAAATATTTTTAATTTTAAAAATAATTTTTATATTTTTTTAAAATTAATTAAATATTATAGTATCATTCATGTGACAATTCACATACATTAAAAAAATATTATACATTTAATTTTACAATAAGTTTAACCCATTACATTTTTACAATCAAATTCAACCCAATACCCCATGCATCTAATTTTACAATCAAATCCAACCCATTACATTTTTACAATCAAATTCAATACCCTATGGATCTAATTTTACAATCAAATTCAATACCTAGAAGGATTTGGATTCTTATTTTCAAACATATTAGTGGGCCACACCATTTTCTTCCACTTCTGCAGCCTCCACTGCCACACCATTTTCTTTCACAGATTTTTGCTTCTGTTTTTCTTCTTCATCCTCAGCCTTCTTCTTTGCTCCCTCCTTAGCATCTTTAAGAGCTTCGACCAATCTCTTCAAACAAGTTTCCACATCGTCATAATCTGATTTCGGCATCAAATTCTCCGCAACATCAGCCGGTGTCATATTCGTTTCCCCCAACAATGATTCGATTTCTCCGAACAATGAATGAGAATCAATCTCCAAATAATTCTTTGCAAACACCTTGAATGCATCAAAGCTACAATAAGACAGTTCAATGTGTTTATCCATTCTCCCCCTCCTTATCAATGCCGGATCAAGCTTCTCAACATAGTTTGTTGTAAAAACAATGATTCTTTCACTCCCACAAGACGACCAAAGTCCATCTATACAATTCAAAAGTCCCGATAACGTAACCTTACTCTCCTTTTCCTCTTCTTCTTTCATCCTTTTGGTGACCGGATCCGAGGGCTCGTCTTCCTTTTCATCTTTCTCCTTTTTCTTCTCCCTTTGGCCTGTGAGATCGATAGAGCAATCAATATCCTCGATCACGATAATCGACTTGCTTGACGTATCAAGCAAAAGCCTTCTCAACTCCGTGTTTTCCTTCACTGCAGTGAGTTCGAGATCATAAACATCGTAGTCCAATAGGTTTGCCATTGCAACAATCATGGATGATTTCCCAGTCCCCGGAGGACCATAAAGGAGATATCCACGTTTCCATGCTTTCCCAATTCTGGCATAGAAATCTTTCCCTTTGCTGAACTTGATCAAATCGTTCTTGATTTCCTCTTTCAATTTCGCATCCATTGCCAACGTATCAAACGTCGCAGGATGTTCGAATAGGACGTTGCTCCACTTGCTCCTCCGGTATCCGTACCAGTTCTGGCTCGGATTGTTGGAATAAAGCATCCGTTGCCGTTTTTTGGTCGCGATATCCTTGCCTTCCTTCATAACATGCCTAATATAAGATTGAGTGATCAATTCTCTATGGCGTTTATGGACTGTAAGCCTGTAATATTTCTTTTCATCATCATTAGGATACCGTGAAATTCGCTGTGTTGATGGAGAAGTTTTGTTAGCAGACCACCAAACTTTAACGCCTTGAAATTCATCAGTAATTTCTTCGTTATAATCCATGCTAAGGACTGCGGATTGGCTATCTTTCTGAACATCGGCCTTGAGACGCTTGGCCGATGCCGTTGACTTGTCGCTGAGGTAGCTTTTGATTCTAGAATAGGCTTCGCTGCGCTTCATGCGTTCACCAGTGAACTCATCAAAAGTAATTTCAACATAAGGGTAAGCAAATCTCACAATTATATTGAAATACTTTGCGAAAGAGTCTTGGAGGTGGTAGGGGAAGAACTGTTTAAAAAGGGTATAAACAAGCATCAAAGTTCCCATTGTAGAGCCTAAATGAGACCACAGTTCTCCCGCCATCGCCATTTTTTCTGCAACTCTTTAAAGTTACTTGGAAGTGTTGTTGAACTTAGGTAACTGCTCTATATATATCGGAATAAAGGACTACCTATGACTTGGTGTCCAAGTTGTAGTTTCTATATGATTCATGCTGCAAGTTTCCATGCAATTTCCAAAGTAGTCAAAAGGTATTTGTCTTCCATATTTTAATTGTCGGTAATATAAATTGTTCGTCTTTATGTAGGTCGCCATGAATGACCATTGAATTATCAGGTAAGGAAAATGGAGGAAGGTAAAAGGCTAGCACCATTTAGAAATGTAGTAAAAGATATATAAATATTATTAATTAATTTTTTATTTATTTTAAATTTGTAAGTTATTAATATTTATTTATAAAATTTTGATTTTTTTGTTTGTTTAATTAAATGATGCTTTGTCTGTTATGAATCAATGACGGACCGTATAAACTAGAAGTTTTGGTAAAGCCGGACATTTTGAGCATGTGGGAAAATTTCTCATTAATTATTACCAAATTTCAATGTCATGGGAAAAAGACAAACATAATTTGATGGAACGCATGCAGTCAAAAGTCGTTCTTTCGTCATCAGTTGTGGTCTTCCTAGAGTAGGTAATTTCCTGTTGGTATAATAACTTTTTTAGTCCTCTAATTTTACAAAAATACTATTTTAGCTTTTTATTTATTTTTTGTTTGTTTTTTTAGTTCTTCAACTTGTATTTTTATCATATCACCTCAAAATAAATAAAAGGTTGACATTTGTTAACTTTATTAACGTATATGCATGTGGATCGTCACGTAGATGACACATCTGTTATGAATATTATTGAATGGATGTTCAGCCTTTAACTTCCCTTGACTTTTAACCTTCTATCTTCCTTAACCTCCCTTGACCTTTAACCTTCTATCTTCCTTAACCTTTCATATTCTTGTAATTACTTTTTACTATTTATGTACTAGAATATGAAGAGTTCAATCTCCCTATATATATAGAAGAGTATATTACTTGTAAATGGGATGAAATATATAGAATACAATACATATTCTCTCTTTATTCTCATCTATTATCCTTGTGTTCTTTACATCATTATTATTATTTTATAACACATTATCAGCACGAGCTTGCTCTATTGTATTCAATATTTTGTTAGAGAACAAGTAATCTAGACGTACAACGTTCTTGTTGAAGCAACAAGATTAAGGTATGTGAATTTCTCTGTGTGCTTGAAAGATTTTGAGATTTCAATATTCTTAATAAAAAAAAGTTAAAATGATGCTCATTTTTTTCCCCGTATTTAAATATGAATTTATGTTTTATATATTTCATGATATGCTTGTTTATGATTTAAGATTTTGAATAAGATTGAAGTATCAACAACTTGAATATTTACTTAAATATATATATATATTTCATAACATATGTCATTGACATGATTAAAAATAAAGTAATCATTTTTAAAAATTTATTTTATTTGATAATCGTTACCAAATGTACTACGTTGCCTGTTAGATTATTAGATTATTATTTTATTATTTTAGACACTAGAGACTCATGTTCAATATTTGGATATGTCGTATGAAAAACTTAGAAAAAGTTAAATGTACTTGTACCTTATATATATCCAAATGCATATGATATAGCTTATGGTTATTTGTTTCTTTGCGGATGAAATTTTCAATGAAAACCTTGATTATAGTAAATAAAATAATGTGATGTCTCTAGTTAATATTCCATAAAATATTTTTTGGGGTATTCTATTGTTATGTTGATTAAACTGTAAGGTAGATCTTAGTTATCATAAGATTTTAATAGATCTAGATGATCATATTTCTATACTTAAGTTTGAATAGACATGAATAATAGTGCTTTCTCGCTTTAGTTATTAGCTCAGAATATATAACTTGACACGAATAATTATGAGAAAGTTATCATTGTGAAAGTTCAATGATTTTCATCTACATGAAGAATTAAAAGTGTGAAACATCTAACTGTGAAAGATCCTCTTGATTCTTGAATGATGTAATAATTTGAAAGAATGATTTTATCATTAGAAAACGATAATACTTTCTAAAGCTTTCTATGATTGAAATATCTTATGTGCTCCTGTAACAGCAATATTGTGAAAAAAGCTTTAAAAAGTATTTTGGAATGATCTCATGTCTTTTAGTGAAAAATAATTCATTCCCTAAAGTGAATGTTACAACACCATAACAACTATGAAAAATCAAAACATAGAAATCGTGGTTGTCATTGTAATTGAGGATGTGGTTGGAGACTGACTAATAATTGTTATCATGGTGGTTATAATAGTGGTACTTCTAACCCATAGAAAAAAGAATAATAAAGAAAATCAAGGAAATGAATGTTAAAAATATTCGAAGGTTATTGAAAATTCATGCTACCAATGTTGTATGAGAATGCATTGGTCACATACCTGTAGTATGTTTAAGCATCTAGTAAAATTTTATCAAAGTATCCATTAAAAAAAAGGAAACAATATTGAGACAAATTTTGTCCAAAATGGTGAAATGGAGGATAATTTTTTCGGAAAAAGATGAAAATTTTCAATATGATGCTAAAGTTGGCCATGCATACAAGGATGATTAATATGTTTTTAGTTTGTGTCAAAAATTTGTTGAGATCCAAGCATTGAAATTTAATTGTTTGATTTAAGAATCATTACAATCAATGTCTACTTGATATTTGCTTAGGGATGATCTCTTTCTCTTCATTACAAAGGATGCTTATAATCACTATTTCTCATCCATGATAACCTAAGTTAGTCTAATAAACTTCTTTTGAAATTTGATTTGATTTTTATTAAGAAGTTTAATTTATATAGTTCTCTATCCATAATTCGATGAAATTTTAAATCTCTTCACGTATTTAGTTATTGAGATTTTTATGTGGAGATAAATGTTTTTATTTTTATTAGTTCATTTTAAATAGAATTGATTGGTTTAATTTTGATTTTGATTAAGATATATGATTATTGGGGGTAAAAATGCTTGTCATGAATTTTGATATATTCACCTTGTTTGGATAGTTTCATAATTGAGGTGAAGATTAAAAAATGTTTATGTTTTTTAAATCTTTATAGTTGTAAAATTACTTTAATTTGACATTATAGTATTTTGCATTTTATTGTGTTATAGTATATATAAAAATATATATTATCTAACCATAGTGATTTATTAATAATATGAATTTATTACTTATTATGTTTAATATATGTTTTATTTATACTATTCATTTTATTTTTATATTAATAAATTAAGTATTCATTAAGGATCTATAATAAAATGACTGCATGCTCCTAAAGAGATAATATTGAATCAAACTATAAAAAGCTTTTGAAGAGATAATATTTTACCTTCTTGAGATGCAAAATTTTGTAAAACATAAGATTATTTTTCAGATCAAAAAGATATATGTTGAAGGAAATTTTCATGTTAAAAACATGGATAGAAATGACATGAGATACTCATGTTTTTGTATTATAAATATTCCCAGAAATAATACATTACACTTATATGAATAACATATGAGATAGTGAAAAAAAGTTCATAGTGTTGGTATGACCGGTTAGACCATCCCGAGTCAATGTTGATGCAAAATAATTTTATGCAATTTTATATGATTTTATTGAAGAATTAGAAGTTATATTTTAATAATTTTTTATCATACTAGTTATTTGGACAACATGTTGATCTAACATCAACTAAAGTTAGAGGTCGGTTGCATTTTTAGATGATAATTAAATAATATATGAGCTCATGTATTACATATGTGCAACCCGAAGTTTGCGATACTATTTCTTGAAATAATTTGACTGTGCACAATCTCTATAGAATGCAATTTGTGCTAATAACGCTGGTGCATTATATCCCTAGCGTGATTTCGTAGTTTTAGCTGGGACAATTTTAAGTTGTTTATTGCCTATATATGTTATATTTAATGGTTAGAAAAACTATGCCTCCATTTAGTTGCTTAACCATTAATATAAGAATTGTTTTACAATAAGCATGTAATTTTATTTGCATCAAGCCAACATGTAAGATATATTTGTCTCGTGAGAATTGACTTTCATTTGTAAGTCAATAGATTCCATCTAAGAATATATGGATGTGCAATATCTATTTCATATTCAGCCATAACGCACTAAGATGGATCATCTAATATAAAGTTGAGAAATTTTAGAATTTTCATTAGATATTGAAGGGAGATATATTTATAATTTTGAAAAAAAGTATTGTTATGTTGCAAATTTTCTCGACATTAAGGGGAGACAAATTAGTTAAATAATTATGTCATCATTTTTCTTTTTTGATCCTCACTAATATTATGTGCACAAAGTTTGAATGATAAAAAATTATTTGCTAGATATGTTTAGTGATGACATTTAGAGATTCCATATACTAGTTGATACATATACGAGCTAAATTGCTCCAAATAATTATATGTCCCAGAAAGACAATGTGATAAAAAATAAGTCTTGAGCATGCTAGAAGCATGACAAGTTAATCGACTCCATAAAACAAAAAAAATCATTGAAAGAAAGAAGAAAGAAATGAAGATGGTCACATACTAAAAGGAGGCGGGTACTCATGAAGAGACTCATGACATAACTTTTGATAAAACCCTAGAAGAGGTTCAAGTACCTGAAATTATGAATATAATGAGATATCTCAGTTAGTTATGTCATAACTAAATATGATGGAGTTGAAAAAAAATGATATTGTTGTCGACAATGATAATATACATAGAACACTTCAATATTATGAAAAAATGAGGATCTTGAAAGAAAATATACTTGAAAGCATTGAGATGAGAACAAATCATCAACAATAAATAAGTGTTTCTATTATAGCTTATGAAATGTCTCTCGGACAAAAAAGTCCAAACACCCAGAAGGTGTAAAGCTAAGGAGAGTACATGTTAGCATAATAGCGAAAAAAATATAGATCATACTATATAGAATTAACTTGTAACAAGAACGTTCACAAGACACCTAGTATTGATTATGAAGAGACGTACTCTCTTGTGGTGGATGCAACTACTTTTAGGTTCTTGATTAGTTTGGAAATAAGAGAAGGGCTTGATTTACACCTAATGGATGTAGCTACAAACTATTTATATGGTCCACTTGATAATAACATTTACATGAAACTCCAAGAAGGTTTTAATCTGCCAGAAGCAATTAATTCAAGCTCTCGAGAACATTACTCAATCAAATTAAACAAATATCTTTTTGGATTGAAACAATTTGGGCGTATGTGGTATAATCGTCTTAGTGAATACTTATTGAGGGACGACTATAAGAATGATCTCATTTCTCCATGCATTTTTATAAAGATGTTTAGATTAGGATTTGTTAAAATTGTTGTGTATGTTGAGGATTTAAATATCATTAAGACTCCTGAAGAGAATTTTAAATATCATTAAGATTCCTGAAGAGAATTAAGTGATAATGAAGTGCTCAATGAAAGACATTGGAAAAACAAGATTTTGTCTAGGGTTACGATTACAAATTGAGCAGCTAAAGGATGAAATCCTTATGCATCAATCAACATATATAGAAAAAGTGCTAAGAAGATTTTACATTTATAATGCACATCTATTGAGCACCCCAATGGTTGTTAGGTCAGTTGATGTAAATAAAGACCCTTTTTGTCTTTGAGAAAATGATGAAGATTTTTTTGGTCCTGAAGTACCATATTTAAGTGCTATTAATACATTGATGTATCTTGCTAGTCATACACGACCTGATATATCATTTCCTATCAACTTATTAGCAAGATTTAACTTTTGTCAACCCGAAGACATTGAAATGGGGTTAAGCATGCTTTCCGTTATCTTCAAGGTACAAGAGATATGAGTTTGTTTTTCCCTAACCTACCCAAAATAAAATTAGTTGGTTTTGCAGATACAGGGTTTTTTTCTGATCCTCACAATGCTCAATCACAAACTGATTATGCTTTCACATATGGTGGTACTGCAATTTCTTAGCGCTTTATGAAACAAACAATTACTGCTACATTTGAGAAATTAATTTTCAACATTGGATTTCATTGTTTCAAAGATCTTAAGTGATGCTTACATGAGGGGGAGTAAATTCACACTATATATATATATGGTTTTGATATACTATGTATCAAAGGATTATATACTCTTTTTTCCTTCACTAGGTTTTTGTCCCACAGGGTTTTTCCTAGTAAGGTTTTTAACGAGACATATCCTTTATACAATGAACATCCAAGGGGGGAGTGTTATGAATATTATTAAATGGATGTTCAACCTTTAACCTCCCTTGACTTTTAACCTTCCATCTTCCTTAACCTCCCTTGACCTTTAACCATCTATCTTACTTAACCTTTCATATTCTTGTAACTACTTTTTACTATTTATGTACTAGAATATGAAGAGTCCAATCTCTCTATATATAGAGAGGAGTATGTTACTTGTAAATGGGATGAAATATATAGAATACAATACATATTCTCTCTTTATTCTCATCTATTATCCTTGTGTTATTTACATCATTATTATTATTTTATAACAACATTTAATTAATTTTTAAAATTTTTAAATATATTTTTAAATATATTTTTAATTCTTAGAAATAGTTTTTATATTTTTTTGAATTTTTAAATTTTTAAAAAATAACTGAATGTTGACGTACATCCACGTGATTAGTCACATGTATACAATGTTAACAAAGTTAAAAACATTAATTTTTTCATTTATTTTAGGGTGATTTGTTAAAAAAATACAAGTTTAAATATAAAAATAAATAAATAAAATAGATAAAAGATTAAAATAACTTTTTTTATAAAGTTAGAGGGTCAAATAAATTATTATACCATTTCCTTTTATGACAAATTGCAACTTTTTTTTAGTGACCATCTATTGAAAAGATATAAGAATGACATGAAATCACAATTTCATACAATCTCTTTTCCTATGCCAACTTGCTGATCTCCCTTTACAAAATTCATTCAGAGAGGTTCACCAAACAAGCATGCTTCCGAAGCTCCATTATAACACCTGTTGATTGCTCTATTAAAAAATTCGCCACACCCAATTGCTTCAAAGCTCTATTAAAAACCTCATGTAATGACTTACTAATTAAGATGTTTATTGTTCTAAATGTGATTTCGGTTCGAGTCGCACTAATTACGTTTATTCTTTGGATTTTACTATGTTACATCCATACTTAGTTGGTTACTAACAATACGCACGAGAACGCTACATGCAACTCGTCTCCAATATTGTCTTGGGTATCAAAGCCTATAAAAAATTGTTATACCAAATCTTCTCACCAAGGAAGGTTTTTCTTTCATAACCTCAAAAGATACCACTTTATAACCTCGATTTCGGTTTGCTGGGAGAGGAAGGTGGTGGTGGAAATTATTATACCAAATTAAAGTTTGGTTGAAATCAACCTTAAAATTCTAATTGTACGTTCAAATTCAATACCCTATGCATCTAGTTTTACAATCAAATTCAATACACTATACTTTTTTACAATCAAATTCAATACCCTATGCATATTACAAGGATTCGGATTCTTATTTTTAAACATAGTCCTAATGTAACACATAAATCCGTACCCAACATAGTAAATAGAGACACCACCAACTAAACACTATCCATTACAACTAGCATTATGAACAGTGATTAATGGGCAACACCATTTTCTTTCACTTCTGCAGCCTTTACTGCCACACCATTTTCTTTCACTTCTTTCTCATCTTTACCATGTCACGGACTGCGCACCGAGGCCCGAGACCAGCACACATCAAGCTGCCCAAGAAGCACTTCATAGCATTTTGGGCCTATCACCACTTAGCCCAACACTTGGGATTAAAGAGCCTTTCAAAGCAGATATGGAAAGTGACACATAATCAGCAATATTCCTTTTTGATTCTTTCCATATCTTTGTAAACTCTTACCATTGTATCTTAACCGTCGATGTACTCTAATCTTAACCGTTGGATGTAGGGGGCTTCAACTATAAATAGAGGCTTACTCCCACCTCATTTACACACTTCACTTTTGAGGAATACACAGAGCATTCACTCAAATTTCTTCATTGTCTTTTGTTTTGCCTTTTTCTTTCAGAGTTCCTTTGCTTTCGCTAGGATCTAAGCACTTTAGCTTTGATTAAGTTCCAACCTTACTTAGGCGTTGTTTGATCGAGAAGAGTCTAAAGCCGCACGCTCCAAGATTCAAGTTCTAGAGACGTGACAACCACGTTGTTCCTTTTATTCTTTCACAGATTTTTGCTTCTGTTTTTCTTCTTCTTTCTCCGCCTTTAGACGAGCTTCATCCTCGACCTTCTTCTTTTCTTCCTCCTTAGCATCTTTAAGAGCTTCTACCAATCTCTTCAAACAAGTTTCCACATCGTCATAATATGATTTCGGCATCAAATTCTCCACAATATCAGCCTGTGTCATATTTGTTTCCTCCAATAATGATTCGATTTCTCCGAACAATGAATAAGAATCAATCTCCAAATAATTCTTTGCAAACACCTTGAATGCATCAAAGCCACAATAAGACAGTTCAATGTGTTTATCCATTCTCCCCTTCCTTATCAAATCTGGATCAAGCTTCTCAACATAGTTTGTTGTAAAAACAATGATTCTTTCACCCCCACAAGACGACCAAAGTCCATCTATACAATTCAAAAGTCTCGATAATGTAACCTTACTCTCCTTTTTCTCTTCTTCTTTCATGCTTTTGGTGACTAGATTCGAGGGCTCGTCTTCCTTTTCATCTTTCTCCGTCTTCTTCTCCCTTTGGCTTGTGAGATCGATAGAGCAATCAATATCCTCGATCAAAATAACCGACTTGCTTGACGTATCAAGCAAAAGCCTTCTCAACTCCGTGTTTTCCTTCACTGTAGTGAGTTCGAGATCATAAACATCGTAGTCCAATAGGTTTGCCATTGCGGCAATCATGGATGATTTCCTAGTCCCCGGAGGACCATAAAGGAGATATCCACGTTTCCATGCTTTCCCAATTCTGGCATAGAAATCTTTCCCTTTGCTGAACTTGATCAAATCGTTCTTGATTTCCTCTTTCAATTTCGCATCCATTGCCAATGTATCAAACGTCGCAGGATGTTCGAACAGGACGTTGCTCCACTTCTTCCTTCGACATCCGTACCAGTTTTGGCTCGGATTGTTAGAATAAAGCATTCGTTGCCATTTTTTGGTTGCGATTTCCTTGCCTTCCTTCATAACACGACTAATGTAAGATTGAATGGTCAATTCTCTATGGCGTTTATGGACGGTAAGTTGGTCGTCAGGACGAAAGCTTTGTTTTTGGTAAAAAAAAACCATTTGGTACCTATTTCATACTCTCCAACAAAACCTATCAATTTATGCACCAATTACCAAATTCATTTGAGTCATAACACACTAAGAACATACCAAACAAGCTTAATATCCATATTCAACTTCAAAACAAGACATTCATCACTTATGCATCAATTAAACCTAAATTTTTCAATGTTATTAGAGCATACGAACCAAATCATTCACTTACCAACATTACCTATACCAAACCATCTTGAGAACATGCTATTTTACTTTCAATATAAGCACTTATGAACATATATGTAACACCCCCAACCCGATCCCATTCATCGGATCCGAATCTCGTGTGTTACCAGATAGGACACCCAACAAAATTTAAATTGTTTAATTTTTTTTTTTTGCTAAAAATAAAATTTTATCCTTAAATTCATACAATGAAAGAAATAATACGAAGAATTAATTGATAGAGCTTAACATAATTTAATACATGAATTTAAGAATTAAACCATTAACTTAATTCAATTAATCTATGAAATAGACTTTTGAAGACAATATCCTACAACTTGACTGATTAGTCATCAAAACAATGTTGTATGCATAATAATCTGATACGCCTCTGTCTTTCACGTAATCCTAGCATCATCCCACTTGTCGCAGTCTTACTTCAACAATCCTATTTCGAAATAAGAAAATATAGATAAGTTCTCAAGAACTTAGTGACAAAAATTTTGATGATGTATCTATTATGAACGGAATAAACTAAAAATTTTGATAAGTTTTCTTTTAAGTTAATCCACCTGTAAATGTAGATAATTATTTATAAAATATTAAAAGTATTTATATTTTTGAATTAAATTTAAATAAAATATTTATTATTAAAATAATAAATCAAATTGGATCGAGCCTTTACTTTGAGCATGTGGGAAAATTTCTCATTAATTTTACCAAATTTCAATGTCATGGGAAAACAACAAACTTAATTTGGTGGAACGCATGCAGTCAAACGTCGTTCCTTTTTTTTTCACCAAAAAATATTATAATAACTTTTTTACCCTTTAATTTTACAAAAAAAATATCATTTTAACTTTTTATTTAATTTTTGACATAATTCATAAAATATCTCTAATATTTATGAATTTTTAAATTTGAGCCCTTAACTTTTTTTTATTAGCACTCTCAATATTATAATTTTTTCAAAAATCAATTTAATTTTAATATTAAACATAAGTTGATCACTAGTCAAATCAACGAAATAATTTATTTGATATGCCACATAAACACAATGTCATAAATGATATCATCAAAACAAAAAATTCATTATCAATTGTGGTCTTTCTAGAGTAGGTAATTTTCTTTGTCATAATAATTTTTTTGGTCCTCTAATTTTTGCAAAAAAAAAAAAATGTTTTTTGACCTTTCATTTAATTTTTTAATTTTTATAATCCTTTAACTTGTATTTTTACCAAACATCCTAAAATGAATAAAAAAATTAACGTTTGTTAATTTTGTTGACGTTCATACATGTGGATTGCCACAAAGATGATACATCAACCTTTAATTAATTTTTAAAAATTTAAAAATATTAAAATATTTTTAATTTTAAAAATAATTTTTATATTTTTTTAAAATTAATTAAATATTATAGTATCATTCATGTGACAATTCACATACATTAAAAAAATATTATACATTTAATTTTACAATAAGTTTAACCCATTACATTTTTACAATCAAATTCAACCCAATACCCCATGCATCTAATTTTACAATCAAATCCAACCCATTACATTTTTACAATCAAATTCAATACCCTATGGATCTAATTTTACAATCAAATTCAATACCTAGAAGGATTTGGATTCTTATTTTCAAACATATTAGTGGGCCACACCATTTTCTTCCACTTCTGCAGCCTCCACTGCCACACCATTTTCTTTCACAGATTTTTGCTTCTGTTTTTCTTCTTCATCCTCAGCCTTCTTCTTTGCTCCCTCCTTAGCATCTTTAAGAGCTTCGACCAATCTCTTCAAACAAGTTTCCACATCGTCATAATCTGATTTCGGCATCAAATTCTCCGCAACATCAGCCGGTGTAATATTCGTTTCCCCCAACAATGATTCGATTTCTCCGAACAATGAATGAGAATCAATCTCCAAATAATTCTTTGCAAACACCTTGAATGCATCAAAGCCACAATAAGACAGTTCAATGTGTTTATCCATTCTCCCCCTCCTTATCAATGCCGGATCAAGCTTCTCAACATAGTTTGTTGTAAAAACAATGATTCTTTCACCCCCACAAGACGACCAAAGTCCATCTATACAATTCAAAAGTCCCGATAACGTAACCTTACTCTCCTTTTTCTCTTCTTCTTTCATCCTTTTGGTGACCGGATCCGAGGGCTCGTCTTCCTTTTCATCTTTCTCCTTCTTCTTCTCCCTTTGGCCTGTGAGATCGATAGAGCAATCAATATCCTCGATCACGATAATCGACTTGCTTGACGTATCAAGCAAAAGCCTTCTCAACTCCGTGTTTTCCTTCACTGCAGTGAGTTCGAGATCATAAACATCGTAGTCCAATAGGTTTGCCATTGCAACAATCATGGATGATTTCCCAGTCCCCGGAGGACCATAAAGGAGATATCCACGTTTCCATGCTTTCCCAATTCTGGCATAGAAATCTTTCCCTTTGCTGAACTTGATCAAATCGTTCTTGATTTCCTCTTTCAATTTCGCATCCATTGCCAACGTATCAAACGTCGCAGGATGTTCGAATAGGACGTTGCTCCACTTGCTCGTCCGGTATCCGTACCAGTTCTGGCTCGGATTGTTGGAATAAAGCATCCGTTGCCGTTTTTTGGTCGCGATATCCTTGCCTTCCTTCATAACATGCCTAATATAAGAAGTGATCAATTCTCTATGGCGTTTATGGACTGTAAGCCTGTAATATTTCTTTTCATCATCATTAGGATACAATGAAATTCGCTGTGTTGATGGAGAAGTTTTGTTAGCAGACCACCAAACTTTAACGCCTTGAAATTCATCAGTAATTTCTTCGTTATAATCCATGCTAAGGACTGCGGATTGGCTATCTTTCTGAACATCGGCCTTGAGACGCTTGGCCGATGCCGTTGACTTGTCGCTGAGGTAGCTTTTGATTCTAGAATAGGCTTCGCTGCGCTTCATGCGTTCACCAGTGAACTCATCAAAAGTAATTTCAACATAAGGGTAAGCAAATCTCACAATTATATTGAAATACTTTGCGAAAGAGTCTTGGAGGTGGTAGGGGAAGAACTGTTTAAAAAGGGTATAAACAAGCATCAAAGTTCCCATTGTAGAGCCTAAATGAGACCACAGTTCTCCCGCCATTGCCATTTTTTCTGCAACTCTTTAAAGTTACTTGGAAGTGTTGTTGAACTTAGGTAACTGCTCTATATATATCGGAATAAAGGACTACCTATGACTTGGTGTCCAAGTTGTAGTTTCTATATGATTCATGCTGCAAGTTTCCATGCAATTTCCAAAGTAGTCAAAAGGTATTTGTCTTCCATATTTTAATTGTCGGTAATATAAATTGTTCGTCTTTATGTAGGTCGCCATGAATGACCACTGAATTATCAGGTAAGGAAAATGGAGGAAGGTAAAAGGCTAGCACCATTTAGAAATGTAGTAAAAGACATATAAATATTATTAATTAATTTTTTATTTATTTTAAATTTGAAAGTTATTAATATTTATTTATAAAATTTTGATTTTTTTGTTTGTTTAATTAAATGATGCTTTGTCTGTTATGAATCAATGACGGACCGTATAAACTAGAAGTTTTGGTAAAGCCGGACATTTTGAGCATGTGGGAAAATTTCTCATTCATTATTACCAAATTTCAATGTCATGGGAAAAAGACAAACATAATTTGATGGAACGCATGCAGTCAAAAGTCGTTCTTTCGTCATCAGTTGTGGTCTTCCTAGAGTAGGTAATTTCCTGTTGGTATAATAACTTTTTTAGTCCTCTAATTTTACAAAAATACTATTTTAGCTTTTTATTTATTTTTTGTTTGTTTTTTTAGTTCTTCAACTTGTATTTTTATCATATCACCTCAAAATAAATAAAAGGTTGACATTTGTTAACTTTATTAACGTATATGCATGTGGATCGTCACGTAGATGACACATCTGTTATGAATATTATTGAATGGATGTTCAGCCTTTAACTTCCCTTGACTTTTAACCTTCTATCTTCCTTAACCTCCCTTGACCTTTAACCTTCTATCTTCCTTAACCTTTCATATTCTTGTAATTACTTTTTACTATTTATGTACTAGAATATGAAGAGTTCAATCTCTCTATATATATAGAGGAGTATATTACTTGTAAATGGGATGAAATATATAGAATACAATACATATTCTCTCTTTATTCTCATATATTATCCTTGTGTTCTTTACATCATTATTATTATTTTATAACACATTATCAGCACGAGCTTGCTTGATAGTACTCAATATTTTGTTAGAGAACAAGTAATCTAGACGTACAACGTTCTTGTTGAAGCAACAAAGTTAAGGTATGTGAATTTTTCTTTGCGCTTGAAAAATTTTGAGATTTCAATATTCTTAATAAAAAAATGTTAAAAGGATGCTAATTTTTTTCCCCGTATTTAAATATGAATTTATGTTTTAATATTCCATGATATGCTTGTTTATGATCTAAGACTTTGAATAAGATTTAAGTATCAACAACTTGAATATTTTTACTTAAATATATATATATTTCATAACATATGTCATTAACATGATTAAAAATAAAGTAATCATTTTTAAAAATTTATTTTATTTGGTAACTGTTACCAAATGTATTACGTTGCCTATTAGATTATTAGATTATTATTTTATTATTCTTGACACTAGAGATTCATGTTCAATATTTGGATATGTCGTATGAAAAACTTAGAAAAAATTAAATGTAATTGTACCTTATATATATCCAAATGCATATGATATAGCTTATGGTTATTTGTTTCTTTGCGGATGAAATTTTCAATGAAAACATTGATTATAGTAAATAAAATAATGTGATGTCTCTAGTTAATATTCCATAAAATATTTTTTGGGTATTCTATTGTTATGTTGATTAAACTGTAAGGTTGATATTAGTTATCATAAGATTTTAATAGATCTAGATGATCATATTTCTATACATAAGTTGAATAGACATGAATAATAGTGCTTTCTTGCTTTAGTTGTTAGCTCAGAATATATAACTTGACACGAATAATTATGAGAAAGTTATCATTGTAAAAGTTCAATGATTATCATCTACATGAAGAATTAAAAATGTGAAACATCGAACTGTGAAAGATCCTCTTGATTCTTGAATGATGTAATAATTTGAAAGAATGATTTTATCATTAGAAAACGATACTACTCTCTAAAGCTTTCTATTATTGAAATATCGTATGTGCTCCTGTAACAGCAATATCGTGAAAAAAGCTTTAAAAAATATTTTGGAACGATCTCATGCCTTTTAGTAAAAAATAATTCATTCCCTAAAGTGAATGTTACAACACCATAACAACTATGAAAAATCAAAACATAGAAATCGTGGTTGTCGTTGTAATTGAGGATGTGGTTGGAGACTGACTAATAATTGTTATCATGGTGGTTATAATAGTGGTACTTCTAACCCATAGAAAAAAGAATAATAAAGAAAATCAAGGAAATGAATGTTAAAAATATTCGAAGGTTATTGAAAATTCATGCCACCAATGTTGAATGAGAATGCATTGGTCTCATACCTGTAGTATGTTTAAACATCTAGTAAAATTTTATCAAAGCATCCATTAAAAAAAAGTAAACAATATTGAGACAAATTTTGTCCAAAATGGTGAAATGGAGGATAATTTTTTCGGAAAAAGATGAAAATTTTCAATATGATGCTAAAGTTGGCCATGCATACAAGGATGATTAATATGTTTTTAGTTTGTGTCAAAATTTTGTTGAGATCCAAGCATTGAAATTTAATTGTTTGATTTAAGAATCATTAGAATCAATGTCTATTTGATATTTGCTTAGGGATGTTCTCTTTCTCTTCATTACAAAGGATGCTTATAATCACTACTTCTCATCCATGATAACCTAAGTTAGTCTAATAAACTTCTTTTGAAATTTGATTTGATTTTTATTAAGAAGTTTAATTTATATAGTTCTCTATCCATAATTCGATGAAATTTTAAATCTCTTCACGTATTTAGTTATTGAGATTTTTATGTGTAGATAAATGTTTTTATTTTTATTAGTTCATTTTAAATAGAATTGATTGGTTTAATTTTGATTTTGATTAAGATATATGATTATTGGGGGTAAAAATGCTTGTCATGAATTTTGATATATTCACCTTGTTTGGATAGTTTCATAATTGAGGTGAAGATTAAAAAATGTTTATGTTTTTTAAATCTTTATAGTTGTAAAATTACTTTAATTTGACATTATAGTATTTTGCATTTTATTGTGTTATAGTATATATAAAAATATATATTATCTAACCATAGTGATTTATTAATAACATGAATTTATTACTTATTATGTTTAATATATGTTTTATTTATACCTATTCATTTTATTTTTATATTAATAAATTAAGTATTCATTAAGGATCTATAATAAAATGATTGCATGCTCCTAAAGAGTTAATATTGAATCAAACTATAAAAAGCTTTTGAAGAGATAATATTTTACCTTCTTGAGATGCAAAATTTTGTAAAACATAAGATTATTTTTCAGATCAAGAAGATATATGTTGAAGGAAATTTTTATGTTAAAAACATGGATAGAAATGACATGAGATACTCATGTTTTTGTATTATAAATATTCCCAGAAAGAATACATTACACTTATATGAATAACATATGAGATAGTGAAAAAAAGTTCATAGTGTTGGTATGACCGGTTAGACCATCCCGAGTCAATGTTGATGCAAAATAATTTTATGCAATTTTATATGATTTTATTGAAGAATTAGAAGTTATATTTTAATAATTTTTTATCATACTAGTTATTTGGACAACATGTTGATCTAACATCAACTAAAGTTAGAGGTCGGTTGCATTTTTAGATGATAATTAAATAATATATGAGCTCATGTATTACATATGTGCAACCTGAAGTTTGCGATACTATTTTTTGAAATAATTTGACTGTGCACAATCTCTATATAATGCAATTTGTGCTAATAACGCTGGTGCATTATATCCCTAGCGTGATTTTCGTAGTTTTAGCTGGGACAATTTTAAGTTGTTTATTGCCTATATATGTTATATTTAATGGTTAGAAACACTATGCCTCCATTTAGTTGCTTAACCATTAATATAAGAATTGTTTTACAATAAGCATGTAATTTTATTTGCATCAAGCCAACATGTAAGATATATTTGTCTCGTGAGAATTGACTTTCATTTGTAAGTCAATAGATTCCATCTAAGAATATATGGATGTGCAATATCTATTTCATATTCAGCCATAACGCACTAAGATGGATCATCTAATATAAAGTTGAGAAATTTTAGAATTTTCATTAGATATTGAAGGGAGATATATTTATAATTTTGAAAAAAAGTATTGTTATGTTGCAAATTTTCTCGACATTAAGGGGAGACAAATTAGTTAAATAATTATGTCATCATTTTTCTTTTTTGATCCTCACTAATATTATGTGCACAAAGTTTGAATGATAAAAAATTATTTGCTAGATATGTTTAGTGATGACATTTAGAGATTCCATATACTAGTTGATACATATACGAGCTAAATTGCTCCAAATAATTATATGTCCCAGAAAGATAATGTGATAAAAAATATGTCTTGAGCATGCTAGAAGCATGACAAGTTAGTCGACTCCATAAAACAAAAAAAATCATTGAAAGAAAGAAGAAAGAAATGAAGATGGTCACATACTAAAAGGAGGCGGGTACTCATGAAGAGACCCATGACATAACTTTTGATAAAACCCTAGAAGAGGTTCAAGTACCTGAAATTATGAATATAATGAGATATCTCAGTTAGTTATGTCATAACTAAATATGATGGAGTTGAAAAAAAAATGATATTGTTGTCGACAATGATAATATACATAGAACACTTCAATATTATGAAAAAATGAGGATCTTGAAAGAAAATATACTTGAAAGCATTGAGATGAGAACAAGTCATCAACAATAAATAAGTGTTTCTATTATAGCTTATGAAATGTCTTTGGGACAAAAAGTCCAAACACCCAGAAGGTGTAAAGCTAAGGAGAGTACATATTAGCATAATAGCGACAAAAATACAGATCATACTATATAGAATTAACTTGTAACAAGAACGTTCACAAGACACCTAGTATTGATTATGAAGAGACGTACTCTCTTGTGGTGGATGCAACTACTTTTAGGTTCTTGATTAGTTTGAAAATAAGAGAAGGGCTTGATTTACACCTAATGGATGTAGCTACAACCTATTTATATGGTCCACTTGATAATAACATTTACATGAAACTCCAAGAAGGTTTTAATCTGCCAGAAGCAATTAATTCAAGCTCTCGAGAACATTACTCAATCAAATTTAACAAATCTCTTTATGGATTGAAACAATCTGGGCGTATGTGGTATAATCGTCTTAGTGAATACTTATTGAGGGACGACTATAAGAATGATCCTATTTCTCCATGCATTTTTATAAAGATGTTTAGATTATGATTTGTTAAAATTGTTGTGTATGTTGAGGATTTAAATATCATTAAGACTCCTGAAGAGAATTTTAAATATCATAAGTCTCTTGAAGAGAATTAAGTGATAATGAAAGACATTGGAAAAACAAGATTTTGTCTAGGGTTACGATTACAAATTGAGCAGCTAAAGGATGAAATCCTTATACATCAAACAACATATATAGAAAAAGTGCTAAGAAGATTTTACATTTATAATGCACATCTGTTGAGCACCCCAATGGTTGTTAGGTCAGTTGATGTAAATAAAGACCTTTTTTGTCTTTAAGAAAATGATGAAGATTTTTTTGGTCCTGAAATACCATATTTAAGTGCTATTGGTACATTGATGTATCTTACTAGTCATACACGACCTGGTATATCATTTGCTATCAACTTATTAGCAAGATTTAACTTTTGTCAACCCGAAGACATTGAAATGGGGTTAAGCATGTTTTTCGTTAACTTCAAGGTACAAGAGATATGAGTTTGTTTTTCCCTAACCTACCCAAAATAAAATTAGTTGGTTTTGCAGATGCAGGGTATTTTTCTGATCCTCACAATGCTCAATCACAAAATGATTATGCTTTCACATATGGTGGTACTGCAATTTCTTAGCGCTTTATGAAACAAACAATTACTGCTACATTTGAGAAATTAATTTTCATCATTGGATTTCATTGTTTCAAAGATCTTAAGTGATGCTTACATGAGGGGGAGTAAATTCACACTATATATATATATGGTTGTGATATACTATGTATCAAAGGATTATGTACTCTTTTTTCCTTCACTAGGTTTTTGTCCCACAGGGTTTTTCCTAGTAAGGTTTTTAACGAGGCATATCCTTTATACAATGAACATCCAAGAGGGAGTGTTATGAATATTTTTAAATGGATGTTCAACCTTTAACCTCCCTTGACTTTTAACCTTCCATCTTCCTTAACCTCCCTTGACCTTTAACCTTCTATCTTACTTAACCTTTCATATTCTTGTAACTACTTTTTACTATTTATGTACTAGAATATGAAGAGTTCAATCTCCCTATATATATAAAGGAGTATGTTACTTGTAAATGAAATGAAATATATAGAATACAATACATATTCTCTCTTTATTCTCATCTATTATCCTATATATATAAGATGCATCTTATGAAGGTCTATCAATTAATAGGGATCATTTAGCCCACAAGAATTGACCCGATTTAAAGAGCTATTAGAGAAGCCTTGGTGGCCCAATGATGCAGATATGTAAATATAGGCTACCTTGGTAAATAGAGAAACTAATCTTAGAAGATTGAGGGGAATCATATCTTATAAGATTAAATTTTATTTCATTATGTAGATTGATTATGTAATCTTGTAAATCTTTAAATTTAAGGGATAAGTTAATCTCATCCGTCGATGTAACTTGATCTAGACCGTCAGTTTTGGGGGAGCTAAACTATAAATAGAGAGTCTCCCCTCACTTGTAAATCATTCCATTGATTTCATTCTTTGTTGTTTGTTATTTCTTGTATTCTTTGAATGAAAGTAATACAATTGAGAGCATTTACTCAAACACCTATCGTGTTTAGTTTTCTGTGGCTTTCTATTCTATTTTGCCTTTCTTTTTGCTAGAGTTACATCCACTATATAAATTGGTGCCTTTGAGAAATTCTTTGTGAATCCTTAATTGTTTGATGGTTAGGCTGACTTAGGCCTTTTTGAAAGAAAGGACCATCTAAGATCTCACAAAACACGAGACTAAAGGTCTAACCTCGTGACACTACACCTTATCTATAGGAAAAATCAAAAAAATTCTACTAGAATAAGAAGAGGGGATCTTAGAAAACTGGAGTTCTATTAGAACTCTAATTAGGGTGGGCGATTGATTTGCCACAAATTGATGTGAGAAATTAGGCTTTTTCGACGCACTTAAGGAGCTTTTCCTCGAGCAAAATAGTGTCTTTAGTTAAACGAACATAATCCAAATACTTTTGATATTGTATTTAGTTGTTACATGAATTAAATTAATTTTTGAATTAATTTAATAGTTAAATATTAGACACATTATATGTACAAAGTTGTTTTACAGAAATAAACACATAGATATAATTAATATATGAATTTGATTCATACAAAATATTAATTTTGTATATATTTTATTGAATTTATTAATATAAACAATTATATTAATTAATTTCGTTCAAAATATAAAAGACATGAAAATTAGTATTCTTTTGAAAATAATATAATTTTATTTTTCTAAATTTCCATTTGCCGTCTCTATTAATGAGGGAATAATCTTGATTTTCCTTTTTAATATGTGATATCAAAGAGAATAAAAGGATGATAATCTCTTAGTGTGTTAAGGATATCCAACTTAATAATTTAAAGGTCTAACAACCATTTTTAATTCTTTCTAAAAAGTTCAAGAGAAAGTGTCTGTTCGTTTTTTACAGGATGGACTACGTAAAGGCTGAGACATTTTCGTTGTGGTTTAGAATCTACATCGAATCAGTAGCATCCTTTCAACGTTTCAGTAAAGAAGATATATTTTCGGTCCGATTTGTTCCTTGTACATGGATCCTTGGTTGACAATCCTCAGAATAATATTTTTTTCCGCAGCGCCACGAGGTGTACTAACAATCCCAACATAAACAAAAACTAAAATAGCTAATACAATATAATACTAATGACCAAAGTAAAATGGATTATTGACAAATAAGTCTCCCAGTTTTGATCTGGTCCAATTTCCTTGATCCAAGGGATTTGATATAACTAATCTGATTCGATGCTTAAGATGTGTTATTCCAAGTGAATTGATCTTCATTGATGTGCTTAAATTATTCCATGATGTCAACACAATCCAAAGATTTGGTTCAATAAATTGCTAATCTCCAAATATGGCAAGGTGTTGTTCTGTCGCAATGATTAGGGGTGAGCAAAATTCGATTCGATTCAAAAAATTCGATAAAAATTTCAAATTTTAAATTAAATAGTTCGAGTTATTTGAGTTAATCGAGTTATTCGGATAAACTCGAATAAAAAATAAAATTTTTAGGTTTAATTCGAATATGAATTACACAATTCGAATTATCCGAAAATCCGAATAAGAAAAGATAAAACTAGGTCGTTTTGATATATGTTTACCCATTAAATTAAAAGGAAAAACCATTATATTGTTTATGTAATTAAATAATATTGTACTTCGTCTACTAGTTAAATAATCGGTCTATATAAATGCAACATTGAGTATAAACAATAAGATTTGTTAACTCGACTTGAATTATATTTATTTATATATATATATATATATTTTTTTTGTGAATTATAAGAAGAAAACAAAACCCTAACAATAACGCGATTATCATGATTTAAATTCAAATCACATTTAAAATGATCAACATCTTAACTATCAGATCGACACACAAGATTTTTATATACATTTATAAAATTGCTAGCTGGGCATAGGTTTAGGCATGAAAGTTGTCATTGTTGGACGCAAATGAGAATAGATTTCTCGCCCCATCAGCACTGTTTTTTTCTGCAACTCCAAAAAGGTGTAAATTTCCATACGATTCATACTCAAAGTGACTCTGCAATTTCCAGAGTCTCCACGGTCTTTGTTTATTATATCTTTTTCATAGCCAATAGTATTGAGTTTTGTAGGCCGCCATTGATGATTATTTGCTTATTAAATAAAGCCAAAAGACTAGCAGCCATTAGTAAAAGCCAGGAAGATTTCCTTCGGCTGTATAGTCCGTAGAGAAAGGATTCTACTTCAGTGTTCAGTGTTTCCCACGTCATTTAAGTCTTTGAAAATTATAAAAATTTTCCCCACAAACAACCCAACGTACCTAAAAAGTAACTACATAAAATAATCCTAGCAACCACTGTTTCATTCTTAATTAACACCATTTTTGCAAATAGAAACTGCATAAAATGATCTTACACGATAAAGTTTGGCAACAAAATTTGGTTCGGAAAGCATTTAAATAAATTTATTGAGGAATTTAAGGAGAAATCTTCGAAGTGTTATTTATTTAGAGTTAGTAAACTGCTCAATACAGTAAGTATTTTTTTTTACAGGATTTTATCTTCCAATTTTAATAAGAGTTCGGGTGCCTAAAGAGGCATCAGGTTCAATAGAGTGGAAGTGCTTGAAGTAACCAGGCCCGTTTTTTATATTTTTGGATCTTAGGTTAAAAAATAAATTGAACCCCTTTTAAAAACAATATAAAATATAATAAAATAAAATAAAAATATATACTAGTAATTTCATTAAAATAATATTTTTTATGACATTAAGCAAATAAGATATTTTCTAGTAAAATTAAAAAAATATTTTTCATTCAATTTAGTCCAATGTCATCAATTACAAAAACACGAAAAATCATAAAAAATGGGTTCTACAAGCATTCCCAGATGCAAAATCATTAATGATAATATCAACATCAATGTTTTCCAAAAAATCTTTATTGATTGATAAAATTGTCAGACCATTTAACCGTTCTTGTGACATTGACGACCTCAAGTAAGTTTTGATTAACTTTAGCTTTAAAAAACTTCTTTCAGCTGATGCCACTGTGACAATGATCGTTAAAAAAATTCTATAAGCGATTGAAACATTCGGATAGCAACCTGCAAATTTGACAAACTCAAAAATTTCAGTGTCTGACATTAATTCATTCGGTAAAGTAAATTGCAACACTTTTAATTCAGAGAAAATATCATTTAAATCAACATTTGATGAATCATCATGAGAAAAGGTAGAGTGAAAAGTAGCACAACATTCTTTCAATTTCTTTTCATCCAATGACTTTAACTTGTTTGAATCAAACAAAAACCCAAAAATAACTTCTAATATTTTTAGTCGCTCAAATCTGCTCCTCAAAAAAGTAATTGTCATATCTACAATAACTAAAAAATAATCAACTCTAAATAATTCATCAGCCGACCGAATTTCATCATCCTATTGGTTATTCCAATCAAATTGTTTTTTTTTTCTAATAACACGACGCTTTATTGGAATGGTATGCTCTACATTCATATCAAGTGCAATACTTTTAGCAATATTCATACTAGAAGTAAAGCCTTCATCTCTATACTTTTCAAAATATGACAATACACCTTCTAATTGCTTTATGGTGGTGTTAATGCACTTAGACTTAGATGACAATTTCTTACTCACCATATTTATAGCAAATAAAATTTCTTACCGAATTACCATACTAAGCAAAAAGTCAAAACTCTCAAGTGCATTGACCAAACTCTCCACTTCACTCTTTGACTTTGCATCAGTACAAGATTCATATAATTTCGACAAAAAAGTCAATCTTACTTGGGGAGTTTGAAATCTAATAGTTTTAACACTTTTAATTCGACTAACCCAAAGAGTATTAGATAAAAAATTCACAGTTAATTCAAGGACATTGTCAAACAAAATTTTCCATCTTTTTGTAGAACTCGAAAATAATGAATATATGCGTTGAATAATTCCAAAAAATGAAATAACTTTAATGCAAGAATGTGTCATATCACTAAGAGTAAAATTTAGACTATGACAAGCACAAGGCATATATAATGCTCTCGGGTTTATTTCAAGAAATCGTTGTTGAACAACTTGGTGTTTCCCTTTCATAGGTGGAACCATTATTATAACCCTGACCCCTTACATCATCAACACTAAGATCAAAAGACTTCAAAACATCTTGTAATTCATTGAAAAGTCCCAATCCAAATGTATCATCCACCTTTAAAAACTCTAAAAAATACTCAATTTTTATTTTATTAGTTGACATATTCGCACATCGTACTATTAGAGTCATTTGTTCTTGATGACCAATATCACGGGTACAATCAAGAATTATAGAAAAATATTTTGCCTCTTTGATGGACTTAATTATAGAACTTTTAATACTATCGGCCAAAAGGGAAATCAATTCATTTTGAATTTTATGCCCAAGATAATGATAATGAATTTCACGATTTTGAATGCGTCTAACATGATCTTGTATTATCACATCGAATTCCGCAATCATTTCAATCAATCTCAAGAAATTATCATTGTTATCTTGGTAGAGTTTTTCATTGGATCCTCGAAAAGCTAAATTATAAGTAGCAAGACATTTCACAACTGAAAATATTCTAAGTAAAACTTGCGTCCATCGCTCTTTCTCTTTCATAATTTGTTCTTGCAAGCTTTTATCAATCGTTTCATTTTTTCCATACTCTCATTTCATTCCAAGTATTCATATTAGTCATATTCTCTGCATTATTTTCATGTTGTTTGAGCCTCTCACTAATATGCCTCCAATCATTTAAACTCTCATTTGCTAACAAACTTTTATTACTAATAGATTTGAACAACTTACAACAAAAACAAAACACTTTGTCAACATGTTTGGAATAAACCAATCATTTTCTATTGCTAATCTCACCATTGCTCAACTTCCTAGAAAAATAAGCATATGAAAAATGTCTATTATTATTATCAAGAGGAAAATCAAGATTCATTTCTCTTATAAGCCCCTTTCCAACTAAAATGTTTTTTTATTATCAAGATTAGCCCAATTTCTAGGATCAATGAAGGAATTATTTGTTCTTCATCAATGTCAATATCAAGAGGAATTGTTTGTTCTTCATTAAGACCAAGATTTTCAATATTGGATACATTTGACACATCATTAGTCTCATTTAGATCATTGATTTCATCATTCTTATGTACATCATATGCAAACTTTCATTTGATTGATCCAAATTTTCATTAAAATTTACTTTTTTTAAAAATAAATTTATCAGTAGCACCTTGCTGTGCTTTTTTCAACTCTTCAGCATATTTTCTCTTTTTTCTTTTTTCACTTCCAGATAAATGTTTCTTAGACAATATTATATATAAATTATAAATCAAATACTCAAGTAACACAAGAAAATAAAACAATAGCACCTAATAGAAGAGTTTCAAGTTGAATATTTGCTTTCACATTTGCTAGTTCCAAAAGTCAAATCGAGTTATTGGAATTCTGTAAATATAATTATAATAATCAGTTACAAATAAACATTATAATTAACTAAAAAATTAAATGAAATACAAATAAAAATTAAATGAGTACAAAAACATAGCTTCAAATAAAAAATTAAATGAAACATAGCATCAAGGAAACATTTTTAATGAGACAATAACATAAACTATACTGATTTAATCCAAACCTAATACAAAATCCTTAAACTCTTAATGCACTACCCCAATGCCCAAGTAAGTTCCATATATATGGCAAAAGATTAATAAAACAACAAAAGATATTTATCAGCAAAAGATTAGCATATCAATTAACTAATTAATTAGATTAATAAAACATGTTTTGCATGTTAAGACTCAATCAAAAGCAATAGAAGTTGAATTTTCAGCTTTGTCTGATTTGAGAAACACATATTTTATGAACATCAGAACATACCAAGTGGCTTCAATGTATGAGTAACAACCCAAGGTCAAGTTTAGGTGAATAAATATGGCAAATTATTGATAAAAAATAAAACATGAAATTGAAAACTATGTAGTTGTTCCCCCACTTCTCTTTATTATAATATCAAAAAAGGTTAAAAAGAAAAAACATTAACAAAACCCAACTCAAAGGTAAAAAGTTGTTCCTTTCCCCAAAAATATTAAAAGCTTAAAAAATAAAACAACATAAAATCAGAATTTGTATAACATTAGGAATAAAAAGACAAAAACAAATGGCTATTTATCATACTATTCTTTTATTTACAGGAAACAAAGCTCGCATTACAAGATTTGCTCTAGTTGAACATAGTAAAACCAACCAAATAACATATAGTTCCCCAAAAATACTAAAAGCTTAAAGTAAAAATACAATTCAAAATCTATTGCCTCTTTATTTGCCGATTCTTTTTTATCTCGTTTCTAATGCAAGGGGTTGAAATTTGAGAATGAGATGTAGGGGAGGATTGGAGAAGACAAAATGCTAGAGATGAAAATGGAAGAAATGAAAGTATTTTTATTTTCTACTTTTTCTTTCTTTCTTATTATGAAACTTAAAAAACGTAAGTTCCTATTTTATTTTTTTAAAATAATAAAATGAATATTTTATTATTAAAAGATCCCAAAAGGAAGCTCAAAAAAAAAAAACAAATACCAATAGCCCATTGTCGAAATCAAAAGATAAAAGAAAATAAAGCAACAAAAACAATAAAACAAATAGAAAAAGGTCATGTCCAATCAAATTAAAACCCACAAATTCTCGTCCCATATGATCATTAAATCTGATGCTCGATGGTTGCACTGCCCAAAGAAGCTGAAAAGAATTTCAAAAATAATGGGTCTCTCTCTATTTGGGGCCCTAGGCGATAGCACTCCTGGACTACCCTAGGGTCGGGCCTAAAAGTGGCAGACCGTGCGAGGCACACAATCACCCACCAAGAAAATAACAATTTTTGTGCTTAGTGGGGTTCAAATCCGTGATATAAAGCATATAGGTATCTATGGGCAAGAACACTACCATTTAGGCTAGTTAGCTTATAAATGTTGTATATGTTTAGGGTACGGGTTCAAATCCTACCAATTGCAAATATCAAGATTTCTTTGGTAGTGATTATGGGTGCATGTACAGTCGACCTCTTCAAGCACCTGACAAGATGGTCCCACTTTATTGAACTTGTTGTCTCTTTAAACAGTCTTTCAAGGCAACCAAGCACTTGTTAGAGTTAGAAAATAATCGAAGACAATACCGACCTATTGATTTATTTTCTATACAACTCTAATAAGATTTTGGTTACCCAAACATTAAAAAGCAAGTGGAAGAATGACATGTTTGTTTTTTTTAATTTATATAATAATAAATTTAGAACTACACATTCATAAATTATGTCAATTTAATTCTAATTCTAACAATTTCAAAAAAAATTAAAAATACATAAATAGATTCAAAAGAATTTAAATATTCAAAAAGATTATAATAAAAATGCATAACATTATTAAAAATTCAAATAAATCCAATATGAGTAGAATTGTTCGAGGGCTGAACAACCTGTCCAAATAGATTTAGATCGAGCTTGGATAAGGATTTTCTTGTCTCCGGTAGACTCAATTTGACTCAAATTCAATTTAAATAATTAAAAATATTTTTCTAATTATACATATATATTAATATAAAAAAATATTTTAAATTTTTAATTAATATTGTGAACAATGAAATGAAGTTATTAGCCACGCTAAGGTAGCTCGAAATGAGCTTAAAGTTAAATTTTTATTTTCAAAATCGAGTAATAATTTGACTCATGAACAACTCTAAATATGAGTGCTTCCTCGATTATGGAATTACAATAGTTAAGATTATCACAATCATTTTCATCCTGAATTAGCGATTGCGTCCACATTTAATACAACCCTGATATTAGTGATTAGGTATTCACTATTTTTATTTTGAACAGTGAAATGGGCATAAGAGCCGAGCAAACGTACGAGCCTAAAGAAAATAGAAGAAGGAAGATGTTAAATGGGAAAGTGATATTTGTTACTATAGAAAATAACTCAACATTCATTAGTATTAGAATTAATGTTAGGATTTGTACCTTTTGTGTAATTATTTCATATTGATTGAATAAATAAATATTTTAATATGAATAATTTAATATTCTTTATATGATTGTCTTTAATGATTTTTGCACTTAAAGCAAAATGTATAGTTGGAGATTAACTCGGTTAAGCAATGAACAAGTAAAAATAGCGAAAAATCTGAGAAATTGAACACACAAATATAATGTGGAAAAATCCCTCCGAAGAGAATAAAAAATCACGGGTAAAGATAATTTTCCTATAATGGCAAAAGAACGACGAATACAAAAGATGAAGATAAAAAACTAAACCCCGAAACTCAAAAATAAAGAACCCTCAAAACGTAAATACAAAATTCTCCAAAAGTGTTATGAGTTCTAATCTCTAATGAGTATGTTTTCTAAGGTTGTTAAAAGAGTCTATTTATATGTTAAATTTGTAGGTCAAATTATAAAATAATCTAGACTAATCAAAGTTTGACTGAAATAAATAAACAGAGTTTAAATGAAAAATTATTTCTCAAATTTGACTGAAATATGAGACATACTCAACAAATCTCCACCTTGACTCATATTTCCAAAACGCCATCTTTGCCAAAGCCCGCCACGAGCCTATCTTGAACTATGCATGGAATTAACTGAGTCGAATCTGTGCTTAGAAGATGGAAGATTTCTAGCCTTCGACTTGTGCATTGCTAAATCAAAATTAACACGGGTCTGATTTTCACGAACACAGTGCCCTAAGTTTTCAAAACATACATCCAAAAGAGAACTACTTTTCAATGAAACGGTCATACATTTTTCCTTCTTATGACCAAGTTGCCTCCGCTCTAAACAAGTTGACTTCGACTCTGTAATGTACGAGGGACGTTCGATTTCATCGGTCACTATAGACCCTTACAAAATATAAAGACTGCCGATCCTTTTACCTTTTAACAAAACGAGAGCTCCACAAGACACCTTAATCCATCTCGACTCGATTCTGATTCTACAACCTTTCGAGTCTAAAATACTCAAGGAAATAAGATTCTTTCGTAAATCAGGTATATACCTGACATCTGAAAGTGTCCTAATCGTCCCACTAGGCATAATATATTTAACAATGCCAATATTGATTACCTTACTAGATTAATCGTTTCTCATGTGCACAACTCACCTTCAACCGAACTGTATGTGGAGAACCATTCACTGTTTGAACACATAGAGAAAAAACATTTTGAATCTAGAATCCCTCGAACATAAGCACGGAGCTATCGCTCGTTGAAGAGTCCAATCTCTCTATATATATAGAGGAGTATGTTACTTGTAAATGGGATGAAATATATAGAATACAATACATATTCTCTCTTTATTCTCATCTATTATCCTTGTGTTATTTACATCATTATTATTATTTTATAACAACATTTAATTAATTTTTAAAATTTTTAAATATATTTTTAAATATATTTTTAATTCTTAGAAATAGTTTTTATATTTTTTTGAATTTTTAAATTTTTAAAAAATAACTGAATGTTGACGTACATCCACGTGATTAGTCACATGTATACAATGTTAACAAAGTTAAAAACATTAATTTTTTCATTTATTTTAGGGTGATTTGTTAAAAAAATACAAGTTTAAAGCTAAAAATAAATAAATAAAATAGATAAAAGATTAAAATAACTTTTTTTATAAAGTTAGAGGGTCAAATAAATTATTATACCATTTCCTTTTATGACAAATTGCAACTTTTTTTTATTGACCATCTATTGAAAAGATATAAGAATGACATGAAATCACAATTTCATACAATCTCTTTTCCTATGCCAACATGCTGATCTCCCTTTACAAAATTCATTCAGAGAGGTTCACCAAACAAGCATGCTTCCGAAGCTCCATTATAACACCTGTTGATTGCTCTATTAAAAAATTCGCCACACCCAATTGCTTCAAAGCTCTATTAAAAACCTCATGTAATGACTTACTAATTAAGATGTTTATTGTTCTAAATGTGATTTCGGTTCGAGTCGCACTAATTACGTTTATTCTTTGGATTTTACTATGTTACATCCATACTTAGTTGGTTACTAACAATACGCACGAGAACGCTACATGCAACTCGTCTCCAATATTGTCTTGGGTATCAAAGCCTATAAAAAATTGTTATACCAAATCTTCTCACCAAGAAAGGTTTTTCTTTCATAACCTCAAAAGATACCACTTTATAACCTCCATTTTGGTTTGCTGGGAGAGGAAGGTGGTGGTGGAAACTATTATACCAAATTAAAGTTTGGTTGAAATCAACCTTAAAATTCTAATTGTACGTTCAAATTCAATACCCTATGCATCTAGTTTTACAATCAAATTCAATACACTATATTTTTTTACAATCAAATTCAATACCCTATGCATATTACAAGGATTCGGATTCTTATTTTTAAACATAGTCCTAATGTAACACATAAATCCGTACCCAACATAGTAAATAGAGACACCACCAACTAAACACTATCCATTACAACTAGCATTATGAACAGTGATTAATGGGCAACACCATTTTCTTTCACTTCTGCAGCCTTTACTGCCACACCATTTTCTTTCACTTCTTTCTCATCTTTACCATGTCACGGACCGCGCACCGAGGCCCGAGACCAGCACACATCAAGCTGCCCAAGAAGCACTCCATAGCATTTTGGGCCTATCACCACTTAGCCCAACACTTGGGATTAAAGAGCCTTTCAAAGCAGATATGGAAAGTGGCACATAATCAGCAATATTCCTTTTTGATTCTTTCCATATCTTTGTAAACTCTTACCATTGTATCTTAACCGTCGATGTACTCTAATCTTAACCGTTGGATGTAGGGGGCTTCAACTATAAATAGAGGCTTACCCCCACCTCATTTACACACTTCACTTTTGAGGAATACATAGAGCATTCACTCAAATTTCTTCATTGTTTTTTGTTTTGCCTTTTTCTTTCAGAGTTCCTTTGCTTCCGCTAGGATCTAAGCACTTTAGCTTTGATCAAGTTCCAACCTTACTTAGGCGATGTTTGATCGAGAAGAGTCTAAAGCCGCACGCTCCAAGATTCAAGTTCTAGAGACGTGACAACCACGTTGTTCCTTTTATTCTTCACAGATTTTTGCTTCTGTTTTTCTTCTTCTTTCTCCGCCTTTAGACGAGCTTCATCCTTGGCCTTCTTCTTTTCTTCCTCCTTAGCATCTTTAAGAGCTTCTACCAATCTCTTCAAACAAGTTTCCACATCGTCATAATATGATTTCGGCATCAAATTCTCTACAATATCAGCCTGTGTCATATTCGTTTCCTCCAATAATGATTCGATTTCTCCGAACAATGAATAAGAATCAATCTCCAAATAATTCCTCGCAAACACCTTGAATGCATCAAAGCCACAATAAGACAGTTCAATGTGTTTATCCATTCTCCCCTTCCTTATCAAATCTAGATCAAGCTTCTCAACATAGTTTGTTGTAAAAACAATGATTCTTTCACCCCCACAAGACGACCAAAGTCCATCTATACAATTCAAAAGTCTCGATAATGTAACCTTACTCTCCTTTTTCTCTTCTTCTTTCATGCTTTTGGTGACTAGATTTGAGGGCTCGTCTTCCTTTTCATCTTTCTCCGTCTTCTTCTCCCTTTGGCTTGTGAGATCGATAGAGCAATCAATATCCTCGATCAAAATAACCGACTTGCTTGACGTATCAAGCAAAAGCCTTCTCAACTCCGTGTTTTCCTTCACTGTAGTGAGTTCGAGATCATAAACATCATAGTCCAATAGGTTTGCCATTGCGGCAATCATGGATGATTTCCTAGTCCCCGGAGGACCATAAAGGAGATATCCACGTTTCCATGCTTTCCCAATTCTGGCATAGAAATCTTTCCCTTTGCTGAACTTGATCAAATCGTTCTTGATTTCCTCTTTCAATTTCGCATCCATTACCAATGTATCAAACGTCGCAGGATGTTCGAACAGGACGTTGCTCCACTTCTTCCTTCGACATCCGTACCAGTTTTGGCTCGGATTGTTAGAATAAAGCATTCGTTGCCATTTTTTGGTTGCGATTTCCTTGCCTTCCTTCATAACACGACTAATGTAAGATTGAATGATCAATTCTCTATGGCGTTTATGGACGGTAAGCCTATAAGATCTCTTTTCATGATCATTAGGATACCATGAAATCCGTTGTGTTGATGGAGAAGTTTTGTTAGCAGACCACCAAACTTTAACGCCTTGAAATTCATCAGTAATTTCTTCGTTATAATCCATGCTAAGTACTGCGGATTGGCTATCTTTCTGAACATCAGCCTTAAGACGCTTGGCCGATGCCGTTGACTTGTTGCTGAGGTCGTTTTTTATTCTAGAATAAGCTTCGCTACGCTTCATGCGTTCGCCAGTGAACTCATCAAAAGTAATTTCGACATAAGGGTAAGCAAATCTCACAATTCTATTGAAATACTTTTCGAAAGAGACTTGGAGATGGTAGGGGAAGAACTATTTAAAAATGGTATAAACAAGCATCAGAGTTACCATTGTAGAGCCTAAATGAGACCACAATTCTCCCACCATCGCCATTTTTTTGCAACTCTTTAAAGTTACTTGGAAGTGTTGTTGAACTTTGGTAACTGCTCTATATATATCGGAATAAAGGACTACCTATTACCTGGTGTCAAAGTTGTAATTTCTATATGATTCGTGTAGCAAGTTTCCATATAATTTCCACAGTAGTCAAAAGGTATTTGTTTCTTCCATATTTTAATTGTCGGTAGTTTAATTTGTTTGTCTTTATGTAGGTCGCCATTAATGACCATTTGCCTATCAGATAAAGAAAATGGAGGAAAGTAAATGGATAGCACCATTCAGAAATGTAGTAAAGTCAATAAATCTACAAATGCCTTTTTTTACCCTTCATTTAAAAGTATGCTTTATAGAGTCAATCACAGAGAAATGGGAGATTTTCGCGAAATTTTTTAAATTTCAACAAATTTAATCCTTGTGCTTTTTGAATTAAGGAGATTTGTCTGCGCTTAAATTTTTATGATTTTGAACCGAATGATTTTTCCTTGTTATTCTTGAACTTTCAAATATTTAGAGTGTGGATTTTATTTAAGAACTAGACCCAAGATGAAAAACGAGACGGGAAAAATCTAAAATTAATAAATTTAATCTTAAAATAAAAATTATAATTGCAAAGGAGTATGCAATTATAATCTCACAAATTTCAATAAGTAATCACGAAAAATAGAATTTAATTGAGTTGAAGGAAATAACACAAATAAACTTTCACTAAAATTTGATAGAGTATCCTCATACATTTTCTTATGATTTTTGGTGGCCCTTAGTGTCAAGAGTCAAGGTGTAAAGCTTGTGATCATTGCACAAAATGCATCCAATAGAGGTCTATCGATTAGATAGAGATAATTTAGCCAACGAGAATTGGCCCAATTCAAAGAGCTGTTAGAAAAACTTGTCAAATTGAAGCCTGGGTGGCCCAATGATGCAGACATGGAAACATTGGCTACTTTGGTAAATAGGGAAACTAATATTAGAAGTTTGAGCGGAATCATATCTTATAAGATTAGATTTTATTTGATTATGTAAATTGATTATGTAATCTTGTAAATCACTTAATTTAAGGGATAGAAAAATCTCGTTTGTCAATGTAACTTGATCTAGACCTTCGATTTTGGGTAGCTCAATTATAAATAGAGAGTCTCCCTTCACTTGTAAATCATTTCATTGATTCCATTCTTTGTTGTTTTTTGTATTCTTTGAGAGAAAGTAATGCAATTTAAAGCATTTACTCAAACACTTCTCGTGCTTAGTTTTCTGTGGCTTTTTGTTCTATTTTTCCTTCTTTTGGCTAAAGTTGCCTCCGCTATATAAATTGGTGCCTTGGAGGAATTCTTTGTGAATCCTCAATTGTTTGAGGCTGACTTAGGTGTGTTTGAAAGAAAGGATCAGTTAAGGCTGCATGGAACGTGAGACTAAAGTTCTAGCCTCGTGATAGTTAGTATTCGAGTTAGTGTTGCGAAGGCACCGTCGAGATGTCGAAAGAAGTTGTTGAATATGTTGAGCCCATGAAGACCCGTAGAAGGGCCAAAAAAACAAGTCGATTGAGGGACATGTTGTCAACTTTGGAAATTCGAGTAGTCACTCTCGCGGAGTCCATGGGGGACGTCAAGGACAGGCTCAATGATGTCGATGGTGGAAACGTAGAGCTGATCGTGGGCTGGGCCGAGCTTCAACAAAATTTTAGGCCCAATTGCTAGGCCCGTGCCTAGCCCGGCCCAAAAAATGGGCCTAAAATTTGTCCAAGCCCGACCCGAATTATAGAAGTCAAACTTTAGCTCGACCCGGCCCGGCCCATATTAAGTTTTTTAAATTATTTTATTATATGTAACAAATTTAAAAAATATATAATATATCAAATACACTTACAAACATTAAAAAAATAAATTTAAAATACATTAAAAATTCTTCATATTTAGATAGTTGCAAATAAAGTAGTAGAAAAATTAACAATAAAAGATAAGTTCTACAATATTCAAATAATATTAAAAAAGACAGCGAAACAATAGTAAAAACGCATAAAAAAATAACATCCAAACAACAAAAATAACAACAAAAATAGCAGCAAAAATAACAGCAAAACAACAACAAATATAGCAACAAAAACAGTAACAAAAAAAACACCAAAACAATAAAAAAAAAGCATTAAAACAGTAAAAAAAAGCACCAAAACAGTAAAAAAACCAAAACAGCAAAAAACAATTTTCAAAATAGTAAAAAATAGCACCAAAACAATAATATAATTTTTTTTATTAAAAATGGTTAATTTATTCGGGTCGGACCGAGCTCGGGCCAAAAAACTCTTACCCAATTCCCGATCTGTTTAGAAAATGGGCCTCATTTTTTTCAAGCCCATATTCAGGCCTATATTTTTGTCCAAACCTTCACATTTTTCGAGCAGGCCTTCTAATCGGGTCGAGCGGCCCAGCTCATGATCAGGTCAGAGAATTGCTGATGGGTTGCAATTAATGAAGGAGAATTTAGGGAATATGTGTGGGATTCTCTTGGTTCCTTGGAGAACAAACTAATGAGAAAAGATTACGCTCTTGAGGCAATGGTGACAATCTTGAAAGAAAAGATCACTGAGCTTAAAGGGGAGCTTAAGATTTACAAGGTTACTATTGGGTAATAGAATGTTGACTTCAAGGCCGAAGTAACAAGCAATGAACGTGCCCAAATTAAAAGAGTTTAAAGGGGCAAGGTAAGCAAGTACAGTAGATAACTTTATTTGGGCAATGGAGCAATACTTCCGAACGATGAGCATCGAGGACAATGCTACTAGGGTAGATAATGTTGCTATGTATTTTACTAGTGTTGCTTTGTTATGGTGGCATCGTAGGTTTACAAATGTGAGACGTGGTGGTACCGAGATTGAGACTTGGGTGGAGTTCCAAAAGGAATTCAAGGCATATTTTTACTAGAATATGCTGAAGACGAAGCTCGAGCAAAGTTGCAACAACTTACACAACGAGGCACTATTAGGAGTATGTGTGAGAGTTTAGTGAACTCATGCTCCAGATTTTTTATTTGAGCGAGAATGAATTAGTTTCTCCTTCACGGATGGGTTAAAACCATGGGCAAAGCAAGAGTTGCAACATTAAGGAGTCCAAGAACTTACCAAAGCCATGATGATAGAGCTTAACATAATTTAATACATGAATTTAAGAATTAAACCATTAACTTAATACAATTAATCTATGAAATAGACTTTTGAAGACAATATCCTACAACTTGACTGATTAGTCATCAAAACAGTGTTGTATGCATAATAATCTGATACGCCTCTTTCCTTGGCATAATCTTAGCATCATCCCACTTGTCGCAGTCTTACTTCAACAATCCTATTTCTAAATAAGAAAATATAGATAAGTTCTCAAGAACTTAGTGAGAAAATACATAATTTACCTTAATTGTTACTTGAACAGCTCGGTTGATAATTCACCATTACGATCTTCCCATTCCTAATCATTTAACTTTGCTATTGGCGAATACTTTCCCAAACTTTGTTCTTTTTATGCACACTAGATACCATACCTTACTCTGAACTCATTTCTACTCCCCATCGATGACTTCAATTCTTCACTTATTTCCTTCAACCTTAACATTCATACATCTATGCCAATTTCCTTTTAAAGACCAATGCAACTAGAATATCATTTCATGCACATACTTAACCCAGATCCAACGTACAATCACAATTCTTAATCGAGCACATACATAATTGATAGATACCTTCTTCAAACATTCATATTTGAACCTTTATTCATAACATCTTCCAATGCTAACCCATTTCTTCTCTATATCTCTTCAATTCATAATATTCAGCCAAACCTTAGCCTTATATAGTACTTACCATGTGACTGATATATACCTTATACCATACTGATTTTACTGAGTATTTTAATGAATCATATAGAACACGCCATAGAGCTTCATACAAAACACACCACAAGGCATTCCAATTAGAAAACACCATAAAGGTTATTCATTCAAAGCTCACCACAAAAGAAAATTCTTTTAGAGATCGTCACAAAGGCAGATCTTTCAGAGTTCTCCATAAAGGGAGATCTTTCAAAGTTCTCTATAAAGGCAGTTCTTTCAGAGTTATCCATAGAGGCAGCTCTTTCAGAGTTCGTTACAAAGGCAAGCACAATTCTTTCATATTTCGCCACAAAGGCTAATAGGATGCCACCTATACGTACCAATGCTAACGTGTTTGCAATTTGGATTTACCTAAACTCACACCGTGTGAGGTTTGCCCATCACCGCTCTAGGACATGCAAAGAATCCCCGACGATGTACGTTGTCATTAGTTCCTTTTTCAGAGTGTGCCATGGCTATGAACTTTTCCTTTAGAGTTCCATATTAGAGTTCGTGTTTACTGCTCGACAAACTTCATTAGATACCATCGCGATGACCAGACACAGACTTACATTACATAATTTTCATACACTGACACAATCCATACCTAGCATATCAATAGAATCACATTTTCTAGCAAACAATCTAGGCACATAACGTATAATCATGCTTCTATTACAATAACACTCACATACTTGAACTCACCAGATCCCATATTAATATTAATAAAATCTTCAGTAGTCAACTATGCAGTCATTCACAATTTCTAGAACTTAAATCATAAAGAAATTTTCTAAAAGATTTAGAGGAGTTCATTTCAGAAATCTCACTTGACATTCACCTACAGTAACTTGAATACCATATCTAGACATCTGTTATGAAATCAGTAGCATCCACTACTTATAGAACATAAAAACACCATTAAAACCCATTCATATACACTTTACCTTATCACAAGCATTGAGAGTTCCCATGCAAAACCTTGTACCTTTATCATTCTAATCAAACATTTCTAACAAACTTAGTCTTTCATAATTCAACATGCATAATTGTAGCACTTAACCAAGAATGAAATAACCACTGATTAAGTTTAGATCTTTAGTATCCAGATTAATGAGGAGGAAAATTGTAATCAACTCTAGAAAGAATCAAATAACGGTTTAAAAGATGAGAAAAAAAGAAAAACTCTCTTTCTCAAACTCGAATATACATATATATACAACTTAAGTCCTCATTGTGGAACTTGACATGTGTCACATTATTTCAAAATTGTCCTTATAATAGTCTACAGTCTTTGAGAAGAACATAAATGATCATCCAATATATTTATGCATACCCGGTTTATATATTTGATTGTTTCCTAACCAAAATTTTAGAACGTAACTAGCACAATAACTCAGACAAACTTGGCATACAATACCTTCGGCATTAGCTCAAATCACATTCACCTATTAACACTTACCAAAATCCTCCTCCTCACATAAGAGAGCATTCAGAAATAAATCCTTAATCTCCATCCTAACTGATGTGCTATGCCCAATCTAAATGCCCAAAGACACAATTAGGCGGATAACTCTTCGCCAAATTGACTATCATAAGGCTATACGCCCAAAACCTTGTATCATCGAGGGTATCATCGAGGGATCATATCTTGTATACCTGAAACAAAGGACCTACGATTGTGGGAGATTTCATGCATTTCATTTTACATGTGCACATGCAATTGCTGCATGTGCCTCGACATATATGGATTACATGAAGTATGTTGATGAAGTGTACAAACGAAAACGAATATATAAAGTATATAAGTTTGAATTCTCACCGATCCCAAATGAAGGTAGATGGTCGCCTATTTCGAGCGCTTTATTCAAATTTCTACTGACTATTAAGTTGTGTCGCAAGCTAAATTGAAATCTAGATGGATACATAACAATATGGATATTCGGGAGAAGATAGACCAACCGAGGTTATGTAGTTTTTGTAGAAACCCAAGATATAGTAAGAAAGCATGTCTACATTTAGGGGCAATATTGAGGTGATGATCAAATTAAAAAATTAATTAATTAATCTATATTTTACATTTTTTATAAACATACAAAACAACAAACGAACACTTTTTTTTTATAAAATGTAAATAAGTACAAAAATACAATAAAAATATTAATGGAAGCATTACATATATAAAATAAAAAATAGAAGTTAACACATTAAATGATGATGTACATGAAAAAAATGTAAAATAAAAAAAAATCATCTTCATCATCGAGCCGAATATGTGCCACAACCCGATGGGTGTTGATTACAAGCAGGATTTCGTCGTGGTTGGGGTTTCAGCTCATCATATCCATCTTAATCGTCATCTTCAACGTTATCTTCATCTTCATCTTGTTCTTTCGTGCTAGACTGCATTTTCATCCTAGGTTGTCATCATATATTGTTAATTGTATTAGTAAGTGGTTGCGAAGATGACCCACCTCTGAAGAATAGTGATTCTATTGGTGTTTGCGACACTATTGGTGGAGAAATATATGGTGTCAAATAACCTAATTGGTGTTGTTGATAGAAGTGACATGTAATATGCTTCTATGGATAGAGGAGGTGAAAAAAATATTACTGGAGAAGGTGTTAATGCATGGTATGATGGTGCATAATTTTGTGCTTTTGTGAAAAATATAGGGTTAGTAAATGCACTAGAAAAATATGAACCATTCTAATCGGGAGGTGCACCAATCGATATAGAATTAGGGGATGGAGCTGATGATGATGATCTTGATGCATGTACTCCCAATCGCAACCTCACTTGGGGTGGTGTCGGCCTTCTACTATGAATTTGTCTACTTCTTTCCTCCTCCGGGAATAAATATGGCTTACCATGAAGTTTAAACCATGTCCTGTAATCCGAGGATGTTGCCAAATTTGATTTGACAATTGGTTCGCGCATAGGTATGAAATCGTTCCTATGTTCCCAGAAATAGATATACTTGGTATGGAATTAAGGGCAATCTTCATTGGTTATCCACCAGAAGTCAATCTTGTGAAGTGTATTGAGGTTCTAAGGTGAGGTCGAAATATTTTTCACAAACCCAATCTAGCGAATCAATCAATCAGATTTATGCATCTAAATCGTTTCAAAATCTATCAATGGCACTTTGACGTACTAGATATTACGATTAGTCAAAAATTTGGACGGGATGCTTTCTTGAATTTTTGGATTAGAGTATGACATCTATTAAAACTGCAATATGAAATTATAAATTTGATTACTTACCTACTATTAAATTTCAAATCCTTACGTAATTATTATGTGATTGAAAAATTCAAAAACTAACCTAGGCTTTTGACCATTGATCTAACAATAACTGAATATCTTCAAGCTCGCTTAGTATACCCATATGGCTCATGTTATTGTTTCACCTATTCAAATAATATGTCATTCCAAAAATATATTAATAAAAAATAATATGATAAGTATATTATTAAATGAACCTTACCTTATTACGAGTGGGAACTGATAAGGGAAGTTTACTCGGGGACATAAAAATGGTAAGTGGTACCATGCCCATGATTGGAGGAGTATACAACCACCTATTTTAATTTTCTATGCTTCAGTTTCTTGACACATCTATCGATACAATGTAACTAAGATAGTTGATCCCTAACTGAGTCACTTGACTTCTTTTAGTTCTATTAGTAGTAGAAGTGACCTTAAATATATCAAGTTTTGAGATTTATCTTGGATTAGAAGACCTTAGATCAACATCAGTAAGAATGCTCAAGCAGATTGTTATCTTTCAACCGCACTAAAAGAGTTGTCGAGAGATGAGAAATGATCTTCTAATCATATCATATCTATCCATTCACCACTAAACTTTTCCGGCACGTTGCCTAATAGTTGGTAGCAAATTGTGCCTCCAATTACCAATGTACACTATCCTCGTAACGATTGGCACATCAATAGATAGACAAAGTTGTAATGCCACATCCTTGAGTGTAATCGTACAGTCACTTCATGAAAGATGAAATGTGTGTTTCGGGTTTCCATCTTTCCAACAAAGCACTGAAAAGCGTATGCTCCAATTTAGTCACGCCAAACATACATATTCCAAGTACTATTCAATAACACGCGGTGCTCTCAGACTTAAATTGTGTATATATATTTCGATAATCCGATCTTTGTCCTGATTATATAAATATAAAAAATTTAAAAATATATTAACAACTTAATAATGATATTAATTGAAATAAATAAAATATAATAATATTTTCTAACCATTTGTAATTGGATGCCAGAAATGTGTTCGTGATCCAACCGAATCAGAGGCATTGACCTTTTTAAAATCTTTAAGATGATGAAAATTGAATAAAACAAGAAATTACAAACAATTAGGATAGAAAATTGAGAGAAGAAGAATTTGAGAGAAAATTGAGATATTAGGATAGAAAATTAAGAATAAAATAGTTGAGAGATTGAATAAAAAAATTGAAAGTGTAGAGGGTACATATAGGAACTAATTTTAGCAGTTGGGGATTTTTTTTTATTTCAATAGTTGTTGGTACCAACAGTTAGAAAATCAACTTCCTTGATTTTTTAACCATTGGCGATCTAACGATTAACATATTTTTTAAATAAATCTTATGTAGTGCACACTTTTGTCACATGACACCTAACGTCTTGTAAAAAGGATTTATTTCTCTAAATTTTAGAAGTGACGACCAAAAACCATAAATATTTTTAAATGTGACATATATGCTTAGTTTTCCCATTATTTAGCGTCATAGAATTACTTGTCATAGCAATTTTGAAATGAATAAACCCAAAATAATGAAAAAAATCAATTAAACTAATTGTAGAAAAGTACATCTAATTTAGCCCTTCGAATAATAATTTGTATTCAATTGAGTCCATTTTTCTAGTGAAGCCTTAACAGGTCATTAAGTGTTGACATGGCAAGTTAATGTGGTGGCTGTCAAAGAAAAAATGATGACATGGCAACTGACATGGTAAGTTGATGTGGATGGCTTAATTGATTTATTATTATTATTTTAAGAGAGTTTAATTGATTATTTAAGTCTAATTTTTATAAAAGTTATAAAAATTATTGAAAAATCATTAAATATTATAATTTTTTAGAAATGATTAAAAATTACAAAAATGTTATAGAAAATTATTAAAATTTTATAATAAAAAAAAAATCTTAATATTTTATTAAAAATATTAAAAAGTTATAACATATAAAAAAAATTGTTATTTTACAGGTTTAAAGTCTTTGATTTCGGAAATAAGGAAATGGAGAGATTGAAGTGTGATGATGAGTGGACTTGTGTTGGGAGCCAAGTGAGAAGTTTGAGTGATAATAAGTTCTTGATGATTTAAGGTTAGTGATGGATAAAGGTGTTTATAGTCGATCCAATTTATATTTAAATATATAAAAATAAATTTATATTAATATTTCATATATTTTGATAATTTAATTTAAATAAAAAGGATATTATTTATCTTAGAGGTCTCGGGTTCGAGCGTTTGTGTGCAAGATGTGTGTGTCTTGTCAAAGGTTAAAAAAATATGAACAGATACTAACATATAATCACACAACTATATTCAAAAAAATAAAAAATAAGTCATTTGGGTCAAGTCTAATTGAGCTTGGGCTTAAATATATATATTTTTGAAAATTGAGTCTAAATTCGATCAGATCCATAAACATCTCTAATAATAGATAATGTTTTAGTTGAAAAAAGTATTTCATTAAACTCAATTTGATAAAACTTCAATTCAATACTATTAATAAAATAAGAGTCACCATTTCTCTAACATAATTTTATTTAAATATTACAAATTTTATTTAAATATAATTAATTATAAATAAATGTTAAAACCTTAAACCTTTAGATTTTAAATTCGAGACTTATTAATATTTATTTATATTAGTTACAATTAATGTTTAATTATACTTAAATAAAATTATTAATATTTATTTACAAATTTTTCATATTTTTTATTTAATTTAATGATGATGTGTCTATTATAAACGGAATAAACTAAAAATTTTGATAAGTTTTCTTTTAAGTTAATCCACTGTAAATATAGATAATTATTTATAAAATATTAAAAGTATTTATATTTTTGAATTAAATTTAAATAAAATATTTATAATAAATCAAATTGGATCGTGCCTTTACTTTGAGCATGTGGGAAAATTTCTCATTAATTTTACCAAATTTCAATGTCATGGGAAAACAACAACCTTAATTTGGTGGAACGCATGCAGTCAAACGTCATTCCTTTTTTTTTCACCAAAAAATATTATAATAACTTTTTTACCCTTTAATTTTACAAAAAAAAAAATATCATTTTAACTTTTTATTTAATTTTTGACATAATTCATAAAATATCTCTAATATTTATGAGTTTTTAAATTTAAACCATTCACTTTTTTTATTGGCATTCTTAATATTATAATTTTTCTTAAAAATCAACTTAATTTTAATTTTAATCATTAGTTGACTGCTAATCAAATCAACAAAATAATTTATTTGACATGTCACATAGATATCATCAAAACAAAAATTTCATTATCAATTATGGTCTTCCTAGAGTAGGTAATTTTCTTTGTCATAATAATTTTTTTGTCCTCTAATTTAAAAAAAAAATGTTTTTTGACCTTTCATTTAATTTTTCAATTTTTATAATCTTTTAACTTGTATTTTTACCAAACACCCTAAAATGAATGAAAAAATTAAAGTTTGTTAATTTTGTTGACGTTCATATATGTGGATTGCCACAAAGATGATACATTAACCTTTAATTAATTTTTAAAAATTTAAAAATATTAAAATATTTTTATAATTTTAATGATTTTTAATTTTAAAAATAATTTTTATATTTTTTTAAAATTAATTAAATATTATCGTATCATTCATGTGACAATTCACATACATTAAAAAAAATATTATACATTTAATTTTACAATAAATTTAACCCATTACATTTTTACAATCAAATTCAATATCCTATGCATCTAATTTTACAATCAAATTCAACCCAATACCCTATGCATCTAATTTTACAATCAAATCCAACCCATTACATTTTTACAATCAAATTCAATACCCTATACATCTAATTTTACAATCAAATTCAATACCTAGAAGAATTTGGATTCTTATTTTCAAACATATTAGTGGGCCACACCATTTTCTTCCACTTCTGCAGCCTCCACTGCCACACCATTTTCTTTCACAGATTTTTGCTTCTGTTTTTCTTCTTCATCCTCAGCCTTCTTCTTTGCTCCCTCCTTAGCATCTTTAAGAGCTTCGACCAATCTCTTCAAACAAGTTTCCACATCGTCATAATCTGATTTCGGCATCAAATTCTCCGCAACATCAGCCGGTGTAATATTCGTTTCCCCCAACAATGATTCGATTTCTCCGAACAATGAATGAGAATCAATCTCCAAATAATTCTTTGCAAACACCTTGAATGCATCAAAGCCACAATAAGACAGTTCAATGTGTTTATCCATTCTCCCCCTCCGTATCAATGCCGGATCAAGCTTCTCAACATAGTTTGTTGTAAAAACAATGATTCTTTCACTCCCACAAGACGACCAAAGTCCATCTATACAATTCAAAAGTCCCGATAACGTAACCTTACTCTCCTTTTTCTCTTCTTCTTTCATCCTTTTGGTGACCGGATCCGAGGGCTCGTCTTCCTTTTCATCTTTCTCCTTCTTCTTCTCCCTTTGGCCTGTGAGATCGATAGAGCAATCAATATCCTCGATCACGATAATCGACTTGCTTGACGTATCAAGCAAAAGCCTTCTCAAGTCCGTGTTTTCCTTCACTGCAGTGAGTTCGAGATCATAAACATCGTAGTCCAATAGGTTTGCCATTGCAACAATCATGGATGATTTCCCAGTCCCCGGAGGACCATAAAGGAGATATCCACGTTTCCATGCTTTCCCAATTCTGGCATAGAAATCTTTCCCTTTGCTGAACTTGATCAAATCGTTCTTGATTTCCTCTTTCAATTTCGCATCCATTGCCAACGTATCAAACGTCGCAGGATGTTCGAATAGGACGTTGCTCCACTTGCTCCTCCGGTATCCGTACCAGTTCTGGCTCGGATTGTTGGAATAAAGCATCCGTTGCCGTTTTTTGGTCGCGATATCCTTTCCTTCCTTCATAACATGCCTAATATAAGAAGTGATCAATTCTCTATGGCGTTTATGGACTGTAAGCCTGTAATATTTCTTTTCATCATCATTAGGATACAATGAAATTCGCTGTGTTGATGGAGAAGTTTTGTTAGCAGACCACCAAACTTTAACGCCTTGAAATTCATCAGTAATTTCTTCGTTATAATCCATGCTAAGGACTGCGGATTGGCTATCTTTCTGAACATCGGCCTTGAGACGCTTGGCCGATGCCGTTGACTTGTCGCTGAGGTAGCTTTTGATTCTAGAATAGGCTTCGCTGCGCTTCATGCGTTCACCAGTGAACTCATCAAAAGTAATTTCAACATAAGGGTAAGCAAATCTCACAATTATATTGAAATACTTTGCGAAAGAGTCTTGGAGGTGGTAGGGGAAGAACTGTTTAAAAAGGGTATAAACAAGCATCAAAGTTCCCATTGTAGAGCCTAAATGAGACCACAGTTCTCCCGCCATCGCCATTTTTTCTGCAACTCTTTAAAGTTACTTGGAAGTGTTGTTGAACTTAGGTAACTGCTCTATATATATCGGAATAAAGGACTACCTATGACTTGGTGTCCAAGTTGTAGTTTCTATATGATTCATGCTGCAAGTTTCCATGCAATTTCCAAAGTAGTCAAAAGGTATTTGTCTTCCATATTTTAATTGTCGGTAATATAAATTGTTCGTCTTTATGTAGGTCGCCATGAATGACCACTGAATTATCAGGTAAGGAAAATGGAGGAAGGTAAAAGGCTAGCACCATTTAGAAATGTAGTAAAAGACATATAAATATTATTAATTAATTTTTTATTTATTTTAAATTTGAAAGTTATTAATATTTATTTATAAAATTTTGATTTTTTTGTTTGTTTAATTAAATGATGCTTTGTCTGTTATGAATCAATGACGGACCGTATAAACTAGAAGTTTTGGTAAAGCCGGACATTTTGAGCATGTGGGAAAATTTCTCATTAATTATTACCAAATTTCAATGTCATGGGAAAAAGACAAACATAATTTGATGGAACGCATGCAGTCAAAAGTCGTTCTTTCGTCATCTGTTGTGGTCTTCCTAGAGTAGGTAATTTCCTGTTGGTATAATAACTTTTTTAGTCCTCTAATTTTACAAAAATACTATTTTAGCTTTTTATTTATTTTTTGTTTGTTTTTTTAATTCTTCAACTTGTATTTTTATCATATCACCTCAAAATAAATAAAAGGTTGACATTTGTTAACTTTGTTAACGTATATGCATGTGGATCGTCACGTAGATGACACATCTGTTATGAATATTATTGAATGGATTATCAGCCTTTAACTTCCCTTGATTTTTAACCTTCTATCATCCTTAACCTCCCTTGACCTTTAACCTTCTATCTTCTTTAACTTTTCATATTCTTGTAATTACTTTTTACTATTTATGTACTAGAATATGAAGAGTTCAATCTCCCTATATATATAGAGGAGTATATTACTTGTAAATGGGATGAAATATATAGAATACAATATATATTCTCTCTTTATTCTCATATATTATCCTTGTGTTCTTTACATCATTATTATTATTTTATAACACATTATCAGCACGAGCTTGCTTGATAGTACTCAATATTTTGTTAGAGAACAAGTAATCTAGACGTACAACGTTCTTGTTGAAGCAACAAGGTTAAGGTATGTGAATTTTTCTTTGTGCTTGAAAAATTTTGAGATTTCAATATTCTTAATAAAAAAATGTTAAAAGGATGCTAATTTTTTTCCCCGTATTTAAATATGAATTTATGTTTTAATATTCCATGATATGCTTGTTTATGATCTAAGACTTTGAATAAGATTTAAGTATCAACAACTTGAATATTTTTACTTATATATATATATATTTCATAACATATGTCATTAACATGATTAAAAATAAAGTAATCATTTTTAAAAATTTATTTTATTTGGTAACTGTTACCAAATGTATTACGTTGCCTATTAGATTATTAGATTATTATTTTATTATTCTTGACACTAGAGACTCATGTTCAATATTTGGATATGTCGTATGAAAAACTTAGAAAAAATTAAATGTACTTGTACCTTATATATATCCAAATGCGTATGATATAGCTTATGGTTATTTGTTTCTTTGCGGATGAAATTTTCAATGAAAACATTGATTATAGTAAATAAAATAATGTGATGTCTCTAGTTAATATTCCATAAAATATTTTTTGGGTATTCTATTGTTATGTTGATTAAACTGTAAGGTTGATATTAGTTATCATAAGATTTTAATAGATCTAGATGATCATATTTCTATACATAAGTTTGAATAGACATGAATAATAGTGCTTTCTTGCTTTAGTTGTTAGCTCAGAATATATAACTTGACACGAATAATTATGAGAAAGTTATCATTGTAAAAGTTCAATGATTATCATCTACATGAAGAATTAAAAATGTGAAACATCGAACTGTGAAAGATCCTCTTGATTCTTGAATGATGTAATAATTTGAAAGAATGATTTTATCATTAGAAAACGATAATACTCTCTAAAGCTTTCTATTATTGAAATATCGTATGTGCTCCTGTAACAGCAATATCGTGAAAAAAGCTTTAAAAAGTATTTTGGAATGATCTCATGTCTTTTAGTGAAAAAGACTTCATTCCCTGAAGTGAATAGTTACAACACATAACAACTATGAAAAATCAGAATATAGAAATCGTGGTTGTCGTTGTAATTGAGGATGTGATTGGAGATCGACTAATAATTGTTATCATGGTGGTTATAATAGTGGTACTTCTAACCCCTAGAAAAAAGAATAATAAAGAAAATCAAGGAAATGAAGGTTAAAAATATTCGAAGGTTATTGAAAATTCATGCCACCAATGTTGAATGAGAATGCATTGGTCTCATACCTGTAGTATGTTTAAACATCTAGTAAAATTTTATCAAAGCATCCATTAAAAAAAAGTAAACAATATTGAGACAAATTTTGTCCAAAATGGTGAAATGGAGGATAATTTTTTCGGAAAAAGATGAAAATTTTCAATATGATGCTAAAGTTGGCCATGCATACAAGGATGATTAATATGTTTTTAGTTTGTGTCAAAATTTTGTTGAGATCCAAGCATTGAAATTTAATTGTTTGATTTAAGAATCATTAGAATCAATGTCTATTTGATATTTGCTTAGGGATGTTCTCTTTCTCTTCATTACAAAGGATGCTTATAATCACTACTTCTCATCCATGATAACCTAAGTTAGTCTAATAAACTTCTTTTGAAATTTGATTTGATTTTTATTAAGAAGTTTAATTTATATAGTTCTCTATCCATAATTCGATGAAATTTTAAATCTCTTCACGTATTTAGTTATTGAGATTTTTATGTGTAGATAAATGTTTTTATTTTTATTAGTTCATTTTAAATAGAATTGATTGGTTTAATTTTGATTTTGATTAAGATATATGATTATTGGGGGTAAAAATGCTTGTCATGAATTTTGATATATTCACCTTGTTTGGATAGTTTCATAATTGAGGTGAAGATTAAAAAATGTTTATGTTTTTTAAATCTTTATAGTTGTAAAATTACTTTAATTTGACATTATAGTATTTTGCATTTTATTGTGTTATAGTATATATAAAAATATATATTATCTAACCATAGTGATTTATTAATAACATGAATTTATTACTTATTATGTTTAATATATGTTTTATTTATACCTATTCATTTTATTTTTATATTAATAAATTAAGTATTCATTAAGGATCTATAATAAAATGATTGCATGCTCCTAAAGAGTTAATATTGAATCAAACTATAAAAAGCTTTTGAAGAGATAATATTTTACCTTCTTGAGATGCAAAATTTTGTAAAACATAAGATTATTTTTCAGATCAAGAAGATATATGTTGAAGGAAATTTTTATGTTAAAAACATGGATAGAAATGACATGAGATACTCATGTTTTTGTATTATAAATATTCCCAGAAAGAATACATTACACTTATATGAATAACATATGAGATAGTGAAAAAAAGTTCATAGTGTTGGTATGACCGGTTAGACCATCCCGAGTCAATGTTGATGCAAAATAATTTTATGCAATTTTATATGATTTTATTGAAGAATTAGAAGTTATATTTTAATAATTTTTTATCATACTAGTTATTTGGACAACATGTTGATCTAACATCAACTAAAGTTAGAGGTCGGTTGCATTTTTAGATGATAATTAAATAATATATGAGCTCATGTATTACATATGTGCAACCTGAAGTTTGCGATACTATTTTTTGAAATAATTTGACTGTGCACAATCTCTATATAATGCAATTTGTGCTAATAACGCTGGTGCATTATATCCCTAGCGTGATTTTCGTAGTTTTAGCTGGGACAATTTTAAGTTGTTTATTGCCTATATATGTTATATTTAATGGTTAGAAACACTATGCCTCCATTTAGTTGCTTAACCATTAATATAAGAATTGTTTTACAATAAGCATGTAATTTTATTTGCATCAAGCCAACATGTAAGATATATTTGTCTCGTGAGAATTGACTTTCATTTGTAAGTCAATAGATTCCATCTAAGAATATATGGATGTGCAATATCTATTTCATATTCAGCCATAACGCACTAAGATGGATCATCTAATATAAAGTTGAGAAATTTTAGAATTTTCATTAGATATTGAAGGGAGATATATTTATAATTTTGAAAAAAAGTATTGTTATGTTGCAAATTTTCTCGACATTAAGGGGAGACAAATTAGTTAAATAATTATGTCATCATTTTTCTTTTTTGATCCTCACTAATATTATGTGCACAAAGTTTGAATGATAAAAAATTATTTGCTAGATATGTTTAGTGATGACATTTAGAGATTCCATATACTAGTTGATACATATACGAGCTAAATTGCTCCAAATAATTATATGTCCCAGAAAGACAATGTGATAAAAAATATGTCTTGAGCATGCTAGAAGCATGACAAGTTAGTCGACTCCATAAAACAAAAAAAATCATTGAAAGAAAGAAGAAAGAAATGAAGATGGTCACATACTAAAAGGAGGCGGGTACTCATGAAGAGACCCATGACATAACTTTTGATAAAACCCTAGAAGAGGTTCAAGTACCTGAAATTATGAATATAATGAGATATCTCAGTTAGTTATGTCATAACTAAATATGATGGAGTTGAAAAAAAAATGATATTGTTGTCGACAATGATAATATACATAGAACACTTCAATATTATGAAAAAATGAGGATCTTGAAAGAAAATATACTTGAAAGCATTGAGATGAGAACAAGTCATCAACAATAAATAAGTGTTTCTATTATAGCTTATGAAATGTCTTTGGGACAAAAAGTCCAAACACCCAGAAGGTGTAAAGCTAAGGAGAGTACATATTAGCATAATAGCGAAAAAAATACAGATCATACTATATAGAATTAACTTGTAACAAGAACGTTCACAAGACACCTAGTATTGATTATGAAGAGACGTACTCTCTTGTGGTGGATGCAACTACTTTTAGGTTCTTGATTAGTTTGAAAATAAGAGAAGGGCTTGATTTACACCTAATGGATGTAGCTACAACCTATTTATATGGTCCACTTGATAATAACATTTACATGAAACTCCAAGAAGGTTTTAATCTGCCAGAAGCAATTAATTCAAGCTCTCGAGAACATTACTCAATCAAATTTAACAAATCTCTTTATGGATTGAAACAATCTGGGCGTATGTGGTATAATCGTCTTAGTGAATACTTATTGAGGGACGACTATAAGAATGATCCTATTTCTCCATGCATTTTTATAAAGATGTTTAGATTATGATTTGTTAAAATTGTTGTGTATGTTGAGGATTTAAATATCATTAAGACTCCTGAAGAGAATTTTAAATATCATAAGTCTCTTGAAGAGAATTAAGTGATAATGAAAGACATTGGAAAAACAAGATTTTGTCTAGGGTTACGATTACAAATTGAGCAGCTAAAGGATGAAATCCTTATGCATCAAACAACATATATAGAAAAAGTGCTAAGAAGATTTTACATTTATAATGCACATCTGTTGAGCACCCCAATGGTTGTTAGGTCAGTTGATGTAAATAAAGACCTTTTTTGTCTTTAAGAAAATGATGAAGATTTTTTTGGTCCTGAAATACCATATTTAAGTGCTATTGGTACATTGATGTATCTTACTAGTCATACACGACCTGGTATATCATTTGCTATCAACTTATTAGCAAGATTTAACTTTTGTCAACCCGAAGACATTGAAATGGGGTTAAGCATGTTTTTCGTTAACTTCAAGGTACAAGAGATATGAGTTTGTTTTTCCCTAACCTACCCAAAATAAAATTAGTTGGTTTTGCAGATGCAGGGTATTTTTCTGATCCTCACAATGCTCAATCACAAAATGATTATGCTTTCACATATGGTGGTACTGCAATTTCTTAGCGCTTTATGAAACAAACAATTACTGCTACATTTGAGAAATTAATTTTCAACATTGGTTTATACTCAATCATTTTTAATTAAAATAATAATTTAATTAATTATAGAAATATTTTATTTATTTTTAAATTAAAATACAAGGTTAATAATATCCTAACCATTTGGTTTATTGAAAAAGTTTTTTTTGGGTTTTACAAATTTATAGACAGAGAACACCTCTATTTTAAAAATTAAAAAGTTAGGGTAAAATTGATAGAATTTGTAAATATAAAGAGTTAAATTTATTAAATTATTTAGAATTAATTGATAAAATATATAAGTATAGAAACCTAAATTAAAAAATAAACAACGAATGACCATAATAGAAACGAATTCAAGCATTAATACCTAAATTAAAAACTTTTTAAAATTGAATAACCAAAATAAAAACACTAGAATAATTAGATACCCATTTATATAATTTACCCAACTATTAAAAATCAATCCTGGGGTTATGACTTGTGAAGCACATTCCTAGTTTCAGTGGTAAAGCCAAGGGGGGATGACAAGAATCCAAAATGGAAAACTTCTCTATTTAATTCTATCATAATTTATAAAATTTTAAATTAATAATGGTAAAATTAAACTTTAACCCCCAAAATAATAAAAATTTGATTTAATCTTTTAAAAATTATAAAAATATATACTATTAAGATGGTAAAAAATATATTTTTACGAGACACCATTTGTTAATATCAATTTTTACTCATTCAATATGTAGATGTTAAGAGATTGGTACCTTAACTTAGATTTCATTACATGTATAGATTTGTTGATAAGAAATTTATGAATCTTCAATGATTAAGTGTGGATTTGAATAGGTGTTGTGATACGGTGCAATATATTTAAAGGTAAATTCCGTGGGAGTAGCGAGGATGATCCGTCCAGACCTGAGTACTGGATGGAAAATACTTTGAGAGTTCTGAATGAATTGGCTTGTCCTCTTGAAGATTACCTGAAGTGTCCCATATCACTACTGAAAGATGAGGCTTATAGCTGGTGAACGACAATGCTGGCAGTGGTTCCTAAAAATGAGATTAGTTGGGAATTCTTTCAGAGTGAATTAAAAAAAATACATCAGCAAATAGTATCTGGATCGAAAAAAGAAAGAGTTTCTAAAATTAAAGAAGGGAAACAAGTCAGATGCTGAATATTAAAGAGAATTTGTATACCTCAGCAAGTATGCTCGAGAGATTGTACCGACAAACCAAGTTAAATGGATCTGTTTTGTAGACGGGTTAAATGATGAAATTAAGATGATGGTTGGTGGTTCAGAGCTACGACTGTTCGTTGTGTTGATAGATCGAGCATAGAAAATGGAAGAAATTTATAACCACAAGAGATAGAGAGAAAAGAGACTCAGAGAGTTCAGTAAAAAGACTCTTTCCAAAACTTTATCTATGTTGTCGTCAAAGAATTTCAAAGAAAATGAGAATCGGGTAGCTGCATCATTCGATTTCCATAGTCGAAGTAGATCGGGATAGCCTGGATCGAGATTCTAAAACCGACCTATGTATAGTGTGGTCAGTGTTTGAAATGTACCGAACCCTGCTTGTGAGCACTATGAGAGATTTCATTATGGTGAGTGTCGGGTTAAAAAGGGAGCATATTTTAGATGTGGAGAGACTAATCATCAGGTTCGAAACTGTACGGTGACACCTGAAGAAAAGGAATACTAGAGTGTGAAACCTCTAATCACACTCCAGAAGGGGAGACGTCCAAGACAGAGCAGTAATGTGGGCGGTAACCGATGAGATACTAAAAATGGTACGAATAGATCTGAGGCCCGAGCACCTGCCAGGACTTATGCTATTCGGGCCAGAGAGGAGGCTACTGCACCCGAGGTTATGATTAGTATATTTTATCTTTTGGATGTAATTATGTGTGCTTTAATTGACTCAGGGCTGACTCATTCTTATATCTATACTACTTTGGCAACTGATAAAAAAAATTTTGTTGAGTCAATTGAATTTGATATACGAGTCACAAACCCGTTGGGATATAGTGTCATAGTTAATCTGGTGTGTCGTAAATGTCCACTAAAAGTTCATGACTGTGAATTTCTTATTGATCTGATGTTATTACCTTTTTATGAGTTCGATGTGCTTTTAGGTATGGACTAGTTATCTAAGCATGATGCAGTGGTTAACTAAAAATAGAGATAGATTGGTTTAAAATTTTCGACGGGCGAAAAGATTATAGTTTAGTCCGGTAAGCTGAACAATGATGTTAAATTGATTTCGGCTATGTCTACATAGAAAATGATTCATAAAGGTTGTTAAGCATTTCTAGCTTATATACTGGATACTCGAGGTTCAGGGACAAACTTGAATCAGGTACTTGTTGTTAAAGAGTTTACAGATGTGTTTACTGAAGAGTTATCGAGATTGCCTCCGATCAGAGAAGTGGAGGTTGGTATTGACTTGATGTCTGGTACTACTCTGATATCTATTCCACCGTACAGAATGACACTAATTGAGTTGAAAGAACTTAAGGCACAGTTGCAGGAGTTATTGGATAGAGGTTTTATCCGTCCGAGTGTATCTCCTTGGGGTGCACCAGTGTTGTTTATACAGAAAAGAACGGTTCGATGAGAATGTGTATTGATTATCGGTAAATGAATAAAGTTACAATAAAGAATAAGCATCAGTTACCTCGTATTAATGAGTTGTTTGATCAGACTACTATCAGATGTGAGTGAAGAACTATGATGTACTGAAGACTGTATTCAGGACTCAATACGGGCATTTTGATTTCATAGAGATGTCATTTGGATTTATTAATGCTCTGGCAGCATTTATGGATTTAATGAACAGAGTTTTTCAACCCCAATCGGATAGATTTATAGTGGTGTTTATTGATGATATACTTATCTACTCCAAGACAGAGTCGGAGCATACTCAGCATTTGAGAGAAGTGTTGCAAATTTTGCAAGGAAAACAATTTTATATGAAATTCAGAAAATGTAAATTATAGCTTATAGAGGTTGAATTTCTGGGTCATGTTGTATCTTCTAAAGGAATACGGGTTGATCCGAGTAAGGTTTCTGCCATTCTTAGTTGGAAAATTCTAAAGAATGTTTTAGAGGGGCGTAGTTTCCTAGGATTGGCGCGTTATTACTGTCGATTTGTTAAAGACTTCTCCATCATAGCTTTGCCGATGACAAAGTTATTTTAGAAGAATGTTCAATTTGTTTGGTAAGAGCAGCGTCAGCAAAGTTTTGATCAGTTGAAGAAAATGTTAATAGAAGCTCTAGTTTTAACATAGCTTAAGACAAAGAAAGAATTTTTTGTTTACAGTGATGCGTCACTGAATGGGTTGAGATGTGTACTAATGCAAGCTGAGAAACTGATAGCATATGCCTCTCGACAATCGAAGCAGCATGAGAGGAATTATCAGACTCACGATTTTGAGCTAGCCGCCATTGTCTTTGCATTAAAGATATTGTGTCACTATCTTTATAGTGAAAGATGTCACATATTTACTGATAATAAGAGTTTGAAAAATTTTATGACTCAAAAGAAACTGAATTTGAGGCTGCGACGATGGTTAAAGCTACTGAAAGATTATGATATTGTGATTGATTATCATTTAGGAAAAGCCAATGTTGTTGCAGAATCTTTGAGCCGAAAATCATTGTTTGCATTGAGGGCATTGAACGCGCATTTATCTCTGGAGGGTGATGGTTCTGTGATAGTTGAACTCAAGACGAGACCGTTATTTCTGCAAAATAAGGAGAACATCCAAACAAACCAAAAAATCAATTAAACCCATGATTTTCAGAACAAAGGAAGCGGTTCCTCCAAAAGGACAACCAAATGCCGACAAGTGAAATTCTGGGTCAAGTCAGTTATTAGAAAGATCCCAAAGTCGAAATTAAATGGGTATTAAAGCAAAGGAGGATGAGAGATGGATCAGAAGAAGAGCGACGGAGATGGTCAACAACGAAAGTTGACGTCGAGTGAGGTAAGCACAATAATTGTATTTAGATTTGAATCGAATCACGGACCTAAAAGGTGATCTAGAAAGGATATTGAAAATGGTATTTTGGGTTGATGACAATGAGGAATTCATGGTTCTCTGCTTTCTTCCTGAACAAGAAGAATTCATTCAAAGGTTTTATTTGTTCTTCTTTGTGGGTGTCTGGTTTTTTTTTTTAAGTTAGCAGGACTAATTTGTTATTTTTTGAAAGTTGAGTGACTGTTTTGTCATTGAGATCAAAGTTGAGTGATTGTTTTGTCATTTACCCTTATATATTTTTTGGGTTGAAAATAACGTGATGGCTGGTTAATTGTCATGTAACTTTCCGTTACGACTATAACGGAAAATGGTTAAAAAGACTGTTTTGTTATTTTTCCAAAGTTGAGTTACTGAATTGAAACTAGAGTAATTGTTTTGTCAGCTACTTAAAAGTTAGTGATTATTAATATAATTTACTCTATATTTAATTTACTTTTTATCTCACTCTACAATATTACCACAATGCCTAATATCATCGTCGCCTCGTCAAAATCCATCCTTGAAAAATTATATATCCAAAAATGAGATTTCTTTGGATTATAATATTTTTATTGGAGAACAATAATATTTCTTGTTAAATGATTCTATTAGTATTTCCATTTTAATATTCCAATTTAAATAAACTTATGTACAAAACCTAAGAAATGCGGCAATAAATCAGAAATTAATTGAAGGGTTTTTACGATTAAATAAGTTCAATATATCAATTTTTAAAAAATCAAGTTTTTGCATTGATTTTAAAAATAATTAAGGGAATAGACAGATTTCATAAAAAAAATTTATCTAATTGAAAGTTTAAAAACATTCACTTAAATAACTTGAAATGAATAGTAAAAAATAATTTTGAAAAATTAATTACTAACATCCTTTCAAAATTTTACCCAATCATTACCACATTTTTATATGAGATATTGAAAAATCAAATTTTTAGATTTTGAACAAGTAAAGATCGACTTCAAAGTTTTTTTTTTTTTGACTCCGTATTATATTAATATACAAATATATCAATTTTTGAAATAAAAATTTAGATGTTTGACAGCTAATGACCAATATAAAAAAACACGAATAGAAAAATATTTTTTTGAATGTTTTACAATTAATGACCAACACTAAAAAACATGAACAAAAAGATATTTTTTTTTTACCTTATAGATGGTCGACACATCTTTTTTAATACTCGAATTTTTTTCTAATTTTAATATATATTTTTGAAAATTAAATAAATTAAATTTTATTATAAATTTTAATATATTTTAAAATAAAAAATAATGTAATTTCAAATTTTTATTTTTATTTGGAGTTGATGTAACTTATCACTAAAATATATTTTAAAATAAAAATATATATAATTCAAATTTCAAATTATTAAATGAAATTGTAATAAAAATAAAATTATTTTAATTATAAAAAATCTAAGGAAAACAATAAATTAAAATTTAATATACATATATTAATAATATACAAAATTAAAATGAAATGTAATAATATATATATATTTTTTAAAAATTAATGTTTTAATAAATTTATGTCAAGTTTGCATCATAAACCTGCAACATAAACGAGAAAAAAAAAAAAACACAATCAGAGACAAACATTAACACAATTCCAGCCATTGACTGTGTTTCTTTTACTTTTCAAAATCTATTACGCAAGCTTATGATGCATAGACCTGTCTTAAGTTCATTAAAATGTTAAATTTTTTAAAAAATATATCAAAGCATTTCACGTTAATTTATTTATTATTAATATATGTATTTTAAATTATAATTAAAATAAATTTTATAAAATATCAATTTATTGTTTTCCTTAATATTTAGATTTTCTATTATTAAAATAATTTCATTTTCATTAAAATTTCATTTCAAATTTAAATAATTTGAAATTTGAATTATGTATTTTTTTTATTTTAAAATATATTTTAATAATAAATCTTATTAACCCCAAACAAAAATTCGAAATTTAAATTATATATTTTTATTTTAAAATATATTAAAATGCATAATAAAATTCAAATTTATAAAATATTAAAATAAAAAAATTCTCGAGTATAAAAAAAGTGATTCTGTCATTAGACAGCAAACATCCAAAACACTCGTGTTTTCAAAAATTAACATATTCATATATAAATATAATAAAAGATCAAAAAAATACCTTTTAAATAAATTTTTTTGAATTATGTAATTATTTTTTTAGGTAATTTAAGTGAAAAAAACCCAAAAAAACCTTTAACTGAATGATATTAGGATTAAAAACAATTTTTATTTTACTTGAATACAACCAATTTATATATTATAAAGCACAAATATAATTGTTCTTTTCATGAAAGCTGTTCAACAAAATAGAGGATTATCAAAAATTATCTGCTCAGAAGACACGAATTTTCTTCTCATAGATTTTTAAAAAATCTCTGAAGTCTGACATGTGAATTTGTTTCCCTAATTCATCACAGCAGAAGTTTTAGAATAAAGCAATTTAACAAAAAATAATATCGAAGACAAAGAGTTCAGTTAGCTCTCATTCTTTCTCTCAAAATTTCAGCTCATTTCTGCAAATCGGAATAGCGTATATTGCCCATATTGGGCTCAATAATCACAGAGCTAATCAAATTGATTTCTAAACTTTGAAATACAAATTGAAACATTTAATCCAAATAAATGCATTTCAATCACCAGTAAAATATTAAAAAATATATAAGTTGAATTTTGAGATCAGAGTTTGGTTAAAAAATTGTCGGTCACGGTTGAATCAGAAACACGGACCAATTAAACCTCATCATATCTCAAAATTTTAAAGAAATTTACAACGAAAATGTGGAGAAATTTTTAATAAATTTCAATCAATATATATAAAAAAAAAAAAAAAAAAAAAGGAACGATCATCAGAGACTTAAATACAAGTAATCATGGAGTAAATCCATTCATATTGTTGCAGTTTTTTTCTCATCAATTGATCGATGACATATACAAAACAAAGGAGAGAAATCTTCAGGGAAATGAAAACCATGAACCATAGGTCTGAAAGCTGAAAGGAAACGACGTGAATGAAACCCAGATGTGAAGAAGAGGGGAAGATGGCGAAAGACTGGGTTTTCATGGTATTTATAGATCAAATTGGGGAGGCTTCTATAAACCCTAGATTGCAACGGCGGCGTTTACCATTGGGACTAGAGAATTGAAATGGGCTGAATTGCTTAATAATTGAAAACGGATCGAACAGTTTTTTTTGGGCTAAGTCTAGATTTTGTGCTTTTTCCTTGTTTCTTTTTTTAAGGTAAATTTATTAATGGAATGAAACAATATAATTTTGAGAAAAAATAGTAAATACTTGTCGTAGATGATGAAAAAAAAAGTCTATCAACACAATCAAGACTTTAGTCTTAACATTGATAAAACATTATGATATGTTGGCTTTCTCACAACTTAAGCACGATACATCTGGAGTGATTGCAAGCGCTTAATATGATAAGAAAATCAACCCCGGATGGTCCAAAGCAGTGAGCAAAAATCAATAAAAAAAATCGAATATTCACCAAACTAAAGAGGATGACAATAAAATCAGCCTTAAAATCACTTGTAAAGTTAATATTACATGCATAAACAAGACTAAAAAACGTGTTACAAAAGCAAACAAAAACTTCTAAAATTGAATGGTTATTAAACAATGAAAAAAAACATAAAAACTTAAAACGTATAACACGGGTCCAAATCAACTTGTGAAATCATTTATTATTTTGAAACATTTTCAAAGCAGAAACAAATTAAGAAATTGACGAAGAGCCACCCACTTTCCAAGAAAATCAACTGGTGAAGTTTTAGCAAACAACAGACATCGTCATCTGTCTATCACAACTTGTGAAAACAACAAAGATACTCAAAAAATAGATCTGTAAACTAAAAAAAAAAGAAAAAAGAAAACATTTGTAGAGAATGAGAAAAAAGAAAGAACAAAAGAATTGATGGGAGAGGAAAAAGACGAACGATAACTAATCCAAAAGCTGACACCGTCACTAGAGAAAACAAAAAATAATTAGCAAAGCTTGAAGAAAAAAATAAAGAAAGTTTTTAGGGATTTTCTTGTTTTTTTCGTTAATTCTATATTTAATTGAAGAAAATTTCTCTAAACAAATAAAAAATCATGATATTTTTATTCGTTAAATTTTTGTATGTATTTATTCATTTATTTTTCAATTCTTCTACTCGAAAAAGGTATTTACCATTAAATACTTGAAAGCCAATTAGCAAAATAAATGAACATTAATGATTTGACTTAAATTTTCCAACATGTGAGGTACAGGGGCTGATTATAGTACAGGGACTGACCATGTTATTAGACCTTTCTTTTTATAGTTTGGAGTTAGTCCAGCTCAACATATCCACCAATATCTCTGCTTTTTAAAAAATCGAAAACTATTTTTATTTTTTTAATTATTTGTAGAAAGACATTTTTCATTAAACAAATAGGAAAAGAAATGCAAGGGAATAGAGAAAGAAGAAATTGTTTAAAATTAGGATCAAATTGATAGAATATATAAATATTGAAGATTAAAAGTGTTATTTTATTAGTTAAAGAGATCATGTCGTCATTACTGTTAGCCATTTAACGAAAAATGACTAAAACAAAAATGATCTAAAATGTTAGTGACGAAATTAAAAAATTTATAATTTGATGACCATAACACAAAGACATTAATAATTAGATGATTAAAATAGTATACTTTACTCCCAAAAAGAGAAAATAATATTTTAGGTAAACTACAAAAATAGTCACTTTTATCTGCTTCAGATATATCTTAGTCACTTATGTTTGAAATGTTACGTTTTAGTCACCTACGTTATTGTTTTATTACGAAGTGATCACTTTGCCGTTAAGTTCCGTTACCTTCCTAATGACAATCCTGCGTAGCAGTCCAAATGAGTTTTAAATAAATTAATAAAACAATTTAAATTAATTACACCTTGAACTAGAAAAGAAAAATCGTTTCTCTCTTTTTTTTCTTTTAGTTTTCTTTTTCATTTTGACTGGAAAACTATTCTCATCCCAATTAGACATTTAAGATGACATTTAAAACTCATTTGAATTGCCACGTAAAATTGTTGTTAGGAAAATAACGGAACTTAACGGCAGAGTGACTCGTAACAAAACGGTAAGGTAAGTGACTAAAACGTAATATTTCATATATAAATGATTAAAATGTAATTAAAATGTAATATGGGGCAAACAAAATTGATTATTTTTATAATGACATCTGGCAGAAATTTTATGAAGCTTTCTTACGGAAACATTAAATATTTTGGCCAAATCCATGACAACCTATTAAATTCACTCTTAAATGGAAGATGATTAAAGAAAAAGGCAAACAAACAAATAATTTATTTTGCGAATATTGGATCCAAACAAATAGAATTTCTTTTCTCATGGATTACCGGTATTTTATTGGATTCTTTCTTCTTCTTTTGATCAATTTTGCTTTGGTTTCGGCTGAGATGAATGGATCGGTGCTTAAAATGAGAGTAGGAAGTTCTTCTGTTCAATTTGATCCCACTTCTGTTACACAAATCTCATGGCACCCCAGGTAACTTCAAATTCCAATCCTTTTTGCAGTTTAGATTATTCAAAACTTTGAATTTTAAGATTTTTTTTTTCTTGAAGGGCTTTTATGTACAAAGGATTTTTATCAAGTGATGAATGTGATCACCTTATTAGTCTGGTAAGCAACCATTTTTCTTTTTTTTGTTGTTGAAGAATTTCAACATATAAAAAAAGAAATTGCATTAATTTCAGGCTAAGGATAAGTTAGAGAAGTCATTGGTGGGAGATGATGAATCAGGGCAGAATGTTGAAAGTGAAGGTCGAACCAGCTCCGGCATGTTTCTTGAGAAAGCTCAGGTATATAAATGAATTAAAGAGAGAAATGCTGCTAGTTTGTTTACTCCGTTTGAATGCTGAATTTATGATCTTGTTTTCATGTAATTTCATGCAATCTTATTCTTGCTTTCTTTAAGAAAGGATGAAACATCTGGCTGTTTATAATTATGTCATCGTATTAGTACTTGCATGCTTTTCTTCCCCTTCTGTGGGATACTGGTTACAGCTGTTTGAGAACATTTATTTGATATGGATTGACTAGATGAACTGAAATTTGCGTAGTGATTATGGGATTTTAACCACTTGAATGGCAGAATGCTAGGTATTTGATGTTAGACTGATGCTAGGTGTGGCTTTCCCCCTCATTATTCATTCAAACTTAATCCGAGAGCCGAGTCTTTGCTGAAAGAATCTGTTTCCCCATTGAACCAACAGTCTAGAAGACTGTTAGGCATTGTACCCAAGTGTTTGTACTGAAAGCAGTTGTTTTCTGAAATGTCATGGTTGATGCACTGTAATCCGAAGCCAGGTGTTTGCCGAAAGAATCTGTTTCCTCATTCAAAGCCTTTTCAAACCTGTGCCATATGATTACTGTCACGGATGGAATCATGCTTAGGCGTTTCTCTGAGTTCAGAGATCGTTTACTCTGTGCTTATTGTTAGTATTAGGATTGTTTATGTTTATGGTATGGATCATGTTTGGAAAGCTTTTCATCATTGCATGTGCTGATTCTTGAACTTCAAATCTTTCTGCGGTATCCGGTATGAAGGATGAAGTAGTTGCTGATATTGAAGCCAGGATTGCAGCATGGACCTTCCTTCCAGTAGGTACTTTTTCTTTTTTCTTTTACATGCTAGTCATACTCCACAATTTCTTCATCCAATTGTAAGGACTTCTCGCGTTTGACTTGGAGATGGCGTTACAAACAGATAATGGGGAGGCACTACAAATACTGCAGTATCAGCATGGTCAGAAATATGAACCACATTTTGATTTTTTTTTTGACAAGGTTAGCCTCGAGAGGGGTGGTCACCGTATTGCCACTGTACTGATGTATTTGTCTGACGTTGAGAGTGGAGGGGAAACTGTATTTCCAAATTCAGAGGTACGCATTTGCCGGTGAATCCGATTCTCTGGTTGCCTTTGGTTTCTTTTATTAACTTTTGCTTTCTTCCTATACTACACGTAGTTCATCGCTCATTGTTGGTCTTCTGCAGGGAAAACATACTCAGCCCAAGGACGATAGCTGGTCAGATTGTGCGAAAACGGGATATGCTGGTATTATGGTTACCCTTGGCGATTTTAACTAAGAGTAGTTGGAACATGATGTATAATTGATTGGCTAGTTTCGTAGTCATCGGTATCTAACACAACTGCATCGGTTGTACTTGCAGTGAAACCCAGAAAAGGCGATGCATTGCTGTTCTTCAATCTTCATCCTGATACAACCACTGATCCCAATAGTTTACATGGAAGTTGCCCGGTGATAAAGGGCGAGAAATGGTCTGCCACAAAGTGGATCCATGTCCAGGCCTTTGACAACATTGAGAGCCAGACCGAAGACTGTGTTGATAAGAATGGGAACTGCCCTCTCTGGGCTAAGGCTGGGGAGTGCGAAAAGAACCCGACTTACATGGCGGGTTCCAAAGAGTTTTCGGGATACTGTAGGAAGAGTTGCAAGGTATGCTCCTCCTAGAAAGCTTTTTCCAGGCATATTAAAGGACCATGGTTAACCATTTCAAAGCTGTATATACTGACTTTCAATTTCTTTTCGCTGCAATGGCTACCGTCTAATCATTCGAATTGAATCTCTTCTTCAGAACATAAACACATTAAACAGCATGACATTTTCAATTAGACTGACAATAATGAACATGCAATGGTTTGTATGCTTGTCATGTGTCATGATTTCTTTTCTCATCAATCATGTAAATGTATACGAGATAAACATCATTAGATGCATGTCTTATACAATAATACGAGATAAACATCATTAGATGCATGTCTTATACAATAATACGAAAAATACGACTTAAATTTATATTACATCTGAAGCAATAAATACTTTAACCATTAGGTCAACACATGAGGTTCATATATTTTTTTTATACAATATAATAATACTAATATTAACTGAATTAAAATTCATTCGTATCTATTCAGTCGCATTTTCTCATTGCCTAAAAAATCTGGTGGCTTGGCTACTTCGGAGAGCATAAATCCAGATTTTGTAAAATTTTATACTAAAAATATTTACCAACCAAAAGCATCTCCTATATTTTTACTATTCCATAATATTAATTATATATAAAATATATAGGCTAAATTATAAAAATTATGCTGAAAAGTAAAATAAAAATTGAGAAGATGTGCTGTTTTTTCTTTTTTAAATTTATCTATATATGCTTTTTTTAGAGAGAGAAAAAAAATGTGTCTTACAATATGCGTTTTTTCAAAAAAGTTAATAATTGAATTTTTTTAGTCAAATGATTAAAAGTTAGTGTTTTTGTCTTTGAACCCAAAGTTCAATTCCTCTCATCTTCACATTTGTATTTTTTATTTCATGTTCTTTTAAATTCTTTTTTTTAATTTTAATTAATATTTTTGACACATTCGCTAACCATGGTTAGATAATTGTGATTTTATCTTTGAGTTTAAGTTCAATTCCTCTTTTATAAGTATTTTAATATGTATTTTTATTTCACATTGTTTCAAGTTTTTTTTTTTTTTTAATTAATGTTTATAATTAATGAATATATTATGTTAAAGCTCAATTTTATTCGGGCTAATAAAATTCATTTTTATTTATTTATTTTATTTTATAAATAAAACAAATGAAATAAAATAAATTTCCAAATCCATTACATTACCCAAAAAAAATTAAACAACTCAATCACAAAAAACTCAAACACCTAACCCAATTTTTACAAGCCCAACATTAAAAAAACTAAACAAACCCTAATACTAAAAAACCTTGACCAATCGTCTCACCCTATTTGCTACTGCCGCTGTTGCCTTCGGATGTTGCCCCTGCCCACAGTCTGTATGCAACCTAGATCTGCACACAACTGAAAAATCCAAAAAATTATTGTAAATTCATGTTATAAAAACACGAAGTTCGAAAAGACGATTTTTTATAGCATTCAAAGAACACACAGATTGAGCAATCGAATAGAAATTTTTTTAAATGTATTAATTTTTTTCCTTTTTCGAAATAAAAAGAAAATAGTGAAGTTACAGTTTGTTCTTTTTTTTTTTCCGAGCTTCCATCACCGGCTCAAATGTCTAGATATAGCCTGAGGGTCATTGGAGAATCATTTTCCTCTTTGAAACCGAATAATTTTGTATTTTTTAAAAAAAATTAATAGGTTTTGATAAAAAAAAAAACCCAAATCTGAGTTCGGGTTTAAAAAAGGTTTTGAAAAATATTTTTTTGGTTTCTTCGGTGACCGTAGGCGACAATCGCCACTGTCAATAAACGGTGGCCCACGGTGGTTCCCAGGTAGAGGTCGTCCGACCCTATGACCGGCCATGGGGCCTTTTGAAAGAAAAAAGAAATAGAAAAGGTATTTTTTTTTAAACAAAGAACAAATGAATCTTTTTTCTTTTTTTTTAAATCACTTTTATAAAGAGTCAAAACGGCGTCGTTTTGAGCCTAACTTAATAGGCCCCAAAATGACGTCGTTTTTGCCATGACCCGAAATCCCGACGTCGTATTGGCCATTTTGTGTGCATATTCGTTTTTTATTCATGATATTTTAATTCATTTTAAATATATAAATCGTTTTAAAATAATTGAGGCAATATTCTTTGTTTCGAGAATTTGAGAGAATCATACCCTAATTCACTGGGTGTAAGTTTTTTTTTCAAACCGAGATAATTGAATACCTATTTAAAATTAAAAAATACGAGATTTTGAATAAATAATTAGAAATGCTTGTTATTTTCGAGTTTTAATTTAAATTTTCAACCACTAAGACTTTAAATAATTGATCAAGTACTAATTTTGGTCATGTGGGGGTGTTAATCTTTCCTCACACGTAATCGACTCCCGAATCCATTTTATGGTTTAAAAGACCAAAATTATTTTAATGATTTTAAAAATCTTACAAGGTGATCCAATTACACCTATTTTAAAAAATTATTGATGACGATTCCATTTTCATTTTTCAAAATATAAGTCGAGACTTTTTTTCAAAAAATGCTTTCGACATATTGTTTTCAAAATTTTTTTTTAATTAATAACTCTTTTATTTATAAAATAAAATAAAAATATGTAATTATTTTTTAAAAACATTGACTAATTTTTTAGATATATTTTTCTTTATATGCAGTATTTATATGTCAAATATTTATTTTCTTCACCTGTATTGCAACAGCCTAATTTTCAATGATGTCAGAAATAGTGGTTTCGGGATCACAACTCTGATGAATCGGGTCGTAAATATTATCTATTTAATATTTATGATGTCGTTATCATCTTATTAAATTTGGTTAGGAAATATTATCAATTGGATAGTTAATTAAGAGAAAGGAGTTAAATTGTAAATGATGCAAAAGTTGGGTTCTATTAGCTAAAGTTACTAAATAGCTTAGAGAAGCTACTAAGGAGGATCAATATGGTTAATAAACCATATGAATTAATAGTGGACAATTATGGGTAAGCTTAAGTGAGATTTTAAGTTAAAATAAAAGGGGTAAAATAGTAATTGAAAAAGTGATTTTAATCAAATTAAGGAATTAAAATTCATTTTTATTCTTCATCTTCTTCTTTCCTAAGCCAACCAAAACCTTAAAAAACCATAGGAGATATTCGGCCAACTTTGGGCACTTGATTGAGTGAGTAAATTTCGCCCATTTTTAGTAATTTTTATATTTCTGAATCCGTATTAGCTTAATCTAGCTAACATAAGGACTAATTTGTGAATATGTCAAATGTTATAAATTGTGCCATTGTTGAATATGCTTGTTCTTGAAAGTTTAAGGTGGATTTGTATGCTTGATGGTTGGGTTTGATGTTTCTATAAAGTGATTTATGATGAAATTAGGATTTAAGGACTAAAATGTTAAAGTGATGAAATTGTGTGCATTTAGTGTGAAAATTGAATAGTAGGGACTTTTTGAGGTCCATAAATATCCGGCTGGTATGTGATTTGGAAAAAAAAAATGGTTATTTTGCATGTTGAAGGTTTAAGGATTAAATTGAATAAAAATGAAAGTATAGGGGTAATTTTGTAAATTTTCCAAAAGGATCAAATTGTATTAAATGATTTATTTATGTGGTTTAATGAGATAATTGGATGGTTTATTATGTTAGATCATGAGTGGGCTGCAGATCGTGGAAAAGGAAAAATTACAAAATAGTCCCTAAAGTTTAGCCATAAATGTAATCTCATCCGATAAATTCGTATAATCATAGTTCTATTAATAATTCTAACCTCTATTGTCATTGTTGTGTTCTTGACGCAGAAGACGAGATAGAAGACGATGAAGATGCTCTAAATTTTGTCTCGTAAGAGCGATATTCTATTTGGCTTGTAAGAGCGATATTCTGTCTGGCTCGTAAGAGCGTTAATCTTTCTAGGCTCGATAGAGCTAAATTCTGGAACACTCGAAGACATCGACTTGACAAAAAATTCAGGATAACGGAGTTGTTTAAATACTCTTTCTGATTTCAAATATATCATTCTGTAAGTTACTGTTTTACGAACTTACTAAGCTTTGTAAGCTTACCTGTGTATATGTTACTTGTTTTGAAGATTCATTTTGTTGTTAAAGATCGAATCCTCAAGAAGAATCACACTATCTTGAGAGTTCGTTCAATAGACTTCGTTATCACTTGACTTATGTGGCATGTAGTAGGATTGTGAAACTTGTTATATTTGACGTTTAAACAATATTAGAATGTTTTGAACATAATAATGACTCTTGGATGTATTTTGTGTTTGTTGAACTTGTATCATCTTGATGTAGTCTTCATAGACATGTTTTGGGTGATTGTCATGTAATGCAAAGGCTCTTGAGATGTATTGATATGAATAGTTGCAACACTTTGAAGAATTTTGTGCATTTTTTATATTCTACTTTACTTGTTTCGGTAGAACTCATGCATGTATCGGTTGAAGTACAGAGTAGGAGAGAGGTTGGTTGCTGACTTGCATTGTATCGGTAGTATCATAAGTAGTATCGGTAGTCTAAGTACTTGTATCAGTAAAAGTTGCAGGGTAAAACGTCTTAGCTCTTTGGAGTTTTTAGTATCTGTAGAAATATGAATTGTTTCGGTAGAAGTCACCTTTGTATCGGTAGTACCATCTCAACTACCAATAGTAAACTGCAACTATTTTTGAATTGTTTACTGACTTGACTTCTACTGATATTTGTCTAACATGTATCGGTAGAAGTCTCCTAGAAATTTGGAATTGCCATTTTTGCCCTTAATGGAATATGTTGTTTTGTAATTTGATAATTTATATCATGTATGATTTATATAAATTCATTTAATCATATTGAATTGAAGTGTTATTGGAAGTTGTCAATGTTAAATGATCGAAAGGACCCGGGCCCCTAACTGGCGACAGTAACAGGTCTTGGGTGTTACATATATTGTGGGATATGGTGATTTCTAATATTAAAAAATCAAATAATTATTTCAAATATTTCAAATGTCATTGTTTTTCGTCTACATTGTGGGTATTATATTTCAAATTTTTTTATATGTGAAATATTTCAAATAATTATTTCAAATGCACATGCAAAAATATATAATATGTCAATTTACTACACTCATGATATGGATTGAAAAATAAATATTACACATATAAAAATATATTAAAAATATGGTATTTTCAATAATTCTTTGATTTTATAAATAAAAGATTTATTAATTAAAAGGATGAATTAAAAATAAAAAACTTGAAAACAAAATATATTTATTAATTATAAATATTAATTAAACAAAAAAAGCTTGATACAACATGAAATACAAAATACATATTAAAATGCTTATAAGAGGAAATGAACTAAAGACTCAAGAATGAAATCACAATTATCTACCTATCTAGACTTGTTTATGGGTCAAGCCACCCAACTCGGCCTGAAGGCCCAATCGAAAAGTGAGAGGATTTTAGAAGAAATATAAGCCCGAAATATGGGCTTGGGAAAAAATAAGGTCCGTTTAGAAAATGAGTCGGGCCTCAAGTAAGGCATTTTTTGCCCGGGTCTGGCTTGACCCAAATTCACAAAAGGATAAAAAAAAAATCTACTATTTTTTTAATGCTATTTTCTTGTTGTTTTCTCCCTATTTTGCTATAATTTCACTATTATGTTGCTACTATTTTGTTGTTATTATTTGGATATTGTATAAAATGTATTTTATTGTTAATTTTGTTATTATTATATATATATATAACAAAATTTATTTTCAATTTGTTGAAAAATATTTATTTTAATGTTTTTAATGTTTTTAATGCATTTTTATATGTATAAAATATTTATTTTCAATATGGGCGGGCCAGGTTGGACTCGGGTTTTAGCATTTTTATATGAGCCAAGCTTAAACAAAATTTTAAGCCCATTTTTCGAGGGCCTAAATTTTTTGTTGAGCCCAACCTAAAACCCGATCCGGCCTGATCCATAAACACCTTTATACCTATCTAATCAAAGAGCTAATATGTCAAAAAAATTAATTAAGAATAAAAAAGCTTAAAGAACATGAAATAAAAAAAATACAAATGCGTAGAAAAGAAATCGAACCCAAAACCCAAGGATAAAAATACTAATATTTAACCATTTGACTAAAAAAATGAATAGTGAAAATGCATCCGCTTTCCTTTCTCTCTAAAAATAACATAGATTGATAAATAAATAAATAACACATCTTATCAATTTTTTTTTTTCAGCATATTTCTATATTTTAGCCCAAATATATATATTTATTTTTTCAAAAATATATATCAAATATATATGGGATAAATACCAAAACTATACATGAACTATAGTTTAATATGCAATTGTATACATGAATTTTGATTTTGTGCAATTTTATACATGAAATTTCAATTTGATGTAATTCTTGTAAATTATTAACACAATTATTGATATAATATTATTTTATGTTTTTATATTGAATACATAAATAATTATATTTATCCAATATAAAAAATAAATTGATGTATTTATTTCTTTAAATGTGTATGATTAAATCAAAATTAAAGTTTCGCGTATACATTTGAACCACAATTAGAGTTTCACATGCATAATTGCATCAAATTAAAGCTCATGTATATAATTTCACATTAAACCAAAGTTCATATATAATTTTGAGATTTATCCCAATATATATTGATAACAAGTTCCCCCGTTTTTCTTTTCTTATTAAAAATTCGATTCGATTCAAAAAACTCAAAAAAAATTCAAATTTTAAGTTAATCGAATCGAGTTATTCAAATTATTCGAGTCAACTCAAATAACTCAATTCGAGTTTCAAGTTTGAGTTTAGTTAAATTTCACAAATTGAATAACTCGAATAATTCGAACAACAGATTTATGTAAATACTCTTTTGGTTCATGTCAACTTTGAAAATAAGTAAATTTATCTCTCAACAAAAATTACAAAAGAAAATTAAAATAATTTTTAAAATTCAAAATATTTATAAAAATTTCAAATTTTATATTTATAAAAAATTATAAAAAATTCTAATATATATATAAAGTTAAATTTTAAAATTTCTCTGAAATAATAATTTTGGACATCTAATTAACTATTCAAATTTATTATATTCAAATATTTTTTTTTATTTTTCTTTGAAAAAAATTTCAAATATGTGGTTTTAAATTTATGTGCTCTAACATGTAAGTAGTTATACTGTAACAATATTTTTATTTGACATCTTTAACTTTTTTAATTTAACTCGAATAATTTCACTAGAATTTCATTTCACTCGTCTCGATTTAAAAAAATTTCAAATTGAATTAGGATAATAAAATAGCACTCACAAATTCAATTAACTCAAAATTTTTTACTTGATTTGATCTAACGCTGACCCCACTAACTACAAAAGAAACCTGCCAAACAATTTGAGTGTAAAAATAAGGAAAATTAAATTATTCATAATGGCTTTCAAATATTTTATAACTAGTTTTTTTATTAGCGATGTAAGGATTGGTTATATGTATTTTTTTAAAATTTTTCATAAATTTATAATATTTTGTTAATAATATGATTATTAATTTAAAACATAACAAAATATAAATTTTATGACATTTTGTTACTTCGGCCTCTTTGAGACCCTCGAGCAAATTGGTACTTTTTCTTTGGTTGGGGACATGGCACCACAGGAATTGAATATAATGAAACATATGAGGATGGTCGCTTGCTAGCCCAGGCCTTTCGATGATCAGCATGTGTTACTACATCTGACTCAGTATCATGAGGATGATGAGCATTTAGACGATGGTCTTCCACTGCGACCCATTCCTAGTCCTCTTGTCAATCACTCTACTGTTGCACCTGAGCATTCAATCACACTTGACGATATCTATCACATATAGCAACACCTTGATCGGATCAGCCTCTTTGAGCGACGACAGACACAGCGGATGGACCGCCTCGAGCAGCTACATTTTAAGCACGTTGGACAGTAGTCGGCATGGATGGATAGTGCAGCGAATGTGCCAACACTTCCATATTTCACCACCCGATGTTGCGCCTCGTGAATCTGACTTACCGCCAGACGTCGATCACTGATTTATTCCAGTTTTCCATTTTATTTATGTTTTACTTTTTTTTTTTTTTTAGTTGTACTTTTGTTTATTTGTTATTTGTTTTATTTTAATTTTTAGACTTATATGTTTTATTTTATTTTATTTTTATTTTGAACTTTATTTTTATTATTTTGTTGGTTGTTCTTTCTAGTTTGTTATCTCTTTATCTTTTTATTTTTATTGTATATTTTCTTTTTAGTTTGCTCGAAAAAATGTACATTTTTTAGAATTGTTTACGATTTCAATTTTTCCTATTCCGACGAATTCATCCAAATTCAGGATAGTTTCAGTTCTCTTCCTCCCTTATGATATTTTGTTTTTATTCTATTTATATTTATTTGTACATTGAAGACAATGTACATCTTAAGTGTGGGAAGATTGTTTATATGCTTATGCGATAAAATCTCTGAATTATTGTTTGTTTTTAAGTAATTTTCTCACAACTACCACTAAAGTAACTTATTTTAATTTGAAGTTTTTATTGATTTTGTTTGGGTTTAATTTTTGGATTTTTCTACATTGTTTTATTTATTTTTTAAGACACGAGAGAGTCAAGCATGATAAGTCGTTTTTCAAAAATTATTATTTTAAGTAGTCTCTTTGAACTGAAGAATTAAGCACAATAATAAAGTAAATCATTTATAAGTGCTAAAAGTAATATATTTTAACCTCGTTTTTAATACGTTTTTGGATCATTATTTGATGTAAATAGTGAATTTTATGCTCCTAATCCTTTAAATTCATGTTTTTATACTTAGGAGAGCATTTGGAAGCAATAGGAGTGAAAAGCGAAAAATCGAAGCAAGTTCAGCATAGGGTTCATCTCCTCTAGGTGTTTAGAAAGTTAGTTCATGATTGCAAATAAACACATCCAAAACACAGTATAACCGAAAGAAATAAAGAAACTCATTATACTCTCCTAAGAAATTAATTAGGAGTCTTCAATCTTAACAGAAATCTGCTTTAGAATCAGCTTCAATGGTGTTTTTCGAGTTGTTTTCTTGAGTATTTTATGACAATTCACCTCTATCTTCTTATTTTTGTCATATATACGTCTTAGAATGCTCGAAAAACCTAAAAATCGTGTTTTCCCGTAGTTTAGCATGCCAACGCGAAATTGACACGGCTTACCACATGACCATGCGGCTCACATAGTCGTGTGGAAGGGGTCAACCTATGTGGCTCCTGTAACTTGCTTCGATTTTTTCGGTTTTCTCTTTTTTCGTTCACAATTGCTCTCCTAAGTATAAAAACACAAATTTAAACGATTAAGAACATAAAATTCACTATTTAAATCGAATAATCGCCCAAAAACGATTAAGAACGATGTTCAAATAATTACTTTTAGCACTTATCAACTATCCCTACACTTAAGCATTTGCTTGTCCTAAAGCAAAATCCTCAACCTACAATCAAGTTAAATTGCCTTAATTTATTGTTATCATCAATAATGTCTTAGGATAATTTACAGATAATCACGTGAAAATTCAAACTAAAATGACACTAAAAAAACAAGCAATCCAAGCATAAATTTTTACGGTATTAAAAATATAGATGTCTCCCTTATCTCAATAATTATATTAAATTCAAACTCAACAAGCATTAACATCCTCACTAAGGTTCACTCAAGCACTTAAAGTGTTTAGGGTTCAGATAATTTGCACTCAACAGTCGAACAAGAAACGTTGTAATGGGGCTTTGGTTAAAAGTATGAAAAATGTCAGAAAAGTTGGTTATAATCGAGAGTCGAGTTGATAAGTTATCAAACTAGAAAAAATCAATTACTTAATTAAAAGAATTTATACCTACGAGAAATAAAAATGACTATGAACTTTTATACAAAATATGAAACTCGCGATTCAAGCTCAATCAACTTTTGTTTTTCCAATTTTTTATATGTTTTTTTAATAAAGTAAAATACAACAATGCAAACGATGAAACATTGTCAGGCAAATCGACAAAAAAGAGAGTCAATAAAATGGGTAATTTTACAACAGAAATATGGGTTATGGGTTAATAAGAACGGGTTAGAAAAAAAAATGTGTTAGAATCAACGGGACTTATTAGGGGTTAATACAACAAGTAAGTTGTTTGAAGGATAAGTGGATTAAATCCTAAGTGTTTCTATCATTTCAGCATACCAAATCAATAATGTGATCTTGAAATGAATAACCGAAACAAGTTCTAGAATAACAGCTTAATTGCTTAATGAAAATAAGAAGTAAAGCTATATATAAATCCTCTAAATAGCCTATACATAACAAAGATGGGATATACCCCCTTACCAACATTCCAAATGCTGATTATTTTTGAATATTTGTATATATATTTTGTCATTTTGGTGAGAAGTGGAAGTTGAATGACATGGAAAATGATAGAAGGAAGAATAATAAGGAGGAGAGGAATCAAGAATGAGAGGGTTGAGGCCTAGTAAATATGAAAAACAAGTGACAACTTTTTGAGTTTTCCTTTTCAACAGGCCCCTCTTTCTTACCATTTGGTTTATTACAATAAAACATACAAAAAGTATGTAAGAATAAGGAATATGTTGTTTCTTGCATTTAAATTAATACAATCATGGAGAAATGGGACATGTAGGGTCATTTTCCTATGATGTTGCCCTCTTACAAAGCAAGGCGTGCTATGGAAACCTTCACGTTTCCGATCATCCCTTCCTGTCATCAACCTGAAAATCTCTCTCTCTCTCTTTTAAATGGGCATGTGAGTTTAATATATATGTGATTAGAATAAATACTTATAATTGAATCGAATCGAATCGCAAGTGGAGTAGAAAAAATAATTGTGTTCAAATCTTCAATTGATATTAGTTTCGAGTTCAATTTATTAACATTTTAAAAAATACTCGTTATAAAGCACAAAATAATGAGTTTTAAATCAAAATAAAATCGAAAGAGAATTCACATATAATTTATTCAAGATAAGATTCAAACCTAGAAATCCTAAATATATCAATGCATTAACCTTATTATTTAACTTAAAAGCCACATTTTATATAATTCAATTTGAATATTGTTAACTTTACACATCGACAATAAATAAATATCGCAAAGAAAATGAAAAAAATAACACAGATTTTTACGTGAAAACCATTTCAAAAAAAAATCAAGGGTAGAGGAGACGACTATGTCTATTTATAGGTTAAAAAACTTTATTTTAATCAATCTCTAATGGAAGTAACTTAGTAAAGTTTAAACACCTTATTCTAAACAAAAACGAATAGTAAAAGTATACTTGTATACGGATTCCACTTGTGCAATTTGTATTGTATTTTGCCACTTATATTTTATTTTTTTAACAAGAATTTAAGTCATACAACTCTAACAAATATAACATATAAAAAAAGTATTGATTAAAAATATAAAGAAAAATTATTTTTTTTTATTTTAATTCATTTTTATAAATAATGCAATTTCAACCTTTTACATCTGTTCTACCTATCAACCATTATGCTATGTTTCCCATTTCATTACTAACATAATATGATAGTAAAAAATGCAGGATGAGAGAGAAAAGAAAGATGATAATGTTATTCAACATGTTTTGTTTGCCATTTCATTACTTAAATAATGTGCTTCTAGATCTGCAACTGAAATATATACTCATATGTTATTCAAGTAGACTTTAAAAAAAATTCAAATTTGATTCAATTATTGTCGAGTTCGAGTTATTATATGAGTTAAATTTAAAAATTTATGCCATTAAAACTTTCATCTTTTTATGCAGTTAAAAGTTGATTTATGTACGTTAGCATGGGATACACATGACACATCACATGTCATTTCTTTAACTTTGTCAGTTTTTAACAATACAAATAGATGAAAATTTTACTTATTTTCTAATGTATAGGGATTAATTTACCTATTTTCTAATAGAATAAACAAAATATAATTAGACTTTTAATACAGAAACTTCTAAAATACTTTTATGGATGTTATTCGAACTTAAAATACAATGTGGGATATAAATGTACATCTTTGTTTCAATAAAATAACATATAAGCTTTCTATTTAAGAAAACAAAAAGATTGAAACATAGGATAGTGGAATGTTTCGCAACTCCATTGATATGCTCAAAAGCAAAAGACCAAAAAGCTGTTGGAAACATGATATTAGGCCCACTGGTCAGCACGCCAAGCCCTAAAACACACATACTTACATGACTAAAAATTAAAATGTAGGAATCATAAGGCAACTTTATTGTTACTGAAAAGTTTATATCAATGTTTTCTTGTCTCCCTTTCCCTTCCCATGCCATGTTTTGTCTCTGATTTTCACAGCTGGGGGTGCCAGATGCTTCCCATTTTAACCCTAGTTTCAGGGTAAAACTCTAATCTCCCATTTTATATATATATATATATATATCTCGTCAATTTGATCATCTCCAACATGTAAAAAGTAAAAAGAAAGAAAACCCAAGATTTTTTCAAGAGAGAAAAAGCATGGAGGAGAAGAAAGAAAATGTGAATACAGCTTTGTTTACAGCAGGAATAGCTTTTTTACTGGTATGTTTGAAACGTGCTTTACTGTTGTTTCTAGTTCAACAATGGCGAGCTTGGGTGTTTCTGGTGTTAAACCTTGTGCTTTTGGCTATTTTTTTCACTTCCATGAACCCAAATTCAAGTCAAATTAGTCAGCAAGAAATGAATAAAAATGAGGAAGAAATGAAGAAGAAAAGAGGAAATTTTAATGAAGTTGAAGCATGTACAGAAGATCAGCAGCAGCAGCATCAGCAGCAGCAGCAGGTCGTCAGCAATTCAAAGCAAATAAGCAAAAGTGAAGAAGTTGAAGAAATAGTAGAGAAAGAAGTGATGGTTGAAGAAGAAGAAAATATTGAGACATTAAAGCTGTCAAAGGAGGAATTGAATGAGAGAGTTGAAGCATTCATTGCCATGTTTAGACAGCAGTTAGCTTTAGATGCAAGAAAAGGAAGAAAAGAAGCTGATTTCAGCAAGAAGAAACACATCAACTTTTCATCTGATAGAGTAAATCGTTTGGTTTTGAAAGTTGAGGGATAATTGAATTTGGGTTTAACTTAATTGATTTATTCAATCAATTTTAAGAGGGATTATTCAGTGAATTCTTGGATTCCAATTTTATTATACGAACAATTTTCTTTTATTTAAGAAGCTTATATGATGCCAAAATACTACTAATGAACTCATCAAAATTTGCAATTTTTTTTTTCCGATGAATTGCAATAATAAGATAAAATCCAAACAAAAAACAAGATTCAAATCCGATACTTAAACGATAAAAAAAAATATTTTGGTACTATAATTTCTTTTACATATTAAATTGGAAGTGTTTTTGGAAATAGGCTGAGAAGAATGGTGGGCTATTTAGAGAAGGTTGGGTCGATTCTTTTTTAGTTTTTGACCTTTAATTAGCCCACCAAGGCCCATTATTGGAATTAGTAAATTAACTAAGAAGGGCAAGCCCAAACTTTGAGAAAAATAAAATTATTCTATGAACCCTTTTTACCACTTCATATATGATCTCATTCAATTTTATTATGTCACATCAATAATTTTTTTTCAACTTTAATTAAAAAAATTATAATCAATTTCCACATCATATTTAATTAAAAAGATTATTCCATGAAATAATTTCTCTCTAGCTACGCCTTGAGAATGAATTGTTTTTGTTTTTGGAGTCAAAAAATTTCATCTATAGATTACTTTAATTTAGAGAAATTCCTTGGGATTTTTTTAATTTCGTTTGACTGTCAATGTTTAGGATTTGTAGTTACTCATTTCAATAATATTATTTTTAAAATTCGAATATATATTTTTTAATTGAGAATGCAATATGTCTTATTATTATAATCAACAATTGTTAATTTATCCATAATTTTTTGTTTCCTTATTGTGAATCTTGAAAATTATGTTTATATATAAATAAAGCTTTTTTACAATAAAAATTATATCTTAATTATTTTTAACATTTTTTATTAATAATTTATTCAATCTAATAAAATAATAAAGGGAAGGGAATCCATTTACATCATTTTAATTTTATATCTTTTCATATATTTTTGTAAAATTAATATTTTAATGATTCAACCGTCATATTTTACATTCCATTCATCAAGATTATGCATGTCAAGTTTAACGTAAATTAATTTTTTTTAGTTATTTACTTTATATCTAAGACTTTCAATTCTTCAAATATTAATCTTATAAAAATATGTTGAAAGGGATAACACTACTCTAATATAAGTAGATGTCGCTACAATAATAAATTTATTAATATAATATACATGTAATAATATAAAGGACATTTGGTTTGTTCACTACTAGTGGACTTAAAGAATGTAATATTTTAATTCGATTGGAATTATCATTATTATCAATACGAAAGGACGTGGATTCAAGTGCGTTGAAATGTATTGTCCTCCTATTTATAGGTTTGAGAGGAACTATGAGTAATTTTAGGTATTGTGTAAAAAATATATAAATGATCAGAACTAAATTTGTCCATGGGTCGGGCCATGCAAAAATTTTAGGCTCGAGCTAGGCTCAAGCCTAGTCCAACTAGAAAAAAGAGCCTAAAATTTTGCCCAAGTTAACTCGAATAAAAATACTAAAACACGGGTCCAGCCCGACTTGCCCGAATTATTATTTTTATATACTTTTTTAAAATATATATAATACATCAAAAATATTAAAAAATTAAAATAAATGTTTCTCAATAAATTGAAAATAAATTAAAAAATATTTATATTTAAATAACACTAAGATAGGTGTAACTTAACAAGCAAGTGTCTCTAAAATAGTAACAAAATTAACAACAAAACAATATATAATATCCAAACAATAACAACAAAATAGTAGTAACATAATAGTGAAATTGTAATAAAACAGTGAGAAAATAACAAAAAAATAACAAATTTTTTTTTGTCTTTTTGCTAATTCGGGCCGAGCTATGGTCAAAAAAATTACTCAATGTCTAACCTTTTGTTTTAAATGAACCTTATTTTTTTGGGCTTATATTTTTGCCCAAACACTCTCACTTTTTGAGTGGACCTTCAGATTAGGGTAGTAGACTCGACTCATGAACTGGTCTAATTAGAACCTATAATAAAATTATTAAAACAAATATAAAATATTATTTTAAATTTTTTTATATTTTAATAAAAAATAAATTGAACCATTTTAAAAAGAATTTTTCACAAAATTAACAATGTAGAAAATAATAATCCTAATATAAAACTTAAAATTGTTTTATTGATAAGTGCTAAAAATAACATATTTTAACTTTATTCTTAAGGTGTTTTTGGGTGACTATTTTATGTGTAACTGTAAATTTTATACTCCTAATACTTTAAATTCATGTTTTTATGCTTAATAGAATATTTGGGAGAAAAACGAGTGAAAACCAGAGCATCAAAGCAAACTACAAGAGCCACACGGGCTGACCCATGGGCATGTGGTAGGTTGTGACAATTTCACAGATTTGAACTCTGAATTACGAAAAATCGTAATTTTTAGATTTTTCGAGCATTCTAAGATGTATATATGATAAAAATAAGAAAATAAGAGTCGACATAAAATAATAAAAAAAACAACTTGAAAAACACCATTAAAACCGATTCTGAAGCAAATTTCCATCAAAATTGAAAATTCTCAATTGATTTCTTAGGAGATTATCATGAATGTTTTTTTATTTCTTTCGGTTATAGTGTATCTTGATGTTTTTATTTTCAAGCATGAACTAATTTTTTAAATACTTAAGAGAGATGAACCCTATAATGGATTCTATTATTTGATTTTTATTTTACCCAATAAATATTTAGTTTCTTATTCTCAATTATGTGTGTTTAATTTTTGATTTGTTATTTCAAGAGTGTACTTAAATTGGATGTTGAATAGACTCTGTTTTAGAGTAAATCATGCATAGTTGAATGGAGTTGCATGCAATCCTAAAAATAGGACAACATAAATTTACTGAATTAGAACAAAATCTAATAAGGAAATCTATAACCCGGATTAATGCAATAATAAGAGTTTTAATTAGAAAAAAAATTCAATTAATCAACCTAAATTCAATTACTCTTATTATTGAAAGAAATATTAACATAATTTAGGGATTTCTACTGATCAAATTACTAAGTAAAAAAATTGCATAATTTAAATTGATAATGACATATAAAATTTTGGTGAATTCTTTACTGGGCATTGTTTTGCTTCTTGGTTATCACTCGATTATTTTCTTGATTTATTTTTTGTTGTGTTTGTTAGTTAATTTAATTAGTTAATTTTAGTTTTTAATTGATCACTCGAATTATTCAATTAAATAATAGAAAGACAATAATTACTAACACTTTTAATCTTCATGAGAACGATATATTTATTCACCGTAACTATACTATTAATTGATAAATACATTTAACTTAGTCAAATTTTTAGTTACATACACCTAAATAATGAGGATTCAAAAAAAATCTTAATTCCAAATCAATCACATTCTAATTCCATCCTTACTCTCGTTTTTCACACTAAAAGAAGATTAATTTGTCATCCCTAGATTGGTCCCAATGAAGGACAGGTAAAGACTCATCCATCAAAATAATTAAAATGAGAAAGACATATATCTACAAAGAGCAGAATATATCATTTTCATCTCGTTAGAATGTAAGCACCTCATTAATGCCTCTTTGTCTCATCTCAATATCCCTTCCCCTTCTCAATATTAATAAGTAGCAAAAGAAATAAATAAAAAATAATAATCTATAAAAAAATTTCATCAATCCATAAAAAACAAACTCTACGTAACAAAATACAATATAAGTGTTATGATATTTGTTATTATCGATCTAGAATTTGAATGGGTTCGAGTCAGATCTTATTGAATTCATAGATCGAGCTCGTATGATAATGGGTGTTCGTAAGATGGATACTTATATTCTCATGTGAAGTCATATATAAAATCGCACATGAGATTACATAAACACATGTTAAATCTATCTAGTACGTTATATTAATGAACAGTACTCATATCATATAAATAAACAAATATCACATCTAAAAGAGGCAAAGAAAACACTCAACAATATGTTATACTTTCTATCTTGAATATCAGTTTTTTATTTTTGGTGGGTGTTTGTGAAAATTCATATGTAAGATTGTTACGTTAAATTCGAATTAAAAAAAAGAAAGTAGTCTCATAAATTTTATTGGTTTATTCTAAAATTTAAACTTGAAATTTATATATTAAAAAATAGGCATTTAGGTAAAGAAGATCTCAACGTCAAAGAAATTAACTAGAAAAGTAGCTAAAAAATTGGAAGATTAATGTAAATAATTTCCAATGAAATATTTGATGGTTTTGTTGCTTGAAACTTTGTTTCTAAAATATTTGACTAATATTTGTTTTTGTTTATATTTGAATGTAGGTATAAAAATATAATTTTTCCAAAATACATGAATGATTTGAAAATAATAATTTTACCTAGAATTCTCTCATCAAATTTATAGTTGTACCTAACCTTTCAGACCTTATTCGAAAACCTGAACTTGATGGATACTAGCTATACATTAAATTGAGTGAAAAGACTACTATCCAGAAAAGGCTAAAGGCCCAACTATGCTCAATTTTTTTAGTTATCCAATAATAAAAAATTTTAAAATGGTGGTCCAATTAACTGTGTTTTGTTTTTTGTCCTTGTCAAGTGTGATTATTTTAAAATTTATACAATTTATTTTAATAACTGAACAATTATTTGAACACTCCAACCTCAACCTAAATCCATGGAAAAAAAATCTTTTCAAAGAGGGTCAATTTTTTTGATAAAGTTGATGAATTGACTGAAAATCATGGTTTTTTAATTGAAAATGCGAATGGGTTTTCAAAGTGAAAAGTGAAAAGTAAAGATTCAAATGGGTTATCGAGTTTAGGGAAGAAAAAAGAAATGGAGAAGAATTTGGATGGGGGGAGAGAGAAGAATGGAGTGAGACAAGATGTTGAGATTTTGAAGAAACAAATGGTGAAAAACTTGGTGAAGAAATCGAGTCAATGGGAGGCTATAGCTTTGACTTTTAAAAGGAAATATAAAACGAAAAATATGATAAAAGAACAGGGTGAGAAAAAACTAGATGATATGATATGCCAAAGTTTTTTTTTTTTTGAAAAACAAGAAACTAGTGGATATGAATTGGTGTTAGTATTCGATCGAATTGAGTTAAAAAATTTCGAATTAATTGAATTGACGGTCCTATTTTAGTGACTAAATTTAATTTGAATTTTTTCAAATCGAATCAAATTGAATCAAGTTAACGAATCCTATTATTTATACTTAATATTGTGTTTACATGAAATTATTTAACTAGTAAACGAAATACAAACTTTTAAGTTAATTTTGAGTAGAGAAAAAAGGAGAAGTGGGAGGATTGGGAAGGAAAGTAAGGTTGATGAGTAAATATTTATCAAAATAACGCAGTTTTTCTTTTTCTCAATCGGATTTTCGAATAATTCGAATTATGTAATTAATATTCGAGTTAAAACGAAAATTTTGATTTTTTATTCGAGTTGATCCAAATAAGTCAATTAACTCAAATAACTTTGAACTATTTAATTCAAAATTTGAATTTTTTTATCAAAATTTTCTAATTAAATCAGATTTTACTCACTTCTAAATATGAGAAACAATGAGAAAATTTTTGGGTTTAAAACTAAATTAATTTTCTAAAAAGTTTTACATTTTTTGTTTTTATATTTATAGATTTTAATATATTTTAAAAAATATATGTATATATTTATATCTTAAATTTTTAAAACTATGATGGTAATAAACAAATGTTAAAAGTTAATTTTTTAAAACTATAATGATAATATGTAAAATTATAAATTAAATTTATTATTATATCAATTTTGAATTGCAACTTTATCCTCCTTTATTTAACTGTACTTAATAAAAAAAACTAAACCCAATTAAAACGATTGAGCATTTAAAATTTTTTTATAATTAAATGACAAAAATTCCACCATATTTGAGAAAAAGAAAAAAGAAAAGGATGACAAAAGCATAAACAAAGTATAACGATATGTACAAAAAAGAGAGCTGTAACCATGATTTTTTTTTTTTTTTTTTTTTTTTGTGGAAAAGATGATGATGATATGATATCCAAAACAAACCACACAAGTGGAAGGTGTAGTCATAACTGAAATGGGCCAGTGCTGCTCTTTTGGACTGATTGTGATTGAGACTCTATTTTTGGTAGCTTCATTAATCTATGTACGTATATGCATATTTTGTATTTTTTCCATTTTCATTTTATAAATACAAGTACGACTCAATTTGTTAGATAGGTTTGATCTTTTTCAGAAAAGATAAATTAAAATCTTAGATTCAAATATAATATAAAAATTATTATTTGATACATTAAAAGGTGAAATTTTTATTATCTATAATAAATATAATTTTTTTATTTATTGTCATAGCTATCATGATATCTAATTTGTGGTTGGTGTTGGGAACTGCAAAACGTTCCCATAAATTGACCATTGTAAAACCAAGATACATGGAAACAAATAAATGTATTCATTTATGGCAGTCAATTATTGAATTTATATATATTCAGCTATAGTTTATTCATAAGAATAATTGGTCAGCACGAAAAGGAGCAAATCTGATGAGAAATAGAAAAAATATCTGAGAGAGGATGTATAATGTTCAAGTTGAATAAATAAATGTAAAGAGAATCAACTCCTTAGTTTAATCAAAGTCAATTATAAGAGTTGATGAGACATCATGCCATTTTTTCTATGCTTTTTTTTTTTCTTGAATTGGGGTCAATCTTAAAAAATGAATAGCTAAGGGAAAACCAAGTTAAAAGAAGTTAAATCAATCATCATTCTATAAAGCATTTGCTCATCAGGAAGTTGATATCGGTTCAGTTGATATTTTACAAGTTTTTATTTATGTTAATACTAATTACAATTATTTAATTTTAACATGATATGATACTTTTGCTTTAATATGAAAACTAAACAATTTGATGTATTTTCGATTTAATATTGTTGATACTAAGAAATCGTGTGGAAGAGATCATGATGAGGGTGGGAAACAGTTCACCCTATTGGCGGAGAGTTTTACTCTGTCAATGGTGAGAGGTTGAAGTTTGAAGGAACGAAGAAGGTGGAGAGAGAGAGGAGTTAAATGTGTAAGTAAGAGAATAAGTGTTTTTACCCTTCTAGAGGAGAAAGAGGACTTATATAGATGGATATGGTGGGATATGTAGCCGCTTCTAGTGGCCAATTGATCCCTAAATCCTTGTTAGGTGGAACTATAACATCACTTAAGTTGCAGAGTATGTTAGTGGTAAGTAACGATTGTTTTATCTGAACGATTTATTTATAAAAAATGATTGACTCACATGTTTTCAAGACTTTAACGTAATAATATTCATAGTGAACATAGATTAACGGAGCCAATGTCTTGTAAAATGACAGAGGTAATACAATCAATGAATGAACTCCTATTTATAACAAAAATATTAAAAGATTAATTTAAATATTTTATTCATGGGAATCCTATATATTGATATGATAATTAAGGTGTTTATCGTCTCAGACATACTTTGGGTTCGAGTCGCCCTAATCATATTATTGTTAAGCCTTCTCTCTTGTAATTCAAAAAAAAAATATTTTATTAAAACATAAATTAAACTAAAAATGACTTCAGAAAGAATAATGTTCATCAAGTACTTAGTTCCATTTTAGTAAAATCTTTATTTAGGAAACCAGGTTTTGTTTTCCTTGAGATTTTTTAAAATAGAAAATACTATACAAAATATAGAAATAAGATAAATTAATATAAATCGACATGAATATATCAACAAATCATATATAATACGAATTATTGACATATATAATATATAACCCCTCACATAATTATAAAAAACCCAACCAAATATATAAATAATATTAATATACCATTTGAGTTGGACATGGAATAAACTTGTCACGTTACAAATACACAAGACATACGTGACCAGCACTACCACCTAACAACTCTAATAATCAAACAAAAAAATTTCTTGATAGAACATTGTGAGGTCCAATTTTTTTCATTTCATTTTATTTTAAATTTTTGATTCCTTGAGGTTTAGGAAATTCAATGATATGCCCAAGATATAAGATGAAGGAAGCTTCTCATCATCCTTCAAAGCCTTTACTTTTCATTGCAACTGCTTTTCCCAGTCTCCCTCTCTCACATACTTCAATCTCTTGGGATTATCAAATAAAATTATATGTCTAAACTTCGGGGGTTTGTCTCATTGTTTTAAACAGTTTTTTCAAGCTCATCTATTAGGTTTACCAGGCGATGAACACTAAGACATTCAACCGGGAAAACTATATTTCTTTGGCTTTATCATAGATCGAGATCGATGAAATCGGGAAGAAAGCAACAGAAGTTGGACTAAGTTTATTACTATCCTCCTTGTTTTATGGAAAAAAAAATTTGGATGGACTTGTTTTTCATTAGGAGTTACAATGAATGACAAGAACCCAAAGTCAAGCTCTGGGAAATTTAGGAAATGGTTCAAAAGGAAGCACAAAAAGAAACAACCTGATCCTTGTTACCTACAGGATGAACTTTCAGGTTTTACTTTTATGCTTGTTTTAGTTCTGTTTTTTTTTTATGAGTTTTTCTTGTTCTTTTTTTTTTCACTATTGGATATGTTTCTTGCAGATGGAGATGATTTCAAGGAAGACATTTATGTTAGTTCATTTGAGATAGATCCATGCACTTCAACTAATGAGTTAAGGTGAGTTTTAAAGGCTTAAAGAATAAAGAAAAAAAAAACGGGGGGGTTAAAGCTCAATTTAGCTAACCTTTCCTCCATGGCTCAGGATTTTTGTAGGAACTTGGAATGTTGCTGGAAGAGCTCCTGTAGGAAGTTTAGCTGTTGATTTAGAAGAATGGCTGAAACCCCAGGATGCTGTTGATATCTATGTTCTCGGGTATGGAACAATTCCAAAAATTACGTAATGCTGTTTAGTCTCTGCAATCATGCAATGAACAGAGTAAATCGTTGAACTGACATTACAAAAGTTTCAACCTGTAGATTTCAAGAGATTGTACCTCTGAAAACTCGAACGGTGATAGGAGCAGAAGATCCAACAAAAGCAACAAATTGGAACCAGCTAATAGGAAAAACGCTAAACGAAAGTTCTGGTTGCCCTTGGTTGACTCCCATGTTGAATCCAATCTCAAGTGATAGCTACCATTATGTAAGAAATCCTGGTTTAGAAAAAAGAGCTAGTTTTAGTGCAATTAGTGACAATACGCGGATGAGAGGTAAGCCAATAACTCAACATCGACATCATCAGCATGAAGTCACTGGAGGTAGTAAATACAAGCTAATGGCAAGCAAGAAAATGGTTGGAGTTTTCATAAGTGTATGGATGAAGAAGGAGTTGGTGACGAAATACAGTGTTTCAAATGTGAAAGTTAGTTCAGTGGCTTGTGGGATCATGGGTTATTTGGGAAACAAAGGTTCAGTTTCAGTTAGTATGTCAATTGAAAGGACCAGCTTCTGCTTCATTGCTGCTCATTTGGCTTCTGGAGAGAAACAAGGTGATGAATGTCGAAGGAATCATCAAGTTTCAGAGATTTTTAAGCGAACGAGCTTTCCTCCATCAGCCAAAGATGAACACAACCTTCATCCTCTCACCATTTTAGGACATGAGTAAGTAATTCCTCTTCAAAATTGAACATATTTGTAGGCAGAATATGATATCTAAATCCTCTAGCACTCACAACTACCTTGAATTCCAAACAAAAAAGTATTATCCGGTCGCAACAATTGAACATTAATGTTTGAAGTATCATTAGGATAGCAATAACCGAAATCTATGCAAATTAGTTGTATTAACAATCCAAATTCATGAAATGAAACCTTCACCATTTTTATGGAACAGTCGGATATTCTGGTTTGGGGATCTCAACTATAGGTTATACAACTTGGAAGACAATTTAGCTAGGCATTTGATACAGAAGAAAGACTGGAAAGCACTGCAAGAGTTCGATCAGCTTCGAAGGGAACAAGAAGATGGAGGAGTGTTCCAAGGTTGGAGAGAGGGTAACATTGAATTTGCACCAACTTATAAATACTCGTCATCAAATTGTAATCGTTATTCAGGTGGAGTTCCCATCAGATCAGGAGAGAAACAAAGGACTCCAGCATGGTATATTGTGCAACCAATTAACTTTCACAGAATCAAACTCCTTAAACACAGATCTGATTCTATGAGCATGATGCATGTGTCTTGTCACAGGTGTGATAGAATTCTTTGGTATGGAAAAGGAGTGAAACTTTTATCCTACTTGCGAAGTGAAATTAAGTTTTCTGATCATCGGCCAGTCTCTGCCCTATTCTCAACACAGATAGAAGTCAACAAGTCTAGCAATCCAAGAGTTTTTTCCAAGGATACCATTGTTCCAAACATTATGCCTCCGGAACAGATTGTTAGTTCGCTCATTCTAATTACTATAGCCTAACTTTAGCATGTTTTTCCTAAAGTCAGTATATAAGCATATGATGATAGATCTTTCCATTACAGGGGACAAGTGGAAACTATGAAGAGGGTAAAGCTACGTTGCTATCTTTGATTGTAAAGGATACAGAAGCATCTTCAATACACACGCAAAAGTTGTAGATAAACCTTATGAAAATGGATTCAGCTAATTTATTTAACAGCGGGGCCGGCTATAAGAAGGCATTATTATTTTACAATCTTCTTCCTTCTCCTTTCCCTCTTGTTTCTTTGGACAGAGTTCTATAACTGGCTATGAGTTAGATCCACAGATGAAAACTCGTTTCCATAATTCAATTAGTGTATGTAACATTTATCAAGACTATAACAGTGAGCAAGAACAGAGATACATAAAACCTCTTATACATTTAAGAGATTTGTAAAAGAGAACACTAAAGGAATGAGCATTAGAAATCATTTCAAAATTTTTCAATAATAACCTCAAATATATATATATATATATGAAATTTCGATGTAAATCCATTCAGATAATGACAAATTCTTTTGCACCTTGAGCATTAATGAACAAAGATACTAGGTATTTATATATATAATATACCTTATCTTTAGGGCACTAATTATGGCCATACCATAGAATCAACTATCATAAATGAAGAGACCCAAAAGTTCTCATGCAATTTATATTTAAGGACGTCAATACCATTACAGAACTGTTAGTATGTAAAAGACTTACAAAAGATGAATTCCAAGAACCCATTCATCAAGAAATTAGATCATAATTATTTCAATTTGGATAACGCTCTCTCTAAAACACCAATGATTGAAGAATTTACAACAAGCCTAATCTTAAAATTGAACTCAACCATTCGGAAAATAAACAAATCTCTGCATGAATTAAGGACATATGTGATGTTTTAACCTTATTTTTGCTTCTTTAATCGTCAAATAATCCATGCAAAATTTTAAAATATACGTTTAATTACAAAAACAAAAAGTAATAGAACCAATGCAGTTTTAGTACCTCATTTCAGATCCATCGGTGGATATTTCATCTTGAATCAGAGCAAATCTGGCCTGCAAACAATAGAACAATTATTAAAATATATGTAAAAAAAAGTTATTAATTTTAAAACAAATTAGTGAAAACTTTAAAATAAATCTCACTTTGTTTTTTTTACAGAGAATAAATGTAGAGAAGCAAAAAAAGAAGACGGAAAAATTGCTTCGCTGAAATTCTAATCCAGTTCTCTTTCATGTTAACAGGATTTAAAAAAAAAATTCAAAAAAATTATTGATCTTTCTAGATATAAAATATTTAAATAATTTTATTTATCTTTCGCTATTATTGTTTTATCTTATTTTTTAATTATATTTTTATTTCTACTTTTGATCTTATATAAGTTTCTATCCATAAATCAATGAGCTATTTCGTAAGTTTCCTATCACTTCAATTACAGCATTTTCTCAAGAAAAAAAACAGATATATGCAACTGTAAAGAGATTATTACCTCCTCTTGATTTATCCGAAGCAAGCCGAGGTAAAGAAAAGGGAGATTTTGTGGTAGATCTGTTCCCGCCATATTTGCTTTCACTTCCTGTTTCTTACTAAAGAAAATTCAAATTTGAACAAACGAAAGGAAGATTTTTTAAAATTAAGATCGTGGTTTAAATTTTAGGCTTAATCAATAAAATGATATTTAAATTATACTATTTTTTTTAAACTTATACCTAAACTTGTTTTTTTTTAGTCAAAATTGGTATTTAAACTATTAAATTGTTATCCACTTTATCCTAACTGTTAGTCCCGTTAAAAAAAAAATTCAACCAATCATAACTTACCACGTAGACATATATTTATTTTACCAATTTTCTTAAATTTTCTTTTCATCAAACATTTTTTACCAATATTCTCACACTTTCTCGTTAACCAAATACCACAAAAAAATATACTACAAACTTCTTAATATTAAAAATATTTTCTCTTTTATTTATTTTTTCATTTTCCTTTCAAACTTCTTTGCATTTTATCAGTATAAAAATTAGGCATTACATGTTTCCTTGTAGAAACAAGAGAGAAAGCAGGGGAACTTTGATTAATGAAAAATGGGATGAAATTTTATTTTGTGATTTTCAGGTACTTCTCTTTTTAAATTCAACACATTCGTGTCTGATTTTGTGGTAAAATTTATTTTTTTACCCCCTGTTTTTATTTTTTTTGGTGCAGGATGTTGATGTGGTAAGATGGATTTTACCGTGACAGAGTTACAAATTATTTAGAAGAGATTGATGGAGAAGATCCAGTGAAAAAAGCTTGCAGCAAATTATCTATTCAATTATATAACTATGGAGAAGGGTGGATACTAGATAGGTGCTATTAATTTTTAAATAGGCTTAGACTTGAAAAAAATAAAAAGAAAAAGAAAAAGAAAATGGAAAAGAAAATTCCCCTTCTCTTGGTGTGTGCTTTTTGATTGGTTGAAAATTCTCGTTGTCTTTACTATTGTTAGTTTTTGGATTTTTTACTTAAATAATACAAAAAAATAAATTAATAACCAAAATGGTATCCCTAAATTATTATTTATCAAAATGGTATGTTTAGTTAAATAGAGGGATTCTAAGTGACGGCACTAAGAGATATATTTGACACGTGTTTTTTAATTTTTTTATTATTTTTATATATTTAAAAATAAAAAAATATTATTTTATTAGTGAAGGGACTTTAAGTGGCGGCACTCAGAGGTTTTTTTCAAAAAAATACGAGAAAAATACGACAAAAAAATACCTGATACCCAGTGGAGGAACACGAAGTGGCGGCACCAATGGAGGAATATCAAGTGGCGGCACTAAGGGGTGTTTTGCCACTTGGCAGCACCCCATTATGCCGTGTGTGTGTGTTTGTGTGGGTTTTTTAAGAGGTAAAAATTAATTTGAGTGGTTGAGAATTTTTTGGTAGGTTATAAAAATTAAATAAAATAAAATTTTTTGTTATAAAATAGGTGGGAGGGGGGACCAACGAAAAATGAAGGAAAAAATAAAGAAAAAAGAGAAAGAAAGAAAGAAAGAAAGAAAGAAGAAGGAAGAAGGAGAAGAAGGCGAAGAAGAAGAGAAAAAAAAAAGTAATGTGTTTATTTTTAAATTTAATTTTAAAATATTTTAATTTGTTAATTAGTAGTGGTAATGTGTTTGATTTGTTATTATAATTTTATTTGTTTAATAGGTTGATTAAAAGAGTAAATTAAGAGGAGTGGAAGAAATGTAAGTTTAGTTAATATTTTAAGTATGGTTAATTTTAAAATATTTTAATTTGTTAGTTAATTTGATTATTTTAAGTTTTTTGTTTTCTTTAATTTAATTTTTAATTGATTTGTTATTTAATGTTGTTATAGTTGGTGAGTAAATTAAGAGGAGAAGAAGAAATGTAAGCTTGTTATTATGTTATTATTAATTTACTTTAATTTAATTTTGCTAATTAGTAATTTTATTTTGTTGTTAGTAGTAGTAAGTAAAAAATATTGTTCATATTTATTGATTTAAAATTTAATAATGTTTAAATTTTGTTAGTTAGTAACTTTATTATACATTGTTAGTTAGTAACTTTATTATACAAGTCATAAGATTGTTTAATAAAATGTTAAAGAAAACTATTACAAGTGTTTAATAAAATAAACAATAATCTATTTTTAAGTTATAATTAAAATTAGTTACAAGTATGAAATTAAAAAATTTATTATTTTATAAAAATAAGAGAGTTTTAATAATTCACAAAAAATTAAACTTAGCTAATTAATTATCAAAATATAATATAAAAAATAATTAAGTATCAAAATAATATCCCCATCATATTATTGACCAAAATATAATATAAAAAATAATTAATTATGAAAATAATATCCCCATCATATTATTTACCAAAATGGTACAAAATAAATTATTTTGTACTATTTTAGTAAATAATGGTGTGTGGATACTATTTTGGTTTATAAATATATATTTTGTACAATTTTAGTAAATAACACATTTTGGTATTTAATTATTATTTTTGTATTATATTGGTAAACTTATGTATTGAACTAATTGATAATTTTTTTTCAAGTTACAGAATGACTTCATTAATTAACTCGGAATATCCTCACATAGCCAAATCAGTGAATGCGGATACACACCAAGGCAATATGAATGTAAAAAAAATTATTATTTGTTCATTATGTCATTCACGATATTATTATTTATTTACAAAATTAATTTTGGTTATACTAACTATTTTTGTAAATTAACAGGAAGAGCTCGCGTATCGTTAATTGAGGGGTTGTGCACAGGGCCTTAAATTTCCCCCTCATGAACGTCTGCTTCCGTACTTGCGAGATGCCGAATTTGCATCTGCAGCATTGATCCAAAAATTTGAGTTAAGATATGATTTAATCAGTGCATTGGTGGAGCGTTGGCGCCTGGAGACCCACACATTTCATCTGCCTTGTGGGGAGTGCACTGTGACATTGGAGGATGTTGCGGTCCAACTAGGGCTACTAATCAATGGTGTACTAGTCACCGGTGTTAGTTCGTTTCAAGAGCCGGCAACGATGTGCATCCAGTTACTAGGTCGCTCACCTAGTAATAACAATGACTTCACGTCGTTGTTATTTACATGGTTGAAGAGCAATTTTCAGCACTTACCCGAACACGCAATTGAAATGGAGGTTTCTTGGGCCGTTCGAGCCTATATTTTGCTAATGATAGGGGGCATACTCATGCCAGACGCAAATAACAATAAGATCCACTTGGTGTATTTGCCTTTACTAAGAGATTTGCGAAAGATTCATGAATATAATTGGGGATCTGCGGTGCTTGCCATGCTATACCGAGAACTTTTTCGCGCCACAAACCCTTCTTCTTGGGATATAGGTGGATGCCTAGTGCTATTGCAATCTTGGGCACTATATCGGATGCCATTCTTGGCATCCGTTAGGCACCAAACATATGTTTTTCCACTCGTTAACAGGTGATTACCATATACCCTAAATTTTAATTATTTGACATATTTTATTAATTATATTAATCTAACAAGTTATTTTTTGTTTTCTTAGATGGAAAACAAAACCGGGGATCGGGAGGCAGTACACAATTCCCATGTATTGTTTGATGCTAGAGCAATATGCTGGGGAAGGGGTATGTTATTCATTAACATGTTAAATTATATTACTTGACTCGTGTTAATATGGTTGCATGTTACTAAATTATATTACTTTAATCTTATTAATATTTTGACATGTTATTAATTGTGCAGTTCATTTGGACCCCATATATACAGCCAGAAATTACTGCTGTTATTCCCACCTCAACATTCCTCCACTCAGACCAATGGTGCATTAACGCACCGATAATCAATTTTCAAACAGGGGAGTGGTATGCCGGGGATCGAGTACTCCGGCAGTTTGGTTGTAAATAGCCTATCCCGCAGTCGTCATTCCAATTAGGGTCTATCCATGGGATGAATAAGAAGGGGAAAGCAAATTGTGATTGGGGGAGTGTGCATGGATAATATGTTTATGTGTGGAACAACCGAATGACTCGAGTACCTCCGATAGAGTACACTCCGGATTTACAGCCATCGGTGCAGTACATGCAGTGGTTCATTGAGTTTGGGAAACCATATTTGATTGGTGCTTCATCGACGATAATTCCCCCATACATGTCTCGACAAGATCGCCCCTATCATGTAGCTCCTGCCCCAGAGCCACAGCCAGTGCCAGAGCAACAAGAAGAGGAGGATGAAGAGGCATTGAATGACGATGATTCTTATCGTCCTGATTTTGCGGGATCATCACATATGCATAGTTCATCAAGCCAAGGATATCAGCCTCAGTTTGACGAGCCACCGCAATGCTCAAGCCAAGGATATCAGCCTCAATTTGACGAGCCACCGCAATACTAAAGGGAAGGATATCAGGCTAAGTTTGACGAGCCATCGCGATACTCTATTCCTCCCGGGCAATACTCTACTCCTCCGGGATAAATAGACCCTAATGATGATGATGAACTTGACGAGCAACCTCGACGTAGACGCCGGCCACCACAAAGATATACCTCGAGAACCACACCATCTAATCATGGATACTAGGGTTATATCTAATAGTGTTTAAATTTGACTGTTGATGAATTATAATGATGAATTTTTCCTCTATAATGTACATATATTTTAACCTATTTGATCATTTATTTAAATTTCATAACATTAAACCTTATACTTAAAACCCTAAATCGTAAAATTGAAAGGGTTAGAGACTTAAAGCGTAATTTTACCATTTTTATTAAGTGAGATATTTTTGAAGAAAAGTGTAGAGAATTTGAGAGATGAAAAATTGGAAGATAAATAATTTTTATGGTAAAATGATATTTTAGTCTAATTTCAGAAACATTAAACGAATTATAATTTTGAATTCTTTACCTCAAGATATAAATAATTTAGTGACTGTGATGCAAGTGGACAACATTGAAAATTAATGTAAAAATAAAATTAAGAGGTATATGATGATGAACCGGGTTTAAGCCCTACTCGATCTGGATGACTGACCAATATGATAGGTTCGTTGACGGCAATTAAGTCGAGTATGCCCAGCTAGCCTACACAGTCTACACAGCTTGCCCCCGTCTGTTTTCTCCATAATGTCCATTTCGTCGCGGATTCTGGTGATATGAGGACAACCTTTTGGATTCCTTCGTAAACCTTTGTTCGGGATAAGCTCGAAAGTCGTCGGAGGTACCTCCCATGTGGACAAGTCAGGCAAGACGGGGAACTCATTTTCCCAAATAGTAACGTACGATGGAGAGTGTAAACGGGGTCGATGAACTGTTCAACATTGAGCGACACTTTAGCACAAGCTGTAACGACACGCGCACAGGGATAACGAAGTGTATCGAACCTCCTGCAATCGCAATGTCTGTTTTGGAGATCAACCCCGTATGACCTAGGTGGGATACCAGGTCGACGACCAATAGTCTCAGTAACTTGAAATCGTTGAAACTATCGTGAATATATTTCAACGTTCATCGTCCTTGCACTCTGACGGTTTGCATCTATTGCATTCCTGACAGCTTCGACAAACACGTGACCAGCATTCATCTGATTGATTTGTCGCGTTCCCATTACTAGCATCAAGGTAGCTAGCCTATAGAACGTAGCGGAGAACACGGATGAAATCGGAAGATGTCATATTCTCTTGAACACGCCGTTAATCGATTCTGCCAGGTTGGTCGTCATTTGACCATATCGATACCCCTCATCAAAACTTTGAGACCATTGCCACGGCTCCATGGTACCCAACCACTCATGTAGAGGCTTGTTCGTTTGACCTTCCATGTCACTCTCAAGTCTGGTCATTCTTTGCCGGAATCGGTGTGGCTCTAGCTCGTATGCTGTAGGAATATTAAGAAAACATAAGTTACAGTCTAAAATTAAAACCTTAAAAATATAATTTGGAACTTAATTTTTTTACCCATTTTCACAAGTTGTCTCCGCTAGTCTGTATTCTTATATTCTCGTTGGAAGTTAGCCGCAATGTGTCGGCTGCAGTAAACCAATTTCCATGGTACATCAGTACGCCTAATGGTCGCAATAATACCCTTCGCTCTATCAGAGATGATGTAAATATTATCGTTATGAATCATATGCCTCCGCAGGTTTCTCAAGAAGAATTCCCAAGATTCCATGTCTTCTTTGTCCATAATAACGAATGCTATTAGGAGCACGTTTTGATTCCCGTCTTGAGCCACCGTAATTAGTAAGATCTGCGTATATTTCCCGTATAGCCACGTTCCATCTACCTGGACAAATGGCTTGCAGTGAGGAAATGCTCGAACGCAGGGATCAAACGTCCAAAATATATACTGAAAAATTCTTCTTCCCGATTGCATGTTGTTATCTGAGCCATAATAAGGTCGTGTCACCAACTCAATCGCAGTCCCCGGTACGTACTGTCGCATTGCGCCTATCCATCCTTACAGCTCATTATATGATGCATCCCAATCACCGAACAATTGTTCCATTGCCATCTGTTTCGCAATCCATGCTTTTCGATATGAAACCCGATAATGGAATCGTGATTGCATGTCCACAATCAATGTAGAAACCTTGATGGTCGGGTCGTCCTTAACCATTGGCATGATATGTGTGCAGATGATTTTGGAATCAAGTTTCCGATTATCTTCTGACAAACGTGTTGAACTGCATGTGTGAGGCCCATCAATTTTTCTTATCTCCCACATCTGCGACTTCTGGATAAATGCAGCTCGCACCCGTCACTTGCAACCTTCCGTCGACTTCCAGCACTCTCCAATATACAATGTCGGTTTAGACACTGTGACTTTGTAGTCTATCGACACATTCATGCTATATCGCTTAATAGCAAATATGCATTCTTCCTTGGATTCAAATTTTTAGCCCACAAACAACTCTTCACAATCTGCTGCTACAGCCAATCGGTGAGCAGGTACTATTTCAGGGTATTTCGCGAACTCGGCATGTGTCGCATCGGGGTTTATAAGCGACATGTGTGCCCTAGGAGGATTATTGTGCATCACAATATGTGTAACTGGATTTTCGACTAGATTTTCGTCGTCATTCGCCCCTTCTTCGTCAATATCATCTGGGACCTCATCCACATCCGGATCACTATCAATATTGACGTCATTATCAGAAGGAATACTACTATCATATCCACCATCTTGATCTGCATCATTCTCGGGTGCAACAGCATTAAGATCGATGTCTAGCCCATGTACGATTGATTGACTTTCAATGTACGATACTGGAACCACCATACACGGAGTTGAATCTTCATTTTGTACAGGTTCCACATCAACTAACTCAGCAAACAATTGAACCGGTACATTTGGGTCACTTTGATTCGAACAATAAAGAGCAATCATTGTCTCCACGTCTTCGTCGTCTACAAGTTCTATCTCGGTGAATTTGATGAGATCTATCAAAACTGGAAACTTGTAGAAAAGTTTCGAGATCCTTCTCCCACAACATTTAAAATTTTTTGCACTAATCCTTGCTTTCATATCATCAACCAAGATATTTCGACGAAATCTCATTCCTATTTGTTCCCAACAATCAAATATACATCCAACCGATGTTCTTGAAATTACTCCATCAAAATAAATGCATACAAAAAATTGATTATCCATCTTCAATAAATCAGTTAAAAATTAAATAAAATTTATTAAATAAAATATGATTTTACCCATTTATATCATACTCAAATAAAATTAAAATTAAACATATTACCTTTTTTTCCTTCTTCTTTCTTTTCTCTCCTTCCTTCCTTTCTTTCTTTCCTCTCTTTCTTTCCCGTTTATTTGCTTCCCCCTTTCCTATTTTATAACAAAAATTTTATTTCATTTAATTTTTATCACAAACATTAAAAATTCTCAACCACCCAAATTTATTTTCACAAATAAAATAAAATAAACACACACACACGACACAATGGGGTGCTGCCAAGTGGCAAAATACCCCTTAGTGCCGCCACTTGATATTCCTCCATTGGTGCCGCCATTTCGTGTTCCTCCACTGGGTGTCAGGTATTTTTTTGTCGTGTTTTTCTCGTATTTTTTTTGAAAAAAACCCTGAGTGCCGCCACTTTAAGTCCCTCCACTAATAAAATAATATTTTTTTATTTTTAAATATTTAAAAATAATAAAAAAATTAAAAAAAACACGTGTCAAAATACCCCTTAGTGCCGCCACTTAGAGTCCCTCCACTTAACTAAACATACCATTTTGGTAAATAATAATTTGGGGATACCATTTTGGTTATTAATTTATTTTTTTGTATTATTTAGGTAAAAAATCCTTAGTTTTTTGTTGGTTTGTTCTTCAGAAGTTTGTAGTAATTTTTTTGGGTGTTTGATTTATGAAAAAGTGTGAGAAAATTGATAGAAAATGTTTGATGAGAAGAAAATTTAAGAAAATTGGTAAAATAAATAAAGGTTTACGTGGCAAGTTATGATTGGTTGAATTTTTTTTTAACGGGACTAACAGTTGGGGTGAAGTGAATAACAATTTAATAGTTTAAGTACCAGTTTTGATCAAAAAAAAATTTAAGTACCAATTTTAAAAAAATAATATAATTTAAATACCATTTTATTGTTTAAGCCTAAATTTTAATGTGCATCTCTTACGCCTAAGTTGGGAGAAAACTACACTTAGCCCACTGTAGAAGGTTGGGCCTAAGCCTTAGATCCATTGTATTTTTTTAAAGAAAAATCGGTTGTATATTTTAATATAGAAATGTTTATGGGTGAGGTTTAACTTCAAAATTTCAAGTTATTATTTAATTGGACTGTTTTAATCATTATTGAATGATTTTTTTCTGTTCACACCGTCTACACTAATAGAAAAATTTCATTCCTTTTCTCCCCGATAATTTTTTTTAACAACTTTGAATGTAAAAAATTTACAAACTAAAATCTAAACAATTTTATTCTCTAATCTCCGATGTCAAATCGACTTGGATTTGAAGTATGTTCTTTCACTTATTGATGGGTATTGATCCACCATACAGATTGTCAAATCGTCCCAATGACTTAAATAAAAACTTTCTAATAGTTCAATGATCATTTTATAATATTTTGAAATTATATGATCAAAATTTAAACTCTAACGATTTAGTGATCTTAAGTGTAATTTACCTTGTTTAAAAACCAAACATTGATTCGAACTTTAAACTCAAACAATGATTCAACCCATGAAAAATACTAACTAAATTGAATAATTTATGATTGGCATCAAGTTGATTGGACTATAGTAGACTTAAGATGTGAGTGAAAATAAATTTTATGTAAAAAAAATTGTATAAAATAACAAATAAGACTTTGGTTCATCCTTAGGTTCAAATTTCGTTATTTGTATATTTATTCAGGATCAGAATTGTTTTTTTTTTTTTATAAATTTTATATAAATGCATGAAAAGACAAAAAAACACCCTATAATATTTATTAATTATTTAAATTTTGAATATTTTGCATTTTTTATGATCATGTGAGTATTGAATTAATTTATGACACCAATTTAATTAAACACGTAAACAATAATATAGAGATTGCTATTCAAACTTTATTGTCAGATTTTCTCTCATAGGTTGAATACCATTAGGGTAAATGCTGCACATATTCATTTGGCATTGCAGTATCCATCGTGGGTTGGGAAGGATTAGAATAGAAGTTTCGATAGAGAATGTTAGAATGACGCACATGATTCTTTTTAATCAAGAGTTTAACATTAATTTGTTGCATTCAAACTATCACAACTTCGATAATTAAAACAAGGTGATGGAGATTGAAGCGTAGATCAAGTCATTCCCTGGAGACTACATATGTCTTCTCAATTATAATAGTTGTTGATAGCGTTTGGATGGGTGGATTATAAAGAATCGGGGTGCTTTCATTGAAGGAAGGCAACTACAAAATAATATACTTGTGGCAAATGAAGTTTTTCACCATTTGAAGAATAGGAAGCAAGGGAAGAAGTTTGAGATAGCTTTAAAAGTGGATATGAATAAGGCTTATGATAGGGTGAAACGAGATTTCTTGGGTGTTGTTATGGGGAAGATGGGGTTCAGTGTGAAGTGGATTAGCTGGATTTTAAAGTGCATCCCTTTTGTCGCCTACAATTTGATTGTTCAGGGTAAACTCTCTGACACAATCCATCATTCTAAAGGTATGAGGCAGGGAGACCCCTTGTCTCCCTGCCTATTTTTGTCGGTTATAGATGTGATGTCTAGAGTTATTAATCGTGCAATTGAGTCAGAGAGTCTTGAGGTATAAATTAGTTCCAGGTTGCCCAGTTTTGTCACCTTTTATTTGCAGATGATGCTTTGTTTTTTATGCCAGCTAAAAGTGCTAATTGTTCGACTCTGTTTGCCAGGTTACAAAAGTATTGTGATGGATTAGGGCGGAGTATAAATTTGAATAAATCAAGTGTGATTTTCAACTCTGATGTGTTTGATGGGAAGAGGAGACAACTGGCAGCTTTGTAGCAGATTTTTGAGGATGATAACCCAGGTGCTTATGTGGGTTTTCCTTCTGTCTGGGGTAAAACAAAAAGGATTGCTATGAGTTTTATAAAGGACAGAGTTCTTAATAAGCCTCAAACTTGGAAGAAGAGTGTGCTTCCACAAGGAGGAAGAGAGGTGCTTATTAAAGTGGTGGCTCATGCAATCCCAATTTATACCATGTTGTGTTTTAAGATTCCTAAGAAAATTTGCGATGAGATTAATTCTGCTACTGCTGGTTTCTAGTGGGGAGAGCAAAATGGGGAGAAAAAGATTCATTGGTTGAGCTGGTTGAACATGAATAAGGTGAAAGGAATGGGAGGGATGGGGTTTAGAGACTTGAATGTGTTTAATAGCTGATTGTTAGTTAAGCAATGTTGGAGGCTGCTGCAGAATCCTGAAGCTCTTTGGGCAAGGGTGCTGAAGGGGAAATATTTCCTAGAGGTACTTTTTTAAATGCTAAACAGGGGGCTAGAGCTTCGTGGGTATGGGCAAGTTTGCTGCAAGGTAGAGAGTTTCTAAAAGAAAAGGTGCAGTGGTAGGTTCTTGATGGATTGAATGTTAACATTTGGGGAGACCAATGGATCCCAAGGGTTGTGTTGGAGAAACCAATGGATGAAAATCATGATTTGCCTCAGAAAGTTGCTGAGTTGATGGATAAAAAGAATGATTGTTGGAAGCTAGACCAAATAAGAAGATACATCTAAGATGACCATGTAAAGACTATTCAGAGTTTACCAGATTGTGGTAGAGCTTATCATGATATTTTATTCAACATGAACATGCTTGTTATATGTTGTTTGATTGTTAATATGTTGGAAACACGTTCTATGATAATTAATAATGGAAAATGCCCTATTAACATTGCTAAATAGAGTTATGAGTATAGTGGGTATGCTCTATTACGTGCGTATTATTATGTGATAGTTCTCTAATATCCTGGGTTTGAGAACATATCACCATCTCAAATACTCTGGGGTTCAAGCGTTTTTTGGTGTGGTTCGCGGGATCGGTGCATTTATGCTTGACTAACACTTCAATGCATATACTAATGTGTTGGTGGATTGATCTGAGTATTCATTCTTGATATTGGTACGTGGTTGGGGGGTTGAGAGCGTATCCATTGTTGATGCAAATTGAGTCAGTTTGTGATATTTATAGCAATAAACTTTTTTCGAAAAAGTACTTGTGCTTTGTGCGAGGTGGATCCTAGAAGTTTTTCGACTTTCAACCTAATGACCTTTTTTTGTTGTTCTTGTACCACGAATCTCTTTGAGTATGGGTTCAAACAATCACAAATTAAACATAAAACTTTAAACAATTTCTTACTTTCAGTAGGAAAGTAATTATCTCTCTCATTAGAAACGATAGAATTGTTATTTTTAGAAAATAATTTTATAGTTAAAAAATAAATTTCTCAATATTTTTAGACAAAATAGCAATATCTCAAAGTTGTATTATTTATTTATTTATCTTTACCAGTACCATTTATTTATAAGGAGAGATAAAAAAATCGTGATTGAATTAGTAGAACACAAATAATACTTATCTGATAGAAAAACTAATCCCTTAGTTCTACTAGAAGAAGGAGGCGACACACCCTAGTTAAATATATTAGGGTTGCCGCCCTTCATATGTATTATACAGGTTTTGTGACTGTCCCGTATTTTGTCTAATTATATGTACTTTTGGACTTTTAACCCAATACTTTATAATTCAGTTCAACCCAATACATGTTTTTCTACTTTCCAAAAAAAAATATTATTTATTAAAATAATTTTTAAATTAAATAATTTTCTCAACCTAATTTTAATTCCGTTAAAGTCATGACAATTTTATAATAAAAGAATCTATGATAAAATATATTTAATTTCCACATTCAACAGATTCATAATAACAAATTAATTTTATTTTATTTTCGAATCTCAATTATTTAATTAAATAATAATTTAAAAAACTTAAATTAATTTTCTTATCATTTTCTTACTTAGTGAGAAAACACATTCATTTATAAATGTAACTCCTTTCTGTAACTCTATTATTTCCATCCATTTCTGTTCATTTGATTCTTTATTAAATTCACTTTTGATTTCAATGAGCTAGTAGAGAAATTGGTTGAACATATATAATTAGAGCACAAATGATTTAAAATTAAGTTTCAAGTTTTTGCCTATTAATTGTAAACATATTTATTTACGAAGCCATTCCACCATAGTATCGTGATTGAACTCTCCCTAATTACATATCATTTCAAAAGCTACTCGATTAGTGCTCATCCAATGACATTGTCGTAATTGTGTTGCCTTTATAGGATATTTTTAATCTCTTTGGGATAAATCTATTCTCCCACTATGATCCTATTTTATTTAACGGTAGTCACTACATCTTCTTTCATGAAAAGTCAATTACTATCAAATATGTAATAGCTCGGTTTTCAGTGGTATCAGAAACAATGATTTTGGGATCACAACTCCAACGATTCAAGTCTTAAATTTTATTTATTTAATATTTAGGATGTCATTAGCATCATATTAAATTTTGGTTAGGAAATTTTACCGTTTAGATAGTTAACTAAGTAAAAATGATTAAATTGTAAAAGGTGATAAAGTTGAAATTTATTAGTAGAAAATGCTAAATAGCTTAAGGAAGCTAATGATGAGGATCACTATGGTTAATAAATCATAAGAAATGTAAGTGGACAAATATGAATAAGCTTATAAGGAATATTTAGTTTAAAAAAAAAGGGTAATATGGTAATTAGATAAATTAAAATTATAAACTAAATTAAAGAAACAAAAGGGGTTATCTTCTTCATTTTCTTTCACCATATCCGAAACCCTAGGGAGAAAAGAAGGAAAAATTGGTCAAGCTTGAGTTCTCAATTTGAGTAAGTAAATGTTGCTCGTTTTTAGTAATATTTACGTTTTTATTTTAACTCAATATTCCTTATAAGCTTAATCTAGTTAACCCAATGACTAATTTGTGATTCTATCAAATGATAAATATTTTACCATTGTTGAATATACTTGTTCTTGGAAGTTTATGAAAGTTTTGGAAGTTTGGTTGATAGATTTGTTGGTTTTGTTAAGTGATTTTATTATTATTTTAGGGTTTAAGGACTAAAATGATTAAATGATGAAATTGTGTGTACTTCGTGCAAAATAGTTGGATTGTAGGGACTTGTATGAAGGATTTGAATATTTTCTAATGTGGGTTTAGAAACAAAATGGTTATTTTGCATGTTTTGTATTTAGGGACTAAATCGAATAAAAGTGAAAAATTAAGGGTAATTTCGTAAATTTCCTAAAAGAACCAAAATGTATTAAATTATTTACTTTCATAATTTAATGAGAAAATTTGGTGATTTATAGTGTTAGATCACGATCGCACCATGGATCAAGGAAAACAAAAATTAATAAAATAGTATAAATTAATACTCTATTATATTCTTTGTACTATAGAAAGATTAAAGTATGGCAAATGAATTGAGAAAGTTGAGAAAGGAATAAATAAATGAGATATCAAGCTTTGAGTCGATGGTTCGTTCGACGTGATGACTGAGGTCCTGCATATATTGCAGGTTCTCAATAGCTTGTGTGAGCAACATCGTGAGTCGATGAAATTCTGAAATGGATTATAGATTCTGATTACACGAACCCTTATGATGGTTGAGATTTTTGCAGAAATTGCATATTCTCATTTGCTTGTGTGAGCAGCATCGTGAGTGGGTAATATGTAGATACCGTAATGATGGTTGAGGTACCGCATATGTTGCGAGTTCTCATCAGCTTGTGTGAGCAGCATCATAAAACGGTCAAAGATATGATTCTAGCTTTGAAAGAACAAAACTTTGGTTATAGCTCGAAGAAGAAATGCTCTTTTTGGATTTGAATGAGTTATAGAACTTTGAGCACAAATTGTTGGTAAATGTAACTAATTTACGAACTTACTAAGCTTTGAGAGCTTATCTGTGTATTTGTTATTGTTTTGTAAATCTTATTTTGATGTTTGAAAATCGGATCATCTCGAAGAAATCATACTATCTCGGGAGCTCATTTGGTAGTTTTATATCACCTGGTTTTATGGCATGTACTAAGATGTTGGCTTAAATACTTGATTCTGTTGAGTTGTAAAATGCTAATAGCCTAATGAATGCGTTACATATACTTGTTGCATGGCTAGTGCTTCGAGTAGGATTTATATGCAAGAAAGGTTTAATGTTTGTGATTCATGTTTAATTGGTATGCTTTGCCCTTTTTCCATGAGAAATTGTATGCTTTATGTTGTGTTTCAATAGAACTTAAAGAGTTGTTGATATTTGAACTTGTGTGGTGAATGGTATGAATTTTTGCTTGTTTAATTTGGATCTTCGTAAGTAAACATGACCTGACACACGGGCCAGTACATGGGCGTATGCCTTGGGAAAAATAAGTGCAGCTTATACATGGGCAACACACGGACTGAGACACGGCTGTGTATAAGTATTTTGTGTATACACACGGTCTGGCACACCGCTTGGGGCACGGCCGTGTGACACATGTTTTGATGAATTTTCATGTTTTGTGTAATGTTTTGGTTGTGTTCAATTAAGTCCTTGTGAACTGAGATGATAAACAAAGTAAGAATGATGAATTAGAACTAAACGTATTTATTTAAATCAGTATGATGTTGAAATGTATGCGATTATGTAATTGTTTTGAGACGTGAATGTTAGTAGCCTTGGAATCCTAACCGACAATGGTGATAGATTTTGGGAGTTAGAAAATAATAATTAAGTCATTTATCACAAAAATAAGTGACACGTGGTCGCATTTATTTTTCATCTATCATGTAATGCCAATGAGAGGATATCATTTATCCAATCTTAGACTATAAATTTCACTATTGTGAATGATACTTTATATTGCAAAAATCATATACTCAACACACCAGCTTTCAGTTCGTTATCTATTTGAACTCGAACTTTTACTTACATAAAAGTATACGAGTTACATATACATAATCCATCATCCACTCAGAATTAAAGTATACCACACTATGAACGTTACAAGTGAATAAATCTATAAATAAATTCAAGATCTATTCTACTTAGATTTTATTCAATGTACTTTAAATACAATCAGTAACCATTGTAACTTATACAACTATAGGCTGATCGGAGGCTAACTGAAGACTCGACAGAAACCACTGCCACAAAATCAATCAACGAAATCCATGGATTAGAAGCGTTGGATTTGGTGTGGCAGTTGGACAATATCTAAGGTATGGTCGACGCATTATCCACCGTTCGATGGAAATGCCATAAAGATGCAGTGGTGGAATTATTAGAGCATGGTGTCATTTTGATCGTGGAGGATACTGGTTGTCTACAAGCCAAAGTTTATCTTCAACGCGAGCTATTCGTATGTTATGAGTATAATGTTGAAGGGTGACCACGATTTAGTGTAAGCTTGGGCTTCTTGGTGGATTGTTTGAACTCATTTTTTGCACCTGGACATATGGAGCTATTATGTAAGTACGGATCTTGGGGATTCCCTTTCGATTAATGATGCACTAGGGTTGTCCACGTTTCTATAAAATAAAAAATTATATTTTAAAATTTTAAAAATTAATAAAAATAAAATTATATTTTGATTCTTCTAAAAATATAAAAATTTAATTTAATTTAATTTTTCAAGATTATAAAAATATAAATTATTAAAAATTATAATTTAATCTCGATTTTCATTAATTTTTTTTTTAGTTTCCCTCTATCTCAAAGACATGGTGAATATCTGGATAAGCGATACACCAAGGTTGTGAGCCAGATATCCACTGCCCCTAATTCTCTGCCCCCATCCCTGCCCTCCTCTTAATAGATAAATTAAAAATTATAAACCCACGTGTTTTTTATTTTCTTAAATTTTAATTAAGGTAATAGTTTATTTTATAAATTTTATATTAATTGGAGACAAATTAAAAATTAATAAAAAATAGTTAAAAATTACCTCATGCCAGTATGATGGGTAAATTTTTTAGTAGTTAAATACTAAACTAAATGAAATTTATATTTACACAAATAAATACGGGAAGAGAAAAATTAATGATATTTTAAAGCTGGTTGGGACCAGCGTGGAATTAGGGGATGGCAAGCTTGGTCTCCTTAAAATAATTTTTTTATTTAAATTTTTTAAAATTTTTAAAATTTTAAATTAGTAAAAGTGAATTTACATTTTGGCCTCCTTAAATATGATATTTTTTTTATTTAATTCTTTAAAAATTATATTTTTATTATCGTAAAAATTACAATTTAATTTTATCGCCCCTGATTGTGACTGTATTAATTAATGTATCATTTATCTTCTAATATTAATATGTATAAATATCGGTATATTTCAATGTACTATTTCAAGTTTATGGATATTTTAAATTTTTTTTCTATTTATATGCATGCAAATATATCTTAATTATATTATGAATATTTTTATATGAAAATGTAAAATTATTCAAATTGTTAATTATGTTTAATTATTTAATTTATTGATTATATTTTATTTTAATGTAATTTTAAGAATATTAATGGGTGTATGGATGATTTTTTTTTTTTCAAAAATAAAATGGTTGAAAGAGAAAACAAAAATTTTGAATTTATTTTTAATTTTTTAGCCATCAAATGATATGTAAAAATAATCAGACATGGCATCATATAATTGGATGGAACCATTACTTATGTGATGAGAATGGTCCGTCTAATAATTTCTCATTAAATTAGTATTAATAATATTTGACTATTTTAATTTTTGAATTTATAAATTAAAAATTCATAATAAAAAATTAGTTTTGAAATTTTTATCAAGATCATACATGTTTGATGTAATTAGCTTTATCTAGAGTTTAGCTTTCCTTTTATTAAAAAAAATTAGTACATTAAATAATTGATTTAGTTATAAGTTGACTAAATTTACAACAATAAATCAAATTTATAGCATAATAAGTTTGCTCTTACAAACGTGTTCTTCATTACAATGCCTCCAACGTCTTCCATTTTGGTTTAGTTTGTGTTTAGTAATTGCTTAAAAAAAAACATTTGGGGATAGGATCTTTAGCTATTATCTTCATCTTGGAAGATGCATGATCTTTGATGTTGAATTCTGGGCATTTTTTAGGGAGTCAAGTTTCCAATGAAGAGTCCATAATCAGGTTATTATTAATTCTGATAGTTTGAAAGTTGTTAAAAGTATTTTTGAAAGTACCTTCACTGTATCGAATTCAGTTTTGATTAGACGAATTCAAAGTATTTTATCTTAAGAGAACAAGTGGTTATTACAATACATCTCGAGAGAACATAATCAAATTACAAATTACTTAATTAAACAAGTCTTGGCCGGCAAAAAAAACTTGCAGGTGTTTGAAATTCCTCCTATGATGGTTCGTCGAAATGGACAAATCTAAGAGTGTTTTTCTTTTAGAATATTGCTATGTAATTAATTAGATTTTTTTTTATCGCAAAAAAAAAAAAAAACACTTTTTGACTTGTAAAACACTTTTAGCAGGAAAGTTGTGCTAAACAAATAATTTTGAATTAAAAAAGTGGTTTTTCAAAAAGTCTTTTACGGAAACTAAAATTTTTAGCTTTTCTTTAGCCAAAAACACTTTAGGAAACATTATTACTTTTTTATCTCTCTATTTTTCTTTTCTCATTTTTCATTCACTTTAAATAGTAGATGCTAATGTAAAATTTTTTATATTCATATTTGATATATATTTTAATCATATACTTAAATTGTATTTAAATATTTTAATTAAATTTATAAATAATTAATATTAATTTCTTACAAATATTTAAAATTTATATTTCATATATTAAAATATTAACAATAAGTTATAATAAATTATTTTTTATATTCTTACTAAAATATCATCATATTAAGTAATTTGAATATTATTTAAATACATATTTGTTAATTTATAATATCATGTCTAAAATAAATATTTTATTTTTTAAAAATACTTTTTAAAATAATACTAAATATTTAAATCTTAAATCAAACTTTTTAAAAATTCTTATCGAAAATACTTTTCTACAATACTTTTTAAAATCAATATTAAAATAGCCCTTAATATGTTGCATTATCGTTTCATAGGTTGGGCAGGATTAGAGTAGATGTTACACAGTAGTTGGCACAGAACCAAACTTTTAATAATAAAATCAATATTTTTTATTTAACTTTATTATAAAAATATAAAAATATTTTTGATACATTATTTTAGAAGTAAGAAAATAAGTTATTCAAATTGGTTGAAACAAAATTGAATGAGCTGCAGTCTTTTGCGACAGGGCTAGTGTACAGATGCTGCACATGCATAAGAATGGCTAGTGTAATTGAGATGAGATAATGTTTGAATCAAAATTTAAATAGTTTTTTTTTTTAATTTTTGTTAAATTAATTTGCATTAAAGATTTGTTCATCTGTTTGTCGATGGGTACTGATTTATTTTATTGATCGTTGAAACGTCACTTGGAATTTGTTAGCTAAACTTAAAAAAAAAAGCCTCAAAAGTCTAATGACTTAAATAAAAACTTTCAAGTAGTTTAGTAACTTAAATGACAATTTCGAATAATTCAATGATCATTTTGTAATTTTTTAAAGTTAAGTGACTAAAATGTAAGCTCATTAATAGCTCAGTGACATTGATTGTAGTTTACCCTAATAATAATAATAAGGAAAATTATTTAGTATAGGAGTTTTAAATTCTACAAGCAGGATTAATGGATTGATAAGTGTCCTACAAAATTATAGTAAAGTATTAAAAAAATACATATTCAAAAAAAAAAAAAACACATGACTTGAATAAAAAAAAAATACTTACAGTGTACCCAATTCTCACTTATTACGTTCACTTCAACATGATCTCAGCCAGGCTTTCTTTTCAAGTCTAGGTCAGATTTAGGTTTAAGTTTCTTTGATTTGAGTGTTGGGTTACTTGTTAGGTCATTCATGGTTGTTTACCCTTTGAGAGCGAAGTGAAAAACAAAGGAACCACCGGCTATGGCAGATGAGAGAAGGAGCATTGAAGAGGTCGAAAGCAGTCCATTGAAGAAGAAAAACAGAGGCATACGATCCATATTCATGCATGCAGATAACGTGGATAGGTTTTTGACGGCTGCAGGTTTCATCGGAGGAGTTGCCGATGGCAGTGTTGCACCCTTGATCATATATATGAATGGCCGTTTGTTCAGCAGTCTTTATGCTTCAAGCAAAGATGCAGCTGCTGATATGCTCACCCGCAACGTTCCACGTACGTTATTCTTTTATTTTTGACTAGTTACCCTCATACCTTCCTCGGACATTCATGAAAAGTTTCAAAAACTTAGAACAAATACATACTGATATCTGACATAGCTTGCTACTTAGAAACTAAGATTCTTTTGGTTTGATTTCGTGGCTGATAGGTTGCATTGTTACTAGTTTTGACACAGCCGCCCAGGGCCCAACACTAGAGGGGGTTCCAAAAAAATTATTTTTTCAGATAAATTTTTTTACTTTTCTTTTAAACTTATTTATTGGGCCTAAAATTTTTTTTTTTCAGTTACAATTTTTCCTTTCTTTAAACTTGCAATAAGTTACTTGGGCCCAAATTTTTTTATCAATTAAAAATTTTCAATTTCTTTAATTTATAATATATTACTTTTCTTCAAAATGTTTCATCACTATTTCGGATAGAACGATACAGAAAAAATACAGAAAAAGAAAAAAAAAACTTACAAATAGAAAGAAAAAAGTTGCAATCTTGCAGGCAAAACAAAAAGAAAAGGACTTTCATTTCAATTCTTAGTTCTTACAAGGTATTTTCAGTTCTTATAGTATTTTTTTTACTCATAATATTTTAAATTATTGCTTATGTTGTGAGATTTTTTAGTTTCTATTCGAAATTTGTTGTTGATCTTTACTTTTTCTTTTCTTATGATTTATAAGGATTTTTTTTGTGCTGAAATTTTATATTGTGGCAGTAGCAGTAGCAAAGTAAACGTTTACCTTTCTCTGGTTTGTTTTATTTCTTTTTTATTATGGAAGTTTCTGCCCTTTTGGTATTTACCTTCCCTAAGCAACTTTTAACCAAAAGCTTTTTCTTTTATTTTGCTTTAGCTGGATTGATTATGCTGAAAATTTGTACTTAATTTGGGTAACCCATTTGTCTTGTAGTGGGTCTATTATTAATTTATTATAATCCAATTATTTTTCTCAAAAAAAAAATTGTTCTAATTTCAAACAATCTTGAATTTCTAATCCTTTTGTTATAAAATATGAATATGTCTGAATTGTTCTAGTGATATTAATTATTTAATTCAACCTATTAATTAAGTTAATAAAAATCAGATTTTTTTTAGCAAAGCTTTTGCATTCTTTTCTATCTGTCTATTAGCGCCAATTAATTGTACCTATTAGCTAACTTTACGAAATTAAGTTACCAAATTCAATTACGCATCAACTGCCACTCCCTTTTCTCCATTTAACTACATCTAATAATATTTGTTTGCATATGTTATATGTATATTATGCATGTATGTGCATGCATGAAAATGTAGAACTATATATGCTCAATAACACAAATTTTAGTTGAAATTTTTTGATTTCTCCACTTAAATTTTTTATGTATTCAATTTTGATTCCATATTACCAAGCATTAAGCAAAGCATTGGAAATTGAATGCAGGTGGTGGAGCAAAAACGATAGTAGAAGTAGGTGCTAATTTTGGGCTTTATTCCAAGCTGATAACCAACTTGGGATTCTTCTATTAGGTGCTATTGTTTTATTTTATTCTGTTTCTTAAGTATTTGATTATCTTTTATATATAATGTTGCCTAAAAAACATTTATCTGGAAGTGAAAAAGAGAAAACATGTTGAAGAATTAAAAAAATCACAAGAAGGTGCTATTGATAAATTTGTTTTTAAAAAGGTAGTTTTAAATGAAAATAGTTATGTCAATGAGAATGATGAAATTAATGATCCAAATGAGCCTAATGATGTACCAAATGTATCAAATATTGAAAACTTTGGTCTTAATAAAGAACAAACAATTCCTCTTGATATTGGCATTGATGAAGAACAAACAATTCCTTCTTTGAATATTTATGATCCTAGAAATTGGACTAATCTTGATAACAAGACAAGAGATATTTTAGTTGAAAAGGGGCCTATAAGAGAAATGAATCTTGATTTTCCTCTCGATAATAATAATAGACATTTTTCATATGCTTATTTTTCTAGGAAGTTGAGCAACGGTGAGATTAGCGATAGAAAATGGTTGATTTATTCCAAACATGTTGACAAAGTGTTTTGTTTTTATTGTAAGTTGTTCAAATCTATTAGTAACAAAAGTTTGTTAGCAAATGAAGGTTTAAGTGATTGGAGGCATATTAGTGAGAGGCTCAAACAACATGAAAACAGTGCTGAGCATATGACTAACATGAACACTTGGAATGAAATGAGAATAAAGTTGGATAAAAATAAAACGATTGATAAAAACTTACAAGAACAAATTATGAAAGAGAAAGAGCGATGGAGGCAAGTTTTACTTAGAATATTTTCAGCTGTGAAATGTCTTGCTACACATAATTTGGCTTTTCGAGGATCCAATGAAAAACTCTATCAAGATAGCAATGGTAATTTTTTAGGATTGATTGAAATGATTGCGGAATTCGATGTGATAATGCAAGATCATGTTAGACGTATTCAAAATAGTGAAATTCATTATCATTATCTTGGGCATAATATTCAAAATGAATTGATTTCTCTTTTGGCTAATAGTGTTAAAAGTTCTATAATTAAGATCATCAAAGAGACGAAATATTTTTCTATAATTCTTGATTGTACCCCTGATATTGGTCATCAAAAACAAATAACCTTAATAGTACGATGTGTGAATATGTCAACTAATAAAATAAAAGTTGAGGAGTACTTTTTAGAATTTTTGAAGGTGGATGATACATCTAGATTAGGACTTTTTAATAAATTACAAGATGTTTTGAAGTCTCTTAATCTTAATGTTGATGATGTAAGGGGCCAGGGTTATGATAATGGTTCTAATATGAAAGGGAAGCACCAAGGTGTTCAAAAGCGATTTCTTGAAATAAATCTGAGAGCATTATATATGCCATGTGCTTGTCATAGTCTGAATCTTACTCTTAGTGATATGGCACATTCTTGCATTAGAGTTACTTCATTTTTTGGAATTGTTCAACGTATATATTCATTATTTTCAAGATCTACAAAAAGATGGAAAATTTTGCTTGATAATGTCCCTGATTTAACATTGAAATTTCTATCTAGTACTCGTTGGGATAGTCGAATTAAAAGTGTTAAAGCAATTAAATTTCAAACTCCCCAAATAAGATTGATTCTGTTGAAATTATATGAATCTTGTGATGATGCAAAGTCAAAGAGTGAAGCAGAGGGTTCTTAAGAGTTTTGAGTTTTTGCTTGGTATGGTAATTTGGTATGAGATTTTGTTTGCTATAAATATGGTGAGCAAGAAATTGCAATCTAAATCTATATGCATTGACACCACTATAAAGCAATTAGAAGGTGTATTGTTATATTTCGAAAAGTATAGAGGTGAAGGCTTTACTTCTAGTATGAATATTGCTAAAAGTATTGCACTTGATATGAATATAGAGTCTACACTTCCAACAAAGCGTCGTGTTATTAGAACAAAATAATTTGATGACAATAACCAAGAGGACGAAAAAATTCAATCGGCAGTTGAATTATTTAGAGTTGATTATTTTTTAGTTATTGTAGACATGACAATTACTTCTTTGAAGAGCAGATTTGAGCAATTAAAAACATTTGAAAATATTTTTGGGTTTTTGTTTGATTCAAAAAAGTTAAAGTCATTGGATGAAAAGAAATTGAGAGAATGTTGTGCTACTTTTCACTTTACCTTTTCTCATGGTGATTCATCAGACATCGATTTAAATGATTTTTTTCTCTGAATTGAAAGTGTTGCAATTTACTTTACCGAATGAATTAATGTCAACCGTTGAAATTCTTGAGTTTGTCAAATCTGCAGATTGTTATCCGAATGTTTTGATTGCTTATAGAATTTTTTTGACGATCCCAGTGATTGTGACATCAGCTGAAAGAAGTTTTTTCAAGTTAAAGTTAATCAAAATTTACTTGAAATCGTCAATGTCACAAGAATGATTGAATGGTCTAGCAATTTTATCAATTGAAAAAGATTTTTTAGAAAATATTGATGTTGATGTGACAATTAATGATTTTACATCTCAGAATGCTCGTAGAACCCATTTTTTATAATTTTTTTGTGTTTTTGTAGTTGATGAGATAGAAGTAGATTGAATGAAAAATATTTTTTATTTTGATTAGAAAAATATATTATTCTCTTATTGTAATTAAAAGTATTATATTAATTAAATTACTAGTATATGATTTTATTTTATTGTATTGAATTTTATAATTTTTTAAAAGGATCTGATTTATTATTTCACTTAAGACCTTAAAAATGTCAAAAACGAGTCTGTTTTGACAGCTTGCGGGGGATGGGTTGGGTGTTTCATAGGTAAGTGAGTTCGAAATGAATACGGTATTGAAAGTATTAAAAGCTAGCCATATGTTGAGCCATTCTTTTCCTCTCTAACTTTCAGAAGGATTTTGCTGGACAAGAACAAGAGAAAGACAAGCCACAAGAATGAGAAGTAGATATTTGAAAGCTATTCTAAGGCAGGATGTAGGCTACTTTGATTTGAACGTTACTAGCACAGCTGAAGTAGTCACAAGCGTTTCCAACGATAGTCTCATAATTCAAGAAGCTATCAGTGAAAAGGTTGTCATAATTTTTATCAATGCTTTTCAGATACTCTGATTACTTTATTTCATGTTTCATTGACTTGTTTATTTTATGTGTCAGATCCCACACTTGATTGCAAGAGGTACATAATAGCTTTTCTGGTACTGTGGAAATTAGCTCTTGTGATTTTTCCATTTGTACTGTTGATGGTGATTCCTAGTTTAATATATGGGAGGATTTTACTGAGTCTTGCAAGGAAGACACAAATGGAGTATAAGTTGGCAAGCACAATAGCAGAACAGGCAATATCTTCAATCAGAACTGTTTATGCCTTTGTTGGTGAAAATAAAACCTCCATTAAGTTCTCTGAAGCTCTACAAGGATCTGTGAAATTGGGGTTGAAGCAAGGGTGGTCAAAAGGTTTGGCCATTGGAAGCAGTGGTATTACTCATCTTATTTGGGCTTTCATTACTTACTATGGTAGCAGATTGGTCATGTATCATGGAGCCAAAGGAGGAACTATTTACTTGGTTGGCACCTGTATTATTTTTGGTGGACAGTAAGAGTTTTAACCTTGAATGCTACTAATTTCATCTCATTCTGCATAGTTTTTGATTGAGATTTTTAATCATATTTTCTCTTTTTCTTCTTATTGAACAGCTACCTTGTTGCTAGTTTATCTACCTTGAAGCCTTTATTTGAAGCATGTTCAGCTGCAGAGCGTATAAATGAAGTGATGAAAAGAATCCCAAAGATTGATATACGCAATATGGAAGGGTTAATTTTGGATAATGTTATAGGAGAAATTGAATTCAAACAAGTTGAGTTTGCATATCCCTCAAGGCTTGAGAACATAATTTTCAAGGATTTTAGTATCAAAATTCCAGCAGGCAAGGCTGTAGCCTTGGTAGGAAGTAGTGGATCAGGAAAATCCACAGTGATTTCATTGTTGCAAAGGTTTTATGATCCAATTGGAGGAGACATAGCTCTTGATGGGGTTCCTATTAATAAATTGCAGCTCTAGTGGTTTAGGTCACAAATGGGGTTGGTCAGTCAAGAGCCTACACTATTTGCAACCACCATTAAAGAGAACATACTTTTTGGCAAGGAAAATGCTGAAATGGAAGAGATTATTGAAGCTGCTAAAGCTTCCAATGCCCATAATTTCATATCACAGTTGCCTCAAGGATATGACTCACAGATTAGACTGCTAATCTCTTGCATTTCATATGCTTATTTTGATCAAGATTAAGAATCTAACAGTCTGAAGATAATTTTTTATGTGTGAACAGGTTGGGGAGAGAGGGATTCAATTGTCTGGTGGACAAAAACAGAGAATTGCCATAGCAAGAGCTATGATAAAAGCACCCAAAATCCTTCTCCTTGATGAGGCAACAAGTGCATTAGACTCCGAGTCCGAATACATTGTGCAAGAAGCTCTTGATAAGGCCTCGGTTGGACGTACAAAAATAATCATTGCCCACCGCCTTTCTACCATTAGACATGCAGATTTAATTGCAGTTGTCCAAGATGGCCAAGTCATGGAAACTGGTTCACATGATGAGTTAATGGTAAATGAAAAGGGCCTTTATCCCATGCTAGTGCAACTTCAACTTACAGAACAAGAACAAGTTAAGGAGAAAGGTGATAAAGATTTGTCTACGGATGTGATTGACATAAATAATACCAGCAGTCGTCGACTTTCTTTAGCAAGCCGCACAAGTTCAGCCAATTCAGTAGCACCAAATCATTCTTCACTAGGTGAAGAAATGAATGTTGAGGATAAAAAATTGCCTGCGCCATCTTTTAAGAGATTGTTGGCCATGAATTTACCAGAGTGGAAAGAAGCAACCATGGGATGCTTAGGTGCAGTCTTATATGGTGCAGTGCAACCACTTTTAGCTTTCACAACGGGATTAATGACATCAATGTTTTTTCTCACAGATCATGGCGAAATTAAAGAGAAAACAAAAGTTTATGCCTTGAGTTTTCTTGGGATTGGTTTGTTTTCACTGATAATTAATGTTATTCAGCATTATAGTTTTGCTTACATGGGGGAACACTTGACAAAGAGGATTAGAGAGGAGATGCTTTCAAAGATATTGACTTTTGAAGTTGGGTGGTTTGACCAAGATGAGAATTATAGTGGCACTGTTTACTCTCGACTAACGAAAGATGCCAGTGTGGTAATGTTCTTTGTTGTAGATTAGTAAGAGTGAACTTGTCAGCATTCTTGGTCATAGACTTTGCCTTACTGTATTGTCTGAGATGTTTGCTGGTGAGATCTTTGGTGGGTGATCGGATGTCTCTTCTCGTGCGAACCATCTCCGGTGTGACTATAGCTTGCGTCATGGGGCTATTCATTGCATGGCGACTTGCCCTTGTGATGATAGCGGTCCAGCCACTCATTATCTTTAGCATGTACACCAGAAAGGTTTTACTCAAAAGCAGGTCTAAGAAAGCCATCAAAGCACAACAACATTGTAGCAAGCTTGCTGCTGATGTGGTATCGAACCATTGAACCATCACCGCCTTCTCATCTCAAGACCGAATTCTGAAAATGCTGGAAAAGGCTAATGATGGTCCAAGAAAAGAGATTGTTAGGCAATCTTGGTTTACAGGTCTTGGATATGGATCAGCTCAATTTCTTACAGCATGCATTGTGGCTTTCGATTTTTGGTATGGTGGCAAACTCATCTCTCAGGGATATAACAGTTCGAAAGCTCTTATCCAAACATTCCTAATTTTGGTTAGCACTGGAATTGTCATAGCTGAAGCTGCAAGCATGGCATCGGATTTGGTCAAGAGTTCCGAGGTTGTTGCATCTTTGTTTGCTATCTTAGACCATTGTACAAGAATCGAACCCGATGACTCTAATGGTTACATTGCTGAAGAAATTACAGGCCATGTAGAAATCCATGATGTCGATTTTGCATATCCCGCTAGGCCCAATGTGATCGTCCTAAAGAACTTCTCATTCACTGTTGAAGCTGGGAGATCAACAGCATTGGTAGGACAAAGCGGTTCCGGAAAATCAACAATCATTAGCTTAATCGAGAGGTTTTATGATCCCCTCAAAGGAGTAGTGAAGATCGATGGTCGAGATATAAAGTCGTACAACCTAAGGACATTGAGGAAACACATAGCACTTGTTAGCCAAGAGCCAACACTATTTGTTGGCATGATAAGAGAAAACATCTTATACGGAGCATCCCACGAAACTGATGAATCTGAAGTCATTGAAGCTGCAAAAGCAGCCAATGCCCATGATTTCATTGCAGGCCTTGCAAACCGTTACGAAACAAGGTGCGGAGATAGAGGAGTGCAATTATCCGGTGGCCAAAAGCAACGGATCGCAATCGCCCGAGCAGTACTAAGAAAGCCTACAATCTTACTACTAGATGAAGCAACCAGCGCACTTGACAGTAAATCTGAGAAAGTGGTACAAGAGGCATTAGAGAGGTTAATGGTGGGGAGAACCAGTGTTGTTGTGGCACATAGGCTAAGAACCATTCAAAACTGTAATCTTATTGCAGTGTTAGAGCAAGGGAAAGTGGTGGAGAAAGGTAACCATTCATCTCTGTGAGCCAAGGGGTCAACGGGAGCTTACTTTTCTTTGGTTAATCTTCAAAGAAAAACGCATAATTCTACTCAGCCATTTAAGGCCCTGTTCACCGATGCTTCCCAAAAGCATTTTCACTGTGAAAGTGTTTTTTTTTTTTGGCTAAAAGTAGTGCTAAACAAATAATTTTTGAAAGAAATTTTTTACTTTTCAGAAGTATTTTTTTTCAGATGGAGAGGTTAAAATTTTTAGTTTTTTCATCTCAAAAGTATTTTTGACAGTTCAATTACGTTTTCACCTCTTCAAAACATGATATATATATTTTTTGATTAATTGCTTAAAAAATATTTAAAATTTATATTTTATATTTTAAAATATTAATAAAAGTATAATAAATTATTATCTATATTTTTATTAAAATATCATAACATTAACTAATTTAATTATTATTTAAATATTTATTTATTATTTTATAACACATGTTTAAAATTGATATTTTAATTCTCAAAAGCATTTTTTTTACTATTATATTAAACACTTAACTCTTAAACCAAACTTTCAAAAGTATTTTTCAAAACTTATCATTTAATTGATGTTGCAAAATGACCAATCATGAAACTACTCGTACAAATGACAAACAATCTAAATGTGAATCACTTGGAAAACTATCATTTGACGATCTATCTCGCGAACTTACATTATGTGGATCATCATGTGAACATGCGAACTATCATGTGGATAACCATGATGCGGATAGTCCATATGCAATAAGCTTAGCGTACTATCCAAGTGAGAACAAATTTGCAGACACATGAGTTGCGATCTATATGGAGAGTTGAAGAAATGCAAAGTATATCCGCGAAATGTGCCTACGGAGTATCATTTTCTTTTGTTTTGATTTTGACTCTCCATTACGTACCAAATTTTCCCTTTGTTAAGATTTCCCCTCTTCATTCTTTCTCTGTCACACAACCAAACCAAAATAAGAAAATGGAAAATAATAAACACCAAATTTTCTTTAATAAAATTCTTGAAATGGGTTTATTTCTATTTCTTCAAAGATGATTCTTATCCTATGCGAAAAGAATTCACTTTCTTTTTGGTTCTTGGCTTTACAGGGATGAAGGCTAAATCGTAAGTTGCTTTAATGGTGTTTATATGTGACGTTGTTTTGTTTAGCACTATGAAATGAGTGTTGCGAAGTGATCATTTATGTAGTGGCGGACTCTTCCTACGGAGTTGTGAGCTCTCTTGAAGTTGCGAGCTTAAACAAATCTGCGAGCTCATTAAAATGTGAGATTTTATGAGTTGTTGGCGAACCACCAAATGTATTTCAAGAAGGGTTCGCAAGTGCTAACGATGATCTTTTGTATTCAGTTTGTTTGTTGAGATTACTTGCTAAAGCAAACAGAGTTAGTATTGATTTGACTTTTTAGGTATTGACTTTCATCAAATCAATTAATGTATAAGTTATATTTTTATATTTTCAAAGTGGTTTAGTGAGGTTTAGTGGCATCACGTTAGGATAATAGGTATCACGTCGTTAGGATGAAGGCTCGCTTCTCGTCATGACGTTGATTGTTTGTCAGGATAAAAAATATTTTTTCATTGCGACTTCACACACTATTTAATTTAAAAATGCGATGCATTACTCCGCAAAGTAAATCAACAAAATCCATGGATTAGAAGCGTTGGATTTGGTGTGATAGTTGGACAGCAATTAAGATATGGTCGACACAATGTCCACCGTTTGATGGAAATGCCATCAAGTCGCAGTGGTGGAATTAGTTAATGATGTTTTAAAAGCTGCTCGGGATTGTATTAGTTAATGTATCATTTATTTTCTAATATTAATCAATGTACTATTTCAAATTTTTGTATATTTTAAAAATATATCTCAATTATAGTATGAATATTTTTATATGAAAATATAAAATTCAAATTGTAAATTATGTTAAATTACTTAATTTTTAATATAATTATAAAAATAAAAATATTTAAGATACAAATTATCAAAAATTGATTTAAAATATCAAAATCCCAAATCAACAAGTAAAAAAGGTATGCACTTATGTTTTTTTCTTTGCATCGCTCTATTTTTTTCTTTCGTTCTTAATTAGTCGGTGGCGACGTCAGCTTTAATGCTGGTTGTCGACCGTCGGTATTTTTTCCCTTTAATTTTTTTATATTCAGTTCTTCTAGTTTTTATCTACCTTTACAACATGTTTTTCCTCTACTTTATGGAACACTTTTCCTTTGCCTTATGACACGTTTTCTTCTACTTTTGTGGTAGATTTATGTTCGTGGATAGTTTTCTCACAACGTTCGATTTTAATTTGCGGTTATCGATGGTCTTTCAATAGTTTGATCTCCTTTTGTGGTTCGTTTGCTGATGCAGTCAAATATGTTTTGCGAAGCAACCTGCAAGATTGTTGGTTTCGTTCACCATTCCTACTTTAATCCTTAAGCGTGTAGATGCAAAGAGACAAGAAGTTTTGTTTCATGCTTTCTTTTTCCAGTGTTTTATTTCATCCCTGTCGTTATAGCCCACTAAATGTGTTTTACTGGTTTGATGTTTCGTTTTCTAGTTTTTTAAATTTCTCTTTGTTTTGTTATTTTTCTACTACATTTGAATTTCGTTTGAAATGTTTTTTTATTTTAATTTCTAATAAATTCAATCGACATATTATTTAAAAAAATATGCACTTATGTAAACCAATATCCATCAAAATGAGTTGAAACACTAAAAATTCGAGTTGAAAAAAACTTTATAATTGAAAAAAAATTATTTATTTATATATGAACTTTATAGTATGAGTATTATTTTATTAAAAAAGAATTGGATTTTGAGTATATCCCATTCATTTTTATATGAATGTAAATTTTTTTAATTTTATTTTTTGAATTTAAATTTTTTGTTTAAACATGAAAATAAAAAGTTATTTGTTTAGGTTAATGTTATTGTTATAGTTTTTTTTATTATCATTTGTTTAATGTTATAGATTTAATTTGATATTCAACTTGTCAAAATTTATCTATTAAGCTAGTATTAATATTATTTGAGTATTTTTAATTTTTAATTTTTGAATTTATAAATTAAAAATTCATAATAATAAATTAGTTTTGAAAATTTTACCAATATCATACATGTTTCATGTAATTATCTTTAAGCTTTTTTATAAAAATAACCTCAAATTTTTTTATTAATTATAAAAATAATAAGTTTTTTTGATTATGTAAGTAAATGACTTGAAATGAATAGTGAAAATAGGTGGTGCCAAAGAGATTGGCGTCGCCCACTTGCCACGTCCGTCAATCATTGGCTGCTAGACTTAAAAAAAAAAAATCAATTCTTAGGTGGTGTCAATCTATTTGGCATCACCTGTATAAAAGTATCCTAAAAATACATGTATTTATTTGTATTTCGTGAAAAATTAAAAAAAAAAATTGGTAGTGCCAAAGAGATTTGCGTCACCACAACCGGATTTTGGTGGTGCTAATCTATTTGGCACCACCCATTTCCACTACTTATTTCAGGTAAATTACGTACCTAATAAAAAAGTGGATTATTTTTATAATTAATGAAAATTTTGGGGTTTGTTTTATAAAAAAAAAACTTTAGCTGGCTTTATCTAGAGTTTAGCTTTCCTTTTATTAAAAAAAATTGTACATTAAATAATTAATTTAATTATAAGTTGACTCATTTTACAACAATAGATAAAATTTATAGCATAATAAGTTTGCTCGTTGAAACGTGTTCTTCGTGTTTATTAGAATACCCAACGTGCTGCACTTTGGTTTAGTATATTGCATTATCGTTTCATAGGTTGGGCAGGATTAGAGTAGATGTTACACAGTAGTTTGGCAGGAATTTATCACCAACTCTACGAGTATTAATAGTATTTATTTTAATTTTAAGTTGTTTAATTATGTAAATAAGTCAGAAAAAAAAATATCGTTAAGTTATTCGGGTTAATGTATCATTCGGTATCCAAACTTTGCAATCGGGTCAAGTATAGGGTGTTACATATGGCTGGCTCGTTGCGACGACGTGACATCCCTCGTCGAAACGTCAACTACTGTAACAAGCTTCCTCGTTCACGAGATTTCTACTTTTCGATTCTTTGATTCCCCCACTTCACGAACTTAACAACCGTTGTAGAAACAAATAAAAACTCCTAATTGAAGCCTTAAAATAAAGTAAAGAATTAAAAACGAGCAAATAAGTAAACATTAAAATCAACACAAATTTAAACGAGAAGCCCTCTTTCAAAGTTGGGACGATCCGTATCGTCACCGTAGAAGAACTTGCAGCTGGTCCTCGACACTTTGATCCTTCGTTTGTCCTTCCATAGAGATATATAAATCAGCAGCCTCGATTGATTCCATTGATGTTGCCTTATCTTCGATCGACGCAACATCCACATTACGAGCCAACCTCGAAATATGTTTCAGGATATTATTACCTCGAGCTTTTTCACATAAATGTCGCGGGAGGATCTATTATCCCGAGCTTTGCCTCCATCATCGAATGAGAACGAGACGAACTCGTCAATTTCTTCGGTGGGCATCTCCCCAACTATGGCCAGAAAGTGTATCAGCTTGCCTACACTTTCACTCAGAATCGGTTGAAGCTCTAAGTTAGTTGTTAATTCTACCTCTACTTCTAGTGCTACAGCTACCTCTATGTCAATTGGATCGGAGACACCTTCGTTCATATTCAATTCATTCTCATAGTCCCCAATTCCAAACTCTTGCTGAACTTTACCTTTTGATTCATCATGGTCGACGATTATACAGAGGTTCTCATGATCATAGTTAGGAACATCATGTACGACCTCTTCCATTGGAGTAGTTGCTTCACATATTTGTTGGAGCAGTTCTATCATTAGCGACATTTGATCTGACATGACCTCTAACCAATCGGATACGAATTGCATAATTGCTTCGCAGGAAGATATTTCACGCAAATTACAAGAAAGCTCGTTTGGATATTCGATCATATCAATTTCTTGGTCCTAACTCCACTGGTTCGTCGAAGCTCCGTTCGACCAATTTGATCTCTCGTCAATGTATCAATTATCACACCCCTTACATTCATTGTCAGACTCATCATACCACCTATATTCATTATCTTCAAATCCATCCATGATTAGATTAAATAGTTCACAAGGCAACTAAACAAAATAAAAAAAATATATTTTTCACACTATCTAGCTCGTTTTTCTTTCGACTAGTAATATTTTACAAAATAACCAATTCGATAACAATTTTCACCATCGCAATTCTCAGGAATGGCACTGTAACAACTCAAATTTCAGTGGTATAAAAAACAGTGAGTTCGGGACCACAAATCTGACAAGTAAGTTCATATTAGTATTTAAATCATATGAGTCAATAATAATTTTATATTGAATTTTGATTTGATGCATTTTAACTAATTGAATTAAAAGTTAGTATAACTTGTTCGGTTAAAAAATTGAGTGGTTTATGAAAACGAGGTATTAGGACCTTGTTTCCATAATTTAAGGTCGAAAATATTTTTATTAAATATTTAGAGAGTCGTATTATATGTGAATTGAAGTTTGGTCCATTAATTTTGATGATTGATTGCTTAATTTAGGTAAAAGGATTAAATTGTAAAAAAGGTAAAAGTTAGTTGCTATAGATTTGAAATACTAAAGGACCAAAATGGTGATAAGACCATGGTAAAAAAGTCCAAGATTAAATCCACTATCTTTTGAGTTATTTTTTCATTCAGTCCTATTTAGTTTAAGGTTAAATTGAAATAAAACTTAATTACTTAATAATTAATAATAATTGAAGGATCAATTATGCAGTTAAACCTTCCTTAGATGGTAATTATACTATATACATATATATTGGACATTTATGGACATGAATTAATCATTTTATAAGACATATTAAAAGGTTAATTTTGTAAACAAGTAAAAAGTAAATTAAATAAAAGATGAAAAGCTAAAATAATGTGGTCATCTTATTCATTAAGTAATTTGAGAACCGATGGAAGGGAGAAGAAATCTTTGACTAAGCTTTAGTCCCTTGATTTGGTGAGTAAATCTCGTCTGTTTTTAATAATTTTTATGTTTTTGAACTCGTTTTAGCTTAATTTAGCTAACCCGAGGAATAATTTGTAAAACTATTAAACATTGTGGGTTATGCCATTGATGATTTTAGTGTTTTTTTTTTTGAAGTTTTATAATAAATTATTAAGCTTGATTGTTAAACAAGACTGTTTTGTAAAGTAATTTTTGGTAATTTTAATGTTAAAAGACTAAAATTACGAGGACTTGATGTGAAATAATTGCAAAAATGGGCTGTAAAAAGGCACATGAATATTCCGCTAAGCTAAAATTTGAATAAAAATCGTTAAATTGCATGTTTTGTGCTTAGGACTCAATTGCATAAAAGTAAAATGTTGGAGGCAATTTTGTAAAAATTTCAAATAATAATTAATTGCATAAAATAATTAATTATGTTGCTAGAAATGGATAATTGAATGAAATTATTATTTAGATCAAAAGTGAGTTGATAATCGAGGAAAAGAGAAATTTTCTGAATAGTCCTTGAACTTCCATTAATGTTGTAGTTAGTCTGGTAAGTTCGTACTATTATTTTTATGTTATAAGGATTTTTATATATTACATGTTTATTATAATTAGATCTAATATTGTACTTAACTATTGAATGATTTGAGAATAAATAATAAATAAATATAGGAGTACGTGATGCACCTGAATATCAGGCCTTGAGCTTAGCAGGCTTTGAGTCGATGTATTGAATCAAGCCTTGAGCCTAGCAGGCTTCATACTAGTGTATTGAATCAAGCCTTGAGCCTAGCAGGTTTATTGTCGGTATATTAATTCAAACTTTGTGCCTGGCAGGCTTCGAGTTGGTGTATCGAAACAATACTTGAGCCTAGAGGCTTTGTGTTGGTGTATTGAATCAGATAAATTATACTGAAAATGTTATGACATGTATCCGATGATATATTATTCTATTTGGTTCAATGAGCAACTAAGGGTTAAAATGAAAAGGTTCGTATATAAATGAACTATGTTATTGAGAGTACAAAATGAAAATGTAATGTAAGTATTGAGATTGAAAAGGTAACATTTGAATTATGTGAATTAATGCTTATATGGTGAAATTCTTTCCATGATATGAATGAGTAAATAAAGCTTAAATGAGTATATGAAAATATGAAGTGAATTGTGATTTTAGATAATGAAATGGATTATAATGATATGTGTAATTAAAAAGGAAATGATGGTTTATTATACATGTATAAGTGTTTTCAAAAAGTTGAAATGAAAGTAAAATGAAATATGATTTGAATTATTGTATTGTGTAAAACTCACCTGTTGTGAGCTGTGATTAACAAGAACCTTGTCAATAACATTGTGGCAGGAACTATGTTTATTAATCTATTTATTTGAATTATTATAATTAATTCGTTGAGCTTTATCAATAAATCGAAGAACTTACTAAGTTTTATGTAAGCTTACTTGTATCCTTGTTTTCTTTATAGATACATTTGTGGAAGTCGAGAGATCGAATCAACTCGAAGAATCACACTATCCAGAGGACTCGTTTGGAAGATCTTGTAAACATTTTGGCTTATATGACATGCAATAAGGCAAATGAAAATGTTGTAATGTCATAACTATGTGTGGTATTTGTTGTGCTTGTATGTGGTGATTGGAGGACTTCATAGGATTGCTAGTTTAATACCTAGGATGTAACACCCGGATCCTGTTTTATCACCGGAGTAGGGATACAAAGAGTTATTATACAAGTCGGAACATTCTCATAATATAAAACATGAAATGATCTATACTCATGAAGTATATCTATATTATCTTTAAATCGGGCCTTCGAGGCCCTAAACTTAACATTCAAACAATTTAGGACCAATTTGAAACAAGTCAAGAAATTTAAACAAAATATGAGAAACTTGGAAAATAGGGGCACACGATCGTGTGCTTGCCCGTGAGTTGCTTCGAAAATGGGTCACACGGCCATGGGCTAGGCCGTGTGCCATGCCGTGTGACCACTACACCATTTTTAGAAAATTACACACGGTCGTACGCCAGGTCGTCTGCCAAGCCACGTGTTGTTGTGAAAATAAACCACACGGCCATGGGGTAGGTCGTGTACCAGGCCATGGGTCTATTTGAATTTGAATTACACGCCCGTGCAACTCCTGTAGTCTACACGTCCAAGACACACACCCGTGGGTAGCCTATGTGTGTGTGTAAAAGTTCAAATTTAAGACTCAAACACCTATTCATTTCACAACAGTCCCAAGACCTAAAACTCACTCAAAAGCCTTTAAATCATACACTAGATATTCTTTTAAACAACACATGTAGTCACATTTCAACAATCAAGCAGACTACGCATATTATTCCATCATATAACTGTTCCAAAATAGCCACTAATAAATTTAAAGATCATCGAAGAAATTTTCGAAACATATAATATCAAAAGTAAAAGATATACAAGCATGGACATAGCCTAATTTGAATGCTTCTATAACATGACCACCTAAATACATGCCATATTTAACCAAAAAGTCGGGGTGACATTGTCTACCAAAAGAAGTATAGGTTGATGTGATTTGCTCCGGTGATCCAACCCGTAGAATATCAAAAGCTCAAAATCTACAAAAGAAAATATAATTTGATAAGTATTAATAAAATACAGTAAATCCTCATGGAGACTAACATAACACAACATAACCATTAGAAGTACCATTACTTATTCAATTAAAATTGTATTCACATTCATCCACTAAACATGCAATTTCATTCGCCACCATGATTATTAGTTTACGCTCGTCAGCATGATTATACTTTCACACTCGTCAGCATGATTATGTGTTTATGCTCGTCAGCATGATTATACGTTTATGCTCGTCAGCATGATTATACATTTACGCTCGTCAGCATGATTATGCATTTATGCTCGCCATCATGATTATGCGTCTATGCTCGCCAGCATGATTATGTGTTTATGCTCACCAGCATGGATATACGTTTACGCTCGTCAGCATGGATATACGTTTACGCTACTAGAGCTCACTTTCTATCTCGAATATTCAACACTTTCGATATTTTACTCTATAACAATATTTGTTCATTTCCAAATACCTTACTCTTTCACTGGATTAAATAAATTCAAGCTATAGAAAAATAAATCAAATATACAGTTAAGAGCTTACCTGTTAAGTATTTGCCAACAGAGACTATTCGATGATCTTTCCTTTCTCACATACGTCCTCCACTTGTTGCGATCCTTGATCTAAACAACAATGTAGAACTTCATTAAAATTCCATTACCACTTAAACAAATCAAATTACTTTCGATAACCTTCTCTTAAGATAATTTTACAAAATCATTTTCCTTAATGTGTCAACTTTTATGAGACAAATAACTAGCCTAAATTCAAGTTTCACTTTTAAGCTTGAAAACTAATTTAACTCATGTTAGTTTCAACTCATATGCACAAAGAATACTTATAATTATATCATCTAATTATAGTCCCTCTTGAAGGATTACCTTTGGGCATTTAGATCCTAAATTCCAAAATCCCTAATTTTCTCATTAAAATATTTTTACTCATCATTTAACTCTAGCAATCAATTCAAGGAACCTAAACCATTAAAGCACAAATGCTAAAACCCTAAGTTTACAAGGATTTACATATCAATTTTCCCAAATGAGCTAGGTTAAGCTTAAAATAACTCAAATATGCGAAAATCATGGAAAGAAAATCTTAAAATCTTACTCAATTGAAAGGCTTGAAAGCTTTAATTTCTTTCCAAAGTGAGGGTTCTCACGTTAAAGCAAGAAAAGAAAAAGAAGAATGATCTAAAGTCTTTTTTTTTTCTACTTTTAACACTAAATTTTTTTTATTTTAATTTAATATTCCTTTCCTATTAAAATATCCACTAATTCACCCTAAGTGTGATGTCATCACCCACTAACTCTATAATCTCACCTTTCACTAATATAAATACAACATATTTATATTTTATTTTAAATTTTACCTTAACTGTATAACTCTTATAATTTAGCCCCTAACTTTAATCATTTACTCTATCATCTAGATTTCATAATTAATCCAATATGACTTTACCTAAATCCAATTAAAATTTTAATTTATACTATTTGTCAACTTACTTGCTAGAAATACAAGGTCTCAACCCCCACGGTCTCTCTCTCTCTTAACGTCGCTAAATTCAGGATGTTACATAGGATGAGTATAAGTGAATGGAGCATGGTATGGTGATGTTTGGCTTGTAATTGAGTGTGATATTTGAGGCCAAATGTAGGTCATTTCGTTTGCGTTCGTGGTATGAATGCATGTTAGAAGATGAAGAGGTAAATGCTATGTGATGTGATTTTAGATGTTGATTCAGGTAGGTTTAGGTGATCATAAATGGCATGTTTTGGATGCTCTAGATGTGTTTTAAGGTATTGTAAAGTTTTAGTAAGGATTGGTTTAGGTACTTAAGCAATTGGGTGAAGGTTAAGCATAATTTTGGTCATTTCTAAGCACGCACGGCCTGGGACACGGGTTGTCACACGATCGTGTGACGCACATGGGCAACCCAAACGAACGTTTGCCCTGAGCATGTTAGGTGTAGGGTTCACATGGGCTAGCACACAGGCTAAGACACGAGCTTGTGGCCCAAGTTAGTGAATTACATGGGTAGACACGGTTGGACACATAGGCATGTGGGAGAGCCACATGCCCGTGTGACCTTTGTAGGTGACATTTTTCAGTTTTGCTTAAATGTTTTGATTTGTTTTGATTTAGTCCTTGATTGTTCGTAAGCTATTTTTAAGGCCTTAAAGGCCCGATTTAAAATCCGTACATGTATGTTTTATTTCATTTTGAATTATATTCGTATTAATGAAATTTATTTGATATGTGGATGCCAAATGATGTGAAAGTTCCGATAGGTACGATAACCCTCCGTACCCTATTTTGGTGACAAAAATGGGATATGGGTGTTACAGGCACTAACAACTTGATCGCCTCCAAATGTACGAACATCTAGACTGGAAATACTGCAACAAAAAGATATAAAATAAAACAACAGTGTTCGCAAGCATACGGGTCAAATTGTACTTTATTTAGTTTACAATGAAACACTTGGTAATTATTTTGAGGATTGAACCCAAGGGATTGCAGATTGGATAAAATCACTATCAAATTAATTACAAAAAGTCGAGTTACGAATTAGCTGTGTAAACCCAAAATAATAATAATATTATTAATTAATTAATTTAACCTAAAGTAAAACTAACTCTAAGTTAGGTATCGATTTTTTCTATTCCTCATTTTGACTACGCGAACCCCTTAACCTAAAATCAATTGTAACCATAATTATTAATTAAGTCAGCAATTACCTTTAGTTAAGTATTTAACACACCAAGTTAGGAATACCCTCTCTGTCTTACCTAGGAATACAAATACCCTTTAGGTCTCACCGCTTGGCACAAGTTCTACTCAATAGGATACCCTCTAGGTCTCACCTGTCTAGGTTTTCTACTAGGAGCATCACTTCCTAGTATACAAAGTCTCTTGAAAAAACATTTAATTAAAAGATGTGGGATAAATACTAAACACAAAATATATTCAAATATTCATACAAACATTCAATTAAAAGATTTAATGAATGAAATATAAATAGAAGAATAAGGATAAGAGAATGCTCATGAATTAATCGATGAAATAGCGCAATTCCAAAACATCCTCCGCTCGCGATTGTCTAACTTCGGAATAGAATCTTCCGATTAAGTGAACATAATGAAAACTAAACTAAAAACTAAAGAAAACCGTGTAAAGAAATTTATTTGTCTAGGTCAACTCTCCTTTCTAATGTGGTTATAATGTGACTTATATAGGCTACATTCAAGGTATTAGGTGCCTAAAATATCATTGAAGCAATTAGGGTTTGATGAGAGAAAGAAACCCTAATTGGCTGAAAAAACGCAACTGCACTCATCTAGGTTTTCGTCACGTCATCACGACGTTAAAGAACCCCTCGTCGCAACGTCGTCTCTATTTCGTTCTTGGTAGCTTCGGTGCTCGATGTTGCGACATTGCATGCTGGTGTCGCGACATGAAAATCTTCCCTTTTGTTCCTTGGCCTGAAACAATGTCCTGCACATTCAGGTAGCCCGTTAGTCTTACCTAAGGCCCAAATTGGCTTAATGGGTGATCGAATCACCTAAAAATGTGTAAAAGCACTTATTTTACCAAAATTAAACTAAAATGTAAAACTAATCAAAATAGCACTAATTTATGCTAAAAACGTCAAAAAGAATCTTATTTGTCACCACAAATTGTGGCAGATCAATTTGAAAGTAGATATGATCAAGGTTGAGCAAGACTTTTTAGAGCTTATGCTGAAGAAAATGAGTTTTAATCCAATTTGGGTTGGCTGGATTATGGAATGCGTTAAATCAATTTCTTACACTTTCCTTGTGAGTGGTAAACCTAGTGGGAAAATTTACCAGGGCCTAAGACAAGGGGATCTTTTCTCCCCTTATCTTTTTTGTTGCTTGTTATTGATGTTGTCTCTAGGAATCTTATTGACGCTGTCCAGTCTAGTCAATTTAGTGGGGTTAGACTCAATAGGTATTGTCCTATTATCACACTTGTTATTTTTGCAGATGATTCTTTAGTTTTTTTATGGAAGCTAATCCTTCAAATTGCAAGAAGCTGTTTGAACTGATACAAGAATATTGCGATGCATTGGGGCAATAGATGAACCAGGAGAAATCAGTAATGATGTTTAGTGCTAATGCATCCAATTAGTTGGAAGATCAAATTAAGAGGATTACCGGTGGGCAAGTGGCTGACAATCCATGGACATACATAGGTATTCCAACATTGTGGGGTAAAACAAGAACGGTTGCATTGAGTCATATCTGAGACGGGGTGGTAAGCAGATTGAAAGATTGGAAACAATACACTCTTGAAAAGCATTAGTTTCATTCTTCACAATGATGGTTTACCAGCTCCTCCTATCTGGTTTTCTTTTGATTTTGAATATCCTAAGTTTGTTTTGAGGTGATGGTTATATTCTCTCTTATATTTATTAGGTTTCATGGTTTCTTGCTTGTTTTCTTGTACCGAGTTTTGTGATTTTTTTCAAACATACGAGTGGTTTTTTGGTGGCAAAAGAAAAGAAAAACTCGTAAAATACTTGAATTAGCATATCAAATTTTAAATTGAACGTGAGTTTTTTACAACTTAAAAAAAATATCATAGAGAAAGGAACTCACCAATTAAAGGCACATGCAAGTAATCCTACCCAGATATTGAGTTACACATCCGATTCATCTGACGTGCCGTGAAGAAGGATTTTCTTAATTTAAATCCTATTTTCTTCCAATTAATGTTTTATTATTGCTAAAACATATGCATACTAATACAAAGCTGAAGTGTTTTTTTAAATAATAAATGGGCTATATCTAGTCACGTCAAATTTACGATAAATTTGGATGGACGGTGCGTTTATTTATGGTTAGTGTAAAAACAGCCGTCTCAATGAGACAAAAAATAAACTAAACGCATTGCATTGCACTCTATTGTACCGCCCATCCAAATCTACACTTAAACCTTAAGCAAAAATTATACCGCATACATAATATAGGTAATTGGTAGGGTCTCGCTCACCTCTTCTTTAGTTGTTTATTTGTTTGTATTTAATTATAAAGTAAAAATTTAAAACTTAAAATATATTGTAAACTTAAATATATTTTTTACATTTAAAAATTAGTCTCCCTATTTTTATTTTCAAGATTTTAGTCTCTTCACATTTTAGATTTAAAAATTTACAACCACCGAAATTTTTTTATTTAAATTCTCTTGTTTGACATTTTGAAATAAAAAAGGATAAATTATACTCTCAATTTTGGGATATAGTTGACAAAACAATCACATTGGTTTTATTTCAGTCACTACTTTAAAAAAGTGACAAAATAGTCATTTTTATCGTTTCCGTCACAGAAGTCACGAAACATTGACATGGCAGATGACATCATCCTTGGTGTCAAAAAACCCTCCAGTTGATCGGTTACCACCAATATAACAATCATATCAACACCAATTTAGGGTTTAAGAAAAGAATAAAAAAAGAAGAAGAAGAAGAAGAAGAATAGAGATGCCCAGAGTGATTTCGATCTGCTATTATGGAAACCCAGCCAAATTTTCTCTCCTCGAGAATGTGTCCGCAGTGCAATAAATTTTCTTCCTTTCACAGGCATTCCACCATTCTTGCCTCTTCTCCTTATTATGGTTATAAAATCCACCGCTGCCAAATTAATTATGGAATAATTGATTTTAAACCCATGCTAAATTGCTTAACGAGGATTTGCTCAAAGTTTTAAGTTTGGGTTCTTAAACCTACGATTACAAACCAATTTTTTGAATCAATTTCTAACCCTAAAACAACCCAAATTGTTTTCTTTTCTCCCCTTAATCCATAATCACAATTTCAATTTTTCGAATATATGAGTGTTTTTTTGGTGGCAAAAGAAAAGAAAAACTCATAAAATACTTGAATTAAGCATATTAAATTTTAGCTTGAACTCGCTCCCTAATTGAAGCTCGAAAATTATTAAATTCAACTTGAGTTTTTAATAACTTAAAAAAAATTAATGTCTCGTTTACATAATGATATCATAGTGAAATCAACTCACTAGAGGTGCTCATGATTGGGTTCGAGTCGAGCCTAAACATGATATTAATATATTTTATACTTATTTAAGTCCAGCTCAGCCCAAAATTTGGGTCTAAAATTTTACTTAAACCCGCTCACATTTGTAAAAGACTAACCCAAGCCCACTTTAGACCCGTCCGTATTATTTTTTATTTTTTTTAAAATGTTTATATTATATTATTTTAATATTTAATAATATTATATATTTTTTATATAGTTATTTAACATTCTTTTAATGTTTACATTAGAGTAGTATTATATATTTAATATGTATTTATTTTTCTTAAAATGTTTAAAATTACATAATATATAAAAAAACATAATATAAAGTATTATAAATTAAAACGGGCCGGGCTAGATTCAGAGTTGAATATTCAAGCTCGAGCCCAACTCATATTTTAAACAGGCCTATTTTTTTTTTTGTCCAATCCTATTTTTAGGCTTAATATTTTTATACAAATCTTCTTCAATTTCGAACGAACTTTCGAACCTAGACAAATAACCCGACCCATAAATATATCTAAAGCTCACCAATTAAAGGCACATTCAAGTAATCCTATCCAAAAATTGGGCTTTTTTACAAATTTAATATAAAAAAATAATTAATTACTAAAATAATACCCCATCCCATTAATTACCAAAATGGTATCTTTAGTTAAGTGGAGGGCTTTCAAATGGTGGCACCAGTGGATATTTTTGACACAAAATTTTTTATTTTTTAATTAAATTTATGTATTAAAAATAAAAAAATAATATTATATTAGTGGAGGGTTATCAAGTGGAGGCACCAAGGGATAAATTATACATGCAAAATATATGAGAAAAAAATACTTGACATAGGTGGAGTGATATCAAGCGGCGGCACCTTTGGAGGGATATCAAGTGGAGGCACTAAGGGGTGTTTTGTCATTTGTCAGTCCTCCATTTAACCGTGTGTGAGTGTGTGTTTATGGGGGGTTTTTTGAGGCAAATTAAATTTTGGGGATAAAAAATTTAGGTAAAATTTTATTATAAAATAGGGGAACGGGGGGAGACCAAATAGCTGAGAAAAAAAAAATGAAAGAAAGAAAGAAAGAAAGAAGGAGAGAAAGATTTTTTTTTTTTTTTGTGTGTGTTTATTGTTAAATTTATTTTTAAAATTATTTAATTTGTTAGTTAGTAGTAGTAATTAATTAGTTTTTAATTTTATTGATTAATGTAATTGATTTGTTATTATAATTTTATTTGTTTAGTAGGTTGATTAATAGAGAAAAAGGTTAAAAGAAAAGTAAATGTAAATATTTTATTGGTAATTTAAAGTTATATTTTGTTTAGTAATTATTATTTTAAGTTACTTGTTTTGTTCCGATTATCAATTTTTTACTGATTTGTTATTTAAATTTTTTTATTTAGTTGAGTAAATTAAGAGTAGAGGAAGAAAGGTAAATTTGCTTATTTTTAATTTAATTTAATTTAAATTAATTTGTTAGTAGTAGTTAGTAAGTAAGTTAGTAAGTAATTTTATTTTGTTAGTGGAAGTAATAATATAAATGGGTTATTTACTAAATTAATATAAAGAAATATTTATTTACCAAAATGGTACAAAATAAATATTTATATACTAAATTGGTATCTCCACCACATTTTCGTAATTAATGGGGTATGAATACTATTTTGGTATATAAATATTTTTTGTATCATTTTGGTAAATAACCCATTTTGGTATTTAATTATTATTTTTATATTATATTGGTAAAAAATCATAAAAATCGTAAAACTTAATTACTTATGTATCGAACTAATTGATAATTTTTTTTCAAGTTGCAGAATGGATTCATTAATTAACGACCAACGTCCTCACATAACAAAGTCGGTGAATGAGAAAACATATCTAGCCAATATCAATGTAATAAAATTATTATTTGTTCCTTATGTCATTTACGAAATTATTATTTGTTTACGAAATTAAATTAGGTTATACTAACTATTTTTGTAAATTAACAGGGAGAGCTCCAGTATCGTGCATTAAGGGTTGTGCGTAGGGCCTTAAATATCGGCACGTCTGCTTTCATACTTGAAGACGGTCGGATTTGGATCAGCGACGTTGATCCAAAAGTTTGAGTTGTGGTATGATTTAAGAAGTGCATTGGTGGAGCATTGGCGCTCGGAGACCCACACATTTCATCTTCCGTGTGGGGAGTGCATAGTGACGTTGGAGGATGTTGCACTGCAACTCGGGCTCCCAATCAATGGTTTAGCTATCACCGGCATTAGTACGCTTCAAGAGCCGTCGAGTATTTGCAACTGATTACTAAGTCACTCACCTAGTGATAACAACGATTTTTCTTCATTGAAGTTTACATGGTTGAGGACCAATTTTGAGGAGTTGCTTGAAAATGCAATCGAAATGGAGGTGATATGGGTCGTTCGAGCCTATATTTTGCAAATCATAGGGGGCGTACTCATGCCGGATGCGAACAATAATAAGGTCCACATGATGTACTTGCCCTTACTGACTAATCTGCAAAATATTCAATCATATAGTTGGGGATCTACGACACTTACGATGTTGTATCGAGAACTTTGTCACACCATAAACCCTTCTTATCGCGATATAAGTGGTTGTCTAATATTGTTGTAGTCTTGGGCATTTTATCGGATGCCATTCCTGGCATCCATTAGGCACCAAACATATGTTTTCCCACTCATTAATAGGTGATTACCATATACCCAAAATTGCAATTATTTGACATATTTTTTTAATTATACTATTCTAACAATTTTTTTTTTGTTTCTTAAATGGAAAACAAAATCGAGAATTGGGAGGCAACTCACCGTTCGTTTATATCGTATAATGCTCGAGCAACATGTCGGTGAAGGGGTATGTTATTTATTAACATGTTATTAAATTATATTACTTGATTCGTGTTAATTATGGTTGCATGTTACTAAATTATATTACTTGACTCTTATTAATATCTTGACATGTTATTAATTGTACAGTTCATCTGGACATCATATATACACCCTAAATCACTGTTGTTATTCCCTCTTCGACATTCCTCCACTTAGACCAATGGTGCATTAACGTACCGCTTATCAATTTCCAAACAATGAAGTGGTATGCCGGGGATCGAGTACTCCGGCAGTTTGGTTGTAAACAGCCTATCCTGTCACTGCCAATGTAATTAGGGTCTATCCATAGGATAGATAATAAGGGAAAATAATATTGCAATTAGGGGCAAGTGCATGTACAATATATTCATGCGTAGAACAACCGGATGATGCGAGTGCCTCTGATGAAGTATACTCCCGATTTACTTAATGCATAATCGATAATAATTCCCCTGCACATGACTCGAAATGGTCACCCCTATCATCTACCTTCTGCCCAGAGCCAGAGCAAGAGGAAGAGGCATTGGATAGTGATAATTATTATCGTCCAAACTTTATGGGATCATCGAATATCCCTAGCTTATCAAGCCAATGATATGAGCCTCAGTTTGACGACCCATACTAGTACTACGCTCCTTCCAGCCCATCATTATCACCGCAATACTCTACTCCTTTTGGGCAAATGGTTGGTAATGATGACGATGATCTTGTCGAGCAACCTTGTCGTACACACCGGCCACCACGAAGATATATCTCGAGAACCACATCTAATCATGAATATAAAGTTGTATCTAATAGTGTTTAATTTTGTATATTTGACTATTGATGAGCTGTAATGATGACTTTTTACTTTAATTTTATATATGTATGAACTTATTTGATCATTTATTTAAATTTCATACTTTAACCTAATAATTAACAAAGGTTTGTCTTTGATTCCCTATACACCTTAAACCAAAATACAAACATAAAAAATATTAATTAAATACAAATTTAAACATAATTAATTTTAAATTCATTTATAAACTTAATTAATTTCAAATGAAAAATGTCCAATACAAATAGCTTAAGCTCTACCCGATCCGAAGGACTGACCAATATGGTAGGTTTGTTAGGGGCAATTACACTAAGTATGCCCAGCTAGCCTACATAGTCCACATAGCTTGTCGTCGCCTGTTTTCTCCGTAATGTCTATTTCGTTGCAGATTCTGGTGACATGCAGATGACCTCTCGGATTCCTTCGTAAACTTTTGATCGAGATAAGCTCGAAAGTCGTCAGAGGCACCTCTCATGTGGACAAGTCAGGCAAGACGGGGAACTCGTTTTCCCAAATACGTAACGTACGCTCGAGAGTGTAAACTGGGTCAATGAAATGTTCAACATTAAGTGACACTTTAGCACAAGCTACAACAACATGCGCACAAGGATAACGAAGTGTATCAAACCTCCTGCAATCGTAGAGTCTGTTCTGGAGATCGACCCCGTATGACCTAAGTAGGATACTAGGTCGACACCCAATGATCTCCATAACTTGAAATCATTGAAACTATCGTGAATATATTTCAACGTTTATCGTCCTCACTCTCTGATGGTTTGCATCCATTGTATTCCTTATAGTTTCGACAAGCATGTGTCTAGCGTTCATCTGATCGATTTGTCGTGTCCCCATTACTGGCATCAAAGTAACCAGCTTGTAGAATGTAACCGAGAACACGGATGAAATCGAAAGATGTCGTATTCTCTTGAACACACCGTTAATCGACTCTACCAAGTTGGTTGTCATTTGACCATATTGATACCGGTCATCAAAACTTTGAGACCATTTTCACGGCTCCATGGTACCCAACCACTCTCATAAAAACTTGTTTGTTTGACCTTCCATGTCACGATTAAGTCTGCTCATTCTTTGCCGGAATCAGTATGGCTCTAACTCGTAAGAAACCATAAGTTACAGTCTCGAATTAAAACATTAAAAATATAAATTGAAACTAATTTTTTTACCCATTTTCACAAGTCGTCTCCGCTAGTTTACATTCTTATATTCTCGTTAAAAGTTAGCTGTAATGTGTCGGCTGTAGTAAACCGATCTTCATGGTACACCAGTACGCCTAATGGTCGCAATACTACCCTTACCTCTATCTGAGATTATGCAAATATTATCGTTATGAACAACATACCTCCGTAGGTTCGTCAAGAAGAATTCCCAAGATTCCATGTCTTCTTTGTCCATAATAGCAAATGCTATCGGGAGCACATTCTGGTTCCTGTCTTAAGCTACCACAATTAGTAGGATTTGCGTATATTTCCCGTATAGCCAGGTTCCATCTACCTAGATAAATGGCTTATAGTGAGGAAATACTCGAATTTAGGGACTAAACGTCCAAAACATATATTGAAAAATTCTTCTTCTCGGTTGTATGTTGTTATCTGAGCCATAATAAGACCGTGTCACCAACTCAATTGCAGTTCCTATCACATACTGTCGCATTGCGGCTATGCACCCCTACAGCTCATTGTACGATGCATCTCAATCATCGAACAACTGTTCCATTTCCATTTGTTTAGTAATCCATGCTTTTCGATATGAAACCCGATAACAGAATCGTGATTTCATCTTGACAATCAATGTAGAAACTTTGATGGTCGGATCGTCCTTAACCATTGGCATGATATGTGTACAGATAGTTCGGGAATCAAGTTTCCGGTGATCTTCTGACAAACGTGTTGAACTGCATGTGTGAAGCCCATCAAATTTTCTTATCTCTCACATCTGCGACTTTTGGATAAATGCAACTCACACTCGCCCCAATATAAAATGTCGGTTTAGACACAGCGACTTTGTAGTCTGTTGACACATTCATGCTATACCACTTAATGACAAATATGCACTCTTCCTTAGATTCAAATTTTTGGTCCACAAATAACTCTTCACGATCTGCTGCTACGACCAATCAGTGAGCAGGTAGTATATCAAGGTACTCCGCGAACTCGGCATGTGTCGCATCGGGGTCTATACGCTACGTGTGTTCCCTAACAGGATTATTGTGCATCACAATATGTGTAACTAAATTTTCATCGTCATTTGCCCCTTCATCGTCAATATCATCCGGGACCTCATCCATTTTCGGATCACTATCAATATCTACCTCATTATTAGAAGGAATACTACTATCATATCCAACATCTTCATCCGCATCATTCTCGGGTGCAGCAGCATTAAGATCAATATCTATCTCGCATATGATTGATTGACTTTCAATGTACGATAATGGAACCACCATACATGGAGTTGGATCTTCATTTTCTACTGGTTTCATATCAACTAACTCGCAAACAACTGAACTAGTGCATTTAGGTTACTTTGATTCAAACAATAAAGAGCGATCATTGTCTCCTCGTCTTCAATGTCTACAAGTTTCATCTCGGTGAATTTGATGGGATCTATCGAAACTGGAAACTTATAGAAAAGTTTCGAGATCCTTCTCCCACAACGTCTAAAATTTTTTGCACTAATCCTTGCTTTCATATCATCAACCGAGACATTTCGACGAAATCTCATTCCTATTTGTTGCCGACACTCAAATGTACATCCAACTGATGTTCTCAAAATTACTCCATCAAAATAAATGCATACAAAAAATTGATTATCCATCTTCAATAAATCTGTTAAAGATAAATAAAATTTAAAAATATACCCTACTAAAATAAATTTATAACAAATTAATATCAAACTAAATCCTAAACCCTAAACTATGTCTAAAAATAAAAAAATTACTACTATTAACTAAAAAATTAAATAATTTAAAAATAAATTTAATAATAAACACAAAAAAAATTACCTTTCTTTCTTCTTCTTTTTTTTCTCTCCTTTCTTTCTTTCCTCTCTTCTCTTCTCTCTTGTTTGAAAACCCCCTTCCTCTATTTTATAACAAAAATTTTATCTACTTTAATAACCCCTAACTCCCAAAATTAATTTTAAATCCAAAAACCCACACAAACAAACACTCGGCTAAATGAGGGATTGACAAGTGGCAAAACACCTCTTAATGCCGTCACTTGATATCCTTCCAAGGGTGCCGCAACTTAATATCCCTCCACCTGTGTCAAATATTTTTTTCTCGTACATTTTGCATGTATAATTTATCTTTTGGTGCCGCCACTTGATAACCCTCTACTAATATAATATTATTATTTTTTATTTTTTAATATATAAATTTAATTAAAAAATAAAAATATTGTGTCAGAAATACCCACTGTTGTTGTCATTTTAAAAGCTTCCACCTAACTAAACATACTATTTTAATAATTAATGGGATGAAAGTATTATTTTAATAATTAATTATTATTTTTATATTAAATTTGTAAAAAAACCCAAAAATTGAGTTGCACATCCGATCCATCTGACGTGCCTTGAAGAAGGATTTTCTTAATTTAAATCCTATTTGCTTCCAATTAATATTTAATAATAAATATTTTATTTTGTTTTATTTATAAATATATGCATACTAATATAAACCTAAACCCTAAATTCTAAATTATAGAATAAAAATAACTTCGAAAATATTGATTAGATTTAAAAAATCATTTAAATTCGTAATAATAAAGTAATTTTTTGTTTGAATAGTGTTCTTAAGAAAAAATAGATGTCAACATTTTAATTAAAATAATTAACAATATTAATTATTTAGACTAATTAATGACATAATAAAAGTAGAGAAACCACATTATGTAAAAAATTAAAAGAATATGAATGAAATCTAAAGTTTCAACGTAGTTTAACTGCCAAAATTAAAATTAAAATATTATTTTATAATATAAATAAAAACAATACAAACTTAAAAGAAATAAAAAGTTACGTGTAAGTTTTTAAATTCTTTAAAGCATTCAAATTATATATATAATTATATAATATTTTAATCGAAAAGTAAACAATATTATTTATTTAAACTAATAATAAAATTACAAAAATATAAATATTAAATTATGTTAAAAAAATAAAATATAGAGTTAAAATATCAAATTTAAACATAATAAAAAGATCAAAAACAAAATTTAACCATTTTTCTTTGACCCTCTTATTAACAAAGAAGGTTCTTTGGACCATATACATATATTAATTTTGTATTTACGATTTTTTTTTCTTAGTTTATTACTTGAATTTTCATAATTTATCCCTTAAATTTTGAAGTTGTCAAGGATTTTGATATTTTTTTTATAGCTCATCAATTAAAAATAAAAACAAAATTAAAAAAATAAAACTTTCAAACTTAGTTGAGAGTGCAAAGTTGGAGACCAAATCTATATTTAAGCTGCAATTGTAATACTAAAAATATAATTACATGATAATATTTATTCATATTTTTTAATTTTTTAATAACATAAATAATTACGTACAAATATTCAAATTTAAATCCCCTAAAATAAGTAACAACTTTTTTTTCTATTGAAACAATAATTTGATTAATTATTATTATTATTATAAGAGTTAAAGGCTAGACATACAAATTTAGATTTTCTTTCCTGAAGAAGAATCTTTAATATTATCTGATTACCTCATTTCGTTTACAAATCTGCTCAGCTATGAGTCCAGTGAGGTGACAGCTCTTTTCTCAATGGAAGTCGAACATGCATAGCTCTTCCCTTCGGCAATGGGCGGAGATTAGTACAGATCCAGATCCAGAGATTATGGGGTCTTTAAAAGTTTAAAATTTTTGTAATTTAGTTTTTCCGTACATTCCTTAAATTTTAAGATTTTTATAATTTCTCTATTTGTATATATTATAATCTCTAGAAATCAATTGTTTTGATTAAATACTATTTTTTAAAAAAAATTAATTATTTATATATTTAAATAGATTATTATACTAAAAATACTATTTATTTTGAATCCGTCACAACATTTGCATCTTGTTTAAATGATGTGGTTCCAAAATCCAGATCCATAGTCCTTCATTTTCTTCATTTTTCTTTTGCTTATATCCTGGAGTTGAAAGTAGTATTCATCAGCTGCTTTTGAGTATATACTGATTAGCTCAGGTAATTGAAGAAAAACAAAGGAACCACCGGCCATGGCAGATGAGAGAAGGAGCATTGAAGAGGTCGAAAGCAGTCCCCTGAAGAAGAAAAACAGATGCATACGATCCATATTCATGCATGCAGATAACGTGGACAGGTTTTTGATGGCTGCTGGTTTCATCGGAGGAGTTGCCGATGGCACTGTTGCACACTGGATGATATATTTGAATGGCCGTTTGTTCAACAATCTTGATCCTTCAAGCAAAGATGCAGCTGCTGATATGCTCACCCGCAACGTTCACCACGTACGTTATTATTTTATTTTTCACTAGTTACCCTCATACGTTCCTCGGACTTTCATGAAAAGCTTAAAACATAATACGTACTGATATCTGACATAGCTTGCTACTTAGAAACTAAGATTCTTTTGGTTTGATTTCGTGGCTGATAGGTTGCATCGTTACTGATTTTGACGGCTTGCGGGGGATGGGTTGGGTGTTTGATAGGTAAGTGAGTTCGAAATAAATATGGTATTGAAAGTATTAAAAGCTAGCCATATGTTGAGCCATTCTTTTCCTCTCTAACTTTCAGAAGGGTTTTGCTGGACAAGAACAAGTGAAAGACAAGCCACAAGAATGAGAAGTAGATATTTGAAAGCTATTCTAAGGCAGGATGTAGGCTACTTTGATTTGAACGTAACTAGCACAGCTGAAGTAGTCACAAGCGTTTCCAACGATAGTCTCATAATTCAAGAAGTTATCAGTGAAAAGGTTGTCACAATTTTTATCAATGCTTTTCCGATATTCTGATTACTTTTTGTCATGTTCATTGACTTGTTTATTATATGTGTCAGATCCCACTCTTGATTGCAAGAGGTACTTCATTTATTGGAACTTACATAGTAGCTTTTCTGGTACTGTGGAAATTAGCCCTTGTGATCTTTCCATTTGTACTGTTGATGGTGATTCCTAGTTTAATAAATGGGAAGATTTTACTGAGTTTTGCAAGGAAGACACAGATGGAGTATAAGTTGGCAAGTACAATAGCAGAACAGACACTATCTTCAATAAGAACTGTTTATGCCTTTGTTGGCGAAAACAAAACCTCCATTAAGTTCTCTGAAGCTCTACAGGGATCTGTGAAAGTGGGGTTGAAGCAAGGGTGGGCAAAAGGTTTGGCCATTGGAAGCAGTGGTATTACTCATCTTATTTGGGCTTTCGCTACTTACTATGGTAGCAGATTGGTCATGTACCAAGGAGCCAAGGGAGTTACTTTTGGTGGGCACCTGTATTACTTTTGGTGGGAAGTAAGAGTTTTAACCTTGAATGCTACTAATTTAATCTCTTTCTGCAAAGTTTTTCATTGAGATTTTTAATCATATTTTCTCTTTTGCTTCTTTTTGAACAGCTACCTTGTTGCTAGTTTATCTACCTTGAAGCCTTTATTTGAAGCATGTTCAGCTGCAGAGCGTATAAATGAAGTGATAAAAAGAATCCCAAAGATTGATATAGGCAATATGGATGGGGAAATTTTGGATAATGTTATAGGAGAAATTGAGTTCAAACAAGTTGAGTCTGCATACCCCTCAAGGCTTGAGAACATAATTTTCAAGGATTTTAGTCTCAAAATTCCAGCATGCAAGGCTGTAGCCTTGGTAGGAAGTAGTGGATCAGGAAAATCCACAGTGATTTCATTGTTGCAAAGGTTTTATGATCCAATTGGAGGAGACATAGCTCTTGATGCGGTTCCTATTAATAAATTGCAGCTCAAGTGGTTTAGGTCACAAATGGGATTGGTCAGTCAAGAGCCTACGCTATTTGCAACCACCATTAAAGAGAACATACTTTTTGGCAAGGAAGATGCTGAAATGGAAGAGATTATTGAAGCTGCTAAAGCTTCCAATGCCCATAATTTCATATCACAGTTGCCTGAAGGATATGACACACAGGTTAGTTTATATGATTATTTTGATCAATATTAAGAATCTAATAGAATCTATAGATAATATTTTATGTTTGAACAGGTTGGGGAGAGAGGGGTTCAATTGTCTGGTGGACAAAAACAGAGAATTGCCATAGCAAGAGCTATAATAAAAGCACCCAAAATCCTTCTCCTTGATGAGGCAACAAGTGCATTAGACTCCGAATCCGAATGTATTGTGCAAGAAGCTCTTGATAAGGCCTCGGTCGGACATACAACAATAATCATTGCTCATCCCCTTTCTACCATTAGACATGCAGATTTAATTGCAGTTGTCCAAGATGGCCTAGTCATGGAAACTGGTTCACATGATGAGTTAATGGTAAATGGAAAGGGCCTTTATCCCATGCTAGTGCAACTTCAACATACAGAACAAGAACAAGTTAAGGAGAAAGGTGATAAAGATTTGTCTACCAATGTGATCGACATAAATAATGCTAGCAGTCATCGACATTCTTTGGCAAGCCAAACAAGTTCAGCCAATTCAGTAGCACCAAATCATTCTTCACTATGTGAAGAAATGAATGTTGAGGATAAAAAGTTGCGTGTACCATCTTTTAAGAGATTGTTGGCCATGAATTTACCAGAGTGGAAAGAGATTGTCTGCTTTCACGATGGGATTAATGATATCAATATTTTTTTCTCTCAGATCATGGTGAAATTAAAGAAAAAGCAAAGGTTTATGCTTTGAGTTTTCTTGGGATTGGTTTGTTTTCACTGATAATTAATGTTTGGTCAATCTTCAAAGAAAAATGCATAATTCTACTGAGTCATTTAAATAAACTTTGGGTATTTTAGATAGAAAAAAATCGACTCCGTAACTCTTGATACCATGAAAATCATTAGTGTAAAAGTTTTCTTCTATATAAAAAATTGTAATATAATTTTCTTCTTGGTGAATTCTACTTCTATTTTCTTTTTCTTCACTAGCCAAAAGCTGGCTTTTCTAACTTTTCGATTGAACTTGAAAAGTAGTTCTTTCCTACCAAAATCCTAAACTATCAAAATTAAAATTCAATGTATTTCCAACAAAATATCTTTCCTCTAAACTAAACTTAAAACTAGAAAAATTGATTTAAACTTAAAATTAGATATAAAAAAATCACTCTTTCAAATTTAGATAAAGATTCCAACTAAAATTTATGCATAAATATTTTATCATTACATCAATAATTTATTTATCAAAATTTATCATTTAACAAATGTTGCAAGATGATCAACCATACAATAGCTTGCACAAATGGCGAACAGTCCAAATGTGAATCACTTGGCGGATAATCATTTGATGAATTGTCTCGCGGATTAACATTATGCGAACCATCATATGGACGACTATGATACGGACAATCCATATGCAATAAGCCTAGTAGATTGTCCAAGTGAGAACAAATTTGCAAACACATGAGCTGCGACTTGTATGGCGAGCTGAAGAAATGCGAAGTATATTCGCGGAATGTGCCTACGGACTGTATCCGCAAATAGAATGAAGATGTTTAGGTGCACGCAACAAGTGATGAGTCCGTGTTTGTTTTAGGTCAAACCAATCTTAGTTGGTAAATTTTTTGATGTGTTTAGGTGATTGATGACATGTTTGGTTAATTTATTTTGTGTACAAAAAATGTTTTTCAAGTTTCAAGATTTTATTAGTGGGATTTGTCGAGTTCTCTTGTAAAGCAGCTCATATATATTGTGAAATTTGAAGAAAATGAAATATAGAGTGGACTCGATATACTACTAATTCTCTATTTTTCTTTCTTTCTTTGTGTTTCTGCAAAAATGTCTTCAGCTAGTTTTTTACCTCCACCGCCTGTTTTCAATGATGAAAACTACCATATTTGGATAATAAAAATGAAGACCTACATTTAGGCTTTTAGAAGGTAGTGAATGCTGATATTGAGCTACTACCGTTGAGGGGGAATCCTATCATAGCACAGATCAGGTAGCATAGTGATGATCATGTTAAGAAGTACAAGGCGATGATATGCCTGCAAAGTGGTGTTTCTAATATGATCTTCCAGGATTATAGCTTGTAAGACCCTAAAGAAGCTTGGGATGAGACCAGGCAACAACAACCCATTAATCTCATGAGAGATTTTGAGAATTTGAAGATGAGGGAGGTTGAAATAGTGAAGCAATATGCAGGAAAAATCATGGCAGTGTTCAGTGACATTGGACTGCTTGGATACCAGTTCAGTGATAGTAAGGTGGTTGAGAAGGTCATAACCACACTTCTAGAGAGGTATGAGTCAAAAAATTCCTCTCTTAAAGACTCGAGGGACCTATTAACAATCTCACTTTAATCAATGCTTTGTATGCTCAAGAGCAAAGAAGAGAATCAAGATAAGAGGAGCGTGTTAAGGGAGCCTTTCAAGCAAGAGGTAAAGAAGGCTCGAGCTTCACAACTTACAAAGGAAACAATAACTTGACAGAGAAGAGGGAAAAAACAAAGAGATATGGTGATAGTGGAAAGAAGAGATATCCACCATGCTCCTTGCAAGAAGACAGATCATTCAGAAAGGTTTTGGTTGTTCATGTCTAATGTTCAGTGTAGAGCTTGTAAACAGCTTGGCCATATAGAGAGGGTGTGCAAAAATGAGGACCAACCACAACAGCAAATTGCTCAAGCATAGACAGGTGATGGAAACCAAGCACAAGAGGATCTGATGTTCACTACCTCATACCTTGTCACCAGTAGTAGTATTGGAAAACACTGGATCATTGACAACGGTTGTACAAATCACATGACATCGAATGCAAGCATCTTCAAGAGCATTGACAAGAGTTTCAACTCTAGGATCAAAGTTGGAAATGGTCAGTACCTCAAGGCAAAAGGGAAATGAGGTGTCTTAAGTTAACACTCCATTAGGTACAAAACTTGTTTCAGATGTTCTTTTTGTACCCGAAATCGATCAGAATTTGCTAAGTGTAAGTCAATTGCTTGAAAGAGGTTATTTTGTTTTGTTTAAGAATATAAAATGCTTGATTGTTGATCCATGTGGATGTGAGCTTATATCACTTGTCATGTATGATAGAAGCTTTATTGTGAAATGGAACTTAGCAACATCTAATGCCTATACAGCTTCAGTAGACGAATATGAGTTGTGGCATAGGAGAATTCGGCATATTAATTACAGGTTGTTATCTCAATTGTCCGAGAATGATTTGGTTGAGAACCTATCAAAAATGGTTAAGCATGTGGATATTTATGACGTAGAGTAGGCTGCCTTTTCCTATGAGCAAGGCTTGGAGAGCCTTTGAAAAGCTTCACTTGGTTCACACTGATGTGTACAAACCGATGAGAACTCAATCATTAAGTGGCAGTAAGTATTCCATCCTATTTATTTATGATTATTCAAGGTTTTGCTGGGTTTATTTTCTGAAAATGAAGTAAGAAGTTCAACAAGTGTTTTGGAAGTTTAAATTAGTTGTAGAAACTTAGTATGGGCGCAAGATCAAAATCGTGAGGTCTAATGTTGAAAAGTGGCAACAATGCAGCAACATATCAACTTAGCCAGCTACACCGGCAAATGTTAAGCAGCTGCAGTGTGCAAGATGGCAGCAGGCAGATTTAATTTAGTTCACTTCTAGTTTATTTAGTTCAAATGTAATCAAGTTTACTTTTGATTTGTAAGTAATCATCTAGGATAGTACAAGTCTTATCTTTGATGTTTTTAAGAATTAGTCAGCTATAATAGCTGATATTTTCAGATTTTAAGATTGATCATTTTGATTTAACAGCTTGTCTACTTGTACAAGCAATGTCTATTTTTGTTTTAAACATTTTACTATTTATGTAATCTTGTATTTTTATATAATCAGTTAATTAATGAAAGATAAAAAAAAAACTTCTTCTCAATTTTTGCTGAGATTTTGGTTCTGTTTTTATTCTTTCATTTTGCTGGTTCAATGTTTGCTCTTTTGAGAGCTGTTAAAACTCAACAAATGGTATCAAGAGCCTAATTCTTTGAGGACCTCTTTTGTTGTTGTTATTTGTTTTTGCTGAGCATTTGAAAGAAAAAACACAGAAGCCACTTTGTGATTAGTTTGTTGCTGAAATCATGAGCTTTTCACCTCTACCACCACCTGTTTTTGCCAAGGAGAATTATAACATCTGGTCTATGAAGATGAGGACTTACCTGTAGGCATACGACCTATGGAGTGTGGTTCAATCAGATACAGAACCACCACACTTGAGAGCTAATCCAACCATAGCTCAAATTAGGTAGCATAATAAGGACTGTGCCAAGAAGTATAAGGCCATGTCCTGCTTTCAGAATGGAGTCTCAGATGCAATCTTCACAAGGATTATGGCCTGCAACTCTCCAAAGCAGGCTTGGGACAAGCTGAATGAGGAGTTTCAAGGGTCAGAAAAGACCAGGCAGCAACAATTGATTAACTTGAGAAGAGACTTTGAGAACTTGAAGATGAAGGAATCTGAGTCCATCAAAGTGTATGCTGACAGAATCATGTCTACTGTCAACAACATCAGGCTTATGTGAGATGAGTTTAGTGAGAGGAGAGTGGTTGAAAAAGTCATCACAACACTCCCTGAAAAGTATGAATCCAATATTTCCTCATTGGAGGATTCAAGGGATTTGTCAACCATTTCCTTGACAGAGCTGATAAATGCTCTCTATGCTCAGGAGCAAAGGAGGGCTAACAGGATGGAAGAACACTCAGATTCAGCCTTTCAAGTCAGAACTAGGGACAGTTCAAGCACAAGTTCAGGTTACAAGGGCAAAAAGCCCTGGACAGAAAAGAAGGAAAAACCAAAGAGGGATGCAAGCAGAAAGAAGTTCCCACCATGCATCCATTGCAAAAGAACTTCTCACTTGGAGAAGTATTGTTGGTACAAGCCAGATGTTCAGTGCAGGACTTACAAAAAGTTAGGTCACATTGAAAAGGTTTGCAAGAATAGAGGCAAGGCACCTGTGTAGCAACAAAATCAAGCTCAGGCTGCTGAGGATGTGCGAGCTCAAGAGGAGCATGTCTTCACAGCCTCTTGCTTTACAAGCTCAAACAAAGCAAGGAAGAACTGGCTGATTGACAGTGGATGTACACACCACATGGCCTCAGATCAAAGGTTGTTCAAAGAGCTAGATATAAGCTGCAAGTCCAAAGTCAGAATAGGAAATGGTGAGCTCATTGAAGCCAAGGGAAAAGGCAAGGCAGTGATACACACCTTGTCAGGTAATAAAGTGATTTCTGATGTTCTTTTTGTGCCAGACTTAGATCAAAATTTATTAAGTGTTAGTCAACTACTAGAAAAGGGTTATTCCTTTGTGTTTGAGAAGAAAACATGTGTGATTAAATACCAGAATGGTCTAGAGTTAGTGACTATCTTAATGAATGATAGATCATTTGTTTTGGATGTGAACAAGTTCGATGCTAGTGCCTATACCTACTCAGCTGATGTCTCTAGTATGTGGCATAAAAGGCTAGGACATGTAAACTACAAGTCACTTAGCTTGCTGCACAAAATTAATTTAGTTGAAGATATAACCAGTATTGAAGTTAAGAAGGAGGTTTGTGAAGTCTGTCAGCTATGGAAGCAGACCAGGTTGCCCTTTCCAATGAACCAAGCTTGGAGAGCACAAGGTGAACTACAATTGGTTCACACAGACATCTGTGGACCTATCAAGACTCCTTCTTTAAGTGGAAGTAGGTATTTTGCTTTGTTCATTGATGATTTTTCAAGGTTTTGTTGGGTGAGCTTTCTGAAACAAAAATCAGATGTTACTAAAGCATTTGGTAAGTTGAAAGCACTGATTGAGAATCAAGCAGATTGCAAGATGAAGGCACTCAGATCAGACAATGGAATAGAATTTGTGTCTCAAAAGTTTCAAGCAATTTGTGATGAAGTTGGAGTTCAGCATCAACTCACTACCATTTACACACCACAAAAAAATGGTGTGTGTGAGAGAAAAAACAGAACTGTGCTAGATATGGCTAGATGTTTGTTGTTCGAGAGCTAACTTCCTAACTCTTTTTGGGATGAGGTAGTCAACACCTCAGTGTACCTGCTCAATAGACTACCAACAAATGCAGTTAACGAAAAAACTCCCTTTAAAGCTTGGTATGTACACAAGTCATCTGTGTCTCATTTGAAGATTTTTGGATGCACCTGTTATGTGCTGATTCTTGCTGAGAAGAGAACCAAACTTGAAAGAAGATCCATGCTTGAGATTTTCATTGGTTACAGCAGCAACAAGAAAGGTTGCAGGGTGTATGATCTTTCAACCAAGAAGATTGTCGTGAGTAGGGATGTGAGCTTCAAAGAAGACAATTTTTGGAAATGGAGTGGGACTAATGCAAGCCTAGATGAGCAAGATGAACCTGTTGAGCTACAGCAAGTTGGGAATAAGTTTGAAAATGAAGACATTAATGATGTGCCTATAAGAGGCATAAGGTCTATCACTGATGTTTACCAAAGATGTGATATGACCATTGTGGAACCCTCTACATTTGAAGCAGCTGAAAATGAAGATTGTTGGTTAGAAGCAATGAAGGCAGAGATGGAAATGATTCAAAAAAATGACGCTTGGGAGCTGGTGGATAGACCTAAGAAAAGAAAGGTGATAGGGGTAAAATGGGTGTTCAAAACCAAGCATAATGCTGATGGTTCAATGAACAAACACAAGGCAATACTAGTGGTGAAGGGGTACAACCAGCAGTATGGAATTGACTTCACTGAAACCTTTGTACCAGTTGCAAGGTTGGACACCATTAGGCTCCTATTTGCCTTAGCTGCTCAGAATCAATGGAAGGTGCACCAGTTAGATGTCAAGTCTTCCTTCTTGAATGGCTATCTCAAGGAGGAGATTTTCATTAAGCAACCTGAAGGATTTAAGGTTGCTGGTCAGGAGCACAAAGTGTATAAGCTCAAGAAGGCTTTGTATGGTCTTAAACAGGCTCCAAGAGCCTGGTATGACAGGATTGACTCATATTTGTCAAAGTTGGGGTTTGATAAAAGCATAAGTGAGCCAACACTTTATGTAAAGAAAGTTGAAAAGGAGACCCTGCTAATTGTATCCTTGTATGTGGATGACTTGCTGGTCACAAGAAGTAGAAATGTGTTGATTGATGAATTCAAGATGCAAATGCAGGATGTTTTTGAAATGACAGACCTAGGCTTGATGACTTACTTCCTTAGCGTGGAAGTAAATCAGAATGAAGAAGGGATCTTCATAAGTCAAAAGGCTTTTGCCAAAAAGGTCTTGAGCAAGTTTTGCATGGCTAATTGCAAGCCTGCAAGCACTCTTGTGGCACAAGGTGAGAAGCAGTCAAGAAAGATGAGCATGAAAGGGTTGATGAGAGGAGCTATAGAAGCCTGGTAGGTTGCTTGTTATATCTAATAGCAACACGACTAGATTTTATGTTTGTTGTAGGTCTCCTATCCAGATTCATGCATTGCAGCAATGTGGTTCATCTTAAGGTTGCAAAAAGAGTGCTTAGGTATGTGAAAGGGAGTCTTGATCTTGGTGTGAAATTTGAAAGAGTTGACGACTGGAAACTGCTTGGTTTTTCAGACAGTGACTGGGCAAGGTGTGTTGATGACATGAAGAGTACTTCAGGCTACTTCTTCACCCTAGGCTCAGGTGTTTTTTGCTGGAGCTCAAAGAAGCAATAGACAGTGGCATAATCAACTGCAGAAGCTGAGTACATTGTAGCTGCCACTGCTGTGAATCAAGCCATATGGCTTAGGAAGCTACTGAGTGATCTGAATGCAGTTCAGTTGGAAGCAACAGAGATAAAGGTTGATAATCAATCAGCAGTTGCTATTGCCAAGAACCATGTGTTTCATGGCAAAACCAAGCACTTCAAGATCAAGTATCATTTTGTTAGAGAAGCTGAACTTTCCAAAGAAATTGAGTTGAAGCATTGTAACTCAGAAGTTCAGCTTGCTGATATTCTGACTAAACCACTTGCTAATGCAATGTTTGATTTTTTGAAAGGAAAGATTGGTGTTAGCTGCTTAGTAGCCAAGGAGGAGTGTTGAAAAGTGGCAACAATGCAGTAACATATCAACTTAGCCAGCTACACCAGCAAATGTTAAGCAGCTATAGTGTGCAAGATGGCAGCAGGCAGATTTAATTTAGTTCACTTCTAGTTTATTTAGTTCAAATGTAATCAAGTTTACTTTTGATTTGTAAGTAATCATCTAGGATAGTATAAGTCTTATCTTTGATGTTTTTAAGAATTAGTCAGCTATGATAACTGATATTTTCATATTTTAGGATTGATCATTTTGATTAACAGCTTGTCTACTTGTACAAGCAATGTCTGTTTTTGTTTTAAACATTTTACTACTTATGTAGTCTTGTATTTTTATATAATTAGTTAATTAATGAAAGATAAAAAAAACTTCTTCTCAATTTTTGCTGAGATTTTGGTTTTGTTTTTATTCTTTCATTTTGCTGGTTCAATGTTTGCTCTTTTAAGAGCTGTTAAAACTCAATATTTGATAATGGAACTGAGTATACTTCTTAGCTTTTTGAGAAGTTTTGTGAAGATTTGAGGATTCAACACTAGCTCACTATAACTTGTACACCTCAACAAAATGGTGTAAGTGAGAGGAAAATGGAATCGTTATGGATATGGCCATGTGCCTCGTGTTTGAGAAAAAATTACCTAAGATGTTTTGGGTTGAACTGTAAATACAACTGTCTATCTTCAAAACAGGTTGCCAACCAAAACTGTGAAGGAGAAAACTCCATTTGAAGCATGGTTTGGCTTCAAATGTTTTGTTGCTAATTTGAACATCTTTGTTTGCATCTGTTATGCTCATATTTCAACTGTCAAAAAGGAAAAGTTCGAGAAAAAGGTACAACCTAGGACTTTCGTGGGCTATAGCAGCAACAAAAAGAACTATAGAATGTTTGATCCATCATCTAGCAAATTGATTGCAAGTAAGGATGTTGTGTTTGATGAGAATGTAGCTTGGAATTGGGAAAGGTCAAAACCTTAGCAAGTCAGTGAAAGGCAGTTTGTTGTGCCTAAAGAAACTGAAGTATTTGAGCATAAAGAAGTCGATGTTGATGATTTTTCAATAAGGGGAACTCAACTTATCAGTAAAATTTATGAAAGAGATGATATGGAAATTCTTGATCCGTTAATTATGAAGAGGTTGCAACAATAGAAGGTTGGAAGAAAGCAATGCAAGTTGAGTTGAAAATGATTCATTAGAACCAGACTTGGGAGCTTGTTGACAGGCCATCACACAAGAGAGTTATTGGTGTCAAATAGGTGTATAGAACCAAGCTCAATGTTGGTGGTTCACTCAAAAAATTGAAAGCCAGGTTGGTTACGAAGGGATTCAGTCAGCAATTTACTATTGGTTATGACATCACAAATGGGATGGAAAATTCATCAGTTGGATGTTAAATCAACTTTTTTTTTTAGTGGTATTTTCAAGAAGAGATTTATGTGAAACAACCACCTGGTTTCACAATCAAAAGAAGTGAAGAGAAGGTTTACAGGCTAAGGAAAGCCTTGTAAGGGCTGAAACAGGCTCCAAGGGCCTGGTATGCAAGGATTGATGAGTACCTGCAAAATTGGGATTTGAGAAGAATCTTAGTGAACCAACTCTTTATATGAAGAAGACTGGAAAGGTCACAACATTAATTGTTTCTTTATATGTTGATGACCTGTTAGTAATTAGGAGTAGTGATAACTTGGTAAAAGAGTTTAAGCTACATATGGAGAAAGTATTTGAGATGTCAAATCTTGGAGAAATGAGATATTTTCTTGGGATGGAGGTGCAACAAGTCCAGGAATGAATATTTATAAGTCAGCAAAACTTTGCCTTGAAGATTTTGAAAAGGTTTTGTATGGAGTGATGCAAACATGCCGGTATGCCAGTGGCATTTGGAGAAAAGCTTAACAGTAATGAAGAGCTTGAGAGGGTTGATGAGAAAAACTACAGAAGTCCGATTGGCTGCTTGTTGTATTTAACAGCAACACGATCTGACGTTATATATGTAGTGAGCTTGTTATCAAGGTTCGTGCATTGTTGCAATATATCACATTTTAAGGCTGCTGAGAGAGTGTTGCGATACATCAAAGGAACCGCTAACCTTGGTGAATGGTTTAAGAAGGCAGAAGCATTAAAGCTGATTGACTACACCGACAATGATTGGGTGGGATCGGTGGATGATATGAGAAGCACCTCTGGTTATATCTTTTCACTTAGATTGAAACAAAAAATTGTTACTCAATCATCAACTAAACTGGAGTATGTAGCTGTAGAGCAACGGTTAACCAAGCAATTTGGTTGAGAAAAATTCTTGGCAACTTAAATCTTGTGCAGATTGAAATAACACATATTTTGTGTGATAATCAATGCACCATTGTAATTATGAAGAATCTCGTTTTTCATGGCAGGACAAAGAACTTCAAGATAAAGTATCACTTTGTGAGAGAAGCGTAACAAAGCAAGAAAGTGACTTTGGTTCATTGCAACTCTGAGGATTAGCCAGCGAATATTCTGACCAAGCCTCTGGGAAAGGCGGGGTTCAAAAAGCTTAGAAAGGAAATCAATGTTCGCAGCATGGTGGCCAAGGAGGAGTGTTGTGAGATGACCAACCATGCAACAGCTTGCACAAATGGCGAACAGTCCAAATGCGAATCACTTGGAGACTATCATTTGACGAACTATCTCGTGGATTGACATTTTGTAGACCATCATGTGAGCATGCGAACTATCATGTGGACAACCATGATGCGGACAGTGTATATGCAACAAGTCTGGCGGATTGTCCAATTGAGAACAAATTTGCGAACACATGAGCTATGATCCGTATTGCAGGTTGAAGAAATGCGAAGCATATTCGCAAAATATGCCTGCGGACTATATCCACGAATAGAATGAAGATAGTTTGGTGCACGCTACCAGTGATGAGTGCGTGTTTGTTTTAGGTAAAATCAATCTTAATTTGTAGATTTTTTTTATGTGTTTAGGTGATGAATGATATGTTTGGTTAATTTATTTTTTGTGTAAGAAATATTTTTCAAGTTTCAAGATTATATTAGTGAGATTTGTTGAATTCTCTTGTAAAGCAACTCACATATAATGTAAAATTTGAAGAAAATGAAATATAGAGTAGATTAGATATACCGCTAATTCTATGTTTTTCCTTCTTTCTTTGTTCATAGCACCAATAACTAATTTAATTTAAGTAATAAGTTAGAGTGATTAAAAAAAACTTTGGGCTTGAAATTGAAATTGGATCAAATAACAACACATAGAAAAACATATTTAAATATTTATTTTTCTTTTCTCAATTTTCATTTTCTTTTGTTTTGATTTTGGCTCTCCCTCACGCACCAGATTTTCCTTCTGTTAACATTTCCCCTCTTCATTCTTTCTCTGTGTAATAAACACAGTGGATCAGATAAAAAAAAAAAGGTCAATCCGGTTCAGTTTCTTTGCATTTTATTTGTGTAAGAGCTGGAAAGTAAATTTCTTTAATGCAATTCTTGAAATGGGTTTATTTCTATTTCTTCAAAGATGATCCCTATCCTATGCGAAAAGAATTCACTTTCTTTTTGGTTCTTGGCTTTACAGGGATGAAGGCTGAACCGTAAGTTGCTTTAATGGTGTTTATATGTGGGATTGTTTTGTTTGTCTTTTGCTTGAATTTTTGTATTGGTCATTCTTGGATCATTAAATTAAGATAGACTCGTAGAAGGTTCTTTTTTAAGAGTTGTTTTTAAGGTTCTTTTATCATTTCTACCTATTAAGTGACGAGCAAAATGAGATGGCCGGTGGAGGTGGTGATGGTGCAGCTGAAGGTGGCGAAGGCGGTGGAGAGGGAAGCACGTCACGTGAAGCGGCTAAAAACATCGCTGCCGCCAAAAGGTATCTGAAGGAAATAACGGAGACATTTGGGGATCGAAAAGAGGAGATGGTGAAGTTCCGAGCAACCATGAAGGATTTCAAGACTAAAAGGTGTTCCACTTTAGAGATGAAACCCCGAATTTTGTTTGAACCATCAGTTGGATTAATGTTGCTTTAAACATACAAACAGGACGGACGTAGCTGGTGTGGTTGAGCGAGGGAAAGAGTTATTCAAAGGCCATAACAACTTGCTCAAGGGATTTAATTTTCTTTTTGCCAAAGCCATATGAAATTACCGTCGAGGAAGACGAGCCTCCTCCGAAAAAGATGGCTGGATTTCGTAAGGCTAGTAAAGGTGAAATGCTGAAACCATTTCCCCATAATATTTCCATGTTTAGGTATCTAATTTAAGCAATCTTACCATGCAGGAACGTGGTGAGCATCTGTATAGGTCATCTGTGGTTGTACTACGTAGGTACCAGAGGGAGCACAGGGACTTGATTCAGCTCTACAACCTGTCAAACTCGATTTGAACATAAAAAGTTGACTCGGAATAACTTGAAATTGAGATGATTCGAAAATTTTGAAACCCGAATTGACTCTGATAATGGAAATGAATTGTTGTTGGTTTCAGGTTGAGGCTCTTTTTTCGGTGGACTATCCAGATCTATTAGACGACTTCAACAGATGTTTACCAGCCACTTGAGCCTTATGTTCCCTTTTATATTGTTAATTGTTCACTGAGTTGAGCCACCATATTTGTATTTGGTGCTTGAGATCTAATCTCATCACTCCTTCGAATTGCAGAGCGTCATATATACATATCCGTAGACCCAATTCACCTAAAAAAAAAAGAAGAGTAAATTCATCATAACCTCTTATCAACTACTGTGTGAATTGTGTTTTATTCAACGTGTCCAAGAGTACCTCAGTTTTTTTTACAAGAAGTTTCCTTTGAATTTAACAAATGATCTGTACAACAATTACTTTCTCTGTTGAAAAAATAAGTTATTGTAGCATTGATTGAAAAAATAAGTACAGAAATATGAAATCAAAAATTATCGCGCCGTGGTAAATCCATTGTTTTAGAAACGAATTCGTCTTGATCGGCAGTGGTGGAGTCTGAAAATTTTTTTTGGACGGAATTAAATTGTATATTTTTACGATTGTAAAAATGTAATTTTATCATTTTAATGGCTTCTATTTTTATAATTTTAAAGGGTTGAATCAAATTTTTATCAATTTTTGGAGGGTCAAAGTGTAATTTTATCATTACTAATTTAAAATTTTATAAATTATAAAGGGTATTAAAATTTTATCGTTTTAGGGGGTATGGCCCCCCTTGGGTCTCTACTACACTCTGTCATTACTGATCGGAATAATCGTGTAGTGGATATCGTCCCCCAAGAATAACACAATCCTTTAATATTCATATACTCGAATATGAAAAATAAAACTCGATTGATGTTGTTCTTCTCGATAAAATCACAATAAGAACAATTTTTCCTAGTAGAAGACTCTCTCACACCCCATAATTCAGCATGCAAGCTGTTTGCATTCCCCAAAAACTGTTTGAAACGTACAAAAACGAGTTAAAAGAAAAAGTTAAAACAAAAATATTGGAGCCCCCCATTAGACGACTAAATTCTTGATCACTTGATTTGATTCGATTCATGAAAGATATGAAAAATTCAGTGAAAGACTTTTAATAAAGTTAAAATTAACAAGATAATTATTGTAAATTATAAGAGATAAATATGTATAAAATTTAAATCTCTTAAGACTTTTATTTTTAATCACTCGATTATAATCTTTCAAAATAATAGAATACTTTCAAGAGCATTTATTCAAATACTTGATGTGTTATTATTTTCTTTTGGCTTTTCTGTTTGATCAAATTTTTTAGTCTTTTGAGTTTGTTTTCACTTTGCTTTGGTGCCTCAGAAATTTTTTTTAAAAATTCTCATTTTTCAAGAGTAAGATTGACTTAGATGGATTTTAACTTACAAAATCGTTTAAGATCACACAATTTGTCAAACTAAAGTTTTAACACCGTGACACTAGATGAAGCAACTAGCTCATTTGACAATAAATATGAGAAAGTGGTACTAGAGGCATTAGAGAGTATAATGGTGGGGAGAATCAGTGTTGTTGTAATAATAGAAAAATTATACTAACCGGGTGGAGGATATAAAAATTTAGTGAATTTCTCTTTTTTTTGTTCGTATTTTTTTTCGAAAGGATTTTTCACGTAAAATATATATTTTTTTTTTCTTTTCTTATTATTTTTACGATCGTTCTATTGACATTATCGATATTAATTTTAACATATCTCTTCCTAACTCGTTTGACCCGTTGTAATATACTTTCACAGAAAATAGTACAAATAGTAATTTACAATGGGTCAATTGCCTTTGAGTAAACTTCATATTCTTTTTTTCCTCAATAATTATTGTTATTTTATCCCACGATTCTACATGTAACCTATTCCTTTTTATTTTTTTTCCTAATGTGCTTATTTGGTCTTATACATAAATCTAAAACTAATTTCAGTAATTAATGATCTTTCTAGTTATTTTTGTCGATTGAGTTTTAGCTTGGTTGACATTAATATTAGGGTAAACTATAAAAATAGCCACTTTTTTTGCCTAAGGTTACATTTTAGTCACTTATGTTTAAAATGTTACGTTTTAGTCACTTATGTTAGTATTTTGTTACGAAGTGATCACTGTAACGTTAAGTTTCGTTATCTCCCTAACGGTAATCCTACGTCGCAGTCCAACTAGATTTTAAGTGCGAACTTGGATTTTCAAATGAAATGAGAATAAATCTTTAATTAAGGTTTAGTGTTTAAAAATTTTAATTAATTAAATTTACTTAATTAAAGATTTAATCTCATTCCATTTGAAAATCCAAGTTGACACTTAAAATCTAGTTGGACTGTCACGTAGGATTACCGTTAGGGAGGTAACGGAACTTAACGACACAGTGATCACTTCGTAACAAAATACTAACACAAGTGACTAAAATGTAACCTGAGGCAAACAAAAGTGACTATTTTTGTAGTTTACCCTTAATATTATTATCATTACAAAAAAAGTGAGTTCAAAAGCGTTAAACATTATATCTAAGTTAAAAAAATTTAAATACTTTCACAATTGAATTAAATTCTAAAAAAACTACATATGCTTATCGAACAAAATTTCCTCTCTTTTATTACTTTTCATTCTTTCTCTGTTACACGACCAAACCAAAAAAAGACGAAGGAAAGTAATAAACACAAAGGATAAGAAAAAGAGAAGAAGATCGATCTGGTTTAGTTTCTTTTCATTTTATTCGTTTAAGAGCTGGAAAGTAGGTTTCTTTAATGCAATTCTTGAAAAGGGTTTATTTGTATTTGTTCAAAGATAACTCCTATCCTATGTGAAAACAAATTCACTTTCTTTTTGGTTGTTGGCTTTACAGGACTGAAGGAGTTGCTTTCATCTTTTGTTCATTTCTTTGCTTGCTTTTATTTTTTTTAATGCATAGTTATTGTTGTTAGCTTAAAGGCTGAATCTTTCCTTCTTTTTGTTTACTACTATGAATTGAGTGATTTGTTTATGTTTTGCTTGAATCTTTGCATTGGTCGTTTATGATTCTTGGATCATTACATTAAGTAAGATTTGTCACTTGGTTTTGTAGTATTTGGTGAATTGACTTCTACCTAGACTCGTACAAGGTTCTTTCCAAGAGTTCTTTTTTTATTTCTACGTATTAAGAGAGAGGCAAGACGAGATGGCTGGTGGAAGCGGTGACGGTGGAGAGGGAAGCACGACAAGTGAAGCGACCAAAAATGCCGCCAAAAGGTTTCTGAAGGAAGTGATGGAGACGTTGGAGGATGAAGAAAAGAAGTTGGTGATGCACCATGAAGTCATGAATGATTTCAGGACTGAGAGGTATTCCACTTTAGAAATGAAACGCCGAGTTTTGTTTGAATTATCAGTTGGATTAATGTTACTTTATACATGCATACATACATACATACAGGACTGACGTAGCTGGTGTGGTTGAGCGAATGAAAGAGTTATTCAAAGGCCATAACAACTTGCTTAAGGGATTTAATTTCTTTTTGCCAAAGCATATGAAATTACCTCCGGAAACCATGGCTGGATTTCGTGAAACATTGGATTTTATAATGGTAGTAAAGGTGAAATGCTGAAACCATTTCGGTTATGGATATCCATTTTTGGCTATCTAATCTAAGCAATCTTACTATGTAGGAACGTGATGAGCGTCTTTATAGACCATTTGTGGATGTAATATTTAGGTACCGGAGAGATCACATGGACGTAATTAAGGTAATGTCGACATCCTGAACTCGAATTCAGTCAAAACCAACTTGACTTGAAATTACCCGAAACCAAATTATCTCAATGATTCGAAAGTTTTAAAACCCAGATTGACTCAGCTCTTGGTTTCATTGGTTTCAGGTTGATGCTCTTTTATCGAAGGACTATCCAGATCTGCTTGCAGAGTTCTTAAGACATCTACCACCTACTTGAGCCTTATATTCTTTTTTTATTTTTTTAGGTTGTTAATTGTACACTGAGTTGATCCACCATATGTGTGTTTGGTGCCCGAGATATAACTCCATCGTTCCCACAAATTGCAAAGGATCTTACACGCATGTACACATGCCCAGTTCACCTAACAAAAGAATACAGTAAATTCATATTATTTCGTGTATATGAGTTTCTTTTTTGAGGTGGAAATCAGCTCTTGTGAATTGGGTGTTGTTCAACATGTCCAAATCTACTTTGGTTTTAAATACATCTGGTTAAAAGCTTTTGGCCAAATGATCTGCACAACACTTCCCTTCTCGGTGAATGTGGTTAACTTTTGTGACCCGACTCTCGTTTATAAGTTTGATGCAATCTCGACCCAATGTGCCAAGAGGATGAGTATCTGTTGTGAAATGACCATTCATGCAGCATGTACTGAACTCTCTAGACTTAATAGATACTACACACCTGTGAGATTCGGGGCTAAATCAAACAAATAAACATTTTTTAAAATATCCAATCACAATTTATAAGCATTAATAGAGTTTGAGAATTTGAAGGTAAGAAGTATTGAAATAACTTGAGTATTTGTTGAGAATCAAACAGTTCCAAGTGAAGTGGTACCTAAGATAGTGGGTACTCCTTCAACCACCAAATGTAAAATTCTAAACACATAGGATACGATGAGATATTTATGCAGTTCGAATTCTCTAGGTTTACGGAGCTCATCTCAATGGAAAATATCCACTCTCTTCAACAATAACACAAAGTAAACCTACTCGATCACATCTCATGATAATTTCTCTCACCCTTATATTTTGAAAACACGACACTCTCACCATTGAATTCACCCTTATTGAATACAATAAGTAAAACCACAACACAAGGTTTTACTATCCACTTGTACTCGTACAAAAATATTCTCACAAAAACAAATTAAGAGATTAACTCTTGGTACATTTACCTATGCAATTCCCTCAAATATATAGATTTAATTTTGAGACTTACTTACATATCAAGATCTATATCAACTCCACTAATAAAACATTAAAATAAGAATGATGCATTATGATAATAACACATAATGTAAATATGGGGTTCTTGACGGCTAATCCAAAATAAACACAATCAAATCCGGAGTCCACAGTCCAAAAGATTATCTTGGGTAATTTCGAATCAGTCCAACCACTAAAATAACATTCCTATGAAATATGCTCTTCCATAATGAGTTAAATGTCAGCCATATAATCAGTATAGATCAAATAAACAGTTCAATAAATTGTGAACGCCTTAAATATGAAAACTATCTCCATACAAATTCGGTGGGCAAAGGAGTGAGTACTCTTTCTAGCACCAAATTACTAGTTTCATATTTTTCAACAATCTCTCCTTTTGACAATTTATTGAATAAAAACACACAATGCAAGGAAGCTAGAAACATCAATCACCATAATCTTCCCCATAAACAATTAATCATCAATGCTATAATAGAGTGCATCAAAGTAACATAAACCCACAGCAAAAATACTTCTAAGTTCATCATCATTAAAATAGGATAAATGGAGTAACGAAAATTAAAAAATTATCATCATATAGTCATCCATCAACAAAAACTATAAAGAAAAAACTGCAAAAAGTTCAGAAAAACATTCTCCCCTCAAAATAATACTCCATCAACTGTGGCAATTCATCTCCCCCTAAATCCAATTCTTGTACCCCTTATTGTTGGACAAATATGCCAACTATTTTGAACCTTCAAAACAAGCTTGAAGATCAATAAGAAGGGCTTTTTGTCTATCAATCATCTTTTTAATAGCTTTAGCTTTTTTTTGGTTCTTGGCTTTACAGGACTCAAGGCTGAATCGTAAGTTGCTTTCATCTTTTGTTCATTTCTTTGCTTGCTTTTATTTTTATTTTTTTAATGCATAGTTATTGTTGTTAGCTTAAAGGCTGAATCTTTCCTTCTTTCTGATTTACTTCATAGTTATCTGTTTGCTTTGTTTACTACCATGAATTGAGTGTTTTGTTTATGTTTTGCTTTAATCTTTGTATTAAGTAATGTTGGGAATCGACTCAATTAAATAAGGAACAAATAAAAATAGCGAAAGAAATTAAGAAATTAAAGACAAATATTTAACGTGAAAAAATCCCTCCGAAGAGAATAAAAAACCACACACAAATGTAATTTTATTATAATGGTAAAAAAATTAAGAATATAAAAGATAGAGATTAAAACTAAAACTCAAAAACCCGATAACAAAAAACTTTCAAAACGTAAACATAAAATTTTTCAAAAATGTTAAGAATTCTAATCTCTAAATGTAAATACAAAATTCTCCGAAAATGTTAGAAATTCTAATATCTAATGCGTGTATTGGATGTAATGTTGTAAAAAATTTATTTATAGGCTAAATTTCTATGTCAAATAATAATAAAATAATCTAAATTTATCAGAATTTAATTGAAACAAATAAAAAGAATTTAACTAAAAAATTGTTTCAAAAATTTGATTAAAATGTGAATTATAATTCTACAAGTAAGATTTGTCACTCGGAGAGCTGTTTTGACGAGTGAAGGTATCGATGACAGAATCCTTAGACTATGATGCTAGTTGCTGTATTGATTGGTTAGAATTTATTATAAATTTTTTGGATAAAGCAGCCTTTGAAGACTTGCTGGTCATCCTTTGGAATACTTGGAATGCACGTAATCATGCTATTTTCCGCAAAACTGATGAGAGAGCCCATGATGTTTGGGAAAGGGCTAAAACTCCTGTGAGAGACTTTCGTATTCACAACTTTTCTATGTGCCCCTTAAGATCGAGACCTTGTAATTGTATTTTCGATATGAATTATCCAATGAAAATTCATAATCTTGTAATTTCTGATTCTTCGTAATAAAATGAGGTAGTGGCCTTATGACCCATTTTATTAAAAAAATGAGGTAGTTCTTTTTTTTATTTCTACCTATTAAGTGACGGGCCAGACGAGATGGCTGGTAGAGGAGGTGGTGTTGCAGCTGAAGGAGGCGAAGGCAGTGGAGAGGGAAGCACGTCAAATGAAGAGATTAGCCGGCAAAAGGTTTCTGAAGGAAATGAGGGAGACCTTTGAGGATGAAGAAGAGAAGTTGGTGATATTCCGTGAAGTCATGACGGATTTTGGCACCGATAGGTATTCCACTTTAGAAATGAAACACCGAGTTTTGTGTGAATTATCAGTTGGATTAATGTTACTTTATACATACATACATACATACAGGATTGATGTAGCTGGTGTGGTTGAGCGAGTGAAAGAGTTATTCAAAGGCCATAACAACTTGCTCAAGGGATTTAATTTCTTTTTGCCAGAGGGATATGACGATACCGTCGACGAAGACGAGCCTCCTCCGGAAACGATAGTTGGATTTCGTAGAACATTAGATTTTATAAGGGTAGTAAAGGTGAAATGCTGAAACCATTGTCGCATAATATTTTGGTTATGGATATCCATGTTCAGCTATCTAATTTAAGCAATCTTACTTTGTAGGAACGTGATGAGAGTCTTTATAAACCATTTGTGGATGTAATATTTAGGTACTGGAGGGAGCACAAGGACGAAACTAAGCTCAGTAGGGAGGTAATGAACTTGAATTGAGTCAAATCCAATTTGTTTGAAATGACCCGAAACCAAATTATCTCAAAATGATCCGAAAGTTTTAAAACCCAGATTGACTCAGCTCTTGCTTTCATTGATTGCAGGTTGGTGCTCTTTTATCGAGGGACTGTCCAGATCTGTTCGTAGAGTTCTTAAGATATTTATCACCTTCTTGAGCCTTATATTCTTTTTGATTTTTTTTAGATTGTTGATTGTATACTGAGTTGACCCACCATATGTGTATTTGGTGCCTGAGATATAACTCCATTCCACAAACTGCGAAGGATCTTATACGCATATACACATGCCCAGTTTACCTAACAAAAAATACAGTAAATTCATATTATTCCGTATAGATGAGTTTCTTTTTTTAGGTGGAAATTAGCTCTTGTGAATTGGGTGTTGTTCAACATGTCCAAATGTACTTTAGTTTTAAATACATCTGGTTAAAAGCTTCTGGCCAAATGATCTGCACAACACTTACCTTCTCGGTACATGCGGCTAACTTTTGTGACCCAAATCTCGTTTATAAGTTCGATGCAATGTCGAACCAATGTGCCAAGAGGATGAGTATCCTCTTCACCATTTTTCAACAAATGTGTCCTTACTGCGGAGCCTATCTCAAGAGTTACACATGACAATCCTTTGCTATTTGCTAGTAGAAGGCCTTCTCTCACACCCCCATAATTCAACATGTAAGGGCTCGAATATGGGGCTAAAATTCTACACTTTGTCCATCCCATTCATTTGGCCTGCTCCTAGCTTAGTCGATCCAACCCCTTGTTTACTGTCAGTATTGAAGTCGAGCTTTATGACCCTTCCAATCATATTGTTGTTAGAGTATACCCGAAGACCAATCATGATTGACATAATATGTGATTCTAATCGATCTCATGATTTGTCTATGGGCATACTCTAATAGCAGCATGACTGGAAGGGTCACAAAGCTCGACTTCAATACCGGTAGTAGAACAATGGGTCGTTTCGCTAAGATGGCCGTCTATGTCAATCTAGATAGCTTTTAATGTCTCAAGTTATGATCAACGGCGAGACCCAACGTATTGAATATGAATATTTGCTGATGATTTGTTTTTCATGTGGCCGGTTTGGTCATGTGAAGGAGTAGTGCTCTACACCCGTCAAGATTTCGAACTAGGTGGAAAGAAAGGAACCGGTGGCTGAGTCCATGATCACGAATGTTGAGAAGGCAAAAACTCTAGTAATGTTTGGACCATGGATGCAAGTCGAGAGGAAATCGCAACAAAGTCTAAGGGACTCCCGGAACCAAAAGCCTAAGAATCTGGAGAAGGTGACACCGGGTTTTAGATTCTCGACGTTGACAACACTGGATGAGATAGAGGGAGGGAATGGCGCGGAATCAGCGGATCAACCTGAGGGCAGTGGCATGAAAAATAGATGTTTGGTGTAGAAGAATTCGGATAATCTGTCTAGGAAAAAAGGTTGGGAGGTTAGATCGACTAAGCTAGGAGCAGGCCCAATGCGTGGGGTGGACCAAGCGTAGAATTTTGGGACTGAAGGTCCAATTCATAAAGTGACTTTCTTCTCGTTGTAAATCGGCTGCTCGTCGGGATGAAGAACACTTCTTCATTGCGACGTCACACACTATTTAATCGAAAATGCGAGGCATAAGTCCATAATTTTAAGCTCAATAATTTATTGAGTTGTAGTATAATTTCTCAAATGGATTGACTTCTTAAAATTTGTAAAATATCAGAAGACTTAAATTCATAATTAAACCCATTAAATTTCAATTTATAATCATTGATTGCCTTGTTTATTTAAAATTCTGAAGTAAATATTTACAGTAAAAAAAAAGTCTTCGAATGGGGGGCTCGAATATGGGGGTGAGAGAAGACTTTACATACTGAATTATAAGGGTGAGAGAAGGCCTTCTACTAGCAAATAGCAAAGGATTGTCATGTGTAACTCTTGAGATAGGCTGCGCAGTAAGCATACATTTGTTGAAAAATGGTGAAAAGGATACTCATCCTCTTGGCACCTTGGTTCGACATTGCATCAAACTTATAAACGAGATTTGGGTCACAAAAGTTAGCCACATGTACCGAGAAGGTAAGTGTTGTGCAGATTATTTGGCCAGAAGCTTTTAACCAGATTTATTTAAAACTAAAAAATACATTTGGACATGTTGAACAACACCCAATTCGCAAGTGCTAATTTCCACCTAAAAAAAGAAACTCATAAATACGAAATAATGTGAATTTACTGTATTTTTTGTAAGGTAAACTGGGAATGTGTATATACGTATAAGATCCTTTGCAATTTGTGGGAATGATGGAGTTATATCTCAAGCACCAAATACACATATGGTGGATCAACTCAGTATACAATTAACAATCTAAAAAAATCAAAAAGAATATAAGGCTCAAGTAGGTGGTATGTATCTTAAGAACTTTACAAACAGATCTGGATAGTCCCTCGATAAAAGAGCACCAACCTGGAATCAATGAAACCAAGAGCCGAGTCAATCTGGGTTTTAGAACTTTCGGATCATTTTGAGATAATTTGGTTTCGGGTCATTTCAAACAAATTGGTTTTGACTCAATTCAAGTTCATTACCTCCCTACTGAGCTCAGCTTCGTCCTTGTGCTCCCTCCAGTACCTAAATATTATATCCACAAATGGTCTATAAAGACTCTCATCACGTTCCTACAAAGTAAGACTGCTTAAATTAGATAGCTGAACATGGATATCCATAACCAAAATATCATGCGACAATGGTTTCAGCATTTCACCTTTACTACCCTTATAAAATCCAATGTTCTACGAAATCCAACTATCGTTTCCGGAGGAGGCTCGTCTTCGTCGACGGTATCGTCATATCCCTCTGGCAAAAAGAAATTAAATCCCTTGAGCAAGTTGTTATGGCCTCTGAATAACTCTTTCACTCGCTCAACCACACCAGCTACGTCAATCCTGTATGTATGTATGTATGTATAAAGTAACATTAATCCAACTAATACTTCAAACAAAACTCGGTGTTTCATTTCTAAAGTGGAATACCTATCGGTGCCAAAATCCGTCATGACTTCACGGAATATCACCAACTTCTCTTCTTCATCCTCAAACGTCTCCCTCATTTCCTTCAGAAACCTTATGCCGGCGTTTCTAATCTCTTCATTTGACGTGCTTCCCTCTCCACTGCCTCCGCCTCCTTCAGCTGCAACACCATCGCCTCCACCAGCCATCTCGTCTTGCCCGTCACTTAATAGGTAGAAATAAAAAAAGAACGCTGAAAAAGAACCTTCTACGAAACCAAGTGACAAATCTTACTTAATACAAAGATTAAAGCAAAACATAAACAAAGTACTCAATTCATAGTAGTAAACAAAACAAACAGATAACTATGCACTAAACCAAAAAGAAGGAAAGATTCAGCCTTTAAGCTAACAACAATAACTATGCATTAAAAAAATAAAAGCAAGCAAAGAAGTGATCAAAACAGATAAATGAACAAAAGAAGAAAGCAACTTACGATTCAGCCTTCAGTCCTGTAAAGCCAAGAACCAAACAGAAAGTGAATTCTTTGAACAAATACAAATAAACCCTTTTCAAGAATTGCATTAAATAAACTTACTTTCCAGCTCCTGAACAAATAAAATGCAAAGAAACTAAACGAAATTTGGTTCGGTCGTGTAACAGAGAGAATAAGAGGGGACGTACAAAAAGAGAGGAAATTTGGTGCGTGAGGGAGATCAAAATCAAAACGAAAGAAAATGAAAATTGAGAAAAGAAAAATAACTGTTTAATGGGAATAACTTAATCATCTAAAAACAAAAGTTATTAGGCATCAATAAAATTTTGCCACATCATCAAATTTTAAATATATAAAATTATTATTATACATTTATCCATAGAGAAATTATTTTATGGACCCATCCCATAATATTATCCATGATCCTTTTTCAATTATTTAACTACATTTTAACAATTTTTTCCATGCCATTAACATATAATTTTTATAATTTTTTAGCCTAAACCCAAAATCATGAATTTAGAATCTCGAACCCTAAACCAAAAATATAAAACTCAAAACTTGAACCAAAACCCTAAATCTTAAATACCAAACCCTAAACTCGTACCTCGTAACCCACCATATTAGGTGCATAGCGATTCAACCTCAAGAATTCCGCCTCATATTCAGAGATAGACTTATCTCCCTGTTTCAACTCAATGAATTCCAACCGACGAGCCTGCACATAACAAGGACCCACAAACTTACTTTTGAAAGCATCTTGAAAGTAAGTCCAATTGATTCGCTCTGGAAGTGTACCCCTAATCATTGATTGCCACCAACAATAAGCGTCATCCTTTAGCAAGGATACAACTCCCTTAACTTTCTATTTAGGAGTACAATCCAAATCATCCAAAATCTTTTCAGTAGTCTCCATCCAATACTCGACCACTGTAGAAGTGTTCCAGCAATAGCCCTAAACAAATTAGCTCTACTAGAGTAGTCTCTCAACTATTGTTCCACGACTGACACCTCTTACTGGTGCCCCAGTTTTCATATTTTGACCTTCAGTAGAGGGTTCACTATTAACTTCCTCATTTCCATTGTTCAATTCAGGTTCTAAAGATGTGGCTAACTCAGCTAGAGATCCAAAGGTCGTCCTCTAGGGCCCTTCCTTTCACGTGCACTAATTTTTTATGTTTTATGAATCTACAATTTACAAGTAGTTGATCTTTAATATTTGTTTAGTCTTTTAGCACATTCACGTACTATAATTCTTTCATTAAAGTTTTATGTAATAGTCTCTATATCATAACTAAAGTTCCAGTAATATTTCTATAGACTTGGCATCAAACCTTTAGACTTCGGCATATCTTGCAAAACAAACTTTTCATATATGTTGTGGTTTGGTTCCCAAAAATTTTCATTTCATGTATGCATGCATGCAGACTCACTAAATAGATTTAGAAACTTAGTTAAGGATTTTGAATTTAGGCTCTGATACCACTAAATATAACTGTCTTAACTCGACCTAGAGGTTATGATCGAATCGCGAAAACCACATGAGACACCTAAGTGTCAACTTTATACTTATGATGATTAAAACCTTCAAATACTTGTTTTTTGTAAAACAATAGCTTTTGTTTGTTAACTTTAGAAAATATCCATTTGATCATAACAATCATACTTAAGTCAGATTAGCAACTTCGGTGTAGCATTAGTAAAAACCTAACATTTAACGTAATCTATTCAAAGCATCTTATCCGTTTTCTTTGCAGCAGAAATCATCAATATCAATCAATAATCTTTACTTAGCCATTTAACATGCATAGTCCAATTTCAGTATATCAATATATATAAATAGATAGCAAGTAAAATCCGACCTAAGTATGAATGGCATGCATGCGTGAAAAACCCAAAACGAAAATAATCCCAAAGCAAAAACAGTTCAAAAGCACAGTCTAAATAACTTTACAGTCTAAAACCAAATAATACTAATAATAGAATAATAATAATTAAAAAGAAAGTCCAAATAGAGTCTGAATGATGTCAGAAGTCCGACGTACGTTCGTATGCCAATGTTGGTCCTAAGTCTGTTCATTACCTGAAATGTTGAGGAAATGAGGTGAGCTTAACAAGCTCAGTGTGAAACTAAACAATCAAGCATTAGACAAACAATCATAAACATAAACAATTTCATATAGTATTAAAAAACATAATCGGATATAGATATATCAATTTAAATGGATGTGATCATTACATGATGCAAAAGTGAGATCCTATCCATACCAACCGCTACACACCACGAGTTCCCAAGAACCCGTCTGCCAAACTCCAACGAATGCGAGCATAGCTTGATGCGATAAAACCACTGAATAATTAGTAATGCAGAAAGTCTGTCAAATAACGAATAATGCGATAGAAATTGCCAATAACATATAATGCGATAGAAATTGTCAATCCCCTCGATACTCCAAATGCAATGCACTATCTTTAATAATGCAGTCTTAATATGTCACTGACACTTCACAGAACTCCTTTGTCAACCACAAAATCCAATCCCAATGCATATGCAAGATGTCATGCGAAAACATACATAATCACATTTCAATACTTTTCACATTCTTTTGGTATATTTAACATGCTCACAATCAATCACATACTTTCAATAATAGGAAACAGTTTTCCTCTCAATCAATCACATATTTTTAATAATAGTAAACAGTGTTCCAACTTTCAAATTACCATTATGATGATATCTTTCAATATCGTTCAATTTCACATTCTTTACAAACTTTCCTTGTGTATATAAAGCACCATTCTCAACACGTATATCCTAACTAATATGTCATGCATTTAAATCATGCATAAACTCAATATATCAGCATATCATTCTAATCAAACAATCGTTCACATATCATATAACTCAATATCGCATCAAAATCTCAACCAAAAAATTTACACAATCAAACTAGCACTTCGCTATCACAACAATTTTTTAAGGCTCGAAACGTCTCTGGTTCAGTCACTCACAAATTCAATAATTTGGCTACTAAGCCAACCCAATCAACAATCTAATTAACATTTTTAATATGACATTTATCAATTTCAATCATACTTAAAAGTATGATTATTTTTTGCCCTTTCGCAATACACTAGCAAATCTTGCCCTTTGTTTGTAACTCCCTTAAATGAACTTAGACCAAAATTCAGTATACATTCATTCAATTAATTTCCTAACCAGAAACCAAATTTCCATTTATGGGTTCAAAGCAATCGTCGAAATAACTATCAAATTATAAAGCCAAACTAGTCAATTTCCTTACCTTGTTTTGACGCAAACTGCACTAGCGAATGTCTTTCGACTTTACGGTTTGGGTCAACACCTAACATGTTTATATTCTGGAAAATTAGTAGCTAATATTGATTAAATTCTTCTATTTAATCAATTCACAACCTTTACACAACAACTATGTCTAAACAACAAATTAGTCTACATTTAATCGCACTTATGCTTTCCGATTTGAGAGATCCGAATGGCCAATTGATCAAGAACGAATTTTCTCTAATTAACATGTGATTAAAGACTGATTAGGAGTGTTCAAGAACTCAAATTAAATCTAGAATTAATCGGGTAAAAATAAAGAAGCAAAACAGCCCCGTTCTCTACTACAGAGGCGCACGCACCACCACTCATGGTGGCCAAGATTGGGACTGAATTTTAAAACGATTTGGGATTGATTAAAATCTAGAAAAATACCTGTGAAATCATTAAAATTTCCCTAATTTCAAGATCTAAAAATTAGGGTTTTCAATTAGCTCAATTAATCAAGAAATTGAAGAAAAAGATGGACTTACACAAGCTAGAAGTGAAAATCGATAATGGCACTTTCTTGGCAATTCTTGGATTGATCTTGGATGCCCAAAATTTCAGATTTGGAGTTGATTTCAATGGGAATAAATGGCAGCAAGGTAGGGGATGAATTGGTGATGGTTCTTGGTAGCAAAAGAAAGGATAAATAATGTAACTGCCCGTTTTCAGTGGTTTCATGGCCTCAAATACGACATACGAGCTCATAAATATTGTTTATTTAATAATTTAGAGAATTTATAAAAGTCATAGAAATTTGATTCATAATATTTTTAAAGTTTAAATGTTTAATTAAGTAAAGAGGATGAAATTGTTAAAATATCAAAAGTTGAGGTTTGTTAGTTAAAGGTGTTAGATGTTAAATATTTATGAACCATAAAGTTGGGGGTTTTAAATGTGAATTAAACCAAATAGATGTGAGTGGACGATTAAAGGGATGTATTGGATAAAATAGATGATGATTAAACTAAGGGTAAAAGAGTAAAATTAATAATTAAATTAAAATTAAAGTAAAATGACTTGTGTCATCTTCTTGAGTGGGGTTTTCTTCACCGATTGTTGAAGGAAAAAGAACACCATTTTCTTAGCTTAAGGTTGGGTCAATACAAGTCTTTCAATGCAAGTGATTTTGGCTTAATTGCTTAAGTCACAAAATTTCAAGGGTCCTAGTTAGTAATTAGTCATTTATGATGATGTTTTTGAGCAAATGAAAATTAGTACAAGTTTCTTCCCTGTTCGGTTAGAATTGGAAGTCAAAGATTTAGGGATTTTTTATTTGAATGGAATATTTTGGGAATAGATTTCGTAAAAAGCATTGGTCAATGAATTGTGAATTTTCCTTCTTTTTGTAAAAAAGTAACTTAATGTGACTTAAATGAATTGATTTAAAGTATTTATTAATTAGATAAAAAATGAGTGCTTCGGTGGATAAATATGGAAAGGAAAAAGTCTATCATCAAATATCTATCATTATTGTACAAGTCTCTTGGAATCGTGACGTCGATTGGATCAACTCTAGAGTTCACACATTATCATCCTTACTTTTGGGTTGTTAACCTTTTTTATTTATGTGCTGGTTAAGAGTGGTATGTAAATAAGGTGTTTTGGTATTAGGTTGTTGTCGAAACTTTTTTTTTTTAAGTCTCGACTTTTATTTTAAAAATCAAAAATAAAGTCATCACCAATCATTTTTAAATAGGTGCGATTGGATCACCTTGAAATATATTTAAATTTATTAAAATATCATTTTGGTCTTCGAAAAAATAGTGTTTGAGAATCAGTTACGTATGAGGAAGGGTTAGCATCCTCACATACCCAAAATTGACACCTAGTCGATTATTTGATGTCTTAATGTCGAAAATTGAGGACTCGAGGAAAATTTAAAACGCGATCCTTAGATATATGAATGATAGTTTTTTATGTCATTTTAAAAAATTTAAACCTCACAAAAAAAAAAAAAAAAGATCTTTCGTTTCGAGTTAATTGAGAAAAATCATGTCACGTAAGTTAGGGACACAATATCTCGAGTCCTCGAAAATAATAAAAATAATCATTTATCGATTGATTAAATTTTACACGTTTTAATTTTAAATAGGATACCCCATTATATAGGTTCAATGATAACATCATATCTCATGAGTTGAAATACAATTTTCTCGAATTCCTTAAATAAAAGACATTGCTTTAGTTTTAAAATCTTACTCTCATGTTTAGTAAAAAAAAAATCGAACACCATTTTTATTTGCGACATGCGATTCATTTATTTGAATGTGGCATCGAAATGAACAAATATATCTAGGTATAATGTAAAATATAACAAATGATAAATTAAATAAATACATAAAATAATAAAATGAAGTAAAACTATAATCAAACAATAAAGAAAATATCAACAAATAGTAAGTAAATAAATAAATTAATAATAATGATGATGGTGGTGGTGGTGGTGATGGTGATGGTGGCGGCAGCAAGAAACGAAAAATGACACAATAATAAAATGAAATGACAAATAAACGTGGATGCTAAAATAAAGATAAAAATTCAGATGATTACATCATAAATTGAAATTTAAAATACTAGCAAATGAATAAATGAAATAAAAATAATAAAGTGTAGATAAAATAAATAAATGATGACAAAACGTAAGGTAGATGGTAAAATAAAATAGAATGAAAGTGTAAAAATTAAAAAGGGAAAAAACGATGGAAGGGCTAAATTAAATACAAAACAAAATTTAAAGCGAAAATAAAAAACAAAAACAAATATAAGGATTAAATTAAAACATGTGTAAGTTTTTAGGGATTAAAGGGGATATTATCCCCCTAAATGCACACGTCATTCCTTTTAAAAGAAGTCAATTGATGGTCAAGGGGTCGAAATGCACAAGAGCAAAATCTGTGGGGCCAAATAAAAATAAATAAATGAATAATAGTACTAAATTGAAAAGAGGGTCAAATGCAGAAGGATTGAAAGAGTAATTATCCCTTTTTAAGAAAATACTTGGAACCAAAGGGGAATCCGGATCAGATCGTGGGTTAGTCCAAAACGACAGCGTTTTGGATCTATTGGAATTAAACCTAAAATGACGTCGTATAGGGTTTGATTTGCCAAAGGGGACTAAATTGAAAATCCATGAAAAAGCGAAGAGATCGATATGGCAAAACGACCCTCCGCTTAAAAACACGCGAACCTTGGTGGAGGGGATTCGGGTCGATTCGGGTGAGGCATTAAACAACCCCGTTTTGGGCATCTGGCTTGCACCCCAAAATGACGTCGTATGGGCCTCTTATTTAAACCAATATTTTTAAAAATCCTCATTTCTATCCTTACCCCTAAAAAAACAATCTCCCCTCTCCATTTTTCTCTCAAAAGGGCTTCATGTTCGATCCCAAAGCCGTCGAGGCATCGCCATGGCCATCAGTCATCGGTGACGGCGTTTGCCGCCTCCGGTGGTCGGGAATCATGAAAAAGCCTTCTTTTTTATCTGTTTGACCCTTATAGATCCCTAAACCTAGATCTAAGGCCAAAACCTTTAGATTTGGCCTTAAATCTTCAAAAAAAAAATTAGAGGAATCCTTAGGATCCTAGGGTTATTTAAAAAAAAAAAAAAAAACTCTAATCCTCCGTAAAAAAACATTACAAAATGGTTTGGGGGTTCTTTATAGCCTCATTACAATATTTTATTTTGTGTTTTTCTCTTTCTGTTCTCTGTCTTCTTCTAGGTAACATGGTGGTGGTAGAGCTCCCTTTTGTGGTGGCAGGCAATGGCAAAAAAGAGGTCAAGATTCGGGGTGTGGATGCCTCGATTCACGTACCTACTAACGTGGAAAAGGCTGACATGGCAAAAGCACTAGATGGGTATTCGGGTTTCTGGTTAGTGAAAATTTTAAGTTAGTAGGTTGGGTGGTTTTTGGGCTAGTGTGTTTGGGTTAGTGTTTTAGATAATTGGGTTTTTAGTTTATTTTGTAACTGGACCCTGTAAAATGGACATTTTATGAATTAAAATATTTTTGTATTCAGGCCGAATAAATTGATTTTATTACAGCTATCTCTGTTTGCTCGTTGTCGTGTATCGAAAAGGGAGCAAAAACTATAAGAAGGACCAATTTCATTCGGTCCTTCTAAATCTTGACTTCTTTTCTTCACGTAATCCACTTTTTCAATTCATTGATTACTACTACACTGTATCCACTTCGCTACAATTTAAAAAAGACAGGATTTAATGTCACAATTTCGTCTTACCCCATTGCAACTTTAAGGAGATAATTTATAACAATTTAATTATTTTATTGTTATTTGTCGCTTCAAGTGTAACAGAAATCACACATGGCCTATTATAACTTGGATGCCATGTTTTTATTTTATTTTAACTTTATTGTGGGCCTCACCACTTATGTATTTATTTATTTTCTTTTTTTCCTCAATCTCACGTCCAACTCATTTATTTCTTTATTTTTTGCCTCCATCGCCACCCTACTCCAATGGCCTTTCTAACCAGAAAAAGGACTAAAATGAAGTTTGTCCCCTTCTCTTTCTCTTTCTCTTTCTCTTCCTCAGCTTAGTTCTCCATGAAACGACCTCGAATTCAACCAATTTAAATCTGAAGTTCGAATGACAAACCTCTCAAATCTCTTAAATATGTTGTCCAATCTACCCAATAGGGAAGTATGTTCCTCTCTCCCTTGCAACTTCTCATTCCACCGTTTAGATTTCGAAAACATTACCTCTAAACTTGTTAATCGAGCTTGGTCGGATCTGTAACTTTTTCTTTTCCTTCTCTTTTTGGTTTTAATCTTTAATTCTCTTTACTGCATGGTTTCTTGGTGATTTTCTATTTGGGATTTGGTAGAGAGGCTAGGCAGTGTCGATGATGACGGAGGAATAAGGATGAGAGAGGGATGGTGAGTGGGAACTTTGGGCGAGGTAAAGGTGAGGGTTAGGTTCTATTTGGGGAGGTGAGTTGAGAAGTGTGGAAGCTAAGAGAGAAGAGATGCTGAAGGTGCGATGGTTCAGTGGTGATGGGGGAGACGGTGGCCAATGGTGAGCTTGATGGTGGTTGTAGGTTCTTGTTATAGTGTTGAGAGTTGAGGGGGTGCTAGGGAGGTTGAGGAGGGTGAAGAAAGAGAGAGGAGAACCATATAATGATGGGGGTTAGGTCGGTGTCGATGACAATAGAATTCTTCAACCGTGTCAAAAACAATTAAAGATCTAATCCAACATTTTGGATGGTAAGAGTTAAGCATGTTTTCAAAAAGAGTAATAGAGTAGTCGATAGATTGATAGCATTGACATTTTCGAAATCTATGTGTAGCTATATTTATGTGCAACCACCGATTGAAGTCCTTCAACTGATACAAGATAATGGCTTCCTTCTTCTATATTAACAGGCCAAAAAATGTTATATATATATATGATAAGCATAAAAAAATAAATCACCCAATAAATCTATATAAATCCTTAACTTCTCTCCTCAATATATTATTTACATTAAATATCTAAATATATTCCTTCATTTCTTTCCAAATATTTTCTCATTGTGATTTTGAGTCTCCCTCACGTACCCAAGTTTCTCTCTTTCATTGTTCTGCCTCTTCAATTCTTTCTTACTCGACCCGATCAAAAAGAAAATAATTATAGAACACAAAGGATAAGAAATTAAAAAACAAAAAAAAGGTTTTAACTGGTTTAGCTTCATCGTCTTTTCTTCGTGTGAGATCTGGAAAGTAAGTTTCTTTAATCCAATTCTTGGAATGGGTTTGTTTCTATTTCCTCAAAGATTACTCCTACATGAAATGAATTCACCCATTTTTTGGGTTTATAGGGATGAAGCGAAAAAAAGGTGATATATATTCTGCTTCTGAATATAATGGTGCCTTAACATATTTAAAGGAAGTCAAGTAGATGTTTCAGGATCAAAAAGAGAAGTACGCCATGTTCCTTGAAGTCATGAAAGATTTCAAGGCTCAAAGGTATCCCGTTTTCGAAATGCCGACGGACAATGAATTGTTGTTGAAACTACTAAATGTCCATACATCTTTTGTCTTCTGCAGGACTGACACTGCTGGTGTCATTGCCCGAGTGAAAGAGTTATTCAAAGGGCATAACAACTTGCTTTATGGATTCAATACCTTTTTGCCAAAGGGATATGGAATTACCCTTGACGAGGATGAGGCTCCTCCTACTGAAATATTGGATGAAGCAATCAGTTTTGTAAACAAAATAAAGGTGAAATACTGAAATTGTTGTGCCATAATCTTCCACTTACTGATACCTGTGTTTAGCCATCTAATGCATCCATTTTACCATGCAGAAACGTTTCCAAAATGATGAGCATGTTTATAAATCATTTCTGGATATATTGAGTGTGAACCGGAAGCAGCACAGGGACGTAAATCAGGTCTATACCGGGGTAATGTGTCTTCTTCTTCTTAACTGTGTTGGCATTTACTGAATCTTGCTCTCTTGATCTCTTTATTGAATATGTGTTCTTTGTTTCATTGCTTTCAGGTTGCTTCTTTTTTTGAGGACCATTCTGATCTTCTTGATGGCTTCAGAAGATATTTGCCAGATACCTTGCGGCAAATTCAAATGGATAAGATAACTGCTCTCTCTCATATTTTTGAGACTTCATTAAGTTTTAATATTACGGATTGAGTTTTTAGTTCGATTAGTATGAATACAGGTATTATGAAAGAAGATGTGTGCTTGAGTAAACTGAAGTGCATTATAAGTTGGGGAGGGACTATGGGTTTGACCCGCTTGAATGTTTTTTGCATAAATATTTATTTTACTTTTAAACTTTTTTAAAGGTTAGTTTTGTTTTTTTTTTTTGCATATTTATTTTATTGTTTATATTCAAGATTTGTGACTATTCCTCTCAATAATATCATTTTCAAAGGTTAAATTTTATTTACGAAAATTGTGGATTTTATTATGTAATTTTATTTGGTAAATTTTAGTTTTTTTATTTTTTTGAATTTTAAAATTCTAGTTATTATCAATAGAAATGAAAAACTATGCTATTTTCAAAATATATTGTGCATAATATATTTTTATATGTGTAATGTCATATCAGTTTATTTTTAAATTTTTTTAGATTGTCTAGTCAATTTATTATTTTTACATATTACTGTTTAAAATTTTAGGTAACAGATTAGCAACTATCATTTATATCAAATTGAAATTTCAAAATTCGAAAGGTATAAGAACTTAGAATGATCTAATTGAGGAATATGGATTAAATTTAAAAATTGTGTGCATAGTATAGGACCAGTTATTAGATATTTAACCAAATGGATTTAACTATTAATGTTAGGGTCAAGATTAAAATTACAAAATTTAAAAAATACATGCACTAAAATTGGTCAATTCAAAAAGTATAGGGATTGAAATTGATAAAATAAAAGCATAGAGACTAAATTCATAACTTATGTAAATTAGACGGACTAATAGTAGAAATTAACCTTTTAAACATGAGGCGGGCAATGGTGAACTTTTGAAGTTTGAAATCTGAATTCATTTCACTTAATATAATAATTAGTAATTTAGAGAGAGGGACAAATCTCAACTTTAATTTCGTATAATTTTATATATGAAATTTGATTTGATTCAATTTTTATATATTATTAACATAATTTTTGTATAATTATATTTATCTAATATAAAAATAAATTGATGTATTTTTTTAATGTTTATCGTTAAATCAAAATTAAAATTTTAAGTATACATTTGAACCACAATTAATTAGCAAACATATTTATTTAATTATAAAAAGATATTATTTTACAAAATTTTAAAAATAAACACATAAAATCACGTGCAACACACGTGACATGGGAATTAGCATATATAGAAGTACGAGTTTGGAGAATGTAACGACTTGTTTTTATTGGGGTTTTAACATTCGATTTTGGGTTGGAACCCTTAAACCAAGTCATTCCAGAGAGTAAGCTGAAAGGTTTTTGTGAGTGGGTACGATGTTAGATAAAGGTATTATTACTGGGTAATTAGTCTTAATTAGAATTAAGGAGAGATTTAAATTAAAGAATTAAGTAATCAAGGCTTAAGAACTAATTTGTAAAGGTGGTGAAATTAGAGGAGTTAATGTGTGGATATCAAAAAATATGATTCTGAGCAAGGGAGATCCTTATGTAGCAATTTTACCAAGGGTGTTTAAGCAAAATTCTCATTTTTTAATATTTACATGGAAGAAACGATTTCTTCCTCCCTGTAAGCAAAACTCTCTCAAAACTTTTTTAAATTTATATAAGAATGTAGGCACATGGAATGGTGTGGTGATGGATTGATTTTTAAACTTATTCGACTCGTGGAACCCATGAAAAAACCCATATACTTGAAATATTGATGGCCCAATGAAATACTCCAGTAAAATTAGAGTTACTAGAATAATTAATGTAAATCTTAAAAGATAAAAATGTATAGAATTTAAATTTCTTAAGACTCTCATCTTGTAGATAAGCACAAATCTTGACCGTCGATGTAATTCAATCTGTATCATTGCCTTCTCACTTATTTATAACCACTCAATTGTAAAAAAAAAAAAACACTTTTGAGAGTGTTTGCTCAAACACTTGATGTGCGTTATTTTTTTGTGGCTTTTTGTTCGTTTGTAGCCTCTTTTGTTTTTCGAATTTACTTCAACTTTGCATCAATGTCTTAGAGAATTTCTACGAAAATTCTCATTTTTGCGAAAATTAAATTGATTTAAGCGGATTTAAAACCAAAAAAATCGTTTAAAATTCTAACCTTATGATATATGCACAATCATAATCTACCCAAGATGCTACTTAAAAGTATTAAACTACAATAAAGAGTAGCAAAAGCTTTCCTAGCTATGTTACCCCAAACTCGAAAAGTGAGTGTTGATATGAATATGTGTCCTACATTGGATATTTTTTATACTCTTTTCAAACTTTTTTCATATATTTGAGGGATTATACCTTTTAGTCATGTCCCAATATGCGTCATATCAGCCTACTCTCATTATAATTGCACAAACATGGCAAAAAGACAATATACCAAGAAGAAGACAAGGAACATATATGATATCAAAATAGAAAAATAGATAAATAAAATTATTTTTTTGTTGAGGATCGACTCAATTAAGTAACAAACAAGTAAAAAATAACATAAAAAATTGATAAATTGAACATACAAATTCAACGTGGAAAAATTTCTCCAAAAAGGATAAAAAATCACGGGTAAAGATAATTTTACTATAATAGCAAAAGAACGAAGAGTTCAAAAGATAGAGATAAAAATTAAACCCGAAAAAATACTCAAAAATAAAGAACCCTCAAAATGTAAACACAAAATTCTCCAAAAATGTTATGAGTTATAATCTCTAATGGGTGTATTTTCTAAGCTTGTAAAAGAGTCTATTTATAAGCTAAATTCTTAAGTCAAATAATAATAAAATAATCTAGACTAATTAGAGTTTAATTAAAATAAATAAACAGAGTTTAACTAGAAAATTATTTCTCAAATTTGATTGAATATGAATCATACTCAACAAATCTTCACTTTGACTCGTATTTCCACAACACCATCTTTGTCAAAACCCGTCACGAGCCTATCTTAAACTATGCAGGGAATTAACTGAGTCGAATCTGCGCTTAGAAGCTGGAAAACTTCTAGCCTTTGACCTGTGCACTGCCAAATCAAAACTAACCCGAGTTTGATTTTCACGAACACAGTGCCCTAACTTTTCAAAATCTGCATCCAAAAGAGAATCTCACTTCAACGAAACGGTCATACCTTTTTCCCTCCTATGACCAAGTTGTCTCTGCTCCAAACGAGTTGATTTCAACTCCGTAAAGGACGAGGGACGTCCAATTTCACCGGTCACTATAAAACCTTTCAGAATATAAAAATTGTTAGTCCTTTTACCTTTTAACAAAACGAGAGCCCCACGAGACACTTTAATGTCGCTCAACTTGATGTTGATTCTGCAACCTTTCGAGTCTAAAATACTTAAAGAGATGATATTCTTTCGTAAATCAAGTATATATCTAACATCTAAGAGTGTTCTAATCGTCCCATCGTGCATCCTAATTTTAACAGTGCCAATACCAATTATCTTACTGGATGAATCGTTTCTCATGCGCACAACTCCACTTTCAACCGAACTGTATGTGGAGAACCATTCTCTATTGGGACACATGTGGAAAGAACATCCTGACTCTTTCTCGTTGCTCTCAACAGCCCTTTTATTTTGTAATTTATAACAATCTGTTTTGACGTGACCTAACTTCTTATAATAGCAACACATTTTGTCTTGCTTCTTTGATGTTACCAAAACAGAAGTTTGCTTATTTGCCTTACTATTCAAACCAGACTCATTGTCAACTTTGTCTTTACTAAAAAAATGACCCTTCACATCCTCGAACGAGAGGTTGTCTCTACCATAAATCAGAGTCTCACTGAAAGACTTGTATGAAGAAGGTAAAGAACACAATAATAGCATAGCTTGATCTTCATCATCAATGTTAACCTCAAAATTATTTAAATCATTCAAAAGAGTAATGAATTGACTGATGTGATCTCTAAGAAGCTCACATTTATTCATGCGAAACATAAATAAACGTTGTTTTAACACTAAACAATTAGCTAGATACTTAATCGCATAAAAAGTTTCTAGTCTTTTCCACAAGGCGGATGAGGTCTTCTCCATTAATACTTCTTACAATACCCTATTCACGAGGCAGAACTAGATTGCAGACAAGACCTTTTCATCAAGCTCTTCCCATTCTAACTTATCTATATTGTCAAGCTTTTTCCCGATAACAACATTTTTCAAGTCGATTTGAACTAGAATTGTCATCATCTGAACTTATCACAAATTAAAATTTGTGACACCATCAAACTTCTCAATGTCGAACCCTATTGTTATCATCTCTAAACGGGCTGATTTACGAAAATCGACCTAGTTTTGATACCACTTTTTGGGGATCGACCCAATTAAGCAACGGACAAGTAAAAAATAGCAAAAGAAATTGAGAAATTAAACACACAAAATTAACGTGGAAAATCTCTCTAAAGAGAATAAAAAATCACGAGTAAAGATAATTTTACTATAAAGAAAAAATATCGAATAATACAAAAGATTGAGATAAAAAACTAAACCCAAAAAAAACTCCGAAAACAAAAAACTCTCAAAATGTGAATACAAAATTCTCTAAAAGTATTATGAGTAATAATCTCTAATGGGTATATTTTCTAAGGTTGTAAAAGAGCCTATTTATAGGCTAAATTCCTAGGTCAAGTAATAATAAAATAATCTAGACTAATCAAAGTTTAATTAAAAAAAAACAAGGTTTAATTAGAAAATTATTTATCAAATTTGACTGAAATATTAGTCATGCTCAACATTTACATCGTCACACGTTTATGCTATTTGGATTTTGACTCTCCCTCATGTACCAAAGCATTTCGCTTCTATTGTTTTCACTCTAATTCTTTCTCTCTTCCACGACCCCCTCCCAAGAAAACCAGAAAAAAGTTAAACTAGTTTAGTTTCTTTGCTTTTCATTTGTGCAAAATCTGGAAAGTAAGTTTCATTAATGCAATTCTTGAAATGGTTTTTTTTTTTCAATTTCTTCAAAGAATTCACTTTCTTTTTGGTTCTTAGCTTTACAGGAATGAAGGCTGAATCGTGAGTTATATTCTTCTTTTGTTCATTCCTCTACTTTTTTATTATCTTTTCGCTTTGTTTTTTTCTTAGTTATTGTTGTTTTTAGCTTTAATGGCACTTTTGGCTGCAATCTTTTGGGTGTGGTTTGCTTATGTTTTTTTATTTGACATGTTTAGGGTTTTTTTATTGGTATTCTATTGAAATGGTTGTGGTTCTAATTTTTCTTTTATACTTCTACCTATTAAGAAATGAGTAAAACAAAATGGCTGGTAGAGGTGGAGGTGGAGGAGACGGTAGGGGAAGAGGAAGCAAATTGACTAAAACTTATGTTGAAACATATCTGAAGGAAGTCAAGGAGATGTTTGAGGATAAAAAATACAAGTAGGACATGTTCCTTGGAATCATGAAGGATTTCGGTACTCAAAGGTAACCCCTTTTGGAGTTCAAAATTTCAAAGTAGAAGTCTTTTTTGGTTTGGGATTATTTGAATTTAGGGTTTTGGTTTTGAGTTTTTAGTCAATTTTAAATTGAGTTAGTTAAAGTTCCAACTTTGGACTAATTAAGGTTTGTGTTGAAATGGTTAGGATTATTGATTCTGTATAGACAAATAAGATTGGAATGAATTTAAATTTGAATTTACTAAGTCAGACTTTACATATCCAAAAAAATTGATAAATTAGTCTCTATAAGTTAGATTAAAGAGCAAATTATGTTGGCTTGATGGTTAAAGTGTTCACCGCCCTATGTGTGGTTTGAATTCGAATCGCATTGTTGTTAGAGATTTTTTCCAAATTTTATTGTTAAAAACTAGTCTTTGTACCTCAACATGAGGTATAATGGCACGTCACATGCAACTGTTTGGTTATTTCATTAGCCACGTCACATGTATAGGGACTAATTTGTCATTTTTTAGTAAAAAACAAAAATGCAATCTGATTCATACTAGAAGAGCTTTTATGGTACTTTTACCAACGGATCTTTGGTGATATGCAGGGCTAACATAGTTATGTGATGGGGCGAGAGAAAGTGTTATTGAAAGGGCATAACAATGTTGATTCAGGGATTTAATGTGTTTTTACCGAAGGGATATGAAATTATTGTGGAGGAGGAGAAGGCTTCTCTAGAAGAAAAGATTTCTGAATTTGATGAAGCATTCCAATTTATAACGCTAATAAAAGTGAAATATTGAAACCCCATTGTCCTATAATATTTGGGTTATTGTTATCTCTACCTTATGCATTATTTCTTACTATACAGTAATGTAATGAGCATGTTTATACATCATTTCTAGATCTTGTAAATAGCAACTAAGGGAAGCACAACCACAAGGACATAATTAAGTTCTATACCGACGTAATGTGTATTTGTTTCGGTTCTACCTAAATTTAAAATTTCGATCTAATTTGATTTTGATTATAATTCAACATGAAGCTCGAATCAATAATTTGTGTATTATTTAGTACATGTACTTTCATAAAGTGTCCAATGTGATACTTATACTTTGAAATTCTTCAATGTAGTACCTAAACTATTAATCTATGTATTATTATGGTAACTAAAGTTAACACTTATAATAAATGCTAAATCAACCCATGGAAATTTGACATGTGGATTATTTTTCCAAATCTTCAAGTTCGCATGAATAATATAACGTTATGTGAAAGATAAATGAAATAAAATGAAATTTAAAAACAAATAATTAAAGCTAAACAACATAAATTTGACTTTAAAAAAAATCATATGTCTTCAATTTTTTAAAACCTTAAATTTTCCAATAATCTTTCAAAATTTATACAAGTTAAAATTTCCCAAAATTATGTCACTTGCTTGACTTATTGAGCTTAAATGTGAGGTTGAATAACTTGATTCCAACTACCATTTCATTTTGTTTTGTTTTATTTATCTTTTTTGTCACACCCCCCGAAAATGTTAAAGGTTAAGTGTCACAACAATTATGCTACTAAATTAGAAAAACTTATTGTTTAAATGGCATCTAGTATGATTATGAAAATATTGCGCACTGATTGGTAAATAGTTATAATCCAAGTCTGGTTTAGTTACAATTGAACTAGGAGTTTTCTTTAGTGGGAAACATTATGATTAATAGTATTAATAATATTGACCGACTTGGGATTAAGGGAAATGATAGTGGAAAGATTATATAAGAGAGGATTCTTTCATTATGGAATTCATTTTTCTTTCTTCCATCTTCTTCTCTAGTTTGTTCTGTAAGAGAGAAAGTTAAGAAGCAATCTGTATAGAGGGTGAAAATAAAGTACCAGCTTAAATGATTGAGGATTTAGTAAACTGGTAGTCTTTTTAAACTTTTCTGTATCTTTTAAGTGAAAAAAAAGGGAAGGAAAATTGAAGATTTCTGTTTAATTCTTTGAGCTTGTATTGAGATGTTTAGGGTTGTAGCTAACCTTTAAAATCAATCTGCATGCAAATGAATTATGGTTTTCTTACATATGAACGCTTTCGCTTTGATCTTGATATGGTTGTTATGTTTAGATAGTCGAGAAGGAGGAGGCTTAGGTGATAAGGAGAAGCTAAGAAGATGTAATCTTTATCAGCTTTCAGGTATTTTGCTGGTGAGTTTCTAAACTCAAACTCTTTGTGGTTGTTTTATAAATATATCAGTATTGTGTTGTGTTGACTTCATGTTCTGCTGATGAAGAGTTCAATTATTGTGGGTTGTTTGTTGTATGATTGAAGAAAGCAATGTGATGGTTTACATATGCATATCTGATTGTACGTTTTAATTCGTTGTTTTGTTAAACTTTCATTGGTATAATAATTATGAAGAAGTTATCATTGAAATGATCCGCTAGATGATATGTTTGGTATGATCTATGTTGTGTTATTAATAGAATGATCAATTATATACTTGTTATATGTCTGTCATAAAAATGAATGATATGCGAAGTATGGAGGGATGTTTTTACGGCTAAAGGATGAAGAAATGTCACGTTGTGCACTCCGTGCCTCATGTTATCTAGCTTTACGAAGGTTTGGGCAAATTTTACGGAGAATGTATATGCTTGGTTTCAACTTTGCAGAGGATCAGTTGGATTGTACGGAGATATATACACACAAGTACATGAAAACTCTGCAAGGGTTCCATGTAAGTATGAAACTCTGCAGAGTTTAAGGCTTTAAGCTTCATGTGTATAAGCAACTCCATGGTCATGGCATATGTAAGTTATGAAAGTCCACCGAATTTGTTCTTTAAGTTTATCGTCAAAGGTAAATGTGGGAATTCACCATATGAAGTTCGTGAAAAAATTTGAATTCACATATTCTCATTAGAGACCTTATACTTTCTATTTCTAACATAGTCTCATGATGGGTTTTAGATTTATACAATTTGGTCCCTAATGTAACAAAGTTAACAAACAATCTTAGCTAACTTTACAATTTTGTCCTTTTCATAATTTAAGCTCACTATCTATCATCTCTAAGCCTAATTAATCAATTTATCAACAAGGGAAACTTGCTAAAATTTTAACAATTTATCAAATTGATACATAGGCTAACTAAATCAAGCTCTCATGATAAAAAAAAAACTATAAAAATTATAAGAAAATTTATTTAATTTTCATACCCAACAATTGTTGAATGTAAAAGAGCAAACTTTGGAGTTTTCTTCAATTTTTGGTTAAGGACAGTGAGCTAATGAAGATGATGATAAAATTCCATTAACTTATGCTTTTTATACCTTTATTAGTCATTAATTAACCTAGTTTAATTAACATAACTATCAAATCCTATATAAAGGAAAATGTCATCATCCTCCACTAGCTCCCTATGGAATATGGTTTAATAGTCATTTTGGATCTTTGGTTATTTGCTATTTAGGTCCTTAAGCCTTTTGTAAATTAAAACTCTATAGTGATTAGACTTTTGCAATTTAATTTCTAAGTCTTAATTAATTATTTTATCGGTTAAATTTCTCAACCATTCTTCAATATATTTTTACACTAACTCCATGAATATTCTCATTTTATATTTATGGGCTTGATTTACAAAAATGAGATTCTGAAATCGTATTTACAAAAGAATATGAAAGGTGAAATAGGGTATGAGATGGTGACCAAGAATCATTTGGAAAGAAAGAACCTTTGCTTTGATTCCAAGTGAAAAGAAAGAGGAAAACTAGGTAGAAGATGATAGTAGTCGGAGTAAAAAAAGGACAAAAGTGATTATGTGGCATATATAACCAGTCGTCATTAAAAATTTAACGTGTAAGTGATTAAAATAAAATTTTTTTCCAATAATGATGACTAAATTGCAAATATTTTTATTTGGTCACCAAAATAAATGCATTTAAAAAAATAAATGACCAACTAATTAATTTAACTAAAAATTAAAATAGCATATACATATATGAATCATCATATTAAAATTAAACTAAATATATATTATCACAATAATAATTTTTAGTCTTCATATTTTAATTATTTTTGTATTATGCAATTGTTTCTTTTATTTCCATTAAAAATTTATTTTTAATATTAGAATAACGGTAAATTATAAAAATAATTCTTTTATATTTGTTTAAATTTACGTTTTGATCATTAATATTTTAATTGCTATGATTCAATTACTAACGTTATTAATTTATAATAATTTAATTATTTTATTGTTATTTGCTAGCGAATATCACACCCAACCTATTATAACTTGGATGTAATGTTTTTATTTTATTTTTTTAACATTTTATTGTGGGCCTTACCACTTATGTATTTATTTATTTTTCTTTTTTCCTTGATCTTAGTTCTACTCATTTATTTCTTTATTCTTTTCCTTTATTTTTTTCTATTCTTTTCACTTTCTTTCTTTTTTTTTTCTTTCTTTCCGTCTTCATCTTGCTTAACCTACCTACCGTCGCCCTACTCCAATGGCCTTTCTAATCGGAAAAAAGGACCAAAATGAAGCTTGTCCTCTTCTCTTTCTCTTTCTCTTCCTTAGCTTAGTTCTCCATGAAATGGCCACGAATTCCACAAATTTAAATACGAAGTTCGAATAACAAAACTCTCAAATCTCCTAAATATGTTGTACAATCGACCCAATAGGGAAGTTTGTTCCTATCTCCCTTGCAACCTTCCATTCCACCGTTTAGATTTCAAAAACATCACCTCTAAACTTGTTAACCGAGCTTGGTCGGATCTACAACTTTTTCTTTTCTTTCTTTTTTTTGTTTTTGTTTTAATCTTTAATTCTCTTCACTGCATGGTTTCTTGGTGATTTTCTATTTAGGATCTGGTAGAGAGGCTAGGCAGTGTTGATGATGACAAAGGAATAGAGATGAGAAAGGGGTGGTGAGTGGGGACTTTGGGTGAGATAAAGGTGAGGGTTATGTTCCATTTGGGGAGGTGAGTTGTATAAGTGTGGAAGCTAAGAAAGAGGAGATGGTGAAGGTCAGGGGTGAAACCAAAATTTTTTTTATGGGATCGAAATTAAATTATAATTTTTACGATAGTAAAAAAATAGTTTTTAAAGGATTAAATCAAAATTTTATTATTTTTAGAGGGTCAAAGTATAATTTTATCTTTACTAGTTTAAAATTTTTAAAAATTTCAAAGGTCTAATGGAAAATTTTCCATTTTAGGAGGCCAGAGCCCTTGCCAGCCCTCCTAGATTCGCTCCTTGTGAAGGTACGATAGTTCAATGGTGATGGGGGAGACGACGGTCAATGGTAAGCTTGATGGTGGTTGTAGGTTCTAGGTATAGTGCTGAGAGTTTAGAGGGTGCTAGGGAGGTTGAAGAGGGTGAAGAGAGAGAGAGAGAGAGAGAGAGAATAGAGCCATACGATGATGGGGGTTAGGTCGGTGTTGATGACAACATAGGAGTGGGCAATTACGATAGCTATATGTAAAAGTTAGGGTTTTGCCAAGGGAGATGAGAAGGAAGGAAAAGAACAAAAAAAAAAATAGAAAGGGAAATGATGAAATAAAGAAAAAGGGAAAATAAAGAAAAAAAAGGTTATTTTTTTAATTAGGGTTAAAATTATGTGGTGCTGACATGATTTTTAAGTTGACGTTTAACTGTTGACACATTGTCACATGTGATTTTTTTTTACGTTTACTAAATTGTTAATTTAAAAATTATTAATATTAGTGATTGAATCGTAACAATTAAAATATCAATGATCAAGACATAAATTTAAATAAATATAATGGATTATTTTTATAATTTACCAATAAAATAATTAATCCAAGCTTATGCAATGGTGCAATTAGTAGTGGGGTTGGATATGCTTGTGCGGATGGTTTAAGTCAAGACTAGTATGGGGTTTGGATTGTTGAGTTTTCGAGCAACATTGGTTGTTGTTCTGTTTTATATGTCGAGCTTTTAGGGTGTTCTAGAGGGATTGCAAGTTGCTTGGAACCTTGGTTTTAAATAGGCAGAGCTTGAGATGGATAGTATTGTAACTATTCAGTTGATTCACGCAAAATCAATTGAGCAGAATTCTTCAACCATGTCAAGAACAATTAAAGATCTAATCTAACTTTTTTGGATGGTACAAGTTACGTGAGTCTTCGAAAAGAGAAATAGAGTAGCCGATAGTTTTACAGCATTGGCATTTTTGAAATATACGTAACCACCGGATGAAGTCCTTCAACTGATACATGATAGTTACTCTGGAGGAAGGTGACCTCACCTAATTTAGTTATGATTTTTAATTTCCTTCTTGTAAAAAAAATAATTTAGAATGATACAAATTTTTTTAATTGAAGTTCATAAAAATGAATTGATCCTTTTAATGGGTGTAATTAAAATGATGATTAAATTAACTAAGGAGTAATGGGGGCCTATAGTTGAATATGGAACTGAGAAAAAGCCCAACAAGGAAGAAACCACATAACCAAAGAACAGCACGCACAACACAAACAAACATTATGCGATCTCTCCCTGTTCTTCACCAGTTTTCGAAAACCATATTCTTCTTTTTTCTTTTTTTTAATTTTCTCATTGTGATTTTGACTCTCCCTCACGTACCCAAGTTTCTCTCTTTCATTGTTCTGCTTCTTCAATCCTTTCTTACTTGACCCGACCAAAAGGAAAATAATTATAGAACACAAAAGATCAAAAAAAGGTTTTAACTGGTTTAGTTTCTTCGTCTTTTCTTCGTGTAAGATCTGGAAAGTAAGTTTCTTTAATCCAATTCTTGCAATGGGTTTGTTTCTATTTCTTCAAAGATTACTCCTATATGAAAAGAATTCACTCTTTTTTTGGGTTTATAGGGGATGAAGCGAATAAAAGATGATATATATTCTGGTTCTCAATTTAAACGTCCATTTACTTCTTCAAGGGCTGAATCGTAAGTTGTCTTTTATTTTTGTTGGTTCTTCTGTTTGTATAATCTGTTTGCTTTCTCTTTTAGGGTTATTTTGGTTGGTTTTGTTTTAATATGATAAAGTTTGGCTTTTTTGATAACCTGGTTTTTTTTTCTTTCTAATTTTTATTGCTGGTTAGTTATTGTTCTCAACTTTAATGGTCTTTTTTTGGTGAGATTTGAGTGAGAATTTTGTTGGATTTGCATGTGTGATTGTATTGTTGATCACTTTGAATTGAGTGATTCGTTTATGTTTTTGATTTTTCATGTTTTGGTTGAATCATATTGGTGTCTATGATTCTTGGATCAGTACATAAAGTAAGATTTGCTACTTGGTTTTGTAATATTTGTTAAATAACACTTTTTAACTAAAGGGATCTTTAGCTCTTTTTAAGATAAATCATCTGTTGAAAGTAAATTAGGTTTAGCCCAATTTGTAGAGGTTTTTATTCAGTATTGTGGAGATGGATGTCGTTCTGAATTTTCTTTCATTATTTCTACCTATTAAGCTATGGGCAAAACCAAATGCCTGGTGGAGGTGGAGGTACAGGTGGAGGGGAAGGGGGAGGAGGAGGAGGAGGAGGAGCTGGAGGAGGGGGAAGTATGACGCAGAAACTGACTACAAACGATGCCTTAACATATTTAAAGGAAGTCAAGGAGATGTTTCAGGATCAAAAAGAGAAGTACGACATGTTCCTTGAAGTCATGAAAGATTTCAAGGCTCAAAGGTATCCCGTTTTCAAAATGCCAAGTTTTCTTGACGGACAATGAATTGTTGTTTAAACTACTAAATGTACATACATCTTTTGTCTTCTGCAGGACTGACACTGCTGGTGTCATTGCCCGAGTGAAAGAGTTATTCAAAGGGCATAACAACTTGATATATGGATTTAATACCTTTTTGCCAAAGGGATATGGAATTACCCTTGACGAGGATGAGGCTCCTCCAAAAAAGACTGTTGAATTTGATGAAGCAATCAGTTTTGTAAACAAAATAAAGGTGAAATACTGAAATTGTTGTGCCATAATCTTCCGCTTATTGATGCCTGTGTTTAGCCATCTAATTTATCCATTTTTTCCATGCAGAAACGTTTCCAAAATGATGAGCATGTTTATAAATCATTTCTGGATATATTGAATATGTACCGGAAGGAGCACAAGGACATAAATGAGGTCTATACTGAGGTAATATGTCTTCTTTTTCTTGTTAACTGTGTTCATTTGCTCTTTGGCATTTACTGAATCTTGATCTTTTAATTTTTTTTTCTTTAGAAAACATTATGTGTTCTTTGTTTCATTGCTTTCAGGTTGCTTCTCTTTTTGAGGACCATCCTGATCTTCTTGATGAGTTCACAAGATTTTTGCCAGATTCTCAAGCAGCACCTATGACCCAACAAGTTCCATATGGTCGAAACTCAACTCAGCATTATAACGAGCGAAGCTCTGCTACACCCACCTTGCGGCAAATACAAACGGATAAGGTAACTGTTCTCTCTCTTATTTTTAATATTTATTTTCTTGCTACTTGCTATCCATTGATATGCTTGTAATATGAACAACGATTCTTTTATTTTATTTTTCCAGCAACGTCGGAGGGATAGGAGTATTACTTCCAATGCTGATAGGGATCTCAGTGTTGACCGTCCTGAACTGGACGATGACAAAGCTGTTATCAAAATGCAAAAGGAGCAGAGAAAGCGCGTGGAAAAGGACAGTAGGGATCAGAGAATTCGTGATCACGATGATCCTGAGCATGACAACAAGGATTTTAACTTGCAGCGTTTTCCTGACAAAAAGAGATGTGGAAGGAAGGTTGAAGGATTTGCTTCTTATGATGACAGGGATACTTTTAAAAGTAAGTGTTTCAACCTTTTACAACTATTATATGTGTATAATACACAAAGTAGCACCTTTGTTTTACTTTTTGAACATATCATAACTATACAGTTTAGGGTGTTTAGGGTGAATATTTTGCTGTTCTTTTGCAATGCGTTGCTAATAAAGTAGCCCTGCTTGTGTAGTAGGATCCATGTTAATGCACATTTTCTTGTTCTTCTTATATCAACCTTTTAAATTTTAAGGTTTTTCTATTCAAATCTCAGGCATGTGCAACCAAGGGTTTGTATTCTGTGAGAAAGTTAAGGAGAGGCTATGCAACTCAGATGACTACCAGGCATTCTTAAAGTGCCTTAATATTTATAGCAATGGAATAATCAAAAGAAATGATTTGCAAAATTTGGTATGTTTTACACCATCTCTAATGGTTATCTTTGATTTTAGAATCATTCAATCACTTCTCTTATATGTTATATTGGTCCCTAGGTGACTGATTTACTTGGCAAGTATCCAGATCTTATGAATGAATTCAATCAGTTCTTGGAGCGTTGCGAGAATACTGGTAACAACTTAAGCATTATTTTAAGTTGTTTTGCTTCGATTATTCATTCTTATGGTTGTTTCTAATCCAAATATCTCCTGCAGATGGGCTTCTTGCGGGTGTTATTAATAAAAGTATGCAACTGATAGCCTCCTTTTCTTTCTAATTTTGTTATACATTTTCTTATTTATCTTTGCCACTTTCTCATTTATTGATATCCTTGTATGTACATAGTTTAATCTTAAATGCTGCAAATTCTTTTCTTATTTATCTGTAAATTGCAATGACGTTTACTTCTTGATTACAGAATCTCTTACGATTGTTGGACATGCACCGAAGCCAGAGGAAAAACGTGAAATTGAGGCAGCTAAGGAAAAGGAGAGATATAAGTATATGGGAAAATCAATACAGGAGCTCGACCTTTCTAACTGCCAAAGTTGTACTCCAAGCTATCGGCTTCTGCCTGATGATGTATAAACCTTTCCCCCCCCCCCCCATGCAAATTATTCATGATTTGGCACCGATTTTTAATGCTTTTTGGTCTTCCTCTCGCAGTACCCAATACCTATGGCAAGTCAAAGGTCTGAGCTCGGCGCTCAAGTGCTGAATGATAATTGGGTATCCGTGACTTCAGGAAGTGAGGATTATTCTTTTAAGCATATGCGCCGAAATCAATATGAAGAGAGCTTGTTCAGATGTGAGGATGATAGGTAAATTTTCCGGGCCTTCCTCAATTTATTCCTGTGCTATGCATGCATTCACCTTAGTGATTATTTATCTCTTTTTGTAATTTAATTATGCGGTGTTCCAATTGTAATTTTATATACTGCATGTGAAGGTGAGAATGAACTTTCGTAAGAAATATTTATGTGCACTGATTAATTATTCAGTTCATTTATGCCCTTTTGTATTCCTGGGTTAAACTGACTGGTCAATGTACTATAGGCTTATGAGCAAATTAGTCCTACTATAAAAGCGAGCAATTTAATCTTTGTAGATTTAATTTTTAAGCAAAAAGGTAATTGTAAATAGTGGTAAGGTTGAATGTTAAAACGTATTGACTTGCCTTGTTTTAAAGTGACTGTGAAAAAAGTGAGCAATTTAGTCCTTGTGTTTTGAAAATGTTTTGAATTTTTTTTCATTTGTCACTTTAAAACACAAGTCAGCTTTTCTTATCCTTCAAATTTACTACTGATTAAAAAAAGTTACAAGGATTAACTTGCTCACTTTTGTAGTAGAGGAACTAATTTGCTCTTTAGCCTTTGGTACAGGGACCCACCAGCTGCTGTAACCAAAATCTAGATATTATATCCTTCTTGGACATGACAGAGTTCTTGTTTGATGGTCTTAGGTTTGAGCTGGATATGTTGTTAGAATCTGTGAGCTCAACAGCCAAGCGTGCCGAGGACTTGCTAAATAGCATGAATGAAAATAAAATTAATTTGGATTCTCCGTTCCATGTTGAAGAACACTTCACTGGTTTGTATTTATCAGTAGATTCTCAAACTATGTATCCCTGCTATGTGAAGCCTTTTTCATCATTTTAACTTTCGGACTCTTCTGGATCACTTACTGCAGTTCTAAATTTAAGGTGCATTGAGCGTTTATATGGTGACCATGGTCTTGATGTAATGGAAATATTACGTAAAAATCCTGGTCTTGCATTACCCGTCATTTTAACTCGCCTGAAGCAAAAGCAAGAAGAGTGGACAAAGTGCCGTTTAGACTTCAACAAGGTTTGGGCTGAAATTTATTCGAAAAACCATTACAAATCGCTTGATCACCGCAGCTTCTATTTCAAGCAGCAGGATTCAAAGAACTTGAGTGTGAAATGTAAGTGGGAGTGATGATTCTTAACAACTTGTTTTAGTATAGGGTGTACTTTGCGGTCTACAATGTTCTTATTACTTCAATTCATCCTTTTTTTTTTCTAATTTCAGCTTTAGTTGCTGAAATCAAGGAGTTGAAAGAGAAGAACCAGAAAGAGGACGATGTTCTTATGGCCAGCGTTGCTGGTCACCGACAACCCCTTGCTCCACATCTTGAATATGAATATGTGGATGTCAACATTCATGAGGACCTATATAAACTTATAGAATATTCATGTGAAGAGATGTGCTCAACGAAAGAACAGTTAAATCGAGTCATGAGGCTCTGGACCACTTTCTTGGAACCAATCTTGGGTGTGACTCCTCAACGTAATGGCAGAGAGGGCACTGAAGGTGCCGGTAAAGCTCAGAATTCTGCTGTAAATGGCACTGCATCAAGCATTGCTGAAAGTGATGGGAGTCCTGGAGCTGATGCTACTGTAAATTCAGGGCAACCAAAGGCTGCTAGTAACGGAGATGGGAACAGTTCATCCGAACTAACAAATTCTTGCAGAAATGGTTTGACAAATGGGGAAACTTTAGCAAAAGATGAGCACTCAGGTCGTGTCTCCAGAGTTGATTCGAAGCCAGAGAAAGAGATTAAATTTACAGCTGATAAAAGGCCTGGAATTAACATGGTTGCTATTGGAATCAAAGCAGAAAATAATCAGGGCAGAAGCAATGTTGAAGGGGCATCAGGTGTGTAGTCTGCAAAAGTTTCATTGATATTACTTTTGTTATTACTTTTATTCTTGCTATTCCTTCTTTTCTGAGATTAGTTTGAATTTCAAGGTCCCAGTACAGCTGCATCTAGACCTACTAGCATTGCTGCTGGTGAGGCTCATGAATCTGATGCTAATTTTGATCTTGTACATTCATCAGAGGTATGATTTTGTGTATATCAGCTACTATATTCTACTTGGCATCGCTGAAGCTGTTATTACTAAATGGTTTTGGTAAAATATAGCAATGTTTGGCATCTCTTGCAAATGTTGCTTTGATTCTTTATTTTGCTTGAAGTGTTTCTGTTTGGCGTCTATGTTCTAAACATATTTAGACATGGATGTGAAGATATGAACTTCCAAGGATCCTCAAAAAAAAAAAAAAACATACCTGTGTCAGACACATAATTTTATCCTATACTTACACCTAAGTTGGTATACTTACACCTAAGTTGGTTTGTTCAAAACTCTGTTAAAACCGATTAACCTATGTAATTTGATTTGGTTACTTTGGTTTTAGTGTTAGTTAATTAAAGGTTTAATGCCTTGTTTGGTTACTGGTGTAATAACATGAGGAAAAAGCTTTTTTATTACATATGTATTACAACAGTTAGACATAAAATAAAGAATAGTTAGTACAAATTTAGACTTAAAATTAGAAAGATGAGTAAAAACTCTTCTAAAAAATAAGACCTCTTCAAAATAAGCGAAAATTTTTTTAAAAATAAGTCATGGGAGTGGCTAAATATTATCAATTGAATTAGTTTAATTCTTACTCATATGCTAAAACATGTCTAAAAAATAATCCTCTTACCAAATGTAGAGTAAATGTATTAAGTCAAATGATTGTTGGTTTACATAACTGATAATTGAACCATCAAATTAATTGACTTAATATATTATATTTATATTGTATCTTTTTATATATTTATAGTAGTATAGATATATGGAAAAATACTTGATTGATTACATTTCTCCAGTGGTTAGGATATTTCTTTAAGGAAATATAAATAATAGTTTTAAATAAATTGGAAATAAAAAGGGGTAGATTAGCCCATTTATTTTCGGTTAACCAATCGACTTAAGTCTGTTTGAATATTTCATTTTTTTTTTCTCAAGTCAAGTCTGGTTTTCGGTTATTATTTATGGGGGGGGTAAGTTGAACTCAGCTTTCAGGTTTTTTAACCTAACCAATCGAATAGACTAACTGCATGTCCTTATACCCAAGTGGGTTCATTTTTAGTTGTAATAAATTTGCCTATTCAAATTTGCTTGGTGATTCAGGGTGTCACTGTCGCAAAACATGCTTTAATAGTAAATGGAACGCCTACAGATGCCTCTAATGCTAGCAGATATCACGAAGAATCTGCCGGTCCCTCCAAAATCGAAAAAGAAGAAGGTGAATTATCACCTAATGGTGATTTTGAGGAGGATAATTTTGTTGCCTACGATGATGCTGGTCCAAAGGTAGTGCCGAAGGCAAAGCATGGTGTTGAAAGCAGACAACACCAATCTGGAAATGGGAAAGATTTGCATGCCGTGGATGCTGGTGGAGAAAATGATGCAGATGCTGATGATGAGGATAGTGAAAATGCCTCGGAGGCTGGTGATGATGCATCGGGCAGCGAGTCTGCAGGTGATGAATGCTCCCGTGAAGAGCATGAAGAGGAGGTACAGGTCGAACGTGATGAAGTTGGTGGTAAAGCTGAGAGTGAAGGTGAAGCCGAAGGAATTGCTGATGCACATGTAGGAGGAGATGGGACCTCCTTGTCATTCTCAGAAAGTTTTCTTTTTACTGTGAAGCCTCTTTCAAAGCACGTGCCACCAGCTTTACCTGAAGATGAGAAAAACAATTCTTGGGTTTTTTATGCAAATGACGATTTCTATGTTCTTTTCAGACTTCATCAAGTACGTTAGATTTCTAAACCTTTTTAGTTATTTCTTCTTTTTCTCTTTCTACATTTTAGTAAGTATTCTTTTTTCTTTGATTTTCATTAGATCCTATACGAAAGAATACTTTCGGCAAAAACAAATTTAGCCGGTGGTGAAATAAAATGGAAACATTTGAAAGACACTAGTTCTTCAGATTTATATGCCAGGTGATTTACTTATCTATTTAACTCTGCCAAACAATTTGAAGGGTTTAATGCATTCTAATTTGGAAAATTCCATCTCTTTGGTACCCAGATTTATGAGTGCATTGTACAGTCTGCTCAATGGATCAACCGATAATACAAAGTTTGAGGATGAATGCCGAGCTATAATAGGAAACCAGTCATATGTGTTATTCACTTTGGACAAGTTGATATATAAATTGGTTAAACAGGTTTGCTTCTTCAACAGTCTTCCAACATTCTTCCTTGTTTTCCATTCAATCATTCGATATATTTTCATTGCAGCTTCAAGCTGTTGCAACGGATGAGATGGATAATAAGCTTCTTCAATTGTATGAATATGAAAAATCCCGGAAACATTGGAAGACAATGGATTCAGTTTATTACGAGAATGCACGTGTCCTCCTCCATGAGGAGAATATATATAGACTGAAATGCGTAAGTTTTACATGTTCCTCTCTTACACCCCTTTTCTGGAAAAAGAAATGAACTGAATAAGGAACATAATAACTTTGGCTCCCTTTTTTGCAGTCATCTTCGCGATCTCGTTTGTCTATTCAGCTGATGGACAATGTCATTGAAAAGCCCGAAGCATTTGCTGTTTCCATGGAACCTAACTTTTCAGCCGTTTTGCACAATGACTTTCTGTCAGTCTTTCCCGGAAAGAAGGAACCACATGGCATTATACTAAAGAGGTAATGATGGATAAAAAATGTAGCATGTAGATGCTAGGTTCCGCTAGCCTCTGATGTGTTATTGTAGATGATTGTAGAAAAGAAAAGATTTGGAATATGTTAATCCTTCCTATGTTGCTCAAATTCTGATGAGTATCAGATATGAGAATGTGTCCTTCGCAGATTGAATCTTTAAAAAAAAAATTATTGTTATTGGAGGATCTTTGGTGGATCATATCCCATCTCCTTATCTGCACTCGAGTACTTCAAGAAAAATGAAGTGTCAGAGCGACATATACTAGTGCTAATAAGCTTTTTTCTTTACTTATATTGCAGAAACAAGAAGTATTCAAATCCTATGTTACTTGGACTTGGGTGTGAGTGTTAGATACGAGTATGTGTCTGACACGGGTGTATAGCATTTTTTTTTTCTTTGTTCTTCTATTTAATTGGATGGTCCTTAGAGGATATAGGTGTTGGACATGAGTCTATCAAGAATTATGAAACGTCATGGCAACATGGACTAGTGCTAATCGGATTTTCTTTATTAATGTTTGCAGAAACAAGAAGAACTACGCAAATCTAGATAAATTTGATGCTACTTGCATGGCCATGGAAGGCGTTGAACTGGTTAACGGTTTAGAGAACAAGATAGCTTGCAACTCATACAAGGTATTGTGCTGTTATAACATTGGGTTTAATCTTTTATGTTCCCTTCTTTCATCGGACTACGGAAGCGCGGCGCATGCTTTTTCACTAAGAAAATGCCTTTGCATGTTCCGAGTACCTTTGGTTTTTTTCATTCATGATCTGTGTAATTGTTTGTCAGATATCTTATGTATTGGACACTGAAGATTTCTTCTTTCGTAGAAGAAATTCATCACGGCGCAGATCACACAATAATCAGGCAAGAATACGACGGTTCCTTAGATTTTTATCCACTTCACAATAATTTAGCATTCTCTCTCAGCGGCACGAAAGGTACATACAACATCACGATCTTTCCATCTTCACAACCCCTTAAATTACTTGTTTATGGCAATTTTCAAGGACAACTTACACCTTCATGGCTTTCTGGCAGAACCCATTGGTGCAAACCAAACCTCAGAAGGCGCTTTCGAAAACGACATGTTTCGTGTATGTTCAAACATAGTCTATGCTCGGACTGAAGAAAGGAGGAACTGTTAGGAAATGTAGCATATTTGTAAGATGATATGAGCAGGATCTGACCAATTATCCTGTAAATAGGATTTGCAATTTGCATGATAATTTGTAAAGAAAAGGAAAAAGGTTAAAAAAAAAAGGTATCATTGTTCCAAAGGTGTATTATGCATTTTCCCACAGGTTTACCAGCTTCTTCCAATTTGCATATCTGACTTGATTACAATGCAAAGGACATAAGAGGAAATGTTGAGAACCAAATATTATCCTCCCTCTTATAAGAACTTGTGATTGTATCAATTAATTGGGTTTATAAGATTTGGATTTTGACCAAAAATAGATACTGATTGTTGTATTGTTTTGGTATTATTATATATTTGGGAGTACAATTTTAGATTTATTGGTTTTCTTGAATATTTTAATAAAATTTTTATTCGATGTGCATGTAAATATACTTCAATTGTTATACATAGTTTGTGTTTACATAGAATTATCATTATATATTATTTAAAAGGTGGGGGGGAATGTATAAAATATTAGATTTATAGCATATTCTCAAAAACAATGATTTATATGCATGAGCAAATTTTTATTGATTTATAAAATATAAAAAAAAAAAACAATTACTTCCTATAAAAAGAAGCACTAATGGTTTAACTTGTGTTAATTAATGGTAACAAATTAAAGAGAAAAAACCTAATTTGATAGGATTCATTAATACTACTTTTAAAAAAAAAAAAATTTCTCCCTCGTGCCGATGACTTACAAATTACAAATTCTATTCTTATTTTAATCTGTAGTGTAAAGATTATATTGAAACATTTTTAATATATATAATATTTTAATAGTTGTAAATGAAAAATTATAAATAATTAAAAGTTACACATAACTTGATTATTAATCAAGAATTATCATAATTTACTTAAATTTAAAAGATATATCAATTTATTATTAACAATGAATCATAATTATTCAATAATACATTTATTTAGTAATTATGTTTATTGTTAAAGATGTGACTATCCAATTAAATAATTATGTTCATATGAAGAGATATAAGAATTCCTATAAACAATAATAAACTTTCAATTATTTGACATATCAAAAAAATACATCAAAAGTTTTTCTATTCTCCCATTATCTTTTATTTTCTTATATTATTCTATAAAGAATTACTGTAAAAAAAATTTTTATAGAAATTGATATTTTTGTTATACTCCACTCAATAAATTGTTTTGATAAACAATCATTGAACTTGATTGTATCTTTGATATTCATTTGTCAATAACATTTTTACACACCATAATATAAGTGAAGGCAAATAAAACTTAAAAAAAATGACATTATTATACATCTTGAAACCTTCATTAATTCTTATTAGTTTATTTTTATCCTCACACAATCATAAATCATCAGCGCAAACAAATCTTGAAAATATATTTACAAGTCTCTAAAATTAAAAATTAATAATAATAAAAGTGTATTAAAATAGAAAATAAATATAAGATTAAAAATAAATTATTAATAATAAATTGAAGTAATATAATTTACCCACTGCGAGGGAAATAAAAAATATGTAAATTTAAAAAATTGGTCATGTGATGTGTTGGTAAGATATATTTAAAAAAAAAAACATCTGCATTCTAACCCCACTTGTGATTTTATTTTTATTCTACAAGCAGAATAATTATCTACAAAAAATTAAATTTAATTTGATGGGGTTTTTAGAGGGAGGGGAAGGTGGGGGATGAGGCAAGGCAAGTGGGGAAATTTTTGCTTTAATAATTTAAAGTTTGAATCTGTCACTGTCTTGTCTTCACCCCTCCTAATAATTCCACAATCCCTTTAATAAGGAATTCAACATTGAGATTTATGATTCAAAGATGAAATCATAGTTATCATAATCCAAACAGCTGTATTAATAAAAATATATTTAACTCTATTTATGGATTGAAAAGAAACATTAAATAATTCTAAATATTATATCAAAAAGAACAAATATAATCAAAACATACTTACTTAATACTCAGCCAAAAAGATAACCCCTCTAGAATTCACAATGATTTCTTTTTTCTTTTTTAATCAGTAAGTACTTCAGAAACTTATTGAATGTTCTAAATTTCCAAAAAAAAAAAAGGAAAGAATGAAATGCACGAAAAAACAGGTTATATGAATACTGGAGAGGGTTGTTGGATCGAGAAATACATCCAACAGTGTCAGAAACAAATGTTGCGTACCATTTTTGAACATGTGTATTTGGTCATCTAGAGTTAGAGAATCAAATAGAGAAGGGCGATTAGGGACTTCAATGAATCTCTTCTTTTCTTGCAACTTCCGCATACCAAGAGTTCCATGCTTCCATGTAATGAGCAAAAAGGTCAGTAAGAGCTGCAATAACATTAACAATAACTCTATCATACAATTATAATGGCAAGGATATGGATTCACATATGATGTGCAAATGCAGGACATCTATCCATCTAGTACGGGGTTCCATTCATAATCCAAAATGAAAGGACGTTACAGTTCTTCCTCTCAGCTGAGAAAAGTCTTGTACAATGTCTTTGAGCTATGCTGCTGTCAACTCTTCAATTTTTCTAGTGTAGTCATGTTCCATTATCCATATTCGTCCACGGTATGACTCTTCAGATATATATATAAGAAAAACTTAAAGAGAAAATATAATATACCCAATATCGACTTAAGAGTTCAAGTAACATATCGAAAGTAAGCAATGGAAAGATTTTTTTTTTTAATATTTCCTAAACTTTTAAGTCCAATCACCATGAAGTATGATAAAAGATAGCTCACATTGGTGAGGTTACTGAAGTTGACAACAAGAAAAGGTGACAGAATCCTTTGGATGCTTAATCAAGTATCCAACTAGTGCCAGAATTTTGCAGTGCCACTTATTAATAATGCATGTTCAACGATGTCTATTTTTAAGTAATGAACTAAAGAAGGTACCTTGATTAAGATACTGAGGTTTATAAGTGGAAGAAAGGCTCTCCCAGTCCCGAATTGATCTCACATTTCTGTTTCCTGAGGATATAGCAGCAGGAGTAAAAGGGCCAAATGCAAAACCCTTGGAGCATTGCTTTGAATGCTGCTGCATTTTATGATCATGTTCTACACTATCGAGCTTAATATGCATTTCCGTATTTTCCTTCTGGTTTAACTTCCGATGAACGGAGGAGTTTGCCTTCGTTCTCTTTAGATTCTGGTTTGTAATTTCAGACCCAAACGTCCTCTTCTTTGATTCATTCAATTTTGAAGCTGTCGTTGATCCATTGTGGAGTTTGGCTCCCCATCCCAGCCACCTGAATGCTGGTTTCCTGCTTTCGGGGTGATGGGTCTGAAAATCAATCAACCCAATAGAGCAATGTAAGTTGGATTCATGTCGCAGATAAGATTATGTTTGACACGAATATATTTACGTATTCTCTAAGTTTTTTCATATATTTGGCAGATCCTTTGAGAGTCATATCTCCATACCCATAACCGAGTATGTGTCAAGTACAAGTGTCAGACATGAATACTTCAAGGAGTTGGAGCAACATGCATGACAGATGTTACCTTCTCAATTAAATTGATGGAAGAAAACACATTGGCAATGTCATACAATCGTCTAACTTTTGCTGCAAAACAATTACCAGATAAAAGCATAAGTGATTGACCATGAAAATTTCAGACATGAAATTAATAACGGTTTGTTGCTTGCTTACTTCTCACAGCAGTAGAATTGTGGACATCTCCCAGCAAAGCAATCGCTGCACTGTCAAGGGTGATCAATTCATCCTGTAGAAAAATAAATCAGATATTCACCATAGACCATACAGGACAAATAAACCAGTTTATAGTAACAAATCCACATAAAACAGTACGTTATCTTACATCTGAACAAAGGAAAAGCTTGACAAAGTTCTGTGTGATAAGCCAAAGGGATTTTTCTCTTTTGGTATCTAAGCAATAGACAATAATGCTGAGTAAATTAAATGAAGCAATTGAAGTTAAAATTGTTTTACAATAAAAGTGTCCCACGCATGAATTGACTGTATGTAAACACAATGAAGTCTATTGCAAGTAGTATATTAGCAAATCAAAATAAAGAAGAGAAACTTTTACCAGTACGTTTTGATGATTCTGAAAGATTATCTCGCCCTTCATTCTTCACATATGAAGAGTCTGCACTTTCATTTTCATCTAAGACCTATGCAAAATAGCTCAGCTAGTTAAACATGGAAAGGCCAGAATATTAATGAGACCTCTATTACAAAAACAATGTTTTGAATTCCTCAAATTTTACTTCGAATAAAAGGTACAAACAGAAGGCCAGTTTTTTAAGATATATTTAGACCCAATTTCCGCTTATCTTAGATTAAGATATTGAAGCTAAAATTTTCAGCATACAGATGGAGTAAGAAAACTAAAGTAGAATTATACCCTTAATGATTTACTGCAATCTGAGAAACAGAAATTCTGTTTAAGAGCCTCTTCCTGTAAGCAGAACACATGATAAATCAAGTTCTTCAGTTTTAAACGAATAAAAAGTGAAAAATGAAAAGCAGAAATTTAGAATCTACCTTAAGCTTCTCCAAAGCCTTTGGAATTTCTGCAAAACCCTTCCATAAGTATTGGTTCTTTCCTTTTCTTGCCACTACCTAAACAAGAGAACGCCAAAAACCAACTCAAACTAATCTATTCACTGAACTAAACCAATAAGAAGGGTCCAAAAGAAACTGCATCTTACTCCAATACTCTCCAATATGTTCACTACATCATATATACGACGACGTTCAACTCCTGAAATATGCAAAAGGGTTCCAGTAAAGCAAATTAATATGACTTAATCCAAAATTGATTTTTAAGACTTGAGTAGTCTAATTTAATTGATGGGAATTCCGGTATATCTCCAAGAGTCCAAATTTGAGCGGAAAAATCGATTAAAACTTCGCAATAAACAAACAAAATTAAAAAAAAAAAAAAAAAAACTGTCAGTAATTATTTCATTTCGCAACAATGAGAGGAAAAAATAGATTATAGACCTAGTTTTGAAGCTGCATCATCCAATCCAATCGTTTGAACGCTGTCATGATTATACAACGCCAAAAAACTGATACAAAGGAATTTAAATTTAAAAAAAAAAAACAAAGAAACGTTTAGAGATTGAACAAGATCAAATATAAGACACTTAAAGCAGCTGAAAAAAAATTACTTCGAGCATAAAAGGCCGAGAGATTTTTCTTTGCGGCAGTAAAGAGTTCGTGAACTAGATTCAAATTCTTGAGAAGCAAACGAAGACATTGATGTTTTCCCGAGAAAACCAAGATACGAGAAACGTCGAAAGGAAAATTGGATCTATTTATTTTCTTGTTTGGTGAGTTAGAAAGAGAGAGAAAATATGATTGGCGGGTTTGAGAATTCAAACGTGAAATCAGATCTGGTTTTTCCTCTCTTTTTCTTTTTAATTCACGTTGGCATTTGGTTAATCCCGCGGATTCAAATTCAGATCTTGAACCGCGAATTTCCGTAATTACTCTTTTGTCCTTGGCCTTCCCATTGGGCTTATCTAAACCTAAAGTTCCAATTAAAATGGTATAAGCATCCAATACAACAAAATTGATTTATCTAATCTAATTTAATAATGAAAATATAAAAAGTTAAATTAATAAATTTAATAGTACTTTTAAATTTACTTTATTTATAAATTTTAGTAATGGTTGGTCAATTAAAAGCAATGGATACCCAAAGATTACTTGTAACTCGACTACTCAATTTTTTTTCTTGAATTTTTCGATATTTGATAAGCACATCGAATTTGGTTGAATTTAGAGTTGAGTCAGATCAAACCCTTACATAAGGTCAAAGTTCTTCTGTTGTTGTTATCTTTATCTATATGACTTGAACTCGAAACCTTGTTTAAAAGGCATCGAGATCCTTACCATTTAAACCAACAATCAATGGTATACGGTGAAAACTATTACAATTTTTTTATTTGTTTTATTTATTAATAAACAAACATTATTCAAATTATTTTTATTTTATTTATTATGAGTTTTTTAATAAAATATTATCATTAAATATGATCCATGAATAATACTGAATATAAAGATACAGTGCAAACGATGAGTAAGATGATGCAAATTAATACACAAATGACATGTCCACTGAATTATCTCGAAAAAGGAGAAAAACAAACTTATTATAACTATAATGAGAATTCAAAAACAAACTAAAGATGCATCACATTGATCAAACCACTGAAATTGCATCATAACCGTGTCATTATCAGACAAACCTAATGATGAACTCCAATTATCCAATAAATCACTGCCAAAACCTTAAAAGACGCACCAAATCAATGATGTACAAAATGTCAAGTCTCATATAAGACCTTGCAAATTAATACACAAATATCATGTCCCCTGAATAATCCCAAAAGAGGAGAAAGACAAATCGACTATAGCCATAACACTCGAAGAATTCAAAAATAAACTAAAGATGCATCACCTTGATCAAACCACTGAAAGTGCACCACAACCTTGTCATTATCAGACCAACCTGATGATGAACTCCAATTAACCAATAAACCATTGCCAATATCCCAAAAGACCCACCATATCAATGATGCACAAAATGTTAAGTCTCAGATAAGACATTGCAAATTAATACACAAATGACATGTCCACTGAATAATCCCAAAAGAGGAGAAAGACATACTGACTATAGCCATCACACTCAAAAAATTAAAAAACAAACTAAAAATGCATCACTTTGATACCACTGAAATTGCATCACAACCTTGTCATTATCAGACTAACCTGATGATGAAGTCCAATTAACCAAGAAATCACTAGCAGGACTCTAAAAGACCCACCATATCAGTGATGCGCAAAAGACCAAATATTATATAAGACATTGCAAATTAATACACAAATGTCGTGTCCATTGAATAATCCCAAAAGAGGAAAAAGACAAACTAACTATAACCATAACACTCGAAGAATCCAAAAACAAATTAAAGATACATCACCTTGATCAAACCACATAAATTACATCATAACTTTGTCATTATCAGATCAACCCGATGATGAACTTTAATTTACCAAGAAATCACTGCTAAGACCCCAAAAAACCCATCACATCAGTGATGTACAAAAGACCAAATTTCATGTAATTTAACCTTTTTATCATTATCTTGGGTTCCAATTTTACAATATCATCATTATTCTCTATCATGACAAGCCCTCAAAAAATATTCTCATAAAAGATTTTATAATTATGGTAAATTTATATTAAGTAAATCTAATTTCAAAATGTATATATGCTTGATTTATTATTTTATATGGCAAAATAACTTGATTACAAAGACTTCCTATCTCATCCGATCCAACAAGGATGGAATTTTTTTTAGGCGGGTTTAAGAGCGGGACGAGTTTTTATTTAATTTTTTCAAGATCAGATTTATCTCGAAATATTATCAAAATACCCCTCTTTTAATTTTATAATTAACTTTATATATTTTAATTAGATATTTATATATATATATATATTTTATTTTTTTATATAATATTGAGGGTGGATATGATTAAACGAGCGTCTGACAAGAATTTTAATCATTGTTCTATACAAGTCAAGACATAATATATATTTTATACAAGATATAACGTCAAATTTAGCGTAAAATGTTTATATATTTTTTTCAATTTAGACTTATTCTATTTTTTAAAGTTAAATTCGATCTTCAATCTTTTGAAAAGAGTTAAATTTTACCATTAATATTTCAAAAAGAATCGAATTGTTATTTTTTTAACAAAAATGTTGATTAAAACACTAAAATATTAAATGTGGTAGCTCGCATGGTGATCAACATGTACTTCATGTTTCTTTTTTTATTTTTATAAATTTTTATTTATTTTTGTTAATGCCGTATATAACATAAATAGTAACATACTAACATGAAGTATATGTAAATTGTTATATAAGTTGTCAATTTAAATCATTAAAAAATGATGTTTCATTCAACATGTCAATAAAAAATAATTTAATTCTTTTTAAAAAGATTAAAATTTAAATTTAGTTAAAAAAAATAAAGATGAAATTGATAAAAATATAAATATTAAAAATTAAACTTATATTATACATTTATTTAATTTCATAAATTTTAATATAATATAAAACATTTATTTAATATTTCAGTTCAAGTCAGATGAAAGTTAAAAGAATTTTTATTTTCCCAAAGTTGTATTAGGATACTAAAATTTTAAATAAATTAAATTTTTGATGAATTACAAGAGGAAGATAAAATTTTAACAATAATACGATTAGCTTGATTCGAATTAAAGTCATATTTAAGATGAGATCACCAACGAGGTTCAAATAAAATCAAGTTTGAGACAGTATTTAGATGACAATTTATCAAAATTCAATACAATTGGAATTTCTTTAAAATATTAGAATCTCTATTAAAAAAATAAACGAGGTTACCAAAACTAATTTAAAGGGTAAAAAGGGAATTTCAATTGTTAAAGGGCAAAGATTTGAGATTTATCACGTGCGGTTTAGGTGGTAGTGCGCTTAGTTAAAACGGGTGGCGCGCCAAAAGGTTTGGAAAGGCATCGATATTGAAACTGTTTTATTTGATCACGTGACAGTTCTTAGCCACTTAACCTCAATTATTCTGCAAACTATTATTTTAATATGGTGTCAGATATTTTAGTTGAACTTATGTATTAAGTTTTTTTTAAGTTAAATTATTTTTAATAATTATAAATTAATTTTTAAATTTAGATTTATTTATTTTTATTAATTTAATTTATCTTGTAGTATGTTTTATGTTTGCTATTGTAACACATTTTCCTTTCCTTCTTTCCCTCTTTCCCTTCTTTTATTTTTTCCGACTCTTTTTTTTTCGCACAAGTCCCTACCGCATATCTTTTTCTTTTTTTTTTTTCCTATTTTATTAGCAATTTTAAGGAAGATAAAATGGCGGGTTTGATGATTAATGACGATGAAAAGGAACCCTAGAAAATTGATTTGAACAATGACGAGGCAATCAAATCAGTGGATTTCAATTTAGTGGGATGCTTTCTTGCAACAAATGTGGTTCATTTTCAATCTATGCGCAAAACGATGGTTCATTTCTTACATCTAACCAATGATGTTTTCATCACAGATTAAAGTGAGAAGCAATTTTTTTTCAAGTGTTATTACGAGATTGATGCTGATAGGGTGGTTGAGGGAGATACTTAGACTTTTAACAACCATCTTTTATTGATTCATCGCTTGAAGAACAATGAAGATCCTATGCAAGTCCCTCTATTCTTTGCTGACTTTTGGGTTTAGATACATGATGTTCCTCATGGCTTAATGTTTGAATATATGACAACTCAATTTGGTAATTTTATCAATACCTTCTTAGATTATGATGCAAAAGTGATTACCATGAGTATTCAAGGTATATAAGGGTTCATGTTAGGTTGGAAGTTCATGTTCCTTTGAAAAGGAATAAGAAAATTGTTATGTCTCAATCAAGTTAGGTTTACGTGAGATTTAAATATGAAAGAGTTACTCTCTTTTACTTCTTGTGTGGCCGACTAAGGTCTAAGGTATGGTGAGAGCTTTTACGTGATACGTGCTATACATGGTAAGAAAACCCTAATTATAGAATGGGATGTCTCATTAAAGGCAGCTAATCGGAGAATTTTGGAGTCAATGAGTTGTTGGCTATGTGAAGAGAGAGTCAGTTATTCCTAAATCTAGGGGCATATGGATAGATAAGGAGGAAATTAAAGGGAATTTTCAAAATTTGAATTTTGTAAACGATATCAACTTTAATTTAAGGATCAACTTGGCAAAAAAAAAGTTATGTCGACTAATGACACAAATGAGTCTAGGGCTAAGACTAACATCACTGGCCAAGAGATGGAGGATAGCCCAATCAAGATTGTGGATGAAAAGAAACGTCCCAAAATTTTATCTTCTACAATTTTATCGTTTTTTATAATCATGATTCAATGAAAGTGATTTTCTAAAAATTAAATTGCTCGATCTTTTGAGATATTGATAGGCTTCGTAATGTGGGCCAATTAGATGCAATGAAACTCTTTTGTTAAAATGTTTGGGAATTGGAGAATCCTCAAGCAATTCGTCCTCTTTAGCATATTTTGAGGGACTCTTACCCTTATGCGGTTTTTCTTATGAGGACTAAATTGCATAATACAAGGATGGAAAAAAATAAGGTGTAAATGTGGGTTTATTAGTGGTATGGGAGTTAGTGCTATGGGCAATAGAGGTAAGCTTTGTAAGGAGACGCTCGCATAGTCTCAATTACATACAAACATTGTCACATTCAAACATTTACAAGAGTATTGAGTCTAAAACACCTTATGCAACATTCAAAACGACTTAACAAACATTGATCGACATTAATAACAAGTTAAAAACATGCTTAGGGACCATCTAATAAAATTCCCAGAAAAGTCACGTAGGTATCGATACACAATCGCAGGTGTCAATATTAAACCAACTGGTGAGTAAACGTATGGATAAACTCTTTTTTAAATACATCATTTAGTTTATTTATCTATATTTAGCTTTTAGCTCTTTTATTTATTTTTAGGTTTTTAACAAGTAGTTGAAAGAAGTGAAAGTGGATTTCTTTCCTAAGTATTTGAATCAAGTTCAAATCTTGAAAACGACATTGTTGAATAAAATATTTTAAATATTTTACCTTAAATGATCTAATGTGAATTGTAAATCTGCAAACTATAAAATACTTTTTAATTTTTAAACACTTATATAAATATATAATAAATATTTATTTTATTTTTCAGTATAATGTTTAAATATACAAAAAAAAAAAAAAAAATTCAGTTTCTTTCTATTTCCCTCATTTCTTTTCCTCTATTCATGCTTCTCCATTCCCACCTAAAGAATAATTAAAAAAAAAAAAAAGCAAACGTGTCAATCTTCTGTTTATAATTTAATATTAAATTTATTTTTTATTTATTTTATGATAATAGCAATTATATTTATGATAAATATTAAGATAAAAATTATTTAACTTTATTTTGATTAAATATTTTTTATTTTATGATAAATATTATATTGTATTTTATTATATTTTTTATTTTTTTATTTTTAATTATGGTGCTACTTGATAAACTAGAAAATTAAGTGATTAAAAAATAAGCCTTGAAAAATTTGATATCAAATTGAAGTTAGGAGTGAAAAAAACTCGATTTTATTCGAAAAATTCGAAAAAATTTTGAATTTTAAGTTATTTTAATTATTCGAGTCAACTTGAATAACTCAATTCGAGTTTCGAGTTCAAATCGAGTTAAATTTCACAATTTGAATAACAGATTGATATAAATATCTTTTTGATTTCTCTTTAACTTTGGACATAAACAAATTGGTCTCTCTCACAACAAAATTTTTTAAAAAAATTAAAATAATTTATAAAAATTTCAAAATTTATATTTTAAAAAATATAAAAAATTTAAAAATTTAAAAATTTCCAAAATAATATTTGGAGACTTAATTAATTATTCAAAATTTTCATACTCAAGTATTATTATTATTATTATTTTGCTTTATTATTTCCCCAAATATTTATGGTTTCAAATTTATGTGTCATTACATGAAATTACTTATATTGTAACCATATTTTTATTTGACATGTTTATTTTTTAATTTAACTAGAATAATTTCACGTGATTAGACTCGAATTGAATTTCATTTTACTCAACTTGATTCGAAAAAATTTAAAATTGAGTTAGGATGATAAAATAGGACTCGTGAATTTGATTAACTCAAAAATTTTTCACTCGATTCGATCGAATACACACCCCTGATTAAAGTAAAATTTGTTTGATATATTACATAAAATTAATTATAAAATATAATTAGATTGTTTGATAAATATAAATTTTAAATTATAAAAAATTATATTTTACATTTTATCCTTATTTTTTAAATATTTTGCCTTTTCTAAACAAAATCAAAATTTCTAAACGTAAAGTTTTTAAGGATAATATAATATTTAATTGAAAACATTCTCAGTGATAAATAGTTTTTAACTACTTATTATTTTCTAATTTATTTTTAAAAAAAATCTATCAGATTAATTTTAATTATCAAGCATGTGTAAAAAAATTAAATCATTGAAATTATAATTTAAAACTATATAGAGATCGATAATAAATTTTATTTGAATATTTTATATTTATCTCAGGCAATGTATTTATAATTTTAAATTATCTTCATCTTTAAAAAAAAAAACATAGGTAAATGAATTTTGTGTGTTTTCTTCCACTCATATGTGTTTTCTATTTTTTTTATTTGAATTCACGTTTGTTTTTTAATTGCCCATCATGTTTATTTTTAAAATGAAAATTATCCCATTTTTTTTAAATAATCATTTTTATGTGATAAAAATAAAATAAAATATGGAACATGAAATTATTTCAAAATGATAAGTTTTTATGGTTACTATTTAATATTAACAAAATATTAGATAATTAAAATTAAAAATTACTGAGATTATTTTGTTATATTTTCTTTAAAATAGTATGAATTTGGGTAAACTATAAAAATAGTCACTTTTGTTTGCTTCACTTTTGTTTGCTTCAAGTTACATTTTAATTATTTATGTTTGAAATGTTACGTTTTAGTTACTTATGTTATTATTTTATTACGAAGTGATCATTCTACCGTTAAGTTCCGTTATCTCTCTAACGGTAATCTTACATGACAATCCAATTAGATTTTAAGTAAACCGCCGAAAAAATAACAAACAAACCGTAAATTGTTGTTTCTATTATAAAGAACAGAGTAAGAGAAGAAGAAAAAGAAGGAAAAAGAAATCTATATTGATGTTTGAGATTGCATTGAGAAAAATAAAAAGAGAAGAAGATGAAGGTTAAGATGGAGAAGAGACTTGTGGAAATGGGTTTAAGATTTTTGCAGTTAAAGTTTAAGTTTTAAAAAATTTAATTAATTAAATTTATTTAATTGAAAATTTATTCTCATCTTATTTGAAAATCCAAATTGACACTTAAAATCTAGTTGGATTGCTACGTAAGATTACTGTTAGAGAGATAACGGAACTTAACGGTAGAGTGATCACTTCGTAATAAAATAATAACATAAATGACTAAAATATAATATTTCAAACAAAAATGATTAAAATGTAACTTGAAACAAATAAAAGTAACAATTTTTGTAATTTAGCTGTATAAATTTAAAAGATAAAATCAAACACATGTCACATGTCACATGTCACATGTCAATAATATAAATATGTCACGTGCTAAAAAAAATTAATGTCCACTTTAGATGTGGTCTTAAACTTTGCAATATAATTGGTTCAGGTTTAAACTTTTAATATTTGGTATAAAATATAATTGGATTCGGATAATATATTTGTTTGGTTCGGGTAATGGGTTTGAGTTTAAATAATTAAAAAAAATAGTAGAAATTTTATTTATTTGTGTGAAAATAACAAACTTAGAATATAGATGTGTGTTTAAATTGTGTATATTAAAATCTGGTTGATAAAATAATTGTTGTTCTAAAAAAAATATTTCTCAAATTAACAACATCACTTTAATATAATTAGAAAAAAAAAGGTTAGATTGTACTAATGTCACGGGGTTAGAACTTTAGTTTGACAAATCGCATGATTTTAGGCGATTTCTTTGCTTTAAATGTGCCCAAATCAATCTAACTCTTCAAAGATAAGAATTACCACATAAGTTTTTTAAGGCACTGAAATATAGCGGAAGCTAACTCAAGAATTGAAAAGCCACAATAAAACAATGCATACCAAGTGTTTGAGTAAATGCTTTTAAATATATTCAAATAGATGAGTTTCTCTATATGTATCATGAGTCGTATCAGTCAAATGAGTCCTATTTTATCAATTGACTTCCATGAAACGTTCTGTTCACATTCGTCACGGATTTTGATCCGCTGCTCGTGAAACTAGCATGTTACATATTTTATAACTTCAATCATAAGTAGAACACAGATGATCCATACTTCGAAAAGTACACGAAGATAATCTCACCGGTGTAAATTCAAATTTAGATGATGATGAACTCGATTAAAACCCAACAAATATACAGTAAAATAACTGGATAGACTAGCATATCATATTTGTTTTTCTTGTTATTTTATTAATATTGTTAATTTTTTTTGGACTAAGATAAGTCATATAATAATTTGATTTTAATTTTTAGTAATTTTCGATTAAGCAATTTAGTAGGATGGAATGCCCCAAATGAGTCTCTTCGAGTCTTTTGAGGTAAATAAATTTTCATGGTAATAAAGAGTCCCACGTTTGTAAATTATGTCCGAAATTTCTACGTTGATTTGAAAGTTTTCCCCAAAAAATGAAGAATCAAAATTAGAACCCCAATCAAATATAAAAAAGACCATCAAAGAACAAATTAAAAAAAAAAGAGTAAAAAAAGATAAGAAAAGAAAAGAAAACAGGATCTGTAAGAAAACGGAGGAAAATAAAGAAGAAGGAAGAAACAAAGGCAAAAAGGGAATCCCAAACATGCCCTTATCCTCCTACCTTGGCAGCAACCGCCGTGGCGGAGGGTGGACACAGGCGTTGCTTCCGTCTTCATCATCAGTTAACGTGAAATCAACCCCCAAAGCCCATCAACCTCGAAAGTCACGCAAACGGACGGCTCTCATCAACTTCCTATTCACCAACTTCTTCACCATTGCGCTTTCCGTTTCGCTTCTCTTCTTCCTTTTAACCCTTTACCACTTCGGAATCCCCAAACCCATTTCCTCACACTTCAAGCCCCGATCCCTGTCCAGAAGGCTCTCCTCCCGGAGGCCTGTCACCCGGAAAAAACCCGGTTCCAATCTCTCCCAGAACGGTGCCGCTGTCGACATAACAACTAAACAATTGTATGATAAAATTGAGTTTTTGAATAAGCCTGGAGGGGCTTGGACACAAGGGTGGAAAGTTTCTTATATAGGAGACGAATGGGATAGTGAAAAGTTGAAGGTTGTTGTGGTGCCCCATTCTCATAATGATCCGGGGTGGAAGTTCACTGTGGAAGAGTATTTTGAGAAGCAAACTAGGCATATACTTGATACCATTGTTGAAACTTTATCAAAGGTTATTTTTCTTCCTCTTTTGGGGTTATTCGCAGTTTAATTCTTGGTGGGTTTTTGTTAATATTGGGTGAAATGGTTGAACGAAATTGCATTTTGCATTGGGGTTAGGTTTCTGAGCTTGTTACCTTTTTTTTTTTTTTTGTGGGGGGTGACAATTTGATATTTAGTGTTTGAAAAAGTTTAAGAATTTGATTGGGATTCGATTGTTAAGCTTGATAGCTTTTTTGTTTGATATTTAGTGCTGAATAGAGATTAAATTTTGATTAAAATTTGGTTTTTGAGCTTGGTTAGTATTTTGTTGTTCAATGGCGCTGAACTCAGGTTACAATGAATTAAATAGCGTGAATTTTCTTTTTGGCTTTCCTTTGCATAGAAATGGAATTTCATATATTCTTCTGATACCTTTGGGATATAAATTTGATAGTTTTTTGGAGTAATTACAGAAGTAGATTATTGGTTTTCGGTTATGGTGTTTCATTTTGTGAATTTAATCTTTGAATTGTGCTGAAATGGTTAAATGTAGTGAGAATTTTGATTGGCATTACTGTTTTTGAGCCTTTTTAGTTCCTGTTTTCCATTTCTACTTCATGGACTAAATATGTTGCACTAAGGTGGTTTGGTGCACCTGGACTTAATTATTTCTCTTAAATTGGGGTTGAAACAAGAAACTGTAAACTTATAGGAACAACCTGTTAAATTTTCTAAAAGTTGTTTGAATTAAATTTGCAGGATAGTCGACGTAAGTTTATATGGGAAGAGATGTCTTATTTGGAAAGGTGGTGGAGAGATGCCTCAGATGATAAAAGGGAGTCTTTCACAAATTTGGTGAGGAATGGTCAGCTAGAAATAGTAGGAGGTGGTTGGGTGATGAATGATGAGGTATTCCAACACACTTGTATAATACTAGCAATTCATGCATGTGGGGGGTAGGGGCTTATGATTTTGTTTTCTTTTCGGTCGTTTTAGTCCTGTATTTCGGATTAGACTTCAATATAGCTGTTTTGCTACATGAGGTTTTGCTTTTGGGTAAACTAATTTCTTTTTCTTAATGCAGGCAAATTCACATTACTTTGCCATAATTGAGCAGGTATACCTTAAACCCTGTTTCTTAGTGATTGTAGTTGGATTTATGACTGTATTTTCAGGTTGTTTTGGTATGTTGGCAGCTTGTGATTTTATGTGCATTTCCATTAATTTTGATCCATGATGTCATCTGCAAAAATATATAGTTGTTGTACATTTTCGAATTCTCACTCCAATAGATTCTAGACTTGTTGGAGTATACATCCTCAAAAGGAAGGGCTTAGTCTTGCATTTGTGGAATCTAATACTAGTGTAACTTCGTGTATTGTTTCATTGTCTTCTTTGCATTTACACCAATGATTATAGAGGTTTCTATTTTTCATAGTTTCTGTCCTCAAAAACTCATTAACGCCTCGTATTTTCTCTTTGATTTATTTATATATATATATATATTTGTATAAGCAGATAACTGAGGGAAATATGTGGCTGAATGACACTGTCGGGTTTATTCCAAAGAATTCTTGGGCAATAGATCCCTTTGGTTACTCACCTACCATGGCTTATCTTCTCCGTCGAATGGGTTTTGAGAATATGCTTATTCAAAGAACCCATTATGAGCTGAAGAAGGAACTTGCTTGGAATAAAAATTTGGAATACATCTGGCGTCAAAGCTGGGATGCTGATGAAACTACTGACATATTTGTGCATATGATGCCATTTTATTCATATGATATTCCTCATACTTGTGGACCAGAGCCTGCCGTTTGTTGCCAGTTTGATTTTGCTCGTGTTCATGGCTTTTTTTATGAACGGTGCCCATGGGAATACCATCCTATAGAGATTGACCAGGAAAATGTGAAGGAGAGGGCACTAACGCTACTAGATCAATATAGGAAGAAGTCGACCCTTTTCCGGACAAATACACTTCTCGTACCTCTTGGAGATGATTTCCGCTATGTCAGCATTGATGAAGCAGAAGTGCAGTTTAGAAATTATCAAATGATATTTGATTACATCAACTCTAATCCCAGCTTAAATGCTGAAGCAAAATTTGGTACTTTGGATGACTATTTCCAGACCCTTAAGGATGAGGCTGACAGAATAAATTATTCCCTTCCTACAGAAATTGGCTCCGGTCAGGTTGTAGGTTTTCCTTCGTTATCAGGTGACTTCTTTACTTATGCCGATAGGGAGCAGGATTATTGGAGTGGCTATTACGTATCAAGACCTTTCTTCAAAGCTGTTGATCGAGTACTAGAGCAAACACTTCGTGCATCAGAAATTTTGATGGCATTTTTATTTGGTTATTGCCAGAGAATACAATGCGGAAAGCTGCCAGCAGGGTATGCTTATAAGTTGACAGCTGCGAGGAGGAATTTAGCTCTTTTCCAGCATCATGATGGGGTGACTGGAACTGCCAGGAATCATGTTGTTCTCGATTATGGAACACGGATGCACACTTCTTTACAGGACCTGCAGATTTTCATGTCTAAAGCAATTGAAGTATTGCTTGGAATTCGCCAAGAGAAGTCAGATCAGACCACTGCCCAGTTTGAGCCCGTACAGATGAGATCTAAATATGATGCTCTGCCAGTGCATAGAGCAATCAGTGCTCGGGAAGGAACCGTACAATCAGTTGTCCTCTTTAATCCACTGGAGCAAACAAGAGAAGAGGTTGTGATGCTAGTTGTTAATAGACCTGAAGTTGCTATCTTGGACTCTAACTGGACATGTGTTGAAAGCCAGGTTTCTCCTGAACTGCAGCACGACAAAAGCAAGATTTTTACGGGCAGGCATCGAGTTCACTGGAAAGCTTCTGTTCCTGCCATGGGTTTGCAGACATATTATATTGCCAATGGCTTTGTTGGATGTGAAAAAGCTAAACCGGCAAAACTCAAGCTCTTCTCTAATTCGAGTTCAATACAGTGCCCTACACCATATGATTGCTCAGAAGTAGAAGGAGATGTGGTTGAAATTGAGAATCAGCATCAAACTCTCACCTTTGGTGTCAAGCATGGTTTGCTACAAAAGGTAATCCAGAAGAATGGTCCGCAAAATACCGTGGCTGAAGAGATAAGCCTTTACTCAAGTACAGGAGGTGCATACTTACTTGTGCCCCATGGTGAAGCTGTGCCTATAATTCAATCTGGTGGGCATCTGGTTATCTCTGAGGGTCCCTTGATGCAGGAGGTGTACTCTTATCCGAAGACTGAATGGGAGAATACTCCAATCTCCCATAGTACTCGTATTTATAATGGAGGCAATACGATCCAGGAGTTTCTGATTGAGAAGGAATATCATGTTGAGCTGCTCGGCTACAATTTTAATGACAAAGAATTAATTGTTAGATATAAGACAGATATTGACAACAAAGGAATTTTCTACTCCGACTTGAATGGCTTTCAGATGAGTCGGAGAGAAACATATCATAAGATTCCGTTGCAGGGGAATTACTACCCCATGCCTTCTCTCGCTTTCATGCAGGGGTCCAATGGCCATCGGTTTTCTGTCCATTCTCGGCAGTCACTGGGTGCAGCAAGCTGTAAACAGGGGTGGCTAGAGATTATGCTTGATCGTCGTTTGTCAAGAGACGATGATCGTGGTCTTGGACAAGGTGTGATGGACAATCGTGTTATGAATGTTGTTTTCCATATCTTGATCGAATCCAACATTTCTTCGACTTCAAATCCTGTTTCCGACCCACAGCCTCTGAGTCCATCTCTTCTCTCGCAATGTGTTGGTGCTCACTTGAATCATCCCTTACATGCATTCATTGCCAAGAAGCCACAAGACATTAATGTGCAGACACACTGGGGGCCCTTTTCTCCATTAACCACTCCCTTACCTTGTGATCTTCATATCGTGAGTTTTAAAGTCCCCCGACCAGCCAAATATTCTCAGCAGCAGGTCGGAGATCCTAGGTTTGTTTTAATGTTGCATAGGCGGAGCTGGGATCCTTCTTACTGCCGGAAGGCCAGATCTGAGTGCACCAGCGTGGCTGATGAACCTGTAAATCTATTCAACATGTTCAAGGGTCTTGAGGTACTGGATGCAAGGCCAACCTCCTTGAATCTTCTACATGAGGATACGGAGATGCTAGGGTACACTGAGCAGTTCGGTGAGGTCTCACAAGAAGGCCGTGTAATTATTCCTCCCATGGAAATACAAACATACAAGTTAGAATTGGCGGCACAGCAGTAAATCCCAGGGGCTGATTTAAACTGTGTGCTGCTATCTCATGTGATATCTGACCAAATCAAGAACCTCAAAGACGGTTCGTAAAGTAAAGGACTTGTCTGAGGTATGTAACTTAGGAAGAGTAGTGGAAATGCTAAGAGATTATTGTCATCAAATTCCCAGAGAAAGATACCAGGATAGTTTTCAGTTTATGTACAGTTAGTATATTATAACATCAACACTGAGAAATCTATGTTTACTATATTCTTCCTAGAAACTGAGGTTTGTGGTCTATATTATTTGACCATAATCAACTTCAAATTTTGCTTGTATAATCTTCTGTTGTGAAGATTGGTTCTCAAAACAGTGAGTGTAGCTCCAAATGCATATGAAAGTTGCAGAGAAAGGGCTTTTGTCAAGTGTACTATTTTGAGAATGATATTAAATGCAGGCTGTTAATTCATTTTCCCTTCGTCTCTTGTCATCCAATCACCAGTTTTTCTTTCATTTTGACAATATAGCTATAAACCATTATCATGCATGCTTAGCTCCAACTTTGAAAATGAATACAGGAGCCTCCATACTTTCATTTTGAATTCAATTTAGAATAATAGAGATAATACTATGATATAAATATTTAAAAAATATGTTGAGTTGTTTATGCTTTAAATTTTAAAAATCATGTGGTAGATATGAACGATTTTGGACCAACCATTTACAAATATGAGTTTGTTTGGAAGAAAATAAATTATACCTTAAGTTAGATTATGATTGGACAACTATATATGATATTAATAAAATATGGTCCGACTCAACCTGTCTTGGCTCATAAGCAACTTTACTTAGAACATTATATCCTTGTACTCATGTCTAGATTTTCCTCGAATTTGGATATCAAACAAAGACACCTCATTATGGTATGTGTTATTTGGATTCTTATTTTTTTTTTAAGTTTTTATGTTATATATATTTTTATATTTGATATGAATATATCTAATATTTTTAAGTTATACATATATTTAAAGCATCGTTTTTTTCATATTTATATTTGAATATATATTTCAAATGCAAAATCCAGCATGAAATAAACATAAAAGATTTATTGATTATCAACAAATTTAGTAAGGAAACAAAGAACCTATTAAACTTATTCATAGCTTCAATAGTCCGCTCGACTCGATAGATTTGATTTGATTTTTTATGGAATCGAATCAAAACTCGATCTGATCGTACACATGTTAACACAAAAATTTGAAGAGAGTATGAAGTTTTCTAATAAGAGTCAATTTCATCATGAAAAACATGCTCTCAAACGAACCAAACACAATTCTAACTTATTTTATTCTCGTTGAATTAATAGATTAATCAAAATTATTTATATTAATTAGTTTTTAATTAACGTAAAATAGGAATTTTTGTTTGAATTATTAAATAGAATTAAAATATATTAACTTATCAAAATATATTATAACAGAAAATTTTCATCGTATAATATAATTTTAATTTCTATAGTTGATGCAAAATAACATTATTCAAAGTATTAATTAATAAACATAATTAACTCTAATATTAATTAAGTGATAATTAAGATGTTTAGAATTATATTCATGTAATAACATATTTTAAAGTCAATAAAATTAGTACGATTTTAAAAAAATAAAATTATCACAACTTTACGTCAAAATTTTTAACTAATAATTATAATTACAATAAATTAATTGAAACTTCTTAAAAAAGTCAAGAGTATTCTCTAGGTTTTTCAGAGGAATAGGGCGATTGGGGTTGAGATTTAGGGTGAGTGGTGGCTTTGATGGAGGCAATGGCGGTGGTTTCTGATGAGGTGAGGCTGTTGGAGGAGGAGTTAGTTCATTTGTCGATTAAGAGTTCGATTGTTTCTTCGCCGGATAAACCCACTTTGGTGTGTTCGGTCTAGTCTAAAAAGACTTATAATCCTGACAGTTTTAGAGCTCATATGAGGTGTATTTGAAAAATGAGAAAGAAGTTCGATATTCAATTAGCAGGGCAAAACTTATTTCTTATTATTTTTGAATTTGAGAAAGATTTGGAATCTATTCTAGAGGGTAGGCCTTGGCTCTTTCTGAAGCAGTTGATATTATTTGAGAGAATTTGGGGGTCGATTGATAGATCTAAATTGCATCTGGCTGTTTCCTTGTTTTGGTTGAAGGTGGGTCATTGTACACCTGAGTGTGATCGACAGGATTTGGTTAGGGCAATTGGTGCTACTTTTGAAGGGGCTGTTGGATTTGAAGTAAAAGGTGATTTTTGTCGTATTAGTGTAAACTTAAATGTTCGTAAGCCTTTCCGACATGGGATATTTGTGGTGACAAATTTGAGTAAGAGATTCTGGGTTCCTTTTAAGTACGAAATGTTGCCATTTTTTGCTTCTGTTGTGGGCACCTTGGTCACAGTATAAGGGGTTGTGGTGTAATGGATGTTAGCGTTAAAAATATCTCGGAAAATGACTACCTGTTTTCTGTCGCTCTTAAGGTAGAATTGAATTTTGTTGGTAAAATTTCTGTTGTGTTGGGTTCTTTAGTTAAGCGCTGAATGGAACAACAATATTTTATTTAGTGGAGGTCGTGGCTTGCGATAAGCAGGTTGAGGGTAGCGGGACTGTTCGGACTGTTTTTGGCGGTGGAAGGGGTAGGACGTGAATTGGAGATCGTCGGCCGGATGGTGGTGGCTATGGAGGATAAAGGGGTTTTGGATATGGTGGGGAAGTTTGAGGGTAAGGATAAAGATGGAGAAGTTTTAGGGGGTGAGATCAGATAGTGATGAAATTGAGGATTTTGAGTTGTAAAGGATTTTTAATTCTGAGGGAGTGCGACTTGTAGGAATGGATCATGATTGGGTTGAAGATTTTAATAGGGCAGGTGATGTGGTTCTGACGACCCAATTGGATTCGATTGGTCGACAGGGGTTTTGAAGTGGGCAAAGTAGAAAGGGTTGGAAGCGTCATTCTCTAATTTTAAGGGATTCAGTTTCGGGTCATGGGAAAGTCAAACGAAAGAGAAAAAGAGAATTTAGAAAGGACGATGAGTTGGATTATAAGGGTTGTAAGAATCCTTGTTTGAAGAAAAGTCGAGTTATGAGAACGGGGATTCCTGACTCTCTTAATGAGGATGAAAGCGATGATGTTTTGGTGGAAGTAGATAGTTCTAATCTTTTATTATCGATGGTTGCTATGAGGCAAGCCGATCCGTTGATCGGGTACAATTAAAACCTTAGTTTGGAACGTTAGGGGTTGGGGAATCCTTGGGCGGTACGTAGGCTTCGGCATGTGTTGAGGCGTAATAATCCCCAGATGGTCTTCTTAATGGAGACTAAGATTGATGAGAGAAAAATGCAGTTAGTTAGACGACGTTAGGGTTTTCCAAATGATGTTGAAGTCAGTGCTGAAGGTAGTAGAGGAGGTTTGTGTTTGGCTTGGGGTGACGGAATAAATGTTGTCTTGAGAAGTTTTTCAAAGTCTTTTGATGTTTGAGTTAGTTCTGATTAGAGAGAGATTGACGCTTTACTGGGTTTTATGGTTATCCTTATGAGGTGGATAGGGAACAAACTTGGGATATACTTCGGCATTTAGGAATTGATAAGGAGCTCCCGTGGCTTGTTTGTGGGGATTTTAATGAAATCTTTTATGCTCATGAGAATGTTGGTGGGACTCTGAGGGAGGAAGGTCGCATGGAACGTTTTTGTAAGGTATTGAAGGACTATTGTTTACTTGACATTTGTTTTTTAGGAAATTGGTTTACTTGGGAAAGAGGAGTCTTTTGGTACAAATATAAGGGAATGGTTAGATAGAGGTGTAGCTTCGTTGGAGTGGTTGGATAGGTTTCCCTTGGCTATTGTTCTCCATTTGCCTCATTCATATTCGGATCATTGTCTGCTGCTTACCCTTTCTAAACAAGTTGAGGAAACATGTTCTCTGGCTCCTTTTCGGTTTGAGGCGTGATAGACAATGGAACCTACCTTTGAGGATAAGGTGCGTATGATTTGAACCGCTTCCTCGAGTGATCTATTTTATCGTATTGATGCGTTAAAGGTTGGTTTGGAGCAATGGGCTACTCGTTTGAGATTGGATAGGGTTGGGCGTAAAGAGGAGTTAAAGCGACGACTAGTTAAGTTTTTGGAAATGGATAGGGATGAAGAGGTGATAGGAGAAATTATTGATACTAAGATTAATCTTAATTGGGAGATTGAAAAGGACGAGATTTATTGGGAATAAAGAGCGAGGGTGAATTGGTTGAAAAATGAGGATAAAAATACGACTTATTTTCATAAGTGTGTTACTCAGCGGAGGAGGACGAATACTGTTAAGTGTTACAGTATCAGAATGGGAATTTGTTGGCTGGTTTGGATCAAATGGCTGAAATTGCTAAGAGGTATTTTCAGAATCTCTTTTCGATTTCATGGGGGTTAGCGGATATATCTCATATTTTATCGAGGGTTGAGAGGTGTATTACAGATGATATGAATAGAGAGTTATCGATTTCATTCAGTAAGGGTGAGGTGGTTGATGCTTGAAGGAAATGGGGCCAATGAAGGCTCCGGGGTTAGATGGCTTTCATGCGCTCTTTTTTCAGAAATGTTGGCACATTGTTGGAAAGGAGATTAGTACTTTCTGTCTTCAAATTTTGAATAATAGGGGAAGTCTAGAGCGATTGAATGCGACTAGTATTGTTCTTATTCCCAAAATTCCAAATCCCTCATCAATAGTTAATTTTCGTCCTATTAGTTTCTCTAGTGTGCTCTACAAATTAGTGTCGAAGGTAATTGCTAATCGACTTCGACGGTTTTTTGATTTATGCATTGATAGAGCTTAGAGTGCATTTGTTTCTTGGTAAGCTCATCTCAGATAATGTCCTTGTTGCGTATGAGTTACTGCATTCCTTTGGTCAGAAACGATCTGGGAGAAAGGGTCTTATGGTATTGAAGTTAGATATGAGTAAAGTGCATGATAGGGTTGAATGAGTTTTTTTGAGTAGTATGATGGATAAGATGGGGTTTTCTGCTTCATAGATTAATTTGGTTATGAGGTGTATTTCATCGCTTTCGTATTTTGTGAACATTAATGGTAAGGGGTTTTTTTTTTCTAACTAGAGAGGGGACTCTGTTAGGGTGATCCTCTTAGCTATTTTCTTTTTCTCGTTTGCAGTGAGGGGTTGTCTTCCTTAATGAGACTTGCTGTTCGAGAAGGTCATTGTCGTGGAGTCAAAGCTAGCAGGCTAGGATCGATGATGTCCCATTTATTATTTGCAGATGATTGTATCTTGTTTGAGGATGCTACGATGCAGGGGGTTAAGGTAATAAAGGATATTTTAAAAGAATATGAGCTGAATTCTGGTTAATGTATAAACTTTGAGAAGTCTACTGTGTTTTTTAGCATTAACAAGAGTATGGAAAATCTCTTTCAAGTTACCCAAGGTTTGAGGGTTAGGATTTCAAGTAATTCTGAGAAATATTTAGGATTACTTAATATGGTGGGGCGAAATAAGAAGGCAGCTTCTCAAGTTTTGAAAGACAGATTGAAGAAACGAATTGATAGTTAGAGCACTCGTTTTCTTTCTTAAAGTGGTAAGGAGGATTTTATAAAAGTCATTTTACAGACCATTCCTACTTATTCTATGACTTGCTTCCTTCTCCTTAAGTCTTTTTGCGATGAGTTAGAAGCCATTATTGCTAAGTTTTGGTGGCAAAAGTCTTATGGGAAGACAAGCATTCATTGGTGTTAATGGGGAAAGGTGTGTATTCTTAAAGATGAAGGGGGTTTGGGTTTTAGGAGTTTCACTAAGTTCAATATGGCTATGCCAGCTAAGCTAGGTTGACATTTGATTTTTAACCTTAATTCTCTTATTGCACAGGTTTTAAAGACGAAATATTTCCCAAATTTAAATTTTTTGAGGTTTGGGTTAAAGTTGAGAGCCTCTTACACATGGAGAAATATTTGGGTTACCAAGAAAACTCTTTTGGATGGTTTGCGATGGAAGGTTGAGAGGGGTGACAAGGTTTTGATTCGAGAGGATGCGTGGATTCTCTAACCTTTTAATTGCAAAATTGTTCATCCTGTTAGTGATGATGCTTTGGTGTTAGTTGCAGACCTTATTGATAATAATACTAGACTATGGAAAGAAGATAAGATTTTTGCTATCTTTCATGTTGAGGATGCGGAGAGTATTGTGTGCATTCCACTGGAGAGACGTCCTCAGGAGGAAGAGCTAGTGTGATCGTGTGATAATACCGACGAGTTTTCAGTTCGCAGAGCCTATAAACTATTACATCGAGGTACAACTATGTCTAGTCCTATTAATTTACAACCCAATTTTCTTAATTTCTACCATAAGCTGTGGAAATTAAAGCTTCCTTCAAAGATTACAATTATGATTTGGTGTTTTGTCAAGGATTTTGTTCCCACAATGAGTAATCTGGCGAAAAGGCGTGTTTCGTCGGATGAGATGTACCATCGGTGTGGGATGGGCTAGGAAACCCTGTTGCATGTGTTTTGTATGTGCCCTGTATCATTGGATGTGTGGGATTTAGTTTAGCTACAGTGGGTGCTTGGAGGTCAGATGCATGATTGTTTAGAGTGGTTTACCTATGTTGTTGAGTCTAGGTCGGCAGCTCAGTGTCGTCTCTTCTATGCCTCATTGTGGGCAATTGGTCTGATAGAAACAAGAGAGTTATGGAGGGTGTTGTTAGAGCTAGCCTGAAGGTAGTTGATTTTATCCTACAGTATATTAAGGAATTGGATGCATGTTTTGCTAGTGTTGTTACTTACCGCGATATTGGTGGGGGTGGGAGCTTCCCTCGATAGGTGATTACAAGGTAAATTTTGATGCTACTTTTGATTGTGAAAATTCTAGGTCTAGGTCTAGTGCTGTCATTAGGGATTCTAGAAGGTTGTGTACTCGCCTCTTCTTCGGAGGGTGGATAGTGTGTTTGGCGTTGAGGCTTTAGCATGTGCAGATGCATTGCAATTATGTATCAGAACAGGCATCCAAAGCATCATTGTCGAAGGTGATTCATTGTCAGTTATTAAGAAAAGTCGAGTTGCGAATATGGACAGATCAGTTATAAGTCATTTTATTCAAGATATTCATGCCTTTTTGCCCAGATTCTCTAATGTTAATTTTCAGCATGTTCATCGTTCTAAAAATGCCCTAGCAGATAGAGTAGCAAAGGAAAGTTTAAGATCTCATGGTTTTTACCTGGATTGTACGGTCCCTGATTATGCTTGTGCGATTCAAAGGGATGAGGCGATTCGCGAACCAGATTGAGTCTGGTAGGATCCTGTCTAGGCCACTTTCCCTTCTTTTGTTTGATTTCGATAGTAATTTTCCTGAGTTTTTTGGTGGCTCAAAGCATGAACGGGAAGGGTTTGTTTTGGAAGATAGGGAACCGTCGATAGAGTAATGGCTAGATGGTGACAGAGACGGGCTTTGCTGTTTACCTTATCTGAGTTGTCTTTTCTTCTTCTTCGTTTTAGTATCTTGCACGAACGAGTGGTCTTTTGGGTCTTTGTATTTGGGCCTGATTCTCCTTAAGTAGTTTGGATGTTTTGTTTCTCTTTGATTTTTAATTGGAATGCCCATGTCCGTTTATATTAAAAAAATTATAATTACAATTATAATTATCACAACTTTTTTTTTATATGTTTTATATTTAAAGTTTTATTTAAGTAATAATTCTATTTTAAAATAAGCACAACATTTTTAATTAATAATTGTAAATTAAATTATAATTATTTTTTGTTGGTAACAAGAAAACATCTAAAAGGCGATAACAAAAAACCAATAAACTATAAATGTGTAATAAACACAACTTCTAATAAATTATAATATATTTTTTGGTGAATATAAATTATAATATTTTAAAACGTATAATTATTACAACTTTTATTTCACTTCAACTTTTTTACTTTTAAAAGTAAAAATAGTAATATGATGAAAGAAAAAGGGTATTCTCGTCAACTCCTTAAAATGTTGTTCAAAGTCTAACCAGAAAACAAGGTAAAAGACAATTATATGTCCGTCTGTATACTATTTTTTTAATGTATTGGTGTGATTACTTGATACTATCTGATCATATTTTTTTAATCTTTTGACAACGCACACACAGTTTGCACACACAAGTACTCGAACCCGAGTCTCCTAAGATGAACAACATCCTCTTTACTACTGAAACCACACGTTAGGTTCATGTCTGTCTATATACATACATGTATATGTGTATGTATCTATGAATAAGACTTAACTTTTTTTTATTCCTTTGTCCCCTGAACTCACTGCTAATTATTAAAATAATAAAGAAATACTGCAGTAAAAAGATGATCAAATTTATGAATCAATTATGATGAGGAATAGGAGAGTTTTGGTCGTCACAGTAACCGACTTTAAGCATTGCTTTTGCAGCAGATAAGATTAAAAAAGATGCACTATATTTGCCTTTGCCATGGTTGAGCAAAGTCTCTTGTTTCTAAAGTAGGATTATAATTGCACGTTTTCGGTCCCCATGTATTTATTATAATGACGAAATATATTATTAAATGTTATTCACATCAACCATTAAATATCTATTATAAATAAATGTTTTTCATTGATTATTGGATGTAACTAACTAAATACAGATAACCCTTCACCTTGTATTGTCTAGCCGATCATTGGGTGAGTAATCACCTAAATGTCACTCGTTATGAGGCCACTCGTCTTTAGCAAGAAAACTCTTATTTTCAATAAGGACCATTAGGGAACCACTAAAGCATAATAATTTTGTACTAATTCAGCAAGGAAGATGTCAAAGCAGTACTATGCCTAATGACAACCCATGTTTAACGACGTTGCCATCTAGTTGATCACATGTTCACCAAATCCTAAAATTGTCAATGACATGGTACTACTGGCTAGGAAACCCTTCCAATATATATACCCTAAAGAATGATGAACAAAGGATGGGATCCATCACTCTTTCAGTAGTCCTAAGACCTCTATACATTGTCTTCGTTAGCTCAGAGCTACACTTGTTTAGATGAATCAGTCTCTTTTATCTTCTCTTTTATTTAAACATATTTATTTTTTTAATATTTTTTAAATATCGAGCGAATATTTGAATTTAGATGATAATCCAAGGCTTGGATTGATGATTGTTGGTGTTGAAGCCCAATTTTAATCGGGCCCAATATTTAAATCCATTTTTTAATTTTTTAAAATTTCAATTCATTTTGGGTTTAAATTTAGTTTAAGTTTAAATTTAAATTAAGTTTAAATTTAATTTGAATTTATAATTTAAATTAATTAAAAAAGTCCAGTTACAAATATCCACTTTACAAACCTAAATTGAGCCCAAATGCTAACCTAAGCTCAAATTCCAAAACCAAATTACAATGACCCAATTCAAATAAATCCATTTCCCGCTTGTCCTGTCACCACTACCAACCCAGTCAACCAGGGCATGCCACGTCAACGGTGTCACTTCCAGGCAACTTGCTTCTGCCACAGCCACCGTCTTCACCAGCTGCTACAATCGTCAGTGTGAACCTGCAAAAGAGAATACATGCATTTATTTGAGAAATACAAAACAGAATCATTGTAACATTGGCTATAAAAGCCAGAATCGAAGACAGACTTTCAAAGCATTTTTGACTATGCATTGAATATCGATTTGCTTTTGTTTAATAATTTCCGAAACACGTCGATTTCCAAAAAAGATGATTTCGACAGTTGGAATGAAAACTACAACAACAAAATGAAAAGATAATAGGAAAGGAGACAGAAAGTGGGGGGAGATTACGTTGAATGGGGGGGGGGGTATTGAGCCATATCTTTTGATTGACCAAATGCTTTTATCTTTTGGGGTTTGGCTGTGGTGGTATTCCCTTTAAAAGCAAAGTGATATCCATCTCATTTTAGACCACTGATGAATGTTTTTCCAAGTGATTCGTTTTATGTTCCCATCCATCGCTAAAAGAACTTGGCAAAAACCCTAATAAGTTAAAGATTGTTCATCTTTTAATGGCTGAGTTGCTTCTTTTTGGGGTGGAGAATCCCGTCAGCTACCACCCAGTGTTTATGTTTTCTTTTACGAGTGTGTGCTTCTGCTTACGTTGGGTGCTCCCACTCATCATTTCTATTCAAGTATTTTTGTCTAAAATTTACGTAGGATACGAGTATAGAGGTAGAGATGGCAAAAAACTTTAACATGTCCGGTTTTAACTTGATTCGACTCAACTTGATACGCTTGTTTTTTTCTTCTAAAATGGGGACTGGATGTTGGTTTGTTCTTAATATTTTTGACTCTTAGACGAAATAATAAATAAAAATTTCTCTTTAAAAAATTATATAATATAATATAATAAAATAAAAAGATATACCAGTAATTTTATTAAAATAATATGTTTTATTACATTAAGTGAATAAGATATTTTCAAACAAAATTAATTTTTTTTTTTCAATCTACTCATATGTCATCTACTATAAAAACAGAAAAAAATCATTAACTATAACACCAACATCAATATTTTCTAAAAAATCATTTTCGATTGATAAAATTATCAGATAATCCAACCGTTTTTATAACATTAATGTGACAGTTGGAGATGAAGCGTTTATGGCGAAGAATTGAAGACCCCTTTTATTTTATTTTTTCCCTGTTTGCAATGAAGCGTCAACCAAAAAAGTTAAAAAGATTTTTTTTCTACGTTAAAAGTTGAAGAATTTTTTTACCTCTTTCAACTGTGAGCCTTAGGTGGCCGTATTATGAAACTACTCCAGAACTAACCTTGACCGGATGGATTTTCAATTAAAATTTTCATAATTAAATTAGATATGTTTTACTCAACTTGGTACGATCGTATTTGAAAATATGATCAAAATACATCTCTTTTAATTTTATAATTATTTTAAAAAATTTTCTAAGATTTCTAACTTTTTAACTACTTTTTTATATAAAATTTTAATTAGATGTTTTTAAATTTTCATAAGAGTTTATAATTTATATTTTATATATTAAAAGTTATAATCAAGTCACCTTGAAGTTAAATGAAGATAAGACGCGAATGATAAGATTTTAAATAAAATGGAATTCTTAAAAAGATGAAACATAAAACATAAAGACATCAAGTCATGTGGGAGAAAATTTTATGTAATATATATTTAAAAAATTAATATAATTTCAGTTGAAACGGTATAATTAAGTTATTTTGGATTCGAATTTATGGTGTACAAGTATCTTTTAAATTTTGAATAAAAAAATTAAATTACTTTCAAAATATATTTATTGCTTTATAATAATAATCGTTTTTTCAATAAATTCTTCAATGACCTGATTAAATAATGACATTAACTTTCTCTCTATATATAATACTGTTAAGAATTAAAATATTCATATTTTACAATTTATTAAATTTTTATTTGGAATTGTTTAACGTATACAAAAACTTTGGAAAGGAATCGTGATAGAATTATAAATGAGAAAGTTGAGTGAGGTTGCACAACTTGGGATGTGTCATGTAAATTAGTTCATAACGTAACGCATGGATTAGAAACGTAGAAACAAACGTTTATTTCTTTTTTTTTTTTTTTTGATTTTTTATTTATTTTTCCTTAGTTTGGGGACAAAAGTAGTACTCTAAAAAAGGTAACCCACAATCCATAATTAAGGTTACACAATAAAGAAACAAGCTTTCTTGGTAATTATAACAAAAGAAGTTCGCCCAAAGAAATCAATAATCGATTTTTCAAAATCCCGTGTGTCGGTTTGATTGTTAAAATGTTCATCGCTCTACATGTGATTTAGGTTCAAGCCACGTTAATCATGTTGCTATTAGGGTTTTGTCCTCATTTTATAATTCATCAAAAAATAACCGATTTTCCATACAAACTTTCAAGTAAAAGTGCTTATGGGTTTAAGTCAAGTTACAAAGCTCGATTTAAGTAGAAGGCTCTCGGCCTTTCATCCTCCTCACAGATCTCCTTATTTTTTTGCTGATGAGATTCGAGTTACACAAACCCTAACAGATAATTTAAACCCAAATTATTTTTGAAGTAAATACCAAATCAATAGATCAATAGAATGATCTTGGATCAGCTAATTTTTTTTTTTTTGGTGAAAAAAAAAAAGTAAATTACATCAACTCAGATGCTTAAAAATAACACTCTTTTTGTCTTCTTGTAATGTCTCTAAGATTTCTCGAGGAGCTTCTTCAAAGATTTGTAAATTGGATTTTCATGTCAAACTGAGTTTAGCAAGTTTGTTTGTAGTCAAGTTGTAATCTCTCGGAATATACTTGATCTTCCAATGTCCTTCGCCTTTCATTAAGCGTTGGGTTCGTTTAAGCACAGTGATGTCTTGATTCTCTATTTCGAGATTAAACAAAGCCTGAACTACTTTAAGATTATCAAACAAGATACAAACCCTTTTGTATCCTTTATCAAGTAATAGAAAAATTCTATCGAAAATACCCTAGATTTCAGCTTCGAAAGGGGAATAATTACCCAAAATTCTCAGTAAATATCCTTTTATTAATAAAAGGAAATTATAAAACTCATAAATGGTGTACTTTGCGTACATTTATGTACTTACCATTTACATGCACATATAACACTTTAGTGCAACCAATGATTTTGCACAAACACAAGCCATTAATGGTCCTCACTCAACTCACCATTTTCCTATTTTGTTGTGTTCCTCGGATACCCATAATTAGCTGCTTTTTTTACTTGCTTACGGCATCGGGAACTTCATATATCTGAGATTACCTGGCTTACCTATTCATCTCCATGTGTCAATGAAGCAGACGTGTTTGCTTGATCGAAGTCAACTGCTAAATAAGTTTTTCCTGCATTTTCTTGGTAACCCCAAAACTGAAAGTGGGTTAATTTTTACTCATTTATTTAACTTTTTTCCTTTCTTCAATAATACAAGCTTTGCTGTTGGGATCACACTTTGCTTTCCTGTTCTTAGTGTCCCATGACTCAACATAGCTTTCTGTAAGGAAAAAGAAGCCTCTTATTTCAATATAAATATTTCTAATTTTATAGATTTTTTTTATGTTTATATGTCAGATTTCTGCAGTTAATTAAGAGCTAGCTTTTATAAACTCAAAGAAGCAGGTTGTTTTGTGTTCAAACATGGCTGAAGATGGAAGAGCTGAAGGACTTAGTAAATCATGTGTTCTTCTTATAGGTAACCATTTCTTCTTTTTTCATATTTCCCCCTATCTTCAATTTCTGCAAGTTTTAAATTTTTTTGCAGTGATTGCTGGAATGGAGAGGTTTGCTTTTAAAGGGGTGGCATCAAATTTGGTGACATATCTCACAGATGTAGTGAAGATGAGCAATTCTTCAGCTGCGAAAACAGTGAACAGCTGGTGTGGGTTTACTTCAATTGTGCCATTGTTGGTAGCACCCTTGGCTGACTCATTTTGGGATAGGTATTCAACCATTTTGACCTCCTCTTTCCTCTATGTTTTGGTGAGTCAAATCTCTTCTTAAATTATGTTCTTCATTTTTCTGGTTTCCTGTGTGCTGATAATTGCAGTACTTCAACATCCTTGGGTTTGTTTATTATGAATGAAAGGAATTGGAATTACACCACCAATCACTTCCACTTAATTTTCATTCTTGATGTTTTTCTAAGTACTTGTATATAATTATATTAAAAAAAAAGTACTTGTATATAATTGGACAGGAGAGTGAAGATATGATTAAAGAGAAGGGGGTTGTATGAAATTCTGAATTATGTTATTTTAATCAGATTTTTTATTTATTTTAATTTCCAATTTTATTTTTTTTTTGAAAAAATTAAAATCCAACTAAAAACCAGAAAGAAAAATATGATTTATCATTCTCTTATTAGAAATGGACAGGAATAGCGTGAAATCACAGTTTCATATGTCTATTTTTCTTTGAAAATTAGATTTTAAAGAGGGGCAAATCAGATATTTTAGTAAAATTTTGGGAGATATGATTTACCTAAAATCTATTTTGTCTTGTTATAGTTATTAAAATGTTTTTTTTTTTTATAATATTTTTATTGGTAAAAAGTATCATGGAGACGTTCATGTATGAGTCAAATTTTATTTTGTCTTTTCTATTAAAAAATTAGTAAATTAGTATCTATACGTTAGATTAAAAAATAAATTGATTCGTTTCTTTTTAAATTACATCCATTTGTGGTCTTAAAAATTAGAGTGGTTGATAGAGTAATCCAACATTAACATGTGGCATGCCACATATACCTTATGCTGAAGTACAAAGATCAATTTTTAATGGCAAAAATAGATGAAGTTTTTGGAAAATTTTACCTATATTAATTTAAAATTTTAAAAATTTTAAAGGACTTAAATGAAAAATTTTTCATTTGGGGGGCTGAGACCCTTGTTAGACCCTTTAGCTATGCTCCTAAGATAAATGATGCGTCTACCTCCAGTAAAGATAAAACAACCGTGGCAATAAGATAAATTACTATAGCTGTAAGGTAAAAAATTTCATTACACCACAACCATCGCCCATTTAAAAAAAGCTTAATTTATCTATTTCTAGTAGGGTGAAAAAAATCAATCCAATTTTTAATATAAAAGTCTATGATATTTTAATCTATTTTTATTATAATTTTTTAAAATTTACTTTCCTAATATTATATTAAATTTTCAAACGGATGAAATTGGGATATATGATTTTGGAGTCCGAATCATTAAATAAAGTTGGAGATAGACGACTTTAATGGAGATTGGGGAGGACAAAAAATTATTCCGCCCATTTGATTATCGTCACTAAAAATTATTTCGCCCATTACGTAATGATGAAGGGTATTCATTGTTTCAGGTATGATTTAGGTTTGAGTCGTATTTACTGTTCGAATTTTGTCTTGTAATTCACAAAAAAAAAAAATATAAAAAATAATAAAAAAGAACCCCATGTGATAGACGGATAGTTAAGATGTTCACCGAATCAAGTATAACTTGAATTCGAGTTAGTCGTATTTGTTATTCTGGCTTTGCTTTATTCTTATATTTAAAAAAAAAAAACACTAGTATTAATTATCCACGTATGAATCCAAGTATTGAAGTTTTTTCTTCTTTTGTAATTGAAGGGCCTTGGAGCAGTGGCATCAACAGCTTTGCTATGGACATATACACCTCCAACCACCACAAGTTCCTCAGCCTTCCTCTTTTGGTCCCTTTGTTTGATTTCATTAGGCCAAGGTGCATATAACCCATCCTTGCAAGCCTTTGGAGCCGACCAGTTGGACCATGATGATGAACTTCCATGCAACATTGATGACAAAAAAACCTCCAAAAAGAAGGGTTTATTTTTCCAATGGTGGTATTTTGGTGTTTGTAGTGGCTGCCTCTTAGGTGTAATCCTCATGTCCTACATCCAAGATACCTTCGGTTGGGTACTCGGTTTCGCCATCCCCATGTTTGCCATGGTTATATCCGTCGTGTTTTTCATATGTGGTAATCGGATCTACGCTCATAAACTGGACCGAACCCTGTACAATAAGCCCTTTCCGAACATACTTCGAGCCATCAAAATGATGGCATCGAGATTAATCAATGGTGGAATCGCCTTGCCGAACGACAAGTCCAATGCGGCCGAGCTAGAGTGAGTTTTTCTTATTCGATTTCAAGGATGCTTTAGTTATATATGCATGTGCTTTGAGGGTAATTCTAAGTTTCTAACTTGTTTATAGGCTTGAAGAGAGACCTCTTTGTGATCAAAAGGTTTGCTGCAATCAGGTCTTGGACTTAAATCTTGAGTCTGAATCCAATACTCACCTAATTGAAAACGCGAAAATAGTGCTCCGACTTTTGCCTATATGGACGATGCTTCTCGTGTTTGCAGTAATTTTCCAACAGCCTGCTACGTTTTTTACGAAACAAGGGATGACAATGAAACGAAACATCGGGAAGAACTTTAAGATCCCACCTGCTACGCTACAAAGCGCTATTACATTGTCTATAATCCTCTTGATGCCTTTATACGACAAAGTTTTCATCCCGATTACAATAATGGTTACTCGTAATGGAAAAGGTATTAGTGTAATGCAAAGGATGGGAGTTGGGATGTTCCTTTCCGTCATCGCTATGATCATCGCCGCAGTCGTTGAAACGAAGAGGCTCGAGATCAGCAGGGAAACTGGCGTCCAGGAATCCGAAACGGTGCCGTTAAGCATATTTTGGTTACTTCCTCAGTATGTTCTTTTAGGCATTTCAGACATTTTCACTGTGGTTGGCATGCAAGAGTTCTTTTATAACGAAGTACCGGTACGTATGCGGACGATGGGATTCGCTCTGTATACCAGCGTTTTTGGTGTCGGAAGTTTCCTTAGCGCCTTGATGATATCGGTCATCGAAGCATTTACGAGTTCGGGCGGAAGACAAAGCTGGTTCTCGGATGACATGAGGGAGGATAGACTTGACAAACTTTACTGGCTTTTAGCCATTGCCAGTGCTTTGAGCTTACTGTTTTATGCACTCTGCTGTAAATGCTATAAAAGTAGGATTGAACTTGAAAATGGAAACTGTAAATAAGCTCTTGAAATTTCCATTTTCATCTTTTTTAACTGCAATAATTTCAATTAGATGTAAATATTTCATCACATTAATTTAGTACGAAGTATTGAAAACCGTACTCTTCTTATTAAAAAATAACATCCATAATTATTTTTTGATTAAACTATTAAAATAATCACTTTTATTTGTCTCAAATTGTATTTAATCATTTATGTTTGAAATATTATGTTTTAACCATTTATGTTATCGCTTTGTTACGAAATGGACACTCTGTTGTTAAGATCTGTTAACTTTCAAATGAAAACGGGTTTTAAATGTCAATGTGGATGTCCAGTTGGGATGAAAAAAGTTATTTTTTTTATGAAAATAGAATACAAAATTTTGGGATGTCTAGCATGAATAATTTAGGTTTTAGGACAAATTTTTTATTATATTTTCATAAATTTTTTTTTAAAAATAACCTTCTCATCTCAGCTGGACATTCACATTGGCATTTTAAGCTCGTTTTGCCTGTCATGTTAGACTATCGTTTGGGAGGTAACATATCTTAATAATAGAGTGGGCATTTTGTAGCAAAACGATAACGTGAATGACTAAAATGTAATATTTCAGAACCCAACGAGTGACTCCAGTAGAAAAGAGGATGATGTTCATCCTAGAAGATCCGCGTTCGAGCACCTGTATGTACAGGATGTGTGTGCGTTGTCAAAAGATTAAGAAAGTATGACAAACAAAAATGACTATTTTGATAGTTTATCTTTATTTTGTTAGCTTATAAATCATGTCAATGATTTTCTTACCATTGAATGGATGTAATTTCTTTTGAGTAATAGTCCTAAGTATAAGAAAAATCCACTAATAAATAAGCATTAAAATATCTTGAGAGGGAAATGAACAAGTGAATTTTCCATTCTCCATTTCTATTAAGGTTTGAAAAGGAGTTGAAAAAGCAACTTCCAAGCCCTGATTATGAAGGTGAGAGGCAAAACTCTTGTGGGTAGGATGATTACTATATGGAAAGTTATGGGTTGTATCCTGTATGTGGTGAAGTTTGAACGAGGAGAAGACAGATTGAAGTCATGATGATGACCACTACTTGATAGTCCAGAAATGGAAACCAAACGTCGGCACTCTCTATGATGGTTTGAATTCATTTACTGGGGTTACTGCTACAATCTTTTAAGAATTGGTCTTTGTGGATATTGGTAAGCTAATGAAGGTGGACTCTGACGTCAAAAGTGAATTGGGAAATTTATGTAGAATATTGAATGCGAGAGAAGTTGCTTCTGTTGTGGTCTTGTCAGACATGTCCTCTGCTACAAACTTCGAATGAGGCACAACTAGTGGATGTTATGGATGAAATGGAGGGGCTAGTGGAGACGATGGAAGTTGGTTCGGCACAAGCCTCGGGAAATATGAGAAGCAGATTTCCATATTTCCTGGCTACCCGTGATTTGATTTTCAATTTTTAATACTACCACTGCTGGGATAACTCTAAAATTTTGAGTAAGTAACAATTCATGGAAAGAAATTGAATTTGCAGTATAGGGAATTGGATCCATTCATTTATATTTTTAAATCAAGCAAGTGATTCTCGTGTTTACGACTTACATCAATTGGTACGAAATAGAAGGAGATTGAATTTGAATATTAAAATTAATAAACGAAATTAAATTTCGATAAATCAATAAAATGAAGATTTTAACTTTTGGAACGGTTTTAACCACGATTTCGAACTGATCTTGGATAATAGATTTTTTTCCTCCAATCAATAAATTGATTATAGTGATTGAGGAACAACCTCAAATCACCAACCCTTTTGTAAGTAAATTAATCGCGGGAATAACTAACCAATTAACTCTTACAGAGTGAAAAACTTTGAAATCAATTTCCACGATTTAATTCCTCGGCAATCTTACAAACTAGGATTTTGCTCAAATCAACGGTCTTAACTATGTGGATTGTGTTTAAACTTGGTCATTAACTCCTTTGATGGATCCAACTACTTACTTAATCGGTCATGTCAATTTGTCCTTAGGTGAGACAAATACGATAATTACGAATATAGATTCACCAATGCTATGTTGTCCAACATTGAATCGAGAATCCCTTCTCAATTTGATACTAAAACGACATTATAAAATTATTATATTTACCTTCTAAATCAGAAAATTAACGAATATCAAAATAAGAAATGTAAGTGTGATTTCGAAGTCTCATGATTCAAACAGTCAATTAATTATTATCCTTTAACTAGATAAATTTAGCTACTCATAATTAAAGAACAAGAAAATAAAATAATTAAAAAGAATTTTTTAGCGAAAAGAAAAGAAATATAAAACAAGAACAATGGCTTTTTTGGTAGCTATTATGCCACCCCTCTTCATTTATTCATCAAATGTCTAGCTATAATAATTAATCATAGCAAACCTAAATCCAGATATTCAAGCAGTCTATGCCTTCTTTTTAAAATTAAAAAAAATAATGTATATCGAGTAATGAATATTACATTTGGACATGATGATCACTTAAATTGAACATTTATTTGAATACTTCATTTTAACATATTTGAGTTTATTTGAACCTATTCAAGTCATTTAAAAACTTTCTTTAAAGTTTGGTTATAAATGAAAACGATTCAATGCATTTTTGAGTCAAAATAGGGTCAATGTCGCAATATTAGTACGTGAGTGTCGCAATAGTGAGACCAATAAGCAACCAGTTTCGCGACACTGACTAGTAATGTCGAGACATTGGTTAGTGATGTTGCAACCTTGGGGACAATTTGCTTGATATTTGTTAAATCACCAAAACTCAAGACAAGTCACCACTCATTTCATAACATCTTAACGCTTGTAAAATTCAAAATATGTGAAGATATCACTCAAACATCATGCAACATCCATATAAGAACAATCTGAAAAAGTACCACTCAAGGTACAAAGTCATATCAAGCATGCATGACATAATTTTAGAACCACTTAGCTAATTTACTACACATGTTCAAATGATTCTAATCCTATGTACATGCCACTTTAATTACCAAAATTCATGAGCTTCATACTCTTCAAGTGCTCCTTTGGTGATGAGATGTGATTGAGAGAAGTCATTCCAAAATATGTTTTCAACCAAACTTTACTTACGTGTTTAAAACAATAAATGCATTAAGCTTCTGAAAGTTTAGTAAGTATTTAGAATTCTAACTTGCATTTTGATTCAATATAGCAAATCGATAAATAAGTACTTAAATAATAAATATAATGGACATGGATACGAAACATTACTCAAAGATAAAGATTGATATGAGCAACAAGGTTAATTAGCATCATTTCACTCACCACACTTTCTTCACTCACTTATCATTTATTTATCATCTCTTTGCTCATTGTAGGCTTGAGTAAACAAAAAGGATATACGGATAATAATCACAAAGTATACGAGAACGTAAATGTTAGATTTTGAACACTTGAAGTGTTAAATTCAGGTGCGCACTATACAAATTGCTAATGACATGTCATCTATATCTCACAAGTTCAAAACTTGCTTACAAGAACTTTCACATTACTATAAACTCAATATACATCACAAACACAATTCAATTTTCACAATTTCATAGTCACAACATTTTTCAAATCTTTTCAGTTTAGTCCTTTACTCAACTCTTTTATTCTTATGAACAATAAACACATCCATTTATCATTTTCTTTGATTGAACACTTATTTATCAATATATATATATATAAAAGTTTGGAGATGCTGGAATCATCTGCTACCTCCGAACTTTGGTGTAAGATTTGGAAATGCCCCATTCCTCCCCGCATTCAACATTTTCTTTGGCTGGTATGTCGGCGTAGTTTACTCACAAACGTGGAGAGGGTTCGTCGCTGTATGGCTGATGATGCAACTTGCGTGAGATGCGGGGCAACACAGGAGTCTATTATCCATGCTTTACGCGACTGTTCTTTCGCGAAGAAGATCTGGCTCAAATGTCTGAGAGAAGCTGAGGCAGTCGAATTTTTCTCTCTTCCGGATTTTTGCAAATATTGGTGGCAAGTTTGATCTTGATTTTGGTAGAGGTAATTCGAGTATTCTGTTTGATGTCACTGCCTGGTTGTTATGGAATCACAGGAATAAAGTTGTTTTCCAGCAGTCTGTGGGTACTCTGGAGGAGCTGCTGTTTCGTGCTACATCTTTTGCAGACCATATTGCACAAGTTAATGCATCTAGAAACATGGTGCAGCGGGTTGACTGTGCTCAACCTAGGTGGTGCCCACCTGATGTTAATTGGGTTAAAATAAACACTGATGGAGCTGCTAGTAGTCGTGGTAATATTGCTACTGCTGGTGGCCTGGCTCGCAACGTTCATGGAATTTGGCTTTCTGGTTTTCAACGATCGTTAGGTTGCTGTTCGGCACTTGATGCTGAGTTATGGGCCATCTTGCATGGCCTTCAACTTACATTGATCTGTGGTGACTGCACGGTTGCTATTAATATGATTAAGGTTCAGCAAGCAGGAGAGACGATGTCCACTTTGATTCGTCAGATAGCACTAGCATCCTTGGATTTGGAACAGGTTTCATTTGAGTTCACTAAAAAAGAAGCTAATTGGTTTGCGAAATCATGCGATTGTTTAGAGAGACCTTCGCATTATTGATGTACCTAATGCTTTTATCACTAGTTTGTTATTCCAGGACTATTGTCTTATGAACTCTACCTGTGGATTTGAATAATAAGGCGATCTTTACGCCTCTTTTTCTTCAAAAAAAAAAAAAAAGTACTTGCAAAATTTTACTATGCTTCCTTCAAGCTTTGTCAACTTGTTTCCTTGAAGCAAATACATTGATCCGTAATTCGATTAAGCATACAAATTATCAATTTATCTCATAATTAAGTCATGTTTTTATTGTATGTTGTACATTTTTTTGCGTAAATGAAACAAAATTAATAGCTTAAGAATATATTCGGGTATGCCTCTTTTTTACGAGAGAGTTAAGAATGCCACTTTTCAATTTCTTATCGATAAAGATTGTACCAAGCTTTTAGGATGGGAAGCTACGAAGCTCTATTTAGTAAGAAGAGTAACTTTAGCTAAGTATATTTTGATGACCATCCCTAGTTACTTAATGCAAACTACCATGATTCCATTTCGGGTGCGCAATACTATCGAAAAGCCGGTGCATGGTTTTATTTGGGGTTCTTCTATTGAGAGGAGGAAAGTTTCACTTGTTAACTGAAGAAGAAATCCGGTTAGACATCAAAGTTAGCATTTAAAACTCATTTGGAGTGTCACGTAGGATTGCCGTTGGGAAAGTAACAGAGCTTAATGACAGAGTGAATGCTTCGTAATAAAACGATAACATAAGTGACTAATACGTAGAATTGCCGTAGGTTGGAATTTTTATTGCCAACCATTATCTAATGGGGGTTTAGGCTTACAGAAATTAGTGAAATTTTGGGAGGACGGTTGGATTTCAGGTATGGGTCCTTTGATTGAGCAGTTTCAGGGTCCAAAGATGATGCAAGGATCAACTCATGTTAGTGATTATGTGGATTCGAGAGGATCTTGGGATTGGAACAACCTTATGCCTTCCATTGATTACCAAACAGTGAATAAAATTGCTTCAGTAGCACCTCCTTCAATTACTACAGGCCATGGTTTTTGCATTTGGTAAGACACATAGAATGGATTGTGCACAATGGCTTCCGCGCTTTGTAAGCTTATTGGTGCCAATTGGGAGCCCAAAGATGGGAAATGGAAGATGATTTGGAATGTTCAAAGCTCCTGGAGAGTTAGACAATTCCTTTGGATAGCAGTTAAGGACCGATTGAGGGGGGGGGGGGGTTATTTCGGATTCTAATATCTTCCCAACATGTAAGTGCTCTACTGAAACGACCCTCCACGCCCTCAGAGACTGCTTTGCTGCTAAGGAGCATGGGATCAATGTGTTCCAATTAGTGTGAGGAACAGGTTCTTTGCTGCGGATCCAGAGGGTTGAATTTTAGGTGGCATTGCAAATTGCTGGACTATCTCGAGAAGGGAAGTGGATTGGGGTCCATATTTTGCATCTGTTTGTTTCAATATATGGAAGCAAAGGAATTGGTATATTTTTCAGGATAAATGTTCAAGTCCAAGGGGGGTGGTGTTAAGAAGCTTATGCATGGCTAAATGCTACTTCTATTCAATTAATACCGATGAAGCTATAATTGATTCGGATAGTATGGCATCAGCAGGAGGTCTTATCCGGGACGATAAAGGCGAATGGATTTTGGGCTTTTCTCGAAACATTGGGGTCGATACCGTTCTGCAATCTGAACTCTGGGTTATTTTTTTATGGTTTTTTAATTGCTTGGAATCGTAGTCATCGACAAGTGATCCTTGAAACAGATTGTAAGGAAGCAATGGATTTAATCAACAGCTGTACGGACTTTCTTCCTTCTTTGGAGCTTGTCAAGGATATGCAACATTTATGCAAGCGCCATTGGAGCATCTATATTCAACATATTCCAAGAGGAGTTAATAGAGTGGCCGACTTTATAGCTAAACAGGTTCTAAGGTACAGCTATGGGTTTTATCTGATTGAAGAACCTATGCAGGAAATGCTATAAATGGTGGAACAGGATGCTCGTGGACCCTGTACTGCTTCTGTTCTTGTTAACTAGACAATATTTCTTTGTACCAAAAAAAACCCGAATTGCTTCGGGTCAACCCGTTCAGCAAGGAATGTAAAAGATTTTTGGGGTCAGCCCAATCCAAAACGACCTTAAATTACCGCTCAATAAGTAGATAAAATCCTGTCTGTGATTTCAAACAGTGATAGTTAACGTTAGCCGTATGAGGATGGCACACTGTCTCAAATAACTCACTCTTCTTTGAGAACTCTGTGTTTTTCTGGCCTCTCTCTTCCATGAAAAAAAAATGTTACTTTCTATGAACCAGCACCCCCCTTTGTCTCTCCTACCAAGAACCCTAATTCAACCTCCGATACTCTCCCCTCAATACTTTAAACCCACTCTAAAACCCCGTAAATATATCTTCCTTATCCGGAGCTCCATAACCCGACCTGAGAATCAAGCGCTTCCTCAGTCTGCCATCCAACGGATTGCTGACAAGCTCCGGTCACTTGGATTCTCTGAGACTCCAGACCCGCAACCTGAATCCGAGTCTGGGTCCGGGTGCCCCGGAGAAATCTTTGTCCCTTTACCAGAGAAGTTACCAAAGTACCGTGTCGGACATACGATTGATACAAGCTGGAGTACACCGGAGAACCCGGTGCCGGACTCTGGTTCGGATCCGGGGAGCTTGATGGTAAGGTTCAGGGACATGAAGAGGGAGAGGAAGAAAATGGGGAGGTTGAAGGAGGAGGAGAGGGTGGTTCCAAGTTTGGCGGAGCTGAAGCTGTCTGCGGCGGAGCTAAGACGGTTGAGGACGGTGGGAATTGGTGAGAAACGGAAGTTGAAGGTTGGGAAAGCTGGGATTACGGAGGGAATTGTGAATGGGATCCACGAAAGGTGGAGAAAGAGTGAAGTGGTTAGAATTGTTTGTGAGGATATTTGTAAAATGAATATGAAGAGGACTCATGAGGTTTTGGAGGTTCGTTGTTTTTCATTTATTTTGTTTTCATCAATCAATGTACTTGCTTTGCTTTGCTTTGAAGTTGTTATTTTGATTTGCTTTAAGGTTTTTATGTTATGTGAATGAATGCTAATATGATCCCACTTGGACTACCAAATTTGATGCAATCATTTCCCATCCGTTAATTCCCATTTTTGAGTAGTTAAAAGTTTCAAAGTCTAAGATTTTAAGTGTTCCTCTGGATGTTGGATGATTTGCTTGATGTCCTTTGTTAACATACAGTAGGTATGAACTTGTGATAATTAAAATATAAGCATGATAGTTAAAGATTTGGGATTGATTGAGGTGGTAGTGTGGTTGAATTATTGAAAGAGAAATTGTAAATTCTTTTAATATAGAGCATAGTTAAAAGCTTTGTCATCATTTCATTATGTTTCAACAATCATGCCATCTAATAAACATGATACAGTGTTAAGAACCGTGGATGTGGTTGAAAGAGAAACTGTACATTCTTTTTGTATTGAGGATTGAATGCTATTTGTTAAAAGATTTATCATCATTTAATTGTGTTTTGATAATCTCACAGTTTAATAACCATGATACTGTGTTACTGTTTAACTTCCAGACTTCCAGTCTGTTGTTAATGGTTTCATGAAGATCTTATAGGAGCATATTTAGGTGGTTAAAATTGGATTAATCGATTCGCAGATTCTGCGTATAACAGTATTAATTCATCTAGTACCTCAGTATCTTATGTTAGGATTCTAATGTTGGGTTTCTGTATTGATATTCTCAGAGAAAAACTGGAGGATTGGTTATTTGGAGATCTGGAAGTAAAATAATATTATATAGAGGAGCCAATTACAAGTATCCTTATTTCTCGGCTGATAAAATAGGAACACATGACACTTCATCCAATGCTTCACCAGATACAAACATGGATAATAAGGAACTCGATGTAACAGAAAGCTGCTCATCTGAATTTGATGGTGTAAAAACTTCTACTCCAAAAGCAACCGATAAAATGACTAAACAAGCACTAATCCAAGGTGTTGGCTTTCCAAGTAGGGTAAGGTTTCAACTGCCAGGTGAGGCAGAACTTGTTGCAGATGCTGACCGCCTGTTAGATGGATTGGGTCCAAGGTTTACGGACTGGTGGGGTTATGAGCCTCTACCAGTCGACGGTGATCTCCTACCGGCTATTATTCCTGGATATAGGAGACCGTTCCGCCTTCTTCCTTATGGTGTGAAGTCACTGCTCACAAATGATGAAATGACCACTTTAAGAAGACTTGGTCGACCCTTGCCCTGTCATTTTGCGTTAGGTAGATCTAACTCCTAATTTTTACTTATAGTAATTTGATGTACATCCATTTTACTTCTGTTTCCATTTATATCAGGAAGAAATAGAAAACTTCAGGGATTGGCTGCATCCATTATCAAGTTATGGGAAAAATGTGAGATTGCCAAAATTGCTGTAAAGAGAGGCGTACAGAACACAAATAGTGAATTGATGGCAGAAGAGTTGAAGGTTAGTGATAACCTGTACATGTTACTTTCTCTTTTGGTGTGCGTTTGTGGCATGGTGGGTGGTTTGGGGCACCCTTGAGATGTATTGTTCCATTCAGATGCTTGAATTTGGATTCACGTATGGCAAGAGATAGGTATAAGAGTAGTTAAACATATATTATTGTCCACTCTTTGAGACAAAAAAACATTGCATTGTCTTTCTGTTTATTTAAGGTTCAAGCACTTGTGCTGCTGCCTTTGGCTAGTCATATTTGGTCTTCATCTGAATATCATTCCACAACTGCCTTGATGAGAGTCCAAAACAGATTCGCGCCCTTTTTTCCCCTCAATTAATAATCCTTGGACCTTAGTTGCTTGGCATGCTGATTTCAATGTATCTTGAAAATTTTAACTGAACATTAGATTTTAAATAATATTAAATGCTGAGACTTGTTGAGTAAAACCTTAACTGTTAGTCTCTCTTTGGCTGCATCATGGAGGTTTCTCACTACATTACAGCTCATTTAATCAAAAGGGTGTTATAAATAATTATATTTAAACCTATTCACTGTAGTTAGTTGTTGAACTATTTATAGTGCAGTATGTTTTGTCAGTGCCTTTATTAATCAAAAGTACTTTTGCTTCAGTGGCTGACTGGAGGAACTTTGCTCTCACGAGATAAGGACTTTATTGTCCTATATAGGGGAAAAGATTTCCTGCCTTCTTCCGTTTCTTCTGCAATAGAAGAGCGGAGAAAGCATGTAATTCATGCGGAGAATCAGAGTGGAAAAACTATGCAGGAGGTAAATGGAGAGGGTACTAAAATTGCCTCTGAAAATGATATTAATAGTGCCAAGGATCGCAAAAGTGATGTTTTCAGTGTCCAAAAGAACTTGAACTCTGCTGAAGCAGCTATTAAAAGGACTAGCTCGAAGTTATCTACGGTACTATTCTGCTAAGTTGCTGCTTTTGGCTGATGCCGTGGTGAAATCGTTTTTAATATATGCAACATTTCTTCCAATACAGGCACTGGAGAAGAAAACAAAGGCCGAGAAACTTCTAGCGGAGCTGGAGCAGGAGGTGATCCCTCAACAATCTGAAATTGACAAAGAGGGTATAACTCGAGAAGAAAGATATATGCTTAGGAAGGTTGGCCTGAGAATGAAGCCTTTCCTTCTATTGGGTGAGTTTGGCCACATAGGTCAAGTCTTTGATCTTGAAATAGTGGATCCAATGAGTTAATAGGCAATCTAAAGGTCACTTTCAAATTACACCCACCTATCAACCTAACTCTCACAGATTTGTGTTTTTTATCATTTGTGCTTAGGTAGACGGGGAGTATTTGATGGAACAGTCGAAAATATGCATCTTCATTGGAAGTACAGGGAACTTGTGAAGATAATTTCTAAGGAGACAAATGTTGAAGCTGTTCACCAAGAAGCACAAATATTAGAGGCAGAAAGTGGTGGGATATTAGTGGCTGTGGAGAGGGTAAGCAAGGGTTATGCAATCATCTTTTATCGTGGAAAGAACTATGAACGGCCTACTTGTCTGAGACCTCGTACACTTCTTACTAAAAGAGAGGCAATGAAGCGCTCTTTAGAGGAACAGCGGCGTAAGGTAAAATTTAGTTATCTTGTTTTGTGTTCTTCCTACACTTTCGTATAGTTTGCAGGCTGAAAGATTGTATACCCTTTTAACATTTTTTGGTTCCTTATTCTTTGTTCATGTTGATTTTTGCAGTCTTTGAAACTACATATTTTGAAGCTTACGAGAAACATAGATGAACTGAAGCATCAAATGGTAAGATAGTCGCACTATATTTTTAGTTGGTTCAGTTATTTACTTAACCCCGAACATCCTATAAGTATCCAATCAGTTTATATAAATTGTGTTACATTTCTTTGACACAGGTTGTAGACAAAGAGGCAAGTAACACGCTAGCTGCTGACCAATCAAGATTCCCATTGGTGAACTAACATCATGTTTGCTATTTATTAGTGGATTTATTTATTTTCAAGTAATTTACATTTTTCTGTCACATTGAAGGTAGAAGAGGAAATAGAGACGTTGCAGTCAGTCAAATGTGCTAGATCAGATATTGAATGTCATGCATCTCCAGAAGGGCATTTAGAGGTAGGTAGTTTAAGTATGAAATGCATGAAAATGTGAAAGAGTTAGCTTTTGTTTACAAAGTTTGTCATTCTGTTGTTAAACTATAAAATAGTTCTTGAACACCTTGCTTAGCCTAGCTGTGAATGCCAGTGCACTAATTTCATTTGGAAGTTTCATTGCACTCTTTTTCTTAATTTAAGTTTTAAACGCATTTTGTTTATATAACATCTAAAATGGCATTTGATCTTGATTATGGAAGGCAAAAGACAAATCTGAGTCAACTTCCATGAAAAATGATAGAATGGTTGCTGCAGTAAATATTAGCCAACCTTCTGAACAAGTGCTCGTGGAACCATCTTCAATACATGACGGGGAATCTGAATTTTCTTCAGAATCTGTGAACGGAAGAAAACATAATACCAAATTGAGGGCTTTGCTTTCTCAATTTGAAATGGTTGACTCCTCATCTCACCATGATAACCTTATGGTACATGCTCCTTTGTTATTTTAATATTCTTATGTTTCGTAAGTTCCTAGTATTTCCCACCTGTTTTAAGCAGGAAGAAAATGCTTACAATAATGGGCCGATGGAATCAATGGTCGAATCTGCCAGCAAAAAATTGGATGTTTTGATTTCGCCAGCAGCTGACAATGTGTCGAATAAAATGGCTTCAACAGTAAAGTTTCTTTCTAACAAAGAAAGACTTCTTTTACGAAAGCAAGCTCTCAATATGAAGAAACGTCCCGTGCTTGCAGTTGGTGATTATCTCTGACTTCTATTGTTTTGATTTTCCACATCAACTGATTCTGCTGTGATCTTTTGTGGTTTGAGCTTTATGGCAAGTACCTGCAGCCATTAGAGCTCCATGTGTTTAGCTGTGTCTTTAGTTTAGGTTTACGTTTTTGTTTCTGTTTAGGGTGCTCACTGTTATCTGCATAACTTGCTGCATTTTAACACTAATATACACATGTTGAAGTGACATTCAAAATTCTATCTTATCATTGATGCCTTTTGCTGAGGAATATGGGGATACAGCCTCTAAGGATCTTCCAAATACACAAACATAAAAAAATCTGACCATACTCGTGTAAGGCACATGCTCGCATCCAATACTTAAACCCGAGTACAAGCAACATAGCTAAAAATATTAGACTATAGTGTATCAACAAAGACACTGGTTGCCAATGCCGATCAACGATCACCCTGCCCCACCCCTTCTCTATTTCTTTTCCCTTATCTTCATGGTGATCAGGAAAACTTATTTTAGTGTTATGATTGCCTTATTTTCAGGGAGAAGCAACATTGTGACCGGTGTGGCGAAAACAATCAACACACACTTTCAAAAATATCCTCTTGCTATAGTGAATGTGAAAGGGAGGGCTAAAGGGACCTCCGTGCAGGAAGTGGTGCTAAAGCTGCAGGTCTGCTCCCTTGGGTTCCAACTGTTTTACCTGTTGTCCTAACTAATCTATATCTATAACGAGAAAAGCTGTCTATATTAAATTCACAGGAAGCAACTGGTGCAGTTCTAGTTTCTCAAGAACCTAGCAAAGTCATACTATATCGAGGTTGGGGTGCCAATGATGAACCTGCCCGTGGTGATAAGAGGAATGTAAAAGATACATTGGTTCAGAATCAGCCTGCTGTGTCCCCCGAACTTATTGCTGCAATCAAATTCGAATGTGGCTTGCTATGCCACCAAGAGGAAGAGGCACCTTGACAGAAAGTTGAAGGTTAAAACGATGTTGCGGTTATAGTTTATCAGCTAAATTTCATTATGCAGACTTCATTTTGAGCACCTAGTGAATTTGTAGGTCCAACTCAGATGATTAACAATCTAGCCTGTTATTGATATCTTGTTATGCCATAACAATTGCAGGCATATATTCATCGGTCCTTCAACTGGAACATAGGAACACTTGTCTAGGTCAAGCTGCCTCAATACTGCTCTCCACATTCTCCGGTTATGTTCATCAAGCAAGTTGGTGTACGTATTCTCACTGCTTTTGAACTAGTCACTTCCACATTTGCAACAAAAGTAAATATCATATTGACATCTTGGTGGTACAACAGTAGGGATCTTTTTTCATGTCCTGTTGTCGATAAAGCCAATATTGCGAAACAAGGTTGATAATTGATATTCAGCTTGTTTAGTCAGTAAGTCTTACCTTTGCCCTGTGTAGCATATATAGTTAAATGATCCGAGTCTTGAGACTTTGTCTAACTCGTTTATTTGTAAGTATAAAATTTTAGAAACACGAGAAAAATCCTTGTTATATGTTTCTCCATGGAGCATGTTTATAGTTAAATGATCCGAGTCTTTACCTAATCTTTGGGCAGCGTTGAGTAAGCTGGCTGTCTATCTTGAATATGATTTTGGTTCCATATTAAGCATGCTTTTGTAATGTGTAGTGAGACAAATTTGGTCGGGATGGCAATTGAACGAGCCATGGGTCACACTTGTGTGTTGAAAAGGATACTAATTATATGGGTAGTAGTTTGTCAACCACATCAACTAAGGATAGGTAAAGAACCTTGTCTCTATTGTGTTGAGGCACAACCATGCTTTTCAAAACTGAATCAATGATTGAACTAGTTAGACCATTACTGTAATATATCAAAATTTTCGGTTAGACCAATGGCACTATTCTGGTGATGTATATAGTGAATCGATGAGAAAATTTGGAAAATGAGTTGGATAAAGGAATCTTGTAGAATCAAAGTTGATAATTGAGATGAGAAAATTTTGAAAAGTTTAGGGATTAAAGTAAAATTTTAAATAACATGGGAAAATGAGCTATCAATGATTATTTGTTGTGGAAACATATTGGGTTATATGCTAGTGTGAAAGAAATCACTTTTGTACTAAATTGAAAGAAATTCAAAAGTATAAGGATTAAATTGTACTTTTTCCATTTCCATCAAAAAGGGAAAATTGTAATTATCACCACTCAAAGACTTATATTAAAGATTTATTATGAATTATGAACTTGAATTCATCTAACTATCGAGTTTCAAGAAGAATTGTTAAAAATGATAAAATGGGAAAATATGGTAATTTTGTCGTAGAAGGGTAATTTAGTAAATTCATGAAAATTTTACAACGAAAATAATATTTAAATATGACATTTAAAATCCGAAATTATTTTGAATCATGAGAACCCGTATTAAAAAAATGAGTTTTAAATGGACAAATTTCGACTTAAGTTCGTAGATGTGAGCCCAAGACCCATGTTGAAATTTTTTGTAGGGGATGAGAACCCCCATCAGCCCCATTCTTTCTTCTTTTCCAGCCAGCTGCAGCAACCATTGCTGCCATTCATCTCCTTGCTTATTTCTCCATTTTCACTCAAAATTCCCATTATCCACATTGTGATAAGGTTGAAATCTTCATGAAATCAACCCCCTAAGCTCATTTTCTTCCTCAATTTCAGCCATGGCAGCCTAAGGTTTCATGGGTCTTAGTGGGATAATTCATGGCTTAAGTGAGAAAACTCTAATAAGGTAAGAAATGGTTTCCTGCACCAACATTAACTTGATATTTGCTATGGTTTGTCATAAGAAAGCTTAGAAGGAATTTATATTCATTTTTTAATGTATTTTTGTTGTATGGAAATGAGGAGATGGTGATTTATAGAAATTATAAGCTAGAATGATGATAGAGTTGAGCTCATGGAAGTTTGATTAAGTGTTCTAGAGCATCCATTAAAGTAAGTACCTTGGATACTCTTATTTATCTTATATTAAAGTTTATGAATTAGGTAAAAATATAGGTGATAAATATGGAATAAAAATTTGTAATAAAGATATGCAAGTTCTATGGTTTAAAATATATGAAATAAGTCCTTAATGTATTATGTTGGAATTGTTAGTTAAGAAATGCTTTGTAAAATAAAAATATGATAAGGAGATATTAATTGCTATGGAAATGCTAGTAAGAATGGTTTGACATATAAAATTATGTTCTTAATGTAAAAATGTGAATAGATGGCATTGTGGCCATAAATAAAATTTATTGGTGAATTTATGATTTTAGTCGGTATCATGTTAAAATATGAGAATTTATAGGTAAAATATAAAGAGCGATGGAAATAGGACTTGACAGTTTTGGGAGCTATTATATGAAATGGATATGTTTACAATGCTCAAGTTTGGCTTTGAGGGTCGTCTGGAGGTGTGACCGCTCAGGGTTCAAGGTTGAAAAGAATTCAAAATATTGTTTTTTAATTTTTAAGAGATTCAAAAAAAATTTTAACTTTTAAAGGCCAAAAAAGATTACCAACTTTTAAGGAACCTTATTTTTTTTTAGCTTTTAAGGGTCTAAAATTTTTTTTATCAACTTTTAAGGGATTTAAAAAAAATTTCTCTAATTTTTAGGGAATCTAAAACCCCATTTTATTGTTTTGCTTAGTGCCTAAAAATGTCAAGAATGGACCTGAGAATGCCTAAAGAAATATGAAAATGAGAATGTATATGAAAAGAACCTATGGTGCCTACATGTGGAAATGAACATGCCTAAAAGACCTTTATTAATATGATTTTGAACATTATTATGTACAGGCACTTAAGGTGCCCTTATATGATATGTGTACATGCATTTGTTAATGGCTTTGATGGATACTTGTTAATTATAATCGTAAAGTGTCCTAGTAGATTTAGTGAAATGTTAGGATACGGTCGGCATGTCAATTAAGGGTTATAGCGTGTTGGAGTTTTCGCACTTATTTGCACTTGATATCCACTTTGGGCCTTGCACTTACGTGCATCTTGGTATGATGTAGTTTATGCTCTTATGAGTTTTTTAGTATAGTGGATAGATGTTTGTGCTATCTTTCAGTTTAGCACTTCAGTGCTCATTGGTGTGGTATAGGAGTCTTATGTATCCGAGTCGATTTTACTAGAGTTTACTATAGGCGAAAATGAGCTCCATGTTGTTAATAAACTTTAACTATTACTAGAGTTTACAATAGTGTTGTGAACTAAATGTCTTGTAACTAAAAGAGATTAAAATAACTAAATGAACAAGTAAGCAAAAGACAATTTAATAGTGTGTGGCATAGTGAACTTACCTTAAATGATATTAAAGAAAATGATGATTTAAGCATGCTATAGTTCAAAGAAATGAAAATGACGTATATGAATCACATAAAGATTAACGACTATAAATGAGAAATGTGAAATAACATGTCAAGATACTTTGGACTTTACTTAAGAGTCTTGAATAGATATTTTCATTAAATGAATTGGTTAACATACTGTTAATATGTTAGTTGAGCCCTTACACTTTGGTAAATCAAAATGAAACAACGAATTGTACTAAAATGTGACTTGAATGAAACTAGCAAGAAATCCATTGGACGTGCTTAACGCTAATAAGGACTAAGATAAGTAAATTTATCCTTGACTACTTACTAAGCTCTTTAAGCTCACGCGTTAGTAGTTTAAAACGCGTAGGTTTGGACTTACTAAGAAGTCATGGTGTTGGTTTGGGAGCATTGCATTATCCATCAAGTTTCTAAGGTTGTAATCCAATTGCTTAAATACCATTCTTATTGTATTATTGGCATGTATACAAATACTTAAATTACTAGAGCGATTGTAAAGTTAAATGATGAACTTGAGCCTCTTTTGTAATGATCCAATTTTTAATGGTGTTGAAAAATGTGATTTCGGAACTTAATTTTCGTAAACTGAGTCCATAAAAATTAAATAGGAATATTTACGGAAATAGTATAAAAATATATTGAAATTCAGTTAAATAATTTAGTCAAAAAAATGGTCAATTAAGGTCTAAGGACTAAATTGTAAAATTTTAATCAATATAGATTTTTAATTAGGAAAAAGCTTGAGGACCTGTATAGCAATTATCCAAAGGATCAAAATGGTAAATAAATAAATTTGGAATAGTGGAAATTGGATGATGATTGTGGATGTCATTAAGCTTAATTAGTTAATAATTAAGTAAACTAAACTAAAATTAAATTAATTAACTAAGATTAATTATTAATTAACTTAAGTATAAAAGAAAAGTTTGTTAATGAAAACGTCTTCTTCATCCTTCATCACCGTCCACCATTGTTAAAAGTCAAGAAAACTTTCGAAGTTTCTTCAATACAATCGACCAAAATTCAAATAAGTACTTAAATATTTTTCTTTTGATTTTATAGATTTTTTTTTTATCATGTGAGCTTGATTTAGTTAATCATGTATCAATTTGTTCAATTGTTGAGATTCTGATAAATTACCATTGTTAAGAATTGGATGAATTAGACTTGAAATTGATAGAAGTTAAATTTAGTTATGAAAAAAACTAAATTGTAAAGCCTAGGTTGATTAATTGAAATTTTTTTCTAATTAAAACTCATATTATCGCATTAACTCGATCTATGGATCCCCAATTAGATTTGACTCTAATCCGATAGATTTATATTGTCCTATTTTTAGGATTGCATGTAACTCCACTTAATTACGTTAGATCTACTCTTAAACAGGATCTATTCTAATTTAAGAATGAGACTAAAACATATTACTTTCGGCACTTATCATTTTGCATCTATGTAACTTGTTGTTGGGAATTAGAGTTTTGATGCTAGGATACTTGGTTCGTAGGAGTGGTAGCAACAATACTTAAAAGGGTGAGGCAAACAGCCCAAGTGGAAGAGCATATTAGATGTATTGTGTGAAAAGGTCCTTAGGAACTGATGAATAGGTACTAGGGGTTAGTTGAAGTGAATATGGCACCAACCGATCAGGATTGTGGGTCGGTGGTTGAGAGAGCGATGCGAACAACTAAAAGAGTGGCGGAAGAAGTTGAGAGAATGACACAGAAGACTAAGAGAGAGATACAAAAGCTTAGGAGAGTGATGTGAAAGGTTGAGAGTGTAAAACTAATGATTAAGATATGGGCACAAAAGGCAAAGTTGAAGCTAGTGGTTGTGTAACACCCCTAACTCATATCCGTCGCCGATTAAGGGTCATAGAGTGTCATAATACATTTTTGAATCATTTAAAAAAAATATTAATGACCTTCAATAACACAATCTAACCATGCTAAAATACACTTATGGGCCTTAAAAATAGTTTGAAAACAATCCAAGTTCGATTTAATGTGAAACAATAAAAGTTCGAAAATTTTGAAAACAAGAGTCACAAGGTCGTGTGGCCAGCCCATGTGACCAGTCTACACACTTATGTCTCAAACTGTGTGCTAGACCGTGTAACTCTCTAACTTGTTGCACACAATCGTGTCTCAAACCGTGTGAAACCTACACCTAAAATAAACAGTGACACACGACCGTGTGACAGCGCGTGTCTTAGGTTGTGTGCAGCACAAATGACCCTCAAACAAGCCATTTTCAACTCACATGCATTAACACCAAGCCCAACCATTCCAATAACCATTCATATGACCAAATCACATTCAAACACACTTCAAATTATACCAAAACAACCAATTTTATTCACTTCCAAATAAAAGGGCATGCATAAGAATCTATCTTCTAACATTTACACCATATTTACAACCATCATTAAAAGGCATTCAAACACCAAGAATAAACTTGGCACCTAATTCAAACAAACTTAAATAACATTCAAGCCCTATTACATGCCATTTATAACCTTAATCAAGTAATCGAAAGCTGCCAAAACGATGATTAAATAGTGTGATTGTGCTCCAGCGAAATTCCAACCGATGGAACTTTCCAAAGATCTACAAGAAGAGAAAGACAATTACATAAGAATACAAGGCTTAGGAAGCTTGTATAAAACTTAAACAAGAACTTACCAATTAAGCTCAAATTATAAAGTTAGTTCTTAGTTCCATTATCATGCTCACATGTATAACCAATTCCAAATCTTCAAAAACCATTCTTACTAGATAGTGAACTTGTACATAACACCTTCAACATCTATCCAATGTAACATTTAAGCAACTCAAGCATTTGCTTAAAATTTTAATACTCGTTGAGCCAAATGAAACTACATAGGATACACAGGAACCACATTCACACAAAGTGTGCCTGTACATGTAAATATAAATGTATCCTGTAATGCTCACACGAGTTGTGAATTGGGCCTACTCAAACGAACTGTGGGTCAAGATGTTAGACTACATGATGCTGCTCACACGAGTTGTAGAGAATTTGCAACAAATACTGGACCTCAACTATATGTAGGACATCCAAAACCAGTACTCGAAAACATATAATCCTTAATGACGTTTCATTTGTATCCCAAATATTTTTTTGATAAAAAACACCCTCGAATTTTATTCAACCGAATCCTTAATTATAAGGTGTTGGATTTCACTCGGATAATCCAAATCAAAGAAAAAATTACAACTATTTTGAAGGCTAAGCTGACTAAGGAAATCAGCCACCTTATTACAAGTTCTATTACACCAGGCCACTTTACAATTATTTAAATCTAGAAGAGTCTGTTTGCATTGTCGAACCATGAAGCCCAACACTGTAATATCCTCACAGCTGCTGTTAATTTTATTAATAATAGAAGCAATGTTGGCCCACCCTTTGTTCTTTGCCCACGTGAGACACCGACTAAAGCATTCAACCTCTGCCCAATCCGCACTTGCCACATTAGGATTAAAAAACCCCTTCCCCATGCACAAACCCCTCCTCATCACGTGTAATAAAACCCATGCCAGCTTTGTTGTCAATCCATGCAGCATCAAAGTTTATCTTCAGGGAACCACTCAAGGGTTTAGACCACTTAAGCTGTTGAGTCTGTTTGGGAATCAAAGCGGGCTGATAAAGATTGTAGATTCGAAAGTCACGATCCCACACCACCCTAGGCTCGTCCATACTCCCTTTGAAAACCATATTATTGCGAGCATTCCAGATATTCCAGAAGACCATCACAAAGCACTCAAAGGCAGGTTTATCAAGCAAGCGCATCATGCTCTCAATCCAGTCAACGCCAGTCGTCCACCCAGAGCTCAAAATACGCCCATCAATACCGCCATGGACCAATACATTTCTAGCTTTAGGGCAGTCACAGAGAGCATAGGTCAAGGTTTCATCCGCCTCACCGCATTTGGGACAAAGAGAGCTAGTCAAAGGGTTGAGAGCAGCAATCTTAGAGCTAGTTGGTAGCAGATTGTGGCTCACCCTCCATAGGAATATGCGCACTTTCGGCGGTAGCTTGAGCTTCCACATGGCCCGCCAAATTATTCTATGAGGACCATGGCTAGCCTTCTTTAACACAAGCCACGAATAGCCTTACTTCGTGGAGTAAGTACCTTGAGGATTATGAAACCAAATAATTCTGTCTACCATTCTCTCTTGGGCGATGAGAAGCCCACATATTTTGTTGCCGATGTCCCTACCATAGAGCTCCACCACCTTATCCTTGTATCAAGTCGACCCACTAGGCGTCCATAAATCGCGAACCAAGTTCCAACTAATATCACCAGGGTTAGAGATCAAAGCTCCCCTGTCCAAAACCCCACTGATGCTTTTTGATGTTTATGGACCTACCATCACCCACTTGCCACCCAAACCCACCTTTCAAAGCCTTAGCTGTAGCACAAAGACTCGTCCACGCGAACGAAGGTTTGTCCACCTTTTTTGTATCCCAAATATTCATAAGGCTCAAACGGGGTATATTTCATATCATTCCATAATTCTCAACATTTCACACATATTATCTCAAATTATAAAATCTTACAATATCGTGGTGTTCGAATATCTATCTTTTAGCTTCGAAACGCACTTTGAATCACTAGATTTCGAGTTCAGGAGCTCAAGTTATGACCATTTTAATTAAGAGTGCGTGAGCAGAATTTCTGGACGTGATTATGACGGGAATTATGAGTTTCGGGCTTCTAATTCGAGTTTAAATCATATTGAGTTTGAATTTAGGCTTAATTTTTATTATATATGAGTCTGATATTGTATTTATAAAATCTTATTATTTTATTTCGAATTTTTAATAATTATTAAGTAATTTTATGTCAACAAAAAAAATTTAATTTAAAACTACTTCTTACATTGATTAATTAGAATTCTAATTTACTTAAAAGTTTTATTTAGATTTATTTAACTAGCCTATATATAGGCCTTGTACTGTACACAAAAGCAGACAATTAATTATTATTCAAATTTTCTTTGAGTTTTTTTTTTCAAGAATTGTTCTTAAGTTTTCTTTTAAAAGAGTTTTAACAATATTTTAGATTGTAGGATCATCTTCAAACTTTTTCTTGCCAAATTTTCTTTTTTGGAGGGAAAATTAGAGTCGCTTGAAGGGGGTTATGGGCTTTTCGTGTTTTCAAGGCTTCTTAAAATATTAATGTTGAAGTCTAATTTATTCGGACCCAACAAAATTTAAATTTATTTTAAGTTTAAATTTATTTAAATTAATAATGTCTAATTACAAACTTTTGGTTCAATTGAGTTCAATTACAAATCCCAAGCCCAATTATCCAAACAAGCCAGATTACCCTTGACCCAATTACAAACAGGTTCAAATAGCCAAAGCAATGCAGCAACTTGTGCAACCAGCCATCTTGTCCAACCACTCAGAGTTTGCCACATCAGCACCAACAGCAACTTGTACAGCCAGCCATCTTGCCCAGCCACTTAGAGTTTGCCACATCAGCACCAACAACACCACTTCCTTCAACTTGGACTGTCACCACCGTCACTGTGAACCTGCAAAGGGGAAGACAAGACTCGTATTTAGTTGCAAGAAGCAAAATAGCATGATTTTAAACAATGCTATAAAATCAAGTAAAAAATAGATTGAAAAGGATCTTCTTTTTTTTTTTTTTTTGGGGGGGGGGATGAGCATTAGAAATATATACAAATAGTCTTTGAAATTCATATTTAGCACAAACAGAGCAATAGGAAATATACAGATCAGGAAGGCAGAATCGACGCATCTTAGTATTTGTTAGTCAGGTACATTTTAATTATTGCTTATTTGCTTGCTGAGGTTCAAAGCATTTTTATTATATATTAGTATAATTTATTATATTATTAATGTCACTTTTAGCATAGTATTTCCAAATGTAACATATGACTACATTAAATACATGACAATAAATAAATAATTAATAAAATACGTATTAAATAACAAAAAGGATTCGACAGGTCTTACCAATTAGCTGAAATGCCGTCGTCATAACCGCACTCGGAGTCCGTCTGACCTTCATTCATATTCGGGGAGAGGCTCTGATAGAGAATTTTCACCATTTCAAAAAAGGAACATAAAAATAATGTAAAACAGCAATTTTCGAAAGGGGAAAATAAGAAAAAAATCATCAAGATCTTATTTTTTGAAAATTTAGGAAAGTTTATATAAAGGAAATTAACAAAAGATAAGTCAAATCTAAAAAACAGAGGATTAATGACTCATTTAAAAAAACAAAAAAAAGAGGTTTTCACCATAGATTCGGACTCAATCAATTTAGATCCGAGTCGAAATCTATTTTGTAAAAAAAAAAAAGTTTTAAAGAAAAAAGAAAACTCATATTTGATTTTTAAAATTTTTTATAAAAATCAAGGTTCGATCTGGTTAGATTTAAGTTTTGTAAAAATAATAATAATTTTTTTTTTACCTTTCGAATTTCGTGCACGGAGGACGATGGACGACCTTATTGAATTTTAATTTATCTATGAATTTCATTTCATTTTCGATTTAATCCTTTGACCTTATTGAATGTCCAAGAAGCTGCCATGTGCCAAGTTTTGGGTTATTTTGCAAATGATCCTTCCTATTTTTGATTTGTTTCAGTTTCATCCTTAAATCAAATTTTATTTTATTTTAAATTGGCCCAATAATTTTAAATAATTTCCAAATTAGTCCTTTGATTTCTAAAGGCATGAGAAGTTGTCATGTGTCACTTCTACTTGGTTTTATTGCTCAAAAGGTCCCTGAACTTTTTTAAAATTACATTTTGACTCTCAAACTTCTCAAAAATTGCATTTTAACTCCTAAACTTTCCAAAAATTACATTTTAACCCTCAATCTTTTCAAAAATTACATTTTGACACCCAAACTTTCTAAAAATTACATTTTTACCCTAAACTTTCCAAAAAATTATATTTTTTCCCTCAAACTTTCCAAAATTACATTTTTAACCTTGAACTTTCCAAAATTATATTTTTTGACTTCGAACTTTCCAAAAATTACCATTTTGCCCCAGATATCTGAAAATTACATTTTTACCCTCGAACATCCAAAAACTACCATTTTTTTGCCCTCGAACATCCAAATTTATCATTTTACCCCTGGACATCTAAAAATTACCATTTTGCCTTCGAATTTCACACTTTCAACTTTAAATTTTCCAAAAGCTTGATTTTAATCCCAAATGTTCAAACAACTTCGATTTTGATCCCCAAATTCTTCAAAAATTACGTTTTCATCTCGAATTCTCCAAAACCCCATTTTTGACCCCGTTTGTTTTGTTTTTTTCTCCTTTCTTCACTGTTCATACATAGATTTCAATTATTATTCTTTCGTATTTTGTATTCTATTAATTTTATGTTTAATCTTCGTGCACTTATTTATCTGCTCAAATATTTTATTTCGTGTTATTTAATTTTTGCTATAAACTGCTTATTCATATTTAATTCACACATTTGTTTTCAAAATTATTTTCATAAAACTTTAAAACCGAGACAATTTCCTTTTCATGTGGAAACCTTGGAAAACCATGCCCTAACGTGTCGGGTGTGATTTTTCGTATAATTCACACAAATCAAATATCCTTTTTCAAGCTTTTTTAAAATGCCTTTTAATTTCGAGATTCCGAGAACGGCGTGCCCTAACGTGTTGGTCACGACTTCAATTCTCCACGAAAGTCAGAACAAACAGGCATTCTTTCTTCTAATCTTTTTTAAGTCATGTGTCCGAGGATCGTATTTTAAACTCAATACGAAATTTCGAGTTCTCAAAAAATGTATATATACAAATAATTTTAAAACAAAAACGACGCAATATCCTTTCGTGTGAAAACTTCGAAAAACCATGCCCTAACGTGCTGGGTGTGATTTTCATATAATTCACGTAATCAAATATCCTCTTTAAAGTCTTTCAAAATGTTCTTCAATTTCGAAAGTCCGAGAACGTAGTGCCCTAATGTGTTGGACACGACTTCCAGTTCTCCTAGAAATTCGAAGCACACGGACAATTTTCCTCAAATAGGGTTTTTTGGAAATCATGCAAAGTTTTCTAAAGACAAAGATCGTATTTTAAGTTTTACTCGAGTTTTCAAACTTTTAACAAATCAAGACCCGAAAATAATTAATGTGGTACCAAGTTTAGGCGTATGAGGGTGCTAATCCTTCCTCATACGTAACCGACTCCCAAACATGTTTTCTAGATTTCGAAGACCAAAATATTTTTCAAAACGGATTTTAAATGTTTTGTGGTGATCTAATCACACCATATAAAAAGATTGGTGGCGACTCCCATTTTTTCGATCATTTAAAATACCCATATTTTGATTTTTTAAAATATTGTTCGAGACTTGTTTGCTTTCTCCAAAAATGATCGTTTCGACAGTTAACATACCACGTTCTATCTTTTCCATCTATTAATTTTATTTTATTATTATTATATTTTGTTCCTATTTAATTATTTAATTTCTTTTTATCTTAGTTATCTATTTTATTTGCTTCCTTTAATTGTTAAATTTTTATATCTAATTTAGATTCATTTGTGTTTTAGGTTATTTCAAAATTCAACTTTCTTTTCGAACATCTAGAGCCTTAAGTTAAATCCACGACTTTGACAAACTTTACGATCTTCTTCCGCATTTACACGTTCATTTTTTATCATAAATTTTCTACCAAAATACAAAATTTGTTAGTTAACCATTATACGAACTTACCTTGACTACACGATTGCACAAAAAGGATCGACGACTAATCTGAGACCTTGGCTTTTCCACGATTCAAGATCAGTTGTTGTGTATCTTGATCTAAATAATAATAATTTCAACTAAATCATCCAAATCAACTTAAAATAGCTCATTTGTACTCATAATCCCTTTTAAGGTGATTTTACAAAATTACCCTCAATACGTAAACATTTGTACAATTAAGTCCTTGGCGAAACTCCCAATTTAACTACAATCTATGAAAAACTAAACTAGCTAATCTTTCTATGTTTTCATTTCAGTCCAAATTTTCCACCATTTCATATTATTTACTTTGCATTTTACTATTTTCTAAAATAGGTCCTTAAACAAAAATCACTCAACAAAATACTTATGATTGACCATCAAATTCAAGAATCTAACAACTAAGTTCACAAATACGACTATTCCATTCATGGTAAGTCGTTAAACTTCTAACACTTTCACAAATCAATCCTCGAGTTAACTAGATTAAATTAAAACGAACTCAACAAAATAAAAAAAAATTAAAAATAAACCTCAAAATCTCACCCAATCTAAGGAGGGAGTTGGCCGAAACTTCCTTGCTTAAAAATGGAGTTTCTCACGTTGGAGAAGATGAGATTATAGAGAAAAAAATGTTTTCTTTTCTCTTCTCACCTAAAATTAACTATTACTATTTTGTTATTTAAAATTCATCATGAAATCAACAAAAGTTTATTACCAACTATCCACTAACCAAAGTCACGGTATAATTACCATTTAAGTCCACTAATTCTCTTTTTAAGACTATTAGATACATTTAACTAATAGAACTTAACTTTTGTATCTTTTATGATTTAGTCTCTTTTACTTAATTAATCATCTAAGTATTTAAATTTCTTAACTAAAATTTAACACGACTATACTAATTCATCGTAAATATTAAATTAGTAATATTTACTAACTCACTTGACAAAATGTGTGGTCCCAAATCACTATTTTCGACACCAATAAAAACAGGCTCTTACAGGTTGAGTTTGTGCTTGGCTTGAAGAGAGCTTGAGGTTGACAGGGGTTTGTAAAACTTGTTAGGTTAGAATGGGTATCATTTTGAAAGGAAGTCATGGTTTGGTCCACATACATAATATCAACAACTGTTGATATTATGTATTGGTAAGACAGGATAGAAGGTGGTGGAGCAAAAGAGATCAATTCACCTAAAAAGACTGAGAGTTGAAAAAGTGTAAAAAGGTAGAGGAGGAGGAGGAGTATGTATGCTGAGGAACACAGAGGACTAAGGCTAGTAAGAGAGTCAAGGATCTAGATCTTTCTTCCTTGTTCTTCAAAGTATTTATAGGTGGGGGTACCTTTTCCATTTATTCCATTTCACTGATAACCTTAGGGTGATGTTGAACATGTGGTCGATCAAGTGGCAGGTTGGTTACACATTGATTATCGTCAGGCACGATACTAATTTGCATTCTCCTTACTAAGGTAGTACGAAGTTGCTATGCCTCTGTGATTCTCAAGTGGTCCCTTTTGGAGATGCAAGCATTCCCGCTAAAAGCGAATGACCTAAAAGTGGGTAGTCTAATTGGGTGGTTGTTCACCCAATAACCAGTCGAATGACGTGAGATGGAGGATTGTTTATAGGTGCTTCTCAGGTAACTTCTCATAATGCCAAGTATCCAAGCTGGGTAGAGGTATATGTAACACCCTTATATCTGGTTCATATGCATAAACCCAATATAAAAGTATTACATTAAAATAAACCGAGTCATGCAACTTTTTTTTTTTTCATTCAAAATACCTCATTTCATTTCGTCACACAAAACAACATTTTTTTGGTTTTCTAATAAGTACACATATAAGTTCCACAATACATGTCATTTTACATCAAAAGTAATATACCAAAATTTGAGCTCCAAGTGATGTGATGTAATGAGAGGTCCCTATCTAGCTTCTTGTATTCCTTGTACCTACGCGTTAAAATAAACGCGTTAAGCCGGTGAAGGCTTAGTAAGCACTACAAAAGTAATGAATGATTATTTAAGTACTCATGCATATAAACTTCTTGTCTTACTTACATGTAACCTGTAACTTACCACAATGGCACAATTTACACTTTTATCCACTTTCTGTAACTTAGCCCGTAGTAGACTATCATAGAACCGTTAGGATATACGGAACAAACAGAGAGTACCAAAGTACTAACAGAGAGCACATAAGTGCTGGGCAACAGAGAGCACACACAGTGCTAAACAGAGAGTACACAAAGTACTAATCAGAGAGCACACAAAGTGTTAATTAGAGAGCACACACAGTGCTAATAACAGAGAGCACGAGACGTGCTAAACAGAGAGCGCGCTAGTGTTCCTTAATGACGTGCCACTAATATCACAATGGTTCTAATTTGTCTACTTGGGCACAATCTCAATTAGCATCACTTCTCATAAATAATATATCTCACATAAATACATCATCAAATACTTCACGTTTATTTTTTTAAAGTCGTTCACTTGCATCACAGTCACTAAATTATTTATATCTTGAGCTACAGAATTTGAAATCATAATCCGCTTGATGTTTCTGAAACTAGACTCAAATATGTTTTTACCATAAAAATTTAAGAATTTTTACTTTAGCCAATTTGTACAGTAAATTCTTTCAATTTACAACTTCTCGGCTGCCTGACAGTTTCAACCTTTCTTCATTAAAAATTATTTATCTTTTAGTACGGAGATAAAATATTATTCCCGTTTGTTTCTATTGAAAATAGACTCATTAAAGATTCAGCCATATAAATTTCAGTCTCTAATAAATTTTCTATATTTTTCTGTGATTTTTCAAATCCAGAACAGGGGAACTCAAATCTACTCTGACCTTATTACACTAAAACTAGTATATCTCGAAATATATAGTTCCTTTTCTTTCACTGTTTCTTCCATATGAAACTAAACTCAATAAGCTTTAATTACATATATAATTCGACCCTTAACTCATTATATAAAATATTTTATCAATTTTCGAAGTTAATCCTCTGTTCTGTCCAAACTGTTTTACTAAATCACACATTAATCCCTTCATTTTATCATTATAAACATTCAAATTATGTACCTATATAACAATTTTTATGCTAATAATTCACATACCATTAGAGAAATTAAACTATAATTCAAAACTCTTGTAGTACTTACAACAAAAAGGCTGATTTCCTTCTCTTTTACCCCTTGTTCTATTCTTTTCCTTTGTCTTCAATTTGATCCTTGCCTCTCTTCTCTTTCTCTTCAATTTCACATAAACACATGTAAGCTAAATGTTATAATTCAATGATTTCTATGCTAAATAAGAGTAAAATACATGTATATCATGAGAATTTTAACCATTTCTTACCTTAACCCTTGAATTCAAATTTTCTCGATTTGGTCCTTTATCTCTCTAACACCTCAAAATTAATTCTATAAGAAGTTTGAGGTGTCTACTAACTCTCTTTTATGACTTTCTTTCAGAAATTCCAAAGAAAATGGAAGGTTTTGGGTTTGGAAAGCTTAAAAATGATGGAAGGACCTATTTGGAATAAAAGCAAAAGTTGGAAATGGAAGAAAAGGATATGGACGGCTACTTAATGAAAAAGATGATAGTTTCATCTTTTTAACCATCTTTTTCTTCTCTCAAATTCTCTAGAATTTTCACTTAAAATATCTCACTTAAGAAAAATGGTAAAATTGCACTCTTAGTCCTTAAGCTTTCCAACTTTACACTTTGGCCCAAAACTTTGCCTCCAAAATATCAAAAAATATCTTCCACCAAATTACTCTTTTGCCCCTCCTCAATCAATCTAATTCCCATGATGACTCAAAATTTATTTCGGATAATTCGCTATTTAATCCCCCATATTTTCTCTCCTTTACTATTTAATCCTTAAATTTTTCTAACCTTCCTTACTTCAACTAAACATTTCTAATTCTCTATTCTATTTTATCACTATTCCAAATCCGGTTCAAACACACGGATGTTACAGTATAACTATATGTATTATACATATTGTAAATAATTATAATCGACTATAGCTTATAGTTTTGACCTTTTCTTTTGGCCATTTCTAACTCAAGGGAAAGCCAATTTCACTTTTTTTTTATTTTACTTTTTAGGGTTAGTAGACGTAGTGGGTGATGATTGTTTTTGTTATTTTATTTAATCATTTCTTTTACCATTTTATTGACTATAATAACTAGTTTAGGCCTTCTCAAAATGAAATTGGGTCGCAAATACAATTTTTTTCAGTTTGGGCTACAAAAAGTTGGCCCAACCAAAGAAAACCGGTTCATCCTATTCGCGGGTTATGGTTTAATTGCAATTTGATCCGATTCACGGGTCAATCGATTTTTTAATTTGCTCAAGATGTACGGAACCAGAAACAACAACATTGGGCACAACCTTACTCCAAATTGCGCAAGCTACCGGAAAATATAGTAGGATATGCAATATCATCTCTTCCACATGGCCACATATTTGTACAGTTTGCATTTGAAGCCATTCCCCTTTTGTAGTGTTTAGAATTTGCTAATGTCATCTCAAAGTTTGTTTAATTCTTCATAAATTTGCGAAGATAAAACCATAAAATTGTTGGTGCATACAGATAAAATAAACTTATGAAAAATTAATTGGAGGCTTCAAGCTTTATAACATGTCACTTTCTTTAAGGCTTTATTTATCTTCACTTATATTTTGGTGTGCATGATACAATGAAGCCCGATAATTATATACATTTGCACTGATGAAAACAATCCGTTGAGCACTGAACAAAGCACAACAAGAGTATCAAATTCTATAAAGAATATATGCAGAAAATATTTACAGAATGATTTAGGAATATTAGAAGATGGAGGAGAATAGAAAGAAACTTCTGTTTCTAAGTTTTTGGTGTATCTTGGTTTTGCATATACATCCAAGTGAATGTTAAATCCTATTTATAGTAACTCTTATGTCTCTACGTACAAACATAACCATTCAAATAGATAATTATTTTTTTTAACAATAAAACATACTATTTCAATAGATAACTACTAAATAATTATGATTCTTTATTAATAATTAAATAATATAACTTTTAATAATAAAAGACATAACTGATTGTTATAAATAGTGACAACTCTTGATTAATAATAAACAAAAATAATATTAATACTTATCTAGAGAAGCAATTCATCTAAGTGCCTATGTTTGGTACCGCATTTAATTTATAGTTTAATTCATTTACTTTTGTCAAATGACACTTGTCTTGTTTAAGTTTTACTTCAAAACCAGTTTAAGTTCAGTTTTAGAGCAAATTAAAAGAACAAGAAAGGCTCATCGAGACAGGTTTTTACTGATTTCAATTTACCTTCGTCAGGTAATTGGATTATCTTACTTATATTGATGGTGTTGTTAAGTTAGATGCAGGTTTTGTTGTTGTTGGAGACGCGTGTTGCAAAAATATAATGGAGATTGGATATTAGATTTCAGTTATTATTTGGGAGTTGCTCAATCTTTGAAGCTAAATTTTGGGGTGTCATGGATGGTTTGATTTTTCCTGAAAAACGAGGGTTTAATAATATCATGATTAATACTGACAGTTTAGAGGTGATTAATGCCCTCCAAGACAAACATTTGGCAATTTCTTCCTCAGAATTGTTGAAAAAGATTAATCGGATATTAAAAAATATGGATTAATGGAGTGTTAGACGCGTTCCAAGAGGAATGAATCAAATGGTCGATTACATAATTAAGATGATTTCTGATAAGACATTTGCAGTACAAGTATTTGGGGATGTATTTGAACACCTGGCAGCAGGATTACGTACGGATAAAATTAATGGCCTCTTAGCTCATGATGACTTAGCTTAATGTATTTGTATTGTTTTGTTTCAAATATATATATATATATATATATTTCCATACGGACTCAAAATACGAAAATGACATTGGAAATAAGAAATGTCCAACCATATCTACCAACTACTTTAAAAGATTTGGTTCCATATTTCCCTTTCTCTTAATCTTTTAATAAATAAAGTAATGGAGAGACTGTATATTCACACTCAACTCTGATAATTTTGATAGGTACATAATATCATAAAAAATTTCTCCATGTGATAATGGGATTTCCACACATATAACATATATTACAAACAACCAAATAATGAATGATCTGCTAGGAAGAGGAGAGGTAGGATGGCAAGAAGGAATGAATGGAAGGGTTTAGTGATACCAAGCATAGCCATGGTTGCTGTAGAGTGCTCCAATGTAACTGGTGGCATTCTATTAAAAGCTGCTTCTTTGAAAGGGATAAGCTACTTCGTCTTTACTGCCTACTCGTATCTTTTAAGCACCCTTGTCTTCCTCCTCTTAGCCTCCCTCTTTAAAAGGTTAAATGTCTATTTTTCATGAATTTCATGTCTTCTTTGTTTATCTGATGCTTTTTTTTGTAGTTGTTGTTTGCAGAAAAACAGTGCTCCCTCCATTGAAGTTCCCTCTTTTTTCCAGAATTTTCCTCCTTGGACTTCTTGGGTATGGATCTTCTTTTCTTCAAGTTGCATATGATGACTGAAAAAGATAAACCCACCCAACCCCATGAATTTGTTTCATCTTTTGGAGACAGGTTTTCAGGTCAATTATGTTTATTCAAAGGCTTACAACTTAGTTCCCCAACTCTTGCTGCAGCCGTTGGCAATCTCACACCAGCTTTGACCTTCATGCTTGCTGTCTTCTTCAGGTTTTTAATTGTCTTCATGTCATGTTTTATGTTTTTCATGTGTTGGAGAAATGTTCCCTAAGACCCTGTTTTTGCACATACAAGGATTGAAAAAGTAGCAATTAGAAATTCAAGCTGCCAAGCTAAAATCATTGGCACCTTTACCTCAATATTTGGTGCTTTGGTGATCATTTTTTACAAAGGACCCAAAGTTTTTTCATTGTCATCATCTGCTTCACTTCAAAGGCCGCTAGTGTTTACGCAATATGAGTCAAATTGGATCATTGGTGGCCTCCTGGAAGCTGTTGCGTTCCTTATTTTTTCACTTGAGTATATTATCCAGGTAAAAGAAACATGTTGTCAAGCTATTGAAATACATTAACTTAGTCCTTTATCATATTTTACATGAAAGCTAAACTTGAATCTTACTGCAAATTACAGTCCCAAGTAATGAAGATTTACCCAGAAGTGATAACCGTAAATTTCTTTTGTGGCTTGTTTGGGACCACTATATCTCTACCAATATCCATACTTGCTGAACCAAACTTGAGTTCCTGGAAATTAAGTTCTAATGTAGCTGTTGCTGCTGTCTTATACTCGGTAAGACCTCAACTGATCTTTGTTACTTGGATTCAGGTGTGAGTGCCTGATACAGGTATATATTCGGCAATGATATAGCTGGATTTTTCTATGTTTTTCTTTATATTTGGAGGATCTTTGGGAGTCGTACCCCCGTATCCATGTGTTGAACGCAAATAGTTAAAGAAAAACGATAACTTCGAACAACATAGACCTCATGCTTATGTTGAAATAAAGGAAAAAAATGACCTTTGCTTGCCTTCCTTGTTGGTTTAGGGACTTTTCGGGTTATGTTTCGGATTAGGTGTACACATATGGGGCGTACGCTTGAAGGGGCCTGTATTTGTTGCAAGTTTCAGGCCAGCTTCAATTGCCATTGCTATTGTTATGAGTGCTATTTTCCTTGGTGAAGCAGTATTTCTTGGAAGGTATGAAAACCATCCTATTTTACTGTTTCATGATAGCATCTATTACATCCCTAACACAATATTACACTGTTATGACACCTGCTCAACCCGAACGGGTCTGGGTCAAATCTTACACGGTTTACATGTTAAGCTCGCATGATGAGTTCACATGTTGAGTTCACATATCGAACTTACATGATGTTAAGTGTTCGCAGGAGGAGTAATTACATTCTCCAGAGAAATTACATGTGGGATAGCATAAACACACGTTAAATCTAGAATAAGATACATGTTGACATGCATGGAATCTATCTCGTATATCACATCAATAAACAGTACCATATCATATAAATATACAATCTTACCAATAAAAAAAAAACGGAGAGAAACACTAACATACACATTAATCTTTTTATGTAAAGCTTTCATTTCTTTTATTCCACAATTCTGAATCGAAAACTAAATATTTTGCAGCGTGTTGGGAACTCTAATTTTATCTGCGGGACTGTATTCCGTATTATGGGGAAAAGCAAGAGAAGAAAGAGAAGAAATAATAGATGATAACTCTGACTCAAACGCCATTAATGGAAGGGTCCCTTTGCTACAAAGCCAACAAAGTTGAAGAATGTAGCTGTTTTACCATGCTTCAATGCTTCCTCATTCATCGGCATACTAAAGAAAAACATTATTGTGATTCTCTAATCAAATTGTGTGCAGTGAATTTAATCAATTTCGAGAAACCCATGTTTGATCTACTAATATTTATTTCGGGTTTTGAAAATTGTTTTGAAACTACAAAATAAACAATTTTTTTAGTATCAAAAGATTGATTAGTGTCGTGGTCAGCATCTATCCTCTAATGAACTTATAAAATGTGAAGAATTAGTTATTGAGTTTGTTCTTGTAAATACCTTGAAAAATAAAATAAAAAATTGATTAATGCGCCTTAAAATAAATGATCTATTTGCCTCTAATAAAATTTAAAACAGCGATAATAATAAAATTAATTACTGTAACTGCGAAATAAAAGTTTACACTGAGATTGTTTTATTTTTCTTTCCGATTGACTATTTCTAAAGTAACTATTCATTTATCAAATAAACTTTTTAGATGAAAGCGAAATCTGAATTTATGCATTTGTTAATTGAAAAGAAATTGATATAAATATTATTTATTTAAAATGGGTTTCCAGAAAAGTCAAACATTTCTACTTTTATCGTAGCATATTTAAAAGGTCAAATTCTTTTATTAGACCTGTACATTACTTTAAATTGTAAATTTAGTACGTATATTTTAATTTGATTGATTTTATTCTTTGTATTTTTCGATATTTAAAATTTTAACTCTGACCCGATGGTAATAATTAAATTTGTTTGGTTAAATTATGTTATTTATCTTGTATTATGCGTAAAGTTATAGATTTAATCTATAGTTTTTGAATTTCAAAATTTTAGTCTTAATGCAATAAATCTGTTAACTGATTTTTTTTAGTAATATGTGAAAATAATAAACACACATGTGATAATATGTTTGACACATCAAATTTTCAAAATAACAAACTTAGTTTAATGAATTTATTAGTTATCATTTGGTTATGAGTAAAAATTTCAAATTCTAAAAATACAGAGACGGAAAATAACCAAATTAAGATACAGGTATTAAATCTATAACTTACACAATATACAAAATCTAATAGCAGAATTTGACCTATTTAAATCATAATATTTTAAAAAATTGATAGCTCAACCAACAATTTGAAATTTTGAAGCCATTCCATTTTGTCATTCATCTTTTCTGAGCCCAAAATCTGGACATGTATGATAAAAGAATACACAAAAATTTAATGACGGTGATTTTCAATTATTTTTTCAGCAATAATTGTATATATTATATTGAGTACTTTAATCTAACGTTAATTAGATTAATTATTCATTTGTTTTAAATGTTTGCGTTCATGTCGTAATTATTATATTATAAAACAAGTTACGAGAACATATATGAAAAATTGTAAGTACGAATTCTGCTGGCCCGATCAGTGTTGTGGGTAGGGCAACGAAAGAAGTACGATGACGGAATGAATTATCTCAGGAGGCTAATGATCCAACAGTAGATGGTAATGATCAGGCAATACCGATTGAATCTGTGAGTATGGCAAAGATGGCCTACAAGAATAAGTTATAGGGAGTTGGGGTGGCCTAAACTCGATGACTGATATGGAAGAGGATTTTCAACTTTTGGAGGGTGATGTGGCCATGGAGATAGTGAATGGAGTACCCTCAATTACATTTTCTGATCGTGTTCAGTAGTTTATTGTAAGGAAAATGGCTTTTGACTGCTTGGGGAAGAAAATTGGTTTTAACACTTTGCTCAACAAGGTCGCTTCATTGTGGAAACCAGGAGGTTGTTTTCAACTGATGGATCTCGAAAACGACTTCTATCTTGTGAGATTTAAGGAGGAGGAGGATTTTGAGAAGGTCTTGATGGGGGGGGGGGGGTGGATCTTGGGTTATATTTGGACATTATCTAATCGTAAGACCTTGGTCTCCGAGTTTTACCACAACAAATGAGGAGTTTGATAACCAGGTTGTCTGGATACGGTTACCTGGGCTATCAGAAGGATACTATTCAGAATTGCTACTTCGTGCAATTGGACAAGTAATTGGACCTGTGATTAAAATAGATGACCACAGGAATGTAGCGGTGCGGAGAAGGTTTGCTCGATTGGTGGTTTGTGTGGACCTAAAAAAATCTTTGATATCGAAAGTCAAAATAAATAACAAAACACAGAGGGTTGAATACGAGTCTCTGCCTAATATTTGCTTTACATATGGGATGTATGGACATAATTCTGCACTATGCTCACACAGGGAGAAATCGATGGAAGAAAATTTGAAGCAGAATGAGCCTATGGTGGGTACAACGGATTTGCACTCTCGAGTCGAACAAGAATCATTTGGTCCCTGGATGGTAGTGGAACAACGTCAGAGAAGGAAAGGGAAATAACCAACAATGACGGTCAATAGCGGTTTTGCAGGCCGTCAAGGAGGGTCGAGGTTTACCGTCCTATACGAGGAAGAAGTTACACCTAAGGATGAGAATTTCGATAAGAACTCTGAGACCATTGATGGAAACCCCAGATTTCTTGCTGATTTGCCGGAATTTAGTAGCGAAAAATCTGTGATTGAGAAAACGCTTACAATGGCTAGAGTTGTTAGTGGTAGCAAAAAGGAGGGATAGTAGGGCTGAAGGTAAATAGATTATGGTGAACTCTGGGCCCAGGAGAAGGATCCAAATTTTGAAAAATAATAATAGTGTTTTGGGCCTTAATAGCCATAAGTAGATACTTGGGTTTAATGATAGAGAAAAAAGGGTAGTGGACAACTCTATAAAATAAGTCCAATCTATCAACCTTAAGTCATGTTTAATTTAGTCTAAGCATAAGGCTTATCCTTTATTAGATCGGAAAAGTGAAGAGAATGGGAAAGAGAAGGGTATATTCCGATTTAGGGCATCTGGAAAAGAAAATACAGACAGGCAATAGAATGATACACTGAAAGGTGATTTCCAGCATAGAAAACCTTCTGATAATGGGATGGCAACTGATACTGAACCGATGGTTAGAATTAAAGAAGCAATGGCAGGGATTGTCTTCATTATTGAGGAATCGGTTCAAAATAATGAGTTGGAAGGTGCCTTGGCTCCAAGGGAGAAGCCAGGGGGCTGGCAGGGGCCTTGGCCCCTTAAAATGGAAAAAATTCCATTTAGGCCCTTAAAGTTTTTTAAAATTTTAAATTAGTAAAGTTAAAATTACTTGACCCGCTGAAAATGATAAATTTTAATTTAATTCTTTAAGAATTGCATTTTTATTATCGTAAAAATTACAATTTAACTTCGCCGCTTACAAAAATTTTCTGACTTCACCCCTGCTTGGCTCCAATGGTAGACGGGATGGAGGCGGATGTGGACCAAGTTGAAGAGGTTAGTTGTTAATGATATATTGTTAAGTAGTTTATCGTTCTATCCTCTTTGTGTTTTTTCTGTTTATGGATGCAAAACTATTATTTTGGAATTGCCAAGGAATGGGTCATCCTCGATTCCACAAATTCTAACGGAATACAATAGGGAGTTTAATCCAGTTGTTTGTTGTTTATTTGAAACTAGAATTAGTGGCATGCATACTGACGATGTTATTAGCAAATTGAGGTTTCCATATTCATGTTGAGTTGAAGCGGAAGGTTTTTCTAGGGGTATCTAGGTTCTTTGAAAGGGCTCTGTCCTCGTGGATAGTCTTCATCTACATCTACAAGTAGTTCATACGTGTATCCGTTGTCACCGTAATGTTTCCTCTTTCCTTATTTCGACGATATATGCTAGTCCAAATCCGATGAAAAGGAAGTCATTATGGGATTATTTGGGGGTTTTGGATGCTCAAATTAATGAACTATGGGTAATAGCTGGTGATTTTAATGCAATTATAGATGGATTCGAGCGAGTTGGTGGTGCGAATTCAACTAAGAATAGGTGTATGCATTTGAGAGAGTTTATGTTCAATAATAGTCTTCATGATTTGGGTTTCAATGGCTCTTGATTTACTTTGAATAGAGGTGGTTCATTCCAGCATTTAGATCGAGCAATTGGTAATCCAGCTTGTTCTCCTTTATGTCGGACTGCTCTGTTTGAAATCTACACCGTTTAAAGTTGAATCACTGTCCGATCCTCATTTCCTTGCAACCATCTAAAGCCCGAGGTAATCGCCCACTCCTGTGTTTAGATAGCTGGATATTGCATGCGAAATTCAAAGGCCTTGTGAAGACAATATAGGAAAATGCAAAGCCTGTGGTGGATAATCTAAATCAGTTTCAGGTTTAAGTGTAAGATTGGAACAAAAGGGTCTATGGTAATATCTTTGTGAGAAAGTGGCAACTCATATCTAAACTTCAACGTGTTCAACAGGTTTTGGAGTTACGAAATTCCCCAAGACTTCGTTGAAGGGAACTGGAATTAAGATTAGAAGTGGAGGACGCATTGAAACATGAGAAGATGCTTTGGTTCTAGAAATCCCATTCGATTTGGCTTGTTAATGGGGAAAAGAATACAAAATATTTTCACAATCGCACCATTGCTCGACACCAACGTAACAAAATTGAGGGTCTAAAAATTGATAATGGGGAGTGGTGTTTTGATGAGGACAAACTTAAACAGCATGTAATGGGATTCTTCAAACAACTCTATAAAGTGGATTATGTGGTTATTGATAGTCTGCCTAGTAGAGGGAAGTTCCAGGATTTATTGCAAGAAAAAAAAGATGGGTTGGTTATGTGTGTTTTGATTGTGAAGATTCATAAGGCCATATTCGATATGGATCCTCTGAAAACCCCTGGGGTCGATGGTTTCTATGCAAAGTTTTACCAGGCACATTGGGACATTATTGCCTTGTCGATTTGTCAGTTGGTACGTTGAGTCATGGAAGGGCATCCATTGAATAAAAGGGTTAATAGGACTTTGCTCGCCTTAATTTCTAATGTCCAAGGTCTTGAAAAAGTCTCGCAACTCAGGCCTATTAGCCTATGTACAACGGTTTACAAAATAATCACATTTTATAGACTACGACTGCTGATGACGAAATTGATGAGACAGAATCAAGCTAGTTTTGTGATGGGTAATAACTAATAACATCATTATCACGCATGAGGCTGTTCATTTGTTGAAGAAGTTCAAGGGCAAAAAGTATGGTATGATTCTCAAAATTGATCTAAAAAAGGCCTATGATAGGCTAAGGTCGGATTTCTTGAAGGATATGTTGATTGAAGTTGGTTTCCCAAATTCGCTAATATCGGTTATTCTAAATTGTGTGTTTTCATCTTCGTTTCGAATACTTTGGAATGGATTGATTACGGAAGAGTTTGAGCCAACTAAGGGTGTGAGATAAGGGGATCCTCTTTCACCTTATTTGTTTGTGTTATGTATAGAGCGACTGGGGTACATTTTTGAGGATGTCGTTAACCAAGGTAGATGGAGACCAATTTGGATGTCTAGAAGGGGCCCACCTCTTTCAGATCTCTTCTTCGTGGACAATTTAATGCTGTTTTATGAAGCTAGTTTGGAGAAAATTGTTAATGTTATTAATACTTTGCATTTTGTTATTTTTTTGGGGCAAAAAGTGAATGTTGACAAATCCCAGGCTTTATTTTCTCCTAATTTGCCGGATGAGATGAATCCTAAGATGAATTCTGTCATTTGATTTCTGATTTTACGCAATAAATATTTAGATTTTGTAGGAAATTGAGCCCATCTACTATTTGTAAGAAAATGGGCTTTGCTCGTACAGAAGACTTGGGAAGATATTTGGTTTTACTGATCTTTCATGAAAGGGTGGGTATCAAAATGTTTGTGTTTGTGGTGAACAAGGTTCGAGATAAATTAAATGGCTACGTCGCAAGCAATCTCTCTTTGGCAGGACGTTTAACGCTTGCTAAATCGGTGTTAATGTCAACACCCAATTACTTTATGACAACCATTCGACTACCAATATTGACTTGCAACGAAATTGAAAAACTAGTTAGGAGCTTTATTTGGGGTTCCACTACTGAAGGAAAAAAGGCGGCATTAGTCAATTGGAATGCTTGTTGCGCTCCTATTAACGTGAGTGGTCTTGGGATTCGCACTCTAATGGATCAGAACAAAGTTTTTTTGCTAAAGCTTGGCTTCCAACTGCTTACAAGGACGGATTCATTATGGGTGCATATAGTGTACAACAAGTACAATGTTTATGGAATACTACCAAGTACCATTGGAAGGAGCAATTGTTCATTCATTTGGAGGTCCCTTATGCGAGTTTGGCCTGAGGTAACCAACAATGTTTTTTGGACTGCAAGGGATGATTGTTTTGTTAATTTCTGGAATGACAATTGGGTGAGTAAGGTGGGTCCGTTGAAGGCTTGGCATACAGGGCAACTACCGTTGGATGATTCTTTGCGAGTTCGGGACATGGTGGATGAATATGGTAACTGAAATTGGGACTTTTTGCTCAGGGCTCTTCCGGAGAATATTGTACTGCATATAGGTACTATTTTACCTCCATCGGTGGTTATTAGGCCTGATCGACTTACTTGGAAATGGGGGTCTAAGGGAGATTTTTCCTTGGCTGAAACTTATAATGGCATTCAGTAGTACAACTCGTCCACTAACTCATGCATTTGGAGACTAATTTGGAAAGGGAAGATGCCTCAAAGGGTGAAAATGTTCCTATGGTTAATTTGGAAGGGAAGAATCTTAACCAATGCTGAGAGATCAAGGAGGCATATGACAAATGACAGCAGCTATTCACGTTGTCGTGCGGTTTTGGAATCTTGTTTGCATGCTTTACGAGATTTTAGCTTTTCCAAAGCAGTATGGTGTTCGGTTGTACCAAAACACAATCAGGTATGCTTCTTTTCCTTATCCACTCAAGACTGGATGTTATGCAATCTACAATATATTGGGGATTGTGGATTGCATGACATTTATTAGAATATGTTTTTTCCTATAATCTGCTGGTTATTATGGAAAAGTAGGAACACATTTATATTCTCTATAGGCCATAGTTTTGTCCAAGAATTGGTAGCTGTAGCGATAAGTTGGACAAAAAGCTATAAACTACTTAATACAGTGAATGTACATGCTAGTCCCATGGTGACATTCGATCAATGGTCAGCACCTAGTAGAGGTTGGGTTAAGGTCAACACTGATGGAGCAGTATCACAAAATTACTCTTTTACGCTGTTGGGGAAGTGTTGGGGCATGCTGATGCAAAACAGGTAGGTGGTTTTTCGATGCTTTTGGGGAAGGAGTCAATTTTTAAAATTGAAGCAAGAGGTCTACTTGAGGGATTAAAGCTATCCTGGGAGAGAGGATATAGATAGTTGGAGATTAAATGTGACAATGTCGTGTTAGTGGAGACGATATTAGCAGGTGAAGCTGAGGGAAGCAACTTGGTGGAACTATGCTTTATTTAGAGCTTATTAAATTGTAGTTAGAAAGTCATTCTTCGTCACGTTTCAAGATCGCAGAATTCAGTTTCCGATTATATGGCTAAGTTTATGGTGAATAAATTTGCAAAGATACAATGGTTTGAGGAGTCTCCTTAGTCTGTCAAAGAACTAGTTGAAGTGGATTGTGCGAATGTTTTAAACCATTAATGTTGTCTTATTGAACTCGCCTCAAGCTGTTATTTTCTACTAAATTTTTTTAAGTTTTATGGAATCTCATGTGATGATTTACTGATCAAGGGTGCTCATTGTTTCAGTTGTGACTTGGGTTTGAGTCGCGCTAGTCGCGTTTGTTATTCGGGTTTTACCTTATTATTATAATTTACCAAAAAAATTTTAAGTTCTACGATAATATTTTGAGTTTTAAATTAATTTTTTAGATATACTAAAAGTGATTACATTTATTAAATTAAGTTTCAAATATGTTCTTTTACCATTAATAATAATTCAATACTTATTAAAATTATAAAGAATAATAATAACTGAAACTTTTGATTCATCTTGAATAACACTAATCAATTGAGGCATAGTTTCACAAGTTACAAGGGATCTAAATTGGAAATAATCCACAAACCTAAAAAAGTCTCTCTCCTTTAATGTGATTGATAGGGGTGTAAATGAACCAGGATGTTCAATGAACTGTTTGTGAACTGTTTGTATAATGTTCGTTTATATTCATTTATTAAGCTAAATAAACGAGTATGAACAAAATTTTTATGTTCGTTTAATAAACGAACAAACACGAACAGAGGTATGTTCGGTTCGTTTATGTTCACGAATAAGCTCGTTTATTGACTCTTTTTGAAATACTTCTTTTGTAAAATGTTTTTTTTTTTGAATCGATCAAACTACTTATTTATAACTCAGTTTTTTATGATATTATAAATACCTCCTTCAACTTTAGAACTCAACAATTCTCATGTTCAAATGCAAGTTTTATTTAGTTGGTTTTGTTTTATTTAATTTTATTATTTGTTTGTTTAATTAACATTCGCGAACATATTCATAAACGTTAAACGAACACGTTCACGAATGCTAAACGAATCGAGCTCAAACACATCAAATAATAAATGAATCAAGTTCGAACATGATATTAAAAATTTAAACAAACACGAACTGAACATAAACAACTTAAAAAATAAACAAACAAACACGAATATAGTTTTATTCGTTCAAACCCAATTCATTTACACTCCTAATCACTGGTAAAAAATGAACGGCAATTCCCATTTTGTTAATTGTTACAATTACTTATCATTTTTAGAAATACAAAATTTTCTAAAACAAGTTTTTGGAAGTAATTTCTTTTTCTTAAGAAATAAATAAAAAAGATAGTAAAACAAGAAAATAGAAGAATAAAAGAGAACAAGAAATAAGATAGCAAAAGATAACATAATTTTTATTGATGAATAGCTATATTTACAATATTTTTTTAAAATCTATATTTATAGAAATAAAAATTTATAAATGAAATTGAACTATACTTTTAATAATTATTATAGTCATAAAATAAATCAAATTTATCTTTGATCTTGATAGATATCCACTTAATAATAAAATATCCATAACATTCTCTATTGAATGTCCATTGATAAATAATGTGTCTCATTAAAATCTTATTAAGATAAAAATCATGTGGGAAAAAAATTCTTAGCAATGTAAAAAGAGTATACTTATTTATAATACGCATAACATGTTACTTCATTAAAAATTTTATCAGGAATATTCAGTAAGACAAATCTCGATTAAGAAAAAAAGAATACAACGCGTATTTACTCCCTTTATGACAACATCACATAATATCTCATATTCTACGTATTCTAATCTTGAATAGTAACTTTTCAAATGATTACTTGAACAAATTTGATAAATGTTTATATTATTGTTCTTCTAAAAGTCACGAGTGAAAATTTTTTTTGAAGAAATATATTTTATGTTAGAAAATATAGATGTGACATATATAATAAGAGTAATTATATGTTATTATTTATTATTATAATATGTTAGCCTAAATTAAAAGTGATTTAATTTGATTAAAGTTTACTGGGCTTTAATTATTAAGTAAAGTATGGGAAGTCCAAGATCCGTAGATTTCAAAACCCCAAGATTCATAGATTTCAAAAAATTGATAAATTCAAGTATGCTTCCGCATTTAATTTAATTTAATTTATTTATTTTTTATGATTTGACATGATAAATCCGCGATTTATGATTTATTAAGTTTTATTTCAGATTTATTTTAAGGTTCTAATATTTTAATCTCTTTAGGAGTTTAAACAATAATCATAACAAACTTTGATAATGATCCTTCTATACATGACATGTTAGATCATTTTATAATATTCTTTTAACTATTATTCATCGAGTTAAAAAAATTAAAACTTTTAAAAAACATATTCAATAGAATTCAAAAAATAATTACAATAACATTAAAACAATTTAAAAGTTTTGATAAATATTTTGAATAATAATAACAAAAAATGTTTCGATAATAATAATAAAAATTATTCGTTTCAAATAATAATAAAAAAAGAATTATAATAAGTTTGTTAAATAATAAATCATCTATAAAAAAGTATTTTAGAAAAATTTTAAAATTTATTTTTATTTTGTTATTAGATTAAAGATAATTTATATATAAATTTTAAAAAATTGAAATATTACTTTTAATTTTTTTTAAAACTAATATTCATTTAAAGCTTTAGTTTTGTTTAAAAAAAAATTAAAAACGCCTATATTAATGAATAACTTAAAAATAAAATATCAACAATATTAGAAATAAATATGAAATTGATGTTTAATTTAATAAATATGAAGATAATTTTCTGCAATAATTTTTTTAAAATACTATTAAAATTAAAAATAAATAAATACTCAAATATATATTTTAATTTTTTAATATTATTTAAAAATTATTTTAGTATAATTTTTTCAATAATTAATCGCATTAAGTAGGGTTTTTTATTAAAATAATACAAAAAAAATATTATATACCAAATTAATATATTCTCCCAATTATTTACCAAAATGGTACACTTGGGGGGAGTGGTACCATTTGGGTAGGCGGCACTACTGTTCATGTCTGACACAAGAATTATTTAATATTAAACAACACCCGATAAAGTATAAACCCGATATTTAAATACGAAAGTGTTACAAGGGGTGGTGCCTACTTGCTAGGCGGCACTAAAGGTGCCTACTTGGCAGCCTGCACCAACCCTACATTGTATTTTTTATCCGAATTTTTAGGATTTTTGACATAAATAATACAAAAAAAAATATACACCAAAATATAATACAAAAAATAAAATTAATAACTTAAATAATATAAATATATATTTTTTAATCCATTCAAATTATAAAAAATTAAAAAAGTAAAAAAATATTTTTTTTATAAGAATTGTAGAAAATAATAATATAAAATTGAAAAATTAAATTAAATATTGAATAAGACTAACTCAATTTTTTTTAAATAAATAATATAAAAAATATTTATTTATCAAAATAACACACTTCATATTTACCAAAATAATACACCTAGATGAGTGGTGCTAATTTTTTAATTTTATATATTTTTATATTAAAAAAAGAAAATTTAAATAAAATAAAATTAAAATTTGACAAGTGGTGCCTATAGGGTAGGCGGAACCAATGGTGCCTTTGTCAAAACTATTTAAACCCCCCATCAGATCAATTTAAACACAAATTATTGAGTGAAAGAAGAAAAGAAGAGAAGCAAATTTTAACAGCAAATTTTTGAAGAAGGAAAGGAAGCAAAAGTTTTGAAGAAGAAAAGGAAACAGAAGGTTAGCAAAAAATTTTAACTGTAATTCTATTTATTTATAATAAATAATTTTTTATATTATTTGTGTAAAAAATCTTATTTATTTCTTTTAACAGATGTAAATTTAATTTTTCGTATGCGTTTATTTCGATGGGAAAATTTTGACAACAATAATTGGATGTGTATTTGATGTCGTCAACAACTAGCAATGAGATTTAGTAAAAATGTCTCGGTGGATAATATGAAGGCAAAGATTAATGAAAGAATTGCTAGACGTTGTGGGAGAAGGATCTCAAAACTTTTTTATAAGTTTCTAGTTTCAACAAATCCTATCAAATTTACCGAGATGGAACTCGTAGACGATGAAGATGTTGAGACAATGATCGCTCTTTATTGTGGGAATCAGAGTAATGAAAATGCACCGATTCAGTTATTTGCTGAGCTAACTGATGTTGAGAGAGCTGAAAATCCCACTTCATTAAGTATGATGGCTCCGACATCCTACGTTGATAATTAATCTGTAGCTCGCGGGATCAGTGGGATCAATATCGATCTTAATGTTACACCCGATAATAATGCGGATGGTGATGATGGATATGATAGTAGTGATCCTTCTGATCACGACGACGATATTGATAGTGATCCCGACATGGACGAGGTCTCGGATGATATCGATGAGGAAGGCCTAAATGACGAGGTCTCGGATGGTCGACGTATTGTGATGCACAATTATCTTGCTGAGGCACACATGTCACTTATAGACCTTGATGCGGCATATGCAACCGATTTCGAAGAGTACCCTGATATAATGCCTGCTCACCGATTGACACTTACACCAGAACCTGAACAGTTGTTCACGGGTCAAAGGTTTGACTCGAAGGAAGAGTGCGTATTTGTCATTAAGCGGTATAACATGAATTTGTCAATGAACTACAAAGTCGTCGTGTCTAAACCGATATTATATATTGGAGAGTGTTGGACAGAAGGCTGCAATTGACGGGTACGAGCTACATTTATCCAGAAGTCCCAAAAGTGAGAGATAAGAAAATTTGTTGGGCCTCATACATGAAGTTCAACACGTTTGTCAGAAGATCACCGGAAACTCGATTCTAGAACTATCTACACACATATCATGCTAATGGTGAAGGACGATCCGACCATCAAAGTTTCTACACTGATTATCGAGATGCAAGCACGATTCCATTATCGAGATTCATATCAAAAAGCATGGATTGCTAAACAGATGGCAATGGAACAGTTGTTCAGTGATTGGGATGCATCGTACAATGAACTGCAAGGGTGGATAGCCGCAATGCGACAATACGTGTCCAGGACTGCGATTGAGTTGGTGACACGACCTTATTATGGTCCAGATAACAACTTACAACCGGGAAGAAGAATTTTTCAGTATATATTTTGGACGTTTGATCCCTGTGTTAGAGCATTTCCTCACTGCAAGCCATTTATCCAGGTAGATGGGACCTGGCTATACGGGAAATATACGCAGATTCTACTAATTGCGGTGGCTCAAGACGAGAACCAGAACGTGCTCCTGATAGTATTTGCTATTGTAGACAAAGAAGATATGGAATCATGAGAATTCTTTTTGACGAACCTGTGGCGGTATGTTGTTCATAACGATAATATTTGCATCATCTCCGATAGAGGGAAGGGGATTATTGCGGCCATTAGACGTACCAGTGTACCATGGAGATCGGTTTATTGTAGCTGACACAATGCGGCCAACTTTCAAAAAGAATATAAGAATGCAGACTGGCGAAGACGACTTGTGAGAATGGGTAAATAAATTTTGTTTTAAGTTATATTTTTTATGTTTTAATTCGAGAGCATAACTTATGTTTTCTTAATATTCTTACAGTGTACGAGTTAGAGTCACATCGATTCCGGTAAAAAATGATCAGACTTGAGCGTAACATGGAAGGTGAAACGAATAAGCCGTTGTGAGAGTGGTTAGGTACCATGGAGCCGTGGTAAAAGGCTCAAAGTTTTGATGACGGGTATCGATATGGTCAAATGATGACCAACTTGGCAGAGTCGGTTAATTGCGTGTTCAAGAGAATACGACATCTACCGTTTTCATCCGTGTTCTCGGTTACGTTCTACGGGTTGGCTACTTTGATGCCAGTAATGGAGACGTGACAAATCGACCAGATGAACGTCGGACACGTTTTTGTCGAAACAATCAGTAATGCAATAGATGCAAACCGTCAGAGAGTGAGGACGATAAACGTTGAAATATATTCACGACAATTTCAACGATTTCAAGTTACAGAGACAATTGGGCGAAAACTTAGTATCCCACCTAGGTCATACGGGGTTAATTTACAGAATAGACATTGCGATTGCAGGAGGTTCGATACACTTCGTTATCCATGTGCGCATGTCGTTACAGCTTGTTCTAAAGTGTCGCTCAATGTTGAACAGCTCATCGACCCCGTTTACACTCTTCAGTGCACGTTACGTAATTGGGAAAACAAGTTCCCTGTCCTACCTAACTTGTCCACATGAGAGGTGCCTCTGACGACTTTCGAGCTTATACCGAACTGAGGATTGCAAAGGAATCCGAAAGGTCGTCCGAATGTTTCTAGAATCCGCAACGAAATGGACATTATGGAGAAAATAGACGGCAGCAAGCTGTGTGGAATATGTAGCTAGCTGGGCTTACTCGACGTAATTGCCCCCAACGAACCTACCATATTGGTCAGTCATTCGGATCGGGCCCGGCTTAAGCTAATTTTATTGGTCATTTTTCTGTTGGAATTAATTAAGTTTATGATTGAATTTGGAATTAATTTTATTTAAATTTGAATTTATTTAATGAGGTTTAACAAATGACATTAAACGATCATAAGTAGTTGTTGTGTAGAAAAAGGAAATACAAAATATTTGCATACATAAACATAAATAAGAACATAAACATAAACATAAACATATTTAATTCTAAGGCTTATCTTATCGAATTTGATGGTTCGATGGTGTGGTTCTAGGAGTAAAATGTTGTGGTAGTCGACGAGCACGTTGCGGGTGCTCACGACGTTCAATGTCATCGTTTTCCTCACCTTCGGTTATCATTGATGATGATGAGCCATGACTAAAGTTCTGCAGTGGTAATGGGCAAGAAGGAGTAGAGTACTGCAATGGGCTGAAAGGAGTAAAGAACTGTGGCGGTATCGGGCTGAAGATATCAAACATCAAAGACGATATCGAATCCTGCTCATCGGTGCTGGACCTGAGAAACTCTGAATGATACTCGTGCGCTAACCAACTCATATTGTATGCATTCGCTGACCACCTTGGATGATACGACTCAGGCGTCGACTCGGTGTTACGCTCCGACTCGAGCGCAGGCTTCGAATAGTGTTACGTCTCAGGCTCAGGCTTAGACGGCTGAAAGTGGTGCCCACGTGGTAGCAAAAACGGGGGGACTAACATTGTTTGCCCACCATATATATATGGTTTCCCCGTCTGGAAATACCAGTGTCTATACTTTACGGATACCTCAAAACCATGATCTATGTCACATTGAGGTATCCGTTCCGTCCGTCTCGCCCACACTGCAACGAATCTTTTGTGCACTTGCCCCCAATCCATTCTCGATCTGCCTTTCTTATAGATACCATAAATATCTCCTAAATAAACTGGGTCTCTCGAGATGGTTTGTATGTACCCGAATTGTTAAAGTACTCGATCCTCGTGGTACCACTTGACTGTTTGAAAGCATATAATTGGTGCGTCAATGCACCATAAGTGCGAGTGGTTGTGGGCAAAATCGGGAATAGTAGTCGCCACCTAAGGGACTGAATAGGGCATCCAAAGGAACTGCAAATTTAAATAACATTGTTATAGTAAGACGACTTAATGAATATTAATAAATGAAGATTCATGTAATTGCATGTCACAAATAACTTACCATCTCCTCCGCGTTTGTCTAGATCATCTGCTGATATATCGGAACCGTGAATGACCTTCCGATATTCGGATTCCCACGCCATCTACGAAAAATAACTTATTACATCAAACTTACATACAAAAAAATCAAATAATTGTGGACAAAGATTAAATGTTATCATCTGTTCACAAGTGGGAAAATGTATGGCAGGTGTTTGATATTAGCCAAGAAAGACATCCGATATAAGGCCCACGATTGTAACAATAATAGACACCCACAAATGTTAACGGTAGCAACCTTTGTGCATCAATAAAGCTCACGATACAACATCGTTAATACTGCCGAGCCCCAACTATATTGACCTGCTTCATTAAAATCGGTCAATAGGGGCAAGTACATGATGTGCACTCTGTTTCCATTTGCCGTCGGCATCAGTATACCTCCTATAGGGTGCAATATATAAGCCCGAGCGGCACACATCATATCAAATTCGATGAATCTCGTGAATCTTTCCCTCAACCATGTGAACTTCAATCCCGTGAATCTCGATTCACTATCACCGGGTGAGACTCCCAATAAGCTTTCACAAAGGGCCGTTGGGTCAGATACCGTCGATGACCCCGTAACGGGCATCTCGTTGATTGGAAGCCCAAGTTGCAGTGCAACATCCTCTAGTGTGATGACGCACTCACCACATGGTGAGTGAAACGTGTGGGTCTCTGGCCGTCACTACTCAACCAAAGTGGAAATTAAGTCGTAACGCAAATCGAATGTCCGGATCAGTGAAGCAGCTTCAAATCCAACTGCAATCAAGTATGGCATGATGCGTTCGTCCGGTTCATAATTCATCCTATTCACGCGAGCCCTTAATTTTCAGTACACATCCTAAGACTATTAAATTACTGACATAGTTTAATATCGTAAATTAAATGAACTTTTTATACTGTAACAAATAACAATTTATTACCTGTACATATACAGATGTCGATATGTGTTCATCATCCTTAATTAACGAATCTATATTCATATCTGCAATAAAAAAATTGAGATTATCAATCTGTCAGAAGTAATTAATACAATTTTTAACTAGAAGTAATTAAAGTTCTTGATATATATAAAAACAAATAATTATATATTGATTACTTTGATAAATTAAAATTTTAAGTATTGAATTTACAATTACATTTTGCGGGTTAAGTGTTAAATTTATGTTAAAAAATTATTTTGTAATTTATTAAAATATAAATATCGAATATAAGAGTTTTGTTTGATGAAAAAAATATTAAAATATTTTCTACATTTATGTTTCTTTCTTTTTTACTTTTTAAAAAATAATTATCACTAAGGGCAATTAACCACATTTTAATGTTTCTTTTTTAAAAATATTAAAATAATTACTAATATTTTTTTATTTTTTTCTTTAATTTGTCATTTTAAAAAATATTTTTAAAAAATATTTAATATATAAAATATTTAAATATATCAAATGAATTAAATTAAATAATATCAAATATAAACTCTCCTTTTCTTTCTTATGCTACATTGTGTTTGCCATGGTTTAAGTATTCTCAAGCAAATATCGAAAGTTGAATTAGGCCTCTTGTTATAGGGACCAACCCTAAGCCCACACGTGATCGGAGTTAAAATCTCAACCTGTGACACTTGCATACTAAGTAAAATAATTGAAACCATTAGATTATTATTAGTGTATTTTTTTAATTTTATATAAAATCAATAAAATGGATTTAAAATTTTAACTTTATCATCTCAATTAAATTTCATTTAGCTTTTATATAAATTTTTAATAAGTATATTTTTACATAATTTTCATGCTTATCATAATTTAATATAGTATGAATAAATTTATTTTTTACCCAAATTTTGATGAATCTATATTTTATATAAACAGATGTTTGTTAAAATATTTTAAAATATTATTTACTAGGGGTCCATACATACATATATAACATATATGATAAAGGAAGGTAAAAAATGTATTTTAGGAAATAATAATTTGTGAAATCATAGAATTATAATACGTGGTCATTCATCCATTATACTATTAATATAATTATTGGATCATGTCTTGATAATTTTAAGTCATTTTTAGAATCACTCTTAAATTGAAAGCAATTTTATTTAAAATTTATTTTAAGTTATTTTTATAAAAGAAAATTTCGTTTATAATTTAAATTCCTTAAACATTTTCAATTAAAAGAAAACTCTAATTTTTACAATAATTAAATAATATTTAAATTTAAATAACATTTAAATGAATTTTTTTTAAGAATAATATAAAAAATTAAATAATAATCAAATCATAAATTACATATATTATTTATTTTTTCTTTTCTCTCCTTCCCTTCTTTCTTTGTTGTTGTCGTTCCACCCTCTTTCCCTTCTTCTTCTTCTTCTTCTTCTTCTTTTCTTTCTTTGCTTCAAGTGTTGTGTGTGTGGGGACCTTCCTTTCTCTCATGCAGGTAGCAGCATGCAGTAAGGGTAGCACACAGCAGACGACAATAGGCATTGGGATTAAGTGTCGCCTGGTAGGTAAGCACCATTGGTGTCATCTATCATGTAGGCACCACCCAAAAATATCAAACCCGTATTTAAATATCGAGTTTGATCTAAACCTGTATCAATATTTTTTTTAATTTATTATTTAAATAAATTTTTATTTAATTAATATTAATAAAATTATTTTTATGTCAGAATAAACAGTATTGCCGCCTACCCAAATGGCCTCACTCCCTCAAATATATCATTTTGATAAATAATTGGGAGAATATATTATTTTGATATATAATATTTTTTTTTTGTATTATTTTAATAAAAAACCCCATTAAGTAGGATCGTTAAAGAATAAATTTTAAAACTTTTTCATAGCTAAGATAATGATCGGATCTCTATCACTGATTAAGATAAGCATCGAATCCTCGATAAGGTTAAGCTGCTCTCTGAATATTTGATGATATCTAATAACTCGGGAGCTTATTTTGTCAGAAAAGGAAATTGAAAAACCAATGGATGAAAGATCAGTGGTTACTGGCTGAGAAACAAACCGATGAGTGGCTTATGTACTTTGTTGGTTAGATATTTTCACAAACAAGTGGCAGAGATATGACCCTTCAAACTTTTGAAAAACCCAAAATCCAATAATCTCATGACTATCAAATATCCAAAACTATAAAAGATCACACTTCAAGAGAAAGTAGATTAAGCTTTTGTTTCTTTTGCAGTTAATAAGCCAAGTAAAGCAATGACTCTTCAAGCAAGTTTCTTTAACTTTGGAGGCATTTCTTCTCTTCCTTTCCCTCCCAAAACTTCCCGTCAACGCTTTGTAATCAGAGCTAATGGTAATAACTTTGGTTGTTTTTCATTGAAACCCCAAGTTTTGTATGGTCAGTTTGAGCTTCAATTTGATGGATTTGAGCTGCATTATCTTGGGGTTTGAATGTCATGTGATTATGTACTTAAATTTTCTTCTGTTTTCGTTTTTAGCTTGAAATCGATGAATTGGAGCTACCCTGTTTATTATCTGTTTGATGAAATTCCTGGGGGTTTCAAAATCATGTGATTATGTGAATCAAAGTTCGTCTCTTTGTTGTTGACCTTTTTGGGGTTCTTTGGTTTTTCATTTCAGTGGAACCATCAGAGAAATCTGTGGAAATAATGAGGAAATTCTCAGAACAATATGCACGTCGTTCAGGCACATATTTCTGTATGGACAAGGGAGTGACTTCTGTTGTAATCAAGGTATTCTTTAGATTCAGTTTGCATCTTAGGTTCGAAAAATCGCCACATAGGAATCATTACCCAGTTTTGATCCCTCCCTAAGTAAGATATTCGAAGGGCTGCATTGCAGAAGACACACCCATTAGCCTTTGTGTCATTATGGCAGCTCAAGAAGCTTCACATATTAGTTTTAGAGTTTGATTTTAAAGTGTTGTTAGTCAGTGAATGTGGTTCATAAGAAGCTACTTGATATTCTTTCGATTACAAGATCTTACTTTGAGATAAGAAGACTTTTAAGAGCTATACTTTAGGGTGTAATTCGAAATACAATTTTCTTGTTTTATATCCAAGACTGTTTCAAGCAAAAACATTAGTATTTCTGAGTTGGTGAACCTGTGTTGTAACTGGAAGGAATTGGGTTCTGCCTTTAAAGTTAAACTACTGAGGAAAATCTTTACCTTGTTTCAATTTCGATTGAGTTCTATTGGATAATTTAGAACTTCACATGTTTAAGAGATTTATGGCATCAATATTGCAATGACTTGCGAAGGTAATTAGAAAATTTTGAATCATTTAGTATTTTGTTCAACGCTGTTTCAAGCAAAAACATTAGTTATCCCAAACCTTTGTTGTAACTGGAAGGAATCCAGTGCTGCCTTTAAGCTAAACTAGTGACGAAAGTCTTCACTTCGATTCAATTTTGACCGAGTGCTTTTGGAGAATTTAGAGCTCCACATGTTTAGGAGTAGTTCTATCGGGGAAGCTGAATTCAACATTTTTCAGTGCTTTGTGTGCAAGTGGTGGATGAAAGGACGACCAACTCATAAAGAACAGGATAGATTGAAGAACGATTATATGCTATATTCTACTATTCCAACCAATCTGTGCCTTAGGTTGGATCTTCTCGAGTGATGTATTTTTCTGAATGATGGATTTTCTCATGAAATCTAACTTGAAAAGTGTAAACATTGTTCTAGTTTTTATCTAGTCCACTCATCTTTTCTCTATATGATACACAAAAACTCATTTTGGATATTTGAATAGGGACTAGCTGAGCATAAAGATTCTTTGGGCGCCCCACTTTGCCCTTGTAGGTAAATGTGTCTATGACCTCTCAATATCGTTCAGAATTGTTAATCCTATTACACCTAAATATCTTCATGTTTATATCTATATCTGATTTAATAACATTTAAGTGGTAAAACCCAATTTATTACAGGCATTATGACGACAAAGCTGCTGAGGTAGGACAGGGATTCTGGAATTGTCCATGCGTTCCTATGAGAGAAAGGTAAATATATTGTCATAACATCTTTTAATGTATGTTCATCATGTAAAGTGGTCTTACTTCTATAATCATATGGGAAGTCCGGAAGTAGATATATCTTTTGATTCATACTAGAAAGGCGTAGTTGATAACGGCCTTTCTAACCAGGTGACCAAGCAGTGCTTCTTAACTGGAGCTCATTGACCCAAAGAACTAGAGCTATTTTGTGAAACTAAGAATGGAACTTTTGTGTCATGATTGAGATTGATTCCAAATCACTTTCTGCAGATAATCGTAATATTGAAGGTATTAAGTGGGGGAAGGATTTCCATGATTCTTTAACGACTCAAAAATAATCCTACATCAGGCTATTACAGGGATCATGTTTTCAATATCGAAGTAACAAGATGTGTACCAAATGAATAATTGAAAAAGAAACTTGGTGAAAGTAAAGTGGATTTGTGTTAAAGCTGGTATTATCCATGGAAGATGAGATTCCCTGTTGTGTCATCATTAATATTGTGGCCACGGGTGTTAAGTATTTACTTTGGATTCGAGTTTTGACTTTTTGTTTCTTCCATTTTGAGTAGTACAATGAAAAATTCAAGCTATATTTCTCTTTTATTCAAGGGCAAACAGTCTTCTGAAACAAAAAATTGAAGAACTACTTCTGTGTGTTCTAAGTTTATACTCTTTCTGATAGCAAGGAAAGTTATTGTATAGTTTGAAAGTGTACCTTTCGTAATATCAACGATAACAGTCAAAGCATGTCCTTGTCTGAGGCTATTGCTTTATGGAGCTATGTTTTTTCTGACTCTAAGTACACGCATCTGGCACATTTTGAGACACGAATATAGGACATGACCCTTCAAGCACTCTCTAGAGACATACATAAACATGTCAAAAGTCGAACATATGCATGTCAAATCACATATCCGTATCCTACGATATATAACTGCATGCTCTTATAATTTTGTATGTCAATTTCCAGTATTTTAATCTAAGTTGTTCAATTTATACTACTATTTGGCAGGAAAGAATGTCACTGCATGCTCTTTCTCACTCCTGATAATGATTTTGCTGGCCAAGATCAGGTGCGTATTGGGTTTCCTAAATCTTTTTTCTTCTGTCACATTTTCAGACATGTGTGAGGATATGACCTTTCAAGAATTCTCCAAATACATAGAAAAAAAAAATTGAACATAACTATGTTTGATAACCCATACCCGACCCTCGTACTTGATTGGTTGAACTATTGGCCATTGGGTGGCTACTTGTAGTATAGACTTTGGAGCAATTTAGTCCTTGTACATTTAATTTTTAAGCAAACAGGTAAAATTGTCAATAGTGGTAAGGTTGAAACTTAAAAAAAGTTGATGTGTTATATAAGTAATGTGGGAAAAAAAAAGGGTGAGCACTTTAGTCTTTGTCCTGTTTAAAAAAATGAAGAATTTTGGAGGGTTTATTTTTTCATCACTTTAAAACACAAGAATTGTTTTTTGACATCCAAGGATATTGGTGTTTAAAATTTTATTTCTTCACTTCAAAATTAAATGTAAATAGCCTAAATTGCTCACTTTAATAGTAGAGTGATTAATTTGCCCTTCAAATTAGTACAGGGACCTGGAAGATGGTTTAACCCCACCAAGTCCAATAACATAGTTTCTTACTATTTCGAACAAAGCCTCGGCATAAATGGCAAATGCTGAGGCCCTAGGTCTTGAGTATCTAGGTTCTTGTCCCATCATGTGGGTTTCCAACCCTACTTTACCTAGGTTCTTGATCATTTCCGGTTGTGCGTTGTGGTGGTTTAATTTTACTTTCTAGTTGCTTAGACATGTATTTGTACATGAAAAAAGTCTTTTCTTTCAAACAAAAATAAATTTCTTATTATTTAGTATTTACTAGTGTTGAGTGTTTTTCTCTCTCCCTAAGGTGGTGGTGTTTGTATATTTATATGATATGAGCACGGTTCATTGATATAACATATTAGGTAAGTTTCATGCATATAGACACATAGTTTACTCTAGAGTTGACACGTGTTTATACGATCCCATGCACATGTAACTTCGTACGAGATCCAGTTCGAGCTACGAGCTCAATAGAATCCGGCCTAAATCCATTCAGGTTTTTTGGGCCTGTGATGGCAATTATCCTAACAACTAGCATCACATAAATAGGAGATATTAATCTTACAATTACTATTCTAACAACATCATATATATTCTTTGCTGTGCAGTCCATCACAATGGAAGAGATTAAGGAAACAACAGCGAACATGTAGTTCAAAACATTCATAACTTGTATTTCCCAGCCCCCTCCCCCCCCCCAAAAAAAAAAAAAGAGACAGAAATACCAAAAGAAAACTGTATTTGTATGTCGATAGGGTAAATTTTCTCTTTTTATACCTACCCTCACTACTATATGATCTGGAATTACAGTGGTTAAACTCATTGTATGTATGTCTTTTACCCTCCCTTATGAACCCTATTCAGCAAACATGGTACTAATTGCTGAACTAGTTTTGTATTTGGCAATAAACTCGAGTTGATACATTTTGAATAATCAATTCAAACTATTGAATGCTACGCTGTTAATGTTATGATATTTGGTTGCAAAATAGTCTTCATCGTAAGACTTCTTGGAGTCTTAATTACTCTTATAATTACTTGAATAGCCAGTTTATATAGCTAGCTTTTGGAGTGTAATTGAGTCGAAGCTCGAGTTTATACACAATTCGAAGCTCAATTGAGTTTGTTTATCTGGTGGTAAATGAGTGTTATTCCCATCTCTAACTTCATACTCGATTATAAATATTCAAGATTGAATTTTAATTGAGATTTTTAATATTGATTAAAAATTAAAAAGTTGTATTAGACTTGCGAGCTATATGATCCAAGCATGTGAGTATTGGAATTTGGCTCGCTCACTTGAATTGCTCATACTGACATGGTAATGATTAATGATCAGTTTAGTATTGTTTTTAAGAAGAATTTTTTGAGACAAAAAGTATTTTTGCAAAAAAAAAAATTACTAAACAAAATGTTAACTTTTTAAAAGTATTTTTGAGATAAAAATACTTTGTTAAAGTGCTTTTTAATCCAAAAATGCTTTTAAAAAATAATGTTAAACTAAGCTTAAGCTGAATTTGAGTGTTTTTAGTTGTACTTAAGTACTAGTATCTTCCGAGCATAAATGTACCTTTTATTACTCATTATCACTTTTAAAAAGTGACATTTGTTTGAAGTTTCAATTTCAAAGCGAATGCAAGCTTTTTTAAGTAAATATACATTTTGATACTTGAATTTGGTCTCAAGGTTTAAATTGGTATCTAAGTCTATTTTTTTTGGGTCCAATTAAGTATTTGAATTAGACTTTCAAATTCAATTTGATACTAAAGTTTCTTTTGATTCAAATCAACTTAAATTTGGCTTTTTTTTTACAAATTAATACTTACAGTAAATGACATATTTGAACCTATTTGAACTATAAAACCAAGTTCAGACACTTAATTGAACCTCAAAAAAAGGTTTAGATATCAAATTGAGCATTGAAGCCGAATTTAGAAACTTAATTGGACAAAAAAAAGCCTTATATATCAGTTGAAGCTAAGTTCATGTACTAAAATATATGTTTACCCTTTATTTAAGAAAATATTATTTGTGTTTTGAAAAAATTGGAGCATAATTGGCAAGTTTTATGTTTTTTTGATAAAAAGAATGTTGCCTTTGTCGGGTACAAATCTTCTTTGCTTGCTAGTTGTGATCAATCAACCTCATCAAATATTACATTAGTTGCATCATATGAGTAATTTTTTATACAATTCCATCTTTGATGCTATAAGATGCCTAAAGAAGGTGAATCAATGGCAACGAACTATGTTGACCAAATTCTTTGTATAGAATAACAAAATGTAATCTGACTTTTAATACAAATATATTCACCATATTTTTACCATTTTTTGTTATAAGGGTGAAAAGAAAATCTGGGATTTAGTCTGAATGACAAAATAAGTAACAGGATTAAATTTTAGTTTGTAACAATTTTCTCAGATACCAAACACTGTCTTTGCAACAACAAAAAAAACAGAAAAAAACTAAGAAGAAGGAAACCATACGGCATTGACTTGACCTTAAAGAGCTGTAGTGTAGACCTCATTTTCTTACTGTCTTTTTCTTTAAATCTTCTTCTCCTTCTTTTCCATGTAATTTCATTACAGCTTCCTCAAACCCAAATTTCACCGTAAAAAACTCCTACTTTATTGCCATGTTGAATAGCAAAGGAAGCAAGAAAACTTGAGAATAAAATCCCATAGTTTCATTATTGATTTCTCTGGTCACTAATGGCAAAGCTTAGAGTTACCATCACTGGGGATGGCTCAAGCAAGGTACCCGTAATCTCTTTGACTCTCAAATTTTAGTTTTTATTATCATTTGGGCTTTAGGTTCTTCAATGATTATTGTGTTTCTTTTGTTTTTTTGTTAGAACTCTGTACTTTTGTGACATTTTGAGTCACTTTATATTAACCAAAGTAATAAAGGAACTATGATTTACTTTTGTTTGGTGGTGAAGATGGGAGATGATGCCATGGGTGGCCATAGAAGAATGAATGGAAACAAAAGATTCTTACAAGACAAACCCTGGAGAAATGTTGGTAACAGAAGGTTAGTTGTTGTCTGGTTTTTATTTGTCTTTTTGTCTTAATTTCATGCTGTTTAAAGATCAATTCTTGTTCACAAAAGATTCATCCAATTTAGGGTATGACTAGTTTCAGCCTATGCTTGTATTCTTGTATGCTTGTATATATAGTCTTATGTAGTCATTTTTGTTGTCATTTCCACAGGCATCAAATCAATGGTGTCCAGTGGAGACCTAATGGCTTTAAAGGACAAGGTAGTAGCTAATTACAATTGTTAGATTAAATTAGGCTTCATATATATATATATACATGTATATGAATCAGTTTATGCTTTGGTTGTTGATGGATTATGGTGTTGTGATGTGACTGAAGGTTCTCGGATTGCTGGAAAAGACCTCCGATTTAAACTGATGCGCCAACGCGAACCTCTTCAGTTTCGGGATACTTTTGAAGATCATAGGAGGAACACGGAAAAATTGTCAAAACATATTCAGCCACCACAAAATCATTACAAGCATATGTCTGAAGCAGGACCTAACAGAATCAACAATCTGAATAAAATCACTAGCAATGGTGTTACGGAAGTTTTTCAAATATACTCCTTACAAACTATAGATGGATCTAGAGGTTTTCCCGAGATGTCGAAAATAATACCGACTTCACTTCCAAGGAATGATCTGTTTTCAAGCAATGGAATTTTCAATCTTTCAAGGGAGTCTGGTCCAATGCCTGGTAGAGGAAAAGCTATAGTTTCAATGCCAATCACTCATGCAGCACCAATGAGCAGCATAATGCAGAGAAAGCCACGTGATGTATGTTTTCTTGCTAGCGATAGCTTCGTTTTTTTTCTTAATACGGTGAATCTTTTTTGTTAGCCTACTTTTTACCTTGTAAATATTGCTTTGACCCTATGTTACTTGCACTTGTATACGAGTACTGGATACATGTATATGTCTAACATGCGAATGTTGACAGGATGAGGAACCTTTCACTGTTGTTAGCTTGTTGAACTCACTCGGTTTGGGGAAATATGCCATTCATTTTATGGCTGAAGAAGTAAGTAACTCGGTTTTATTAACTCGAACAAATGATGCCTAGGAATGTAGGAATAAATAAATCTTGAAGAAACCAACATGCCCTTTTGTTTCGTATTCATGATTTGAGGCTCATTCACTACCCGAGTAAACTGTAGTTTTTCGGGGCATGCAAAAAAGCTGTTTTCTTCTGAATTTTCTGGACCATTGCCGCCATTTTCATTTAACCTCAACTTATTTGATAATTGCTACATGTAATTGCAGGTGGATATTACTGCATTAAGGCAAATGGGAGACAGAGACCTCAAGCAGCTGGGGATACCAATGGTAATGTTGATGCATGCTTGTGTTCTTGGTCATGTTATAAGTATACAAACATTGAGCTTCTCGTAACATCTTCTCGATTAAGTGCTTGTTCTGATTTACTTGTTAAGTTTTCTACATGCCAGCTCTGCTCATTGAAGCTCAAGAAACTAGAAATAGTCAGATATAATAAACTGATAAACTTTCAATACAGGCTAAAGGTCTTGAATGGAACTCTTTGATATTATATTAGGCAAGAGATGCCAGTTTTCAGACTTGATTTAGCTGTTGGCATAGGAAGTTCTGAGTTACTATCAGCTGTAAAAGTTCGGAAATCATATCGGGAAAGCAATGACTCGTAAATATTCTAATATTAAAAGGACATTTTCGATATAATCCCATTATATGAATTGATATCCTAATCAATTTCATTGCAATCTTTCATTCCAAAAGATTAAATTATTTTTTCTGACGAAGCTTTAGTTGATTTTTTGCAGGGACCAAGAAAGAAACTTTTGCTTGCTCTGAGGCCCCATTCAAGGCGGCATCTTCCACACATCATTAGACTCTAATTTGCTGTTTAAACTGATGGGAGCTCTTAAATATATTTTAAGTTTGAGAATCTTAGATTATAAAGCTATAATAGGTTATATTTTCATTTGAAAGATTATGATGGATAATTTCTCCTTGGCCTTTATGATTCTTTAAGTATGTTTTACATTCGTGTTCTATCCATAATCTGCCATTGGTATGGAGACATATCTAAAGGGTAGGTTATTCATCCAAGCTTTTTAAGTGCAGCATGATATTTGAGAGGATATATTAAAGTGCACCCGATTGAATCTTAGTTCGATCGATATTATTGTTGGTGTAAGAGGACGTGGGTTTGAGTGCGTTGAAGCGCATTATCTTCTTATTTAAGGGTTAAGGTGAGGTTATGGATAGTCTTAGACATTGAATAGAAAAAGTTCCAAGAAACTTGTCTATGTCATGATCAAACCTTAGCTCATTTCTCTAAACCTTGAAGCTAACTCCAAAAGCCTAATCCTTGACCCAAAACCTAAAGAGTAAATTGAAACATTTGCCAGATGCCTACCAAATTGTTTTTCTCTATCAAACTCATGCTTCCATCTATTGTCGAATTAAAGATTTTGATCGAACTTTAAATTCTATTAAAGGCGACCTTGACTCTTTAAACTTAGATGTCTTTTGTGAGAATGAACTTTCACAAGTGTTGGAGCATTAACCAAGTATCAAATATGGAGACATCCTCTAGATTAAACCTAAATAGCATTTAAAGTTTACAAAAAACTCTATTTACGATTAATTTAGAAGGTCTCTCCATAGCTAAATAATCTTTCAACATTTGTAGAAGACCATGGTCATGAAAACCATTTGAATTAGGAGTCTGAGTTCTCTCAAGCTGAAGTTAGAATTCGATCAAACTTGTAACTAAAATAATTTTGAGAAAAATAATTTGATGGGAGTTTATCAAATGTTTTAAGTTGAGGTTTATGGGTTAGGTAAATATGTTACGATATAAGATTTCAAAGGTTTTAATTTAGGGTTTAAGGTTTAGAGTTAAATTATAAAAATTTAGTATTTTTCAGATCCAATTTTGACATTTTTGGGACGAAATAATAAATTTGACTCCTTTTAAAAAAAATTATAAAATGTAATACAAGAAAAGTTGAAAAAATTTTGGGCCATAAGAGATGAAGCATTTATGGTGAAAAATTGAAAGTTATAGGCATTTAATTAATTTATTTTAGTCTTGACATTTTTTTCACATTAAAAGTTGAAAAAAATATTCTTTTTTTACCCCTTTCAACCCTGGACCTTTGGCGATTGCACTCTGACACTCTCAAACAACCTTCAGAATTAAGCCCAAGTATTTTTAATGTGATTATATGATATTTATAAACTACAATACATTTTCATAAAAAGAATTCCATTAACCGATGGATTAATGGGAAAGTTTTGTCTAATTGTATTACAACCAACTAATACTAAAAAGCATTACAATAAGACTAATCGGTTTTCTCCCTTCTCTAAAGACTTGTTGAGCTAAGCATATAAAGAAACCCCGAGAAGTGTGATTTGGGGTTTCAAGGGCACTTGGGCTTGTTGTAGCGGGTTTTCATATCTGTGTAACGTTTCCCACACATTTCTCGGTTTCCATACGTCCCCGGTGGAACACATTTGCATTTGCAGCAGCATCTGATACAAGCTCTCAAGCATAGCTTATTCCTCGAGTGAATTTGCATCTTGGTCCACATAAAGGTATGCAATCTACATGTACAAATTGTCAGGAAGGTTGATTTCACGAGGAAACATAAGAATGTAGAGTTTTCCTTTTACCCTTTTTTGTTATGACTGGTGGAAATGTGCGACTTGGTGGCTTGTATGGGGGTGGAGGTGTGGCTGGAGGTGCTGGTGGAGGATTTTGAGGTATATATGGTGGAGTGGGTGGTGTAGGTTCATATGGGAGACTAGGAACCATGACTGGTGGTTCATATGGAGGACTAGGAACCATGACTAGCGGTTCATATGGAGGACTAGGAACCTTGACTGGTGGTGGAGCTGGTGGTTCATATGGAGGACTAAGAACCTCGGTTGAGGGTGCTGGAGTTGGGGTCTGAACCGGGGCTGGAGTAGGTGTCTTCACTGGTTCAGGAACTATAACATACTTTATCTGCATATGAATATGCAACAATTTCACAAACAATTTCATTGGTTCATAAATTCTTGTTTTCCAAAATAGAATATACCCAAAAACATAAAAGCCATGTTTCCTCAAGATTTTAGCTGAACATTGTCTGGAAAAAAAAAGAATACTAACCTCAAGCTTCTCTTCATGCTCATATGATGAAACCTAGAAAACCAAAGAAGATGAAGTTTGAGTTAGATGACATTTAAGAACCATAGGTAAGCAGTGCATGGAAGGTAGCCTAAGCCTATACCTTTGTAGAAACTAGCAGAAGAGCAGCCAATGGAAACAGCAGAGCTTTGGAAGCCATCGTTGAGAGCTTTGCTTACACAACTCTTTTGATGCAGCACTCATTCTTGGTTTAAATGGAGTTTGGTGTGACTCACCAAATCAGTCTGTCGTTTAGATTTAGGTGTGAGTGTGGCAAATCAATATATGATTCTATTTTCTTTTTATGTATGTCTGAATATGTCAAGAATACATGTATTTAGAAAAAGAATAATGGATTATTCGTTAAACTTAAGAGCTAATACCCGCTAGGCCCAAGGACTACGCGTCTGCTAATACCTTATCAACTTCATTAGAGTGTGTCTAGTGATCACCATTGGATGAGCGGTGTATTTATTTGTGGTTAGTGTGAAAACAGTGGTGGTGGTGAAATTGGATACTGTAGCGCGAGACAAAAAATAAGTTAAACGCATTGCACCGCCTATCCAAACCCACACTTATCGACTTCATTAGAGTGTGTTTAAGGGTGGCCATTCAATCTAATTTAGTCGAATCGAGAAATTTTTTTTGAGTTAATCGAGTTGATGAGTCTTATTTTATCATCTTAACTCGCATTGAAATTTTTTCGAATCAATTCGAGTGAAATGAAATCCAATTCGAGTTGAATCGAGTGAAATTGTTCAAGTTCAATTAAAAAAATAAACATTTCAAATTAAAATCTTTTTATAGTATAACTAATTTCATGTTAGAGTACATAAATTTGAAACCTTACCTATTTGAAAACTTTTTCAAAAAAAATAAGGAAAAAAAATAAGAACTTGAATATTTTAAAATTTAACTTTATTTATATATAATTTTTTTTTAATTTGAATAATTTATTAAAAATATATAAATTTTGAAATTTTTATAAATATTTTGAATTTTAATTTTTTCATTTTTGTAATTTTTTTTTGAGAGAGACATCAATTTGTTTATTTTAAAAATTGATAGGGACCAAAGGGATATTTATACCAATTTGTTATTTGAATTGTAAGATTCAACTTGATTCGAACTCAAAACTTGAATTACTTATTTGAGTTGACTCGAAAAAATCAAGTAACTCGTTCGATTAACTCAAAATTCGATTTTTTTCATTTTTTTGAATCGAATCGAGTTTTGCTCACCCCTATATGTGTCAACTAATAGTTTATTAACAAACACACTTATGCATTGTTTGGTTATAGTGTAATAACATGAGGAAAAAGCTATTTATTACTGTTGATAAAATGTACAACAAAGGAGGATGTAAGGAGGAGTATGTAGTGGTGTTGAGAAGGTTGTTTCATCTAGAGAGGCAGAGAGTTGGAAATAGACAAGAGGACATGCTAATTGTTGGAGTTGTTCAGAGTGTATTCAAGGCTCTAAAGGTCGATCCTTTCTTTATCGTTGGGAGGGTATTTATAAGAAAGGTCCTCTTGTCCTGTAATGTGATGTGGCAGGCAGTTATAGTGGACATTGGATGTACTGGCAGAGTGTCTATGAGGTTCGGAGGTAGTGGTCCCAAATAATATATATTCTCTAGTGGGACTCACTCGTCCTTAGGGGTGTGTTCACACTTATAGAAGTGTTTAAAGCTAAAAAGTGGGTGCTTCATGAGGTAGCTTATTGAACGGGTGGCCTTGTCCTAAGAGCGGGTAGACAAGGCCCCTCTCAAGAAAAAGTGAGTGGTCCAAGCTCTTAGTTGAAAGCAATAGGAGGGTTAAGTGAAGAGAGCGAGTGGCTTTGCTTGTGAAGATACTCGGGTAAGGGGATCTAATGATGGGGAGAAGAGAGGTTGATTTCAGTAGCTCTTTACTTTGGCACGTGTCCAAACTCTAGAGGGGTATAACAATAGTCCCCCCAATCAAGAGGTAGGTTATAAAGTGACCTGACTTGAAGACACTTGTTATTACAAGTGACAACGAATGGTCCGGAATGAGCGGGTGGTTTAACCAAGCTGTGGAATATGGAAGGTTTCTCTTATGCATGTTCTAGAAGGTTTACCATAAATGCAAGGCTGCATCAACTGCACTTCGGGAGTAGCGTCAATGATGACTAACAGGTTGAAATTACATGTTTAGTTGTTATTGGTTGTGATGTTTCTCTTTGAAACCGTGCATTTCGAGAAACATACTATATATTGCCTTTGTAGTCGATCTTGGAACCATTTTTTCTATTTTGATTTATGGGTTTTTCTTGTTCATATACTTTTTATCTTCGCTGCAAGGTTTTTTCAAAGAGAAGTCCTCTTTATTTCATTGTTATTCTATCAATGGTTGGGTGAAATCGACGATCTAGCGCTAGAAAATCAAGGGGCAGAGAAAGGGATTAGCCTCATTCAGGCATAAATAAGTCACCTAGAGGTGGTTCTTGTACTGAAATTTTTTAATCTCGGGCAAAGAGTTCATTTTTTATGAGAACTGTAGATGATGAGCCAGTTGTTAGTAGTAGTTATTAGAGCATATGCAATAGCTCGATTTTTAATGGTATCGAAAAGAACGATTTCAAAACTCAATTGTCGTAAACCGAGTTCGTAAATATTAAATAATAACATTTAAGTGTATAATATATTGGTACGTAAAAGTTTGGTTAATAAATTTTGTCAAATTAATAGTTAATTAAGGCTTAGGGATTAAATTATAAAATCTAATCGTTATAAGTTTGTAATTGATCAAAGGCTTCAGGACTTAAATGACAACTAACCAGAGATTAAAAATGGTAATTAAACCATTTTTTGCAATAGGAACTAGTGGAAGACGATGGACGATTCCACTAATTTGATTAAAGATGGATTAAACTAATTAAAACATGATTTAAGTTAATTAAATTAGGTGATTAAGAACGAATTAAAGTATAAAAGACAAGTGTTAGTGGAATGTTGTCATCTTTCTTGTTTCTCTTAATGTACAAGCATAAGAAACCTAACGAAGAAACCATTTTTGAAGCATCCATACTCGACCGTCAATTTGTAAGTGTATTCATGTCCTTTTAATGAACTTTTTATGAATTTTGGAGTCATGGGAGCTTGATTTAGCTAGCCCATGTACCAATTTGTAAAACTATTAAAGTTTTGTAAAGTTTTCGTTGTTTATTTCTCGAAGAATTAGGCTCGAAATTGATAGATTTTAAGCTTAGAATTTAAAAAGGACTAGATTGTAAAGTTAATTTAACTTGTTTGTTAACTTTATTACATTAGAGACCAAATTGAATAAATATGAAACTTGACATGAAATTATGTTAGAAATAGAAAGTATAAGATCCCTAATGAGAATATATAAAATCGGATTTTAATCCGAAGCTAGGAATCAGAGGTTATGACTATCTCGAGTTAAGGGACTAAATTGAATAAAATGAAAATTTTTAAAAATATCTAAAAATCAAGTTCATATAGGTTCATACATATCATAGCATAGAATGGAAACACTTGGTATTGATTATTGATATAAAATGATTGTTTAAATCAAGAATCAAATCAAAGTGGAATTGATCGTGGAAAAGCTAAAATTGCGGATTAGCCCATGAGGTATCCACTTTACATATTTTGAGCAGGTAAGTTCGTACGGAACTTACCATCCTCTTTTATTTTTATGTATGGATTATGTTTAGATTTATCTATATGTTAGGTTTAAGTAGAATTTAGCAAATTTGGCACATATGACTAAAAAGGGACTAAATTAAAAATGCTTGTGAATTTAGCTATTATGAAATGGTATAGGATACAAATATGAATGTTGATTGATTACATGACTCGTAAATGAATATTAGATAGTATGAAATAATATTAGCTATTATTTATGGTGACTCCTTTAGACTACCATTTCTATGAGTTCTGGAATTTATCAAACCTCTAACCCCTTTTGGATTTGAATTTGAATGCCTTGTTGAAGTTCTGAGTAAGCAAGGCAATATATTCTTGTGGAACTTCTATTGTATTGCCAGACTCAGTGGGTACAACCTTTATCACTTGTAAGTCAATATTATTTTCTTTGGATCTATTCTTCTTTGCTTTATCAAGATTGATCTCAAAAGTTTGAAGAGATCCAATCAATTCATCAATATGCATAATGTCCTTGGTTTCCTCAATGGCAATAGCCTTGATGTAGAATCTATCAAGCAAGGATCAAAAAACCTTCCTTACCAATTTAGCATTGGAGTACTCATCTCTAAGAGAAAATGATTGATTAGACAGGTCACATAGTTTGGCATAGAATTCCTTATAGTTTCATTCTCTAGTATTCTCAGATTCTCAAATTTAGTAGTAAGCATTTGAAGTTTTATCTCTTTATAGTATTTGTACCTTTAAGTGTTATTTTGAGAATATCCCAAGCTTCTTTTTCATTTTTGCAATTGGAAATACATTTAAATTCCTATACATTTACTCCACAACAAATAGAATTGAGAGCCTATGAATTAGAACTTTCAAGCCTCTCTTCTTCAGTGGTCCATTGAACCTTAGATTTTAATGTCTTGACACTGGACTCTTCAGTAAAAGGATATTCCCAACCATTTAAAGCAGATCTCCAAGCATGTTCATTAGTAGCCTTGATAAAAGGAATCATCTTCACTTTCCAGTAAGCATAGTTAGCACGATCGAGCATAAGAGGCAAGACACTAATGCATTTTCCTTTATGAAAAATATCAATATCAAAAAGTTCAATATATGTGTTTAGTCGTAAACTCTGATACCAATTATTGAGATCAATTTGATATTTGAAGACAAATTTGAGCAGTGTTAAGACTAGTTTTAACTACTTTAGGTACAAATAATGAAAAGTGCAAAAAAGTAAATAACACAAGAGATGTTTACGCAATTTGGTTTTTTACATCCGCGTGGCATTATCTAGAAAGAATATTCACTATCTTAATACATTGTACAAGAGCTTTAACCATCACTCCATACAAATCAAGACAATAGAAAATTGTTAATATTAATAAAGTTTTCATTATTAGTATTATAGCTATTATCGCTTAATTAGATATTAGATTCATATTAAAAATATACTTATGATTTTAGTTTAATTATCGTTTAATTATTTTGACTTATATTCTAATGAAAAATTATTTTATTTAACGACTTAACATTTTACTATTGAATGTTTATCACTTTTTTTATTATCATTACTTTTAAAATGTTATTTTATACTTAATTATTTTCAAAATTAGTTAACTTTTTATTATAAATTAAACGAATTCTTATATAATTAATATAAATATATTTTTTGATATTATAAAATATATTATTTAATGAATTAAAAAATACCTAAAATCGCATAGAAAGCTAATCCCAATTTGATCATGAAATTTTTAGTGAAAACCTGATCTATCCCTCCTCATCCCAAATCCTATGAGGTTTGGGTGGGGCAGAATTTGATTATTTAAAGCTTTTGGTTGTTCCTTAATCTGATTTTGAGTGTGTACTAAAGTTAATTGGACATATTCATCTTCAATATGTGTGAGATGTCAATTTTTTTTGGTAGAAGATAACAACAAACTGCAATTACATCAAACAACACCTAAGCCCGTGAAGGGTTGTTACAATCAGCTAACAATAATCCTTGAACAGATAATGGTGGTTCATAAAACATACAGAACTCATAAATAACAGAATTCATACATTTAGCCATATGATTGGCAATTTCATTATGCACCCTTGAAACATGTCGAACACATAGTTAAACCATCGAATTATTAACAGCTTCACTTGCCAATAGAGATTCCACTAGAAGAGCATTGTCGCATCCAACTCAACCTGTCTTGGTCTTTTTTTCCATGCTAAACGAAGACCCTCTAAAACAACTCTAGCTTCAATTGTGAAGGGTGGATGTATAAATCGTGGCTTAGAATGAGGAAATAACAATGGGAAAAGCCGGTTGACTTCCAAACCCATGTATTTAAGTCAATTGGGAACTTCTTTTTTTCTTTGGTTTGGATCTTTGAACATTCCAACCAAATAAGCTGTTTTAAACTATGCTTTCAAAGTTTCACAACAACACGTTAAGACTGCTAAATTCAGGCCATAATTGACGGAGCGATTGACGTACCTTACCCCTTGTAGCTGCCCTTTGTCTGTTTTATCAATACAACATCAGCAGTTGAGAGCTTTAACCACTGCTCCAAACACGAGCATTTGAACCCGAATTTAATATAGTTAGTTAGTCGATATGGTCAAGATGACATCCAATAAATCTGGGTTTGAATTCAAGCATTTAACTGAGTTATGGAAATTGCACAAGGACCATGGTCTGGTTGCATGACTCTCATGCATTGCCGGGAATAGATTGAAGAACTCGAAACAGCATTCATCGTTTTCATCTATACTAACTATCAATCCACATCGGCAACTACGAATCCGAAGCATATAACTCAAAGAAGCTTGCATCTCTTCATACTATTTCCTGCTGCAATCCCTTGTACAAGCACATCTTTGTATATTCATTTCAAAGAGTAACATAATAGTAAATTGGAACTGGGAAATTTATATTGAATTATCATATTATTGATACACAGATTACTTGTATACAATAAACTCAAACTCTTTTATCTCTTAATTCTAGGTTTAGTCCATGGAAACCAATCCAAACTCTGTATATGCACTAAAAAAAATACATTATAATTTGAAAAAAACTAGGTTGTCTCTTTGTTGTTGTTTTTAACTTATTTGTTCACCAATCAAATCCAAGCCAACTACTAGAAAAGTCAAGCCTTGAAACAGCAAGAAATAGAAATGAACTCCATGTGCAGACAGTAAGCTTCTTGCAGCAGCAGTGAGTAGAAGAAAAGCCAGTACCAGCTCTTTCCTATAGAGTCGATTTCTCTTCTTCAAAGGGGTGATTTCTTCTTGTTTTTTGAGCTTATTCAATGACTCCAACCCGGATTCGGAGTGTCTCCTCGTGATCTTCTCTTCGTTCAATGATTTCGATTCCCTTTCAGCTAAGGCCACTAAGTCGGATTCTGATGATCGACCTGTTTTCTTTGTGACTACCCATTCGTAGGCGCTCCCGAGCTGGAATAGTCCCGAGATCATGGCATTGAACTTGGTTACCGACATTGTGTTTTCAAAGAGAAGGTAAGGAACTAAGAAAGGGAAGGATTTCGGAGCCGGGAGGATGTTTAGGAATGACATGAAAATTGGGATATAACAGATAACCCAAAGGGGAAGTTCAGCTTCAGGAATGAACATTGTTAATGGAAGTATGATGCAGAACAATGTGAAGGAGTAAAATGGAAGTATAAGCTTCCTTAGCAGGAAAAACAGGAATATCAAATTGGCCTTCTTCGATATTGATATCTACATCAATCAAACACAAATCATTATACTCAATTGATGCACTTTAAAGGATTCAGATCATCATAAAACAAATCAAACCTTGGATGTTATAATTGCAGGGAGACATAACCGGAACAACTGCATCGGACCTGAATGCCACCGGTGCTGCTGTTTCTTGTAAGCTTCATAAGACTCAGGCAACTCACAAAGCACTTTAACATCATTGAGGAAGATGAATTTCCATCCATTTAAGTGTGCTCGAACCGCTATATCCATGTCCTCGACAGTTGTTCTCTCGAGCCAACCACCGGATTCTTCCAAGGCCTTGATCCTCCACACGCCAGCTGTCCCGTTGAATCCAAAGAAGTTGAGGAAAGCACCATTCACTTGCTGCTCAACTTCGAAATGGAAGCAAAGATTGATGTTTTGAAGCCTTGTAAGCAAATTCTCATCTTTATTCACAAATGACCAACGAGCTTGAACTAAACCAAGCTCAGGGTCACCCTGCAATGGAGATCAACAATTCAACATTGTTTAAATCATTACAAAGACGAAAATGAACCCGAAATTTGAATCTTTCTATTGGAATTTTCATCAAATACCTTGAAGTGAGGCACGGTTTGCTTGAGGAAATCAGGGTTAGGCTGGAAATCTGCATCAAATATAGCGACAAATTCATAGCCCTTAACATTATCACATGCCATTGCTGATTTAAGGTTGCCGGCTTTGTACCCGGTTCGGATTAACCGATGCCGGTAGATTATGTTTACCCCCTTCTCACGCCATAATGAAACTTCATCTTTGATCAAAAGCTGTAAATTCCCATCATCTGAATCATCTAGAACTTGAATTAGAATCCGGTCTTTAGGCCAATCAAGCTGACAAGCAGCTGCAATTGATTGTGCAAATACCTGAAAAATAAAGCAAGGATTACTTGAAAACAGATCAAATGAAACTGAAGTGGATTTTAAGGCTTAAAATTCACACCTCTCTTTCATTGCACATTGGGATCTGCACTAGAACCATAGGAAAACTTGAGCCATCTTCAATATCATAAGCAGCTCCATTGATTCTTGGTTTCAAGTTCTTATATTTAATCCAGAAACAACCCAAACAAAGAATAAGGCGATCGAGAGACTGAATCAAGAAGAGAACAATGCAGAATTTGGACATGGTCAGCACCAATGGAGCAATATAATCAACTCTAAATGACAACCATGTCATATAACACCATTGGAAGAGACCTTGAACCTCCCACGGTTGAATAATGTTCAAATTCCATTTCTTCAAATGAGCAAAGAATTCTAAAACCAAAGCAAATATAGAGATAAAAAGAAAGACTTTGATGAATCTATACAATCTTCTGCTTTTGGCTTCTTCTTCGCTCACATCAGATAATGCAATGCGTTTCTTGACTGATGAAAACATTGTTTTCAAAGCCATTGGCAGCCATGAAAGACAAGCAAAAACTCTGTTGGCTTTGAGGAAAAGGAACCATGTGAACTGTTTGGGACTCACTGCTTTTTGCTTCTCGAGTAGCAGAGTTGAATCTGAGCCATTGATTTCCACTAAAGAGAACTTATTAGGCTTCTCAATGGTGACCACAACTGAGCTTGGAGCCATTTTCAAAACTCAGTAGATTCAAAACCCAGATCAAAAACTTAGCAAATGAATGAAAAACTCAAACTGGGTTTTCAATTCTGAGATTTGGGAACAAACATAAATGCTGAAATGAAGACAAACAACACAGAAAAATGTGAACTTTTTGAAGTCAAAACATGGTGGAAAAGAGGGGATTATAGAGAGAAGAGGAAAAGGCAAGGCTCTTAAGTTTTTAACACATATCTACTCTTCTTTTTGAGTGAAGAAGAACAACTAATAAAGGAAAACAAGAAAGTACCCTGTTTACTTACATCTGTGTTTAAAAAATCCAGAAAATTTAATTTTTTTTCCTTAAATTGGGGTTTTTTATTAATTAAATGATTAGATTTAGATGCAACCAATCTTAGTCAATATGGGAACATCTGTGAAAAAGAAAATAAAATTATTGGACCAAATCCAGCTTTGACATGTGACCAATGTTCACAAGAATCCACTCATCAAAACTCAATCTCATGCAACCAATTTATGACAACTAGGTACAGCCAAACTGCAACTCACAGCCAAAAATAACTCGCTTTAGTTTTTCTGTTCGGATTAAGGGTTAGTTTGTTTGGATGTATTGAAGCACATTATCTTCTTATTTAAAGGTAAGCTTTATATAAACAATAACATATATATGATAAAAACTTATAATGAAATTAATGCTAAAAAAAACTCTTCCTTTTAAATATACGAAATTTAACTCAATTGATTCGCACATTTAAAGATTCAATTTGAATAAAACTACTCATATGTCAAGTCATGGCGCAAGCTGAATTCAAAAGAAATTTCTATCTTCAAATCTAAATTTGATTCACTTTAATCCGTTTTTATCGTCTTTATATCTTATATTAGATTTATATATTAAAATCTATAACACCGTACACATTTTAGGGTTCTTTGAATGGATGACGCGTTTATCCGCGATTAGTGTAAAAATAGTGATGGCAGTGAGATCAAATATTGTAACGTGAGATAAAAAGAAAATTAAACATGTTGCATTAAAGTTAAACATCCATCTCAAGAGGCCTTAAACAAAACAAAAAAAATCCTTTAACCATTCATTTAGCTTTTCATTTTTTTAGCCCTTGAATTTGTATTACTTCTCAAATCACGAAAATTTATGTGTATATCACATCAACAATTAATAATTTTTAAAAGTAACACTGATATGACAATTCATCATCATCGAAGTTCACGTTTTCATCTGTTTTTAGATGAGTTGACAAATTATACCTTTAAGCAATGATTAAAAAGGTTGAGTTAATTATGGCATGATTAAGAATTATGGTATCATTGAGATCTACATTCAAATTTTATAAAAGTTCATACCTAGCTGTACCTTCTAATTGAAGTCATATTTTACAAGGTTTAATTTCAAACTTTCTCCATTGTTTTCTCCCACTAAAACTTTGATAATGATTTGTCAACTATTAATTTAATTTCCTTTTATCTGACAGCAAATTTCTTAAATACTCAAACCATTTATTTGATATATTTCATCTTCACTACCCATACTATACCTTTACTGACATACACCTAAATATTGTGCTATTCAACTTCATAGCTTGCTTCCTATATTAATTGTTCCAAAGTCAAACAATGGCTATATATGTATATGTATAAGTTTCTCCAGCAATCCTACTCTAAGCCCCAACTTATGGCCTGCTTTCATTTTCTCCTTGACATGCTTGTGGGAACTTTGAACTATGTTACACAGTGATTCAATTGTTTTTATATAACATATGATTGACGAAAATTAAATATGTTAAGTTAATAAATTTTGACGGAAATTGTCAATAATAACTATAAAAATAGTCACTTTTGTTTGCCTCATACTACATTTTAGTCACTTATGTTATCACTTTGTTACGAAGTAATCATTCTGTCGTTAAGTTCCATTATCTCCTTAACAGTAATCTTACGTGGCAGCCCAAATGTGTTTTAAATACCAACTTGAATGTTTAATCGGGGTGAAAATAATTTTTTCAATCAAAATGGAAAAGAAAAAAGAAATACGTGGCAGGAGTTTTTGTGTGAATGTGTCACCAATTAGACCCTACTAACAAAACAAGAACAAACTAGCAAAATTCTATTTTTATGTAATTTTTTAATTTATGAAGGATAAAATTAGAAACATAAAAATTTAAATTAGAAATATTTCTATTTATTATGTTTAAAATTCATAGTTATTTAATTTATATATTCATCCACTTCATAACGGAACTTCGTATTTTGTTTTTCTTCTTATTTCTCTTCTCATATAAGATTCATATTTTATTTATTTATTTATTAAATTTCAGTGTCATGTAATAGCATAATTATTTTAGACAAGATTATTTGTTAATTCATGGAGTAAGTATGACGAAGTTTAGTATATATTTAAATGGCTTAATGACTTATTTAGTCCTTCAAAAGTTAAAGAAAAAGTCATTTTAATCCTTAATTTAATTTGTTTTCCGTCTCTTTTAATCTGACTTGACATACACGTTAATTATCACATGAAAATCTAATTATCTTTAAAAAATTAAAAGTTAAAAAGAAATTATAAAAAATTATTTTAAAATTATTAAAATTATTTAAAAAGTATAAAAATATATTTTTAAAATATTTTTATATTTTTTAAAAAATTAATTAATTATTGGCGTAGACTGTCATGTGGATGTCACGTCAATAGAGTTAATAAATATTAATATTTTCATTCATTTTGAGGTGATTTGACAAATAATTTAAGTCTAACGGCTAAAAAAATTGAAAAAATTAAATGAAATACTAAAATTACTTTTTGATAAAGTTAGAAAGATAAATAAGTTATAATGCCTATTTAAAACTAGTGTAATGCATGTATTTATTATATTTTAAAATATTTTAAATTTTCATAGAAAAATTCTAGCAGCTCAAAAATTTCAAATTAAATCTTTGCCTTGTTTGAGGTGACAGTAGCTTCTGGGTTGATTGGTTGTTGATCACGGTTTCTCTAACATTTTTTTTCATAGTTTTATTTTATTTTTAATTTCAGTTCATATTATCATGATTTTGTCCTTTTATGGTTTTACTTTGTCCACTTTGTATTTTTTTAAAGTTGAAACTGTTTATTTTTATTTTTAACTTTTAATTATATTTTGACATATACGTGAGATTTGCAAATATAAGCTTACCACCATATCTATTAAGAAAATATTAATTTTTTTAAAAAAATAATTGAATTTTTATTCAACTATATAATTAAGTTAAAGTTGAATCCGATGTATTAAAAATAAGTAATATTCATTAATTATTAATAATATATAATAATATCAATAATGATGCATACAATTTTTATTGGTTTGAACTTCATAAATATTTAACATATTAATTAACTATTAATAATAGATATTGTTTTAAATTATCATTTAATTAGTGTTATAGTTACAAAGCAATTAAAGTTAATTTATCACTATCAATAGCGCTCGACACTTAAGCATTTTCAAACAAATAGCATCTAAAAAATATCTGCTAAAGATGGAGATTATTAGTATCGATATGTTTGAAGTAATATTCAAATGACAATGTTACAGGAGAGAGATGACAGATCACTTTTGTTGAAGCTCAATTTATCCGGATCCAACAAAATTTAAATTTATTTTAAAATTAAGTTTATTTTAAATTTAAAATTAAACAATGTCCAATTACAAGCATCAAGGTCCAATTAAAAAAATGAGCCCAGTTATGGGCCCAAATGCCAACCTAAGCTCAGATGACCCAAGTACAGACGGGCCCAAGTGACCCAAACTCTAAACAAAAGACCTAATCTGCTATTGTTGCTGTTGTTGCCTCCACCTCAGCCAACCGAAGGTCGCCACATCATCACCAAGTTGCACCACCAGCAACTTGCACTGCCACCAGCTGCTTCAACCGCACTGCCATCTCCGAACCTGCAAAAGAGAAGAACAAGACAAGCATTTAATTGCAAAGAACAAATTAAGATCATTGTAAAAATGGCTATAAAGCCAAAATGAAAGTCTTGTAATGGGGGACGAATCCTTTTGAAACATTCAAAAGAAATCAATATACAATTTCTAGTTTCCAAATAGAGACAGTTCTTAATCAATAAAGAATTGATAAGCTAAAAGTAAAGAGGTAACAATAAACAGTGAGCAAAAGGAAGGATCGAATTCAATATCAGGTTACTCAAGCATTGAAGGCAATTAGGTATTATTAATGTATGTTTACTGTCATTTATGCTTCAAATCTCTAAACTCATTAGATTCTAAGCATGCATTGATATATGTATTTAATACCTCTGTTGGCAATTTATTGTTTCGTTTTTTTAAAACGTATTAATAAATATATTAAATAACGTTTTAATATTAGCAGCAATAATAATTATTTTAATAATAATAATATTAATATTAATAATAATATTGATAATAACTATAATATTTAATAAATAATAAATAATAAATAAAAAAGGAAGACAAAAAGCCAAAAAGGTACTTCCCTGGTCGTCGTCGTCGGAAGTCGAGCTCAGCCGAACACTGCCTGCACCTCGTCGCACGTGTACCTGCAAAACAAAGAGGAACGCAAGGGATTAAAAACAAGATTCTAAAGAAACAGAGAAGATGAAACAGATTTAAACCAAAAACAGAACAGATTTGAAATCTTATAAGCATAAAAAAGGATTTTTCTTAAAAACAAGATTCGATCTAAGTGTAAGAACCTAGATCTGTTCTTTTTTGAAAAAATAATAAATAGATAAAAAGGAAAAGAATGTTTTTACCCTCTTTACTCACCGACGGTTGTGGAGTGCGGAGATCGACGATCGTGGACAACGGTAGTGAGTGGTGGTGTATTGATTGGCGCGTGGAAGAAAGGAACGACCACGCACCACGGCGCGTGGAGGCTACGCACGGTGGATGGCGACTGGATGTGGATCGGAATCCAACCGGGCATGGAGGAATTTGAGAGATGGAGAGAAGATTTTTTTTTGAAGAAAAGATTGTTTTTTTTTTAAAAGAAGAAAGAAAATGAAATTTTGTTTTAAATTTTAGAATTTATAATGCTTACCAAACGATTGCGTTTTGGGTAGAGGCATTTGGTGCTTAAACGGCACCGTTTTGACTTAACTCGTCCGATTCAATCCGATATGGTTTAGGATCCGCGTGTTCTTAAGAAAGGGGTTATTTATGCATTCGATTTTTCCGCTTTTTCTCAAATTTTCAATCAGGTCCTTTTTACACTTTTAATTAATTTTAAATTGGCCCAATGATTTTCATGTTTTTTCAATTTAGTCCCTTGACCTTTTGAAAGCATTAGGAGCTGCCACGTGTCATTGTTCTGGTTCATTTATGCAAACAGTCCCTCTAATTTTCAATTTGTTTTAATTTAATCCTCAAATCAAGTTCTGTTTAATTACAAAATTGACCCAAAAATTTTTCATGGTTTTCAAATTAGTCTTTTGACTTCAGGATGCCTGAGGGGCTGCCACGTGTCACTTATTTTTGGTTTTATTGCCCTGAATGTCCCTAAACTGTCTAAAATTACATTTTTACCCTCGAGCTTCCAAAAATCCTATTTTAGACCCCAAAACTTCCAAAAATTCCATTTTTACCCCTAAACTTCCAAAAATCTCATTTTTAACCTCGAAACTTCCAAAAATTTCATTTTTACCCCAAAACTTCCAAAAATTACATTTTTACCCCCAAACTTCCAAAAATTCCATTTTAGACCACGAAACTTCCAAAAATTCCATTTTTACCCCTAAAACTCTAAAAATTCCATTTTTACCCCCAAACCTCCAAAATTTCCATTTTTGACCTCGAAACTTTCAAAAATTACCATTTTGCCCCCAGATGTCCAAAAACACCATTTTCAACCTCGAAACTCTCGAAATTACCCTTTTACCCCCCAATGTCTAAAAATCCCATTTTTAACCCCAAAATTTCCCAAAATTACCATTTTACCCCCGGGTATCCAAAAAGTCTCATTTTCAACTCCGATTGCATCATTCTTCTTTCTCATCAATATTTGCATTTAATTTTAACCATTATGCACTCGTATTTTGCATTTTTTTTTTTACCATTTTATCTTCTTATTTATCTTACTTTACGTTATTTAATATTCATTATTAACTGCTTATTCATATTAAACTCGCATGTTTGTTTTCAGAATTGTTTTCATAAAAACTTTAAAATCGAGGCAATATTCTTTTATTTCGAGTTTCGAAAATTTGTGCCTTAACTTACTAGGTGCAATTTTTCTTCAAATCGAAATAATCGAATACACTTAATCGAGGCAATGTTTCATTTTATTCGATTCTGAAAATTTACGCCTTAACTTACTAGGTGCAACCTTTCCTCAAATCGAGATAATCGAACATCCTTTTCCCAAAATTTAAAAAGTTTTATGAAGGAAAGCTCGTTATTTTTGGATTTTGAAATGTCATGTCCTAACTCACTGGACGTAACTTTCTCCCTCGATCACTTTGAAATAGCGGGATTCCCAAACAAACTTGTTTTCTTTTAAACTTAACTCATGCATTCAAGGATCGTATTTTAAACTTTATTCGAGCTTTTAAATGTTACAAAGTAAGACCCGAAAATAATCAATATAGTACCAATTTTGGGCGTATGAGGGTCCTAATCCTTCCTCATGCGTAACCGACTCCCGAACCTGTTTTTCTGGATTTCGAAGACCTACATGTTTTCAAAACGGTTTTTAAAACGTTTTGTGGTGATCCAATCACACCGAATAACGGATTGGTGGCGACTCCATTTTCCAACATTAAAGTAATTTTTGAAACTCGTCGTTTTGCGAAAAGGGATGGTTTCAACAACTTTAATTAATAATAAGGTAAAATTATGATATTCTTTCATCATACATTTATTTAGTTTAGTATACGTATCATTTTCCCCTATCATTCTATTGTTTAATGTGCAAGTTTTAGGTTATAATTGTACATTCTTATTAATTTTAATTTATGTTATACTTCTAATTACTATTATAATTATAATTTTATAAAAATATGTGATTTACAACAATAAATTCTTATTATTTATTATAATTTTATTATTAATTCTATTATCATACCTCAAAAACACAAAAAAATGCAGCATACAGAGAGATGTTACTAAAAGGCATATGCATATGAGCTGTTGATAGTAACATCTCAGAGTTGCGATTGATAGATTATTTATGCAAAAAGGACTTGCAACTCAAGTTTTGACATATTCCACGTGATCATAATAGACTAGCAGTTTATTTGGCTAAAGCTGTCGATAATGAATTTAACAAGTTGTTGATTTTTGATGTTATTCCTCCTCATGCTCAATCCGCTTTTGAAGATGATTTACATCAAAGGTCCAATGTTATAGGTCTTTAATAGACACATTGTAACAAATTCCTTGGAACTTTTTTCTTTATTTATCAAAAATATATATATATATATATGCATATGAAACATTTATTTTATAACTAAAAATAACATTATTATTTAATAATATCATTACTTTATCTGCATCAATTAGATAAACAGAAATTTTAAAATATTGATTGATTTATTTAATTTAACTTAAAAAAATATTTATTTGTGCTATTTGTCACAATATTATAATGCCACATAAGATTGTTTTTAATATTATTGTGTATCTTTTTATAAAGGCTTAATATAACATTTGGTATTTGAACTTGACACTTTTTCTTAATTTGGTACTTAAACTTTTTTTGACCCAATTTAGTACCTAAACTTGATAATTTTTCTTAATTTGGTACGTAAACCTTTTTTTACTCAATTTGGTACCTGAACTTGGCATTTTTCTAATTTGGTACCTAAGCTTTTTTTAGATTCAATTTGGTACATAAATTTATTAAATATTATAAAAATTACGCAAAATAAGAACGATGTTGAAATTTTTTTTGTTATGTTACAAAAATATAGTCAATTTTAGAGAAAATTCATGTTAAAAATAAGTATTGAGCTATGCTTAACGAAATAATATTAAAAAAAGATTAAGTTCTAAATTAGAAAAAGGAGTTAAGTTCAAGTACCAAATTGGACCCCAAAAAGTTTAGGTGCCAACTTAAAAAAATTATCAAGTTTAGGTACCAAATTAAGAAAAGTGTCAAGTTCAAGTACCAAATTAAAAAAGTGTCAAGTTCAAGTACCAAATATTATATTAAACCTTTTATAAAATATATATTAGATTTGAAGTTCATAAATTAAGTAATTTTTTATATCCAATAGTTTGAAAAAAAAAAATGGTTTGGTATATATTTATTTATAAAATTCTTAAGGTCTTATTATGGTATCATTTAAAGGAATATCCAAATCTACAAAAAGATTCTTTCAAAGAAAATTGGAATCAAATATGATGACAGCATGATTGTAGGAAACCAAAATAAAGCAATATTTTTTATTATTTTTTATTTTGTAAAGTGTGGAACGAGTTTAATAATTAATTTTTTACATTTTATGGGCTCATTAAAAAATAGGCACTGATCATAAGTTTTAATATTGTTTTATACTCAAGATAATAATCGAATCTTCAATTATTGAATTGTACATTTCATCACTGATAATGAAGCAGGAGAGAATCCAAAATTTTATTTAGTTATTTAACACAAATATTTTTAAAATACGATTTTCAATTAATTTGAATTTTGAATTTGAATATTTGTAATCTATTATTTTTTACAAAAAAATTGCAAAATTTAAGTTAAATGATAATTTTTAAACTTCTTTTGTTATTATCTCCTTTTTTATTTTTAAATTTTTTTTTTCTAATCTAATTCATCAAGCAGTCCAGAGAAATTATATATTTTGAAATAAATAATTTTTTTGAGAGTATAAGATAAATATATTTTTTAATAAATAAAATAAATGTCTAATGATATAAGATGAGGATAGTTTTTATTTTAAATTAAGTAAAAACCTTAATTTGTATAAATTTATATTATAAATTTATTTTATTTAATTTGATAAATTTTCAACTAACTTAATATGTTTTTTTTTATAATCCATTGACCATTTATTTTATTTTAAATGTATTTAATAACAAATATAAAAAAATCAATTGATAGAAATTTTCAATGAAAAATCATTGAAAATATAAGTAGATAAAGGGTAATTTTATCACTTAGTGATGTTTGGTATTTTTTTCATGATAAGATTTCAATGGAACGTAATTATGGGAATGTGATTGCTAAGAATATAACTATAGGAATGTATCGTTACAATGTTTTTTTTTATTTTTTTATTTATTGTACGGTTACAATGTTTGATATACGTGAGAAAGTGTGAATTAAAATCTAAGAAAGTTATATTGATACATTTGGCCTATGAAGCATTTTACCAGAAATGTGATGATAAATTTCGAAATTGCCCCATCAAATAAAATACAATTTTTATTAATTTTAACATTTGTCAATATTTGTGGATTGAGTCTTAATTCGATTGGTATGGGTATTGTTGTCAATGCATAATGCAGGAGAACATGGATTCGAGTGCGTTGAAGTGCATTATCTTCCAATTTAAGAGTTAGGGAGACGTTGCAAGTAATTTTAGGTATTTTATTAAAAAAAAAACAGATATGATTAGAACTTATAATGAAAATAAATTTAAAAATAGGTGATTTTTCTGATTTTGTAATGAAAATATTGTATAAAATAACGAAAATAAATAAATAAAAACAAAATATAATTTTGTCTAAAAATAAAATAAACAAAGAATGCGTAACTACACATATTCTTTTAATATTAACTAACTTCTATTATTACATGTGTTGCATATGATTGTATGCATTTAATATTTAATTAATTTATTTAAATTAATATTTTTAACTATAGTAATTAATGTAAATTAATTTTTCTTATTTAAATGATTAAATATAATTAAAATATATTAACTTATAAATTCAAATATTATAATAAAAATTTCTTAAATAATAATTAAAACATTTTTAACATATTCAACGTAGAATATAATTCTACTTTATGTAATTAATGCAAAGTAACATTATTCAAAATAATAACTATTTAACATAATTAACTCTAATTATGATGCTTAGAATCATAGTTAAACAATAACTCTATTTTACATCAATAAAATTAACACAACTTTTTAAAAAATAGCATAAATTTTATTTAGGTCAAAACTTTTTAAACTAATAAAAGTTAAATATAAAATTAATACATGAATTTATTACTTTTCTCTCAGATTGATATCTATAATTTTTTTTGTTCCAAATTGATACCCAAACTTTTTCCGTTAACTTAATCGATATCTGAGTCTAACGTCGTTAAATCTAATACACGTGATATAATTAACATCATAGTAATTTTATAGTAATATCACAATCTAAAAAAAAAAAAAAAATTCATTTTGACTTTTCTCCTCCCCCCCCCCCCCCCCCGATTTTTCTGTCCTTTCTTTTGACATTTTGGTTTTAACTTCTCTCTAATCTTGTCGATACACAATTTGAAAATTTAAAAGTATATTTTTCAGTTTTGAAAAATGGTGCGGCTTATTTTCTTCCTCTTTTTCTGATGATGCCGGTGGTGGAATCAAGTGACGACACGATTCGGAAACTTACGAGCTTGTCGGCGGGGGTTTATTTTCCAGTTTTAACTTTTATATGCGCACGATTATTGAAAAAGAACGTACGAACTTGTCCGCCATGATTCGAGAATATTTTCTGAGCTTTGTAAGCATGGATCAGTATTTAGTTGTTACCACTTGCCAGTCTTATTTTTATAGGCTTCTACTGAGTTGGACTTTGAATAAAATGATTCATCTTTTACTCTTAGCATTCAGCAATCTACAGAACCCAATTTCTACATAATCAGTCACTGTCAATTTAACTATAGTGTTTGGTTCTTAGTTGTAATCAAAGATTTCCTAGCACAAGGTTTGGCATTTCTTGTGGCCGTAATTTAAAAACAAGCTAGAAATTTTTTTAGAGAGACGAAATTAAATTATAATTTTTACGTTAGTAAAAATATAATTTTAAAGGATTAAAAATCAAAATTTTATCATTTTAAGGGATTAAAATGCAATTTTAACTTTATTAATTTAAAATTTTAAAATTTTTAAAAGACCTAAAAAGAAAATTTTTCATTTTAAAGGGAATCAGAGTCTTTATCAACCCCCTAGGTTCGCTCCTGATGTACAAGTGTTGGGTTTTTCAAGTTGTCCTCCTCTATACTTATTATCATCTGTGATCTCATTGAGATATCGATTTGACCAACAAATAAGAATCTCTTACAAATTTAGTCTTTCACCCAAATTAACCCATTCTATCTAAATATTAAGAACAAAAATTATTATATTGGGAGGAGAAAAGTCAAAATCGAGTTTTTTATTTTTTATTTTTAGATTATGACATCACCATGATATCATTTATGTCACGTGTTACAATATTATTCTGTCATATGTCTCAGACTTAACAGTGTTAGACTCAGGTACCAATTTAGTTTACGAAAAAAAGTTCAGGTACTAATCTGGGACAAAAAAACATAAGTCTCAATCTAGAAGAAGTGGACAAGTTTAGGTACTAATTTTATATTTAACCCAACTAATAATTGTAAATTATAATTATCACAAATTTTTCCTATATTTTTTGGTGAACTTTTTTCTATATTTTAAATGTGTAATTATCACCATGTTTATAAAATTATAATTATCTTTAAATATGAATTTAATAATATGATAAAAATAAAATGTACTCTAGTTTGTTCAAAAGTTTTTTCAAACTTGTATTTTATATATATTAAAAATAAAATATAAATATAATAACTTTTAAAATATCTTAAAACGTAAACTTATTGAAGGTGGGAAATAATAAGCTAGGAAAATTTTATTTTTAACTTGAATTCAAACTAAACTAACTAGAATGATTTGGTCTCGAGACAATATGTTAAATGTCTCGAGATCATTTATCGAATGTCTCAAAACAAAGCTCCCCTAGAGCAAATTTTAGCTTTGATGTTTGATTGTCTCAAGAAGGAAGGTCTTCTATCTCAAGACATAGTTTCTTTGTAGCTTACCTTAGTTTTGATGTTGGTTGGTCTAGAGAAAAAATGACTTTGGTCTCGAGACAAGGTTCCTTTGAAGCATTTTTAGCTTCAATGTTTCTTCGTTTCAAGAAAGATATGCTTGTGTCTTCGAGGCATGACTGGGAACCTTTATAAATGTGACTTAAAAACTTTTTAAAAGACTTGAAAGATTCTAAAAACATTTTGTAGAAATATTAAGTCATTTAATTTTTTTTTTTGAATTTGTAACTATTGAGAATAAACCCGATTAAGCAACAAACAAGTAAAATAACAAAGAAATTGAAAAGATTGAACACAAATATTTTACGTGGAAAAATCCCTTCAAAGAGGATAAAAATCACGAGCAAAGATAATTTCACTATAACGATAAAAACGAAGAGTACAAAGATGAAGATAAAACTAAACCTCGAAACTCGAAATAAGAACCCTTAAAACGTAAACACAAAATTCTCTTAAAACTTGTAAAAGTTAATACCTAAATGTGTAATGAGTTATTTTTATAGGGTGGAAAAAGTCTATTTATAGGCTAAATACATAGGCCAAATAATATTAAAATAACCTACACTAATCAGAGTTTAAGTGAGAAACTAAAAATAGAGTTTAATTGGGAGAAGAAAAGTTGAAAAATACAAGGCATAACTCCACAAATCTCTACCTTGACTCGTATTTTCACAATGTCTTTATTGCCAAAGCCCGTCATGGGCTTATCTCGAACTATGCAAGATATTAACTAAGTCGAAGTTGTGCTTTAGAAGCTAAAAATCTTCTAGTCTTCAATTTGTGCACCGTTAAATCAAAATTGACCCGGGTTTGATTTCCACGAATGTAGTGTCTTATCGTTTCAAAACCTGCATCCAAAAGAGAATCTTTCTTATACGAAACGAGCATACCTATTTCCCTCCTATGATCAAGTTGTCTCCACTTCAAATGAGTCGACTTCGACTCCTTAACAATCGAGGGACGTCCTGTTTCAACGGTCACCGTTGATCCTTCTAGTCCATAAAAACTACCAGTCTTTTTACCTTTCATCAAAATAAGAGCTCCACGGGATACCTTATTGTCGCTTAACCCGATGTTAATTCTATAACCCTTCGAGTTCAAATTTCCCTAGGAGATGATATTTTTCTTTAAGTAAGGCACATGCCTGATATTTGACAGTGTCCTAATTGTCTCGTCATGCATCCTGATCTGAACAGTACCAATATCAGTTATCTTACTGGGTGAATCATTCCCCATGTGCACTACTCCACCTTCAACTAAACTATATGTAGAGAACCAGTCCCTGTTGGAACACATGTGGAAAGAACACTTCGAATCCAAGATCCACTTGGACATAAGCTTGGAGCATTCACTTGTTGACACCAACAAGAAATCATCACCCTTGTAATTGGCCAAATTAACACCAACTAAATCTTTCTCGTTACTCTCAACAAACCTTTTATTTAGCAGTTTGAACAATATGCCTTGACGTGACTTAACTTCTTACAACAGCGACATCTCTTGCCTAGCTTCCTTGATGCTACCAAAATCGAGACTTGTCTATTTGACTTGCTATCCAAACAAAAATCATTTTCGAGTTTGTCTTTGCTCAACAAATGACCTTTCACATCCTCAAATGAGAGATTATCTTTGACATAAACCAAGGTCTCCCTGAAAGACTTGTATGAAGAGGGTAAAGAGCATAATAATAGCATAGCATGATCTTCATCGTCGTCAATATAAACTTACACATTTTTTAAATCATTCAAAAGAGTAATAAATTGACTGATGTGACCTCTAAGGTGCTCACTTTCGTCCATGCGGAACATGTATAGACATTGTTTCAACACCAATCGATTAGCCAAAAACTTTGTTGCATAGAGGGTTTTCAACATCTTTCATAAGGTGAATGTCGTTTTCTTCATCAAAATATCCTACAACACATTATTTGTTAGACATAATTGAATCATGTATAAAGCTTTTTTTTATCTAACCTATCTCATTATGATTTATCCATGTCTGCAAACTTTTCTCTATAAGGGCCTTCTTAAGATCGCTCTGAATCAGAATTGTCGTCATCCGAACTTATCACAGATTGAAATTTGTGATGCCATCGAACTTATTAATATCAAATCTTGTTGTTTCCATCTCTGAATGAGTTGAATGAGGAAATTGAACTAGGTGATACCAATTTGTTGGGGATAAATCAAATTAAGCAACGAATAAGTAAAATAACAAAGAGATTAAAAAGATCGAACACAAATATTTTACGTGGAAAAGCCCCTCCGAAGATGATAAAAAAACCATGAGCAAAGATAATTTCACTATAACAGCAAAAACGAAGAGCACAAATATAGAGATAAAACTAAACCTCGAAATCCGAAATAAAAATCCTTAAAACACAAATACAAAATTCTCTAAGGTGAAAAATAATATATTTATAAGCTAAATTTGTAGGTCAAATAATATTAAAATAACTTACCTAATTAAAATTTGAGTGGGAAACCAAAACCAAAATTTAATTGAAAGAAAAAAAATAAAAATATATGAGACATAACTCCAAAGTAACACTTGAAAATATATTTAAATAAGATTGAAATAATTTATGAAAAATTTTATAATTCAAGTTAAACATTTATCAAATTTAACATTAGTTCAACAAATAATGCATAACTAAGCCTATTCTTTTAATATTAATATAAATGTAATAACTTTAAAAAAAATCATAAAATATAAGGAGCAAATAAGCTTGCCCAACATGAGCCAAGCCTAGCAAATTTTTATTTTTATTTTGAATTCAAACTAACCTAACTTCAACTAATAATTAATAAAAAAAATTAAATTATTAATAATTTTATAAGAATAATTATATGCCTTCATTGATACTATTTACTAAATTTATTCAAACCAAACCTTATTTTAAATTTTTTTTTAAATTGACACAATCAAGGAACAGTTTTACTACAAGAGCACTCAGAATAAAATTATTATGATTATTATTAATTTAGTTTTTGGAATTTCAAAAAATAAAATAAAGAAAAGAGGAAGTCAGTGTCAGCATTAAGTGGTGTGGGGATCAAAAGAAGTTAAAAGTATAGGTTTCCCCCATGTGACCCTAACTATTACAACCCCTTTTGTGGGACTTTAGGATATATTTTATTCTTCATTTGATCTATATTCCTGTTTTTGTTAGTTATTTACAGTTGTGATTTTAACCCCCCACTTGTAAAATTTAAATCAACTTACTATGTTGAGGTTTCCATTTAATAACTGAAAGTGAAAAATACCATATAACTTGATGTTGGTTTGATGGTCAGCGTGTTCATCATTTCAAGTGTGATTTAGATTTGAGTCGTATTAATCGGGTTGTTGTTAGGGTTATACCCTCTTTTTATAATTCACCAAAAAAAGTGAAAAATACCAATGGTGGAGTTATTGTATTAAGAGATAACTGCATTTTATTCTTTTTATTAAAAAAATGAGTAAATTAATTTTTATACGTTAGATCAAAGAATAAATTGTTTTTTTTTTGTTAAAATTTTCATTTATTTCTACTGTTAAAAACTGGTGTGGCTGACGGAATAACCATTCAATTACATATGACTTGACATTGTACCTTATGTTGACGTACAAGGAAAAGTTTTTAATAATAATAATAATGGATGAAATTTTTAACAGAATAACCAGTTTGTTCTTTAATCTAATTTACAAAGATTAATTTGCCTATTTTTTTTAAGTAGAGGAGACAAAACGAATTCCGACTTCTACTATAAAGACCTCCATGATACTTTTTATCAAATTTCAAATCTAAATATTATCGTTCAACGAATCACTCTTTTAACGATGTTGGTATCAGTAAATCTGGATAAATTTTTGTCATTTTCACTAAAATCTATAGGGATTAAAAGAAAAAACCAAATGGGGTATGTGGTAAGGTGATAGTGTGTCCTAGCAACCATGCATTTGCTACTCAAAAATACTCATCCATGGAAGCCCACAAGTAGCTAACAAGCAAGCATAAGAACATGGCTAGAGCTACAAGATATTTTAAATTTTTTTAAAAAAAATTGGGAAAAATGGAGGCTCTTGGGGGGGTTATTTGACAAATTGGCATGGTCTCACATGTGAGAGTGGCTGTCCCCTGCTATTAATCCCATGTGATTAGCTATCCTGGCCATCGCTGTACCCTGCAATTTACTATGATATCAACTTTTAAAAACCTGAATTATTGGTTTTATATATGAAGAAATAATATTTCTATCATTCCATGTCAGTAAGATCAATTTTTTAAGATCTGAGTTTTTATATATAGTGTAAGTGTTAAATATCAATATCAACGAATGAAAAGAAAGCATCAAATCATTCGATGGTGATAAATTTAGATACTCTTTTTCACAGTAAGAAAAATCAAGATGTGATCTACTGTCTTTGCAAAACAACAATTGAAATCATAGGATATAGGATATCATTATAGTTTATGCATGTAATTGTTTGCATGTTCCATCTTCATTCATGGGTCATCTTTCAAATAATTCAACTAGCATAATAATTTATTTAGTCCGCCGGTAAAATTCAAATAATAAACGTGATTAACGTGATTTAAATTCATGTCACATCTGAAGCGGTGAATATTTTTGACCATCAGATCATCACATCGGGTTTCACCTCTAACTTCTGTTGATTGTCAAATCAACCTAAATGGATGGAAAGCTTAACGTTGATTATCTTTACTGACGTGATATATACATGGATTGTCATGTGAATGAAATATCAGGATCAGAAAAATTAACAAACATTAACTTTTTCGTTTATTTTAGGATGATTTGATAAATATCAACAGTGCAGCATGACCAAAAATGGAACGCTAGCTAATTAACCAAAAGGTGATATTAAAAAAAGATCCAAAAGCTCTACAAATGGTTAAAAATGGTGGACTAACAATTTTTTTTTTCCCAGTGTTGGAATTGCAAACAAAGAGAGGTGGAGGTATTTAACATCTGTATCACCAGCTGCCGACAAAGAACATTTGCTGATTGTCCATCACTGACTTGAATTATGGAAGTAAACTAAACCCCAGCATTTATATATATATATATATATCTGTGTCCTTGCCCAAACCACAACCCCTTTTTATATATATGTCTATCTTTATTGTCCAATTGATAAAAAACATTGAATAGCTGAAAGAAATCTACTTTTACTGCAAGCCTTTATCATCCACGTAAGCTGACAATACTTGCAGGTTATGCTCTTCCACCTCTTAATTATTTTTTGTATGTCGGAAAAGGTTGGAGTTGGATGATAGAGGAATGGGGAGGGGATGGTTGAGATAAGAACAGAAAGTGAGAGTGGCTCGACAATTTTGTCCAGATTCTAGCCTGTTTGGTGAGATGTCCCATTTCTTAATGCAAATGGTTCATCATGATTGAACCAATGGCTGCCCCCCCCTCCCCCCTCCCCCCTCCCCCAATGGTCTGCTTAACTACAAAAAATGTGGTTCGTAGATTGCAGGAGACCGGCTATATTTTCAACCATTTCGGGTCCTATTATTGCAACGTTACTGTGTCTTTTGACTCTTCATTTTGTTTAAAGTAATTATTTCATGTTGAAATTTAATTTTCGAAAGAGTCGTGAATATGTTTATTTCGACTCATTAAATCCTTTTTGAAGTTTATGATAATGGATATAATCTAATAAGAATCTTCCAAATACATTAAATCTCGAGGAAAAGATTGAATTGAAATAAGACAAAATAATAAAAAAAAAATTGAAAGACGGCAGGAAATCCAGTCCAGAAACAGGGGATGTTCAGTGTCAGGTAGCTACAACATGACCTCTAACACAGGTGCTTAACCCATTATGTGGATCTTGTCCTAAAGGCCCTGCATTTGTGTTCAATAAATGGATTGAAATTCCAAACTGTGTAAACAGCTTAAAAAGATTCCTGATTCCACTTGCACATTTTGATGTTTGTAGTTTTATCAACTAATGTTGTCAAGGAAGATGTGATTGAATGAATCAACTAAATTAAAGGGTAAATGTCAACCACGAGTTTTAAAACTGTTTCATACCCAAAGTGAAGATCGAACGCTCGATTACTGTTTAAGGTAAGAGATATCCAAATTTACAGGTTTTATACAAGTTGTTTAGATTTTTCTTTTTCAATTCTAGTTGGTTTTTTAAGTATTTTTTATTGAACTGCTGGATTAATGGGAGAAGAGTCTGTAAGAAGTGAATGGGACAGAGATGAGTTAGGCCCAAGTTCCTGGAAGAACAATGGACTCATGTATGGCTCACACTTGTGAATCTAAAACTCTTTACAACAAACCATAAACATGCATAAATAGTTTCAGCTCAGGATAACTCAACTGAAAAGAAAGGAAAAAACTGTCTATTTCCTTTTTTACTAGCTTAATTTTCTGAATTTTTACCGACTTCTGAAGATAATTCAGAGATAATACTTCCTGCTCAGCTCGTCACTACCTGACATCAAGAAGACGTAGCAGAAACAGAAAATGAAACAAAGGCACCAAAAGGAAAAACTCCAACTATTATACACAAGTCGAACATCAAGATTCTGAAGGAAAACCCCAAGTTTTTGTCAATAGAACTGACCGTTTCTCCATCCGGATTCTTACTAAGAATGTCTCATTGCAAGACTCAATGTACAGGGATTATGATCTCATTTATTGAACGAGTAGTTTCTGGTATTTTCTTTTGATGTTGTGACTAACAGGTACATCAAGCCCGAGTTCATGTAACTTTCTCTGATTTCAAGGGTCTAGAACCATGTCCTTATGTTAGCCTCGTCTGATGGCTGCTTGCATATTGTCTGAACAAGCACAACTTGCTACAAGATTAATGGATTGCCTATTTCATAGTAACAGTAAGCAAACATAAGATTTCAGGATTGGAGCTCAAGGACTATATTACCCAGACTTGGGATGAGCATGCTCATATTTTCCAAAATTTTTCATATTTAAAGGATTGTATTTGTACCACCGCCTCCATACTCATGTTGGAATGTGTCAAACTCGTACATCACATACGGATAATTTAGAAAAAACTTTGATAACATAGCTCAAGGGATCAAAGAGAACAATGTACTTTGATTCGGTAAAAGTATAATGAAAATTCTATTCTGGGAGTTAAATTGGATTTTACCTCTTCTACTAAAAAATTGAGTAAATTTGTCTCATACATCATATCAAAGAGAAAATTGATCATTTCTATTAAAAATTTCATCCATTTGTATTAATAAAAACTAACGTGGCTGACATGAATAACCAGACAATGACACGTGACATGTCAGGCTTACCTCATGCTAACATATATGGGCCCATTTTTAATAGTAGAAATGAATGAAATTTTTAACAAAAAGACCAATTTACTTTTTGATCGAACGTACAAAAACTAATTTACCTATTTTTTAGTAAAAGATGCAAAATGCAATCCGACTCCTAATACAAGGGTCTCCATAATATTTTTACCCTTTGATTCCAATAGAAGAGAATGTCCATGTACTCGGGAATCAATCTTTATGAAATTTGGCCTGTTGATGGCATTTCTGGAACACCAGTGGCTCACCTGCTGTTAACCACATTGTTAACAACCAGCAGGATTTGGCTTTTTATGAGTTGACATTAAGTGAGGGCAAAGTAAAATGTCAACATATAGAAAAATAGTGACTTAAATCTATATATTTGTATACGTGTGTATGTATGCATGTATGTATGTATGCATGCATACATGTATGCCAATAACATGTTTCTACCATGCAAACCAAGATAGTAGTTTTATCTGTATGCCAATAACATGTTTCTACCATGCAAACCAAGATAGTAGATTGATAAAATATTTGAACCAATCTGATATATTTTCTCCCCATCTAGTATTTTTCTGGACTTTTATGAAATGGTAGAACATATACTCATCAATGTTAGACAAACATACAAGACATTGGATACGACAGCAACAACAAAAAGCTCATTTACTAAGACAAAAGATTTACAATAGGAATCGAACACATACGTTGCATGCCAATAACATGTTTTCTAACATGCAAACCAAGATAGCAGATTGATAAAAGATATGAACCAAACAAATACATTTCTCCTCATCCAACATTTCTCTAGTCATTCATATCATGGTAGAACAAACCATCATCAATGTTATAACTCAGACAAACATACAAGAAGTTTAGATTCAACAATAACTAAAAGCAAATTTACTAGTAAAAGTATCTAGTAAACCCCAGTACAAGAAGTCGGATTGCATTTTGACCCATATACTAAAAAATGGGCAAATTAATCCCTATATCTTAGATCAAAGTTCAAACTGGTCCTATTAAAAATTCCATTTATTTTTACTATTAAAAACTTGTCCCTATACATTAATATAAGGTACACATGACATGTCATATGTTATTGTATGATTATTCTATTGGACACGTCAGTTTTAAAGAGTACAAAGGGATGCAACAATAACTAAAAGCACATATACTAGTGAAAGTATCGTGGAACCCCGGTACTAGAAGCCGGATTGCATTTTGACCTATATACTAAAAAAATGGTCAAATTAATCCCTATATGTTACATAAAAAAACAAACTGGTCCTATTAAAAATTCCATTCATTTTCACTATTACAAACTTGTCTCTGTACAACAGTACAAGGTACATGTGGCATGCCATATGAAATTTTTAAAAGAAAAGACCAATTTGCTCTTTGATCTAAGATAAAGTGACTAATTTACCCATTTTTTAGTTAGGAAGGCAAAATGCAATCAGACCCATACATGTACTTCCATGATACTTTTGCACTCTTTATTCATTGGGATCCTTTACAATTTCCACCATTCATGTTATGTAGAAGACTGGGATAAAAGATAAATAAAAGGTTTGAGTTAAGCCAATCCATTTGTTATCCCATTAAAACATACTTTTGTACAAAAAAAAATGCAAGCAATAAAACAGGATATGATAAACAAGTAAACTTTGCAACTAAGAATCCAACATTCATTACTAATTATAAAACCTACATTAGCGACACATCAATTAAGCAGAATGAACAGAAAAAGCAAAGACTAACAGTGTAATAATGGACCTTCCAAATCTCTATGTGTCTATGGTGTTCCCAAGTCCAAACGAGAAATGTTCACGAACAGGTGAAAACTCCACTAATCCAATATCCATTGCATACCCAGAAACAGGCAATTTCAACTCTCTCAACACACAAAAAGCCTCAGCCATTCTTGTTTTAGGCACTTCTTGAGCTACGGGACAACAAGGGATCCAAGCATCAGCTTTAAACTCTTCCCCAATTTCAATCCCTTCTTTTTTAATTGCCTCACATACCTGAGCCTGGAACTGTAGGAGCGTCATTGTTGGAGCTGGTGAAAGGAAGAGAACATTGTTTTCATTTGGGAAAGCCCCAATTGAAGAAAAAGAAAGAGGTAAAGGTTCTTGCTTTGAAGCAAAGGACTTTATAACGGATTCAAGCTTTGCAGGATCGAGAAAAGGGCTTGAAAAGAGAGTAATGTGAGGCCTTGATTCGATTTCAATTAACTGAGTGCTGATTTGACGACGAGCCAAAACATTCCAAGCTTTTAAGACCTGGTTCTCAAGTGCTGAATCGAAGTAAAGCTCAATTGAGAATCCTTGTGACATTGAAATAACAAAAAAAAGGATCCTAAAATTTTAAAAAGGGAGATCTAAGACAATGAAAATTGGAACTTGATGAACAATTAGGGATATCCAGAACAAAAGGGAGGGGGGAAATTCAAAACCCTAGAAAGAACATGGGAATTAAAGATGCCCAAATTAGATTTGATACTGTGAAGGCCAAAGAAGAAGGAATTTTATGTTTTTCTTTCAGCAAAGATATATAATAAAGAGGGGAACTTTGTATGGGCATTTTGGAGTATCCATCGCCGTCCATTCGGCTCGCTCATCTAAAACTCAAAGTGAATCAATATTTTTGGCTTAATACCTCTTTTGGCCCTTGTACTATAGCTAAATTATCACTTTGGTACCTATACTATTTTTTATCAATTTGGACCTTGTACTTTTTTGGTTATCAGTCTGGTCCGTATATTTTAATTCTGTAATCTCATACTATCTCAAATTTTAAAATTTAATCCCTATACTTTAATTTCAAGATATTGAGTCTATGTACTTTTTTATTTAAAAATCTTGATCTCTCCAACTTAATTTTATAGTTAAAGTTAAAGGTGTCAAAAGTAAAACAACTCTTTTAGCCCCCAATATATACAAATTTTTTATCAATTCAATCCTTACCCTTAAAAGTACATAAAATTTTAATTTTTTTTCTTATTTTAAATAAAAGAATAAAAATTTAAATATATACAATTTTTTCAAAAAATAAAAAATTAAGAAAAAAAATAAAAACTCTTTAAAATTCAAAAAATAAAATTGATTTTAAATATGTTCTTAAATTCAATGTTATCTAAATTGAACATGACCAACCAATCGGACCAAGAATCAGTTGGGATATCAATCTAACGAGAGCTAAAAACAGGTTAACACGCGAAACGACATAGATTGATTGAACCGAGCTAAAAATTGATTAAACCAACAATTGAACCGTTTTTGAACTAGTCTAACAAATTAATTCCCAAAGCGACCAATTCAATTGGTTCAAAGCAAATAAATTATTTAAAATTTAAAAAATCAGTTCCATTGCTCGTTCTACTAGTTTTTTTAGTCTGATTTAACCAGTCTGTACCAATTCATGAGTCAACCAATTTTTTACCACTCACTTGACCGATACCCCCATTGGTTCTTGATCCATTTAATTCAGTCTGGTTTAAGTAACATTGAATTTTACAATTTATTTTGTATTTTAAAAATCTTTTTATTTTTATTTTTGAATTTTAATGTATTTTTATTTTTTTTTCATTTTTTAAAAAAATCATAACTATTTTTTGAAATTTTTATGTTTTTGTTTACAATAAGGAAAAGAATTAATTTTTTTTTAAAAAATCGTACTTTTAAAAGGTATGGATCAAATTGGTAAAAAAATTGTAAATGTTAAGGATTAAAAAAGTTTAAAAAATGTAAAAATCGATTGACTTGCGAATTGGTATGGACCGATAGAACTAAACTAAAATATCATTGAACTAGTAATTGAACTAATGTTTATAATTTCTTTTTTAATATTTTTAATTTTTAATAATTTATTTGTTTTGAATTGATTGAATCAGTCATTTTGGGAACTAATTGATCAAACCAGTTTGAAATCGATTCAACTAACTTTTTAGTTTGGTTAAATCAATTCATACCAGTTCGTAAGCGAACCAATTTTTTTACCTTTTATTGAATTGATACCCTAACTGGCTCTCAATCCAATTGATTGGTTTAGATAACATTGAATTTTGAAATTTTGTTTTATATTTTATATTTTTAAAATCATTTTTATTTTTTGAATTTTAAAGAGTTTTTATATTTTTCATAATCATTTTTACTTTTTTATGTAGCTTAACCAGTGGTCGAGGGTTCGATCTTCCTATTGGGTATGAAACAACTTTAAAATTTGTATCCAGCATCCACCTCTTAATGGGTCTACAAAATATGAAAGATTAATTATTAGATTCACTCCAGTAAATACCTTAAGAAATAAAAAAAGGTAAAAACTATATTGTATTTCAAGGCATATTTGGTCAAGTGAAGAATATTGTTGTAGCAGCCAATTGCATGGTTTCATCAATGGAAGATTTAAGTACTAGATGTGGTGATGTGGGTACGTCTTTAACAGTTAGCACTAGGTCCAGATGTGGGTTGGGTTAAAATAAATACTGATGGGGCGATAGGGATCAATGATGAATGGGCGAGAGTTGTGGGTGTTTTACGAGATTCCGATGGCAATTAGGTGGTAGGATTCCAGAGGTTCGTGGGACGAGGTTCGACTTTACAATCAGAATTGTAGGCAATACTTCATGGACTTCAAGTGGCGAAAATTCGTGGAATTAGACGAGTAATAGTTGAAAGTGATTGTCTAGTAGCTGTTAATATAATTACAAGTTGTTTGGAGAGAGTTCCTTCGGTAACCATTGCTCGCAAAATCAGAGATAAGGTTCAACATTTTGAATCGATTAGGTTCGAACATGTTTCCCATACTTAATAAGAAATTCATCATATCAATGTATACTAGTTCACATGGCATTTTTATATCATTTGCATATCATTATCATACTTTCACATACTAATCATATATTGAATTATATTCATTGCATAACCAACAACTAAGCATGTTTGTACATTTTTACATTAACTCTCTTTTTAATCCTTATACTCGAAATGCTCGTATCTTAATATTTACTTGATCGAATCAAAATCCAACTTCATATTTATTCTTTAGAGATCTCAAACTATCAATCTATAGTCTTTACTTTCAATAGCTTCCTCTCTTATTAATTTGGTCCCTAATAATACTTAATTAACCTTTTGACTTAGATTTAATTCAAGCTTAATCAACAATGCTCACTATGAATCCAACAAAATCTTACCTTAATCTAAGCTTAGCATCCATTAATTCATCACTTTCATCCATAGCATCCAAAACTCAATTCACTACTTTTTAATGTAAGTTTAATGTGTTGAAAAACTTTTATTTTAGTTTTTTCTGGTGCATTTAGTTTATATATATATATATTATTTTTAAATAAAAAGTAATCTAAAAAATTAATTATGGGCGGGCCTAAATTTATCTTTTTAAATTTGATCGAATTTAGGCAAAAAGATAAACTTATTTTTCGAATCAGGTCGAACCTAAACTTAAAAAATTGATTTAAATATTTTGAATGAATCAAATTTGACTCATCTCGACTCATAAACACTGGATTGAATCGAGAAAATAAAATAAAATCAATTTGGTTATTTCGATTTTGTTCAACGGTTTTTTTGGCAACGAGATCATTGTCAATTTATTTAAAGTTTGGCAAATATAAATTGAACCGACAGTATGATCACTCTATAAAACAGTAAGGGTATATTCGTAAATTCGAAAGCTCTAGAGGGTAAACATGGAAACCGAAAACCTCTAGCTAATTTCTCTCATCACGATATAATCCCCAAAACCACAAACCCTAGTATCTGGGCCGCCACTAACCTTCACCTTCCCAAAATGACAACCGCTTCAAGAAAAACCGGAAGAAGCGCGGCCACGTGAGCGCCGGTCACGGCCGTATCTGGAAGCACCGCAAGCATCCAGGAGGTCGGGGAAATGCCGGAGGCATGCACCACCACCGGATCCTGTTCGACAAATACCACCCTGGGTATTTCGGGAAAGTGGGTATGAGGTACTTCCACAAGCTACGCAACAAGTGCTACTGCCCCATCGTCAACATCGACAAGCTCTGGTCTCTCATCCCGCAGGAGGTGAAAACCAAAGCCAACAAGGATGCCGCTCCGATGATCGACGTGACAGTTCGGATACTTTAAAGTCCTCGGAAAAGGTGTTTTTCCGGAGAATCAACCGATCGTCGTGAAGGCTAAGTTAGTGTCGAAAACTGCTGAGAAGAAAATTAAGGAAGCTGGTGGCGCCGTTGTTCTCACCGCTTAGGTTAGGGTTCTTCGTTAATTTTCTTTGGATTTGAATGACATTTCCTTTACTAAATTATTATCATCTTGGCTTCAGATTTTACATTAATTTTGGGTTCACTTTCTCTATATATGTTCTCTCTGCAATGTTTCGACGTATGTCCTTTTTACTTATATATTCAACATTCCTTTTTTTTTTTTTTTTTTGCAATTCCAAGTAAAAATACGTAAATAAAAATATTACTTTTAATTTTTTATAATTACTTTTTAAAAAATTAATACAATTTTTTGTAAATAATAAAAGAATTAAAATTTAAAATATATATAAATATAAAAAATATTTCAAAATGAGGTAACGATATACTCAATTTTAAAAACATATTCTCATCTCAATTTGATATTTAAAATTTATTTAAATTGTTACGTAAGATAATAGTTAAAGAAATAATAAAGTTTAATAATAAAATAATTATTTCGTAATAAAATAATAAAAACAAATGATTAAAATATAATATTAGATAAATAAAAGTGATAATTTTTATTTTACTCTTTTTTATCTTAACTAATAAAATAAATATGCAACATAGGTTTTATCATGAATCGAGTTATCCATTAAAATTTGAAAATTCGTTTGAAAAGTGAGATGATTTAAAAAAAATATAAACTCAAAAATAGATTTGAATAAAAAATAAAATTTATTTTTTAAACAAATTAGGTAGGCATGAGCTTGAATTTGTCAAAATTAAATATCTTGTTGTTAATTGTTGTTGTTTTATTATCATTTTACTATTTTTTTATTGTTAATTTTAATATTAATTTAATAATATTTACTTGTTAAGTTTTTTTTTTATATAAAAAATAATATTAAAAATTTTAATATGAATGGAGCGGATCAAATTCGAATTTAGCATTTTATATTTGAAAAAATTTAGTCCAATTTTTTGACCCACTACCTCTAAGTAACGAGAACAACCATTATGTCCTCTGTCACAACATTTTCCTCAACATCCACTATTACCCTATCTTTCATGGTTTTCATATGCAAAACTTGAAACGCTTGATAGATTTGTTACTAATCCACTTCAAATGAAATGATTTTTAAAAGTGGATGTGGAGCAGGTGAATTTTTTTTAGGTTGTGGATATGGAGCGATAATGATAATTGTATTAGATTTAGTATTTGTATTTTTTTGTACTTTAATTTTGATATATTGAGTATATCTTTTTTTTATTATTATTTAAAAATCTTGATATCTTTTTCAAATTTTATGATTAATGTTGTTGAATCGATAATAATAAAAAAGGCATAATAACTTTTTTAACCCACAATATGTACATTTTTGTGAATTTCAACCTTATTTTTTAAAAGTATTAAAAGAAAATTCTATAACAAATTAAAAGTTTTTCATATTCTCAATAAAAAAACTCTTATTTTTTTTTAAAAAAATACATATTTTAAAATTTTTAAAAATTATGAAAAAAAATCTTTAAAATTAAAATATAAAAAATTATTTTTAAAAATTCAAAAATTCAATTTTTCAATTCAAGTTGGGATTGACCATGAACCACGGTTGTTTGCAATGTTTTTAGAATTGAATCGATTGATTGGATAAAAAATCGATTAGTATTGGTTCTGAGAGGAAAAATGTGGCTTGGTCCTCAAATCGGGTTTTTTAAAATTTTATGAATTTTTAATATTTTATTTTATTTGAATCGGATAGATCGATTGAAAATGGGGTCAATGGTTTGATCAGTTTGACTAATTTTAAAAATATTGGTTTTTATATCTATACTAGTTGATTAGACTTGCCTATAGGTCGAGTCAAAATTTTAAAAATTTCCAAGCCCATGCTTGGCTCGGCTTGCCTCGCCCCAAATGCCTATATCACTATTTTAAAATAAGGGTAAACTAAAAAAATAGTCACTAAACTATTTTCATCGTTCTATTTTAATCACTAAACTATTAATTTTTCTGATTTAGTAGTTAAACTTTTTGAAACTAAATATTTTGGTCGCTCTCCCTTTAATTTTTGTTGAAACTTCTTTAACCTTTGTAACACCCTCATGCCCAACCCACTTGCCGAGTCCGAGCACCGGAATGTTACATTTATTGTTGAAGCAATGTTAGAGGAATTTAGTTCAAATGCTCTTTCTAATCAAGTTAACAAAACAATTTGCAGTTAATATAAAATTTTCGATTTTATTCCAAGTTTTAGTTGATCTTTCGTAAGCTCTTTCAACAGTTTATAGGCCATTTAAGACCTATTTGCCAACTCTTCAAACTTCAAGGGTGACGTCGCGATGTGACTGATTGACTTGGGGTCATCACAATGTCGGAGAGCCTCATCGTGACATGCACTTTGTTTTCTCAATTTCCCCATGTTTTCAATTTTCGATACAATCTAGTGCCAACTTCTTATTTCACTTTTTACTTCATTCACCAAATCAATTTTTCATATAACTTATTCTCAACTCATAGCATCATGCAATTCTACTAAAATACTTTATTTATGTATATTTTTTTTTTGCAATTTAATCACTATACCATATAATTCACTATTATTCATATGCATCTACTTCCAATTTCAACACCATATGATTCCCGAAATTATAAAATTATACAACTACTAAAGTTTTACAAATACATCCATTCATACATTATATAACAGTTGTTTATTTAATGTTTCAACGAATCATTTAAACTACTCTTATAACAATTTCTTAGCATAATACTCTTCTATTATTTCCCCCCCTCCTCTTTTCCATTCCACATCCTTTATGTGTGATATATATATATATATATATGATTTCACTAACAACATGTATATTTTTAGAAAGGCTATCTACTTGGGTAACACTCACTAAATTATTTATATATTGATCTACAATATTCTACATTAAGATCCGCTCATTGTTTTTGAAACTAGACTTAATGTATTTTTTACCATAAAAATTTCAGAATTTCCACATAAGTCAATTAATATAGTAAATTCTTTAAATTTTCTCCTATTCTATTGCTAGGCAGCTTTGACCCTTTTGTACTAAAAATTAATTATCTTTCAATACAATACTCATATTATGTTTCCGTTTGTTCCCCTTGAAAATAAACTCATCAATCTTTTAATCATATAAATTTCATCTCCTAAACATTTTTTGTAAAATTTGTAACGACTTTTCAAAGTTAGAACAGAAGAACCCAAATTCATTCTGATCTTGTCTCACAAGAATTAAGATATCTCATATTCTAAAATTTTATTGCTTATACCGTTTCTTTTACGCAAAACTAAACTTTTAAATTTCAATTCCATAGTTAATTCAACCTCTAAATCAATCTCTATATTATTTTGTGAATTTTCAAAGTTGAACCACTGTTACTATCCACAAACTATTTTTTTCATGGTTCTTTGCATTAACTTTCATTTAAACATACATAATCATTATACTTTTGATTATTATTCAATATAATCATTTATATTTACATATTGATATCATATTTATTCTTTACCTTGAAACTTCTCATAATACAAATCATGTTTCTACATATTATACTTTATCAATTACTTTCTAGCTCTACTACTTCGATTAAAATTCACATGTCATTTATTTTATTTATAACATTTTTAACTCGACTCATAGGGATACAAGTAAAATTAATATGAAAACTTACCTCTTTTACTTTTCTTCTGCTTTTCCATTTTTTTCTCAACTTCTTCACTATCCTTTTCTTCTCTTCTAATTTTTTTTTTCACTTCCATCTACTAATTTCTAGCTTCCAAATTATGCAACATACTCTCTAGGATCTCCACTTCATCTTTCTTCTTTGTTGCTTATGGAAATTTCCAAGAATTTTGAGTGAAATTGTGAGATTTCATGACAAAGGACTAAATTGTGAAGAAATCAAAGTTTCTTTCTTCCTTTATTCTTTCTCACGATGGAAAGATGAAGGATTCTTCATCTTTTTTTTTTATACTAATATTTTATAATTAAAATATTAATAAATATCTAAATAATTTATTATTAAAATAATATTTTACAAATTAAATAATTCAAAATATCACCAACATCATCCTTTCATTCCAAAATTATCTTTTCTGCTAAATGACCATTGTTCCCTTCATGTTTCTTTAAAATTTCATCCTTGAATACCTATTATTTCGGTAAAATTATGATTTAGTCCCTCACATTTCTTCACTTATTCAATTTGGTCCCTACACACCAATTTCATATCATAAAAAATTGAGTTATTTTCAATTTTAGTTCCTCAAATTTATTGTGTTTACATTTTAACCCTTCAAATTTCGGATAATCATACTTGAATCTCAAAACATTTCACATCTTTACGATTTAATCCCTAGCTCAAATTAATATATCGGAACATTATTCTTATTTCAACTTTCTCTGACATCAATTAACCTTCTCTTTTATCACTTTTATTTTCCTTATTTCATTTTATCAAGAAATCAATTGTACACAATCTTAATTTATTACTGATTTCACTGTATAACAATTTTAGGGGTGTTACAACCTTGCTTTATAGCTTTTGATGTGTTTTGAATATTTTAATTATTTAGATTTGTTTTAGCCTATATCGACCTCTACTAGTGCTTATCGACTTGTCTCACTTAGTACAAAATTTTGATATTTTAAATTAGTGTGTTGTTTGATAAATTGAAAAACTAAGGTTGTGTTTGATAAACCATTAAATTTTTTTTCAATATTTAATAATTTAAATTTGTTTGATAATCATTTAAAATTTCTATTTAATACAAAATTGTTAACAAAAAAGTGTTGAATTGATTTTATTTTATTCAAAAATTAAAATAAGTTATCATTTTTAAATAAAATGGAATGGCCAAAGAGACTTAAGGGAATATTTTAAAATGTTCTTAATTATTCACTAAGTGCTATCTTTGACTTCGTAGTTGTCACAATGCGACTTTGGCAAGTGACGTCCCAACTTCGAACCTTTGACGTTGCGATTTAACAAGTCAATTAGTCACGTTGTAGCGTCTCCGACTTCAACGTCGCTACCTTCCTCCCTTTTTTAGCCTTATACTATTTTATGACGTTTTGACCTTTGTGGACTCATTTTGAATTCCGGTCACCTTTGATCAACTCCAAATCAATGTTAAATGATTTTGAATTTCTTTTAAAAATTTCAACTTATCAAAAACCTATTTTAATTATTTTATAAAAATGTTTTAAACTTTTAATCCTTAAATAAATTTGAGATTTCTTACTCATATATACTCTGATGGTATCTCCCATCCGTGCCAGTCATCAAGACGTGTGAGGGGTATTATATGGCACTAGTTTAGAAAAAAACTTTTAAATTGAAAAAAATCTTTATTCTTTATTATATTACTCAATTTAAATTTGAACAAATTTTATTTTATTATTAAATTTTGAATGTTGATAAATATTTGTTATATTTAGATTTAAAGGTAAAAAATATTCTTTAGCGAATAAAATAAAGTAAGCCCTTAAGGATGCACTTAATTGGCCTTCAATGACAAAAGAAAATCAACGGAAATGTAACCCTCTTTACCCGATCCAGAGTGTTTGACCCGATCCAGAAGGTTATAAAAGTAATTTCACTCACACACAACTCGAAAGTCCAAAATCATTTACAAAAATAACTATAAACACAAATATACAATATTAAGTCTATAAATAAAATAAAATAAAATACGTAATTAATATCTCAAAATAAAAATACCAAAATTCCCAAAATAAAATGTATTTACAACCTCAATTATAAAAATAATTAACGAAGTGTAATAAAAACCCAAAAATCAAAATAATTATAGATAAAAATAAAATAAAATAAAATAAATCCACAATTAAGCCTCTGAGTATCAAGTCACCTAAATCCTGAATACCTATAAGGAACAGTAAGGGTATGAGCTATAAAGCTCAGTGTGTCTCTAAAGTACATACAACTTATCATATACTCACAACAATTATATATATATATAACTCAAAAGTAACCACAAATCATATTGCAAGCACAAGCATGATGCAATGCACCTAATACTCCAACATACCAACACAGTGAAAAGGTTCCCCAAAACCCTTTCCCAACCAATCGACAACCAATCGCAGTGTGGTTTTAGTATCACCCTTAAAAAGAATGATAACCATTTCTTCCACCATACAATTCACCCCATGAACACACAATGGTACGATTACGTAATTATCTCAAAGCACGATAAAATAACACAATAATTTAATCAACACATGCATTGAGTAAATGCTTGACATGATCAACATATATTGCTTAACTCAGTTTCTATCATACCATTTCCAAATGTCAACACAAACATCACATCAACAACATGTATCTCAATATATCATGCAATCACCCAAATCACAACATCTCAATGATAGGTTAAGTACAATTAGAAACACACCTCAAGCAAATAGAACTCTAGTGACGAAGAGGTCATCCGCCACGTGCTATACGAGTACGAAGTCTAACGGAATTAGATCCTACAAATACAACTAAATATTATTACAATCCTAGTCACCACTTTAACACAAGACTAAACTAAAATAACTTACGTGTAGCTCTCGAAATCGTTGCAGGAGTGGGTTACACAGGTGGAAGAGGTAAATCGTCAGCCTCAAAATCGTGATCACTTAAACACGAATATCTCATATTAGAAATCCTAAATTAAAACTCTAAAAAAAAACTTAAAGTACAAAATTTAAGATAAAACTATCAAAACGAGACTTTCGGGTTAGAATTTGGCAAAATGGATAGCGGAATCAAGCTCAGGGCGTTGAAAAATGACAGGGTAAGGTTTTCCGAAAAAAGTCAACGGGTCAAAGTCACGATCAACGGCCGGTCAACGATCGATCAACGACCGGTCAACGGTTTGACTTGGTTTGGATTTGGACTTGGTTCAATTGGGTTTGATTCACTTTGTGTATGGGTTATTGGGTTTAGGTTTGGGCTTAAAGATTTTTAAAGGGTTTAAAAGGTTTGGGTTTTAAAAGGATTTGGGTTATTGAGTTTTTAAAGGATTTGGGTTATTGGGTTGGTGATAATTAAAATTGGGCTTGAATAAACATTTAGCCCACCACACTCTTCCACCACAAGGTAACTAGCGCTTCCAACCCTTGATCGGCGACGCCACTACCGACCACCATATACGGCGCCTAATCGTTGGAATTACAACACAAAGAACCCAAAAAGAACCTCTTCAACATCCACACAACTTACCCAAAGCCAGATTTAACTAGCAACAACGAATGAATGGCGACGCACAAGGGAGAAACGAAAGCCGAAAGTCTCCCTTCATGAGGCTCTCAACGTCGAATGGTGAAGGAAGTTTGGCGGGTATGAGTTTTGATAATGATTAAATATGACATATTTTTGGATATTAAATATATATATTTTTAGAGTATGATCCTATTAAATTGGGCTATTTATTGTATTTTTATTTTGTAGGGACTCAAGTGGTGATAAAAGATAAATTGGAGACAAAAAGCATGGTTTTGGAGGAGAATTCGAAGTTGTGTGAAGATGGAATGCTAAAAGAAAGAGTTTATAGAACAAAAAGACTTGGTTTTATTTTATTTTATTTTATTTTTTAAATATATTTTATATTAGGATTTAATATTTAAGATATTATTTATTATTTAAATTTGTATTTAATTTATGCTTATTTTTTTGTATTTATCTTTTAAAGTTTAAATTGGATCCAATTAGGGGAATTAAATGTTAGATATAATTCTAATTATCTTTTAGAATTTAGATTGGATTCAACTAGGAATATTATGTACTATAAATAGGGGTGGAGATTGAATTATTCATTCCCCATTCATTGAAATATCCTCCATCTCTCTAAATCACTAGTTCAATAAAAGCTTTATTTTATTATCTTGTGTTTTTCCCAAAAATCATGAGTAACTAAAAACCCTTCTAGCCGAAGGTTATCAAATATTCCTCCAAAGTTCATGAGGCTTAGAATCCGCGCCTAATTCTTCTCACTCGGGTATTCATCAATTCTCTGTATTACGGGATCGACGCTTCCGTCCAAAATCCCTACAAAAGTAATCTTATAATCTTGTGCAAAGCCGCCCACTTTGTGTGTTTTGAGAAGGTTGCACAGTAGGTTCGCTAACTTACTGCGTCAAAGGTTGTTAACCCAAAGAGACAAAACGGCGTGGCATTTGTCATTTGGAAAAGGTGATCTAGTGTAAGACAGTCCCATTGGAGCAAAGGTTGGCTAGAGTCAGGTTCCTCTAAAAACTATATCCGGAGCTGGTGGTCATAGGCGTCCTCTTCCACTAACTGGCTTATTCGGGCACGAGAAGAACCATCCAAAGTTTATGATTGAATCGAGGAAGAATCAAGATAACCGGAGGCTGGATCTCTAAATATCGATAAAACCCTTCTTCTTTCAACTTGTTTATTTTATGCTATTTATTTTTACTTCGACTTCCCTATTTTCTATTTTTTTAATTCTATTTTATTTTATTTTTAATTCTATTTCTTTTATTTTTCCTTAGATTGCGTCGCTTTTCTTGGGCATGATTTGACCCATGATCTTGGCAGACAAGACTTTTTATGACTCTTCAGTCCCTGAGGATCAGACCCTACTTCCCTTTTACTATTATTTACTTTAATTTTCGAAGTAGGTTATATTGGTGTTCCCGACGACACATCAAATTTTGGCGCTATTGCCGGGGACTGGTAACGTACTAATCTTGTTTTTTTCTTCTTATAACTAGATCTGCTCTAAGTTATCTTGCATACCCGTACAATCCCGAGATTGAAAAGACTGCAAAAGCCAATCGTAAGGAAGCAAAGTTACGAAAAAGACAATTAGAAGTTGTAGGAGTTAAGCATAGTCCACCTTCAAAAGTAGAAGAAGGTGATGAAAGTGAATTTAGGGTAAACGAAAACCCTAATCCAACACTGGAAAACCAAGGAGTTGATCTACTGGTGGAAGTGCCGATTGCTAGGGTTGACGAAAATCAAGATCCACCACCACATATGGATCAGACAATTCGGCAATTAGCCGAGGCTTCTGATGATCAACCACCGTTGTGCATTACGTATCTTACTATGGATGCTAATTTTGAGCTTAAAACAAGTTTAATCCAATTATTACCGATTTTTCGTGGGTTGTAGAATGAGAATCCACATAAACATCTGAAGGAATTTCATATGGTTTGTTTGAGTATGAAACCTCAGGGGGTAACTGAGGATCAAATTAAATTGCACGATTTTTCTTTTTCTTTAGCTGACTCTGCTAGGGAATGGTTATTCTATCTACCTCCTGGATCTATTACAACTTGGGCTGATCTTTCTTATTTGTTTCTTAACAGGTTTTTTTCAGCCTCTCGTGCTGCTGAATTAAGAAGAGAAATTGTGGGCATTAGGCAAAAAGATGTGGAGTCTCTTTACGACTATTGGGAACGATTCAAGAAATTGTGTGCAAGTTGTCCACAACATGATATAACTGAACAGTATCTTCTCTAATATTTCTATGAAGGCTTGAAACCTATGGAGATGAATATGATAGATGCCGCCAGTGGAGGAGCATTGGTTAATATGATTCCTCAACAAGCAAGATACTTGATTTCCTTAATGATAGCAAATACTCAACAATTCTGAGCCAACCCTGAACTTACTCGAAGGGTTCACCAGCTAAGTAATTCCTCCTTAAAAGATAAAGTTGAAAAACTTACTAATGTTGTGAGTTCTCTTATTGTAGGAAAATTAGGGTCGACTTGTCAATGTGGAATTTGTTCACGTTATAACCAGCTATTCCAAAATCGAGCTCCACAACAAGCGTAAAATTCAAGTACTTCCCTAGAAACTATGGTAAATAAATTAGCAGCTAATGTTCTTGAATTTTAGCAGCAATCTATAGATTTTAAAAAAGTAAATTGTGGATTTTTAAAAGAAACTGAGACATCTATTAAGGAGTTGACCACGCAAATGTAGAAAATAAATGCACAGGGTAGGCTGTCGTTACAAACAGAACCTAACCCAAGACAAAACGTGAATGCAATGACTCTACGAAGTGGGAAAGTAAAAATCATGCCCAAGAATCTGCCCATGAAAATTAGAAAGATGACGAACAGATCCGATCGAAACCTCCATTACTCAGAATTCAACCTCCGTTTCCTAGATAACTGAGGCAAACCCAGAAAGATAATGAGGAAAAAGAGATCCTCGAAACATTAAGAAAAGTCGAGGTAAATATACCGTTGTTAGATGCTATTAAACAGATTCCACGATATGCTAAATTTCTGAAAGAACTTTGCACCAACAAAAGGAAATTGACTGGAAACGTAAAGGTAAATGTTGGTGAGAATGTGTCTACGATTTTACAATGAAAGATGCTAACAAAATGTAAGGATAGAGGTATGTTTGCTATACCATGCAAAATAGGTCACTTTGGAATTAAGAAAGCTATGTGTGACTTAGGAGCTTCTATAAATGTAATGCTTTTTTTTATTTATGAATCACTTAATGTGGATTTTTTTGAAGGAAACAGGTGTTATAATTTAGTTTGTGGACAGGTCTATTGTACATCCCGAAGGAGTCATTGAGGATGTGTTAGTGAAAGTCAATGAACTAATTTTTCCTATAGATTTTTATGTGGTAAAGATGGAAGAGGATAAAACTCTTGGGTCTTCCGATATCTTGTTAGGGCGACCTTTCCTTAGTACTGCAAATACTAAGATCGATGTGTGAAGTGGAACCCTCACAATGTAGTCTTATGGGGAGATCATAAAGTTCAATGTTTATGACGCCATCAGTCACCCTAGTGAAATCTTGAACGTAAACCACGTCGATATAGTGGAATCCTTAGTAGATGAGACTTTCAAATCACTCCATGAGATTGAGCTCGAGACATTATTTGATGATGATCTTAATGATGATTTTGATTCTTATTTAAATTTTGAATTTGTTAATGAATTATTGCCTCATATGAATACTAAACTTTTACCTTCTATTGTGCAGACACCAGGGTTGAAGTTGAAACCACTTCCTGAGCATCTCAAGTACGCTTTTTTAGGGGATGGTGAGACTCTACCTGTTATAATTTTGAATAAACTCTCTGAGTGTGAGGAAGAAAATTTAATTCAGGTACTTAAGAGCCATAAGGAAGCCATCGGTTGGACCATTGCCGATTTAAAAGGGTTAAGTCCTTTGATGTGTACTCATAAGATCTTTTTGGAGGAAAATACAAACTGAGGCGTAAAGCGCAAAGACGGTTAAATCCGAATATGATGGACGTAGTAAAGAAGAAGATTGTAAAGCTGTTGGATGCTGACATAATTTACCCCATTTTCGACAGCAGTTGGGTAAGTCTTGTAAAAATCGTGCCCAAGAAAACTGGCATGACAGTAAAGAAAAATGTCGAGGGCGATTTGGTACTTGTTCGAGTGTAAAATGAGTGGCGTGTCTGCATTGATTACAAGAAGTTGAACTCTTATACTAGAAAAGATCATTTTTCTCTTCCTTTTATAGATCAAATGCTTGAATGTTTACCTGGAAAAACTCATTATTATTGTTTTGATGAATATTCTAGTTTTTTCCAGATTCCAATTGCTCCCGAGGACCAAGAAATGACCACTTTTACATGCCCATTTGACACATTTGCATATAGGAGGATGCCATTCGGACTTTGCAATGCACCGACTACTTTTCAGAGATGCATGATGAGTATATTCTCAGAATACGTAAAAAATATTATTGAAGTTTTTATGGATGATTTTACTGTGCATGGGGAATCTTTTGATGAATGCCTTAGGAATCTCATGAAAATTTTAAGTAGATGCATAGAATTTAATCTTGTCTTGAATTATGAGAAGTGTCATTTTATGGTAGATAAAGCTTTAATTCTAGGTCATATAGTTTTATCTAATGGGATTGAGGTTGATAAGGCTAAGACTGATATTATAGATTCTTTACCATACCCCTCAACTGTGAGGGAAATTTGTTCTTTCCATGGTCATGCAGGATTTTACAAGCGCTTTATAAAAAACTTCTCGAAAGTAGCTGAACCATTGTGCGAGTTGTTGCAAAAAGACAGAAAATTTGAGTTCAGCCCAAAATGCAAAGAGGCTTTTGACATGTTAAAACAAAAGTTGGTTTCTACTCCTATAGTCCAAGCTCCAAACTGGAAATACCCTTTTGAGATCATGTGTGATGCCAGTGACAGAAGTGTAGGGGTTGTGTTAGGGCAAAAGATAGATCGAGAGCCCCATGTCATTTGTTATGCTTCAAAAACCTTAGATGATAAGCAAAGCAATTACAATACCACAAAAAATGAACTTCTAGCCATTGTATTTGCTTTAGATAAATTTTGGTCTTATTTATTGGGATCTAAAGTAATTATTTTTTCTGACCATGCAACTCTTAGGTATTTGGTTGCAAAGAAGGAAGCAAAGCCGAGGCTTATGAGATGGATTTTATTGCTACAAGAATTTGACATCGAGATTTGAGATAAAAAAAGGATGCGAAAACTTGGTGGCTGATCACTTGAGTAGGGTAAAAATGCCTTATGACGATATTTCTATAAGAGATGAATTCCCTGATGAGGGCCTATTTTCGGCCCAAGAGTATTTTTCATGGTATGCTGATATGGTAAACTTTTTTACTACAGGTTCTTTACCTAGTTATCTCGTTCCAGGAAAGAAAAACTTAAAAGAGAAGCTCGATATTATATTTGGGATGATCCATACTTGTGGAAACATTGCTTAGATCAAGTAATACGACGATGTGTTCTGGAAATCGAGGTAATATCTATACTTACTTTTTGTCATTCACATGCATGTGAAGGCCACTTTGGACCTAAACGGACTGCTCATAAGGTATTAGAAAGTGGATTATATTGGCCCACAATTTTTCGTTATGCATATGAGTTCTGTAAATCTTGTGATAGATGTCAACAGGTAGGAAACATTACTAGGCGAAATCAAATGCCCCAATCCCCAATCAATGTATGTGAAATTTTTGATGTGTGGGGTATTGATTTTATGGGCCCATTTATCTCTTCATTTGGAAATCTATATATACTTCTAGCAGTAGACCATGTTTCTAAATGGATAGAGGCAATTCCTACTCGAAATGATAATGCTAAAACCGTGGTAGAATTTCTAAAACGTTGTATTTTTTCCAGGTTTGGCACACCTCGAGCCTTGATCAGTGACCGTGGAACTCATTTTTGCAATAAAGTAATAAAAGCACTCATGAAGAAATATGAGGTTCATCATCGTATAGCTACATCTTGTCACCCCCAAACAAACGACCAAGCGGAGATTTCAAACAGAGAAATCAAGACTATTTTGGAGAAAACAGTTCAACCTAATCGGAAGGATCGGAGTCTTCGATTGAATGATGCTCTCTGGGCTTATCGAACAGCATATAAAGGCCCAATAGGTATGTCTCCATTTCGACTTGTTTTTGGCAAAGCTTGCCACCTTCCTGTTGAACTAGAACACAAAGCTTATTGGGTCGTAAGGCAGTATAATATGGAATTAGAGCCCGCAGGAAAAGCTAGAAAATTAGACATCCAACAGTTGGAAGAGATTCGAAATGATGCCTATGAGAATGCTTGTATATACAAGGATAAAACAAAACTATTTCATGATAAAATGATATCCCGAAAGCAATTCTCAATAGGGCAAAAAGTGTTACTTTACAACTCAATTCTAAAATTATTTCCTGGTAAGCTTCGGTCTCAATGGTTAGGACCTTTTATTGTTACTAAATTATTTACCCATGGTGCAGTAAAAATAGAAAGTGAGGAGATAGGGAAGCGTTTCACAGTTAATGGTCAAAGGTTGAAACCATTCTATGAAAATTTTCAAGCTTAAACAGTTGAGAAAATTAATCTTGAACAGCCTCAGTATTGATTCAGGTCGTCAAGCTAACGACGTTAAACTAGCGCTTGTTGGGAGGCAACCCAATTATTTTTATTTTTTTAATTTTTTATCTTATCTTATTTATTTATTTATTTTTGTCCTGGAAACTCTAGGAGTTTATTTAAAAAAAAAAATTAATGATGGAAACTACAGCACTACGAGAGCAACGATAACACAGGGAGTATTCTAAACCATTTTTTTCGTATTTATCTTCACATTGAGGGCAATGCGTTTTAAGTAGGGGGAGATGTTCCTCGTTGTTTTTGCTATTTTTATCTGCTGTTTGTGCTGCTATGAGTTTACTGTTGTTGCTACCTTACTATTTTTTGCCTGTTTTATTTATTTTTTGAAGTATATTTTGTCCCATTTCATGCCCATGATTTTACTCACAAAATGCCTACTATTCTGCTCATCAGTATGATTATTGTTTACTGAGTTAATTTTGATTTTGCTATGATTAAATTTGTCTCCACTGTTTTAATTCTATTAGGCTCACGAGATTATGATTAATGAAGAAAACTCTATTTTGCTTATGGTAAAATTGATTGAGTCTAAGTATAAGAGAACAGTTAATCCTGATGCATGCTAAAATTGTTTTTCTTGATTGTTAGTTAATTGTCAAATTTATTTTTGATACTTGTTTGTTTTTCCTAGTCCTCCTAAATTAAAGTTTTCTGTCCGAAAAAAAAGAAGAAAAAAAATAAAACCCTTTGATGATTCCACGGCTATGAGCATAGTTTAAAACGTGACTAACTGAGTAACCGAGGTAGGGTGTTTGGGTTGTCATCCTACTTCGCGTAAAAAAGTTGTGTGACGTGTTAAGCAAAACTCCGCTAACCCAAATAAAAAAAAGAAAAAAAAATAAATTCGGAATGTGTTAGACTGAGTAATCGGGGTGGAGTGTTTGGTTGTCATTTCACTTCACGTCAAAAGGGCTAACACATTCTACAAAAAAAAGAGAAGAAAAAAATTGAGAGCATGTTGGGCTGAGTAACTGGGATGGAGTCCTTGGGTGTCATTTCATTTCGCGTCAAAAGGTCCAATGTATTCTTAAAGGAAAAAAAAAGAGAAAAAACTGACAAAATAAAAGGAAGAGAACTAAATTTGAAAACAAGGGTGAACAAATAGGTGTCTTGATAAGTTTAGTAAATTATCTAACTCCCATGAAATAATTCAAGATGATTAAATTGTTGTGTGCTTTAATTGGATTACTTTTTCGATTTTACCTACAACAAGCTAAAGGTTCTATTTATTTTTCGTAAGCATTAAATCTAATTGTTTGTAGAACTTTGGAGTATTATTTTCCATGGTGGAATTTTAATTACTTAGTGGATTATGAGTCATACTTGAGGACAAACATTGGCTAAGTAGGGGGGAATATGATAATGCTTAAATATGACATACTTTTGGTTATTAAATATATATTTTTAGCGTATGATCCTATTAAATTGGGCTATTTATTGTCTTTTTATTTTGTAGGGACTCAAGTGGTGATAGAAGATAAATTGGAGACAAAAAGCATGGTTTTGGAGGAGAATTTGAAGTTGTGTGAAGATGGAATGCTAAAAGAGAGAGTTTATAGGACAAAAATACTTGGTTTTATTTTATTTTATTTTTTAAATATATTTTATATTAGAATTTAATATTTAAGATATTATTTATTATTTAAATTTTTATTTAATTTATGTTTATCTTTTTGTTTTTATCTTTTAAAGTTTAAATTGGATCTAATTAGGAGAATTAAATGTTAGATATAATTTTAATTATCTTTTAAAATTTAGATTAGATTCAACTAAGAATATTATGTACTATAAATAGGGGGTGGAGTGATTGAATTATTCATTCCCCATTCATTGAAAAATCCTCCATCTCTCTAAATCCCTAGTTCAATAAAAGCTTTATTTTATTATTTTGTGTTCTTCCACAAAATCATGAGTAACTAAAAACCCTTCTAGCCGAAGGTTATCAAATATTCCTCCAAAGTTCATGAGGCTTAGAATTCATGCCTAATTCTTTTCACTCGAGTATTCATCAATTCTCTGTATTACGGGATCGACGCTTCCGTCTAAAATCCCTACAAAAGTAATCTTATCATCTTGTGCAAAGTCGGCCACTTTGTGTGTTTTGAGAAGGTTGCACAATCGGTTCGTTAACTTACTGTGTCAGAGGTTGCTGAGCCAAAGAGACAAAATGGCATGGCATTGTCGTTGGGAAAAGGTGATCTAGTGTAAGACAGTCCCATTGGAGCGATGGTTGGCTAGAGCCAGGTTCCTCTAAAAACTATATCCGGAGCTAGTGGTCGTAGGCATCCTCTTCCACTATAACTGGCTTATTCGGGCACGAGAAGAACCATCCAAAGTTTATAATTGAATCGAGGAAGAATCAAGACAACCGGAGGTTGGATCTCTAAATATCGATAAAACCCTTCTTCTTTCAACTTGTTTATTTTATGCTATTTATTTTTACTTCGACTTCCCTATTTTCTATTTCTTTTAATTGTGTTTTCTTTTATTTTAAATTTGTTTCTTTTATTTTTTCTTAGATCGCGGCGTTTTTCTTGGGCACGACTTGACCCACGATCTCGACAGACAAGACTTTTTACGACTCTGCAGTCCTTGAAGATTAAACCCTATTTCCATTTTACTATTATTTACTTTAATTTTCGGAGTAGGTTATATTTGGTGTTCCTGATGACACATCAGGTTTTGCTCGCGAGGGAAAGAGAAAGGCTTTGATGGTGGCGGTATTAAGCATGAATGGCGGTAAAAGCTTGAACGGAGCTTTGTCGGAAAAAAAAGAAAGAGAGAGGTTAAGGGATAGAAGAGACGACAATAACAAAAAATAAAGAATAGAGGAAAAGAGAAAAATGGTGAAAAAGTGTGTTTTATACCCAACTAAAATGGAGTATTTACTTGGAAATCCCTAAAATATTCTAGGTTTTTGGAAAAACCCCAAAATCTCTTAAAATTTCCGCTTAATCCTTAATTAAATAAAAATAAGAGTGTTACAAACGGAGCTCTTCTAATAATAAAAATTATCATCGATCAATTGGACTGTTAACAATTGTTTACGTGATTAACAAAATTAATGAGAAATTAATATATAGCAAGTCGTTTGGACAAATATCCTGATGTAACATGCCACTTACCATATATTAAAAAAACTAAAATCTTAAAAACTAAATAAAAAAAAAAGTACTAAAAATGCATGTCTAGAATAAATCTAGACAAATGAATGTCGAAGTTTATTTGAATTTAGGCACCTATGCGTCTATTTCATTTTATATGTGTTCGTTTTTCATATGAATTATGGGTACAATGAGTATATACAAATTTGATTTTTCCTTAACTAAAAGTTTGACAAGTTTGATAGGTGAGCTCTTTAGGTTGAATTCGATTTTTATACCATTATATTAATATATTACAACATTATATATTTTATATAATAATTAAATTTAAATTTTGTAAATTTAAATAATTATTAACTTTGAATATTTATTATACATATATATAATTGCATTAAAATTTATTTTATATTCATAATTAATGTTTTTAATTTGAAATTTATTTTAATTTTTAATTTAACATAAAGACATATTGTTATTTATTATTTATAATTATATTTTTATAATTCAGATTTTTTGGGTTTTAGATCGGATCTATCTTGAGCTTGAGCTTGGATTGGTTTCAAGTTGTTCTTGGCCCATTCTCAAGCTCGGATTATATCGAATTAACTCTTTTTTTAAAAAAGTTAATGGTCAAATTTAACTAAAAAAAAGTGTAAGAGTCAAATTGATAAAATATATAACCGTTGAAGGTTAAATTTAATATTATACCAAAAAAGAATTACGAATTCAAAAGTTCAAATGTATAATTTTTAATTTTTTTGATGAATTACAATAAATAACAAACGTGATTACTGCGACTCTCGAGACCACTCTTGCCATTAATATTCTATTTAAGATCAAAACCATTTAATTATTGAGGCCACTCTCAAGGTTAACTCAGACTAAGCGAAAAGATTATAGTATAAAACTATAATATTATCCCTTTTTAATAGTTTAATGCGATATTAGTAATTTCATCCTGAATTTCAGGATTTTCATTTGGATTTGATTTTTTTTTTAAGATGAAATCGCTGGTGTAACATTAAACTATTGAAAAAGAGATACATATGACATGACATCACGGTTTCATATAATCTTTTACGTACCCTTTATTTAAAAGAAAGAAAAAAAAGCACCAACCATCATGAAATCAAAGCCTGGATTTGGTTCACTTCTTGATTTTTTTGACAGTGGCTTTATAAACTTTCAAGCCTTGCTTCCATTTGCCACTCCACACTTCATACAAACCAAAATAAAGCCTTCTGTCTGGTTGATTATCAATAATTTCCACAACAAATGGGTCTTTCTCGCTTGGAAAATCAGTGGGGTCCCTAGGAAGCTTCTCCACCTCCAGCTTTTTCCACTGGTACTTGCCTTTCTTCCCCACCTTAGCCATCAAGAACATCGGCGCTCCAGTCCAACCAGATGCACCCTTTTCGAAGCTCAGTGTGAAGGTGATTTGATAGGTGCATGGCCAACTTAGTTGTTCGGTTACACCGGTCACTTCCAGCCACGACACCTGAACCAGCTCTGCAAATTCCTCCTCCTTCCTATAATAAATGAAAAAGGAAAATCTTATCAGTTAAATATCCATCCAATGAATCAATAAATCGAAGTGGCACCTTGACATAGATGAGGCAATAGGGTTAGCCATGCGCCAACAACGTTTGTCATTTCCCCATACAATGTTAAACCCTCTGGGTTTAAATATATACTCCATTAAACCCTGCTCCTTCAATAAATTGTATGTAACTAGATGTTAGATTTTACAACATATTTTCGAACTCAGTTTTAATTATTTTCCTGGTAACCAAACAACAAGCTAATATTTTTCAAAAGTCATTGTGTGTGATTACCTCTTCGAAACCTATATGGGAAAGATTTGCTTTCTGATGAGGCTCTCTTGCCATTGTGAAGATGAAGGGGTTGTTATGTTTTTGAAATGAAATGTGAGCCCTAGTTTTATATAATGATGTGGAAGGAATTTTTTTTTTTTTTTGAATAGGACCACTCAAAGCAACCCAAACAAGCTGGAAACTGAAAAGAATCAAACCTTTTTTTTTTATTTAATGAAAAACAAAAATAATAAACAACTTTTTTTTATCGGGAATAAATTATATTATGATCATCTTAAAGATAACAATAAAATAGTGTACCGTTATTAAATTTTAAAGAAAATAATGTATTGAATACCATGTGAAGACCTAATGGTCAAAGGTGTTCAACGCCCCAAATGTGACTTGGGTTTTAGTCGCATTAGTTACGTTTATTGTTCGAGTTTTACCCTATTTTGTAACTTACCAAAAAAAAAGATAACAGTGTATTATTATACACTATCTATATCTAATATATTCTCCAACTTAATTTAATTTTAATTAAAATACTAAAAATAATTAATTTTTAAATTATAAACAAACATCTTTTCTTCTTTCACAATTTCAATCATTTTGTTTTTTTCCGTAAGCTATTACTTTTTTTTTATTTTTGTGCAACCAATTTTAAAAAAATAGTAATCTTTATACAATTTTTTATGTGATTGATACATGATTTTGGTGATTATTTTACGTTGAATCCCAAACCCATAATCCTGAACATTGAACTCAAACCCTAACCTTAAACCTTGAGCTCTTGAACCTCAAAGTTTAAGGTTTAGAGTTTAAAATTTAGATTTATGGCTTAATGGTTTGGGGTTGCGGGCTTAGGGTTTGGAATTATGTGTTTGGGGTTATGAGTTTTGAGTTCAAGGTTCAAGATTATAGATTTATGGTTCAGGGTAAAAAATTATTAAAATTATGTGTCAATGATAAGAAAAAAAATTATTGAAATGTCATTAAATAATTAGAAATGGACCATGAATAATATTGTGGGAAGGATTTATAAAATAATTTCTCTATGGATGAATGTATAATAATAATTTTATGTCTTCAAAATTTGATGATGTGACAAATTTTTATTGGTGCTTAAAAATCTTAATTTTTAGGATCATCTTAATATAAGTTATTCCCTTATTTATTAATTTCTTTTCATAGAAGTGTAGTATCACGATGTCTAGTCTTTGTTTCTTGATACTTAAAACTACTCATAACTCCGTCCAACCCTTAAATAAGAGGATAATCTGCTTCAACGTACTCAAACTCACGTTCTCTTGCACTGACAATAATGTCGATGCCAACTAAACTAAAACTTAATTGACTTAAATTTTCAAATTTTAATCATTAGGATTAAAGATATTTTTTAAAATATTTTACAGTATTTCGTAAATCAAATAAAAAAGCGATTATAAAAATTAACAATCAAATTTAATTAAAAAAAGCTAAATTAATAAAAAAAAACTTGTATTTATATTTTGATTTTATTCCCGTTAAGAATTAAAAAAAGAATATATATATATATATTGAATATACTGGTGTGATTGCATGGTAGTATCTGTTTATATTTTTTTAACCCTTTGACAATGTACACACACTTTGCACACACAGATGCTCAAATTCGAGTCTCTTAGGATGAATAACATCTCCTTTTTCGCTAGAGCCACTTGTTGAGTTATATATATATATATATATATATATATATAGTTTCACTTATTTGTTTCATGTGTAAATATATTGGTCATCCAAAAGCACTACTATTAATTATTAATATTTAAAATTTAATGAAAGTTCGATTGGTAAGGATATTGTTGTCAATGCAAGAAAACGTGAGTTCGAATACGTTGTAATGCATTATCTTATTATTTATAAATTGAAGAAAGATTTTAAATAATTCTAAACATTATGTTAAAAAAATTAAATATGATTAGAACTTATAATAAAATACCATCAACCTACTGAAAAGAAGTTAATCGAAATGGTTTCCTTGGTCGACCAGAATATTGACCAATTTACTCAACACTTATATTCTTTACCCTTTTTTAAAAAAAAAAAAAATTCTGATTATAAAGTTATTCTCCGCAACACCAAGCACTTATAAGAATAATTTTTGTGAATATATGGGGTAGGAAATCCAGGAATAAAGTTAAAATATTTGATGTAACTATATATTCCGTCACCTTTTCTTTTCCTCCAACCTATTTAGATTATTATTATTAAGCATTTAACTTCAAATGGTTTGATAATAAATCAATTTGATTATTCACCTTTTAATCTTGTTCATAAACTTCAAGAATATATATAATATTTAGACAACAGTTGTTGTGTAGGAATAAGAAAGATATATAATATATTCTTAAATATGCCTAAAATATATACAATAATCTATATAATATATTCCTTTGTAAAAATGTTAGCTAATTGAACTGAGATCGGAATATAAGAAGGTGCAATCAACCCATCCTGGAATGCATCCCTAATAAAGTAACAATCCACTTCAATATGTTTAGTATGCTCATGAAATACAAGAATCTGTGCAATATGCAACGCAGATTGACTATTACAAAATAAAGAATAGTTTTAGGATGATGAACACCTAAGCTCAATAGCAAGGCCTTCAGCCACTTAAGCTTATAAGTGGCGGATGCCATAGACCTATACTCAACCTCAGCGGAAGAACAAGAAATAATATGTTTTTTCTTAGTTTTCTAGGAAATAGGAGATTGTCCCAGAAAGACTAGCCAAACAATAAGTGAACGCTGAGTTAACGGACAATCAGCTCAATCTGAATCACACCACCCCTTTAATGACAAATCACTATCAAATCTCAATAGAATTCCTTGGCAAGGAGAGCTTTTCAAGTACCGGACAAATGCTCTTGCCTCGACTCATGCTTAAACTAAGATAAGACATGAACCGAGTATGCTAAATCAGGTATAGTCACTGCCAAATAGATCAAATGACCCATTAACCGTCTATACGACTCAGGATCAGTCAAAACCAACCCTGTAGCATGCGCCAATCTATGATTTTGCTCTATTGGGGATCTTGTGGGCTTTGCTCCCAAAAAACTCTTCTCCGAAATAATATCAAGTACGTATTTCCTTTGACAAAGAAATATACCCAAAAAACTACGAGCTTTATGTCTCTCAATAATTCTATCGAAGTTATATTTAATCTTGTACACCCACTTACAATCCAGTGCTTTCTGTCCGAGAGGAAGTGTCTCGATAGACCAAGTGTCATTATCCTGCAGAGTAGGAATCTCCTTTTACATAACATTACGACATCCAGCATCCTTTACAACTTGTTTAAAATACTATGGCTCAATCCCTACTGTAATAGGTGTAAGAAAATTTCGGTGTTTCATAGTAAATTTGTCACAACCAACATAATGGGCTACAGGAAATGGAGTACTTGAGAAAGGCTCAAAAGCAGGTGAGGCAGTTTATGGTGGTATGAGTGACAAACTCCCGAAGCTTCACTTAGGGAAATTTCTCCATATGCCCTCGTCCTAATTTGGGAGCATCATTACCCAAAGCCCACTATATCACTGTGTCATCAAAGGAAGAAGAACACACCACAAGAGGCAAAGAATCCGCAGGTGGCAGACTCATAGGCTGGCGGATTGACAAGTGGAGGAACTGCCATGAGCTGTGACATCTCTGACTCACCAAAATATGTATAAAAAATTACGACTGCACTCTCATATGGTATAGTAACATTTTTGGGCTCAATGGTTGCAATATTCTCATCCAAATACGAAAAATATCCTCAAAAAATTTCACATCACGGGACACAAAATTCTTAGAATCCATATCATATAAAATACCAACCTTTTTTGCCAAAATGATACCCAACAAAAACACACTTTCAACTCTGACTAACAAACTTATCACCCTTAGAACGTTGATTATGAGAAAAACATAAGCAACCAAACACACAACGATCATCAAACAAAGGAGGTTTACCAAACAACATTTCATAGGGTGTTTTACCATGAAGAAGTGGTGAAGGAGTTTGATTGATAAGATGAGAAGCAAGTAAAACACACTCCTCCCAAAAAGATATAAGCAAATTTCCTTAAAAACACAAAGCACGAGCAACATTTAAAATATGCTAATATTTCCTCTCGATTCTCCCATTTTGTTGAGGAGTACCAACATAAGATGTTTGAAAAATAATGTCATTTGTAAGAAAATAATTCTGGAGATAATTAAATCCCGTCTATTATTACTTTTGACAAACTTTATCTTTTGAGAAAATTGACGATCAATCATAGCAATAAATGACATGAAAATCATGAAAATCTTGAAAACCTCCTTATTAACCAATAGATATACCTAATCAACATGGTAGAAATCATTAATCAATGTTAAAAAATTATAAGATTCACAATATGAAAGAGTATCATAAAAACCCCATAAATCACAATGAACTAACTCAAAAATACGAGTGGCTTTTTGTTCACTAATTGGAAAACTATTTCTAGTTTGCTTAGCACGATAACAAATTTCGCATGATTTATTCAAATGATCTCTAAAGTTACTAACATAGAGAAGTAACTTCACGACTTCGTCATAAGGGTGACCAAATCTTCTATGCCAAAGTTTCAACGCATGAGCCCCTTAAATTTTTATTAATTACATATTTTCTTTACAATTTAGTCCCTGAACTTAAAATCTCCAAAATTAGTAAAATTTGTCAATTACCCATGCTAACCGAATTTTCATCCTTCCATTTACAGCCCACATATATTCTAAATTCTTAAAATTTCCCTATCAATTTTAATATTTAATCAATTAGATCCTTTAACTAAAAATAAATAAATAATAATTAGTACGAACATACTCGTCGGATTTATGGTCTCAAAAACCACTATTTCTGACACCACTAAAAAACATATTGTTACATGCTTAATTAATATGTGAACCTATTGTGTGTGTTGGTATACGAATCCTATTTTATACATGTGAACTACGTTATACTTTCATGCGAGCCCTGAAGTATAATATGTGAACCCTGTATGTGATATGTGAAACCTTATATGTTAACATGCGTCCTTGTATGACAAAGTGCGAGCCTTACCATGGTGTTAGCCAAACCCTTGTGCTAGCCTACCTTCATGCGAGCCATATCCATATGTGAGCTATCACCTTTGTGCAAACCATATCACTTGACACGTATGAGCCCTCCTGTATGTTGTGTGTGAATCCTACCTATGTATGAACCTTACTTATGCAAATAACATCGTGTTATTTTTATGTACTGTGTTATATTGTGAATTGTGTTAACTTGACGAATTATATTATTGTGGCAAACTATATTAATTTGGTGTTCTGTATTAATATGGCAAACTGTATTAATTTACCAAACTATGTATTGTGAGATTTTGAGTTGTATTGTATGTAAGCTAAGCTATTGCGTGCCTTATGCTAAGTAAAATATGTGAACTATGATTTATGTGAGTTATGACATGAATAATATGTGAACTATGTTTATGTGTACAATATATGTTGCATGTAAGCCATATTATTTTGCGAACCATTGTTGTCAGGAAATCGAGGGGGTAGGCCATCGTTGTCGAGCAACCTGGGATGAAATATTTGATCCAGTAAACCATCGTTACAGGGCAATCCGTGGTGGTAGGTGATCGTTGTTGGACAACCCAGGATGACAAATTTGATTCAATAAACCATCGTTGCAAACCAATCTGGGGTGGTAGGTCATCGTTGTTGAGCAATTCGAGATGACAGATTGAAATATATGAGTTATGGAGTGGTATGAATTGTTATGTGATATGAACTGTTATGTAGTATGAATTACCATTTGGAATGAACTGCTATTTGGTATGAACTGCTATCTCATATGAACTGATGTTTGATGCGAATTGATATTTTATGTGATCTACCTATTTTCTGCGAATTGCTTATTATATGTGCATTGCTTATTTTATGAGTTTTGTTATGTCGTGTGAGTTACTATTTTGTGCAGGCTATAATAATTTATGAACCGTTATTGTATTCCTACCTTCTAACCTGACGGATGTGTTTATTTGTGGTATGTTCAAGCATTCATTGAGCTTCAGTAAGCTCACACACTCTTTTATAATATTGTAGTGACTTAGCTTGAGAAGAGGTGGGTGAAGGGAGTTATCCAAGTGATCCATAAAGAGACTACACCGAGGTATGTTGATGTGTTCCCAGATCAAATGAGGAAGGCAATGTGGGATCAAATTATGGGATTTAGAATTTGAACTAGTCACAATTGTTGGGTTGTAATTAGACATTAAGGACTCTTTAAATGGTTTGGTTTGAAACTTTTATTATCGTTTTAGATAGATGATTAAATGGTGAATTGTGAATTCTTGATGAATGGTTTGAATAACTGTTTGACTAACTTGTAAGTACAGGTTGAAGAGTCGCTGGTCATTGAGGTAAGCCTTAGATGTTTTATGTGTGATTTGGATACAAACATGTGCTTGGTATGCATGAGATGTAACATAGAATTTAGTCAAGTCATGTAAACTGTTAAATGCCTTCTAACTAATTAATTAATAATGTTATGAGATTGTGCGAGATGCTTTAATAATTTTTCCAAAATAAGACTTATACGTATAAATTCTACAATGTTATTTTCAAACCTTGTGAAATAGAGTTTTTTTTCAACATTTTAGTACATTACGATTTAGATCTAATCATTTTTTTAAATAAAATAGTTTCTAAAATTCTTTCAAATATAACCTTTTAAAATGCCTTAGTACCTACATGAATGCTCAATTGAAGCTTTTAGAATTTTCGCTTGTTAAAAATTCAATTTATGAATTATGTTGATGACTTGATGATCAGAGTAGCACAATGAAAGCATGACTTTAAGACTTTACATATTTAAATGAATAGTTGTGTGAGGTATGATTGATTGGATGATGTGTTTTGTGGTGTTTTGACCAAGAGTTACTTCGATGGCTAATGTGATGTTCGAAATTTGGGTTGGACCATCTCGACCGGAGTTGGGGCGCCACAGAGAATACTGATTAGGATTTTTTTTTTCTTAAAAGCACTCATTCAAACTCATCATGATAAAATAAAATTTTCTTTTTGCAATGTTCTTAACAAAAAATAGCGTCACCATTTGATTGAGATAATTAACAATATTAACTATTTAGACTAATTAATGACATTATAAAGTAGATGAACCAAATTACATAAAAAAATTAAAGCATATATATTAAATCTTAAGTTTCAATACAATATAGGAGTCAAAATTGAAATATAATCATTATCTTATAATGTAAAAAAATAAGAGGGAACTCAAAAAAAAAGAAAAAGAAATATCACTCGTTGGTCTCTAAGACTCTTAAGACATTCAAATTATATATAACCAGGGGCGAATTTAGGGATCGACTCCCCTAAAATGAATTTTTTTTTTATTTAAGCCCTTTAAGATTTTTAAAAATTTAAATTAGTAAAGGTAAGATTACACGTTGGCCCCCTTAAAAATGATAAAAAATTGATTTAATCATTCAAATATTATAAAGATATAGGCTATTAAAATTGTGAAATTACTTTTTTAATATCGTAAAAATTATAATTTAATTTCATCAACCCTAAAATTTTTTTCTAGCTTCGCCCTTATATATAATCACATAGTATTTTAATTAAAAAATTTTAACGATATTAATTATTTGAACTAATTAATAATATTATAAAAATATAAAAATAAATTAAATTAAAAATTAAAATATAAAAATTAAATAAAAATTTTAAACATAATAAAAAAAAAACTCAAATTTAAAATTTAACCATTAATCAATAATGTTAAAAATACACTATAAAAGGCCATGTTCGAATAGAAAGGAAGGTGGTTTGGACCTTTCTTTTGTATATATAATTTATAGATAACCGCTACCAAAATCATTAAAAAATTGTCAACTTGCTTGAAATTATTTATTTTTGGAAACATTTGAAAAAGAATAATTTCATTATTGATGCCTGTCAATGAATACAATGATTAAATATAATATTAAGGTTGGATTTTATTGAATCTTGTGTGTTGATTTGATGGTTAAGGTTGTTTATTGTCTTAGATGTGATTTAAGTTTAAGTCGTGTTAGTTGCATTTTTGTTAGAAGTTTTGCCCTTCCCTCATAATTTAAAAAAAAAGTTGGGTTTTGCCTTTTTATATGAGCATTGTTGCTAAATTTGAATGTGTTGAAACGCATTATCCTTTAATTTATGGGTTGAGAATGTATTATGAGTAGTGCTATTTATGGAATTTAAGTACATGGATTCGCATTGGGAAATGATTGTTTTTAGGATGCCAATGAGAGTGAAAAAGACATTCAAGAAAGGTAAGCTGGTTGTTCAACTTTGTTGGCTAATAAAGGGACACTTCCAGTAATGGTAGTGCTTAAGCCACAATCATCATCTCTCATTTCTTCTTCTTTTGCTTTTCCCCATAATACGCAATACAGTCCCGTACATAAGATTAAGCTTCCCATAACACTGTAAAACATTAATGGAGACTGTCACGATATGTTAAAGAGAAAAAGAGATTTGAAACTGTAAAACAATGGTTGGTTCAGTACCTTCCAAGACATATTGCTTCGCCAAGGAATATGGCACTCATAACAACTGCAATGACAATTGAAGATGGCTTGAAACTTGCCACAAATACAGGCCCCTTCAAGTGTATGCCCCATATGTGTACAACGCACAGAAAGGATAACCCAAAAAGTCCCTAAACAAGTAAGAAACTTGCATTCAGATCCTGATCAGATTGAACCAAATACTAAATCAGAACTTAAGGGCTTACCGAGTACAAGACAGCAGCAGCAGCTACATCAGAACTTAGTCTCCAGGAACTAAAGTTTGGTTCAGCAAGGAAGCATATTGGTAGAGATATAATGGTCCCAAACAAGTTGTAAAAGAAATTTACAGTAACCTCTTCAGGGTAAATCTTCATTATTTGAGACTGCAATTTGCAATACAATTCAAGTTTAGTTTCATGGTTAGATTAATGTATTTGTAGAGCTTGGGAACTGTTTTTACCTGGATCATATACCCCAATGAAACAATAACACCTGCAACAGCTAGTAGGAGGCCACCAATGATCCAGTTTGATTCAGATGACATTAACTCTAGAGGCCTTTGGTGTATAGCAGATGATGATAATGAAAAAACTTTGGGGCCCTTGTAAAAAATAATCACTACTGCACCGAATGTTGATGCAAAGGTACCCATGATTTTAGCTCGACTGCTTGAACTTCTAAATGCTACTTTTTCAATCCTTGTATGTGCAAAAACAAGGGGAAGAAAGGGTCTCAGGGAACTTCTCTCAAACATATAAACATCTTAAAACATGACATGAAGAAAATAAAAAACCTGAAGAAGACAGCAACTATGAAGGTAAAAGCTGGTGTGAGATTGCTAATGGCTGAAGCCAGTGTTGGGGAACTAAGTTGTAAGCCTTTGTATATACATAATTGACCTGAAAACCTGTCTCCAAAACATGAAACAGATTCATGGGGTTGGGTTTTTCTTTTTCAATCATGATATGTAACTTAAAAGGGAAAAGAGATCCATACCCAAAAAGTCCAAGAAGGAAAATTCTGGAAAAAAGAGGGAACTTCAATGGAGGGAGCACTGTTTTTCTGCAAACAACAACATCAGATAAACAAAGAAGACATGAAATTTATGAAAAATACACATAAAATTTGATGAAAAAAAAGACCTCTTAAAGAGGGAGACTAGGAGGAAGAAAACAAGGGTTCCTAAGATATAACAGTAGGCAGTGAAGACCAAGTAGCTCATCCCTTTCACAGAAGCAGCTTTGATTAGAATGCTGGAAATTACAGTGGAGAACTCTACAGCAACCATGGCTATGCATGGTAATACTAATTCCTTCCATCCATTCCTGCTTTCCATCTCCCTCTCCTGTTTCTAACAGATCCATTCATTCATTATTTGTTTGCTAGAAATTATAATGCAATGTGTGGGGATCCCACTATTATATGGAGATAATTGAAAGAAATTGTTAAAATATTATATGTATATATATTAGTCTGTCAGCTAGTGTAGATGATTGTCCAAAAAAGATACTCTAGTTATAAAATGATGAGAGAAAGGGAAAGATGGAATCATTTTGGCTTTTTTCTTACAAGGGGTTTCCAAAAAGCACACTTATATTTGCGATTTTTTTTAGTTTTTTTAGTTTGATAAAAATCAAATAAATTTTGCATAATGATTTTTTTTTTGTTATTTTAGTTTTTCATTTTTAGACTTCAAATTTTTAAAAATTCATTAAATGTTAATATGCGATTCATGTGACAATCCACGTATATGTCACATTATCAAAGTTAATAAACATTAACTTTTTCATCTATTGTAGAGTGATTCGACAAAAAAAAAATTCTCAAATTCAAGGGTTAAAAGAAGCAAAAAATTAGAGAGAAGGTTAAAATGATTTTTTATAGAGTTGGAGGGCAAAAAAATCATTATGTAGATAATTTTTTAATAATTATTCAGATACAAAAGCACTTATGATGAGTGATAAGTGATAAAAGTAATATATTTTAATCTCATTCTTTATGCGTTTTTTATGATGATTTGATGTAAATTGGTGAATTTTATACTCCTAATCCTTTAAATTCATGTTTCTATACTTAGGAAAGCATTTGGGAGCAAAAAGAGCGAAAAACAAGCGAAAACTAAAAGATTTGTGCAAGAAACAGGGGCCACACGGGCTGCACCTATGCCACATGTCCTTGTGAGCCACATGGGCTGACAAATGGGTGTGTTCCAAGGCGTGTGAATTTCACAATTTGTACTCAATTGCGCGAAAAACTCAATTTTAGGGTTTTTAGGCATTCTAAGACTTATATATACGAGATATGACAAGAGTGGAGTAAGCTGTAAGAGATTATTGAAGAAAACAACTGAAAAAAACCATAAAAGTCATCTTTGAAACAGATTTCCACGAAGATTGAAGACCTCTTTCTAATTTCTTTTGATTTTATTATGAGTTTTTTTTCATCTTGTTGTTATACTGTCTTTGAGATATTTTTATTCGTTAGCATGAACTAATTTCCTAAATACCTAGGAGAGATGAACTCTACAATGAATTTTGTCATTTGATTTCTAATTTTACGTAATAAATACTTAGATTCTGTTCTCAATTATTTGTGCTTAAATCAGAGGAGGAATAAACCCTGTTTAAGAGAAGATATAGCATAATTGAGTGGAGTTGCATGCAATCCTAGAAATAGGACGACATAAATATACCAGATTAGAGTCAAATCTAATAGGGGGATCCATAGATCGAATTAATGCAATAATAGAGATTTTAATTAGAAAGAAATTTCAATTAATCAACCTAGAGTCAGTTGCTTTTATGCTTGAATAGAGGTATTAGCATAATTTAGGGATTTCTATGGATCAAGATACTAAGTAAATAAATTGCTTAATTCAAAATGATAATGACAGATAAAATCTAAGTGAATTCTTTCCTGGGTATTGTCTTACTTCTTGGTATTAAACACTTGTTATCTCTTAATTTATTCTTTGTTGCACTTTTAGTTTATTTATTTAGTTAAATTTAGTTTTAAACAATCACTTCATTTGATTGGTTAAATAATAGAAAATCAACTACTACTACTACTTTTAGTCCTCATGGGAACGATATCTATGCTCACCGTAACTATACTATTAATTGATAGGTGCACTTCCTTAGTCATATTTTTTGTTAGTTTTGATTGCACCAAGTTTTTGATGCCGTTGCCAAGGACTGAAATATTAGGAAAAACTTTATTTCTATTACTTTAGCCATTTTTATAATTTTGTTTTATTATTTGAATTTTTAATTTAATTTTTCTATTTAAAATTTTTTCCTTTTATTTGCTTTTGGCAGGTTCTTTTGGTTTATGACTAGATGAAACCCGTCGGGACCACTTCTTCACTACTGTGAACTCGAAAAGAAGCTCGCAAAAATCGTAAAGAAGTTAGAGAAACTTGACAAAATCAGAAAACTCTAGTAGACGATAGAAAAAAAAGGTTATTACTATGGAGATGGGTGAAAATCAAAATAATCAGATTCCTTCTGTTCCTGTTGATCTTCCTGATCCTTCGGCTCGTCGAATTTTGTATGATTATGTTAACCTACTCTGATTGGGGCTGAAACGAGTATTGTCAAGCTGAATGTTAATGTGAACACTTTTGAAATGAAGCCGAGCATAATTCAGATGGTATAGCAATATGTTCAGTTTGATGGTTTGCAAGATGAAGATTCGAATGCTCATTTGGCTAATTTTCTTGAGATTTGCGACACTTTCAAAATTAATGGTGTTACTAATGGCGCTATATGCTTACGATTTTTCCCACTTTCATTGTGGAGCAAGGCAAAACTATGGTTAAATGCTTAACCACGAGATTCTATCACTACTTAGGATCAAATGACTGAGAAGTTCTTGTTAAAATATTTTTCGTCGGCTAAGATAGCTAAGTTGAGGAATGACATCTCTTCCTTTGCTCAGTTTGATATTGAGACACTTTATGAAGCATGAGAGAGGTTTAAAGATTTGTTGAGAAGGAGTCCTCATCATAGATTACCTCTGTGGCTCCAAGTTCAAACTTTCTACAATGGTTTGAATCCCTCGACTAGACAGATAATTGATTCAACAGCTGGGGGAACTTTGAATAAAAAAACATCGGAAGAAGCCCAAGAATTTATTAAGGAAGTGACACTAACTAATTATCAGTGGTAAGTTACGAGAGTAAAACCTATGAAAGCAGCATGAATTTATGATGTCGTTTCTATGTTGGCTCATCAAGTTGAAACTCTTAATAAAAAATTGATGGTTTGAATTTTTCTAAACAAGTACATCCGGTGATGCAATGCAATGAAAATGGAGCGGGGATGATGAGTTCAGAATATTTCCATGAGTAAGCAGACTTTTTAGGTAATAATTCTAAACCTCAAAATAATCCCTATAGTAATACTTATAATGCAAGTTGGAGAAATCACTCAAATTTTTCATGGGGTGGTCAAGGAAACCAAAGATCACAAATCCCTCCGGGTTTTTAGTACCCTTATCAACAAGAAAAAAATCGAACCTTGAAGAAATGCTTGCTAAATTTATTTCGGTTTTTGAAGCGAGATTTCAAAGCAATGAGACAACTTTAAAAAATCAGCCAGCGTTAATCAAACCGGATAACTTGCTAAACTAGTTTCGAAAATACCATAAGGTAGTCTACCTAGTAACACTGAAACTAACCCAAAAAAGCAAATTCATGCAATCACTTTTCAAAGCGTGAAAGGGTCAGTTGAGCCTGAATAGAAGCCAAAGCTAGAAGCAGTTGCGAAAAATAATAAGGTTGAGAAAAAGCAAGAAAGAGCATAAGTCGATGCTTAAAGAATATAAATCTCGAATTTCATATCTAGAAGCATTGAAGAGGGACCACAAAAAAGAAAAATATGGTAAATTTCTTGAGCTCTTAAAAAAATTGAATCGTAACTTACCTTTTTGTTGAAGCTCTTTCGCAGATGCCGAAGTATGTAAAATTCTTAAAAGAGCTTTTGTCAAATAAGAGAAAGTTAGAAGAGTTGTCCACTATGGAGCTTAATGGGGAATGCTAAGCTATTCTCCAAAATAAATTGCCTACTAAGCTGAAATACCTAAGGAGTTTTACTATCCCTTGTTTTATTGGTAGTCTAAATATTGAGAAAATATTGGCTGATTTGGGTGCTAGTATTAATTTAATGTCTTATAAAATTTTCAAGCAACTTGGTCTTGGGGAACCTAAACCCACTAGGATGAGTATTCAATTAGCTAACAAATCTGTTAAATATCAGGGGAATTATTGAAGATGTGCTTGTGAAAGTAGATAAATTTTTCTTCCCTGTTGACTTTATTATACTTGATATGAATAAGGATGTTGAGGTACCTTAGATTTTAGGTAGACCATTTTTAGCCACTAATAGAGCTATTATTGATGTGGGTAATGGTAAACTTGTGCTTAGCGTAGGTGATGATGATATTATTTTTCAGATTTATAATGCCATGTAATTTTCTCAAGAGCAAGATGATTCCAATTATTTTATTGATTTTATTGATCATGCTGTTCAAAATTCATTGTAGAAAATTGTTCATAAAGACACTTTGGAACTGCGTCTTGTTCAGGGAAGGGAGATAGATGGAGATAATGTTGTGATTAATGATATTAAAAATGATCTAGATGCTATTGAATCCCCAACGAGACAAAAAAAATTAGTGATCGTTAAGGTGAGTAAGGAATTTAGGTTGAAACCACCCTCTATTGAAAACCTCTTAAATTGGAATTGAAGCAATTACCCAATTATTTGGAGTATGCATTTTTGGGAAATAATTCTACATTGCCAGTAATTATTGCTTCGAGTCGAATGAGAAAGTGGAGTTACTATAGGTGCTTAGGGAACACAAACAAGCGATGGCTTGAAAAATTTTTGATATTAGAGGAATTAGTCTTTCTTTTTGCAGTCACAAAGTTTTAATGGAAGGTGAATATCAACCTTGTGTGCAGCAGGCTCAAAGGAGACTAAATTCCAATATGAAGGAAGTTGTCAAGGTTGAGGTAATTAAACTTCTAGATGCCGGAGTTATTTATCCTATTTCTGATAGTACTTGGGTAAGTCCTGTATAGGTTGTTCCTATGAAAGGAGGCATGACTGTTATGGCTAACGAGAAAAACGAGTTGATTCCAACAAGAACAGTCACAAGATGGAGAGTTTGTATTGATTACAGGAAGTTGAGTGATGCTACAAGGAAAGACCATTTTCCTCTACCGTTTGTTGATCAAATGTTAGAGAGGTTAGCTGGCCACATTTATTACTACTTCTTGGATGGACTCTTTAGTTACTTCCAAATCCCGATAGCTCCTGAGGATCAAGAAAAGATGGCATTTACATGTCCATATGGTACGTTTGCTTATCGACGAATGCCTTTTGGATTATGTAACTACTTTTCAGCGATGTATGATGGCTATCTTTGATGAACTCGTGGAAGATATTATGAAGGTATTTATGTACGACTTCTCGGTATTTGGTAATTCTTTCCATTTATGCCTTAAAAATTCAAAACGTGTTCTAATGAGACGTGAGGAAACAAACATTGTGCTTAATTGGAAAAAGTGTCACTTATAGTTAAAGAGGGAATTGTTTTGGGTAATAAAATTTCTAGTAAAGGGATTGAGGTTGATAAAGCAAAAATTAAAACTATTGAAAAATAAACTCTTCCTAATTCGATTAAGGCTATTAAAAGTTTCCTAGGACATGCTAGATTTTATAGAAGATTTATCAAGAATTTTTTTAAAATAGCGAAGCCTTTAACGAATTTACTAGAAAAAGATGTGTCATTTAATTTCAGTCAGGATTATTTAGAGACATTTAACATTCTTAAGGAAAAATTAATTAATGCCACGATTGTTGTTGCACATGATTGGAATTTACCCTTTGAACTAATATGTGATGCGAGTGATTTTGCAGTAGATATAGTTATTGGGTAATGAAGAGACAAGCATTTTCAGCCAATTTATTATGCTAGCAAGACTTTGACAAATGCTCAATTGAATTACACTACTACTAATAAAGAATTGCTAGCTGTGATTTTTGCATTTGATAAATTTAGATCTTATTTAATATTATCTAAAGTTATTGTTTACACTGAACATTCTGCTCTGCACTACCTTCTTGCTAAACCAGATGCAAAACCTCGACTTATATGTTGGGTTTTTATTGTTGCAGGAATTTGATTTGGAGATCAGGGATACGAAAGGAGCTAAAAATATTGTAGTAGATCATCTCTCAAGGCTCGAAAATCCACATCTTGGGAAGCTTAATGAAGGTATGATAAATGACTCGTTTCCTGAAGAACGACTCTTGGTAGTAACTGATTCTGATGGTCCTTCGTTTGCAAACATTGTGAATTATTTAGTTCCTAACACTTCACCAAAAGATTTGACTCATCATCATCAAAAGAAGCGATTTTTTGCTGATGTGTAGAATTATTTTTGGGAAAATCCTTTTCTTTTTTGTGTGTGTGCAGATCAAGTGATTCGAAGATGTGTTTCAAATGTCGAAGGGACTAAAATCTTAGAGCATTGTCACTCTGGACCGACAGGAGGACACTATAGTGGAATTCGAGCTGCACATAAGGTCCTTGAATTAGGTTTTTATTAGCCCACTTTGTTCAAAGATGCGAACATGTATGTTACTTCTTGTGATAAATGTCAAAGAACAAGTAATAATTCCAAACATGATAAAATACCTCAAACTTATATGCTTGCATGTAAAATCTTTGATATTTGGGGTATTAATTTTATGGAACCGTTTCCTAGTTCTTATGGAAATAAATACATACTTGTAGCAATGGATTATGTGTCGAAATGGGTGGAAGCTCAAGCCTTGCAAACTAATGATGCTATGGTGGTGGTTCGATTCCTTAAGAAACTTTTCTCTCGATTTGGAACACCTAGGAAAATCATTAGCGATAGGGGTACACATTTTTGTAACGCTCAATTTGATAAAATTCTTAAGAAGTATGATGTATATCATAGAACAACTACCCCTTATCACCCTCAAACTAGTGGTCAAGTTGAAGTGTCAAACCAAGAACTAAAATGTATCCTAGAGAATACTGTAAAGACTAATAGAAAGGATTAGGCTTTGAAATTAGATAACACTCTATGAGCTTATAGGATTGCATTTAAAACTCCCATAGGAACATCTCCTTACAGACTTGTTTATGGGAAAAGTTGTCACTTACCACTTGAACTTGAACACAAAGCATTTTGGGTAATTAAATTCCAAAACTCTGATCTTAAACTTGCAGGTGAAAGGAGAATACTGCAACTGAATGAGCTTGATGAATGGCGTGCTAATGCTTATGGGAGCTCGAGATTGTACAAAGAGTCAGCAAAGTGACACCATGATGCTCGATTAAAGCAACCTAAGCAATTCGCAGTTGGGGATCTAGTTCTTCTATTTAACTCGAGGCTCAAACTGTTTCCTAGGAAGCTAAAATCGAGATTGTCAGGTTCGTTGTGGTTAAAAAAGTTTTTCCTTACAGTACAATAGAGGTAACACATCTTGAATACGACACATTCAAGGTAAACAATCACTGACTCAAACCTTATCTTGGTGGTGATTTTAATAATGTGATAGAGGAGCTTCGGCTTCAAGAACCACCTCAATCGTGAACCTAAATAGGTAAGTCGAGCTTAGACATTCGACAAGCGCTTATCGGGAGGTAACCCAGGTGTTATAATTTATGTTCACTTTCATTTTCTTTTATTTTTTTATTATTTTTATGATTTTAAACTTATTTTGCAGGTTTTATTACTTAAAAAATGAAAAAAATAATTCACACAGGCTAGACACACAACCGTGTGTGAGACAGTGTTCCATACACGGCCTTGCACATGGGTTTGATAGAAGCGAAGAGAGACCCACGACCTCCACACACGGGCGTGTGCCAGACCGTGTAATTACTAGGCATATTTTTAAAGTATTTTCAAAACAACACACATGTGTGTTCTATACTGTGTGCAACTAGGCACATTTTTAAATGATTTTTGAAATGACACACGGCCTAAAGACACGGACGTGTGTCAGACCATATGACTATTGGAGCTTTCTTTTACCAATTTCGAAGTAGCACACGACCTGGACACATGAGCGTGTGCCCGATCGTGCATCCACTCGAATTTAATTTCTTTATTCTACGACCCACGCTCGTGTAACCTCTTTAATTACCCCCAAACCTTAAAATTTATTTCACATTAATTTTATCTTTTACCTTTACCCTTGCCAACACTGTTTTTACCCTTTCCCTCAACTCCTTCTTTCTTCCTCACCTCTCCCTCCGATCAAAACTCTAGCTGCCGGTAACCCCCCTTTCCAGATCTCCGCCGTTTCACTCCCTCTCCTTTGCTCCATCGCCGACCACCCCTGTATCACCAGACCTTCATTCCTCCACCGTTACGAGTGCTTCGACCCTTTCTCTAATCCGTCCTCCCTCCTCAGCCCTTGTTGTCCGATCGCTCCTCAACCTTCGTTCGAGCCTTGCTCCTACTATCTTTCAAATCTCCTCTGCACTGTACAGTGACCCTTCCCGCTCAATTCCTCAATCGTCCAAGTCGAGCCCGTCCACCCTCGACCCTTTCTCTCCCGTAGCTTTGTCCTAGATCTCCTCGGTACCTCCGAGCCTTAGATTTACCCCTCTTTCGACTCGTTCGCCCTTCTTTCCCCATTCCAACGTAGTCCGATCCACCATCGACCACCGTTGCTTGCGCTGTCATTCTCACCATTATTTGTTCTTTCCTTCTTTTCTCTTTTTGTTATTTTATTGTTATTTCATTTATTATTTATTATCTATTTAATTTTCATTTTTTATTATTTATTTATTTATTATTATTATTTTCCAATCTTCCGTGATTTATTATAATGGTTGGTTAATTATATTCATTTTATTTTGATTCTTCATACTATTATTATTCATTTGTTTATGGTTATTCTAGTCGATTAGTTTATTTTCTTAGTAGCTTAATTTATTATTTATTTTCTTTTTTAAGATTGTTGGTTTACCGCAATGTCTATGTATATGTCGTGTTATTTGATTGCGAAATTTGGATGCATTATGCTATTTTACTGCCTTTTGATATTGGAATTGTTCTTTTATTTTAGGTACATTATGCATAACACTCGGAAAGGAAAAACTAAAGTTGCAGTCCCCGCTTCGATTTTCATTATGTCACTGCCAAAGCTTGTCACGCATGCCTTTAATTTTCATCGGGTTGTCACGAGGACTTATATTAATTTCTTCGGTAGCTCCTTTGGGTTTGGGCAGATGCATTGATTGAGCATCTTTAGAGGCAGTTCACTTAGCCGATGATTTTCGCGTTTTACTTGAGATTGCTCCTTGAGACCAGTTATTTACTATAATTGAGCCTACTTATTCGGAGCTAACCTTGGAGTTCTACTCGACTTCCCATTTGCAACATGCCATGTCAAGACATGATGAGCCGTACACTGTATCTTTCTGGTTAGGTAGTCGGATGCGATATATGAGTGTGCCAAACTTCGGAGCTACATTGGGTATTTACATTGAGGAGTTCATGAGCTCCTCCGATTTCCCTACTCTTCATCGGCATCATCATCATCCACCATCTACCTGTTGGGAGGCCATATCATTGGCGACAGCACCTTACAACTCTAGCCAGTCGAAAGCGACTTCACTGCCGCTTGCCCTTCAGTACCTTCACGCTCTCCTCGCACATTCTTTGGACTGAGGGAGAGTATAGGTGTGGTCAGTACGACTGATGTTTATTTCTTATGGTGTATGGCGACACGACATCCTATCGACGTTGTCTATTTTATCGCTATGGCATACCGACATCAGTTCGATCATACCAAGGGGGGTTCAATTTTCTTAGGTCCCTATGTCACTCGCTTGGCGTGACATTGTGGGCTGCTCAACACACCAGAGCAGGTTTCCTCCTTTACACTAATTGGACAAATGGTCCCACAGGGATTGTCTATTATGAGTCATATGCGAATGATACGTCGCTAGAAGGGTCGAGGTAGTACTTGATAACATTAGTTCGTGACGATCCTCACAACGAGCTTGAGGATTATTTTGATGATGATGCACACCCACGTGAGGAGCCTGTTTGTCCATCACCTCCACCGAGGCACAGTGCTTCCAATTCGTATGTCACTTGCGATCAGTTTGAGGAGTTTGAGCGGCACATGAATGAGAAGATTGATTATCTCATTCAACTCCATCGTGAGAGTGATGCAGAGAGGCGAGCACAATTTGACACCTTATACGCTAAGTTCTAGAGGCTCCAGGTTTCTCCTTCTATCGGTCCACCAGATTCCACTACCTCACACGACGATGATGATTGATTTCTTTTATTTTAGTTTATTTATTTATTTCTATTTTCAGTTGTACTTTCAGTTTTGGTTTTTGGTTTTTAATTTTTTAGATTTCTTTAGTTAATTTGTTATTTTTGAACTATGTTATTTTTCTTATTGATTTTATGGTTGTTGTAATACCCTTAATCCATCTCCGTCACCAGATTAGAGTTACGGAGCATTACCGATCAATACAAACATCTAATCTCATAATACAATATTACTTAAACAATAATCATACATTCACATATATCATATAATTTCATATATTTGGGTTGAATTTAAAAATAGCATAAACACCATCCAGGACTATTTTGAAACTATTCAGGAAAATTAGAAAATTAGAAAGTTTTGTGAAACAAGGTCACACGGTCATCTAACAACACGTGTGCCCGCCCGTGTTATTGATTTACATCAATGCCCGTGTATGGGATTGTGTGTCTATACGAAAATGGGCCACATGGCCGTGTCCTAACCCATGTGTTTGCCTGTGTACCCTGCACTGTATTTCAAAATGGCACACGGCCATGTGACTACCCATGTCACAGGCCGTGTGTGTCAAAATTCCTTGATAAACAAGACATACACCAAACATGAATTGCCCAACAAGCTACCATAATTTAACATGTGTTTTCATAACTTAAAACACCATTTATACTTCTAAGTTACATGAACTCTTATCAAATAAACATCCAACCAATATGCCCACCAAAGGCACCACAAATATATCAACCAATCTCAACAACATTCAAGTCTTACCTTGATAACATCTCATGTTAATTTACTTGCAAGTACTGCACTTAACATATATTTCATACTCAAGTTTTACTAGTTTGAACCAAATATGCACAAAAAGCATAATAAACTTTACTATGTACAAGTTTCACATCTCTTTCACTGTACCACAAAACAACTTCCTATACATGACATGAACCATTCAACTTCTCAATATTCTAGATCAAACCAATGTCAACCATATCAAAATAATCATTCCAAATCATACCATATTTAAAACATTAATCACAAGAAGTTTGGCCTAATTCAAGGCAAGCAAATTCACTTGATAACCTTTTAATTCTAACACATGCTATTATAACCATTAATTGATGTAACCATAAATATCGTTATGCCAAATAGATAGTTTGACGATACTCCGACAAGATTCCAATCGACTGAGCTTTTTGATAATCTACAAGACAGAGGAAACAATTACGTAAGCATTTAATGCTTAGTAAATTTGTATAAGAGAAACTTACTGAATTTATTAAATTAAACAACTAAACCTACTTTCCTCATGTCTTACACCAAACTTTCTTTCCTATACACATCACCTAGCAAGGTTAGAGAATATAGCATTACTTAATGTTGGAGCCCAATTTTGACCGAACTTGTTCCCAAAACCAAACCATTAAATAAAGTTTAAATTAAAATTTATTTTTTAATTTAAATTATCCAAATACATGTCCAAACCCAATCACCTTAGCTTACCCACCTAGCCCAAACCTCAAAACCCAATAACACCCAAAGCCAATTTAAAATATGGCCCAATAAGCCCAAATTTTGAAAAAAAAATCAAAAACCCTAATGTTAGGGATCCTTCCAACCGCCGCAAGCCTCACCCACTTGCCCTTGCTACTTGCCTCTGCCACCATCTAACACCACCAACTTGCCACCACCGCCATCATCACCTGCACAAGTGGATGAAAGGACAAAAACCAACACAAACACAAAGAAAGGCAATGTATGTTTCGGCTATAAAAGCCGGGTTCCTCTCTTCGATTTTACAAGCGTTTTGAAATCAAAACTCAATACAGAAAGAATAGCAAAAAAAAAAAAGAAACAGATTCAAAGAAATTCGACAGTGAATATTGCAAGGTACATTGATATTTGTACATACATATACAAACATATATATATAGATATATATAAGTATATATATATCAGTATATATGATATATATATATATACATATATATATGCGCATACTTATGTTTATTATCTATATATATATATATACATATTATTTTATTTGTTCCTCTATTTTTGAAAATAAATTTTACATAATATATATTTCTTCTTTCATTTTTCTCTTTAATTTCGAAATAAAAAAATAGAAAATGAAAAAGGGGGTTAAAATCTTTAAAATAAAATCGGTTTCGAAAATAAATCAAAAAGAATTATTTCTTGAAGTTTTTTTTTGAAATTAAAGGGGTTAGATCATTAGATTGAACCCCAATATACGTTTAAAAAATATAAAAAAAATTTACCTTAGCGCCAATGTACACGGCGGCGGACGGTGATGGCCGACGACGGGGGCATGACAGATCGACGATCGGTCATGATCGGCCTTGAAGAGGGAGGGGAGAGAGAAGGGAGGATTTTGAGAGAGAGGAGCAGTTTTTTTTAAAAGAAAGGATAAAATGAATTTTCTAAGATTTTTAGGGTATTTAAACCCCCAAGACGACGTCGTTTTGGGAGTGACTTAAACAACCCAAAACGACGTCGTTTTGGTCGAACCGATCCGACCCGCTCCGACCCAACTCAAGATCCACGTGTTTTTAAAAAAAGGAGAAATTTCCCCTGTGGTCCTTCCGCATTTTTATTTGTCTTAATTTAGTCCTTAATGCTATTTTTAATTTATTTTAATTTTACCCAGAAATTTTAAATGATTTTCAATTTAGCCCCTTAGCTTTAGGAAGCCAAGGAAGCTACCACGTGTCACTCCTTTTGGGTTTATTATGCAAAAATTCCCCATTTTATTTAAAAATTATATTTTAACCCTCAAACTTTTTAAAAATTACATTTTAACCTCCAAACTTTTAAAAAATTACAATTTAACCCTTAAACTTTAAAAAAATTACATTTTAACCCTTAAACTTTTCAACAATTATATTTTAACCGCTAAACTTTTCAAGGATTACATTTTTACCCCCAAACTTTTCCAAAATCTTTTTTTGACCCTTAAAGTTTCCCAAAATCACGTTTTGACCTCAAATTCTTCGAAACTTCATTTTCGACCCTTTTTTTTTTTTTTTTTTTTTTCCTTTTTCTTCAATTTTTGTATGTAGAATTTAATTATTTTTGCATATTTATTTACATAATTAATTGTTCTGTCTTTGTTTTATTTCTGCCAATAAACTAAATGTTCGTATTTAATTTACACATTCATTTTTAATCAAATTAAAATTATTTCCATCTTTTAAAAGTATAAATATTTTTAAAATTGAGGCAATATTTATTTATTTCGGATTTTGAAAAATTGTGTCTTAACTTACTAGGCACGATTTTTTTTCTTCAAATCGAAATAATTGAATACCCTTTCAAAAGGTTTGAAATTGACAATGAAGGAATACTCGTTATTTTCGGATCTCGAAATGTTATGTCCTAACTCACTGAACGTGACTTCCTTCTTCGATCATTTCGAAATAACAAGACTTCCTCACAGAATTCGATTTACTTCTTAAACATGTATATCAAATAAGTCATGCATACAAGGATCGTATTTTAAACTTCACTCAAGATTTCAAATTTTTGACAATCAAGACCGGATAATAATCGATGTGGTACCAATTTTAGGCGTGTGAGGGAGCTAATCCTTCCTCACATGTAATCGACTCCCGAACTCATTTTTTGGATTTCCAAGACCGAAATATTTTTTAAAACGAATTTAAAACATTTTGTGGTGATCCAATCACACCAAATACAAAAGGATTGGTGGCAACTTCCATATTTTGATTTTAAAAATATTTTCGAGACTTGTTTTCATTTGGAAAAAAAAAACATTTCGACAGCTTGGAGACTCTGTTGGGGATTTTTAAGTAAAAGAGAGTCAAGCCAAAAGTTGATTATTTTCGGGTCTTTTTGTTGAAAATTTTTAAACCTTCGGTTTTGTTTAATATACGATCCTTTGCATTTTTGTGTGATGCTATATTATGTCAATATTGCTAGTTAAGTTTGCATTCATATGCATTTGTTATTACCTTTTTAAGTGGAAATGGGAAACTACTCCTTCGTCAGGTTTTCACCTCTGTGCAGGATAGTGGATCGCTTTCGGGATTACATATGTACCCATGTTTTCGTGAAGTTTTCATTTCCATGCAAACATGTGGGAAATGTGTTCCTCTAAATCAAACTCATCCTTATGAGCCTATAATGGGTGAGGATCGAGGAATCTATTGGTTTGGGTACCCTTTACTCTAGAGCCTAAACCACATATAATGAACAATAATTACTTACCTTAGAAGGAGTTATACCGAACCTCTTAGCAACTATCCAAGACAAGTTCGTAGGATCTTTGTTCTACACCTGTATATTGATATTGATGTGTTTTGCTAACTTGTTATATTTTGTCTCTTTTGCTTGCATTGCATCATCATACAAGAAAAGGTATTGATTTAAGTTCGATTACCAAATAGGTAGTTTCGTCATGAAAGATGGATTTCTTGATAGAGTGGAAGATAACATGGCCGTGCGTTTATGGTCAGAGGGAAAACAGCATGAGAAAGGAGACAGTTTGAAAGAGGGGCATTTATCAGAATTTTGGGATCATACTCAGATAAAGGTGACTTAAAACACTTTGCAAGAGTTAAGAGACATCTGGGGTCAGTGGGATAATGAGACGAAGCAAATGTTTTATAGGGAATACGAAGACAAACCCTACTTACTCAAAGTGAAGATAGACAAACACCTCTTTCGAGCTCTCACCCAACATTGGAATCCTGCATATAGTTGTTTCACCTTTGAAAACTTCGACATGATGCCCACAGTGGAAGGATACACCACACTGATTCGTTGCCCAAGGATTCAAGTCGACAAGGTGTATTCGAAAGATGCATGTGTCCCAATCTTTTTGAAAAGACTGATGAACACAACCGGAATGAGTGACTAGAGGGTTGCATCCCGGATTAAGGCAAAAGGAGATAATAAGTGTATCAATTAGAAAAGTCTATGAGATCTAATACGGGCACACCAAGATGAGAAGAAACGTATCGACATATGTGGGTTAGTCATTTTTCCAAAAGCATCAAGGCATGTAGAAGATGCAGTTGCATATCTTTTTTTATCAGCTTAGCAAAGGAGTCACTCCGGTCCCAGCAATCCTCGTCGAGACCTTCAGATCATTAAACGCTTGTCGAAGAGAAGGAGAAGGGAGGTTCATCGGTTGTGCACCACTTTCGACAGGCTCAGAGACAGGTTGAAAGCATTCACCCAAATGAGAGAGCGGCAGATTACATGCAAACGTTAGCTGTTGAAGTTGATATATTGAGCATGCAATAAGAATCAAACCAAGGCGGGGAGAAAATTAGCCGGACTTCTTAGGAAGATCAAAGCTTTAGGTAGTAAGGTAAAGCCGTTTATGTCATTCGATTTATGTAAAGAAAATTTTCTTCTAGAGAAGTTGTTCTAATGGAATTGAGTTCAAAACCAATGCCTTTTCTTATGCATGCATGCATTCATAAGTTGTACATTTTATAACTTGCATTTAATTCTATGAGAGCCTACCTTAAGTAGAATTGTGTCAAACCTTTAGTGGTTACCCGAATAAGGTAAGAGACACAATTATATTTTTGCTTTTAATTGCAATATATTTTGAATCTGTTTGCATTGCATTTTCATCAAAAAAAGGTGTTGATTCACGTTCTATTGCCAAATAGAGAACTGGTCATAAGAAAATGTATTTCTTTATAAGGTAGAAGTCAACGTGACCATGCGTATAAAAAAATAAAGACAAAAAGTGATGACCTATCAAAGGGGTACATATCAGAGTTTTGGGATTACACGCAAATAAATGAAGCCCATAACAGTTTGTAAGAGCTGAAAGAAGTATGGGAGACAAAATGGAGCAGATGTCTAATTCGAATATGGTGATTTACCTTACCTACTCAAGCTTAGTTGCTTCACTTTCAGAAACATGAGATAGAAGAATAAGATACGTCGTTCCATCACCCAAGGATCCGGAATAATAACACCTATTCTAGATGAGCAAGTATTGGGTTGCAGCCCTAATCAAGGAAAAGGGGATAATGAGTGCATAGTACACTTAGGTACAAGAAAGAATGTTGACATCTTTGTATAAGTTAGTCGTCTTCCCTAAAATGTTGAGGCACGTAAAGGACACAGTTACAGATTTGTTTGACCAACTTGAAAAGAGAATCACTCACATTCTAGCAATCTTATCCATTAAACACCTGTCGAAGAAAGGGCAAAAGAAAGTGTATTAGTGCACAACTTTAGCTAGCATGGTTCCCTGACCATTTTTGGAAAGTCGAAAAAGTCTTTTATCGAGTATTCTCTAACGACTATCCACTGTCAAAGGAATTTATGGCTATCCAAAGACAAGGTGATATCACTAAAGGAAATTAGAAAGAAACGAGGAATGACTCCAACGCTCTTACGGGCAAGTATGAGATAGGAACCATGTCGCAAATAAGGATTCGACCAAGTGCGAGAAATGACTAATCACTTGGAGACTTTAGCCATTCATGATCGACACTTTTAATTTGAAATCAAGGTCAAACAGGAGCAAAAAATAGCTTGGAAGATTAGGACTTTGAGCATTAAGGCACGACCATGCATGTATTTGCCTTGTGTACAAAAATTTATTTTCTAGTAAAGTTGTTCTAATGGAATGGAACCAATAATCAACGCCTTTTTGCATGCATTTTATCATTCATTTTCATTCCACTTCATGCATTAAATTTCAATAAGATTTGGCATATCTGAAGCATTCGTCCCTACACCCCTGGAAGTGTTTTGACAACTAGACTGTTAAGGAGCTTCTTGTAGTTTTTAGGACCTTTCCAGAAAAATATTTAGAACACACTTATCACTCTAAGTCCGAGAGTAATAGGGATCCTTTTATAAAGGGTAGATGACCACTGTCTTTTATTTCGATGAAAATGATGCATTTCTCGTGTCTCACTTGGCAAACATCTTGTATTTCTTTTTCAGACATACTCATACCAAGTGTCTATTCATTCTTAAATTTATTCTCTTACTTATATGTTGGATCCCTTGATATCAAGGACACGAGCGACACTGATATCGACTTAGACCCTTTTGAGTAAGACATGTGTCCAGAAAAACTTTGAGACTTTGAAAATGATCAAGGATGTAACTTGTCTCCTAATCTTCTACGGATGTTTGAGCAAGACTGGGAACGAACATCACCTCAAAGAGACATGTGTCTTTGAGAAAACAAGGCAAGCTGCCTCGAGAATCCAAAGGTCTTTGCATGGTCCTATCAAAGCATGCCATGTTTAAGGAACTGATGTCGTGACACACAGGCTCCCATAAAGGAATAACGCTATCCAATTCAACAGAAACTTCAAAAATTGAGGTTTTATGTGTTGTCAAATAAAAAAGAAAAAAAGAAAAAAAGAAGAAAAGATGGGTCAAAAAATCCACAAAGGGCATTTTAAAACCCAATAAAAAAGGAGAAAAAAGAAAGAAAAGTCAAGACGAAAATCCACAAAGGGCATCTTGAAAAATTATTATTCTCTTTCATCTTTCCACGTCGTGACCTTATTCAAGAACAAGTATCATGACTCAGCACCACATCACAAAAAAAAGTGAATGGGGCATTGGAGGTGACCAATAAAAGCATCAAAAGGACTTGTAGCAGAGACTTACAAAGGCTCGACATGAGAAATCATCATTTGTCTTCGAGGCTTATCAAGCTTCTATCAGAAAATCCACCGGGGCAACACCTTTCTCACTAGACTTAAAGTTGTCCTACCCATTGAAGTTGAGTTTCTTTCCCCCCAGATTTTGTTAGAGCTGATGAAGTAGAATGAATCCAATCTAGATGCAGTCAGCTAAACTTGATTGAAGAAAAGATACTAAAGTCATCCGTCATGATCAGATGAAAAACGTTTACTCTAAAGAATTCCACAAGTGAGCTCTTGTTTTGAAAAGGATCTTGCTTACAAAAAGACTTCCAATGAAAATGGATATCGAATTGGGAAAAGCCCTATGAGGTGAAGAAAGTCTTTTTTGGAGAAGCTTTGATTTTGATCGAAATGGATGGCAAAGACCTGCCCAACTTCATGAACTCGGATTCAATGAAATAAATAAGAAAGAAAGAAAGGAAAAAGGAAAAAAAGAAAAAAAGAAAAAAGAAAAGGAGAGGTCGAGGTGAAAACTCGTAAAGAGCATCTCGAAACCTAAGAAGGTTTGAGTTGAAAACCTGAAAGGGCGACTTAATTTCGAAGAAAGGGGCATGAAACTGTCTTCTCCCTCAAAAGTAGCAAGGTGGAGAAACTTTACACCTTTAAGCATCGACGAAGTACTCCAAGTTTCATGAACACATGTCAAGCTCAGAATGGTCATCATCAAGTTTGCTCGGTGAAGCTCATACTTTGATATCTGGGGTACCTAACCCTATTCTTTGCTCACTTTATGTTTGACAACCTTTTCACCAATATGGGTCATTTTTCATTCATGTGAGCTTCACCTCCAATAAAATTTCATTCGCCTTGCAACCATGTTCAAGCAATTTTGCATCAAAATAACGATTAATGAGCCAACGACATTTCATTCATGCGTCCTTTGTTTGCAATCAAATTCAATTTCACCCATCTTATAGCCTTGATTCAAGCATCTTTGCATTTGAAATAATGGTTAGTGGTCAGCAATATAAGAAATAAAAGGATTTATGCATATCGTTTTGGAAAATTTCTAAATAGTACAAGAACCTGAAACAGGACCACTAGTTGGAAATAATAAAACCCAAGGGTTAGAAGGGTCTTGAATTCAAACCACGACTAGCTCTTTAGGTTTCAAGTCAGAGATACCATACCAAAAGAAGAACATGATAAATACATCAATGATAGGACTTAGACAAACGACAAACGATGTTGGCTAAGGACTAAAAATAAAATCATTTCTTAAAGATGACATTTTTGCATTTATCATTCATACTCACCTGTTTAGGAGTACTTGATTCATCCTAATCATGACATCCTAATAATTTGGCCTACATAGAGGCCCATTAAAGCATATTCTACAGGTTTTATTACCACGAAATGAGTCGCGGTACCATGAACATTTGAAGGGAAAGGTTGAGGCCGTAACAGCGAACTCGGTACCATTAAGATTTAGAGGGAAAGGTTGAGGCCGCAACGGTTAACCCGGTACCTTAGAAGATGTGATGGGAAAGGTTGAGGCTGCAACAGTGAACCCGGTACCATGAAGATATAAGGGAAAGGTTGAGGCCCCAACAGTGAACCCGATACCATGAAGATATGAAAGGAAAGGTTGAGGCCGTAACGGCGAACTCGGTACCTTAGAAAATGTAAAGGGAAAGATTGAGGCTACAACGGTGAACCCGGTACCTTAGAAAATGTGAAGGGAAAGATTAAGGCAGTAACGGCAAACCCGATACCTTAGAATATGTGATAGGGAGGATTAAGGTCGCAATGGCGAACCCGGTACCTTAGAAGATGTGATAGGAGGATTGAGGTCGCAATGGCGAATTCGATTCCATGAAATGTGCTGGGAAAGGTTGAAGTCGCAACAACGAACCCGATACTATGAAGAGTTGAAGTAAAAGGTTGAGGTCGCAAAGACACACCTAGTACCTTAGAATCATGACGAGAAAGATCGAAGTCGTAACGGTGAATCTTATACCCTAAAGTCGAAGAGGAGTAGATTGAAGTCATAATGGTGAATCTTCTACCTCGAAGTTATAATGGATCAGATCAAATTACAATACCAAGTCTTTATCTCTCTGAAGTTGCATCATTCCAATGTTTTACCCCTAAATCAATAAGGGCAGATTGAATATGTCAATCTTTTACCCTTAATCAAGAAGGGCAAATTGAATATTCCAGTCTTTTACCCCTAATCAAGAGGGGCAGATTGAAGATTCCAGTCTTTTATCCTTAATCAAGAGGGGCACATTGAAGATTCCAGTCTTTTACCCCTAATCAAGAAGGGCAGATTAAAGATTCCAGTCTTTTACTCTTAATAAAGAAGGGCAGATTGGAGATTTCGATCTTTTACCCCTAATCAAGAGGAGCAGATTATAGCCACCCGATCTTTTACCCCGATCATGGGGCAAATTGCAATCATCAGAAGCAATAAAGTGGTCATCTTCTTGATGAGATGCAGAGAATTGAACCAAATTTGTCTTCCTGATGAGATACAGAGAAGTGGATTAAATCAATGAGGTGGTCATATTCCTTATGAGATACAGAGAAGTAGACCTAATCGTTGAAGTGAAGCTCAGTGTGAGTGAAACTTCAAACCCTACCTTCTTGATGAGATACAAAGAAGTGGGTCAAAGTAATAAAGAGGTCATCTTCTTGATGAGATACAAAGAAGTGGACCAAATTCATCTTCCTGATGAGATATAGAGAAGTGGATTAAAACAATGAGGCGGTCATCTTCTTGATGTGATATAGAGAAGTAGACCAAATCAATGAAGCGAAGCTCAATACGAATGAGACTTTAAACTCTATCTTCCTGATGAGATACAGAGAAGTGGGTCAAAGCAATAAAGCAATCAATTTCCTGATGAGATACAGAGAAGTAGACCAAATCTGTCTTCTTGATGAGATACAAAGAAGTGGATTGAAACAATGAGGCGGTTATCTTCTTGATGAGATACAAAGAAGTAGACCAAATCAATGAAGCGAAGCTCAATATGAATGAGACTTCAAACCCCGTCTTCTTGATGAGATACAGAGAAGTGGGTCGAACCAATAAGTGGTCATCTTCCTGGCGAGATGTAGAGAAGTGAACCAAATTTGTCTTCCTGATGAGATACAGAGAAGTGGATTGAAACAATGAGGCAGTCATCTTCCTGATGAGATATAGAAAAGTAGAACAAATCAATGAAGTGAAACTCAATATTAATGAGACTTCAAACCTCATCTTCCTAATGAGATACAGAGAAGTGGGTCGAAGCAATAAAGTATTCATCTTTCTAACGAGATGCAGAGAAATGAACCAAATTCGTCTTCCTGATGAGATACAGAGAAGTGGATTAAAATAATGAAGCGGTCATCTTCCTGATGAGATACAAAGAAGTAGACCAATTCAATGAAGTGAAGCTCAATATGAGTGAAACATCAGACCTTATCTTTCTGATAAGATACAGAGGAGTGGATTGATGCAATAAAGTGTTCATTTTCCTGACGAGATGCAGAGAAGTGAACCAAATCCGTCTTTTTGATGAGATACAGAGAAGTGGATTAAAACAATGAAGCAGTCATCTTTCTAATGAGATGCAGAGAAGTAGACCAAGAGATAAAGCTACAACACCAAACACCTGACGTGTAAGTGGATTAAATCAAAGACTACGATGACAAACCTTAATCTCCTTGAAGTTGCAAATGAATTGAGTGAAGTTACAATAGCAAATTTTGTCTTTTTGAAATTGCCTACTTTCCTAAAGTTGTAGAGAAGCGGATGCAGTGAAATTGAACGACCAATAAAGCGAAGGGTGGGCCAGTTGAAGAAAGAGCATCGAAGAAATGAGACCTAACAAAATTGGGTCTCCCTTTTGGTCTTTGCTCCATTCCTATTACACATTAACGAGCAAAGACGGACAGCTATTGGAGCCCAATTTTGATCGAGCTCGTTCCCAAAACCAAACCATTAAATAAAGTTTAAATTAAAATTTATTTTTTAATTTAAATTGTCCAAATACATGTCCAAACCCAATCACCTTAGCTTACCCACCTAGCCCAAACCCCAAAACCCAATAACACCCAAAACCAATTTACAATGTGGCCCAATAAGCCCAAATTTTGAAAAAAAAAATTAGAAACCCTAATGTTAGGGTTCCTTCCAGTCGTCGCAAGCCTCACCCACTTGCCCTTGCCACTTCCCTCTACCACCATCTAACACTACCAACTTGCCACCACCGCCATCATCACCTGCACAAGTGGATGAAAAGATAGAAACCAGCACGAATACAAAGAAAGGCAATGTATGTTTCAGCTATAAAAGCCACAAATCAATGTGTAAAAAGGGGCTCCTCTCTTCGATTTTACAAGCATTTTGAAATCAAAAATCAATACAAAAAGAATAGAAAAAAAAAAAGAAATAGATTTAAAGAAATTTGACAGTGATATTGCAACGTACATTGATATTTGTATATACATATACAAACATATATATGTATATATATACATATATATATGTATGTATATATACATACATATCTGCGCATACATATGTTTATTATATATATATATACATATTATTTTATTTGTTCCTCTAATTTTGAAAATAGAGTTTACACAATATATATTTCTTCTTTCATTTTTCTCCTAAATAGAAAATGAAAAAAGGGGTTAAAACCTTCAAAATAAAATAGGTTTTGAAAATAAATCAAAAAGAATTATTTCTTGAAGTTTTTTTGAAATTAAAGGGGTTAGATTGTTAAATTGAACCCCAATATACGTTTAAAAAATATAAAAAAAATTACCTTAGCACCGCCGTACACGATGGCGGACGACAATGGCCGACGACGGGGCGCGGCTAACCGGCGACTGGTCATGATCGCCCTTGAAGAGGGAGGGGAGAGAGAAGAAAGGATTTTGAGAGAGAGAGAGAGAGGAGCAGTTTTTTTTTAAAAGAAAGGATAAAATGAATTTTTTTTAGATTTTTAGGGCATTTAAAGCCTCCCAAAACGACGTCGTTTTGGGAGTGGCTTAAACACACCAAAACGGCGTCGTTTTGGCCAAACACTCCAACACAACTCAAGATCCGTATATTTTTGGAAAAAGGGAAAATTGCCCCTTTGGTCCTTTCGCATTTTTATTTTTCTTAATTTAGTCCTTAATGTTATTTTTTATTTATTTTAATTTTACCCAAAAATTTTAAATGATTTTCAATTTAACCCCTTGGCTTTAAGAAGTCCACGAAGCTGTCATGTGTCACTTCTTGTGGGTTTATTATGCAAAAAGTCCCTATCTTATTTAAAAATTATATTTTAACCCTCAAAATTTTTAAAAATTACATTTTAACCCTTAAACTTTTCAAAAATTACATTTTAACCCTTAAACTTTTCAAAAATTATATTTTAACCCCTAAACTTTTCAAGAATTACATTTTTACTCTCAAACTTTTTCAAAATCACTTTTTAACCCCTAAAGTTTCCTAAAATCACATTTTAACCTCAAATTCTTCGAAACTTCATTGTCAACCCCTTTTTTTTTTTCTTTTTTCTTCGATTTTTGTATGTAGAATTTAATTATTTTTGCTTATTTATTTACATAATTAATTGTTCTGTCTTTTTTTATTTCTACCAATAAACTAAATGTTCGTATTTAGTTTACACACTCATTTTTAATCAAATTAAAATTATTTTTCATCTTTAAAAATACAAATATTTTTAAAATCGAGGCGATATTCATTTATTTCGGATTTTGAAAAATTGTGCCTTAACTTACTAGGTGCGATTTTTATTCTTCAAACCGAAATAATTGAATACTCTTTTAAAAGGTTTGAAATTGGCAACGAAGGAATACTCGTTATTCTCGGGTCTCGAAATTTTATTTCCTAACTCACTAGACATGACTTCCTTCCTAGATCATTTCAAAATAACGAGACTTCCTCACAAAATTCAATTTCATTCTTAAACATGTATATCAAATAAGTCATGCATACAAGGATCGTATTTTAAACTTCACTCAAGATTTCAAATTTTTGACAATCAAGACCGGATAATAATCGACGTGGTACCAATTTTGGGCTTCTGAGGGTGTTAATCCTTCCTCACACGTAACCGACTATCAAACCCATTTTATGGATTTCGAAGACCAAAATAATTTTCAAAACGAATTTAAAACGTTTTGTTGTGATCCAATCACACCAAATAAAAAAGGATTTATGGTGACTCCCATATTTTGATTTTAAAATATTTTCAAGACTTGCTTTTCATTTCGAAAAAAAAAACGTTTCGACACTTAAAATCTCGAGGAACTCATGACGAATACATGATAAGTATTTATACTTTACCTGACATCGTTCATGCATACATATATGCATTACTCATTTTTCTTATTGGATTAATATAACTAATAGCTAATAGTTAAACTTAGGTTGTGTTTGTTTGACTATAAAATATTTTACGGAGAAGCTTTTTAGTCTTTTCCAATGTTTGTTTTGCTGAAAATGAAATCCTAAAGTAAAATAACTTACAAAACACGGGGAAAAAACCTTCAATTTTAGGAAAATGTCTTACCGTTTTCATTTTGATAAGACACTTCGCTAACGCTTTCTCCCGAAGCCTCTCCCCCATTTCCCTTCCCCCTTCCTCTTTTCTCCTTTCTCCTTTCTCCTTTCCTTTCCCTTTCCCCCTTCCCCCTTTTTCCTTTCTCCTTTCTCCTTTCTCCTTTCCCTTTCCCTTCCCCCTTTCTCCTTTCCCTTTCTCGTTTTCAATTTTAAGGGAATGAAACGTTTTCATCTCAAGAAAAAATTTAGCCACTAACTTTGATTTGCTTTTTTGCTTTCTCAGTCACCATTAACCACTCCAAAACTCTCAAGAGAGATGGTAAGTTTTTCTTTCTTTTTGCTTTGTTTGATTGCTAAGAAAATATGGCTAGAAATAATTGTTATAAACTTGTCTTACACATGCATTGTCCACTGAAACTGAAAAGATCATAGGTCTTCTTCTCGGTGATATTGAGGTTTGTCTTTCCCCTCCTCCTATATATGTTTGCATAAAATCCTTGTCTCCAAATTCAATCTTCTTTTTAATTTCAAAACCTTTTAATGTAATTTATATGGTGCCTGATTTTGAAAGGGGGATTAATGTCAAAATTCTTTAGGCTTTTTCTTTTTAATTTTTATTTATATGCTTTGGGTTATTGTTGAATTCAAGTTTTAGTCTTTGATTTTTTTCCTTCTGAATGTGTGTGCTTATGGTAAGCAGTAGATTACATCTTAATATTTTTTTTAGTTTAAGGGATTGAGTTTTAACAATTTCTTGTTCAGTTTGGATACTGCAAATAAACTGAAGAAATTCACACCTTACTCTTTCCTGATTTTGATGTGGAAAATTCATTTATTGCATTAATTTTATACATTAGCAGATGTAGTTCTTGTTATGTATTTCTAAATAACAATGTTGGAAGTGTATCTACCTTTGGTTCATTTTGACTTTGTGGATTGTTGCATTCCATAAGCCATTTTTTACGAAAACACGATCCTAGGAACTTGAATCTCTTTATAATAACTTAACCGATGACAAATCTAATCTTTTTAAACTTTGGTTTCATTAGACAAAGAGTAAGGAAAAAAAAGTTTACCCAGAATGTTATTTTTTATATAAAGTAAAATCCCCAATGTTCTTTTGGGTCCAAACTAACTGTTTCTTTTAGTAATTGTGCTCTGCTTGGTTCTTCACTTGCGTTTTCATCTTGCTTAGCCAACTTTTAAGGCACTACTCATTTAGCTTGAATTCTTGTGAAGTAGTTTATATTGATTCATTAGAAATTTAAAGTTGGTTTTTAGGGATATCTTATGTTTATTGTTACTGCATATTTTGTGAGAATTAAAGCTATCATTATTAAGAAAATTAAAAAAGAGCATAAATATGTTTGATGCAGTGGGTTGATATTTGGTTATTTTTATTGCAGTAAAAGCCTTAAATGAGATAAAGGCATCATTTGGACGAAGAGTTGTATATGCATGGATTTGGGACGATCCTTGTGGTGATGGTGATTTACTGCCTTGGTCTGATGTAACATGTTCGACTCAAGGAGACTATAGAGTTGTTACTGAACTGTATGTATCATATCTCTATTCATTCTGTTTTGCTTAATATGCTTATTAGTGAGCGGGATGTGTCTTTGCTTCACTAATGCAATCTAATGAACAATGCAAATGCCTTTTGCTATTGATTCTTGTTTTATATTTCCTTCCAACTTGTATCTATATCTCTGTTATGGTTTGGGGGGTAGATGCAAAAATGAATACCACTCTACCATGATTGAATTCTAATGCCTTTGTTTATCTAATGAACAATGCAAATGTATTTCACCATTGATTCAACATTCTATGTTTCATAAATGTTTCATTCACATTTATGTTTATATCTTACATTACGGATTGGGGGAAAGATGTCGAGGTGAATATTGTTCCGCTATGAATATCTATGTTTCATATTTATATTGATTGCCATACATTGTTTCTAGTTTGAAGGGTTGAAGATAAAGATGGGCTGCAGAAGAAACTTTTAGAGGCAAAGAGAAGTTTCAATGATTTGAGGGCTAAAATGGAATCAACCAGCATTAATCATCAGCTACTGTTGTCTTTGTTATAGAACACTGCTTTACTGTTATATCAATCTAAGGGTGAAACTGATCGAAAGAAGAAGGAAGAAGCTGTTATTGCTGAAAGGAAACTGAACCATATTCAACAGAATTGGAGGCAATCAAACAAGCATTTAAGAACAAAGAGAGAGTAACTCAACATGTATGGTCTTGTTTAGTGATAAATAATATGCTTTTTTGAAATAACCTCAAGGAATAAGAATGATTTTTATATGTTAATGCTTCATATTTTTGGATTATCCTGATCTGTTGTCAGCTTGATCTTTACCATGTTACTTATACTCTATTTACCATCAAATCAATAAATTGAAGCAAAAGTTTCTTGTTTTTGAAAATAGAGCCTTTATTTGAATATGGTAGTTGTTTGAAATACTAAGCATCAGCTAACTAGGTATGATTCATCAACTAACTAGGTATGATTATTAATATATTTATTTCATGTATTTATTTATAAATAAATTGTTGCAATATATGTAAAATATAAATTTAATAGATATAAAATAAACCCAATTAAACAATGAAAAAATAATAAATTCTCAAATGTATGTTTGTTTCATTTAAAACAGTTTTCTTGAAATATTTTCAGGAAATTTGCCAAACAACAGAAAATATTTTACACAGATTCATCCAATACCAGAAAATATTAACTTTTCCAGAAAAGTAATTCATTTTCCAGAAATCAATTTTCGGAAGTCATTTTCAGTCAAACAAACAAAGCCTTAGCATCAATAAAACATTGCATGTCTTAAGAAATACATTCCAAGCATATTTCATCCATCATATGATAAATGCTCATTCTTTTCATTTCGTATATGCATACTCATGTTTCCCTATCATATGAACATTAATAACATTAATGTTTTTACACATGTCTTTCCATTAACCCTTACTTATTGAAATCTTATGATAAATAAATAGTAAGTAGACATAACATCCATAAGACATGACATATATTAAGAAATGAATTTTGTGCATAATTCATTCATCACATAATAACTTATCATTCATTTATATTTCATATATGCTTACTCGTCTTTTCATATCATATAGACATTAAATCTTTGAATATACCTTTCTATTGACCTTTTCTTACCTATTGAACTTAAGAAAATAGCATCGACACGAAATCTGCTAGGCTCAAAGCCTGATAATATACATAGGCACGAAGCCTACTTGGCATTAAGCCCGATAAATACACCGGCACGAAGCCTGCTAGGCACTAAGCCGGATAAATACACTGGCACGAAGCCCGATAAATACACTGGCACGAACCCTGCTAGGCACTAAGCCCGATAAATACAATGTCACGAAGCCTGCTAGGCACTAAGCTCGATAAATACACCAACACGAAGCCTGCTAGGTATTAAGCCCGATATAACAGGGAATTTAAATTTTTCATACTTAACTTTAACTCCCTTTTCGATATAATATCTCATATAATCATTCATGTAATTTACATGCTCTTACCATCATCATTAACTCACTTTAATTATTAAATACAATATAATTAACCATGTTAAACATAATAAACCATCCAAAATGCACTTACCTTAACTTTGCTTTCTATTATATCATTTTTCCAATATACATTTTCTTCACTATAATTCTTTTTTTAATATTTTATTCAAATCAAACCACTATGTCATCCAATTTAATTAACATCATATTTTGGTCTATATTACCAAAATATTGTGTAATTATTAATCTAATTTATTTATAATATAGAAACTATGAACATGACATATAAATTAACATATAATAATTTAATATTTATACAAACTTACCTCAATTCCTAACGTCATAAAACTAAATGGAGTTGACGATTAATACATGACCTTGGCCTTTCCCCGGTCTACGTTCGGTTGACTCTTTTCTTGATCTAAAATATAACTTAACTTAATTAACACTCAAAATATAACTCAAATATTTCATTTAATTCTTAATTCATTTTTTGGGTAAAATTATGAATTTACCCCTATTATTTTAAACTTTAATAATATAGTTCTTAACATCTTAACTTGAATTTAATCATTTTCTCGCTAAACTTGACTAACTGAATTTTCCCTTTACTAACAACAACCCATACTTTTACTTATTCTATAAAAATATACATTGAATCTACTAATTTAGCAATTTAATATCCATTTGAATTCACTAAAATCTAACCACAACACCCGTTTAAGTTTATTATCTAACTCATAATCTCCCAAAAATGCAAGGATTTCATTCATGATAACTCCCCAAACTTTCACCAATTTATAAATTAACACATGGGCTAAGTAGATTAAGATAAAACTATCATAAACATAAAAATCATAAAAAATAAACTTAGATATACTTACATGCAATTTGACCAAAAGACAAAATAGCTTGAAGCTTTTCCATTTCCCTTTTCCATGGTGAATTTCGGTGGTTGAAGAAGGAGGAGAGATATGATATTTTGTTTCTATTATTTTATTCCTTATTTACTTTAATTTCACATATTCATAATTTTATTTAACCTTTAAAATCATTAACTATTCATAACTCATGCTCCACCAAACTCCACTATCTTTACTTTAGGGAATATTTACATGCAAGTCCAATATTTAACTCTTCCGTGCTATTTTCATTTGACTCTTGTAACAATTAGAGCCCTTTTCACTAAAGTAACTATTTAAACATTAAAATTTTCTTACCAACCTTTAATACACCTATATACTCATTCCATAAATATTTAATAAAAATATTTACAGGCCCAATTTACAAAAACGAAGTCTCAATACCTCAATTTCTAAAATCACATGACTTTAAAGATTTACAACATAAATCAAATTCACTCGATCAAATATCCTAACTTTCCAATTCAAAATTTATTTTAATACCATGTTTGACTTGTAAATATTAAATTATAATATTTACAAACTCACTCGTCAGATTTGTGGCATCGAAATCACTGTTTTCGACATCGTTGAAATTCGGGTTGTTACAGTTGTTTTATTCTAGTTAACCCTTTCTTACTTATTTCTGTCTATTTTTTGTCTTAGTTTGCTTGGAATACTACACTTCATTTAGTCTCGCCACATTTTTGGCTTTAACAATTCAGAATTAAATATTTTAGGTTGTCTCCCTGAATTGAATTACTATCTTGAAATTTTGAAATTGCATGTTTGACATCAAAATCATAATTTTTGTGAGCTTTTGAGCCTATAGAGCATATATTTATTTCGTGCTCATTTGATTTTTGGTTGTATGTATGGTAACTTGATTTGTTATTCTAAAACCTACTTTGATTATACATGTTAAGACCACATTATTGATTTGATATGCTGAGATGATAAAGGCACTTAGGATTTACCCCCCTTAACCGTTAAAAAGCTTACCTAATAAATTAACCGCTAGTGAACCCCATTGAGCCTAACACCTTTCTATTCATTAACTCATAATATTAACCCGTGATCCATATATTTGTGGTACATTTACCCTTTTATTGGCTCCCTTTTTGTCGATATTTGATTTGGCTAAGATGCCTAACTATGTTCTACTATCTGAATTATTGAATTTTAGCGTTTAAAAAAAAGTCGAAAAGAAGAAAATTTGATTGAAAAAAAATTGAGAAAATAAAAAATTTTTAAAAAAAAAAGAAGAAAAAGATAAAAATGTGATTGAGCTAGAATAATTAATGTCGTATACTATTGAAAAGCTTGTGTTTATTATTTATTATTCGTGTTGATGCTCTTTCTTTTAATTCAGCAACTGATTGTTTTTTTTTAGTTTGGTAACTTATCAACTCGATCTTGATTTTAACTAGTTCTTCTAGCCTTTTTCATACCCTTAACCTCAGCTTCATTACAACCTTATAAAGACCTCTTGATTGGTGTGTTATGTCATTTTATGGTGGTGAAGATTTGATTTTCGAGCAAGCCTATGGTAATAATATTTCATGTTTGACTATTGAGTACTTATTTCATGAACCTTAAACACTTTGAGTGCTTTGAATGAATTTTTAGTGAGGATGTTAATTCTTGTTAATTTTGAATTTAAGGTAATTAATTAGATAAGGGAGACACCTATATTTTTGTGCTAAAAAGTCTTGTAGTTTAGATTACTTGAATCTTTAGTGTTCTTTAGACAAATTCCCAATGCATGATTGTTTACAATTTATCTTGAAACATTATTGATGAAAATGAAGAATTGAGAAAGTTAACTTGAATGTGGGTTGAGAATTTGCCTTGAGGACAAGCAAATGCTTAAGTGTGGAGATATTTGATAAGTGATAAAGTAACATATTTTAATCCCATTCTTTATGCGTTTTTTATGATGATTTGATGTAACTTCGTGAATTTTATGCTCCTAATCCTTTAAATTTATGTTTCTATACTTAGGAGAGAATTTGGGAGCAAAAGGAGTGAAAAACGAGCGAAAACAGAAAGATTTGCACAAGAAACAAGGGCCACACGGGTTGCACCCGTGCCACACTGACACATGGGCATGTGCCAAGGTGTGTGAATTTTGCGATTAGTACTCCAATCGTGTGAAAAACACAATTTTTAGGGTTTTTAGGCATTCTAAGACTTATATATACGAGATATGGCAAGAAGGGAGTAAGTCATCGGAGATTATTGAAGAAAACAATTGAAGAAACACTATAGAAGTCATCTTTGAAGCAGATTTTCATGAAGATTGAAGAAGTCTTTCTAATTTCTTTTGATTTTATTATGAGTTTTTTTTCATCTTGTAGTTATATTATCTTTGAGATGTATTTATTCGTTAGCATAAATTAATTTCCTAAATACATAGGGGAGATGAACCCTATGATGAATTCTGTCATTTGATTTCTAATTTTACGCAATAAATACTTAGATTTTGTTCTCAATTGTGTGTACTTAATTCTTGATTTAGTATTTTCGGGATATTAATTCTTGTTTGATGTGCTTAAATCAGAGGAGGAATAGACCATGTTTAAGAGAAGATCTAGCATAATTGAGTGGAGTTGAATACAATCCTAGAAATAGGACGACATAAATCTACCGAATTAGAGCCAAATCTAATAGGGAGATTCATAGATCGAATTAATGTGATAATAGGGGTTTTAATTAGAAAGAAATTTTAATTAATCAAACTAGAGTCAATTGCTTTTATGTTTGAATAGAGGTATTAGCATAATTTAGGGATTTCTACGAATCAAGATACAAAGTGAATAAATTGCTTAATTCAGAATGATAATGACAGATGAAATCTAAGTGAATTCTTTCCTAGATATTGTCTCGCTTCTTGGTATTAAATACTTGTTATCTCTTGATTTATTCTTTGTCACACTTTTAGTTTATTTATTTAGTTAAATTTAGTTTTAAACAATCACTACATTCGATCAGTTAAATAATAGGAAGACATCTACTATTAGTACTTTTAGTCCTCGTGGGAATAATATCTGTGCTCACCGTAACTATACTATTAATTGATCTATAAGTGCACTTGCCTTAATCATATTTTTAGTTAGTTTCGACTGCACCAATGAGATGAAATATTCAGAGTATTTCTTTCATTGTACTGCTTTCATGTTTGGATGACTCGTGATATGAAGTTTAAAAAAAGTCGTTCTAGTGGAGAGGATTTTTCCAATTATAACCATGTTACTTTTCTTCAAGGGGTTTATCTTGTTTTCAAGATGAAAGATGATGAGGTGTTTGTTGATTGAGCTTCCCAGTAACCACAAAGTATAGAATCAAATTATTAAAGTACAGACAAATTAAGAATCAAATAATTACAGGAGAAACATACTCAAAACTTAAACGTGTTGGATGATATGGATATCATATATATAATAAAAATAATTATATGTTATTATTTACTATCATAAAAAATTAATTCAAATTAAAAGTGATCTAATTTTATTAAAATTTATCAGGTTTTAGTTAATAATTAAAGTATGAGCTAAATATAATAGATATCCTAGTCACTAATTTTTTATTGATGATAGGCTTATTAGAAATTTATATTAATGTGCAAAAGTAATTTATTAGGGTTATAGTACTTAAATTATATAAATGTAACTTTTTTGACATCCCATCTTTAAAAAAGAGGGAACCACCTTTTCTAAATTACTTTTGTATTAATTTGAAAGATCAAAAGTACAAGACTCAAAAATTTCAAGATATCGATGAATTCATGTACACTTTCACATTTAATTTTGTTTTTTATTTGTTTTTTATGAACTAACATAACAAATCTTGATTTATAATTCTAAGTTTATATTAAAATTTTACGGTTCTAATAGAATAGTCCAAATTGAAGCTGACTAATTGAAATATACCCCATACATAACAACAATATGTTTACAACACAAACATATAAAGAATTTGAACAATCCAGACTAAAATTAACTGAACTAAAATCCACGTATAAAAATAACCCACGATAGAATTTGGAAACCCACACATATAATTATGTATAATAACTCTCCAACTTGGATACTTACAACCCAAGGCATCCACCTTTTACCAACTGTGCTAAGGCTTACAACCCACGATAGTTGGAGACCCACACATATAATTATGTATAATAACTCTCTAACTTGGGTACTTACAACCCAAGACATCCACCTTTTACCAACTGTGCTAAAACTTTATTCACTTTATATTTTCAAGTTATTGTTTTGCAGAATAAGGTTTCAGATAATTAAATAAATTCTTTTAAAATAAGGTTTGTAATAGTCTTTTTTATTTTTCACACCTCACCACTAATTTTAATTATACTCCTACAATTTCTCAACAAAAAAAAAAAATTTATACTACAATACTCAACCTCACCGTGACTGTTATTTTTAATCTTTGCAGAACTGACCGCATCGCCATCCAAAGGTGTAATACCCCAAAATGGGAAAATGGTACATATATAGCTGTAAGCTGCAGGAGAGGGATCATTTGTGAGGAGTGAGTTTTGGGAAGAAAATTCATCCTCTTCCCGAAGACCAGCTGTCAAGACAAAGGGTGTCTCCACGACTACCATGTTAGCGGGCGGCTTATATAATCGAAGGGGGTAAGTTTCAGTTCTTTCTGTACAGTAGAAGTAAATATGCATGCTCCATGTATGGTTTAAGCCAACTCAAAATGAACCAACACTTCCAAGCAATCCTGGAAAAATGCATTAATCTCAGCCATCTTAAACAACTCCAATCTTTCATCATCTCTCAAGGCCACTCCCACACCCAATTCTACATCTTCAAGTTAGTTCGCTTTTGCACACTCAAGATATTCAACTTTTACTATGCTCGCTTACTGTTTGATCATCTTCCTTCTCCCAATATTTACTTATACACTGCCATGATTACTGCTTATGCCTCTAACCCCAACCACCATACTTCCGCTTTTGTTCTTTACCGTCACATGCTTCGCAAAGGCAAGCCGGCACCCAACAATTTTATTTTCCCTCATGTCTTGAAATCAGCTCCTGATGTTTTGGAGTCTAATGGCACGAAACTGGTTCATACCCAGATTTTAAAATGGGGTTTTGGACAATACCCAGTTGTTCAAACGGCTCTGGTTGATTCCTATTCGAGGACGGGTTCCTGCATTGGGATTGCAAGGGACGTGTTCGATGAAATGTCTGAGAGAAATCTTGTGTCTTGGACTGCTATGGTTTCTGGGTATATGAGAGTAGGGGATGTTGGAAAGGCTGTTTCGCTTTTCGAGCAGATGCCCAATAGGGATGTTCCTTCTTGGAATGCTGTTATTGCAGGGTGCACGCAAAATGGATTCTGTTCTGAGGCTATTTCAGTGTTGAGAAAGATGGTAATTGTGGGAACAGGAGAAGGGAATAGGCCTAATCAGGTTACTGTTGTTTGCAGTTTATCGGCTTGTGGAAACACTGGGATGTTTCATCTTGGTAAATCAATCCATGGTTACGTTTATAGAAATGGTATCGATACCGATTGTTTCATAGCTAATGCTTTAATAGATATGTATGGGAAATGTGGGAGCTTAGATACAGCAAGAAGGATATTTGAAATGAGTTCCAAGAAAAACTTGACATCTTGGAACTCTATAATCAATTGTTTTGCACTACATGGACAAAGTGAGAATGCAATTAGTTTGTTTGAGGAGATGATCAATTGTGGTGTTGAGGATATTAGACCTGATGCAGTTACCTTTATCAGTCTGTTGAATGCTTGTACACATGGAGGATTGGTTGAAAAAGGACGTGCTTATTTCAAGTTGATGACTAGTAGTTACAATATCAAACCTCGGATTGATCATTATGGTTGCTTAATCGATCTTCTTGGTAGAGCAGGAAAGTTTGAAGAAGCAATGGAAATCATTAATTGTATGAAGATGAAACCTGATGAGGTTGTTTGGGGCTCATTGTTAAATGGGTGTAAAATATACGATCGCCTGGATTTGGCAGAGTTTGCAGTAAAAAAACTTATCGAAATCGACCCGAACAATGGCGGTTATGGCTCAATGTTGGCAAATTTATATGGAGCATTGGGGAAATGGGATGAGGTACGCAAATTTAGGAAGAAGTTGAAGGAACAGAGTGCTTATAAGACCCCAGGTTGCAGTTGGATCGAAGTTGATGGCAAAGTTCATCAATTCTATTCTGTTGATAAGATGCATCCTAGAACTGACGAGATCTATGGTATCCTGGAAAGCATGGTTGCTTTTCGGTAAAGCTCGGTAAAAGTACAATGAAGGTTACTATACTAAGAGTCAGATTGCATTTGGCCCTGTTTACTCAAAAAAAGGATAAATTAGCCTCCGAATGTTAGATTAAAGAGCAAATTGGTTTTTTCATAAGAATTTTTTTTCTATTTCTGCTGTTAAAAATCGACATGGTTATACAGAATGCGGATTATTAGTTACTGGGCTCGTTCCAGTAGATACCTTGAGAAATAAAAAAAAAAGTGACATGGTTGACGGGATAACTAGACAATTACATATGGTATGCAAGGTGTGTTTCGTTCTCGTATATAGGGATCAATTTTTAACAATACAAATAGATGAAATTTTTAACAGAATGGTAAATTTACTCTTTGATCCAATGGATAAGAATTTAATTTACTCATTTCTTTAATAAATGATGCAAAATACAATCCAACTTCAAGTATAAATGCAACTTTTACCCCTAAAGCTCATATTGCTTTCATAGTATTTGTGTTCACATCACTCTTGAATCCATGTGCAAAATAACAGTTTTGATTCTTGAAAACTATTGTTTGATGTATTTGTGTTTGACACTTATATTTGATGCTTATTCAAATAATCATGCAAAAATTCAAGTCTCTAAAGAATATCAAAATAAATCAAAAAATTAAAAAAAAATGCATATACCCATATCTAGACTTAATCATGGGTCGGATTGGGTCGATACAAAATTTTATGTCTGTTTCTAGGCTCGATTCAAAAAATGGGTTTAAAATTTTATCCAATAGTTTAAAAATATTAAACTCGAGTCCGACCAAATTCGCTCGTATTATTATTTTTAGATTATTTTTTATATAAAAATAAATTCAAAAAAATATAATACATCAAATGCACTGAAAATATTAAAATAAATATTTCCCAATAAATTGAAAATATATTAAAAAATAGTGATTATATTTAAATAACACTAAGATAGATGCAACTTAGCAAGCAAATGCCTCAAAAATAGTAACAAAATTAACAATAAGACAATAGTCATATAAAATCTAAACAATAACAACAAAACAGTAACAATATAATAGATAAATGGTAGCAAAACAGTAGCAAAGCATTAATAAATAACAGCAAAATAACAACAACAAAAATTGACTCGAGTTGAACCTAGACCAAAAAATCCTACTCGAGGCCCAAACTGTTTAGAAAATTATTCTTATTTTTTGTTCAAATCCAATTTTCGAAACTATATTTTTATTAAAATATTCTCACTTTTTGAGCAAACCTTCAATTGATAGTTCGACTTATGATTAGGTCTACCCATATCGATTGACTGTTGGCATGTAAACATCTTGGAATTAATGGGGCATTAAGTTTTCAATTGATGTTGAACAAATATGTTACCTCAAAGTCAACGGAGGTGAAAGTTCCGCCAACAACTCAATTGATAATCATGAATGAAATGAAGGTATGTTATCTCAATTTTTTTTATTTTTAAAGTATTTATATTCGATATTATATTTTCATTACATTAAAATTTGTGTATGAAAATATTTTCAATATACTTAATATTAAACATATATTTATATCAAACACTTATCTCAAAATTTATATCTAGATAAAATCCATGGAAGCCTTTTAATATCCAAGGAGGACAATATTTGTTCAAAATAAAATTTAAATTTTGGTATTTTTTTATCAATATTTTAATACATGCAAACTTCTTAAAATAAATATTAAATTTTACTTTTAGTCCGTGTACTATATATAAATTACGAATTTGGTTTCTATATTGTTTAAATTTAAAATTTTAATTTTAACCCAAACAATAACAATTAAAATTATTAGGTTAAATTTCGTTATTATGCGTAAGATTTAGATTTTGTCATTGTTCTCAAGTATTATGAAAACCTAGACTTCTTAATGGAGAAAGTCAACTTTCTCTAAGGAAAATCCAAAATCGAAAAAATCAATCTCTTAAATTTGAAGTATAATTGCTAAGGAGTATGCAATTATAACCTCACAAAGTTGGGGAAGAAGTACTCATGAAAAATAGAATTTATTTGAGTTCAAGAAAATAATCCAAATAATTTTTCACTAAAATTTGGCAAAGTATGTTAGTATATGTTTATCTTTTCCAACAATCCCTTAATCCCTATATATAAGGAAAAATCACAAGAGCTCTAGAATATGAAGAGGGGAAATAATATTTTAATAGAAAACTAGAGTCCTGGTAAAACTCCAACGGGATGGGCAGCACACACAGAGAGTCTCTCACTCAATATGTCGTCCATGCCCATTAACTAGGCTCCTTGCGCCTTTCATGTATCATCTCACTCGATATGTCGTCCACGCTCATTATTAACTAGGCTCCTTGCGCCTTTCATGTATCATGTACAATTATGTGTTGTCCACTTTTAAATTAAATTAAAACAAGCCATATAATTATCCATCCCAATAACTAATTTTTTTCCTAAAATATTAATTAATTAATTTAAAATTAAATTAAATTATTTGCTCAATCAAATTCTAATTTCATCAAAGTCATGATGATTTTATTGTATTAGAAGCTATGAGTGAATTTAATTATCCTATTCAATGTAACTGCGATGACTAATTAATCTTTATTTTTCACTTTGGGCTCCATTATTCAATTTAATAACAACCTAAATAAATTAAATTAATTTTTAAATCATATTTTGTTACTTTGTGAAAATGTGTTTACTGTGGCTACTAATTCATGCAATATATTTCTCATTCATTGTTTTCATCTATTCGCCAAAGTTTTTCTTAATTTGCAACCCATTCAAAGTCATATTGAGCTAGCAAAGGGACCAATCTAACACATATATAATTAGAGATTAAATAATTTGTAATTAAATTCTGACTCTTCGTCTTTTAATTACAAATTATTTAGTCATGAAATCAATCCAATAAAAGTATCATGATTGAACTCCCCATTATATATCATTACAAAATGAACTTAGATTTATGCTTTTGTCCAATGACCTTGTCATCCGTGTTATTGTAATAGAATATCCTTAATCATTTTACGTTAAATTAGTTCACCTGGTTAGATCATTTTTTATCTCAGGGTCACATTCCATTTTCCAAGATGAAAAATATCATCACTAACATATAGTAATAATCATTCATCCCTAACGAATGACTTGTGGCCATATTCTTTTTCCATAATTCATGCAATGCTAGTGAGAGGATATCATTTACTTTTTAACTTATCTATGAATTCCATTATTATAAATGAAGTCATATCATATATAAGTCATACACCCAATATACCAACTTTCAGCTCCGATACCAAGAGAGCATAGACTTTCAATATTTCAAAGTACATGTGCTATGTACACATTGTCAACCACTTACTCAAGATTAAGGTAAATCACACCATGAGCATAACAAGTGAATAAATCCATAATCATGTCTAAGGTAAATTCTATTGGGGTTTATTTTGATATATTGTAGACAATAACACCTATGTCTATATTATTAGGATTCAATTATTTCGATACTCAAGAAAAGTTATCTCCCTAATTTTGAAACTTATAAACAACATAATAGTCCCCATGAGTCAACTATTCGTTTTGATTCCTATGTACTATGAACAATTTAGATTATATTAGTTAAAACTTAAGTAATCAATGAGCTAATATTTGCTTATTCATTTCCATTCATGCAAAAATTATTGAGGACTATCATACAAAGATGAAATAAATTAATTGAATGAAAATTTATCTATCCAATTAGTTCAAAAATTACAAGTAGAATGACAAAATTACTACACCAAAGGCAAATATCTTAACAATCTCTCACTTGCTTTAGTGAAGTAAATGAGTCATATTTTGCATACATATACCATCTGCATGTTTCTCAAAACTTCTAGCCACTAGGTATTGGTAAATAGATTCATAAGGTTGTCCTCATATACAATTTTGACTAAATCCCTCGCATAATGTGATATTTGCAATCAATGTGTTTTGTCCTCTTATGATTTCTTGTTCCCTTAGTATTAACTATTATGCAATGTTATCACAATACATCGTGATAGTTTTTTTCCATACTAAGAATGACCTCAATGTCTATTAAGAACTTTTGAAGCCATACTTCTTTCATTTCATTAGAAGCAACCACATATTTGGCCTCCATAGTGGAGTCAATAGTACAAAGTCTTCTCAACACTATGGCTCCACTATCTAGAAAAAAAACACAACTGGATGTTGATTTCCTCAAGTCTCTACATGTGTAGAAGTTAGAATCCATATATCCAAAGGGTGTTAGGTCTCTTCTAGGATATTCAAGCATATAATCTTTTGTTCTTCGTAAATACTTGAGCATATGTTTAATTGCTTGACAATATTTAGAGATAGGATTTGTTTGATAATGACTCTCCATTCTTACTACAAATTAGATATTTGGATGTGTGTAAAGCATAAAATACATAAGGCTTCCAATTGTCAAAGCATACGGAACCTTTTTAATATGCTATCTTTTTTATATTGTTTTAAGACAATCATCTAAAGAAAGCTATCATTTTTTATACAAAAGGTTGTGCACTTTTTTTTTCATTAATCATTGTAAAATGCTCCAGAATCTTATCTATGTATGAAGCATACAACAATGCTATCATTTTGTTCTTTCAATCCCTATAAATTCTAATTCCTAGAACATAATTAGCTTTACCTAAGTATTTAATGCTAAATTGTTATGTTAATTAACTATAGTTTAGTTGATAATAATAATCATACATAATTTCTAACATGTTAAAAATCATCGACATATAGAACAAGAAATAATACCTTTTCATCCTTTATATGTTTAAGATGCACGGTTCATAAATGTTTTGCTTAAACACGAAGGTTTTTTTTATGTTGGATTTGGTGCCCCATGTAACAATCCGTTTTTTAGTGGTATTGAAAGCATCGGTTTCGAAACCCCTTATTTTGATAATCGAGTCAGTAAATGTTATTTAATAATATTTACGAGTTTATCATAATGTTATATTGAATTTTGATTTGATAAATTTTCTAGTTGTACAGTCAGTTAAAGTTCAACCCTAAAATCAGTGGTTTTGGGAATTGAGGTATCAAGACTTCGTTTTCATAATCCAAGCCCGTAAATATTTAAATATTTACAGAGTGATTATATACGTAAATTGAATTTTGGCCTGAAATTTTTAATAATTGGATGGTTAATTGATGTATAAGGACTAAATCATAAAAACTATAAAAATTAATCATTATTGAAATTCATTAATTAAAAGACTATTAATGAATGTTAAGGGGTTTATGTGAAATTAGCCACTTGCTAAAGGCAAGAGACGGTTAATGCTTAAGTTATGCGGGAAATAATTTAATATTTAAATATATTAAATATAAAAGAAATGGTGTTATCTTCACCATTTCATCTTTCTCACCGAAAACCATAGGAAGAAAAGAGCCAAGGACACCATTGCTGAATGCTCCAACAATCGACTTTGCATGGTAAGTCTTCCTAGGTTTGTTTTTCGGAATTTTTATGTTTTTGAGAGTGTTGTAATTCGATTTAATTACATCGTACACCCGTTTTTGAAACTGTTAAATATTTTAAAACCCGCATTGATAATTTTTGAAGCTTGTGTTAAATGATTGCATGTTAAGTTTAGATGTTAAGTAAGGTAAAGTGAATTTTGATAGTTTTGAGTTAAGAACTAAAATATAAATGTGTCAAATTTGATATGAAATGTCTATAAAATATGTTTTTATAGAGGTATAGAAGGATGAAAATGAAAATATATTTAAAAATAAAGCTTAAATGTGAAAGTTATAGTGATTTTGGTTTTAGAGATTAAATTGAATAAAATGTAAAAGCTCAAAAAAGTTTTATAAAATGAAATTAATAACTAAAAAATAAATGCATTTATTATGTTTTAATGTTTATAATACTTTTTATTTTCAAATGGCTATTGTTTATAAAATGTCTAATGCGATTCCTCCGTTATCAATATGTGTTATTATGGTACATGTACTTTCATGAAATGTACAATGTAATATCTGAACTGTCAATATGTCTTTTATTATGGTATTTGATGTTAACTCTGTTAGTGAATTGTTAAACCATTAAATGAAAATTTAAAATGTAGAATTTATATTCAAATTAAGTCCACATGAATAATATAACATTATGTGTGTTAAATCTCAATTTTATCCGGGCTAATAAAATTAATTTTTTAATTTATTTTATAAATAAATGAAATGAAATAAATAATTTCCAAGTCCATTACTTTACCCAAAAATTAATTACAAATTAGAATAAACCCCAAAATCCAAAAATACAAGCTCAAAATATCCAAGCCTACTATCTTAAAAAAACCTAAGCAAAAAGAAACTGTTGCCCCTTTTTGCTACTGTTGTCGCCCCCAACGCCACGTCAGCACACACTAGCGTGCATGACTCTGCCACCACATTGCTACCTTCGACCCCTACTTGCACAGATCCAAGATACCACGATATGCATGCAATAAAAAAATCAGGAAAAAAATTGTAAATTTGTGTTATAAAAACACAAAATCAAATGTAAAAAATGACGATTTTTTTTTATAGCAATTAAAGAATACTCATTCAAAGCAATCATTTTTTTAAGGTATATGATTTTGTTTTTCTTATATTTCGAAATATAAAATAAATAAATATAGTTTCTAGGGTTTCTTTTTCTTCTTCTTTACTTGTCGATTCGAATTCTTCACCTCCGAGGATGAAGAGGGTTGTTCCTTGGCCTTCGAATCCATCGTCTTCACCGGAGGGGTGGGGATCTAAGTTTTTTTTTTAAAAACACAGAACTAAAAGGTTCCTAAGCCGTATATGTGTTTTGGGTTGAGATTTTGGGGATTTTAACCCCCAAATCTATTTTTGGGATTTCAAAAGGAGGGATTTGGGTATTTTTTCCGAATTTTCGATCACCATAGGCTGTAATTACTGTCGTCGGAGATTTGCGGACTTATAGCGAACTCACGGTGGAGGGTCACCGGACCTATGACCGGCCATAACCCCATTCGAGAGAAAAAAGAAGAAACAAAAGTGTTTTTTTTTAAAGGAAATGAAAATGAAATTTTAAAAAGAATTTTGGCTTATATAGCCTTTGTGAAACAACGCAGTTTTGACCTAACCCAATAAGTCTCAAAACGACGCCATTTTGGCATAATTCAAAAATCCAACCTGTTTTAAACTTGGAATCCGCATGTTTTTAACTTATGATAAATTATTTCTCTAGTCCTTCCGCATTTTTAAAGCCTTACAATTTAGTCTTTTTTATTTTTATTTATTTTAGGTTAGCCTTTTGATTTTCATATCTTTACAATTCGATCCCTTATACAATTTTGCCCATTTAGTTTCTCTTTTTTTTTTTAATAATTGTGACCCCTATTGTTTTGGTTTTTATTTGATTTGGTCCCATTTTTATTTTTCATATTATTTGCATTATTTTATGTAGTATTTAATTTTTATATATTATTTACTTATTATTTATTTATTTTTTATTCATTTTTACTTTATATTTAATTTAATTTTATTTATTATTTTTATAGGTATTCTATTTATTTGTTATTAATTTTCATGCCTACTCCCTACAATTTTATTGTTTATAATTATTTTTTGTTTATTGTTATTTTATGCTATTTAAATATTTTGCCTTTATTTAATTTTATTGATATTTTTATTTATTTATATGTTTTATTTTTTCCTTTAAATTAATTACATATCATATTGTATCTCTGATTTAAATTTTTTTTATTTTTATGATTGTGTCCTATATTTATTGTTATTTATATTCTTAATTGATTAACATTCGTTGTCATTATTACTATGATTATATTATTATTTTATTTATTACTATGATTATGTTATGTTATTAATTTTATTTATTTAATTTATTTTATTCATGAATTTTTATTTTGTCATTATAATTATAAATTATGTACATATTCATTTTTGCATGACATTTTAATTCTTTTTAAAATATGTAAATTGTTTTAAAAAATCGAAGTAATATTCTTTATTTCGAAAATTTGAGAGAATTATGCCCTAACTCACTGGATGTGGTTTTTTTTCTTTGAACCAAGATAATAGAATACCCGATTTAAAATTAAAAAATACGAGATTTTGAGATACTAATTAGAAATGCTAGTTATTTTCAAAATTTCGAATTGTTATATTATAACTTACTGGATGTGACTTTTCTTCTCGATTAATTCGAAATAACAAGTTTTCTTCGTAAAATAAAATTTTTCTCCAAAATAAAATAAACATTGCATTCATGTATTTAAGGATTACAATTTAAATTTTTTTTGAGTTTTTTATTTTCAACAATTAAGACGTTAAATAATTGATTAGGTACTAATTTTGGGCGTATGGGGTGTCAATCCTTTCACATGCGTAATCGATTCCTGAACCAGTTTTATGGTTTCAAAAATTAAAATTATTATTTTAATGATTTTAAAATTTTTAAGGTGATCCAATCACACCAATTTTAAAAAGATTGATGGCGACTCCATTTTTGTTTCAAAATATAAGCCGAGGCCTTTTTCAAAAAAATGGTTTCGATAATATGCAAAATTAAATTAAATTAAAAAACAAATAACTAAAAATATTTTTAATAGAAAAGAAGTGAATACTAAACTTACTTAAATATTCCAAGTTATTCTCATACGAAATCATTTTCAGTATCTATTTTTTTAATATGGTCAAATTGCATTTTAGTCCTCCAATTTTTTAAAATATATGACTTGGTCCTCTTTCCACATTTTCACATTTACAATTTTCTACATCGATTTCCATCTTCAATACCAATTTAATCCCTTATTAATTCTCTTTATTCGACTTATTTCCTCAAAACTTCATTACATCTACTCTTGAAATAGTATCAGATGTCATACCAGAAATTTGGAGTGTTACAGTAGATTTCAGAAAAAATATTCAGCGTATTCTAAAATCTTAGAATGAGTTTTGAGAAGCACAAGATTATCGATGATGGTTACAACGTACTAGTTCGTGTTCTCCATCTTGGTCGCTGACGCCTAATGATGTAGAATACGAACTAATATGATATGACTTGGCTTTATGGTCATTTGTTTGTAATGTTTTAAAAATCAATGAATGTTTTGTTAATAATAAATAAAACTTATTGTAAATACTTAAAATTTAGAATTAAATAAACTTATTCATGCAATTTATCTTAATAAATGTGCGGGATAAATGTTAAAACTAGGCTTAATGCATACTTTATTCTTTGAAGTATATCGTTTTTTTTGTTCCATTTTAGTTTCTAACGTTACCAAATGTTTTCAATTCAGTCCCTAACATTATCAAATGTTTTCAGTTTAATCTTTTAGATGTTAAAAAAAAGCCATCCAATCATATGTCACCACATATCATATAATGACATCACTGTGACATCATCATAAAATCTTTAAAATCTTTAAAAATTACAAAAATTTATAAAAAATTACAAAAATTTATTAAAATTATTAGAAATAGAAAATATAAATTATTAAAAAATAGAAAAAAAAATATAATTACAAAAAAATTACACAAAAATATTAAAATTATTTAAAAAATACGAAACTTATTAAAATTATTAATAGTAGAAAAAATATAAAATTACAAAAATTATTATAAAAATACTATACTTTTTTAAAAATATTAGAAAATTTAGTATTTTTTTTTAAATCTTATAAGTCACATTTACTAGAGCTTGAACAAGAGATCTTTGTCTCTTGTAAATAGGGGTGAGCGTTCGATCAAATCGAGTCAATGAGTTCTATTTTATCGTCCTAACTTGATTTGAATTTTTTCGATTCGAGTTAAGTGAAATGAAATTCTAGTAAAGTCGAATCGAATCGAATCGAATCGAGTGAAATTGTTCAAGTTAAATTAAAAAATTAAACATGTCAAATTAAAATTTTGTTATAATATAACTAATTTCATGTTAGAGTACATAAATTTAAAACCATATATATTTAAAAAAAATTTCAAAGCACAATAATAAAAAAATTAAGATACTTTAGTATGATAAACTTGAATAAACTTATTTTGGTCCCCAAAAATATAATTTTAGAAAAAAAATTATTTTTTTAACTTTCTTTTTATATTTTTTAGAAAATTTTATAATTTTTTAAAAAATTATAAATTTTAAAATTTTTATAAATATTTTGAATTTTTTTTGTAATTTTTGTTGACAGAGTGACCAATTTCCTCATTTTCAAAACAGACAAGGACCAAAAGAGTATTTGCATCAATAAGTTATTCGAATTATTCAAGTTATTCGAATTGTAAAATTCAACTCGACTCGAATTTGAAACTTGAATTACTTAGAGTTGACTCAAATAACTTGATTCAATTAACTTGAAATTCGATTTTTTTTTCGATTTTTTTCAAATCGAATCAAGTTTTGCTCACCCCTACTTGTAAGGATACCACCTACGATAATTGTTTTATAATTCAATCAATCGAAATTTATAATCGGTAGATCTTTTTAGTTGATGAATTTGGATAACTTTTTTTTTTTCAAATTATTGAAATAATATAATTTGCTTGGTCGGTTTTTTAATGTCCAAATGACTGAACCAAGAATGTCTGATAACATTAGGGACTAAATTGAAAATGTTTGATAACGTTAAAAACTAAATTGAGCCAAAAAACCTTTAACGACTGAAGTGAAAAAAGTGGTATACTTCAGGGATTGAAGTGTGCATTAAGTCTTAAAAATATGCATGAACTATGGTCTAATGTATAATTTTATACATGATATTTTGATTTGATCCAATTCTCACAAATTATTAACACATTATTGATATAGTACCATGTTACGTTTATATATTCCACACACAACCTTATATTTATCCAATATAAAAATAATTTAATTTTTTTAAATATGTATAATTAAATCAAAATGAAAATTTCACATATATTTTTAAATAACAATCAAAATTATATATATATAATTACAACAAATCAAAACTTATTATAATTTAAAAAAAAATATTCCTAAACGTATTTAATAAGTTTTAACGTTTGTAACACCTTTTATTTTCAAATTACAACTTTTTTTTTTTACATAAAAATAAAATAGTAGTCGTTTCTAATGACAAATTTTTGCTCACTAGCTGATTGAATCTTAACTCAATTGATATGTATATTATCGTTAATGTAAAAAGATGTAAATTTAAGTGTGCTGAAGCGCATTATTCTCTTATTTATGGGTTGATAATAGAGGTGCTCATGGATTGGGTTAAGCTTAAACATGATATTAACATACTTTATGTTTGTCAAGCCAAACTTGGCCCAACCCGAAATATGAGTTTAAATTTTTACTCAAATCTGTTCATTTTTGTAAAAAACTAACTAAAATCCATTTTAGGTCCACCCATATAATTTTTAATTTTTTAAAATATTTATATTATATTATTTTAATATTTAATAATTTTATATATTTTTATTTATTAAAATTTTTATATAATCATCTTAACATTATTTTAATGTTTACATTAGAGAAGTATTATAAACTTTAAAACGGATTGGATCGGGTTGGGATCGAGCTTTGAATATTCAAGCTTGAGTTCGATCCAAATTTTAAATGGGTCTAAATTTTTTGTCCAATCACATTTTTTAGGCCTAATATTTTTATTCAAATCCTCTCAAATTTTGGGCGAACCTTCGAGCCTAGATGAATAACCCGATTTATGAACAAATCTAACTGGGGAGGGATTATGAATATTTTTAAGTATATATCAAAACTTATAATGGCAAATCATCATATATCAACCAAATGATGGAATTGTTTTTTACAAATTGAAAAAATTAAAGGGAAAACATTCATTAATTATATGGAATGCCCAACTACAAGCAACCTTAATCACTTAGATCTGTCCCTTAATTAATTATATATAGTGTATGCATGTAGTATCTTCCTTCAAATGTCCAATCCAACCAATGTCCTACTGTCATCCAATCCTTCACCTAATTTTCCTTTTAAGATTAAAAGATAAAAAAATTGAAGAAATGTTTGACATCTCCCCTTCTTCAAATTCCCAAAACTAACATAACCAACACAATTACAAGTTAAACCCAAAACACTCAACACATGTGACAATTAAACTACTTTTTGGAGGTCTAAGATTCAACTTAAAATTCAGATCCCTCGTCCCAGCTCATAAATAAAATGATAATATGTTTTAACATATTCGAATTCACATCTTTTTGTATTGGTAACAATATCCATATCAATTGAGTTAAAACTCAATTTAAAATAAATGTTAGATTTTGATTATGAATGAATAAAAAATATATACGGTTGGTTTAAAAAATAGAGTTCGATAAATTTCTAATTGAATTATATTTTTATATTTTATAATAATATTGGGGATTAAAATGTGATTGAACTTGTGTCGAATAAGTATTTAAAAAAAAATTAATCACTATTTTATACAAATCGAAACAATTATATATATTTTATTTTTGAAAACATGGAAATAAACCACAATATTCTATTTTCATTTCATTAATAAATATCTTTCATCAAATAATCAGGAAAACAAATAAAATTATTTGCATATCTAAATCTCCAATTGTAATGCCCAACAGAGTAAATAGATTGGAAGTTGAATTATTAGAGTAAACATTACTCCCTTTTATAATTATAAAAAAAAATTAATTTTCAAGACGTATTCGAGGAAAGAATGTAATTATATTGTAATTTTTATTTAAATTAATAAAATATTAATTATTATAAAAATTATCGATAATGTTTGAGAAATTTTTTTCTAAATAAGTAAAAAAATTAATATCAAATCATATGAAATAAGTTAGTCGGAGGAAGTATTTGACAAGACGATTACTAATAAAATTAATAAGAAAAAATAAATTTATTTAATTACTTTAATATTCTTTATTTATTGAATAAAAAACTATGCAGTTTAGTAAAATTAGTATAATTAAATTATAATAAATATTATTTAATCATTTTGAAGCATGAAAATTTATTTTTAATAAAAAATTAAATTATTAAACAAAATTAGTAAAAAACATATAAATATTTCTTAAAAAATAAAATATATATTCTAAAACTAAAATTCATTATTATATAAAAAGTAACTTTTTAAGTTGAAATAATATATTGATGTATTTGGATAGCAAATGATAATTAAATTTGAGTGTAATTGTATTTAATTTAATGATAATGTATTGTGTGTGCGTTGTCAAACGATTAAAAAAGTATGAATAGATATTACCATGTAATCACACCAATATATTAAAAAAATTGATATCCACTTTACAAATAAGGGTAAACTACCTATTTAGTCATCTAAGTTTATTCATGTTCCTATTTTGGCTACCAATTTAAAACGTTTATTATTTGAATCATTCCAGTTAGATAAATTGCCAATTTTAGTCACTTCTATCAAATAAGTTGTCAATTTTAATTACTTTACGTTAAATGCATTTAGTCATAAGATAAATTGTTGACGTGATAGTATTTTTATTGGTATAATAACAAATTAAACCCTTAATACTTTGAATATTTTGTCAATTTAGTTCTAATTCTAAAAAATTCAATTAACTCTCAATATTCACACATTTTTTCAGTTTAATCCAAATTCTAAAAATTCAAAATAAAAACTTGATTGTGTGAATATTAAAAGTTAAATTTGTTGAATTTTTTAAAATTAAAACTAAATTTATAAAATGTATAAAGTTTTAAAAGGATAAATTTATTATTATACCAATGAAAATATTACCATATTTGTCTAATTGGAGTAATTAAAATAACAAAAATAAGATCGCGAGTAAACTCGGGTGAGAAAATAAATAGTTGACCCTACAAATAATTAAGGTGATTTTGTTTAATAAAAGTTAAAAGTTTTTCCAAACATTAAACAAGACAAGTACAGCATGAAGCTGTCTGCATATGGTTGACCCTTTGAACCCCACGCGCTCATATTAGGAAGTAGGGCCAATAGTCCAGCTTTTCTTTTTGGCTTCCTTTAACCTTGCACTTCGGAACCTTTTGCTTATGTTCTGCCACACTCTCATGGCTCTTTCTTTGGTTCCCACCAGAAGGTAGAAGAAAAGGAAAAGCAAACCCAAATACCAATAGTGTTTTTTCCCTTTGATTAGATACCTTTCTCCCATTGTAAGCCTTTTTTCTTTCTAAAACTACAGCCTTTGGTAAGTTTCAAGCACTCAAACTTTGGTAAATTCCTTTCCTTCATTGATAATGTAATGTTTTTTATGTTAGTGCAATGGAAATGTTTTGCTTTGAACAGTTTTTGTTATGCTGAAATTTTGGGGGTTTGGGGTTTGAGTGCAGATATATGATCTGTGGGATGTTAGAAAGCAAAGGAAAGAGTTGGGTTTTGGAACATAACAATTTGAAGATGGCTTGGTTTCACCATTATCATCAAATCAAGCAAAAAGATGGCTACTTTCAATACCCATCTCCTCTTCCTCCACCCCCTTATTCTCCTACTGGTTTTCATAAAGATTCAAACCCTTCACCACCACCACCCCCATCATCTGGTTCTAGAATCAGTCCAGCACTTCTTTTCATCATAGTGATCTTGGCTGTCTTGTTTTTCATCTCTGGTCTTCTACATCTACTTGTTAGATTCCTTACAAAACATCCACCTTCATCCACATCTTCACAATCTAACAGATACCCTGAAATCTCCACTTCTGATGCTCTCCAAAGACAGCTTCAACAACTGTTTCACCTCCATGATTCTGGGTTAGATCAAGCTTTCATTGATGCTTTACCTGTTTTCCACTACAAAGAAATTGTTGGTTTGAAAGAGCCTTTTGATTGTGCTGTTTGTTTGTGTGAATTTTCCGAGAAAGATAAGCTTAGATTGCTTCCCATGTGTAGCCATGCTTTCCATATCAATTGTATTGACACTTGGCTTTTGTCAAACTCAACATGCCCTCTTTGTAGGGGCACACTTTTCACTCCTGGGTTTTCAATGGAGAACCCAATGTTTGAGTTTGATGAGATAAGGGAAGATGAAGGACTCCATGGTCAAAAAACAATGGAAATAGAAGAAATTGCTGTTGACAAAGGGGTGTTGCCTGTGAGACTAGGCAAATTCAAGAGGCTAGATGGTCAACCAAGGGAATCATTAGGTGAAACAAGTAGCAGCAATTTAGATGCAAGAAGGTGCTTTTCAATGGGTTCATATCAGTATGTGCTTGGTGATTCAAATCTTAGGGTCACCCTCTCTTATGACAAACGCCATGGATGTGATATTAAGCCATCAGTTCAAGGGAAAAAGATTAGCAGTGCAAGTAAAGGAGAGAGCTTTTCAGTTTCTAAGATATGGCTTTGGTCTAAGAAAGGCAAATTGTCAACTTCTTCTTCAGATGAACAAATGGTTATGCCTTCTTCTCTTAATACAGAACTACCAACATGGTTGGTGAAAAAACAAGAAAAATGAAATGTAATTTCTCTTAATAGTATCTGGTTTTAGCCATTGTTTAATTAGATCATGCTTGTTACATGTGCTTTTGCTTAGCTCCTCTGAAATTTTTGATGTGCTAATTCTGATATCATGTTTAGTTTACAATGATGATTTGCTCATTGCAATTTGAATGGAATGAGGGGATAGAATTCATGTAGGTAATCCCATGTTACTCCAACTTGCCTCTCATGTATTTAGAGGGTCATACTGCTATAATCATGTCTGAAAATATGCCCGGGTAAACATGATATTACGGCCGTTTTCTTGCAGCTTTGGCTCAGTCTGCCGCCAACATTCATTGCAATGAATCGCAACTGGAAAACACTTGTGCCACTGCAGTTTTGAATCCTTCCCGTCTATGTAGTGTGACAAATTGTGTAGGTTATTTCATAGGTTAATTTTGGGTAAATGTAACATAGAGGCCCCTGTATTGGGAGTTAGATTGCATTTTGTCCCAGTTAGTTCTTGTACGTTGGAATAAAAAGCAAACCGATATTTTCTGTTAAAAATTTCATCCATTTTTATTGTTAAAAACTAGCATCACTAACGGAATAATCAGACAGTTACACAAGGCATGTCATGTGTACTTCATGCTGACGTATAAGATCAGTTTTTAACGGTAGAAATGGATGAAATTTTTAATAAAATGATCAATTTACCCTTTGATCTGACGTACAGGGAGGCAAAATGCAAATTGACGCGTAATATAAGGGCGTCCATGATATTTTTACCATTAATTTTGTTATAGAAAAGGTTATTATCTAGTAAAATTGTATGATTAAGGGTGAGAAGGTTCTAATTTTACCATTTTTAGATCATGCCATTTTTCATTGTTTCTCTTGGGTTTTCTGTCCCGAGTTATGTTACTCGAATTCGGGTATATTCGAAACGTATCTTTACACATGTTCGAATATAAGTAAGACATGGGTATTTCGAAATACTCGAATTCGGGTATATTCGAAACGTATCTACACACATGTTTGAATATAAATAAGACATGGGTATTTCGAAATGCTCGAATTCGGGTATATTCGAAACGTATCTTTACACACATGTTCGAATAAAAATAAGACATGGGTATCTCGGAAAAAAATGGAGAGTACTAGTTTCAAGTTTGAAGCATGGAGGGTGTCCCGTAACTTGTAGGAATCATAAATCTACTTCAAGATGCAAACTTTCATTCAATGTTTACTGTTTTTATGGCAAGACAGGCAATTTGATAGTTGGATTGATTATTTGCAATCAATTTCAACATTTCTATAAAAAGAAAAGAAAATCATGTTAGTGCTTTTGCTTTTTTCCTTTGGCTTTTGATGTGGTTCCTCTTTATCCCCATTTCTTTTTCTTTTTGAAAATTAAATATCAAATTCTATAACTTTAAGGATAATGTGCACTCAATCTGTTGTTTCTAAAGAGTTTTTTTTTGGCTTTGGAAGTGGGCAAATTGATGGTGGGATCCATGAAAGCTCCCCTTTACTTTCTTTCTTTGCCTAGAAAATGAATATCTAAGTGTTAATATCGGTGTTCGCTTTGAATCGACATAAAAGTATCATGAAAACTCTTACATTCTTACACTCTTACACTAGTACTTAGATTGTATTTTGTTTTTTTTACTTAAAACATCTACGGTTCAAATCTTAACATTTATATTCTTTCGTTATTCCGAAACCAGAGCCTCGAAAAAAAAAACCTTTAAAGAAAGAAAATAAGTTAATACATTGAAATATTTATACCAAATATACCATCCCAACTTCTAATGTAGATGCATGAGGAATGCTTAAAGCATAAGTTGGCTCTCTTGAGTTTCTTCTCAAGAAATCATATCCATAATTTATCACTATTCTCTTTATCAAACTTGATCCTTTCTTTGCTCTTACATATGAATGTCCCAATATGAATGCCATGCCTGATTCCCTAGCTTCCATCAGTTCCCGCAATTCCTCCCTCGCCCCACTGTCAATTTGGGGACTTTCCGGGACCACGAACCTCACCCTCTTCCTCGACTTCTCGAGGAATTTTGTGCTTACTATTTCCGATGAATCTTCATGATCATCACCACCACCATCTTCACAAATTGATACACCTTGTGAATTCGATGATGATGTCCCGATAACCGTCATTTTCTCGTTGTTTTCCGTTCCAATAATATGTTCAGGCTGTTCTGACCGGATGAATTCTGCAATGCCACAAGCGAGATCTTTCTCGAATTCTACATCATCTTTGTGAATGTCTAGATATCCATACCGTGCAATACACCGATAAAGCCTATACCCTTTCGGACCAACTCTTCCGACTAGGAACCGTTCCCCGGGACTAACATGGGGCACTGGAACTGATTTGGTGCAAAGAAATACAACTACTTGGTGGAAAGCTAGAAGGTTGGTGACAAAGTGAGAAAAAATAGCCGGGATCCCGGAAACAAGCTCAGTATGTATAAGCCCGATGCCTCGAACCCGAGCGATACCCAAAGTCGGACCGAGAGCAAGAAGCCAATTTATTGAGACCTTATTCTGAACATCAAACTCGTATTTCTTTAGTGTTCCATAGTGCCAAACGTACATTATGACTGAAAATATTAAAGCAAGGGCTATGGGAACCCAAGCCCCTTCAAGGAACTTCATGAGAGATGCTGAGAAATAAAGTGCTTCAATGGAACCAAAGAAGAACAGAAAGAAAACAGCTAACAAGACACTTTTATGCCAGCATAACACAATAACCAGAGACATTAAGCATGTTGTAACCAACATAACTGTAATAACTGCCAAACCTGTCGTATAAAAGAAGATGATGGTGTAAGATAATTGGAATAATCGAATCGAAATTGAACCGAAATTAATAAAACCGATGATATGTACCAGAGGCATTCCCCATGCGTTTGGTGTCTTGAAAACCGATGGTTACGGCCAAGCATAAGAGCATCAAAGTCCAGTTGATCTGTGGGATGTAAATCTGGCCATGGATTTTGGATGAAGTGTGGATGATTTTGATCTTAGGGAAACAACCCAAAGCAGAACATTGTTTGATAATAGAGAATGTTCCAGTTATGATGGATTGACTTCCTACAACTGCTGCAAGTATGGCTATAACCAGAACTGGCCATCTTATTTTCTCTGAAAAACATCACCAATGGTGCCTAAGCTTAGCAAATAACAACTTTGAAGATCGAAGAACATCGGTTTCATCAAACACGTACCTGGTACCGACACATAGAATCCGATCCTGTAGTCGGTTTCATTGATATGGTGCTTAGAAAGATAAGCAGCTTGACCCATGTATGCAAGGATTAAAGAGGGGTAAACCACAAAGGTGAAAGCAACCTGCAGGACAATAATTTGGATCCTTGTTAACTCACTGCATCAAATATTACATAGGCATTGGGAAATAACTTGCATACAGAGGACGTAGATGGTATTCTTCATCCTCTATGTTATAATAAATTTCAGATAATGACAATAGAACGATCGCAAAATAATAAGAAAAAAAATAAAACATAGATTTTACGTGAAAAATCTTTTTGGGGAAAATCACGGGCAGAGGAGGAGAAATTTACTAATGTTGAAAACCGAATGATACAAAAAGAGTTTCAACCACATCTATTAAGGTTGGAAAACCCCATTTTAATCAATGTCAAATAGAAGAACTATAGTTTTATATAGGTTTTGCTTGTGCGGCATGGTCCGTACCATGGGGGTGGATGGTCGCAATCCCAGTCCAATTTTATGCTTAATGGGGATCTATGGCAGGTTACAACCTCGGTCCTTCGCCCTTACAAAACCTCTTATTTTGTCACAGTATTTTGTTTCTTTATCAAGTGATGAGATTCAGATCACACAACTCTAACACTCTACCTATCAATTGTTGATAAACAATGCATTCATGCATGCAACTAAGTTATGCATCGAATTCGAGGTTTAGCTAAGTTGATTCATATAATGATTTTTAAGAACTGGTATTCAATAGGTCTGAATTCGAAAAAAGTAATTTATGAGCCTAAAAACAACTAAAATACCTTGATAGACAACTGTGAAAAATGTCCAAGATCAGCAAACATAGCTTCTGAGCCTGAAACAATGAGAAGATGAACATTAGTACATGTATCTAATTCATACCCAAACTTGAAAACCCTAAGACAATTTAGTATTTTTTTTTTAGGTTCTTAACTAACAACGTAAAAATATGTTGATATGACACTGACGATAAAAAATATGGTGATAAGTGGAAAAAAAAAATATATATAATTTTTAATATTTTTACATATAAAAAATGAACTTGGGCATATGGTTGCCCATTTTCATTTCAATATAAACAATCATGTGTCCAGGTTCATTTTAGACATACTTTTTAAAATATTTTATATATTTTTAATTTTTATAACATATTATATTTTTTATATTAATTACTATTTCAAAATTTAAAATATAAAAATATTAAAAAATATATTATTTGTTATTAGAATAAATTTGGACAAGTGGTTGTCTAGATATATTTGAACTACGGCAACTATTTTTTCAGATTCATTTCAGGCATGCTTTTGAGTCCTTTTATATTTTTCTATATTTATAAAATATTATATTTTTATATTAGTATTATTATTATGAAATTAAAAATATATAAAATCTAAAATATATAAAAATGTATAAAACATTAGATTGTATAAAATATCAAATTTTATGTGTTTTTTATTCAATAAAAATATAAAAATAGGATAATTTATGAAAAATTAATAAATATATAAAATTACTAAAATAACATGAGTTAATGCATCTAGGTTGTCCAGGTTTATTCTAGTGTCAAATAATAATTTTAATATTTTATAAATTTTTAAAATGTTAGTTTTAGATTTTATATATTTTAATTTTTTAAAATAATAATATTAAATTTTTGAATGTTATAAAAAATTAACAATATATAAAAATATTAAAAATGTGTGTAGAATGAACTTGGACAACAATTTGTTCAGATCTATTCTCTATGTGTAAAAAAGTATAATCTTTTAAATTTTTTATATATTTTTATATTTTTTTGTCACATGTGAGGTTGTCTTGTATCACCATACTATTGATTGTTAGTGACACATAAACATATGTTACTAGTGTTTATTATTTATCCAAAAAAAATATCAGACTTATAGCAAATTTAAGTACCAATTAAGTGTAAATAAAATTTACGTACTAAGCTCAGTTTTATAATTATTTTCAAATACATTTTTTAAAATTTGGAGGAATTTATAGCATATATTTTATTTACAATTTCTTATGTTTATAAGATTCTACAATATATATATATTTGGTTTAGTTTTGTAAAACTTATATAGTATTAAATAAAGATTGCGGTGGGTGGGTTGCCTATATAATAAATTAGATCAGTTTTTCGAAATTTATTGGATTAGGATGATATTGAAGAGAGAAGGAAAATACATTCAGTTGAATGTGTTTTTAATTGACATGGCAAGAAAAGGCTTCCAACTATGCTCTTTCCTGTTCAGTCAGTAACGTTCGTTCAATTGAATGTATTTTTCTTTTCTTCACCGTTTTTGTTTAGGGGTTTTTAGAGTTAAGATTTATGATTCTTTTAAGGGTTTTTGTTTAGGGTTTGTAAGGATTTTTGGAGTTTAAGACTTAGAGCTTTGTTTTAGGTCCCAAAATTATTATTTTAGAGATTTTTTTTTAATTTTTAGCGTTTTTATATATTCTTTAGGATTTTTTTTTATAATATTTATATTTGGTGGAAGATATAAATTTTAGAATTGTTATAAATATTTTGAATTTTAAAATTAAAATTATTTTTAAAATTTTGAAATTATTCTGAATTTCTTTTGTCATTTTTGTGAGATCAATTTGGTAACTTTCAAAATTGACGGGTATCAAAAGAGTGTTTACACTAATCTGTTTTTCGAATTGTAAAATTTTGCTCTATTTGAAATCGAAACTCAAATAAAAAGTGAGACTAAATTGAGAGAATTAAGTGAGGATTAAGAGAGAATTAAGATATGATTGAGAATGAATTGAGAGAAAGTTAAGAGTGAATTGAAAAAGTGGGAAATTTGGGGTTTAAATAGAGAAAAGAAGTTAATGTTGGGTGGAGAGAGCCGTTGGAATTCAACCATTGGGGGATAGAGAGAAAACGCATCCAATTGGATGCGCTTTGCTAATTTAGCAAGAAAGCGTGTTCAACTAAAAACGTTTTCCTGTAAAATTCATTGAAAACACGTTGATCTAGACTTGTTTACATAAAATCGATCTAATCCGACAAATTTTGAAAATACCAACCTAATCAGATAATTTTGATTAAAAATAAATATTTTTGAATAATTCATCAAAAAAAAAATATCCTTATTCTATTGCAATTCTTAGTCATAAGGATAAACAGAAAAATCGAGAAAATTGAAAACATTTCCAATTGTAGTGTTTGGTTCAATATCAATTCAATTTATTAAGCTTGGTTGGACTTCAATTTCATTTATTTTTAAATATATTTTATTTAATTTGATTTCTGATTCGCAAGTTAAAAAAAATATTTTTATTTAATTTGTAAAATGTTTTTTTAATTTTTATAATATAAAAATAAATATTTTATACGCAAATGAGTGAAAATAATTTAAATAAAAAACTTTAGAAATTGATGAACCAAACTCATTAGATATAGTGAAATTCGGTTTGATCGATTTGGTTTTTTATATTCGGTTGAACTTTTTAAAAACCTGAATATTGCATAGTAAGAATATATCTTTTTCTAAAAACTTAAATTTTAACAAATTTTATTTAAATTAGATTAGATCAATTGAATTGAGAATTCATCGATCAAACTAAATTTATAATTTTTTAAATTCTTTTTAAAATCATTTGATCCATAAACTGGTAAGGGCTAGTTGAATTGGGTTAAAAATCAAAATTGAACCAAATTTATAATTTTTTAAATTCTTTTTGAATGTTTAATAATTTATTTATTTTAAACTAGACGATCCGATCAAACTAAAAACTGTTGGATTAGAGAAATTATTAGATGAATCATTTTCACCACATAAGCAATAGTCCCATCCAATTATATAATACCATGTAAGATTAATTTTACATGTCATTTGATGACTAAGAAATAAAAAATAAATTCAAAATTTTTGTTTTCTCCTTCAACCATTCTATCTCTAGAAAAGAAAATAAAAATCATCCATGCACGTATTAGTATTTTTACAATCTTTTTGATTAAAGTGAAAATTTGATGGAAAATCTTTTTTAATTTGTGATCTAAATTGAGAAAGAAACAGGATCTCATTCTGTTATTTACTTATGTTGAAGCCAAATCCCAAATTTTCGAAATCTCTAATTACTAATTTATGTAAATTACTAAATCTAAAATCTTAATTATTTCTTAACCCTAAACCTCGAATTGAACCCTTAATTTTTCTAATTTGCCTAATATACTGAATTTTCATTCTGCAATATTTTATATCAAAAGGAAAATCAAAGCAAGGGGAATCATTTTGAAATGGAATAAGACAATGACAAGTGAAGATGAAAGGAAAGTAAAACGTTTTATTTGGACGAAAGATCAATACTTTGATGATTCTTTAGAATTTGATGCAGAATGAAGGAAGGTTGAAGAGAGCAGAATTTTTTGGATAAATTTTTTAATTTCTTAATCAACAATGATATATAAAAATAATCTTACATGACATTATATAATTGGATGAGACCATTGCTTATATAGTGAGAATGGTCCATCTAATAATTTCTCGTTGGACTGACTAGTTTGATCATCGATCCAGTTCAAAAAAACAGTGAGGATAACATAAGTAGAGTTGAGTTTCTACCTGTAATACAAAGCAAGATCCCACCAAGTGACATCCAACCTTTCTTTTGGGTCTTCTTCAAGAACTGGTACATGTAATATGGAGAGAGTGCTTTGTAGACATAGGGGTTCCATTCACAAATGTTGTAAACCCCAATTGCACTGATGCACAATAGCCATGTTATTACCACTGGTGCAAACAAGAACCCCACCCTGTTGGTCCCATAATGTTGGAGTGCAAACAAGAATACCAGTATGGCACAAGCTGCTGGAACTTCTACATCTGCATAGTTGTCCAGATTCAATCTATAACTACACAACCGTTTGTCCAGGTTCATTCCACAATTAAATTTTAAATTTTTTATTTTCTGACGTGACAGCTAACATTTTTTTTAATGCACTGATGTGATTATATGATAGTATCTGTTCATACTTTTTTAACTCTTTGACAATGCACACACACGCTTTGCATACACTGGTGTTCGAACTCGAATCTCTTAAAATAAACATTATCCTTTTTTCTATTAAAACCACTCGATGTGTTCACATGACAGCTTACATTTACTGTTAACAAAAACGTTAATTAAAGAGCTTAATTGAATGCATTTTTCTCAAGAAAATATCGTAAAGATTTTTTTAATGGATTTCTGGAATAATGATTCTTATCCTTAAAACAAAGTTAACTTTTTCTTGCATTACAACGACAGCTTAACACATGAAATTCGACACTTTCTATAATCTTCTTAATTATGAAATTAAACTTCTTTTCTTAGCCACATGTCCCTCATTTAACCTTTTATTTTTATAAAGCTATCAACTTGACCCTCCACAGTATCATCTACCTATTCATAATTAATTAGATTGATAGTGATTTGAGTTTTATTAAAACAAGGAATCTGCCTAATGCAGAAACTTATCACCATTTTGATAACCTTTACTTTGTCCTTATACCAAATAATTCACATGATATATTTGGGTTAATTCCATTAAACGTCCTTAAACTATTTCCTAAATTTTAAATTAGTCCTAAACTTCAAAAACGTCTTACCCGAGTTCCCAAAATATAACTAGAATATCCTTTCAGCCTACTCATCAATTTAGGTGTTAAATGTGTAATCAAATCTAATATGGAATATATTTAAGATACACGGGTCAAACTGTATGTACATGTGTGTTTATTGCATGAATAACATGGATCTATCATATTTTTTAAAAGAAATTGTCAATAAAATTTAACATGTCATATCTAAGCTGTCAATATAGTAAACACACATGTATATGCTTCAGGTTAAATTTAAGCAAACATTTAACACTCGAGCTAATGAAAGAACTTGATGGATAGAATTTTGAAGTTCAAGGACCAAATTTTACTCTCATTCATAGTTTGAGGATATCTGCTGAAATTAACCCTATATGTATAGTTTGAGGAACTTACAACGATGTTGTTCTTTGGACATTGAAAGCTCCAATCCTGACACTGCTGAAAAAACTGCACAAACCAAGAAATCTCAGGTCACTGATGAATCTGAGTTTTAAAAAAGAACCCCAAAATTGAAAGTTGTAGTACCAGAAATTGCAGGTGTGAGGACACCATCTCCAATGACCATGCAAGTCCCAATCAAAGCCAAAACAAGCAAAAGCCTTTGCAAAAGTTTATGTTTCTCTAAAGTTGATTTCAAACTAGACCCTAAAAAGCTCTTACTAATTGATGAAATCCCATCTTTGTGGTACTCTGATAGTTCTTCATCTGCAAGCTGACAATTAGGCAATGAACAAAGCCTTGCATGTCTGCAAAGCAATGAATACAAAGCAAAAGTGCCACCTTCACCATTATCATCAGCTTTGAGCACAATGAACACATATTTCAACAATGGCATCAATGTTAATGTCCAAAACACAAATGATAAAACCCCATAAATCTCCTCATTTGTCTCAGAATGATGAATATCTTCAGCAAATGAACTTTTGTATACATATAAAGGGGAAGTACTTAAATCTCCATAAACAACACCTAAACTTTGATAAGCCAATGTTAATACATTCTTCCATGATTCCCTCTGCAAACACAAAACAAAAACAACTTAAAATTTTTGAAGGTTTCATCATAATGAATACCCAGTGTGCCACATGTCTTACCTTGTTTGGTCCAAAATCCATCCTAAAAACTGTCAATTGGATCACTCAAAATCCGTTCTTTCAGCAGGTGCAAAATCAAATACAAAGAACTAGGCAATGTAGACAAAACATCAAACACCTAACAGGTGAAAAATCTTTATAGAGAGAATGGTTCTCAGTGAGACAAGATGGTTAGAGAGGAAAGCAAATAGAGATATTTTGAAGATTAAAAACTTGGGTTTTTTTCTAGGAAGAAAAAAGAAGAAAGTTTGTTTATGTTTTGAGTGGGAAATTGAAGGGCCAATTTGTAAACTGGGAATGCACTAACCGAAAATTGAATTGAATTTTCTTTTTCTCTTTTTCTATGAAACCTAACTTTGACCACTCACATTAATATCTCTTTTTTAAATTGTTTTCTCTGAAAGAGTTGATGGAACTGTTTAATTACTCTCTAAAAAATTGGGACCATCAAATTATGTGACTCAGAAAATTGTAAATCCTTCTGTTTTCTGGTCAACAAGGAAAAAAATATCACAATCTAACCCTAAGTTCCATAAATTATTAGTAAATATATTTTTGATTTTTATCATTCAACTTAAAAAAAATATAAAACGATTACTGGATTTTTGAACTATTCAAAAAATTTTATTAAGTTAGTGGGTTGTTAATTTTTTTTTTTTTGCAAAAAGTCTGGTTAGCGAGCTTTAAATGACGATTTGACAATCAGTATGGTGGATCAATATCAATGGTGAGTAGAAGAATAAACCTTAGGTCAAAAGTCGATTTGATGATCATTGTCGGAGATTAAAGAAGAAAGTTTCTTAGATTTTGGTCCGTAGATTCAGATATTCAAAGATATTTCATGAAAAAAATAAACTATAGAAATTAAGGAAGATGATAACTTTCAATTGGTGTAGGCGATGCAAACAAAGGTCATAGCAATTTTAACATTCCAGTGACTCAAATGAAAACTTTCAACATTTTGCAATTTTTTGGAAGTTTAGTGATCAAAACGTAAACTTATTAATAGTTTAGTGACATTGAGTGTAGTTTACCTAAAAAAGATAAAATTGTAAATATCAATATTCAAATTTAATATCTATAAATATTATTTCTTAAAAGTGATCGCATGAATAAATCCGACTAAACCCAAATTATTGCATGGATAATTGATTCTATAACCTTTTTTTTTTCATTGCATGAAAAACATTTTGATTATTTGATGATCATTATAAGTTCTTATTATATTTATTCTTTTTGATACAATGACTAGAATTATCCATAGCTTTTCTTCAACTCTTAAATAATTGGATAATGCAGTTCAGCGCACTCGAACTCATGTCTTCTTGCACTGACAATAATACCAATACTAATCGAACTAAAATTCAATCGACAATACTCTCGAGTGTATTTTGAATATATTCATAAAACAAAATTAAAATATAACAATGTATATAAATAAAATTTTGAAAATTTTCAAAAAATCTGAATTTAGAATATAAAAAACACTAAACAAATTCTTTAAACATTAATGCAAAGTAATGGTGTATAATATAGGTTTGGCTGCTAGAATAAATACTCCAAGAATCAGATGCATTTAAAACAAAAGGAAATTTCATGTGTTGATCCGATGATCAGGATATTCACAATTTCAAATATGATTAAAATAATCAGATACATTTAATGTAATTAATCTAGTAATTTAGCAAGTCAAAAATAAGATATCGAGAGTTTTAGCATTTTATTAGCTCATTGTAAGTTTTCATTGTGAGTGTAAATAAGTGTGTTATTGGTTTACTATCTAAAAGAAAATTTAGAGTTAAGTGATTTAAATTTTTAGATGTAAAAATGAGGTTATTAAACTGAGATGTGTGTGTTAAAAGATTTAAATTATTTGTTATACAAAGTTGAAAGACAGTGTATTATCTCTTTGAGAAAGGCTTCAGAAACTGAATTACGTAAACATGTATTGTTTATCTTTGTTCTTGACACTACTAGTAGCATTGCTCTCTTGTTTTGCAACTATAATCTGTGTTGCTCAAGATTTATCAATTTTGACTCGAATCTAAAAACTTAATCTTAATTAATCTGAACCTAATCTAATGTAAATTGACCATAAAATCTAGAATTCAAAACTATTCGAATTTGAGATGATTTCGAGTCGAAATGATCCAAACATGAAACAATCGTAATTCAATTAAATATTAGATATTGAATAAAAGAAATAAGAAAAATAAAGAGTCAGAATCAACTTTGGCACACGGGATATTATAGGCACCGTGTGGCAAATTTTGGGATAAAAAATTATTTTATAATTTATAAAAAATTATTTTAGAAGGATAAAGGTTCCTATCTTCTTCCTTGGTAATACTATTATCTATATAAGAGGACAATGCGTTTCAACGCACTCGAATTTATATTCTCTTACATTAATAACAATGCCTATACCGATTGAACCAATCGAACTAAGATTCAATCAGTATATTTTGAAGGATTTTAATGTGTTAAATATTTGTAAATAGTAAAACCATGGAAAATTTATAAATATTATTTGATATGAGGATCCACTAGGTATGTATGTCATTTGACAAAATATAAAAATGGTTCCAAGGAGGGTGCAGAAGCAGGTATTTGTCATGTCAATATATATAGTAGTGGATGAGACTACTTTCCACTACAACTTAATGTCTTTTATAAGAGCCCTACCTTTTGAGTTTTTTCTTTTTTGCTTTTGATTTGAGATTTTGTTTTCTCATGAGAATCAAGTTGGATTCCATTTAGGGCTCTTTTTCCCTACATGCTCTTTTTATCCCTAATTTTCACCGTACAAAAATAAAGAGGAGTGTTGAGTATTTTTGTGTGTTTTTTAGATGGTGAAGTTGTGTATTTATATGATATGGTTACTGTTCTTAGATGTGATATCATATGTAAGTTTCATGTATGTCGACACGTACCCTATTGTAGGTCTAACATGTGTTTATATAATGGGGGTTCGCCTATATGATGGCATGTGAACCCACATCGTGCAGTCTCATAGTGTCACACGAGCTTGAAGTATGATCTGTGTAGAACTCGATCCAGATCCAATCAACTTATGGGTTGATAATAGTGAGTGTCATAACAAGGAGAAGGAGGGAGTTGATGTAACAGGTCAGCTTGGTAAGATGGAGAGCTATCGTATTTGAGTGATAGAAATGGTGGTAAGAGTTCGTTTCTATTTGTACGTCTTACATACGACATAGAGGATTAGCAGTGTGTTAAGATCTCATTGACAGCAAGGTTACATATTGTTTTCTTGAAGGGGCGACGATGTAATCCTATAGATCAGTGATGTGGCATCTTAGGATGACTTAGTAATCAATGGGTGTGAAGTTCTATGCATTCTTGACTAGAGTAATTCGTTTCGGGTATGGGGTTCGCTCAGGGTAGTTCAATGTTGAATGTTTGTCTGATGTGAGGTTCACACAAGAGTGATGTGTAATTGTCTATGAAGATGATATAACAATTGAAGTTACAAAGTAACTTTTGTTGAATCTGATGGACAAACGAACTAGTTGAATCTGATAGGATTTATGATCGTTTTAAGAGTTTGTAATTTTGAAATTCAATTAAATGATGGTCTCCCTAATATTCATGGACATGGGACCAGTAACTTTTTGGACCATATAGGATAACATAGTTTACAAGACTTTAATTAAAACCACCAAAAAATTGAAACATGCTGCAAAACAGGAAATAAGTAAAAACTAGCAATTAATAACCATATTAACTGCCAAATGGACCACTCAAGTGCACATTAGAGCAACGGTGAAAATATAAGAAATACTAATAAAATTTATAAAATTTACACAGAAATTTTCATCTCCAAAAGAATCCATCAAACCTTTTATTTCTTTTTTATATAATGTTAAATTTCATTCTTAATTTTATTATTCAATTCTATGATGTTAATGAATAATAGTTTAATGATCTAATGCTTGAAAATTATGAAATATTAATGATATCAAAATTTTAAATATATATTAAATTATTTTTATATACAAATGATGAAAGTAATAAATTATGTATAATTAAATTCAAATGTAGAAAAATATCAAAGTAATAAAGTTTTACAAATGCAATTGGTTCAGATTCAAATCGTACTATGCAAATTTTTATTAGTGTTTAAAAAATAAAGCGATCAAAATATCTTCGAATAATATAATTTATTTTAATTACGAAATGACATATTAATAATTTTTCTAATTGAATTGGTGACTCGATTGAAAGTGACATCAAATCGATAAAAAATTTAAATAATAATGATTTTCGAATTCAACGGATTTAACTCGAGAATATTCATAAAAAGATCCCTTTGATTGATCTGCTTGTCCATTTTCTGAATGTTACCCTCAACAATGGGATTATTTCAAGCCAATCACTTGCCATAGTGGTCCACCCTGCATTGCAAAAGCGTGGCTGACAGTGAATACAAAAACTCAGACAAATCAAACAATTTTAAGACCTACGTGTTGGGTTTTGTTTGAGGTTCGAGAGATGGAGATTGACAAAACATGTACATGAGACACCCCAAAAACACAAAGGAAAGCCTTATTCTAAACAACAAGTGTTAATCGGAATGGACGGATCAATTGAATTGAAAATCGATGAATTCAACTTGTCAAACATATATCACTCAATAGGAATTCTTAACCAAATAAAAATTAATTGAACCAATGAAAATTGATTAAAACCCGAAAAAAATTGGTTCTAAAACCTTTTTTTGTTCTCTTAAGAAAAAATATTATATGTAAGGGTGAGCGTTATATCATCGAGTCGAACCAAGTGAAAAATTTCGAAATAATCAAGTTGATAAGTCCTATTTTATTATTGTCGAAACCATTTTTAAAAAAAGAAAGTATCGAATTATATTTAAAAAAATGAAAAATGAAATCGCCACCAACCTTTTTTAAAATAGGTGTGATTAGATCACCTTAAAAATTTTAAAATCATTAAAATAACAATTTTGGTCTTTGAAACCATAAAACGGGTTCGAGAGTCGGTTACGCAAAAAGAAGGATTACCACCTTCATACGCTCAAAATTGATACCTAATCGATTATTTAAAGTCTATTTTGTTGAAAATTAAAAAACTCGAGAAAAATTTAAATTGTGATCTTTAAATGCATGAATATCATATTTATTTTATTTTAAAAAAAAATAAATTTAAAGAGAAAGCTCATTATTTTGAATTAATCGAGAAAATGTCACATCCAGTAAGTTAGGACATAACAATTCGAATTTTAATAAATAACAAGCATTCTTAATTATTATCCCAAAATCTCGTATTTTAATTTTAAAAAAGATACTCAATTATCTCGTTTTAAAGAAAAAACCACACCCAGTGAGTTAGGGCATGATCCTCTCAAATTCCCGAAACAAATAACATTGCCTCGATTTAAAAAAAAAACAATTTATGAATTAAAATGTCATGCAAAAATTAATATATACACAATTTACAATAATGACAAAAAATATAGCATGCATAAATATAATATTAATCAAATTTAATAAAGGTAAAATATTTAAATAGCATACACTAACAAAAAAATAATCAATCGATTATAGACAATAAAATCTTAGGAAATAGTCGTAAAAATTGAGAGTGAATAAATAAAATACCTATATAAAAAAATAAACAAAGTTAGATATAAACTAAATAATTAATCACAAATAAATAATCAATAAATAAGGCCAATAATATGAAAAAAAATAAAAATGGAACTAAATCAAATGAGAAATAAAAATAGTGGTTAAAATTATAAATAAAAATAATAAATGGGCCAAATAGAGTTAGGGATTAAATCATAAATTAGATAAAATTTCAGGGCAAAATCAAAATAAAGAAATAAATAAAAAATGACTAATTTGAAACGACTAAATATGCAGAGGGACCAAGGTAGCAAATATCCCAAATATCGAAAACAGGCGGATCTTTACCTGGGCAAAGCTGGTTGTCGGATCTGGGCCTTATACGGCATCGTTTTGATGCCTATTGCATTAGGCACAAAAGGGGGCCGTTTTGTATATGTATATATTACATTTATTTTAAGAAATTTCATTTTCAGCTTTTGTTTAAAAAAAAAAAAAAAAAAAACTTTCCTTTTTTCTCTCAAAGGCCACTTGGCTGGCCATGGGCTTCGGTGTGCCACCGTCGTGGGTTCACCTTGCGCCAATGTCGACTACCACCGTCCACGATGGTCAAAAATCCAATAAGTCTCCCTCTTACCTTTTGAACCTTTCCGATCCTAGATCTAACGTTCGTTTCACCAAAATTGCATTCCCCGCGCCTCGAGAGTGCAAATAACCTTCGATTTTAAGCCTCGCTCCTTTGATGACTACGCAGATCGGCACCCACGGCGGTGGGGAAGGGTAAACAGCGCAAAGGTAAAAACTAAACACTAAAACCTCTCTTTTTTTATATTTTCGAATAAAAAAGAGTTAGATTTGTTACTAGTTTAAAATAAATAAATGAAAAAAATTAAATACCTTTGAATCTTTGCTTTCGAAACTCGAAATGTATGCTTGAATGCGTGTGTGGGAAAATCTGATTTTCTATGAAAGTTGTCTCTTTTATTTCAAAATTTTCGAATATTTCTTACAATAAATTTGTGACTAATTTACAAAAACAATTCGTGTTTTTATACACGTATTACAATCTTTTTTGATTTGATCTTTGTTTCCTTTTTTTTTTGCAGATACGCATATCGTATCTTCAAGATACTCCGAGTAGGAAAGGGTAGCGGCGGTGGCTTCGAAGGGCAGCAGACGACTAGGGTTTTTCTCTTTTGTTTTAGGGGTTGGGTTAATTTGGGCTTTTAGGCTTGGGTAAAATTTGGGTTTATATTGGGTTGTAAATAAATAAGAAATTGGGTTTATCTTTTTTTTTTTGTATATTTTTATTATTTGGGTTTAAGAAAATGGGCTTATTGGGCCCGAAAAAATTGGGGTCTCTATAGTTACCCTTCTTTGCTTTTTATCGTGTAACGAGAAAGGAGCAAAGACTCAAAAAAAGACAAATTTCGTCTGGTCCAATTGAATTTCGGCTCCCAGTGCTTCTCTATTCTTTCGTTTCGCTAGTGATTCTACTCTACTGTATCTACTTCACTATTGTTTTAGGAAGACAAGATTTGATAATCACAACTTCATCTTGCTTTATTACAACTTTAAGGAAATAAGGTTTGATGTTGTAACTTCAATCTGCCCCTCTGGATTAGGGGTAAAAGACTGGATAATGGTGACTTCAATCTGTCCTTCTGGATTAGGGGTAAAAGATTGGATACAGTGACTTCAATCTACCCTTTGGATTAGGGTAAAAGATTGGATGGTGGCTTCAATCTACCCTCTAGATTAGGGTAAGAGATTGGATGGTAGCTTCAATCTTCCCTCTAGATTAGGGTAAAAGATTGGATGGTGGCTTCAATCTACCCTCTGAGTTAGGGTAAAAGATTGGATGGCTTCAATCTGCCCCATGGCCAGGGTAAGAGATTGGATGGTGTCTTCAATCTACCCTCTTGTTAGGGTAAAAGATTAGATGACTTCTAATCTGCCTCATGGTCGGGGTAAGAGATTGAATGGTGTTTTCAATCTGCCTTCTGGTTAGGGTAAAATATTAGATGTTCTTTACTCTGCCCCATGGTCGGGGTAAGAGATTGGATGAGATTATGTAACTTCACTCCATTCCACTACAACTTCAGGGAGATTGAGGTCCGTTGCTTGTTTTAATTCGATCCACTGCAACTTCAGTGATATAAGATTTGAGGTTATGATTTCACTCTATTTCACTATAACTTCAGTGGAGGTTGAGATTTGTTGTTTTTTTTCGCCCTTTTGTAATTTTAAGGGTATAGGAGTTGTTGTTCTGTCACGTCATTCTTTGGGGATATGACCTTTAGAATCTTTCTTGTAGGCCTCTATCCAAGCCATGCAACTAGGATGTCATGATCTGAATGAATCAAATGCTTCTGTCTAAATGTTCATGAATGATGTTGATATGCATGCAAAGATGTCATATTTTAGAATGATTTTCTGTTTTGGTCCTTAGATCCACATTGTTCATCATTTGCCTAAGTTCCATCGTTGATATGTCATCATGTCTTCTTTTCAAGTCTGGTGTCCTCATGTCTTCTTTTCAAGTCTGGTGTCCTCAACGTGAAATCCAAAAAGTAGTCATACTCTGAGCTACTTGTTTTAATGTCCTTTCGACCCTCGAATTTGGTTATTTCCAACTGCTAGTCATGTTTTAGGTCCCTGTACTTTTTAGAAATTTTCCAAAGCGATATGAAGAAATCCTTTTTTACCTTATATCGTCAAGTCTACTAACCGTTATTTCAATTCAAAGAGTGCCTTGAACGTGAATAAAATTGAAGTTATTGAAAACAAGAATTAAATGGGAATGAATGATAACAAACATTGATCAAGAATATCAATATTCATCAAAAAGTGGGTTTGATTAAATAATGGCCAAATATTACAAACTCTGGTCAAAAATAGCAAATGTCAGTCAAAATAAATGGCAAACATTAATCAAATGTTGCTAAAGTGAGCAAAAACGAATACAACTAGATGCCCCAAATATCAACGTATGAGTTTCTTCAAGCAAACTTGATGAGGAACATTTTGAGCCTGATGTGTACTCATGGAAACTATTGAACCTCGTCGATGCCTAGGATGTAACGTCTCTCCATCTTGTTACTTTTGAGAAAGAAGACCATTTCATGCCCAATCTTTTGGTCCAAATTTGAGTCGCCCTTTGCGGGTTTTCAACTCAAATCTCCTTTAGGCTTCGAGACGCCATTTGCGAGTTTTCATCTCGACCCCTCCCTCTTTTTTTATTTTTCTTTTTCTCTCTTTTTCTTTTCTTTTTTTTTCGCTACTTTGAGCTGTCCTTTAAGGTTTTCAACTCGAACTTTTTGGGGTTTTTTTTGCTAGTTTGAACTGCCCTTTCAGGTTTTCAACTCAAACTTTTGGATTTTGATTTTTTTTTCTTCTTCTTCTTTTTTATTTCATTTTTAGGCAAAATATTTTTTTACTGAATCTGAGTTCACAGGGTTTGACAGATCCTTTCCTTCCATCTCAGTTAAAATTAAAACTCCTTCAGAAAAGACTTTATTTACCACCAATGGGCCTTCCCAATTTAGCATACATTTCCCTCGAAAGTCTTTTTGTATAAGAAAAATTTTCAGAACTAGATCTTCCTCATGGAATTCCCTAGGGCGAACCTTTTTGTCATAAGGCCGTATCATTCTCTCTGGGTACATCTAATCGTGCTGGATGGATTTCAACCTCTTTTCCTTAATCAGGTTTAATTGGTCATATCTTCATTGGATCCATTCTGCTTCATCTAACTTTACTTCTGATAAGACTTGAAGAGAAGGAATCTCGACTTCAATGGGAAGAACTTCTTCCATTCCATATACTAATGAGAACGGTGTTGCCCCAGTAGAAGTTTTGATAAACGTTCTATAGGCATAGAGAGCAAATGGTAACTTCTCATGCCAATCTTTGTAGGTCTTTGTCATTTTCCCAATGATCTTCTTAATGTTCTTATTATCTGCCTTCACTGCCACATTCATCTTTGGGAGATACGATGCTGAATTATGATGCTTGATCTTGAATTGACTGTAGACCTCTTCTAACATACTATTGTTCAAGTTCAAAGCACTGTTAGATATGATTTTTTTTGCATTCCATACTGACATATGATTTCTTTCTTCAGGAATTTGCTAACCGCTGATTTTGTAACATTAGCATAGGAAGCAACTTCTACCCACTTAGTGAAGTAATTAATGACCACAAAAAATGAACATATTCCCATTAGAAGTCTTCGGTGAAATTAGTCTAATGACATCCATGCCCCACATAGAAAAAAGTCATGTGGAAGTCATAACATGAAGAGGTGAACGAGGTACATGAGTTTTGTCTCCAAAAATTTGGCCTTTGTGACATTTCTTAACATATCTAATGCAATCTCCTTCCATAGTTGACCAATAATATCCGAATCTCATGATCTATCTGACCATTGTAAAACCATTGACATGCGTTCCAAAAACGCCCTTATGGACTTCTTCTAGAATTTTTCGAGCCTCAATAACGTCAACACATCTCAACAAAATCTGATCCTTTCTCTTTTTGTACAGAATATCCCCATCAACAACATAATCAATTGTGATCCTTTCTCTTTTTGTACAGAATATCCCCATCTAGCCATTCTTCCATTTAATGCAGTTGACCTCATCATGAACTTAAGTGGATCCAATTTTGAAATCAACCAAGTTGTATGGTATAACATGTACTGCCTCAACCTTTAAGTAGTCCAGACCAAAGCGCAACACAATTTCTCGATTAGCGAATATCTTATTTTGCATTCAGTGAACTTCTTGTTAAGATAATAAATTGCTCTTTCTTTCTTTACTGACTCATCATGTTGGCCCAATACGCATCCCATAGAGTTTCCAAATACGACCAAGTACAGGATCAAAGGTTTATTCGGATTTGGTGGCATATTTAACTGGAGCATTAGACATATAATGTTTAACTTTGTCAAAGGTCTTTTGGCATTTATCATCCCACACTCCTGAGTTATGCTTCTTGAGAAGACAAAAGATATATAATAGCCTGTTTTCAGTGGTAAAGAAAGTATAGAATTAAAATTTAATTACATTTAGTAAGTTGATTTTATTATTTAAATTATGCTTTTAAGGTCGTATAAGGTATTTAGTATATTGAATCTCTATAGTTATTTGATAATTAGTATAATGTACTAAATTGAGAAATTAGAAAGGTTGGCATCATATTTTAAAACTCTATAATAATATGTGTTGAATAATCAAAGAAATGAAATGGGGATGGACTTAAAGAATATATAGCCATTATTTAAGTTAGTGGAATGAGTTGAAAAGAAATGTAAATTTATTATTTTTAATGAAACCAAGGAAAATAAGGGGATTTTGGTAAGGGAAATAAGAAAACAAAAGAAGGGAAAAGAAATTATTACCTTCTTCTTCTACCTTTGTTTGACTGAACCCATAGGAGAGCAAACCTTGAAGATTTTTGCTTTGGAAGCCTTGCATGTAAGTGAAATTTTGGTTCATTCTTGTTAATACTTATGCATTTGTGATTCTTTGAGTTTGGGCTATACAATGTAGTGATTATTTTTCAAAAAAATATCAAGATGGGTGAAGTCACCATGCTTGAATTCCAACATTAGCTGCTGCTATTGTTTGAAAAGGGGAACGATGGGTTGTTTAGAAAGGTTATTGGCATGTTGGAAGGTTAGTTGTAGCTTGAGGACTTAAGTGATTAAACTTAGGTATTGAAGATTATTGTAGATAAATATACCATTTTGATGCTATTGGAATAAAAGAAATTATAATTATATAGTTGCTTGCTTTCTAGTAATTGGTTAAAATTGAGTTATAAAGCTACGGTTCAATTTGTGTGAAATAAGGATTTATGGTTTATATGTATATTTAGTAAAGTGGAATGAACCATGAATTTTTGGAAATTTTTTAATTGTTTTTATAATTGAATGAACCTAAGTGATAAATTTAAAATAATTTCTTAAGTATTTATTCATTAGATCAAACCCCAGACACTCCAACAAATAGTCGAGGGAAGGGCAAACTAGTCGAGTAATCTACGTTAAATAGCTGTCGTCACTGCACAAGTAAGTTCGTTTTATTACTACATAAATTATAAATTCATTTTGTAATTGTTCATTTTTGAGTTATATGTTCTGGTATGTGTGGCTATTACCTATGAATTTTGTGTAATGAATGATTATTGTGAATATAGTATGCCTATAATATTTTGCTTATGATTCGGTTGACAAGATTGATATTTCTGGATTTATTAATGCACAAATGTGATTGTTTAAAGTAGGTAGAAAGCTTATATTGAGTTATAGGTATATGTAAGTCTTGTGTAAAGGAATGAGTTGAATTTTTAGCAACAGACTGAGTTGTGTTGATACTTTGTTGAATAGTATCGGTAGAAATGCAGGGGACTTGAAACTTTGGTTACTGACTTAGTTTCGGTAGTAGGAATTGAGATTATCAGTAGCATTATGGTAATAGTATCAGTAGATTGAGAGATGTGTCGGTAGAAAAATGCCTAAATTGTCAACTTTGCTCTCTGTTTGTTTTAGTATCGGTAGTCACAAGTGAGGTATCGGTAGAAGTTTACAGTTTAAGTGTTTCTGATTACTGTGGTTTTATGTATCGGTAGAAGCTTATTTGGTATCGATAGATTTAGGCTAGTTGTATTGGTAGAACTTTTATAGTTCCAGTAGTACATTGCAGTCTTATTTTTTTCTAAGTAATTATCGTATGTTCTATCAATACTCACCTATTCATGTATTGGTAGAAACATTAGTTCGTATGAAAATTTGTATGATAGTTTAGAATTTCAAGCACATGTTGTCTATTACTTTAAAGTTTAATTATTCAGGTATATGGTATAGAAAAGGTCGAAATATTATGCATATTTAATAATGGGTGTTATTTGTAATGAAAATTAACTCAAATATGTGAGTTTAGTAGTTATGACAGGTTAGGGTACTGTATTTATTGGTATCAGAGCTACGGTTTAGTCGATTCTAGGACTAAACGTAACAAGTATGAGTATAGATATACATGCCACTTTATAACCGATGATAATGTGAGGACTCTTGATCAATTTGAAATGTTTTGTTGAGATAAAAGTTGTCGTTGGGATCCAATCAAGCAAATTCTAATGAGATAGAGAGTTACACTCCAGTTACGACTGAAGAAAGTACACAAAATGAACGGGGAACTCAAGGCCCAGAAATGTCGCACCGGATGCATTCCTCCAAATGATACATGATATGTATGGTTGCATACTTAAACGTAAACACATCAAACCAACCTACTCCTTCCTTACGATCTCAAGGATTGTCTCACTGTGATGAGCGTAGAATCTCTATCAATAAAGTGAGAAAATGTGGAGCGATGAAATTTATTGGGAATATTGATGATGATCCTACCAAAGCTGAGTACTGGTTAGAACATGCTCAAAGAATCTTTGCCAAAGATTGCTTATGTTATACCATATCACTTCTGTAGGAAGAAGCTTTCCACTGTAATATCAATGGTACAGAAAGCAAGGGTCAATTGGGAGTTCTTTAAGTCTGAGTTTCATAAAAAGTATGTGAGCAAGAGGTATTTGGAGCGGGAGAAGAAATAGTTCCTTGAACTGAAGCAAGGAAATAAGTCAGTGGCAAAGTAAGAGAAACAGTTTGTTTAGCTTAGCAAGTATGCCTGCGAGATTGTGCCCACAGAAGAGGCCTTATGCGTACATTTTGAAGATGGACTGAATGATGAAATTAGAATGCTAGTTGGAGCTTTAGAAATTCGAGAGCTAGTAATATTATCAGATCGAACACAACAGATGGAAGAAATTTGTTCTAACAAAAAGAGAAATGAGGCGAGGACTCGTGATTTTGGCAAACACTTTGGGATAAAAAGTCTCTTGGGGTCACCACAAAAGAAGTTGAAAGAATCAAGCAGTGCGTTTAATGCACCATTCCAGTATCATAAAAGAAGCCACGTGAAGCCAAGTAACACAAAAGCTCCGACTCCTTTAGTGGCAAGTGTAGGAAGTGTGTGAAACAACAACCGGGTTGAGTGCAAGCAGTTTGGAAAATTTCACTTTGGGTTGTGCAGAGTTAACAATGGAGCATGTTTTATTTGTGGATCTCTTGATCATTTCAGAAGGGATTGTCCTAATCATAATGAACTTAATAAAGGGCAAAGCGAGAGATCAGTAGCTACTTCTCGAGGTAGGCACCTTGGGAACAGTAATGCAACTGGGACAAACAAAAATGTTTCTAGAGATATATCCACCAGGTCGAAGGCTAAAGCTCCTGCTAGAACATATGCCATTCGTGCACGAGAAGAAGCTTCAACTCTTAATGTTATTGCTGGTACTTTCTCTTTTTTTTATGTTCATGTTTGTGCATTAATTGATCTTGGGTCAACCCACTCTTATATATGCACTAGATTAGTATCAAAAAAGAATTTACCTGTTAAGCCTATTGATTGTGTTGTCAAGGTCACAAATCCCTTAGGTCATAGTGTGGTAGTTTATCAGGTATGTAAGCAATGTCCACTGAAAATTCAAGGCTATGGTTTCCCTTTGTAATTTGATGTTGTTACCATTCAATTAGTTCGATGTAATTTTGGGAATGGATTGGCTCAATGTTCATGATGTCGTGGTCAGTTGTCGGCAAAGGAAGGTGGATTTGATTAGTTCGAGAGGAGAGATTATTTCAGTTATATCGGAGAGGTCTGATTGTGCATCCAATTTGATTTTAGCTCTGAATGCGCAGAAACTAATTTGTAAGGGTTGTCATGCATTTTTAGCTTATGTCCTGGATACTAAAGTGTTAGAGCAAGAAGTGAGTAATGTACCTACAATATGCGAGTTCATTGATGTTTTTCCCGAAGAATTACTAGGGCTACCACATGAGCGAGAGGTTGAATTTGTTATTGAGTTAGTATCCGGTACTACTCCAATTTCGATCGCTCTGTATCGAATGGCTCCAACTGAACTTAAGGAACTTAAGGAACTTAAGGCACAGTTGCAAGAGTTATTGGATAGGGGCTTCATCAGACCTAGTATATCGCCGTGGGGTGCACCTGTATTGTTCGTAAATAAGAAGGACGAATCAATGAGGTTGTGTATTAACTACCGGTAACTAAAGAAAGTTACGATTAAGAACAATTATCCCTTGCCACAAATTGATGATTTGTTGGATCAGTTGAAGGGAGCTACTGTGTTTTCAAAAATTGATCTCAGATCGGGCTACTATCAGCTGCGATTTAAGGATGTTGATGTGCTAAAGATAGCATTCAAGACGCGTTACGGGCATTACGAGTTTTTAGTCATGCTTTTTGGGTTGACAAATTCTCTAGCGGCATTCATGGATTTAATGAATCAGGTATTTCAGCCATACCTAGATCGGTTTGTTGTTGTATTTATTGATGACATATTGATTTATTTCAAGGATAAAGAAGAGCATGCCCAACATTTGATGATTGTTTTACAAACATTACGAGAGAAGAAATTGTATGCTAAGTTTAGCAAATGCGAGTTTTGGCTTTCGGATGTTAGATTTCTCGGTCATGTGATTTCGAGAGAAGGGATATGAGTAGATCCGAGCAAGATTTCTACCATTTTGAACTGGAAACCTTCACGTAATGTATCTGAAGTATAGAGTTTCTTGGGATTAGTTGGTTACTACCGGAGATTTGTTAAGAATTTCTCGATCATAGCTCTACCTATGACGAGATTGTTGCAGAAAGATGTTAGCTTCAATTGGTAAAATAAGTGTCAAGAGAGTTTGATCAACTAAAGAGTATGCTGACAGAAGCAGCGATTTTGACACAGCCCGAGTTAGGAAAGGAGTTTTTCATTTTTAGTGATGCCTCTTTGAGTAGCCTGGGTTGTGTATTGATACAAGAGGGAAAGCTTATTGCGTATGCTTCCTGAAAACTTAAGACTCATGAAAAGAATTACCCTACTCATGATCTTGAGTTAGCTACAATCGTGTTCGCATTGAAAATTTGGCGTCATTATTTATATGGTGGGAAATGTCAGGTGTTCACAAATCATAAAAGTTTGAAATATTTGATGACTCAAAAAGAATTAAATTTGAGGCAATGGAAATGGTTTGAATTGTTAAAGGATTATGAGATTGTGATTGATTACCACCAGATAAAGCTAACGTAGTTGCTGACTAAGTTGTAAAAGTCTCTTTGCACTTCGAATGATGAATGCGCAATTGTGTATGGAAAATGATAATTCTATTTTAGCCGAACTCAAAGTTAGACTGTTGTTTCTGCATGATATTCATGAGTTGCAACTTGTGGATTCCAATGTTATAGCTAAGAAGAAATTGGTGGAAAATGGTTAAGTTTCTAAATTTCAATCGTTGAGGAAAATAACTTGTATTATCGTAAAAGATTGTTCATGCCAAATGATGCCCAGTTGAAGTAGAAATTGCTGTCAGAAGCTCACAACAGTATGTGCGCTATTCATCTAGGTAGTACGAAGATGTATTCTGATTTAAAATAATTTTATTGGTGGCCAAAAATGAAGAGGGAAATTTCTGAATTTATATCCAAGTGCCTTATATGTTAGCAAGTAAAAAGCTGAACATCAAGTTCCATCCGGGTTGTTACAACCAATTATGATACCGGAGTGGAAATGGAAGCATATTATGATGGATTTTGTATCGGGATTACCTATTTCACCATAGAAAAAGGATGCCATTTGTGTAACCCATATACCCGGCCCAAAAGATACGATCGGATCTAGAGGATTATTTAAGTAATTACCTACGCCCAACTCGACAATCCAAAATCATTCACATTCATTCCCAAAGATAATCATAAATATACATATATAAAATTTTAAATCTATAATTAAAAATAAAATAAGTTAATTAAACTCCCAAAAATAAAATAACAAAAGTCCTAAAATAAATTGTATTTACAACCCAAAACGAATAGTTACTAACAAAGAATATTAACAATCCAAAATCAAATAATAATAATAATAAAATAAAATAATATAAATTTGTAACTAAGCCTCCAGATACCAGTCACTTAATTCCTGATTACTTGTAAAGAACTATGGAGGTATGAGCTATAAAGCCCAGTGTGTCTCTAAAGTACATATAACCTAATGTATTTAAAAAAAAAAAACATAAAAAATTATATCACAAAAGGGTAACCACAAATCATATTTCATACACAAGCATAATATAATACACCCATACTCCATCACACCTACACAGTGAAAAGGTTCCCCAGAACCCTTTCCCAGCCAACGTCACCAATCACAGTGTGGTTTTAGTATCAACCTTAAAAGGAATGATAACCACTTCTTCCACCTTACAATCCCACCCCATGAACACACAATGGTATGACCACATGATTATCATATATATATGTATATATTGCCTCAATCTCAATCTCAATTTATATCCCATAAATCACAAACACGGTAGATTAATCACAATAATTACCCGTCACATGCTCAAGGTATATATATATATATGCATAACATTATCATCATGCACTTTCACAGCTCAAACAATCAATCATACCATTATTTTTTATCACAACACAACCATCTCAATATCAACATACCTCAAACAACTTGAAATCACATAATCTCAACAACATCACATACATTAAGGTATATTACAGTTAGAAACACACCTTAAGCAAATAGAACTCTAGCGACGAGGAGGTCATCCGCGACGCACTGTACGAGTTCCCGGTCTAACGGAATTAGATCCTAAAAATACAACTAAATATTATTACAAATCTAGCCACCACTTAAACACAAAACTAAACTAAAGTAACTTACGTATAGCTCTTGAAATCGATGCAAGAACGGGTTGAACAGCTGGAGGAGGTAAATCGTCCGCCTCGAAATCGTGATCACCTAAACACAAATATTTTATATTAATAAACCCCAAATTAAAACTCTAAAATAACTTAAAGTACACAATTTAAGATAAACCTGTCAAAATGAGTCGGGTTAGAATTTGGCAAAACGGATAGCGAAATCGGACTCAAGACGTCGAAAATGGTAGGGTAAGGTTTTTCAAAAAAGTCAAAGGTCAAAGTCAACGCTTAATGGTCAACGATCAACGATCAACAGTCGGTTAACGACCGATCAACGGCCGATCAATGATTTGACTTGGTTTGGGTTTGGACTTGGTTCAATTGGGTTTGGTTGGGTTTTTAAAGGGTTTGGGTTATTTGGTTTTTAATTTTATTTAAAGTCTGGGCTTATGGTTTTGGGCTAAAAGGGTTAGATTTGGTTTGGCAAAGATTGGGCCACCAGGTTTGGGTTGTCTAGTGACCCAACAACACCGACAAAGAAACAAGAAAAAAATTGAGGTTTGAAACACCCCATTTTTCCACAAATCGGCACCGTCAACTCCACAACCCCCATAACCGAAGTCTGACCATCGTGGACAACACCCAAACAATTCCATAATCAAACCACAATGCAATTTCACAACTTACCAACACCAAAAGTCGAAAGACAACGAAACAAAAAAAAAACCCACAAAGGCCGAATGTCTCCTCAAAAAATTCTCATAAATGGTAGCAACTAGAGAGGGTTTGAGGGCGTGATTCTGTCCGCAAGGGACCGACGGTTGCATAGATGAGGGTGGTGAAACAAACGAACAAGAAATCACCTTAAATAGAGGACAGATGGACTTGTAAAGCAAGGAAAGAAGAAAATAAAATGAAGGAGATTTGGGGGCAAAAATTCGGCAGTAACAAAACAAATAACGAAGAAAAAGTCAGCTAAGGAGAAAATATGGGTTTTATACCTAATAAAATTGGAATATTTATGCCGAGGTCCCTAGACAAAACTAGGGTTCCAAAATTAACCATAAATTTTGTATTTACCACACTTAAATCCCTAAAAATTCCTAAGGTGTTTCAACTCTCCCCCCCTTAAAAGAAATTTCATCCTCGAAATTTACCTGGACCAAAAAGATGAGGATATTGGGCCTTGATGACAGCTTTGGTCTCCCAAGTAGCCTCCTCATAACCATGGTTACGCCACAAGACCTTAACCATCTTAATGGTCTTCCTCCTAAGAACTTTCTCATCCTGAGCAATAATCTCAATTGGTTCCTCCTCAAAACTCAAGTTGGGACGAACCTCGATCTCCTCAATAGGCACAATGTGAGACGGGTCCGATTGATAATGTCTCAACATGGAAACATGGAAAACATCATGAATCCTCTTAAGCTCAAGCGGTAACTCAAGCTGATAAGTAACCGGTCTCACACGACGAAGTACCCGATATGGATCGATAAAACGAGGACTCAACTTGCCTTTCCGTCCAAACCTAAGCACCTTCTTCCAAGAAGACACTTTCAAGAAAACCTCAACCCACACTGAACTCAATATCCCGACGCTTCAGGTCGGCATAAGAGTTCTATCTGTCAAAAGCCGCCTTAAGCCTCTCACAAATCAATTTAACAGTTTCCTCAGATTCGCGAATAGGATCTGGTCCCAATAACCGATGCTCCTTCAACTCAGTCCAACCATAGGGGTACGACACTTGCGCCCATACAAAGCCTCATAAGGAGCCATCTTAATACTGGCCTGGTAATTGTTATTATAATCGTATTCAACCAGTGGTAAGAAATACTGGCTTGGTAATTGTTATTATAATCGTATTCAACCAGTGGTAAGAAATCCTCCCAACTCCTTTGATACTCAATCAGACAACCCCTCAACATGTCCTCCAAGAACCGAATCATCTGTTCGGATTGACTATCAATCTGCGGATGGTAAGTAGTGCTGAAATTTAATCGAGTACCCAAAGCACGGTGCAAGGATTCCTAAAATCTCGAAGTAAACCTCGGATCACGATCTGAGATGATAGATAATGGTACTCCATGAAGACGAACAATCTTCGAGATTTAGAGTCAAGCTAACTTACTCAAAGAATAATCGACCCTCACTGGAATGAAATGTGAAGACTTAGTGAATTGGTCCACCACCACCCACACTGAGTCTTTCTTGTACGATGTTAATGACACAAAATCCATAGTCACCCTTTCTCATTTCCACTGAGGAATCTCTATCGATTGTAGTAACCCCAAAGGACACTGATGCTTGACCTTAACTTTCTAGCAAGTCAGACACTTCAACACAAAATCCACAACATCCCTCTTCAAACCCTTCCACCAATACCTGTCACGAAGGTTCTTATACATCTTATCTTTGCCAAGATGCATGACATAAGGGCTATCATGAGCCTCACGGAGAATAGTCTGTTTAATCTCAAAATTCCTCGAAACACAATATCGACCACGGAAGCATAGTAAACCATTCTGATCCACAGAGAAGTCCATAGATGTACCCTCCTTTACCTCCCTCATACGGTGCTCTAGATAAGGATCATTAGCTTGCTCAGCCTTAATCTTCGAGAGTACAGTGGGAATAACTCAGAGTTTAGCCAATATCTGTCGTCCTCAAACAAGATTATTTTGGAAAACAACGCCCTTAGCTCAGTCACAGCATTATGACTTAAGGCGTCTGCAACCACATTAGCTTTACCAAGGTGATACTCTGTCTCACATTCATAATCCTTAAGTAGCTCCAATCAATGACGTTGCCTCAAGTTAAGCTCCTTCTGAGTAAGCAAGTACTTCAAGCTCTTATGATCAGTGAAGATATAACACTTCTCCCCATAGAGATAGTGTCTCCAAATTTTAAGAGCGAAGATTACCGCAGCAAGTTCAAGATCATGAGTAGGGTAATTAATCTCATGCGGTTTCAACTATCAAGAGGCATAAGCTACAACTTTTCCCTCTTGTATTAGCACACATCCCAATCCAGTGTGAGAAGCATCACTATAGATCGCATAAGCTTTCTCAGGCTCAGTTTGGATCACAACTGGTGCCTGAGTCAACACAGACTTCAGTTCCTCGAAACTAGCCTATTGAGCCTCGATCCAAACAAATGGAACACTTTTTCTCAGAAGCTTAATCAATGGAACTGCGATAATCGAGAAACCCTCAACAAACCTTCGATAATAACCAGCTAAACCCAAGAACATCACCTCAGACAGCTAAAATTTGCACTTACTGAACTTAGCATAAAGCTGCTTCTCTCTCAATGTTTGCAACATAACTCTGCCTCAAACTTAAAGTATACCAGAATAGCTCCCCGAAACTGATCGAATGAATCATCAATACGAGGCAAGGGTACTTATTCTTAATCGTTAGCTTATTTAGCTTACGATAGTCAATGCACAATCGAAGTGTTCCATCCTTCTTCTTCACAAACAAAACTAGGGCTCCCCAAGGTGAAACACTTGGTCGAATAAAACCCCTATCCAACAACTCTTGCAACTGTACTTTTGACTCTTTGAGTTCCTTAGGTGCCATTCTATAAGGTGCCATAGACACAGGAGTCGTTCCAGGATAGACTTCTATGCCAAACTCAACCTCATCATGCTTAGGTGGCACCCCAGGCAATTTTTTCGGAAACACATCGGGAAAGTCCTTCACCACTCAAATCTTATCAATCTCGGAATCAAATTACCTTGGATCAAGAATGTAAGCCAAATAAGCCATGGATCCCTTCCTAATCAACTTTTTAGCTTTAAGGGTTGAGATCACATTGGACAGAAACCATTTACGCTCACCAACTAGGGTTATCTGTCGGTCATCAGTAGTTCTCAGAGTAGTTCTCAAAGTTGCCCTTTTCTTCTCACAATCCAGATTAACTCGGTACTTTGAAAGCCAATCCATACCCAGTATAAGATCAAATACATTGAATGACAACTCCAATAAATCAGTAGAAAAGATTTCCCCTTGAATCTCTAAGGGACAATTACGATATATTCTAGTAACCTCTACGGAGTTACCCACCGGACTTTGAACGGTTACCGCAGACTCAACATTTTTAGCAGTAATTTTAAGACCCCAAGACATAACACTAGCCACATAAGAATGTGTCGAACCATTATCGAGCAAAGCAAAATAAGGAATTAAATGAATAGAGAAAGTAACTACTATAACATCAGGCTCATCACGATCCTCATGCCTCCTAGTAGCATATATCAACCCAGGCTTTCTCGCCTCAGATCTAGAAGCTCCTCCACTCTGAACTGGCCTACCTCTAGTAGTTGAACCCGAAGCAACCGGTTTAACCTGCCCTCTACCCCTAGAAGGAGCTTGAACCGAAGCCTGAGACTAACTCTACATAAAAAATCCAGTAGGAGGATGAGGACAATCTCTAAAGAAGTGCTCCTGCGATCCACATCTAAAACAAGCCCCGATCTTTCTCCAACACTCACCCTCATGCCTTTTATTACAGTAAGAACAGAGATGCATGGGACGAGGTTCAGTGAAACCACCAACACTACCCACTGGAGTTGCTGAAATAGCAGTCCTCACTCTCGGATAACTAGGCTGAGATGTCTTCTCTCTAGGCCTCTTAACAGAAAGTCCACCCGTAATAGGCTGAACTGATGGACCTACTGGCTTCTTACTACGTTCCTTATCTTGAACTCTTTGGGCTTTAGTACGTGCCTCCAAACTCTTTGCAAATCTAGCTCGGCTAATCAGATCACTGAATACTCAGTCGTGATGCATGTAGACCCCAGCTTGAAGTGAGAGTCAAAGTCCCTTCCTAAACCAGTCACATTTTTCTTTTTCGTTTGTTACCAGCCTAGATGCATAGCGAGCCAACCTCAGAAACTTTATCTCATAATCATTAACGGACATGTTCTCCTGTCTCAAGTTCATAAAGTCGTCCCTACACTTGTTAAGAAACTCCTCACCCACATAACGGTCTTGGAAGGCCTCTATGAAATAATCCCATGTAATCTGACCAGCAGGAGTAGATTCCTCTACAGTGTCCCACCAATTTTGGGCCTCACCCCTCAGTAAAGAGATAACAGCTCTAACTTTCTATCCAGCAGGGTAGTTCATCTCTATAAATAATCTTTGTAAATCCTTCAGCCAATACTCAACAATTGAAGGATCTGTACTAGTCCTACCCTCAAACACTTTCATCCTAGCAACAATAAAATCAACAGAAATGGGCCTCCTCGGACCCTCAGATTGAACCCCGGTGGATCCATGAAGCAATCTCAGTAACTTTCGATTAACTGTGGCACTGTCCAACTCCACAGTCTTACTATCCCCAGTATCGGGTACATCCTCAATAGGAGCCTTCTCAGCAGGTAAGTCTCTTTCAACAGCTGGCTGACCCTCAGCACCCATGGGTAGCCCATCCTTAATAACATGAGGCAACTCATCTACATTCGCCTCAGGCTCGAACACAGGAGTAAGGTTGCTAACGGCCCTAGCAGTATAGCCCCGGCCTCGACCTTGGCCGTGACCAGTCGTAAGTCTAGCACTTCTACGTGACGGCATACTATCTATCTACATCAGTAAAGAGTACTAAAGTAAGAATCGATACCGGAGGTTTAGAATAAATCGCTTATATATATATATGTAACATAATTTATTATAACTCATTAGTTTATTTAAAGTTCACATTTAACTCCAAAAATATTCAAAACCAAGCCTGGAAAGCCTCACAGTCCGTGGGTTAAACTTGGCTCTGATACCACCAAATGTAACCATCTATACCCAGCCCAAAAGATACGACTGTATCTAGAGGATTATTTAAGTAATTACCCACGCCTAACTCGATAATCCAAAATCATTCACATTCATTCCCAAAGATAATCATAAATATACATATATAAAATTTTTAAATCTATAATTAAAAAATAAAATAAGTTAATTAAACTCCCAAAAATAAAATAACAAAAGTCCCAAAATAAATTGTATTTACAACCTAAAACGAATAGTTACTAACAAAGAATATTAACAACCCCAAATCAAATAATAATAATAATAAAATAATATAATATAAATTTGTAACTAAGCCTCTGGATACCAAGTCACTTAATTCCTGATTACCTGTAAAGAATTATGGAGGTATGAGCTTAAAGCCCAGTGTGTCTCTAAAGTACATATAACCTAATGTATTTAAAAAAAAAAAACATAACAAATTATATCACAAAAGGGTAGCCACAAATCATATTACATACACAAGCATAATGCAATGCACCCATACTCCATCACACCTACATAGTGAAAGGTTCCCCAGAACCTTTTCCCATCCAACGTCACCAATCACAGTGTGGTTTTAGTATCAACCTTAAAAGGAATGATAACCACTTCTTCCACCTTACAATCCCACCCCATGAACAAACAATGGTATGACCACATGATTATCATATATATATATATGTGTGTGTGTGTGTGTGTGTGTGTATGTGTGTGTGCTTATATCCCATAAATCACAAACACGGTAGATTAATCATAGTAATTACCCATCACATGCTCAAGGTATATATATATATATATGCATACATTATCGTCATGCACTTTCACAGCTCAATTAATCAATCATACCATTATTTTTTATCACAACACAACCATCTCAATATCAACACACCTCAAACAACTTGAAATCACATAATCTCAACAACATCACATACGTTAAGGTATATTACAGTTAGAAACACACCTCAAGCAAATAGAACTCTAGCGACGAGGAGGTTGTCCGCCACGCACTGTACGAGTTCCTGGTCTAACGGAATTAGATCCTACAAATACAACTAAATAAACCTAGCCACCATTTAAACACAAAACTAAACTAAAGTAACTTACATGTAACTCTCGGAATCAATGCAAGAACGGGTTGAACAGGTGGAGGAGGTAAATCGTCTGCCTCGGAATCATGATCACCTAAACACGAATATTTTATATTAATAAACCCCAAATTAAAACTCTAAAATAACTTAAAGTACACAATTTAAGATAAAACTATCAAAACGAGACTTTCGTGTTAGAATTTGGCAAAATGAACAGCGAAATCGGACTCAAGACGTTGAAAAGTGACAGGGTAGGGTTTTTTGAAAAAGTCAACGATCAATGGTCAACGGTCAACGATCAAACGATCAACTGTAGGTTAACGATTTGACTTGGTTTGGGTTTGGATTTGGTTTAATTGGGTTTGGTTGGGTTTTTAAAGGGTTTGGGTTATTTGGTTTTTAATTTTATTTAAAGTTTGGGCTCGTGGTTTTGGGCTAAAAGGGTTACATTTGGTTTGGCAAAGATTGGGCCACCAGGTTTGGGTTGTCTAGTGACCCAACAACACTGACAAAGAAACAAGAAAAAAATTAAGGTTTGAAACACCCTATTTTTTCCACAAATCAACATCGTCAACTCCACAATCCCCATAACTGACGTCCGACCACCGTGGACAACACCCAAACAATTCCATAATCAAACCACAATGCAATTTCAGAACTTACCAACACTAAAAGTCGAAAAGCAACGAAACCAAAAAAACTCACAAAGGCCGAACGTCTCCTCAAAAAGTTCTCACAAACGACAACAATTAGAGGGGGTTTGAGGGCGTGATTTTGTTCGCAAGGGATCGACGGTTGCAAAGATGAGGGTGGTGGAACAAACGAATAAGAAATTACCTTGAACAGAGGACAAATGGACTTGTAAAGCAAGGAAAGAAGAAAATAAAAGGATGGAGATTTGGGGGCAAAAATTCGGCGGTAACAAAACAAATGAAGAAGAAAAATTCAGCTAGGGAGAAAAGGTGGGTTTTATACCTAATAAAATTGGAATATTTATGCCAAGGTCCCTAGACAACACTAGGGTTCCAAAATTAACCATAAATTTTGTATTTACTATACTTTAATCCCTAAAAATTCCTAGGGTGTTACAATTTGGGTTGCTGTTTATCGCTTGACGAAGTCAGCACATTTTATTCTGGTAGGAATGGATTATTTGCTAGAAAAGTTGGTCGAACTGTACGTGTCCGAAGTGGTGAGATTACACAGTGTTCCATTGTCAATTATTTCAGATCACGACACGAGATTTACTTTTAGATTTTGAAACATGTTACAAGTAGCTTTGGGAACTAAGTTAAAGTTTAGTACGATGTTCCATCCCCAAACTGATGGCTAATCAGAGCGAGTAATTCAAGTACTAGAAGATATGTTACGTTGTTACATAATCGAGTTTGAAGGCAGTTGGGAGAAATGCCTACTGTTAGTTAAATTCGCCTACAACAATAGCTATCAAACGAGCCTAAAGATGGCACCATATGAAGGTTTATAAGGACATAAATGCAGAAGTCCATAGTATTGGTTAGAATTGAAAGAAAAGAATGTTTATGGAGTTGATTTGGTTCGTGAAACGAAAGATAAGGTGAAGATCATTAGGGATAATTTGAAAGCCCCCTCTAATTGTCAAAAGTCCTATGCAGATTTAAAACGTAAGGACATTGAATAAGTTTTTTCTAAAGGTCTCACCTTGGAGAAATGTATTGCCTTTTGGACGCAGAGGGAAACTTAGTCCTAGATTCATCGGAACTTATGAAGTTTTAGAGAAAATTGGACTAGCGGCCTATCGTTTGGCTTTGCCTTCTGAGCTTGACAAAATACACAATGTATTTCATGTTTCTATGCTTCGTTGTTATAGATCAGATCCCTCACATGTGTTGTCAGTGAAAGATATTGAATTACAACCTGATTTAAGCTACAGTAAGGAGCCTATCAAAATTTTGGCAAGGGAAGTGAAAGAGTTGAGAAATAAAAGAGTTTAATTGGTTAAAGTATTATGGCATAAACATAGAGCAGAAGAAGCTACTTGGTAAACGGAAGAATCCATGAGATCACAGTACCTGAATCTCTTTGCTAGTAAGACTTTCGAGGATGAAAAGTCCTTAAGAGGGGGAGAATTGTAATAGCTTGTTTTCAGTGGTAAAGGGAGTATAGAATTAAAATTTAATTACATTTAGTAAGTTGATTTTATTATTTAAATTATGCTTTTAAGGTCGTATAAGGTATTTAGTATATTGAATCTCTATAGTTATTTGATAATTAGTATAATGTATTAAATTGAGAAATTAGAAAGGTTGGCATCATATTTTAAAAGTCTATAATAATATGTGTTGAATAATTAAAGAAATGAAATGGTGATGGACATAAAGAATATATAGTCATTATTTAAGTTAGTGGAATGAGTTGAAAAGAAATATAAAATTATTATTTTTAATGAAACCAAGGAAAATAAGGGGATTTAGGTAAAGGAAATAAGAAAACAAAACAAGGGAAAAGAATTATTACCTTCTTCTTCTACCTTTGTTTGATCGAACCCATAGGAGAGCAAACCTTGAAGATTTTTGCTTTGGAAGCCTTGCATGTAAGTGAAATTGTGGTTCATGTTTGTTAATACTTATGTATTTTTGATTCTTTGAGTTTGGGCTATACAATATAGTGATTATTTTTCAAAAAAATATCAAGATGGGTGAAGTCACCATGCTTGAATTCCAACGTTAGCTGCTGCTATTGTTTGAAAAGGGGAACGATGGGTTGTTTAGAAAGGTTATTGGCATGTTGGAAGGTTAGTTGTAGCTCGAGGACTTAAGTACTTAAGTAATTAAACCTAGGTATTGAAGATTATTTTTGATAAATATACCATTTTGATGCTAATGGAATAAAACAAATTATAATTATATTGTTGCTTGCTTTCTAATAATTGGTTAAAATTGAGTTATAAAGCTACAGTTCAATTTGTGTGAAATAAGGATTTATGGTTTATATGTATATTTAGTAAAGTGGAATGAACCATGAATTTTTGGAAATTTTTTTAATTGTTTTTATAATTGAATGAACATAAGTGATAAATTTAAAATAATTTCTTAAGTATTTATTCATTAGATCAAACCCTGGACACTCCAACAAATAGTCGAGGGAAGGGCAAACTAGTAGAGTAATCTACGTTAAATATCCGTCGTCACTGCACAAGTAAGTTCGTTTCATTACTACGTAAATTATAAATTCATTTTGTAATTGTTCATTGTTGAGTTATATGTTCTGGTATGTGTGGCTATTACCTGTTGATATGTTTAAATCTATGTGGATTGGTACAATTGCATCTCAAATTCAAGCTATGTGCCTAGTAGGCTTTGTGTCGGTGTATTCAGGCTATGTGCCTAGTAGTCTTTATGCCGGTGTTTTTAGGCTGTGTACCACTAATCTAGGAACTAATTATTGACTCTTGAACTATATCCATTAGTTTACCTTAATTACATTACCCCTTGTATTTCGAACTTACTAAGTCTTAAATGACTTACCACATTTGATTTACATGATTGTAGGTCTCGAGGAATCTTGGCATCGATTGGATCTAGTCAAGAGTGCACACTATCATCTTCTTCCTCGGTAGTCTTTTGAGTAACTTGTTTTGGGTTTAAGAGTGGCATGTATATAGGATGTTTTGGTGGTTATTTTGTGAATGGGTACTTGTGTTAAGACTTTAGCTTAGGCAACTGTTGAAGTACTTACTTATTTGTAGTGACTTTAGGTTGTGAATTTTGTGTAATGAATGATTATTGTGAATATAGTATGCCTATAATATTTTGCTTATGTTTTGGTTGCCAAGATTGATATTTCTAGATTTATGCATGCACAAATGTGATTGTTTAAAGTAGATAGAAAGCTTATATTGAGTTATAGGTAGATGTGAGTCTTGTGTAAAGGAATAAGTTGAATTTTTAGCAACAAACTGAGTTGTGTCGATACTTTGTTGAATAGTATCGGTAGAAACGCAGGGTACTTGAAACTTTGGTTACTGACTTATTTAGTTTCGGTAGTAGGAATTGAGACTACCGGTAGAATTATGTTAATAGTATTGGTAGATTGAGAGATGTGTCGGTAGAAAAATGCCTGAATTGTCAACTTTGCTCTCAGTTAGTTTTAGTATCGATAGTCAAAAGTGAGGTATCGGTCGAAGTTTACAGTTTAAGTATTTTTTATTACTATGGTTTTATGTATAGGTAGAAGCTTATTTGGTATCGGTAGAACTTTTATAGTTCCAGTAGTACATTGCAGTCTTTTTTTTTTTGAGTAATTATCGTACGTTTTATCGATACTCACCTATTCATGTATCGGTTGAAACATCAGTTCGTATGAAAATTTGTATAATCGTTTAGAATTTTAGGCACATGTTGTCTAATTACTTTAAAGTTTAATTATTCAGGCATGTGGTATAAAAAAAGGTCAAAATATTATGCATATTTAATAATGGGTGTTATTTTAAGTGAAGATTAATTCAAATATGTGAGTTTAGTAGTTATGATGGGTTGGGGGTACTACAAGATAGGATCACACTTCTCGATTAGTTGTGAGATGAACCGAGCAATGTAATTCAATCTCCGTATGAACCCTTGAGCTTCCTTTTGAGTACGTGGCGGTGGTAACTCTTGTATAGCTCTGGCTTATTAGGATCGATCTCAATTCCTCTTCTTCTGACTATAAAGCCTAACAACTTGCCTGAAGTAGCCCCAAAAGTACATTTGTTTGGATTCAACTTCAACTGGAACTTTCTCTTTCTCAATAACAACTTTCTCAAAACCTTCACATGTACTTCTCCTATTCGAGACTTTACAGTCATATTGTCGACATAGACCTCAATCTCCTTGTGCATCATATCATGGAACAAAGTTACCATATCCCTTTGATATTTTGCCCTTGCATTCTTTAGTCCAAATGGCATGACTTTGTAGCAAAAGGTTCCCCATATAGTAAGGAATGTGTTTTTGTCCATATCCTCAAGATGCATCTTTATTAGATTGTATTCGGAAAAACTATCCATAAAAGAGAACAAAGAGTGACATGTTGTGTCTTCCACCAAAGTGCCAATATGAGGTAGAAGGAAATTATCCTTCGGGCTAGATTTGTTTAAGTCCCTATAATCCACGCACATTCGTACCTTCCTATCTTTCTTAAGAACTAGCACTATATTGGCTATGTAACACCCCTATACCCGATTCGACCCTCGAAACCCAATATAGGAATATTACATTTGGTACCAAAGCTATTTTGGATAATCACTAGGTATTTTGAACATTTAATAACAATATTTTCTTTTAAACAATCTCATATTAACATATTAGAAGTTTAGGGACTATATTGGTTAATCAAATAGGTTTAAAAATGATTAAAATATGATTTTCAATTAGTACAGGGGTAAAATATCGATACTTTAATAGAAGGTATCGATATTTTATAAAAGGTATCTATACCATTGCACAAAATCAATACCAAAATAGCATTCGAAAAGTCCAAAAATTCAAAATTACATGAAAATATCGATACCCTAATCATATGTATCGATACTGGGCCTTCAGTATCGATTACAAAGTCAAAATCGATACCAAAACTACTCTCTATTTCTGAAAAATTTAAATTTTAGGCAAAGGTATCGATACCTTACCCCCTAGTATCAATACCTTGAGTTACAAAGACACAAAAACAGCTGAAAAATTGCTAAAAAACCCTCTTCACTACTTCAAAACAATTATCAATTGACCTCAAATTCTCTAAAATTCATCACAAAAGCCATATAATAACATCATCTATGCATGCATATGTTAAACACTTATAAATTCATTCCAAAAACTAACAAAATAAACCATTAGATCACCAAAATAAAAAGGTTTCCAAAGTTTGCAATTTAGTCCATCAAACTTTCACCTATACCAAGAACCTATGTACATGCCATACTAACCCCAAAATTCATACATATAAACTTGTCTCTTGGAACGATGATAAGATGGGATGCACTCAACCTCGATATTAGCCTAAAAGGAATCCACCAAACCTACACGTTAGAGAATTAATTTCGGTAAGTCTGTGAAGACTTAGTAAGTACTTCAAGATTTTTAAAAATCTACTACTATATAAAAAAATAAAATAAAATTATATTCAATATATAAACATATAATTAATATCAAACTGGTCCCTATAGTATAACATTTTTCTAAAATCATACTTACCTTTACTTACTGTAACTTGTTAATTGGTAATAGTTAAATTATGACACTATAGCCCAAAGTAGACTAGTTGAACACTTAGGGTATACGAAAATAAATCAATAATGCATTTTTAAGGCATATCATTTATCACCAAGCACAAAGTGCTAATAACGATAAGCACCAAAGTGCAAATTTTACAACGATAAGCACCGAAGTGCAAAATAATACGATAAGCGCACTAATATTCCTTAATGGCATGCCATCAATATCCTAATAGTTCGAGACTCATCTAAAGTCTTTTATTAACATTAAATCTTTACATTTATTTAATTTACAGAAAATAATGCAACTTTTTATTTTTCACGAATTAGTCCTTATCACAAAAATAACATTAAAACTTATAAATTCTCTTCACTTTTAACACATACAACACTATAATTTTTACATTACTTCATCTAAACCCATTTTTTACCTATTCACCATAACATAACATATTTTAATTTCTTTCAATTTAATCCTTTTTTCACTAACACCACAATTCATCATATTTTAGTACACAAAAACCACAAATTGTAATATTTACATTATTTACTTCTACTAAACACTTCTCATATCATCATTAATATAGTAGTTAAACTAATTAATTAACCTAATTTAAACAAAATTAACTACTTGAAGTACTTACAACCAAAATTTGGATGATGAGTTTTTCTTCTATTCTACTTTTTTGCCTCTTCTTTTCCTTTTCCTTCAATTTGGTGTCCTATCTTCTTCTCTTTTTCTTCAAAAACATATCAAATATATAATTTTCACATGCTAAACTCTAATTAAACAACATCTCCACACTATTTTATTGAAGTAAACATGTATATAATGAAAGTTTCTATCATTTCTTACCTTACTACTTGATATCACCACCAAAACCTTAACTTTCTCTTTCCTCTATATAGCTATGAATACTCTTCTCATGAAATCAAGATGATTATTAGCTTAATCTATGGTTTTTAGCAAGAAAACTTGAAAGAAATGAAAGAAAATGAGCTTGGAATGGCTAAAATGGTGGAAGGAAGCTAGATAAAGAAAAGAAAATGGGTTTTGTAGAGAGAAATAGGGGTGACGATTGGGATATGTGAGAAAGATGATAACTTTCATCTTTTCTTCACTTTTCTACACAATTCTTTAAGAAAATCTCATGATTTTTATTAAAAAATGGTCAAATTGCAAGCTAGTCCTTTAGCCTATCATCTTTACACTTAGACCTTAATGATTACACCTATAAATATCTTATTTAACTATTACTATTTTCCCCTCATGCATCTCTACAAATTCCATGTATGAATCATGCTTTATTTTAACAAAATTTCCTGTTAATCATTCTTTATATATATATATATATTTCCTACTACTTGCATAAATCTCATAACTTTCTAAATTCTTACTTCCACCACAACAATTTTTATACTCTTTCAATTTAGTCTAAGCTTCTATTTAATTTTTTCCTATCTTGAAAATATTTTCTAATCTCCTATCGGTTCTAAATACTTCCTGATTTAATACTAAAACCCCTATTTAGTAAATTTAAAAATTCCTCTACTATTTCCTGACCCGATCCATCACTGTACCTAGACCCAAGACAAAAATGCGATTATTACAGGCTACCTATTCTGAGTATTTAACCACTTGTAGGAAACCAACATCAAATTGTTTACTGACTTCTTCTTTTATTTTCAAGAATACATCAGGCCTCATTCTTCGAAGCTTCTGTTGGATCGATTTGCATTCTTCTGTTATGGGGAGTTCGTACACCACAATATCAATACTTAGACCGAGCATATCTTAAAAAGACCACGCAAATACATCTTTGAACTCTCGGAGCAATTCAATGAGATCCTGCCACGTTTTTACAGAGATACAAATCCTAATCTTCACCTCTCTTTTTTCAATTTCATCCTCTAAACTCTTTTGTTTCTTTGTGAGTTAGGATTTGTTTCTCGTCTTGCTCAACCATCCGTAACAGATTAGGAGATAAATTACTATCTTGAACATCTTCTAAATCCTGAGATTCTTCTGAATACACATCATGCTCAAAACGGGGCTCTAGGTCGACAATAATGTTACCCATATCATTGATATCAAGAGACCTGTCATATGGACAAAAAGAGATGCAAAGAATAAATTAATTTAAGGATGATTTATTGCGGTATGAAACAAAAGAATAACAAGAATGTTTGCCAATTGAGGTGAAAGAAAATGTATCTTTCTATTGAAATAAAAGCTAGCAGTCATGTGCCCTTTACAAAAGAAATCCCTATTGCTCTCGAGCTTAGAGAAATAAGGGTGTTCTGAACATTACTCTAGATAAGTCCTAAAAACTACAAGGAGCTCTTCTGCCGTCTAATTGTCCAAGACACTTTCAAGGGCATAAGGACGAATTCCTGATAAGTTTCTTTCTCCACTCTTCTCCTCAGAAATAGCGTTAGCGCTCAAGTTTTCCATTATTCCCACCATCTCATTCTTTGTTTCCTAAAAAAACTCAAGCTTCTTATTATCCATCATTTTTGTATCAAGGCTATGAATTTGACACACTCTTGAATTTCATGGTCCTTGGTGGCATGAAACTTGTAGTAATTCTCAGTTTTTAGTACTTCTTCAACATCTTGCACGATCAAGCCCATGTTGACCATCTACCGCCAGACCCATTTTAATAGAGATTTGTCCTCCCCGATATCAGTTTTAATCTTCTTTCCTTTTTCCTCCACAATTACATTCACTTCCTGATCAAGATAATTGGGCAAGGGATTTCCAGTTACATTGGGTCCTTCTGGCTCATCGAACTTCACAATTCCCATACTAATGTACTTCTCAACTGACCTTTTGAAGGCAGTGCAGTTTTTAATTGAGTGTCCAGTTATTCCTGCATGGTAGTCACATTGAGCATTTGCATCGTACCATTTTGGGAACAGTGGTTGCAATGGCTTTAAATAGTGCGGGGTCACTACACGAGCATAAAATAGATTTTTGTAGAGCTTTTTGTATGACATCAGAATAGGATTAAATTGAATTCTTTCAAAATTTGACCTCGAGCCCGATTCTTGTCTTTAAGTGTTTTGATAATTGGTTATCAGGGCTTTAGGTTGTGTTACCATGACTACCTTTGCATAACTCGGTCTATATAAACCTACGTTGTTTACTTCATTGTTCTTCCTTTTAGGAGCAGACCTCTTAGCACTCTTCCCAACATCAATCTTCCCACTTTTAATTACGTTTTCAATCATTTCTCCTGACTTGACCATATCAGAGAAACTTTTGGTAGCATTTCCAAACAAGTGATTAATGTATGGTTGTTTCAAGGTATTAACAAAGAGCATAATTATCTCTCATTCAGATAGTGGTAGTTGTACTTGAGTGGCCATATATCTCCACCTTTGAGCGTATTGCTTGAAGCTTTCATTAGGCTTTTTCTCAGCATTTTGTAACATGATCCCATCAAGAGCCATATCAGTAACATGGCTATACTGCTTCATAAAAGCCTGTGCCAAATCTTTTCAAGAATTTATCCTAACACGGCTTAATTGATTATACCATCTTGCAATCGATCCCGTCAAACTATCCTGGAAATAGTGAATTAGTAATTGATAATTGTGGACATACCTCGTCATCTTTCTACAAAACATGGTGATATGCGCTTTTAGGCAACTCGTCCCATTATATTTTTCAAACTTTGGAGCCTTAAACTTGTGAGGAAGTACTAGATCTGGGACCAAACTCAGTTCCTTGGCATCAATTCCACAAAATTTCAGCTCCTTCCATTTCCTTGAATCTTTCCTCTAACCATTTACAATGTTCCTCTAGTTGGTTTAGAAGTTCAGCTCTTGTCTTCTCTGCTCCCATTACCTCATCAACATCTGGTGTGATAGGGTTGACTAGGTTATCCCCTGGGTGTGAACTAGAGCCCATTAGATAATTTGTTGGTTTTGATGAGCGAGCCAAGTATGGCTGAGGCCTGATGGTGACGGAGGCTCCTTGAACACACATCTCTTACTAAGCCTAGATAGGCACTAGGGTAAAACCCAAAGGATATGAAAGATCCTCATTTTCTTCCTTATAGTTTTCTACAAGACTTTTCCCTTTATCAAGTCCCCCAGCCAATAATTGAGTCACCAAATTAAATATGTCCCTTAGAGTCTCGATGATCTGGTTTTTCATATCTTGCTGTACTTTAGCCAGTTGATCTTGTAGTTGGGCTTGCAACTGATCTTGCATGTGCTTTTGAATTTGTTCCAGTTTTTCCAATCTTTGATTCATTGCTTTAGACTTAGTACAAGTACCATAAGGGTGTTGGATTTGTTGTTTTTCCAGAGTAATTTTCGCAGTTTTAATTAATTAGTGAACTTCTTTTAAATTTTTAATGCATGAAATAAAAATGCAATGCTAATGAATGCATGAATCCATATGCAAGAAAGGTATTGATTCTTGGTCGAATTTCGATAAAATAACTTTACTAGAAAAGGAATGTCTTTACATAAGATAAATTACATATAAAGCCTTGCCCTACTGCTCAGAGTCTTATTCTTTCGAGGGAGACATGTAACAGCCTGTTTTTCAGAGGTGTCGAAAATAGTGGTTTCGAGACCACAAACCCGATAGGAAAATTTTTATAATGAGTGATTAAAATAAGTCAATATTAATATTATATGAAATTTTGAATTGGAGAAATTTAATTATTAAATTAAAAGTTAGTATAAGTGGTTTGGTTCAAAAGTTAATTGGTTTTAGAAAATGAGGTATCGGGACTCTATTTTTAAAATTAAGGGTCATAAATATTTTTATTAAAGATTTATAGAGTCTTATTATATGTGAATTGAATTTGGACTGATAATTTTGATGATTAATTGCTTAATTAAGGAAAAAGGAGTAAATTGAAAAAGAGGTAAAAGTTAATTGCTATTGATTAAAAAATAGTAAAGGGCCAAAACGGTAATTAAATCATGGTCAAAAAGTCCAAACAGTGGTGGATATGATTGATTCCATTAACTTTTGGGTTATTTGTTCATTTAGTCCTAATTAGTTTAGGACTAAATTGTAAACAAGTTTGTTTAATTGAAATTTAATATAATTATTGGACCAAATATGAAATTGGACTCTCTTTAAATGGCCTAATAATAGAAATGATAAAACTCTTTAGATTTTGGTAAATTGCAATTAGAACCTAATAAAATGAGGATTTACTAATTAGTTTAATTTAATATGATTGAGAATGGTGGTTTTGATGCCACAAATTTGATCTGTTAGACCGTAAATATTAATTATTTAATATTTATGAGGTCATTAGTATAGTATTAAATTTTGGTTAAGAAATTCTATCGTTTAGGTAGTTAATTACGTAAAAAGGATTAAATCGTAAAAGATACAAAGGTTGAATTATATTAATTGAAAGGTAAGTTAAGGTACTTGAATGGTAATTATACCATTGGAAGAGTAGTGGGCAGCTTTGGCTATTATTTTAGCTAAAATTCATGTGTGAACAAAGGATAAAATTGTAATTAAGTAAATAAATTATATAAATAAAATTAAAAAGGAAAGAAAAGAGGTTATCTTATTCATTTTTTTACTTTCTCCATAGTCGAAACTTAAAAGAAGATCAAGGTTAGGAATGGCCAAGCTTTGGATCATTGTAGGTGAGTGAAATCTCGCCCGTTTTTAGTAATTTTTATGTTTTTGAGTCCATATTAGCTTAATCTAGCAAGCTCAATGACTAATTTGCGATTATGTCAAATGTTATAATTTTTTCCATTGATGAATAAGCTTGTTTTTGAAAGATTATGGAAGATTTATAAGCTTGGTTGTTAGATTTGATTATTTTGTAAAGTAGTTTTTGATGATTTTAATGTTTAAGGACTAAAATGTTAAAGTGATAAATTTGCAAGGACCTAAGGTGAAATAATTGCAAAAGTGGGCTGTATTGAAGTATTATAGTATTTGGCTAAACTTTATTTTGTTTAAAAATGGTTAATTTGCAAGTTTGATGCTAAGGACTAAATTAAATAAAAGTGAAAAGTTAAGCGCAATTTTATAAAAAATACCAAAAAGACTTATTTGCATAAAATGATTAAAATTTTATGTTAATTTAAATAATTGAATGAAATTATTGTAATAGATCAAGGTCGTGTCCCGATCGTGGAAAAGGAAAAATTAAGGATTCACCCCTAAAGTTCACATTAACTGCAATTTCAACTGGTAAGTTCGTATTGTTAAATTCCAATTTTAATTGCACATTTTGTGCTTGTATACAATTGCTGTAAATTTGGAATGATGATCGAAAGTGAGGAAGACAGGAACAAAGGAAAGGAAGAGATAACGGGCTTTGAGCCGTAAATGCAAAAAGGTCCGATGACTATGTGTCATCGTAAGTATATGAATCCTTTACGAATTATGAGGTCCGATGACTATATGTCATCGTGAGTATATGAATCCTTTACGGATTATGAGGTCCGATGACTATGTCTCATCGTGAGTAATGAATCCTTTACGGATTATGAGGTGCAATGACTATGTGTCATCATGAGTATATGAATCCTTTACGGATTTTGAGGTTCGATGACTATGTGTCATTTTGAATATATAGATCCTATTACAGATTTAAGGTCCGATGACTTTGTGTCATCGTGAGTATTAAATGAGAATGAGAAATGAATCTAAAACTCTGGATTATAGGCCATACGATGGTTGGGATTTATGCTTAAATGCATATTCTTGACAGCTCGTGTGAGAAGCATCATTAAAGGACAGTTACAAACAGACGTCGTATTGATGGCTGGAGTACCGCATACATTACGAGTCCTCGATAGCTCGTGTGAGCAGCATCGAGTATTGGTAACAGAAAAGTTATAGACAAAAAAGTTGGAATACCGAATATGGTTTGAGGAAATAACAGTTCATCCTAGCTCGGTTGAGTTATAACTGCTTAAAGCATATGTTTGGTAACTCTCTAAACTCTTCAAACTTACTAAGCTGTGAAGCTTACCAAAGATGTTATTGTTCTTTTGTAGATTTCTTTGCTACTTGAATATTGGATCATCTCCATGAAGTCACACTATCGCAAGGCCGGTTTGGTAGTCCTTCATCACTTGGTTATATGACATGTACTAGGATGATGTTACCCTTGAAATGCTTGATTTTGGATTGTTGGTTTCTTTGTTGTACTAAATTTGATTGCTTGCTTGATGTTGTAATTAAGCAAATATGCTTGGTAATGAATTGAAATGTGAATTTAAGAATCCTTGTGATGATTGGTTGTATTTCGTGTTATATGATGAAACAAGTATTGTCATGTATAGATTTTGCAACATGAGAATTTGAATAAGAGTCTTGTGTTGAATGATAATTGATAAACTTGAGGACTTGTGTGAATAATATCGGTAGTAACATACGAAGCATCGGTAGTTCTTTTCATAGTAGTATCGGTAGTCTGAATACTTGTATCAGTAGAAGATGTAAGGTAAAACTTCTTAGCTCTCTAGAGTTTTTAGTATCGGTAAAAGCATGACATGTTTTGGTAGAAGTCATACTTGTATCGGTAGTATGGTCTCAAGTACCAGTAGAAGTCAGCACTATTCTTGAACTATTTACTGACTTGACAACTACCGATACTTGTCTAACAAGTATTGGTAGAAGTATTCAAAAATCACAAAAATGACCTTTTTCCCCTTATTTAGTTATGATTATATTTAATTGATTGTTTATGACATGATATTAAAAGATGAATAGTGATAAAAGAATAGAAAGACACTGGGACCCTAACCGACGACGGTTTTCGGGTCTTGGGTATTACAGACATGAAAAATGGATGTCATGATATGTGATATGAATATTGATTCTTAATTGATTGAAATGTTGTAAATGAATATGTAAGATTAAAAGGAGTTAGTATTCTGAGTTGCAAGCTTGTTATTAAATAAATTGTGATTGATTTGTATGTAAAAAAAAAACTCGAAAAGTTTTGTGAACCCTTAAAACCTTAAACCGATGATGGTTACGAGTTTTGGGTGTTACAAGACATGCTAACTTTTGACCCTTATCAGACTCTGATTCATACACTAAGCTCAAAAAATTGACTTGAACAGCTAATGTCGGTAAGTATTCCGCTACTTCTCTTACTTGAGTCAATGCTTCACCCATGATATAGACTCGATCTCTGACTTGCCTCTGAGATTGCTGAAGTTGTCTATCGTTTGTCTCTAAGGTTCTTCCAAGGATGTAACAACCCTTACTCGGTCCGATCGTCGGACCCGAGCAAGGAGATGTCACAACTACTATGATTTAAAAAGAAATTAATTAAAAATGTATTTTCGTATTAATTATGGGGTTATATTTTATTTGAAAGACGTTAATGAAATCAAATCTATTAAAACAAGTTGATTTACTTCATTTTTTTCAAAAATATTTTTTATAATTAAAAAGGCTTCTATCAGAACTTGCATGGGTAGGTATCGGTAGTACAATAGACAAAAAAGACTAAAAAAATGCTACAGAATTCTATCGGTACTTGCTTGGGTTTTACCGAAACAACCCTGCATTCTATCGATACTCCGAGACAAACTACCGAACCTATGGTGTTACTACCGGTTCTAAAGGGACTTCTACCGACACAACATAAGTCAGTAGCTAAAATACATTTTCCCTTGCACTTCTACTGATACCTTGATGGGTTCTACCGAAACCACAATCAACCATCAGAGTTCTACCGGAACAAGGGTAAAACTACCGAAACAAGTCCACAGTTTCATGACAATTGCATTAGGAGATTAACAAGTCACATCAAAACATCAACTTGCAATTTCTCAAAGATACTAAAGACATACATTCCACCTAAATTTTACAAAATACAAAACGCCCTAAAACATGACCCTACCTAGGTACATGCTGACCCAAATTAAATCAAACTCACAATTACTTTAGTACGAGATTTGTCCTTAGATGCTGAACCACGTATATATAAAATGCACCTAACCTTCGCATATAATACAAAACATACGCCGAGTGTAACTCAGTGGTATTACTATATTCAGATATAAAAAAAAACAAACGTAAATACATTTAAGAAATTTATTCAATTATTGTTCATGCTATATCGACATCAAATTAATGATAACATATACATAAAGATTTTAGTTACATTATGCATTTCATCAATTCATACACACACACATATATCTATTTATTTATTTATATTCATATGTCATGAGATCTTTATGCATGTTCACATCTCATTTTGATCCTTAATGTGCATTTCATAATATTTCCATTTCTATAACCATCATTAGACAATACATATGCATTATATTGAATTTAAGCTAATAAAACTCATGTTAAATCTACCATCTTACTCATGAATCAATATACTAACCACACATACTATATGAGTATCATAATACCATTGATCATATTTATTTTTCAATACAGATTCCATTCATGCATATTATTTAATTACATGTACCATTACCCCCTTTTTTTTTTCTCAGTGCACAATTTATTCCGTATTTTAGCTTTTATTCATTTTAGACATAATACCAATGCATATGTCTTATATACCATTTCTTGATTTCTCAATGAATTTCTCATGTCTATTATGCATATTATATTCATGCATAATCATTTCTCATCTCCTTGATTTTTGAATACAACATTCATAACATTTTCATTCTATATAATCATAATATTCATCATTTAAAGTTCCCTATTAACACGACTCGGACTCTTACGGATGCACAAATCCAACCAGCACACCGGTTTGGCACCCTATGCCTCATCGGATAAATCTGAAGTAGTAAAACGGCTCTGTGCTATAATAAAGTTGACACCCAGTGTCTCATTGGTTAAATCGAAGTAAATTGGCACTCATTGCCTCATCGACTCATAGTCAAAGTAACCCTGAACTCTTCCTATCCTATGGCATGCTATCTATATCCAACTCGGCCCGAACAGTTAATAGGGTAATCATTTTCATTTATCAAACCACATTTCCACATTTAATTTTATTCACAACAAAAATGCATTTAAAATGCAATCTAATAATAAGCATAAATTTACCAATATCACAATTTCACATCATACTTTTATACATGGAAAATATACAATTTAAATTCTCATACCATCAATTTATTCAAAGCAACCCAATTGAGTAGAGAATCTCATACCTTATTTTCATACCTCGATTTCTACTTTGAGCAATTAATTATAATTTGACAATTTATTAAACTAGCTAAAGTTATAGAAACACCAACCGTAATTTCAGAGCTACTCGTCTACGATTTTGTCCTTGCCCTTCCTTTTTGAGGGATCCGGATCGACGTTAGCTACGAAATTAAATACACAATATATTTTATTAAAACACATCCATATTATTTTATTAAATTTAACTCTCTATTTTCTCATTTTTACATCAATTTACCAAACTTTAAAATTTGACCCTTATACTATTAAAGTTAACAATTTATCCCATCATTTATTTCTATTTCACTTCTAGCTCCAAAATACACCAGTTTATCATTAAAACTCTATCTACCCAACAATGGTAGAATTTAATATTCTTAACACTAATGAAAAATATGACATAGGTCGTAAAGAGTGAGGTATCCGGATTCCAAAAACGTAAAAATTACAAGAAAAGGACTTGATTAAGCTTACCAATTTGAAGCTTGAATCTAATAAAACTCTAAGCTTTCCCTTCTCCCTCTCTCTGCCGAAACTCCAAGAAGAACAAAAATATTTTCTCTTTGTTTCAACAACTCCCAATATCTTAAACTCTTTTTCATTTCTAATTCCCATTTTTTCTTTTATTTATTTTAATCAAATCATCATATAAAATTTCAGCCACATTTTACTACCTAATTCGGCACTAAGAGTTTAGTTGGGAATTTTTGCCCCCTTGGTCCCTCCTTCTTTGTTTCAACTAAAATCCTTTTATAAATCACAATTTTTACCTTATATGCACTTTAGTCCTCACACCAAATTAAAGCACTACACACTTAAAATCACTTATTCAAAAGTCAATTATTCTACGATTTATTTCCGTGAATATTTTTATTAAATATTTACGGGTTCGATTCACCAATTTGAAATTTTGAAAATACATTTATCGACAACCCCGAATTTGGGTCGTTACAGCTCTCCCCTAAAGAAATTTTTTCCTCGAAATTTACTTGAAAAGAGGTGGGGAAATTGAGATCTCATCGTTTCCTTTGGTTCCCAAGTAGCTTCATCAACTTTATGACTACGTCATAATTATTTCACAAGTGAAATTCGTTTGTTGCGCAACTCTTTCACCTCACGAGCAAAAATTTCTACCGATTCTTCTTCGTAAGACAAATTGGGTTGAATTTCAACTTCTTAAGTCGTGATGACATGCGACGGATCAGAACGATACCTTCTAACCATTGAAACATGAAAAACATTGTGTATCTTTTCCAACTCTGTCAACAAGGCCAAACGATAAGCCACTGGTCCTACTCTTTTGGGGATCTCATACAGCCCAATAAATCGCGAACTCAATTTTCCTTTCCGTCCAAATCTGAGGAATTTTTTTCCACGGTGAGACCTTTAAAAACACTATCTCCTACAACATATTCAATATATCATCGTTTTAAGTTCGCATACGATTTCTGTCTAACAAAGGTTGTCTTCAATCTTTCTTGAATTAACTGAACTGTACCCTCTGTTTCTTGAATCAATTCAGGACCAACAATTTTTCTTTCACTTAATTCTGTCCAACAAACAGGTGTTCGGCCTCTGCGACCATATAAATTTTCGTAACAGATCTTCCAAAATCTGAATAACACGTTCCGATTGTCCATCCATCTGAGGGTGGAAGGCTATACTGAATTTGAGCCTCGTACCAAGGGACTCATGCAGCTGTTTCGAAAATCGCAAAGTAAATTAAGGATCTCGATCGGAGATGATTGACACAGGTATACCATGCAGTCTAACGATTTCCTAAATGTAGACTGCGGTAGCTTTGAAAATGACTAATTGATTCTAATGGCTATGAGATGAGCCGATTTCGTAAGTCTATCAACTATCACCCATATTGCATTTTTCTTATTTGACGAATGGTAAACCCGTTACAAAATCCATTGTAATACATTCCCATTTCCATTCAGGAATTGAAATGGGTTGTAGTAATCCCGTGGGGACTTGATGTTCTGCCTTAACTTGCTGACAAGTCAAACACAGCCACGAATTCAACTATTTCTCCTTTCATACTGTAACACCCCTCACCCACTCCGATCATCGAACCCGAGAAAGTGGTTGTTACAACTTACATTATATATTCGGAAACAATCTAATGATCTTTAAAATATTCTTTTTTTTATGAAAAATGTTGGGCAAAATCAACTTTAAAAAAATACTTTGAATTTTCTTGATTTAAAACTGAGTTTCTAAAGTTTGAGAGATTTTTAACAATACTTAGTTGGGCAAGTATCGATAAAACTCAAGGAGTAAAAATTTCGAATATAGCTACAGAATTCTACCGGTAGAATTAATAGTTCTATCGATACAAGTCTACGTTATATCGATACAACCAAGGTAACTATCGATACTTTGGTACCAACTACCGAGACAAATCAAGCCAGTAGCCAAGGTTCAATATCCCCTGTACTTCTACCGACACCCTATTGGTTTCTACAGAAACAACCCTAGGTAGTAACCAAAATTACTTAAGAAATACATTAATATGAAATTCTCATGCTTCAATTGACATAGAACATATCCATAAGGCTTATAACACATGTATATAATACCCTAATTACATGCCACTTATAATCGGACCAACATAAACGAATAATTACCAGATAGTGTGACCTCCAAGAGTAATCCAATCGACAACTCGAGTCCGACAATCTGCAAGGAAGAAAATCAAATGAGGTAAGCTTGTTTTAAGCTTAGTAAATTCATAATAAACTTCAACTTCAACTTACCATAAAGGATGTAATTTTAAACATTTTACAATGTTTCAATATCTTGATCAAAAGTTCATTAAATTACCTATACGTCACAAATCTCACAGAGTTAGTGAGCTCATATGTAATACATATAATTTTATCCTGATATTAAACTCATTCGTGGAGAACACATTTGGTATACAAACCAACCATCATATTTGCCTTTAACATTCACAATACATTTCAAATATGTATATTCAATGTCTCAAAACACATATTTGCACTAGCCATTTCACATAAGCCTTATATAAATCCATTCCCTAAAACCGTACCTTATAATCATTTCATTTACATATATAACACATAATCACTCTATACTATACATTTTATTTCAACAATTAATCCATCATATACTCAATAATCATACATTCCCATTTCGAACGCATGTATCAACGTATTTAAACTTACCTACCTTGATCATATAACATCTCATATATATATATATTTAAACCTTTATCACCCGTTGAACCAAAAGGATTAACATCAGATACTCGAGAACATGCTCACACAAACTGTGACTGTAACATGTAACCATATATGCTCACACGAGCTGTGAAATGGGTCTGCTCACACGAGCTGTGGGTCAAGATGTGGGGCTACACGATGCTGCTCACACGAGTTGTGGAGGAACCGAATAAATACCGAACCTCAACCATCATTAGGACATCTAAGACCAGCACCCATATAACATGTAATGCTCACACGAGCTGTGGATCGAGATGTAAGGCTACACGATGCTACTCACACGAGCTGTGGAGAATCCGCAACCAATGCAGGACCTCAATCATCGGTAGGACATTTAAGAGCAGCACCCTTATAACTTGTAATGCTCACACGAGTTGTGAAATGGGCCTTCTCACACGAGCTGTGGGTCGAGATGTGAGGTTACACGATGCTGCTCACACGAGCTGTGGAGAATCCGCAACCATTACAGGACCTCAGCCATCAGTAGGATATCAAAGACCAGCACCCATATAACATGTAAATAACCCGTAATGACATATCATTTGTATCCTAAGTATTCACATGGTTCGAATGGGACCTTGGTACATATTCAAACTTTTTTCTTTCATTTCGTTGTACCATTCCATTATACATTATGTGAATTTCATATATATGCATGATTTTTATTTAACTTCTCCATTTATTCCATTCTATAAATTAACACATAATGGTTATAAAGTCTTATACATATCTTTTTTTCTTCCACGACACAATATCTCTAGGCCAATGGTTATCACGTAGAAATATATAATTCAACAATTAATGTAACTTGTAATAATAACATATTAAATAAATATTTCATCCATCATATGTTCAATAAAGATAATTTCTCCTTTCAATCAATTGTATCAATATTTTCCAACTCATATCCATATTTTTACATTTTTCTAAATATAGTAATCAACTTAAATCTCATCATTTCATAATCCAAATCATATCTTACTAATCTCATGCAGATAAACTCAATTATAACCTAAGTAGATATGTATTATATCACAAAAAATATTATATAATTAATTCAAGAAATTTACCTTTTCAACCATTTCATTTTTTTATCCTTCCAGATAATATTCTTTTCAACCTTTTATCTATTCAAAAATACTGAATATATATATTGCCATGGTATCTTTCAACCATGGTCTTTTTCCTTTTCAAGAAATATATCATGACCATATATGACATAAATACAATTTATATAACGATTTCAATTAAAATTATAATTTCACTTATAAAGTTTTAAAGTAAAATATGAACTTACCTCGATTAAACAAAAGCGCAAAGGAGTCAATTTTGCTACTCCACAACCTTAGCTTCCCTTGACTCGAACCTGGTTATTGCGTGTCTTGATCTAGATAATCATTTATTCATTCAATTTAATGACTAAAATAAAGATAAAATCTTTATTATGGTAATTTCACAAAATTACATACAACATTTCATTACTTGTGCTATTAACTCCTCAATAACAATTTCAACATTTAATATACATTAGCACTAACAATTTCAACATTTAATACACATCAGCACAAACCAAAGCATCATGCTCTTATTATTTCTTTATCCTAACCCTAATATTTTCTACTATTACCCTTCTAAACCCTTGTACTTTTACCATTTCCATACGTGGGTCCTTGAACTTAAGTCCTCCAAATAACCTATCAAGCTCATCTATGAGACTTTCAAACTCAATGATCTAGTTACAAATCACACAAATAAACTTACTTCTTTCATGGAAAATCTCAAACTTCTTTTCAATTTCTCAAATAAATCCTTAGGTTGTCAAGCCCAAGCTAAAACAACTTTGAAAACAAGAAAATCATCAAAGCTAAGCTTAAGAACTCACCAAATCAAAGGAAAGTTTAACCCAAACCTTCTTTTCTTCAAAAAAAATGGTGACTTGCCGATTTCTTGTTAAAGATGAAAGGAAAATATTTTTTTTTGTTTTTTCTTAACTATTATAAATGGTTATAATCATTCCTTTTCTTATCCTTTCTCACCAAATCCCACTTTCTTCCTTATTAAATCTTATTTTCATTCCAATTTTGACCCAAAATGGGTGCAATCTTGCCGTCCACTTCACTAGTGTGGTGAAATTACCACTTTAATCCCTCTTGTCCATCCTTGCTTATTTGGCATTTCTAGATCTAGCACTCAACCTTTGAAACTTTTTCCATATAGTCCTTTCTTCTTTTACTATATATTAAATTGAGTTCTTACAAATTCCTTATTGAATTTAAATGAGGCCATATTACACATTTAAATTTTATTAAGTTAGCAATATGATCTAACTCCTTAGCCGGAATAGGTGGTAAATTTCAATGTGCATATATAGTAACTCTGTAAATATTTAGTAAAAATATTTACGAGCTCGGTTTATAGAAAAGAGATCTCAAAACCTTGTTTTTCAAAACCACTCATTGGATTTGTGGCCTCAAAATCACTGTTTCTGACTCCACAGAAAAACAGGCTGTTACACATACAGGCCACCAATATAACTCTTGCAAGTTGCAATATATTTTCGTTCCGTCGGGGTGCAAAGCAAAAGGACTATTGTGAACTTCTTGTAGTATCAATCCTTTCAAATCTGCGACATTAGGTACACAAATTTGATTGCAAAATCTCAAGCAGTTTTCATCCTCAATGCTGAAATTATCTTTCAATCCATTTCGAACCATTTCTCTTTTCCCCAACAATTTTACATCAAAGGGTTGCACTTTTCTAATTTGATCATAAAATTTTTCATTTTAAATATTTTTGGTGATAAATGCATCGTATGAATTATGATTCGAAAATATCATTGATTAGATAGTTAATTGAATAGAAAGGACTAAATTGTAAAAAGGATAAAAGTATAGATGTTTAATTAGAAGGACCAAATGATAAATTGACCAAAGGAGTATTAGTTAGTGGATTGGTATGGTTTATATTAAGTATAAATAGATTTAACTAAGGTTAAAAAAATGGTTAATTAAAGCTTAATGATGAAAGTCTTAATATTTATAAAATTGTCATTGGCTATATATATGAATTAAAATAGAAAAAAATAAATAAATTCCTTGTTTCCTCATCTTCTCCACGGCAAAGAAGGGAAAACTAGGGTTTAAACATTCAATTTTTTAGCTTTAATTTGAGTAAGTAAACCATGATCATTTTTAGTAATTTTATGTTTTTGAGTCCGTATCAGCTTAATCTAGCTTATGCAGGGACTAATTTGTGAATCTGTCAGATGTTAGAAAACTTTCCACTGTTGAAATTGCTTGTTCTTGAAAGCTTTTGGTGTATTTGAATGTTTTATACTTGGGTTAAATCTTTTTGTAAAGTTATTTTTGATGAAATTAGGGTTTAAGGACAAAAATGTTAAAATGGTGAAATTGTTGTACTTGGTGTGAAATAAATGGATTTGTATGAACTTGTATGAGGGCTATGAATGTTCGGCTGGTATGATTTGAGGAAGGAATGATATTTTGCATGTTTTATGTTGAAAGGACTAGATTGAATAAAAGGAAACCATTATGGGTAAAATTGTAATTTCCTAAAAAGGACTAAATGATGTTGAATGACTAAATTATGTAATTTAATGTGAGAATTGAATGATTTGTGAATGTAGACTACGACCGAGCCACTGATCGTGGAAAAGAAAAAATAGTTGAATAGTCCCTAAAATCTATTCACAACTGCAACACAGTCTGGTAAGTGCGTATGGTTAAATTCTAACTTAAATTGCTTATTCTTATAATATGACTATTGTAGTGAGATGAAATGATAATTGAAGTTGCTGAAGACAAGGGTGAATGAACTACGAAAGATAAGTGGGTTCGAGCTATAAACGAAAGGATTCGATGACTAAGTGCCATCATGAGTAAATGAATCCTTTACGGATTAAAGGTCCGATGACTAAGTGTCATCGTGAGTAAATGAATCCATGATGGATTAAAGGTCCGATGATTCAGTGTCATCGTGAGTATATGAATTCCTATACGGAACAAGAGGTCCGATGACTATATTTCATCGTGAGTAATAAATGCGAGTGAAACCTACCCCAGATGTAAATAGTGTTCCATTCGGTTAATTAGATTTTTACAACTCTTAAAGTTTGTTAAATCTATTTAACTTTATGTACTTACTAAGCTTTAAAGTTCTTACCTGTGGACTTGTGTTTGTTTTGTAGATTCACTTTTATTGTTGGGAGATCGAATCATCTTGAAGCATCACACTATCTCAGAGTTGTTCGGTAGACTTTTACATTACTTGGTTAATGTGGCATGTACTAGGATGATGTTACCTTTTCTTTATACAATGAGTTTGTGAAAAACCTTGTTATGTTTGATAAAATGTTGGATGTAGTTCTAAGTACCTTGTATTGATATAAATCTTGTATGTGTGTTGTCTTGAATGCATAGATAAAAGTTGTGCTTATATGGAAACAATGAACTTGTGCTTGGTACAATTCTAGAGACTTAGCTTACTTGTTACGATAGAACCCATGTGTGTTTCAGTAGAAGTGCAGGGTAGGAGAGAGGTTGTATACTGACTTGAATTGTATCGATAGTGTTGAAGCCCAATTTATCCGGGCCCAATAGAATTTAGATTTATTTTAAAATTAAGTTTATTTTAAATTTAAATTTATTGAAAATTTAAATTTAAATTTTATTTAAATAATGTCGAATTACAAAAAGTCCAATACTAAAGGCCCAATGGCCCAATTACAAATAACCTAAATATTAACCTAGGCCCAAACCGATTGACCCAAATACTTTACCCTAAGTCAAACCCTAAACTAATACTACTCCCCACTTACACTACTGTTGCCGTCCATCCACATCCAACCAGAGGCTGCCACATCATCACCAGTAGCTTGGACTGCCACTTGCCTCTGCACCAACCGCTGCTGCAAGCCGACCTGCAAAAAGAAGAGAAGACAAGCATTTAGTTAGAAGAAAGCAAAATAAGATGATTGAAAATATGGCTATAAAGCCAGAATTGAGATCAAGTGTAAAAGGTTACAGTCTTTTGTTGAACACTAAGAATCAATACAAAGAAACAGACTTTGGAATATCTGAATACACACAAGTTTATTTTCATAACTGTTACACTAGACACTCTGTAATTGAATGCGAAAGGGAACAGACACGAAGCAGCAAGAGACAGATTCAAAGCATTCAAGCATTAAATCACCCAGGTATTATTGCAGTGTATTCATTTATTACTGTATATAGTTTAAGTTTCCAAATCATTTACATTATAATCTTATAGTAAAATACATTGAATTCTTACCTATTGTCATTTATTATTACTTTACGGTTTTTCAAAATGCATTAAATGAATTAATAGTAATTATTAATAATAATATTAATAATAACATTAATAATAAATAGTAGTAATAAATAGCATTAATAAATATTAACAAAAATAAAAATAAATAAATAAATAAAAAAGGAAAACAAAAAGATAGAAAGTAACTCCCTTGACCGCACCACCGCCAGAGCCAAAATGGAGCCTTCCAAGTTGTCGACGCCCTTGTAGTCCCGTTTGTTGCCACCGTCGCGATTTCGAACACAATAGATCCAAAAGTATTAATAATTAATAAAATACAATAGATTTTAAAAATAAAAAATAAAAATCTCAAAGAACAGATTTGAAAAGGTAATAAGGGACCGGATTTTGAACCTTCAATAGACAAACCCAAATCCTTTCGTGGGTTTCGACGCAAAAGAATTCAAAAAGATTAAAATTTTTAAGATCTGGGTTTAGATCCAGATCTATTTTTTTTTAAATAAAGGATTTTAAAAATATATATGGAGAGAGAAAGTGTACATTGGATGACGGGGCGTGCATGCTGGAGATCGGCACACAGCGGACGGCGATGACATGGGGCGACGTTAGGCGACGACGCGTGGCGCGTGTGGAAGCCGACGGATGGCGGACCAACAAAGAAGCCTTGGCCAGCCAAGGGCGATTGCGAGAGAGAGAGAGAAGAAAGAGGATTTTTTAAAAAACGAAATGAAAAGTGTTTTTTTTTTCTGAAAATGCAGTTTATATAGCACAGTGAACGACGTTGTTTCGGCATCAGTGCTTTGAGTGCAAACGACGGCGTTCCAGGTGACCATACCCGTGCAGATCCCCCCTGGGATCCGCGTGTTTTTAAAAAGGGTTTATTTGTCAAACTGGCCCTTCTGCTTTTTCTCAAATCCACAATTTGGTCATTTTCATCCTTTAAATTAATTGTACATTTGCCCAATAATTTCATTGCTTATTCAATTTAATCCTTTGACCTTTTGAAAGCCCAGGAAGCTGGCACGTGTCCTTAATTTGGTTTATTTATGCAATTGGTCCTTCCTCTTTTATTTTTGTTTCAACTTTACCCTTAAATCAAATTTTGTCTTATTACAAAATTAGCCCAAAAAATTTAAGGGATTTTCAAAATAGTCCTTTGACTTCAGAATGCTTAAGAAGCTGCCATGTGTCACCATTTATTGGTTTTACTGCCCTGGAGGTCCCTAAACTATCAAGTTTGACCCCTGAACTTCCCAAAATTCCCTTTTTGACCCTAAACCTTAAAAAATTCCATTCTTTAACCATAAATTTTTCAAAAATTACATTTTACCTCCGAACTTTCCAAATTTCATTTTTAACCCTAAATATTCCAAAAATTGCATTTTTACCCCGAACTTTCCAAAATTCCATTTTTAACCCTAAATTTTCAAAAAAGTACATTTTTTCCTCGAACTTCCAAAATTCCATTTTTAACCCCTAATTTCTAAAAATTACATTTTTACCCCTAAACTTTCAAAAATTCCATTTTTGACCCCAAATCCATCCAAAATTACCATTTTACCCTCGAATGTCTAAAAATTCTATTTTTAACCCTAAACTTTCCAAAAATTACCATTTTACCCTCGAATATCTCAAAATTTCATTTTTTTAACCCCGAACTTTCCAAAAATTACCATTTCACCCTCGAATGTCTAAAAATTCCATTTTTTGACCCCAAAATTTCCAAAATTACCATTTTACCCTTGAGCATCCAAAAATCTCATTTTCGACTCTAATTGTTTCATTTTTCTTCCTCTAAAATATTTATATTTAAATTTTTATTATTACATTCGTATTTCGTATTTTTTATTTTGAATATAAATTATCTGCTTACTTTTTTTCTCTTCATATTATTTAATTTTCGTTATTAATTGTTCATTCGCATTTAAAATTACAGATTTGTTTTCAACATTATTTTAAAACCGAGGCAACGTTCTTTCCGTGTGGAAACTTCGGGAAATCATGCTCTAACGTGTCGGGTGTGATTTTTCATATAAGTCTCACGAATCGAATATCCTTTTCCTAGTTTTTAAAAAATCCCTTTTAACTTAGAGATTCCGAGAACGTCATGCCCTAACGTGTTGGTCACGGCTTTAATTCTTCACAAAAATCGAAGTAAACAGGCATTCTATCTTCAAATATTTTAAATCATGTGTCCGAGGATCGTATTTTAAACTCAATACAAAATTTCAAGTTTTCAAATACATATATACAAATAATTTTAAAGCAAAACGAGGCAATGTCTTTTCGTGTGAAAACCTCAAAAAAAATCGTGCCCTAACGTGCGGAGTGTGATTTTTGTAATTCATGCAATCGGATATCCTCCTTGAAATCTTTCAAAATGTCCTTCAATTTTGAAAATCCGAGAACGTAGTGCCCTAACGTGCTGGACATGACTTGTAGTTCTTATAGAGATTTGAAACATGGGGATTAATTTCCTCAAAAAGGGTTTTCTTTGAAATCTTGCAAAGTTTTCTAAAGACAAAGATCGTATTTTAAATTTTACTCAGGTTTTCAAAGTTTTAACAAATCAAGCCCAGAAAGTAATCCTGCTTTCTAGATTACGAAGACCAAAATATTTTTCAAAACGAATTTTAAAACGTTTTGTGATGATCCAATCACACCAAATAAAAGATTGGTGGCGACTCCCCTTTTCCAATTTTGAAATAATTTTCGAAATACGTTTTCAAAAAAAAAAGGTTTCGACAGCTTGACGACTCAACTGAGGAAACACTTTTTAAAATAAACGAAAGTCAAGCCAAAATTGATTATTTTCGGGTCATTTTTGAAAACTTTAAAACTTTCGATTTTGTTTGATATGCGATCCTCGACATCTTTTGTGTGATATTATAATATGTGATATTGCTAGTGTAATTTTGCATCCATATGCATTATGTTATTACCCTTTTAAGTGGAAGCGGGAAACTACTCCTTTGTGAGGTCTTCACCTCCGTGCAGGATAGTGAATCGCTTTCAGGATTACATCCGTACCCTTATTTTCATGAAGTTTTCACTTCCGTGCAAACATGTGGGAAATGTGTCCCCTTAAATCGAACTCATCTGTATGAGCCTGTAATAGGTGAGGATCGAGGAATTTCCCAAGATATTTTCTTAGGTTCTTTGCTATATACTCGTATGTTGATATTATTATATGTTGCTAACGTGTTTTCTTTTGTCTTTTTTCTTTTGTTTGCATATTGCATCATCATACAAGAAAGGGTGTTGATTCATCCTCGATTACCAAATAGAAAGCTTTGACATGGAAAGCGAGTTTCTTAATAGAGTAGAAGATAATATGGTTTTGCGTTTATGGTCTAAAGGGAGACAATGTAAGGATGGAGATAGTTTGATAGAAGGTCATTTATCAGAATTTTGGGATCACACTCGTGTAAACGTGACCTAAAATAGTATGCAAGGCTAAAGGATATTTGGGGTCAATGGAGTGATGAAATGAGGTAGTTATTTTATAGAGAATATGGAGATTTGCCTTATTTGGTCGAGGTAAAAATAGACAAGCATCTTTTTCGGGCTCTCACTCAGCATTGGAATCCCGCGTATAGCTGCTTTCCCTTTGGGAGTTTTGACATGACGCCCACTATAGAGGAATACACTGCGCTAATTCGTTGCCCGAAGGTTCAAGCTGACAAGGTTTACTCGAGAGCTATGAATGTCCCGACTCTTCTGAAGAGATTGATAAATATAACCGAGATGAGCGAACAATGGGTGGCATCTAGAATCAAAGTAAAAGGGGACAATAAATGCATCACTTGGAAGAGTCTGAAGGAGCTAATAGTAGCACACCCGGATATGAAGAAACGTGTTGACCTTTTCTTTTTGAGTATTTATGGGCTGGTTATTTTCTCGAAAGCGTTATGGCACATAGAGGATGCAGTTGTGGATCTCTTCAACCGCCTTGGTAGGAATGTCACACCCGTCCCAATAATCCTTGCAGAGACCTTCTGATCACTAATCGCTTGTCGGAGAGAAGGTGAAGGTAGGTTCATTGGCTGTGCAATGCTTTTGATGGTTTGGTTTCATAGCCATTTTTGGAATAAGGAAAAGATTTCGTATAAGGCATACTCAGTGGACTACTTGCCTTTGAAGGAATTTGTAGCAACGCAAAAAGAGCTAAATATATCCGGGGGAAAATGACAGCAGTTCTTCAAAATCTTCGAGAAGAGGACATTGAATGGAACGCATCGTGGCTTATTATTAACGAGATCCTTAACCGTTGTGGTAATTTTGACTGGATTCCCTTACTTCAAATATGGGAGACCATAGGATATGCCCCTCTACTCGTGTTAAGGCAATATAAGTCAAGGCAGTTCATACCAGCGACACATGGTTTGGCCCAATGGGAGTTCACCTACAAAGGGGATAAATACAAGAAGAGGGTCAGAGAGATAACCAATGCCTGGAGGCAAGCGCATAGGATGAAGGTATTCGCTGCAAACCCAATGACAACGCCGGAATATGATTGGTGGAGGAGTAAAAGGGTCAATGATAATATTCCAGCATCGAACCCTGATGACGCTAGATCGTTAGAAGAATGCTTACAAGAAATTTCATCAGAGTTGGACATCATAAAGTAGGATTTTGAAAGAAAGAGCTTGGAGTTTGGGAAAAGGATAGAAGACTTGGAAGAGGATAAAATGAATTTGGGACTGGATGTAGACATTCACAAGTTAGAGGCTAAAAAGTTGAGAAAAGGGAAGAATAAAGTCGAGAAAGACTTGAAAGATTTAAAGAAACACTACAAGAAACTTCGTCAAACCATGAAAAACGCGAGACTTGGTAAGACTTTTGAGCAGTGGCAATAAGAGATTCGGGAACAAAAGGATCGAGCAGAGTAGTGGAAAAAGAATTTTCAAGATGGAAAAGTTCGAGAAAATGCTATAAAGGCACACCCAACAGAGAACTGAGGAAAAGAGTACAAGAGCTCGAGGCTTCACTCCAAAATAATGAAATAAGGGTCAAAATTCTAGAAAGGAACTTAGAAGCAAGTGAATGGCACACCCAACAGGCCTAAAGGCAAGTGGGAGAAAGAGACTATGCCATTGGTGAAGCACTTACACAGATGCAAGAAGCGGCTAATCATGTACAGATGCTAGCCATAGAAGCTGACGAGTTAAGCCTACAGTATGAGTCGAAGTCAACACGAGGACAAATATTGGCCGAACTTTTTAGGAAAATTAGGGCTTTAGGCACTAAGGCAAAGCCAATTATGTAACTTGTTCTATGTAAGGAAACTTGACTTCTAAGTGAAGTTTATCTAATGTAATTGAATTCAAGATCAACGTCTTCTCTTGCATTGCGTACATTGCACTCATTCGCATTACTTTCTCACGTTTTAAATAACTCATTAAATAAAATTTGAAACAGTTAAACCCGAAAAAATAGAGAACTCACTTCCTTACAGTACTCGGAGAGCTATGGACCAAAGAATAAAAAGGTTGGAACAGTTACAAAAAGAGATGCAAGAGCAAATGCAGGCACAGTCGCAAGATCAGTTGGCAAGGGTCCAACAAGATATGAGAGACCGGATTATTGAGTCTCAAAGCAACATAATCAACCGACTGACTCAACTATTCCAGGAAGCACAAAAAGGAAAAAAATCCGAGTAAGCCCAAGGGAGGAAAATAAAGACCCCCGATACCCTCCTAGCTTTACCCCTATACACAATCAAGTTCCACCGAAAACAAACTCGTGGGGAGCTCCCATCTTCATTCGGGCACAACCACAGCCCATTGGTACCTCAAGCCAAGCCAATTATCAAATTGGATCAAGGTCTAATCTAGGACAAACTGTTGCGAACCCCATTAACCTCGATTTTGATGAAATCATGAAGACAGAGAGAACAAAACTGTAAGTTTCCAAACAAATAGAGGAGAGATATAAGTGGTTGGAAGATAAGGTCAAAGCAATGGAAGGGGCTGACACCTGCTGTGGGATAGATGCTAAAGAGCTAAGTCTAGTTCCAAACTTAGTGCTGACTCCAAAATTTAAGGCTCTAGAGTTTGAGAAGTACAATGGGACAAGCTGCCTAGAAGCTCACATTACTATGTTCTGCCAAAAAATGACAGAATACGTCCATCATGACCAATTACTGATCCACTGTTTCCAAGACAATTTGGTAGGATCCGCGGCAAAGTGGTACAATAAGTTAAGCTGTGCAAAGATCAGTTCATGGAAGGACCTGGCCCAGGCTTTCATGAAACAATACTGTCATGTTATTGACTTTGCTCCAGATAGGATCACATTGCAAAATATGGAGAAAAGGCCGAGCGAGAGTTTTAGGAAATATGCTCAACGATGGAAAGATATGGCCACCCAGGTACAGCCGCCATTAACAGAGAAAGAGACGACTATGCTTTTCATCCACACGCTAAAAGCACCATATCTCAACCACTTGTTGGGAAGTGCTACGAGAAGTTTCTCAGACATGGTTATTTCTGGAGAAATGATTGAAAGCGCAATTAAAAACGGAAAGATTGACGCTGGGGAAAGTGGAAAAAGAACAGCCCTTAGAAGGAAAGAAGCTGAGATAAACAACGCAGGCATGTACAGGCCAAGTTATGCGAAGTCAATCATGATTACGCAATCTAAAACCCCTACAAGCAATTATCAAAATCCACCAAAGTCGGAACCAAGCTCAAGGAAAAACACTGAAAGAATTCAGTTCACTCCTATTTCGGTGACGTATAAAGAGCTTTACCAGTAATTATATGACCAACATGCAGTGGCCTCGTACTACACGGAGCCAGTACAACCACCTTTTTCGAAATGGTACGATGCCAATGCTCAGTGCGAATTCCATAGAGGAGTAATCGGACACTCTATCGAAAACTGCTTCGCTTTCAAGAAGATAGTGGAAAGATTAATTAAGATGAAGCGTATAAGATTCGATGAGCCGTTTGGACCTAACGTAGCTGGAAACCCTTTACCTACCCACCCTGATCAAAGGGTGAATGCAATTGGAGAAGCAAAAGGTAAAAGGGTTAAGACCCATATCGGAGAGGTCAAATCACCCTTGAAATGGGTATGGCGTAAAAAGATAGACAGAGAAGTGATCACACGGAATGGTAGAGATATGATGATAACAGCCAAGAATTATTATAACTTCCATAATGTTGAGGGACACGAGATTCAACACTGTGCTGAGTTCAAGGTTTTGGTACAGGATCTGATGGACCGTAAAGAACTGAAGTTCTTTGAAGAAGAAGAAGAGATGGAGGATATTTGTGCCTCCGAAGAAAAAGGGATGAATAAGCCTGATCGCCCTGTGATAATTATCTCTACGTCCAAGGGTACTGAAATAAGAAAACAAATGACATCTTATGTCATCATACGAAAACCAGCACCATTTCCTTATGATGATAGCAGGAAAGTCCCTTGGAATTACAGGTGTAACATAATAACGCCCAAAAGAAGAACAATCCAAAGAAGATGTAAACCTTGTTACCTGTAGTGGGAAATTCTATGACTTGAAAGAAGAGAAAAAAGAAGCTACAAAAGGAAAGGCATTGGCAATTGAACCAGAAGAAAAAGAGACTGACAAGCCTGAGCTAGTAAATGAGCCAGTAACAGAAAAAGAAGCAAAAGAATTCTTGAAATTCTTGAAATATAGCGAGTACAGTGTGGTCGAGCAGTTACATAAACAACCAGCACGCATATCAATCTTAGTACTGTTGCTAAGTTCAGAAGCCCACCGCAATGCACTGATGAGGGTGCTCAACGAAACATATGTGGCTAATGACATATCCGTATGTAAGCTGGATCGCCTAATTAATAACGTCAGTGCTGACAACTTTATTTTCTTTAGCGACGATGAGATTCGTCTGGGGAAATGGGGTCGATAAAGGCTTTGCACATCACTACTAGCTACAAGGGGTATACTTTGCCCGTAGTGCTTATTGATAATGGTTCAACTTTAAATATATTGCCACTAGCCACCCTGGAAAGATTACCAGTCGATAGTTCCTATATGAAAACATGTCACAACATAGTTAGAGCTTTCGACAAAACAGAAAGGAAAGTGATGGGCCGAATTGAGGTACCATTGCAAATAGGCCCAAATACCTATGAGGTGGACTTCTTGGTAATGGACATTAAGCCCTCTTACAATTGTTTATTAGGGAGACCCTAGATCCATTCAGCGGGGGCAGTACCATCCTCACTTCATCAGAAGCTTAAACTGGAAATCGAAGGAAGATTGGTTACAATAAACGTAGAAGAGGATATTATCGCATCTGTGACAAGTGACGCCCCATATGTATAAAGAAACGAGGAGGCGGTGGAATGCTCTTTTGGATCGTTAGAATTCGTTAATGCAACATTCATCGCAGAAGGAAGTAAAATTCCCGAACCGAAGTTGTCACGAACCACGAAGATGGGGTTACAATTGACAATTGGAAAAAGGGCACACCAAGAAAAGAGCTTGTGAAACATTTGCAAGAGGTAATCAATGCACCAGCACCACTAGGAAAACGGGATCGTTTTAGGCTGGGATACAAGCCAAATGTGAAGGAAAAGAAGAAAGAGATAGAAAGGAAGCGAGAGGTGAGAAAAGAATGACTGGCCGGGAAGGAGATCAAATGGGAGCCGATGATCTTTCCCCATATATCGAAGACTTTTGTTTCCAGTGGAATGAGGTTTGAAGAGGAAGAGAAGACTAGAAGTGTTGCGACGAAGTTGGACGTTAATGCCATCTCTGAAGAAGGCGAAGGAAGGAGTTTATCGTAAATTTGCCTGTACACACCAGGAAGCATTCTAGACAACTAGACGGAAGAGGAGCTCCATGTAACCTTTAAGATCTTTTCAGAGTAATACTCGACATATATCTATCGTTCTATGCCCGAGAGCGATAGAGATCTTTTGTAAAGGGCATTTGCCTATTATCTATTATTTTAATGAAAATGCACTTTATCCCCTTTCGGAAAATATCTTTTTATATTCTTTCATTCTATTCAAACAATTTGTTTACCCTTAACCTACACAATGAATCATTCTTGAATTCTGTATACATATACTCAAACTTATACCATACAATCATTCTTAAATTTACTTTGTTCATTGGACCACTCTCATTCTTTTGACAAAGCCTTGGATATCAATAATATTAGTAACGTTGATACTGACTGTGAGCCTCATTTTGATCGAGATATGTGTCTCGAAGAACCTCAGGACTTTGAAGATGACCAAGCTAGTAACTTATCTCCTGATTTTCTGCGAATGATAGAACAAGAGGAAAAACAAATCTTGCCCCATAAAGAGTTAATCGAAACTATGAGCATAGGGGATGAATATAAAAAGAATGAGGTGAAAATTGGAACTAGCATCTCGGTAGAAACACGAAAAGATCTTATTAAGCTGCTCAAAGAATTCAAAGACGTCTTCGCCTGGTCTTACCAAGACATGCCTGGGTTAAACACCGACATTGTAGTCCATAAGCTCCCAATAAAAGAGGAACGCAAGTCTGTCCAACAAAAACTCCGCAGTGTGCAACCAGATGTGTTGCTAAAAATAAAAGAAAAGGTTCAAAAGCAGTTTGACGTGGGTTTCCTCCAAGTAGTGAAATATTCAGAATGGGTCGCCAACATAGTCCCCGTCCCCAAAAAGGATGGAAAGGTACGCCTGTGTGTGGATTATCGAGACTTGAACAAAGCCAGCCTAAAAGATAATTTCCCACTACCTCACATTGATACCCTGGTAGACAATACGGCAGATCATTCCTTCTTCTCTTTCATGAATGGTTTCTCTGGGTATAACCAAATAAAGATGGACCCTGAAGATATGGTGAAAACTACATTCGTCACAATGTGGGGGACATTTTGTTATAAGGTGATGCCATTCGGACTTAAAAACGCAGGGGCAACATACCAAAGAGCCATGGTGACATTGTTTCATGATATGATGCACAAGGAAATTGAGGTCTATGTCGATGACATGATCGCAAAGTCTCGAACTGGGGAAGAACATGTAAAGGTCTTGAAAAAGTTGTTCTAGAGATTAAGGAAGTTCCAGCTAAAGTTGAACCTAGCCAAATGTACTTTTGGGGCTACTTCAGGCAAGTTGTTAGGTTTTGTGGTCAGTCGAAGGGGGATTGAGATCGATCTAGACAAGGTTAAAGCCATACAAGAATTATCTCCACCCCGTACGTAAAAAGAAGTTCGAGGTTTTCTCGGAAGATTAAATTATATCGCTCGGTTCATCTCACAATTAACTGAGAAATGTGATCCCATCTTTCATCTCCTTAGCAAACACAATCCGGGTGTGTGGGATGATGAGTGCCAAAGGACTTTTGACAAGGTTAAGCAGTATTTGTCCGATGCTCCGGTCTTAGTACCACCAAGTGCCAACAAGCCATTAATCTTGTTCTTAGCAGTTTTTGAAAATTCTATGGGGTGTGTCATGGGCCAACACGACGAGACTGGAAAGAAGGAAAGAGTCATATACTACCTCAGTAAAAAGTTTACCGACAGTGAAGCAAGGTATTCATCGATAGAAAAGTTATGCTTTGCGTTGGTTTGGACTACCCGAAGTTTACGACAGTACATGCTGTACCACACAACTTGGTTAATTTCTAAATTAGATCCTCTTAAATACATGATGGAGTCAACTGCATTGAACGAAAGAATGGCTAGATGGCAAATCCTGCTTTCAGAATTCGATATAGTCTATGTAAGCCAAAAGGCGATGAAAGGAAGTGCAATAGCAGATTTCCTAGCCAGTAGAGCTCTAGAAGACTATGAGCCAATAAATTTTAACTTTCTGAATGAGAACCTAATGTATATTGCAACCACCGAAGAGGGGACCGCGTCAGAGCATCCCTGGCGATTAAATTTTGATGATGCTTCAAATGCCGTGGGCAATAGTATCGGGGCAGTCTCAGTATCACCAGAAGGAGACCATTATCCCTTCACAAGTAAACTCGACTTCAATTGCACAAATAATATGTCAAAGTACGAGGCATGCATTATGGGGATTCAATTAGCCATAGAACGAGGGATCAAGGTCTTGAAAATATATGGAGATTCAGCATTGGTAATCTACCAGCTCAAGGGAGAATGGGAGACAAAAGATTCCAAGTTAATAGATTATCGAAATATGGTACTCAAATTGATCAAAGAATTCAACGAGGCTACATTCCAGTACCTCCCACATGAGGAAAACCAAATGATTGATGCTTTGGCTACTCTAGCCTCGATGATAAAAGTAAACAGATCAGAGGATATGAAGCTCATTCAAATGAGTATTTACGAGACTCTAGCTCATTGCTACGAGATTGAAGAAGAAGAAGAAAAGGACGAACATCCTTGGTATCAAGACATCCTCCAATATGTGAAAGACGGTAAATACCCCAAAGAAGCTACGGAAAATGATAAAAAAGACATTGAGAAGGCTCGTAAACGAGTACGTCTTAGGTGGGGAGATTTTGTATAAGAGGAGAAAGGATCAGGTGTTGTTAAGATTTGTTGATGCAATCGAGGCTAAGAAAATTTTAAAAGAAGTCCATGAAGGTATTTATGGAACGCACGCTAATGGATTCAAAATGGCTAGGCAGATCATGAGATTTAGGAACTACTGGTCAACTATGGAGAATGATTGTATCAACTATGCTAAGAAATGCCACAAATGCTAGATTTATGGAGATAAAATTCACGTACCTCCATCACATCTGCATGTTATGACTTCTCCGTGGCCTTTTTCTATGTAGGGCATGGATGTTATCGGGCCGATTTCACCGAAGGCTTCTAACGGGCATAGATTCATCTTTCTAGTTATTGACTACTTCACCAAGTGGGTGGAAGCTGCCTCTTATTCCAAGGTTACAAAGTCTGTAGTTAGCAAGTTCCCAAAAAAGCAAATCATATGCCGATATGGAATGTCAGAAAAGATCATATCGGACAATGCATTGAACTTGAATAACAACACGATGTCGGAGATTTGTGAGCAATTCAAGATTAAACATCATACTTTATCTCCATATCGCTCAAAGATGAATGGAGCAATGGAAGCGACAAATAAAAACATCAAGAAGATCATTGCAAAAATGACAGAAACCTATAAAGATTGGCATGAAAAATTACCATTCGCCTTCCTTGCTTATAGGACTTCAGTCAGAACGTCTACTAGGGCAATACCGTTCTCACTTGTATACGGGATAGAAGTCGTTTTACCTATCGAGGTGGAGATTCCTTCTCTCCGAATCTTGTTAGAACTAAATTTGGAAGAAGCAGAATAGATCCAAGCCAGATATGATCAGTTGAACTTGATCGAAGAAAAGAGATTAAGAGTCATCTGTCATGGTCAGATGTACCCAAAGCGGATGATGCGAGCTTACAATAAAAAGGTTTGTCCTAGAGAATTCCACGAGGGAGATCTAGTCTTGAACCAATATACAAAGACTCTCAGGGAAAATGGATGCCTAATTGGGAAGGGTCGTATGTGGTGAAGAAAGCCTTCTCTAGAGGAGCTTTAATTTTTACTGAAATGGATGGCGAAGAGCTATACAACCCAGTAAATTCAGACTCGGTGAAGAAATATTTCACCTAAAAAAAAACAGAGAGGTCAAGATGAAAACCCATGAAAGGGCATCTTGAAACCAAAGGGGTTTTGAGTTGAAAACCCGAAAATGGCAGCTCAAATGGAAAATGAAGGCGATCAATTGTTCCCTCAAATGTGACAAGATAGAGAAATTTTACATCTTGGGGCATCGACAAAGTACTCCAAGATCTCCAGATAAATATCGAGCAGAAAGATGATCCTCAGATCAGAGAAACTCATATTTGATATCTAGGCATCTAATACTGTTCCTTGTAATTATTTTGTTCCTTGTAAATATTCAGCAATTCTTCTTTAGCCAACAAATTCTTCAAGCTTTGACTCTTATACAATCTCATTCTTTCACACACTGCCTAAGTATTTTCATACCAAGATAATTGACAATAGACTTATATCGCATGAAAATGCAGGGATCTGCGAGTATTATTTTAGAAATTTCCTAAATGATACAAGGATCCTAAACAAGACCACCAGTTAAAAGAATTAAACCTGGAAAGAACAGTTCAAATGAAGAATCTACCAGATTTAATAAGACGTAAAGAGATGGTCCCAAAGTAGAAGAAACTAATCTTTGAAAAATTAACATTAATCATGCACATCCATCTAGTTAGGATCATTTTGACTCATGTCCGAGCATGGCATCCTAAACAATTTGGCCTACCTAAAGGCCCATTTAAGCATACTCTTTACGTCTCAGTACCATGAAGACATAAAGCGAAAGGTTTAAGTCGCAATGGCGAACCTTGTACCTCAGAAGCATGAAGGGAAAGACTTAAGCCGCAACGGCGAATCCAGTACCACGAAGATACGAAGGAAAAGGTTTAAGTCGCAATGGCAAACCTTGTACCTCAGAAGCATGAAGGGAAAGATTTAAGCCGCAACGGCGAATCCAGTACCACGAAGATATGAAGGGAAAGGTTTAAGTCACAACGGCGAACCTTGTACCTTAAAAGCATGAAGGGAAAGATTTAAGCCGTAAAGGCGAATCCAGTACCATGAAGATATGAAGGGAAAGGTTTAAGTCGCAACGGCAAACCTTGTACCTCAGAAACATGAAGGGAAAGATTTAAGCCGCAATGGTGAATCCAGTACCACGAAGATACGAAAGGAAAGGTTTAAGTCGCAATGGCGAACCTTGTACCTCAGAAGCATAAAGGGAAATATTTAAGTCGTAACGACGAATCCAGTACCACGAAGATACGAAGGGAAAAGTTTAAGCATGAAGGGAAAGATTTAAGTCGCAACAGCGAATCTAGTACCACGAAGATACAAAGGGAAAAGTTTAAGTCACAATGACGAACCTTGTACCTCAAAAGCATGAAGGGAAATATTTAAGCCGCAACGGCGAATCTAGTACCACGAAGATACGAAGGGAAAGGTTTAACGGTGAACTTTATACCTTAGAAGCATGAAAGGAAAATTTTAAGCCACAACGGCGAATTTAGTACCATACAGATTAAAGCAGCAACAGCAAATCTAATGCTGTGAAGGAGCAGATTAAAGATGTAACTGTGAAGCTTCTACATCGAAGTTGCAGTAGATCGGGACAAAATAGTGAATCTTTATCTCTCTGAAGTTGTAGTAAGAGCAAGATGAAGCCTCGACATCAAATCCTATTTGAGGGTACAGCAAAGTTAGATTAAAAATTTCAGGATCTCACTCTCCTCGCAGGCGCAGTAAAGTGGAGCGAAACTACAAGTCAAGTGTTGTCATTTTGAAGTGCAGCCGGAATTCAACAGGATTGGATAAAATTGGTCTTTTTTGGTCTTTGCTCAGTTCCTGTTACAACAACAATAAGCAAAGAGGGGCAGCTGTTAAAACCCAATTTATTCGGGCCCAACAGAATTTAGATTTATTTTAAAATTAAGTTTATTTTAAATTTAAATTTATTGGAAATTTAATTTTATTATAAATTTAAATTTAAAATTTAGTTAAATAATGTCCAATTACAAAAAGTCCAGTACTAAAGGCCCAAAATACATGGCCCAATTAAAAATAACCCAATTATTAACCTAGGCCCAAACCGAATGACCCAAATGACTTTACCCTAAACTGATACTACCCCTTACTTGCACTGTTGTTACCGTCCATCCACATCCAATAAGAGGCTGCCACATCATCACCAACAGCTTGGACTGCCACTTGCCTCTGCACCAACCACTGCTGCAAGCCGACCTGCAAAAAGAAGAGAAGACAAGAATTTAGTTAGAAGAAAACAAAATAAGATGATTGAAAATATGGCTATAAAGCCAGAATTTAAATCAAGTGTAAAAGGTTACAGTCTTTTGTTGAACACTAAGAATCAATACAAAGAAACAGACTTTGGAATATCTAAATACACACAAGTTTATTTTCGTAACTGTTACACTAGACACTCTATAATTGAATGCGAAAGGGAACAGGCACGAAGCAGCAAGAGACAGATTCAAAGCATTCAAGCATTAAATCACCAAGGTATTATTGCAGTGTATTCATTTATTGTTGTATATAGTTTAAGTTTCCAAATCATTTATATTATAATCTTATAGTAAAATTCATTAAATTCTTACCTATTATCATTTATTATTACTTTACGGTTTTTCAAAATGCATTAAATGAATTAATAGTAATTAATAATAATAACATTAATAATAACATCAATAATAAATAGTAGAAACAAATAACATTAATAAATATTAATAACAATAATAATAATAATAAAATAAATAAAAAAATCCTCTTTTTTAAAAAAGAAATGAAAAGTGTTTTTTTTCTGAAAATGGGGTTTATATAGCACAGTGGAATAACATCATTTTGGCATCAGTGCTTTGAGTGCAAAACAATGCCGTTCCAGGTGCCTGGACCTGACCCGTGCGAATCCCCCTGGGATCCGCATGTTTTTAAAAAAGGGTTTATTTGTCAAACTGGCCCTTTCGCTTTTTCTCAAATCCACAATTTGGTCATTTTCATTCTTTTAATTAATTGTAAATTTGCCCAATAATTTCATTTCTAATTCAACTTAATCCTTTGACCTTTTGAAAGCCTAAGAAGCTGCCATGTGTCCTTAATTTGGTTTATTTATGCAATTAGTCCTTCCTCTTTTATTTTTGTTGCAATTTTGCCCTTAAATCAAATTTTATCTTATTACAAATTTGGCCAAGAAATTTTAAGTGATTTTTAAATTAGTCCTTTGACTTCAGAATGCTTGAGAAGCTGCCACGTGTCACCATTTATTGGTTTTATTGCCTTGGAGGTCCCTAAACTATCCACAAATCATATTTTGACCCCTAAACTTTCCTAAAAATCCATTTTTAACCCTAAACTTTATAAAATTCCATTTTTAACTTGAATTTTCCAAAAATTACATTTTTACCCTCAAACTCTCAAAAATTCCTTTTTTGCCCCCGAATTTTTCCAAAAATTACATTTTTAACCCCAAACTTTCCAAAATTCCATTTTTGACCTCGAATCCTTCCAAAATTACCATTTTACTCTCGGATGTCTAAAAATTTCGTTTTTAACCTTAAACTTTCAAAAAATTACCATTTTACCCCTAGATGTCTAAAAATTTCATTTTTAACCCCGAACTTTCCAAAAATTACCATTTTACCCTCGAATGTCTAAAAGTTCCATTTTTTGCCCCAAGTGTCCTAAATTACCATTTTACCCTCGGGCATCCAAAAATCTCATTTTCGACTCCATTTGTTTTATTTTTCTTCCTCTTCAATATTTATATTTAAATTTTTATTATTGCATTCGTATTTCATATTTTTTATTTTGTATATCAATTATCTTCTTACTTATTTTCTCTTCATATTATTTAATTTTCGTTATTAACTGTTCATTCGCATTTAAAATTACACATTTGTTTTCAACATTATTTTAAAACCGAGGCAATGTTCTTTTCGTGTGGAAACTTTGGGAAATCATGCCCTAACGTGTCGGGTGTGATTTTTCATATAACTCACACGAATCGAATATCCTTTTCCTAGTTTTCTTTAAATCCCTTTTAACTTCGAGATTCTGAGAATGTTGTGCCCTAACGTGTTGGTCACGGCTTTAATTCTTCACGAAAATCGAAGTAAACGGCATTCTATCTTCAAATCTTTTAAATCATGTGTCCGAGGATCGTTTTTTAAACTCAATACGAAATTTCAAGTTTTCAAGTACATATATAAAAATAATTTTAAAGCAAAACGAGGCAATGTCTTTTCATGTGAAAACCTCAAAAAAAAATCATGCCCTAACGTGCGGGGTGTGATTTTTATAATTCATGCGATCGGATATCCTCTTTGAAATCTTTCAAAACGTCCTTCAATTTTGAAAATTCGAGAACGTAGTGCCCTAACGTGTTGGACATGACTTTCAGTTCTCATAGAGATTCGAAACATGGGGACGGATTTCCTCAAAAAGGGTTTTTTTTGAAATCTTGCGAAGTTTTCTAAAGACAAAGTTCGTATTTTAAATTTTACTCGAGTTTTCAAAGTTTTAACAAATCAAGACCCGAAAGTAATCAATATAGTACCAATTTAGGGCGTATGAGGGTGCTAACCCTTCCTCATACATAACCGACTCTCGAACCTGCTTTCTGGATTGCAAAAACCAAAATATTTTTCAAAACAGATTTTAAAACGTTTTGTGGTGATCCAATCACACCAAATAAAAGATTGGTGGCGGCTCTCATTTTCCAATTTTGAAATAATTTTCGAAACATGTTTTCAAAAAGAATGGTTTCGATAGATAGTTAAAACTTTGAGTATCGGTAGTTGTATGTACGGAAGTATTAGTAGTTTGCATGCTTATATCGATAGAAGATACAGGATGGAATTTTAGCTCTTTAGAGTTTTTAGTATCGGTAGATGCATGACATGTATCGATAGAACTTATACTTGTATCGGTAGAACTAGTACAGGTACCGGTAGAAATCTGCACTGTTTAGAATTATTCATTGAATTGACTACTACCGATACTTGACCATCAGGTACCAGTAAAAGTCCCTTAAAATGTTAGAAATTCAATTGTTACCCTTAACAAAATAATGTTATGTTTAGATATTGTTTAAGTTGTGAGAAATGATTTTTGAATTGAATAAAGATGCGAACAGTCGTATGTGTGTAAAAGATAAACAGTTTAAAATGAATAGAAGACACCATTATCCTAACCGGCGGTAATACTCGAGATTTGGGTGTTCCAAGTGTAACTCTTAATTCAGCCATCAAGCTACCATCATCACTAATATTGAGTCGAGCAAATATCGCTCGCAACTTAACCGCTATGTTTCTACTCAACACATCGACTACAACGTTAGCTTTTCCATTTAGCGACAGCCTAAATCTTTTTCAGGACAACTCAGATTCTATCGATCAAGATAACATTCCTAAAAACACTACTTCTGACAGCCAAAATTCGCACTTGCTCAATTTTCCTTATAATTACTTTTCTCTAAGTACTAGAAGACAACTTAGAGATACTGCTTATGTTCAGCTTCATATTTCAAACATATCAAAATATCATCTATGAAGTCCACCACAAATTGGTCCAGGTAAGGTTGGAAAATACAATTCATCAGGTCCATGAATTCTGTCGAAGTGTTTGTCAAACCAAAAGGCATCGCTAAGAATTCATAATGGCCATAATGAGTACAAAAGGTTATTTTGGGAATATCACTATCTTTGACCTTCAATTGGTAGTAACCCTATCTCAAGTCAATCTTGGAGAACAAGGAAGCTCCTTTCAATTGATCAAATAAGCATCAATTCTTGGAAGAGGGTACCTATTCTTGATCATCAACTTATTCAATTGTTGATAATCCATGCAAAGTCGCATCGAACCATCTTTCTTTTTAATGAATAGAACTAGAGTTTCCCAAGGCGATATACTAGGACAAATAAAACCACGATCCAACAAATCTTGCAACTGAATTTTTAACTCCTTTAGCTCCGTTGGTGCCATATGGTAAGGAGTTATGGATACTGGAGTCGTAGCAGGAAACACTTCAATTGCAAACTCTACTTCCCGATTTGGTGGTAATCTTGGTAACTCTTCGGGAAACACATCAGGAAATTCACAAACAACTAGAATCTTGCTAATTTGAATATCCACAGCATCCGAGTTTTTCACATAAGCCAAAAAGGCTTCACAACCTTGACTAAGCATCTTGTTAGCTCAAACTACCGAAATGATATGAATTGAACCATTCGTTTGAATTCCATTTACTTCCATCAATTTCCCATCAACACTTTGGATCACAAACTTCTTCTTATGACAATCTAAAATCAATTTGTGCTCAGTGAGCCAGTCCATTCCCAAAATTAAATCAAAATCGCCAAATGGCATAATCAACAAATTGACAGGAGAGGTCATACTTTGGATCTTTAATGGACACCCACACTCAGTCAACTAACGCTGACTATCCTAAGGGACTTGACACAACCATAAAAACCTTAGATATATCAGTCTTCTTGTTGAGGCCCAAATCTTGTTCTATCATCTTTTATTGCTCAACTAGATCAGCGAACGTTGATTTTTATGAATACTAGTTGTACTCGAAGCTCATCACGTAACCCTCGTAGAAATCGCTTGCAATTCTCAGCTTGAAAAGGAAGAAATTCAATGGCGTACTTGCTAAGTCGCAGAAACTCTCGTTCATTATCTACCATTAACATCTCACTCTGTTTTAATAGTAGAAACTCTTGCTTTCTTTCTTTGAGATACAATTTCCCTACATACTTGTTATGGAATTCCTTCTAGAAGAACTCCCAATTTACATGGTCAGTAGGTACGTGGCGCGTGGTCGTCTGTCACCACGTGTATGCTTCTTCTTGCAGAAGAGAAACCACACAGATCACACTCTCATGTGAGGTTCATTCAAGCTCTTGAAGAACACGCTTAGTCGACTCTAACCAAACCTTAGTAGTTAAGGGAACAACCCTTTTGAGACTCAAGAATTCTGTAACACCGTATCTCCGCAACTCTTTGAATGGAGCTCGTCGAGTGTCAGTTACAGATATAATTGTCGGAGTAACTCTCGCAACATGATGAAGAGCATTAGCTATAGCTCGAAGTATATCAAAATCACCTTGACCTTCGTCAAGGTCTATACATGCATTAGGTTGTTAGACATAGTGGTTTGAACATGCTATGCCACAACCTCAATTCATATAGGGTTCTCCGTAGAGTTATCACTAATATGGACCTCTTGGTCCACCTCATTGTTTGATTCTACTAACATCTCTTGTGACTATAAGATCAAGCAAATCATAATAATCAACATCCAAATCCTGACTCATATTCGACTCAACTTAGCATGTACCTCTAAACATAATTTCGAACTTGATCTAGTCTGAGAATCAACTAAACTTGTGGCTTTGATATACTAAATGTAACACCCTTTACCCGATCCGATCCCTGAACTCGAGCAAAGAGATGTCACAACTACTCTGATTTAAAAAGAAATTAATTAAAAATGTATTTCCGTTTTAATTACGGGGGTTATATTTTATTTGAAAGACGTTAATGAAATCAAATCTATTAAAACAAGTAGATTTACTTCAAATTTTTTTCGAAAACAATTTTGATAATTAAAAAGGCTTCTACTCGAACTTGTATGGGTAGGTATCAGTAGTAAAATAGGCAGAAAAGACTCAGAAAATGCTGCAGAATTCTATCGGTACTTGCTTAGGTTCTACCGAAACAACCTTACATTTTATCGATACTCCGAGACAAACTACCGAACCAATGGTGTTACTACCGATTCTAAAGGAACTTCTACCGACACAACACAAGTCAGTAGCTAAAATACTTTTTCCCTTTCACTTCTACCGATACTCTGATGGGTTCTACTGAAACCACAATCAACCATCAGAGTTCTACCGGAACAAGGGTAAAACTACCGAAACAAATCCACAGTTTCATGACAATTGCATTAGCATATTAACAAGTCACATCAAAACATCAACTTGCAATTTCTCAAAGATACTAAAGACATAAATTCCACCTAAATTTTACAAAATACAAAAATGGCCTAAAAAACGACCCTACCTAGGTACATGCTAACCCAAATTAAATCAAACTCACAATTACTTGAGTATGGGATTTGTCCTTGGATGCTGAACCGCGTATATATAAAATGCACCTAACCTGTGCATGTAATACAAAACATACATTGAGTATAACACAGTGGTATTACTATATTCAAATATAAAAAAAAACACACGTAAATACATTTAAGGAATTTATTCAATTATTGTTCATGCTATATCGACATCAAATTAATGATAACATATACATAAAGATTTTAGTTACATTATGCATTTCATCAATTCATACACACACACATATATTTATTTATATTCATATGTCATGAGATCTTTATGCATGTTCACATCTCATTTTGATCCTTAATGTGCATTTCATAATATTTCCATTTCTATAACCATCATTAAACAATACATATGCATTATATTGAATTTAAGCTAATAAAACTCATGTTAAATCTACCATCTTACTCATGAATCAATATACTAACCATACATACTATATGAGTATCATAATATCATTGATCATATTTAGTTTTCAATATAGATTCCATTCATGCGTATTATTTAATTACATGTACCATTACCCCCTTTTTTTCTCAATACACAATTTATTTTGTATTTTTTCTTTTATTCATTTTAGACATAATACCAATGCATATGTCTTATATACCATTTCTTGATTTCTTAATGAATTTCTCATGTCTATTATGCATATTATATTCATGCATAATCATTTCTCATCTCCTTGAATTTCGAATACAACATTCATAACATTTTCATTCTATATAATCATAATATTCATCATTTAAAGTTCCCTATTAACACGACTCGGACTCTTACGGATACATGGATCCAACCAACACACCGGTTTGACACCTTGTGCCTTATCGGATAAAATCGAAGTGGTAAAACGCGCTCTCCGCTATAATAAAGTTCACATCCAATGTCTCATCGATTAAACCGAAGTAAATTGGCACCCAGTGCCTCATCGACTCGTAGTCAAAGTAACCCTGAACTCTTCCTATCCTATCGCATGCCATCTATATCCGACTTGACTCCAACAGTTAATAGGATAATCATTTCCATTTAATATCAAACCACATTTCCACATTTAATTTTATTCACAACAAAAATGCATTTAAAATGCAATCTAATAATAAGCATAAATTTATCAATATCACAATTTTACATCATACTTTTATACATGTAGAATATGCAATTTAAATTCTCAAACCATCAATTTATTCGATGCAACCCAATTGAGTAGAGAATCTCATGCCTCAATTTTTACTTTGAGCAATTAATTATAATTTGACAATTTATTAAACTAGTTAAAGTTATAAAAACACCAACCGTAATTTCAGAGCAACTCGTCTACGATTTTGTCCTTGCCCTTCCTTTTCGAGGGATCCGGGTTTACGTTAGCTATGGAATTAATTACACAATAAATTTTATTAAAACACATCCATATTATTTTATTAAATTTAACTCTCTATTTTCTCATTTTTACATCAATTTACCAAACTTTCAAATTTGACCCTTATACTATTAAAGTTAGCAATTTATCCCACCATTTATTTCTATTTCACTTCTAGCTCCAAAATACATCAGTTTATCATTAAAACTCTATCTATCCAACAATGGTAGAATTTAATATTCTTAACAATAATGAAAAATATGACATAGGTCGTAAAGAGTGAGGTATCGAGATTCCAAAAGACATAAAATTTACAAGAAAATGACTTGATTAAGCTTACCAATTTGAAGCATGAATCTAAGAAAACTCTAAGCTTTCCCTTCTCCCTCTCTCTGCCGAAACTCCAAGAAGAACAAACATATTTTCTCTTTGTTTCAACAACTCTCAATATCTTAAACTCTTTTTCATTTCTAATTCCCTTTTTTTTCTTTTATTTATTTTAATCAAATCATCATATAAAATTTTAGCCACATTTTACTACCTAATTCGGCACTAAGAGTTTAGTTGGGAATTTTTGCCCCTTTGGTCCCTCCTTCTTTGTTTCAATTAAAATCCTTTTATAAATCACAATTTTTACCTTATATGCACTTTAGTCCTCACACCTAATTAAAGCACTACACACTTAAAATCACATATTCAAAAATCAATTATTCTACAATTTATTTTCGTGAATATTTTTATTAAATATTTACGGGTCTGGTTCACCAATTTGAATTTTTGAAAATACATTTTTCGATAAGCCCGGATTCGGGTCGTTACAAAGGAACTCAATCCGGATCTCACAGTTTTGCAAAGAAGTTTCAAGTTCTTCTACTCTCTTCTTCAGCTCCTCATTCTCAGCTTGACTTGCCCTTAACTCGGTTACAGAGTTAAGACTGCAGTTCCTATACAAATACTCCTCCAACTCAGCTACTCGAGTTCTCAACTCATCTTTTCTAATTGACTTTCCAACAGCTTCTTTATTACATTTTCTTGGACTTGAGCATCTTGAAACTTTCTCCTCCACTGTTTTGCCCGAAGCTTTTCCTCTTGAATTTCTTGTTGTCGTTGTTCTGATATCTTACCTAACCCAGCGGTTCTCATTGACAGACGAAGCTTCTTGTAGTCCTTCTTCTAACTATCCAAGCCCTCCTCAACATTTCTCTTTCCTTTCCTCAGCTTTTCGACCTCTAATCTTTGGATATCAACATTCAATCTCAATTGCATCTTTTCCTCTTCTAGCATCTCTATCTTCTTTCCCAACTCAGAACTCTTTTTCTCAAAATATTGCTTTATGAGTTCTAATTCTGATGGAACTACCTGCAAATGCTTCTGAGCTGGGCGAACATTTTCTAGATTTGGCACAGGGATGCTGTCATTGGCTCTTCTATTCCTCCACTCATCATACTCTAGGGTTACCATGGGATTTTCAGCAAATATCTTCATTATGCGAACTTTATTTCAAGCATTCGATAACTCTCGAACCTTCTTCTTGTTGTTCTCACCCTTATATGCAAACTAGCACTTAGCCAAACCTTGCGTCGCTGGGATGAACTGGCTTGATCTATACTGTCTCATCACTAACAAAGGGATATATCCTACAGCTCTCCATATCCCAAGTAGTGGTACCCAATCAAAATCTTCACATCGATAAAGTATTTCATGAGGAATAAGCCATGGTGCTCGTCATTCGATGTCTTCTTCTCGGAGACTATGGAGTATCACCATCCACTTCTCCTCAAAAAATTTCTCTTACCTTTGCGTAGTCACAAATTTTCTCAAAGGGAAATAATTTTCAGAAAATACTCGAATGGAGACATTTTCCACTTTCCAAAAGTGACTATGGAACCAAACCATCAGTAGTGGTGCGCAGCCTATGAATCTTCCTTCTCCTTCCCTCATACATGCATTCAACGACCAAAAAGTCTCAGTCAAAATTGCCAGAACAATTGACCCTTTTATCTAGCTGATCGAATAGATCAATGACTGCCTCCTTTATATCCCCCAACGCCTTAGGAAAGATAACAAATCCATATAAAATGAGAGCAAATATATCCACCTTTTTCTTTGCATCCAGATGTACTAAGATCAAATCTCACAATTTCTTCCAAGTGATACATTTGTTATCGCCCTTTATCTTAATTCGAGATGTAACCCATTGCTCACTCATTCCCGTAATGTTCATCTATTTCTTAAGAAAAGTTGGAACACTAGCAGCTCTCGAGTAGACCTTATTTACCTGAATTTTTGGGCAACGATGCAAAACGGTGTACTCCTCGATCGTAGGCACCATGTCCATGTTCCAGAAGGTGAAACAATTGTAGGCCTGGTTCCAGTACTGTCTAAGGGCTCGAAAGAGATGCTTGTTTACCTTAACATCAAGTAAATGCGATAAATTTCTATACTCGCAATAGAAAGTCTGTTTCATTCTGTCACCCCACTAATCCCATATCTCTTTCAACTCCTGTAGATTATTCTGAGTCACGCTAATCCGAGTAAAATCCAAGTAATCTGATATATGTCCCTCAACTAGGCTATCACCCTTCTCAAGTTGCTTAGCCTCTGACCACATGTGCACGACCACATTATCCTCCACCTTATCAAGATATCCATTTTCCATGACTAGTTATCTACTAGTAATCGATCTTAAATCAATACCTTTCCTAATATGAAGATGCAATGCAAAAAAGACAAAAATAAAACAGGTCAGTACAATCATTATAAAAATTTAACAACAAGTTAAAAGCATAAACAAAGAACCTACACATCTATTTTGGGTAATCACTAAAAGTTCGGCACGACTCTACCTAGGATGGGCACTTAAGGTTCATTATATGTAGTTTGAGTTCTAAAGTAAGGGTACCCAAACCAGCAGATTCCTTAATCCTCACCCATTATAGGCTTATACGGAAAAGTTCGATTTAGGGGGATACATTTCCTATATGTTTGCACGGAAGTGAAAACCTCACGAAAACATAGGTGCAGATATATCCCGAAAGCGATCCACTATCATGCACGGAGGCGAAAACCTCACGAATGAGTAGCTTCTCACTTCCACTTAGAAGGTATAGTAACCAATGCAAATGTATGCAAACATATAAACACCACAAATTAAATACAACATACATAGAATAAAATGCAAAGCAACATAAAACAAAAATAGAATGCAAAAGATCACAAATTAAATTAAATCAAATTTTAAATTGTCAACAAAAAGACCAAAAATAATCAACTTATGGCTTGACTCTATAAATAAATTTCCTCAGTAGAGTCGTCAAGCTGTCGAAACCATTTTAAAAAAAAAAAAAAAAGAAAGACTCGAATTATATTTTAAAAAAACGAAAAATGGAGTCGCCACAGAGCTTTTTTAAAATAGGTGTGATTGGATCACCTTAAAAATTTTAAAATCATTAAAATAACAATTTTGGTCTTCGAAACCATAAAACGGGTTCGAGAGTCGGTTACAAATAAGGAAGAATTAGCACCCTCATACGCACAAAATTGGTACTTAATCGATTATTTAAAGTCTATTATGTTGAAATTTAAAACTCGAGAAAAATTTAAATTGTGATCCTTAAATGCATGAATGTCATGTTTATTTTATTTTAAAAAAATAAATTTAAAGAGAAAGCTCGTTATTTTGAATTAATCGAGAAAAAGTCGCATCCAGTAAGTTAGGACATAACAATTCAATTTTTCAAAAATAACAAGCATTCTTAATTATTATCCCAAAATCTCGTATTTTAATTTTAAAAAAGATACTCAATTATCCCGGTCCAAAGAAAAAACCACACAGAGTGAGTTAGGGCATGATCCTCTCAAATTCTCAAAACAAAGAACATTGCATTGATTTAAAAAAAAAAACAATTTATGAATTAAAATATCATGCAAAAATGAATATATACACAATTTACAATAATGGCAAAAATATAGCATGCATAAATATAATATCAATCAAATTTAATAAAGGTAAAATATTTAAATAGCATACACTAACAAAAAAAATCAATCGATTATAGACAATAAAATCCTAGGGAATAGTCATGAAAATTGAGAGTGAATAAATAAAATACCTATAAAAAATAAACAAAGTTAGATATAAAGTAAATAATTAATAAATAAGGCCAATAATATGAAAAAAAAAATGGGACTAAATCAAATGAGAATTAAAAAAATAGGGGTTAAAATTATAAATAAACATAAATAGATGGGCCAAATAAAGTTAGGGACTAAATCATAAATCAGATAAAATTTCAGAGCAAATCAAAATAAACAAATAAAAAAATAAAATGACTAAATTGAAACGACTAAATATGAGGAGGGACCAAGGCAGCAAATATCTCAAATATCGAAAACACGTGGCTCCTTACATGGGTGAAGCAGGTTGTCGGATTTTGTATATGTATATATACTACATTTTTTTTAAGAAATTTCATTTTCAGCTTTTGTTTAAAAAAAAAAAAAAAAAACTTTCCTTTTTACTCTCAAAGGCCACTCGACTAGCCATGGGCTCTGGTGTGCCACCGCAGTGGGTTTGCCTTGCGCTAGTGCCGATGACCACCGTCCACGATGGTCAAAAATCCAAAAAATCTCCCCCTTGCCTTTCGAACCTCTCCAATCCTAAATATGACGTTCGTTTCACCAAAACCGAATCTGACACGCCTTGAGAGTGCGAATAACCTTCGGTTTTAAGCCCCGCTCCTCTGATGACTACTCCGATGGGCACCCACTGCGGCGAGAAGGGTAAACGACACAAAGGTAAAAACTAAACACAAAAACCTCTCTCTTTTTATATTTTCGAATAAAAAAGGATTAGATCTATTACTAGTTTAAAATAAATAAATGAAAAAAACTAAATATCTTTGAATCTTTGCTTTCGAAACTCGAAATGTATGCTTGAATGTGTGTGTAGGAAAATTCGATTTGCTATGAAATTTGTCTCTTTTATTTCAAATTTTTCAAATATTTCTTACCAAAAATTCTTGTCTAATTTAAAGAAAAATTTGTGTTTTTGTACACGTATTACAATCTTTTTTTATTTGATCTTTGTTTCCTTTTTTTACAGATTCGCAGACCGTATCTTGAAGATACTCCGGGCAAGCAAGGGCAGCAGTGGTTGCTTGGAAGGGCAACAGGCGACTGGGGTTTTTCTCTTTTGTTTTAGGGTTTGGGTTAATTTACGCTTGGGTAAAATTTGAATTTATATAGGGTTGTAAATAAATAAGAAATTGGGTTTATCTTTTTTTGTATATTTTTATTGTTTGGGTTTAAGAAAATGGGCTTGTTGGGCCCGAATAAATTTGGGTCTCTACAATCACCCTAACTAAATTTTAAATTTTCTCGAATAAAATTGAGTGAAATGAAAGTCAAATCAAATAAATGTTTTCGAGTTAAATTTAAAAAACTAAACCTATCATATTGAAATCTTGTTGACAATTTGGTTAAATTTTGAGTTAAAGTTTGAATAGGGGTGAAAACATTTGAATAAATTTGTTCGATTGATGTGTCGTCGGGAACACCAAATATAATTTATTTCGAAAATTAAAGTAAATAATAGTAAAAGGGAAGTAGGGTTTAATCCTCAAGGACTAGAGACTCATAAAAGTCTTATTTGTCCAGATCGTGGGTCAAATCGTGCCCAAGAAAAGCGTTGTAATCTAAGGAAAAATAAAATAAACATAATTAAAAATAAAAGAAAATAGAATTAAAAGAAATAGAAAATAGGGAAGTCGAAGTAAAAATAAATAGCATAAAATAAACAAGTTGAAAGAAGAAGGGTTTTATCGATATTTAGAGATCTAGCCTCCGGTTATCTTGATTCTTCCTCGATTCAATCATACACTTTCGATGGCTCTTCTCGTGCCCGAATAAGCCAGTTATAGTAGAAGAGGATGCCTACGACCACTAGCTCTGGATATAGTTTTTAGAGGAACCTGACTCTAGCCAACTGTTGCTCCAATAGGACTATCTTACACTAGATCACCTTTTCCCAACGACGAATGTCATGCCGTTTTGTCTCCTTGGCTCGGCAACCTCTGACACAGTAAGTTAACGAACCAACTGTGCAACCTTCTCAAAACACACAAAGTGGTCGGCTTTGCACAAGATGATAAGATTACTTTTATAGGGATTTTGGATGGAAGCGTCGATCTCATAATACAGAGAATTGATGAATACCCAAGTGAGAAGAATTAAGCACGGATTCTAAGCCTCATGAACTTTGGAGGAATATTTGATAACCTTCGGCTAGAAAGGTTTTTAGTTACTCATGATTTTGGGGAAGAACACAAGATAATAAAATAAAGCTTTTATTGAACTAGGGATTTAGGGAGATGGAGGATTTTTCAATGAATGCGGAACGAATAATTCAATCACTCCACCCCCTATTTATAGTACATAATATTCTTAGTTGAATCTACTCTAAATTCTAAAAGATAATTATAATTATATCTAACATTTAACTCTCTTAATTGGATCAAATTTAAACTCTAAAAGATAAATACAAAAAAGATAAACATAAATTAAATACAAATTTAAATAATACATAATATCCTAAATATTAAATCCTAATATAAAATATATTTAAAAAATAAAATAAAAGAAAACCAAGTCTTTTTGTCATATAAATTCTCTCTTTTAGCATTCCATCTTCACACAACTTTAAATTCTCCTCCAAAACCATGTTTTTTGTCTCCAATTTATCTTCTATCACCACTTGAGTCCCTACAAAATAAAAAGACAATGAATAGCCGAATTTAATAGAATCATACTCTAAAAATATATATATTTAATATCCAAAAGTATGTCATATTTAAGCATTATCATATTCCCCCTACTTAGTCCATGCTTGCCCTTAATTATGACTCATAATCCACTAAGTAATTAAAATTCCACCATGGAAAATAATACTCCAAAGTTCTACAAACAATTAAACTTAATGCTTATGAAAGATAAAGAGAACCTTTAGCTTGCTGTAGGTAAAATCGAAAAAGTAACTCAATTAAAATACACAACAATTAAATCATGTTGAATTATTTCATGAGAGTTAGATAATTTACTAAACTAACCAAGACACCTATTTGTTCACCCTTGTTTCCAAATTTAGTTCTCTTTCTTTTATTTTATCAATTTTTTCTTTTTTTTTTCCCTTTAAGAATATATTGGACCTTTTGACGCGAAATGAAATGACACCCAAGCACTCCATCCCAGTTACTCAGTCCAACATGCACTCAATTTATTTATTCTCTTTTTTTTAGAATGTGTTAGCCCTTTTGACGCGAAGTGAAATGACAACCAAGCACTCCACCCCGATTACTTAGTCTAACACACTCCAAATTTATTTATTTATATTTTTTTTCTTTTTTTATTCGGGTTAGCGGAGTTTTGCTTAACACGTCACATAACCTTTTTACGCGAAGTAGGATGACAACCCAAGCACCCTACCCCAGTTACTCAGTTAGTCACGTTTTAAACTATGCTCATAACCGTGGAATCATCAAAGGGTTTTATTTTTTTTCTTCTTTTTTCGGACAAAGAACTTTAATTTAGGAGGACTAGGAAAAACAGACAAGTAACAAAAATAAATTTGGCAATTAACTAACAATCAAGAAAAACAATTTTAGCATGCATCAGAATTAGCTGTTCTCTTATACTTAGACTCAGTCAATTTTACCATAAGCAAGATAGAGTTTTCTTCATTAATCATAATCTTGTGAGCTTAATAGAAATAAAACAGTGGAGACAAATGGCAAAATCAAAATTAACTCAACAAACAAGAATCATACTGATGGGCAAAACAGTGGGCATTTCGTGGGTAAAATCATGGTCATGAAATGGGATAAAATATACTTTAAAAAATAAAACAGGCAGAAAATAGCAAGGTAGCAGCAACAATAAACCCATAGCAGCACAAACAGTAGATAAAAATAGCAAAAACAATGAGGAACGTCTCCCTCCTACTTAAAAGCATTGCCCTCAATGTGAAGATAAATACGAAAAGAAAATGGTTTAGAATACTCCCCATGTTATCGTTGCTCTCGTAGTGCTGCAGTTTCCATCAGTAATTTTTTTTAAATAAATTCCTCGAGTTTCCTGGACAAATAATAAATAAATAAATAAAATAGAGAAAATAAAAAATAAAAATAACTAGGTTGCCTCCCAACAAGCGCTTGTTTAATGTCGCTAGCTTGACGACCGAACTAGAGTTAGGGTCGTTCCCACTAAATTTTTTTGATCATATGAAGTTGGAAATTTGGTGCCTGCACAACAAAAGGTAGAAGTTTAGTGTTCATAGGGGGCAATAATTTCTTAACAGATTCGCAAGATGGATCTAAATCATCAAACAATATTTTAGGTTCATTTTTATGGAGTGATTTGGAAGTCTCTTCTACTAAGGATTCCACTATATCGACACGGTTTACGTTCAAGATTTCACTAGGGTGACTGATGGCATCATAAACATTGCACTTTACGATCTCCCCATCAAACTCCATTGTGAGGGTTCCACTTCGCACATAGATCTTAGTATTTGGAGTACTAAAGAAAGGTCGCCCTAACAAGATATCGGAAGACGCGGGAGTTTTATCCTCTTCCATCTTTACCACATAAAAATCTGCAAGGAAAATTAGTTCATTGACTTTCACTAACACATTCTCAAGGACTCCTTCGGGATGTATAATAGACTTGCCCGCCAACTGAATTATAACACCTGTTTCCTTCAAAGAACCCACGCTAAGTGATTCATAAATAGAAAAAGGCATTATATTTATAGAAGCTCCTAAGTCACACATAGCTTTCTTAATTCCAAAGTGACCTATTTTGCATGGTATTGCAAACATACCTCTATTCTTACATTTTGTTGGCATCCTTCATTGCAAAACCGTAAACACATTCTCACAAACATTTACCTTTTCGTTTCCAGTCAATTTTCTTTTATTGGTACAAAGTTCTTTCAGAAATTTAGCATACCGTGGAATCTGTTTAATAGCATCTAACAACGATATATTTACCTCGACTTTTCGAATGTTTCGAGGATCTCTTTTTCCTCATTACCTTTTTGGGTTTGCCTCAGTCATCTAGGAAACGGAGGTTGAATTCTGGGTAATGGAGGTTTTGACCGGACCTATTCATCGTCTATCTGATTTTCATGGGCAGATTCTTGGGCATGATTTTTACCATTAATTGGTTCCAGTACTTTCCCACTTCGTAGAGTCACTACATTCGCGTTTTGTCTTGTGTTAGGTTTTGTTTATGACGGCAGCCTACCCTGTGCATTTATTTTCTCCATTTGCGTGGTCAACTCCTTAATAGATGCATCAATTTTCTTTTGAAAATCCACAGTTTCCTTTTGAAAATCTATAAATTACAGCTAAAATTCAAGAACATTAGTTGCTAATTTATTTACCATAGTTTTTAGGGAAGTACCTGAATTTTACGCTTGTTGTGGAGTTCGATTTTGGAATGGCTGGTTATAACGTGAATTTGTCACATATCACAAGTTAGGATGGTCTTGTCATCCTGGGTTGTATGTATTTACATAAAGATCATATCGCCTTTAAGGTGGTCCAAGGAAGTTTCCCACAGCGTCTAATTAGGCCATAAAATCATCATACAAACTAGGGCATGCATCAGTTGTATGCTCGAATTCACCACAAATTCCACATTGATGGGTCGGCCCTAATTTTCTTGCAATAAGAGAACTAACAACATTAGTAAGTTTTTCAAATTTATCTTCTAAGGAGAAATTACTTAGTTGATGAACCCTTCGAGTAGGTTCAGGGTTGGCTTGGAATTGTTGAGTATTTGCGGCCATTGTGGAAATCAAGTCTCTTGCTCGTTGAGGAGTCATATTAACCAATGCTCCCCCACTAGCGGCATCTATCATATTCATCTCCATAGGTTTCAAGCCTTCATAGAAATATTGGAGAAGAGACTGTTCAGTTATATCATGTTATGGACAACTTGCATACAACTTCTTGAATCATTCCCAATAGTCGTAAAGAGACTCCACATCTTTTTGCCTAATCCCCACAATTTCTCTTCTTAATTCAACAGCACGAGAGGCTAGAAAAAACCTGTTAAGAAACAAACGAAAAAGATCAGCCCAAGTTGTAATGGATCCAGGAGGTAGATAAAATAACAATTCCCTAGCGGAGTTAGCTAAAAAGAAAGAAAAACTCGTAATTTAATTTGATCCTCAGTTACCCCCTGAGGTTTCATACTCAAACAAACCATATGGAATTCCTTCAAATGTTTATGTTGATTCTCATTTTGCAACCCACGAAAAATCGGTAATAATTGGATTAAACCTGATTTAAGCTCAAAATTAGCATCCACGGTAGGATACGCAATGCACAATGGTGGTTGATCATTAGGAGCCTCGGCTAATTGTCAACTTGTTTGAGCCATAGGTGGTGCTGGATCTCGATTTTCGTCAACCCTAGCAATTGACACTTCCGCTGGCGGATCAACTCCTTGGTTTTCCAGTGTTGGATTAGGGTTTTCGTTTACCCTAAATTCACCTTCGTCGCCTTCTTCTACTTCTAAAGGTGGGCTATGCTTAACTCCTACAACTTCTTAGTGCCTTTTTCGTAACTTTGCTTCCTTGCGATTGGCTTTTGCAGTCTTTTCAATCTCGGGATCGTACGGGTATGCAAGATTACCTAGAGCAGATCTAGTCATAAGAAAAAAAAAGAAACAAGATTAGTACGTTACCAGTCCCCGACAACGGCGCCAAAATTTGATGTGTCGTCGGTAACACCAAATATAACTTACTCCAAAAATTAAAGTAAATAATAGTAAAAGGGAAGTAGGGTCTAATCCTCAGGGACTGGAGAGTCGTAAAAGTCTTGTCTATCGAGATCGTTGGCCAAATCGTGCCCAAGAAAAGCGTCGCGATCAAAGGAAAAATAAAAGAAAAAGAATTAAAAATAAAAGAAAAAAGAATTAAAAGAAATAGAAAATAGGGAAGTCGAAGTAAAAATAAATAGCATCAAAATAAACAAGTTGAAAGAAGAAGGGTTTTATCGATACTTAGAGATCCAGCCTCCGGTTATCTTGATTCTTCCTCGATTCAATCATAGACTTTGGATGGCTCTTCTCATGCCCGAATAAGCTAGTTATAGTGGAAGAGGACGCCTACGACCACCAACTCCGGATATAGTTTTTAAAGGAACCTGACTCTAGCCAACTGTCGCTCCAATGGGGCTGTCTTACACTAGATCACCTTTTCCCAACGATGAATGTCACACCGTTTTGTCTCTTTGGCTCGGCAACCTCTGACGCAGTAAGTTAGCGAACCGACTGTGCAACCTTCTCAAAACACACAAAGTGGTCAGCTTTGCACAAGATGATAAGATTACTTTTGTAGGGATTTTAGATGGAAGCATCGATCCCGTAATACAAAGAATTGATGAATACCTGAGTAAGAAGAATTAAGCACGGATTCTAAGCCTCATGAACTTTGGAGGAATATTTGATAACCTTCAGCTAGAAGGGTTTTTAGTTACTCATGATTTTGGGGAAGAACACAAGATAATAAAATAAAGCTTTTATTGAACTAGGGATTTACGGAGATGGAGGATTTTTCAATGAATGGAGAATGAATAATTCAATTACTCTACTCCCTATTTATAGTACATAATATTCCTGGTTGAATTCAATCTAAATTCTAAAAGATAATTAGAATTATATCTAACATTTAATTCCCCTAATTGGATCAAATTTAAACTCTAAAAGATAAATACAAAAAAGATAAACATAAATTAAATAAAAATTTAAATAATAAATAATATCTTAAATATTAAATCCTAATATAAAATATATTTAAAAAATAAAATAAAATAAAACCAAGTCTTTTTGTCCTATAAACTCTCTCTTTTAGAATTTCATCTTAACACAACTTCAAATTCTCCTCCAAAACCATGTTTTTTGTCTCCAATTTATTTTCTATCACCACTTGAGTCCCTACAAAATAAAAAGACAATAAATAGCCTAATTTAATAGGATCATACTCTAAAAATATATATTTAATATCTAAAAGTATGTTATATTTAAGCATTATCATATTTTAAATAGGGGTGAATACATTTGAATAATTTTTTTCGAGTTAAAGTTTTGAAGCTCAAATGTATGAATAGGGGGAATTGGTGATTCAAAACTTTGTAAAATGATGGATAAATAAATAAAAAAACGAAATAAAAAAAAAAGTAAAATGAAATTAAATCTAAATTAAACAAATAAATGAAAACTTTAGTCTCATGTACAGTTTTGATTCTAACTTCAAATTGATTCTAAATAATGAGTTTTATCCTCCGATCAATAAGTCGATTATAAAGATTGAAGATAAGTTGGATATAGAGATCGAAGAAAACCTCAAACTTCCTAATTCTTTCGTAATAGTAAATTAACTACGAAAACAGTTCGAAAGCTAACCCTTACCAAATGAATAACCTTGAAAACAACTTCCATAATTTAATTCTTCGGCAACCTTACAAACTAGAAGTACCCAACTCAAATCAATGACTTCAATTGTGCGGGTCATTTAACTTTGATTGTTAATTCCCTTGACGGATCCAACCACTCACTCAATTGGTCACATCAATTTGCTCTTCGATGTAGCAAATGCGATAATTACGACTCATACCAATTCACAAACTGTATGTCGTCTAAAACTAAATTGAGAGGTACCATTTTCTCGATTGGATGCTAACACGTTGTGAGACAACTGAGCTTATCTCTAAATCGAAGAATTAACAAATACCAATGTGAAAATGTAACACCCAAAACTCATAATAGTCATCGATTTAGGGTTTCGAGGTCATTTAATCCTTTTTTAACTATTTAACAGTTACAAGTCAAACACAATAGCATTCATACAATCATTAAACCAGATTATTAACTCAATTTAATATTATATATGCGATTACGACATTTCAATCTATCACGACTCTAATTGCATTTCATTAGCACCATCAAACTAATTTGAAAATTTTCACAGCAGGGGTCACATAGTCGTGTGTCTCAAACACACGCCCGTGTGCCCTGTTATACACGCCCATGCCTCAAACCATGTGCAAGCTCGAATTACAGGTACACGATCGTGTCACTAACCGTGTGACAGGCCGTGTGAGTATGCGAAATTACCCCACATGCCCATGTATGAAACCGTGTGTCTATGCGAATTAGGGCCACACGGCCGTGTCCCAGCCCGTGTGTAGGGCACATGCCAGTGGTTGGCACTCGTGTGGAGGTCGTGTGCACCACCGAAAGGTCAAAATGAGTCCCCAATTTATCTAACTAACCAAGAATTCATACCTTACTCAACTATCAATCTCCCTAATCACATATTCAACCAATTTCATATAACCAATATGTAATTTACCATACAAGTCTTTTCCAAACTCCAAACAAAAGCACCTTACCATATCACTGCATAATCCTTTATTACAACACATACTAACATCTAAGTTATATAAATGCATAACTACCATGGTATATTATAACTTGTCATTTAACTACCATAATTCATTTGCCTTAACACACAAGAGTATATCAAACAACATAAGAGTGTGTTAAAACAACATTTGTCCTAGTACATGTCATATAAGCCAAATGATATAAAACTACCGAAGATGCTTCCGGGATAGTGTGATTCTTCAAGAGGATCTAATCTTCTAACAGAAAAATGAAATCTAAATGAAATCTACAAAACAATAGACAAATTCACAGGTAAGCTTATATAGCTTTGTAAGTTCACATAATCAGTAAATCTTACCAAATTAATTATTCAAATAAAAACAAGGAAAAAATTGAGATAACATGATCTGATCATGACAAAATACGGATTAATCGAAGTTGTTGTAGAATATAGCTCATTTGAGCTTAAAACAGATTATTGCTCATTCGAGCCAGATACAGAATAATGTTCTTTTAAGCTAGAATATAGAATAGCGCTCTTTCGAGCCAGAATACAGAGTAACGCTCCTTCGAGCCATAATACAAAGTAACGCTCTTTCGAGCCAAAGCCTAGAGTATTTCTCAAGCCTTCACATTAGTTCACATTCAAGAATAATTCTAAGATAATTATAATTGAAAGTATTAAATGGAGAAATAAATAGAATGAACTTACAGGATGAAATTGCGACTATGACTAAATCTTAGAGATTATTTCGCAACCTTTCTTTTCCCACGATCCACAGCTCGTTCTTGATCTAATACATTAAATCATTCAATTATCTCATCAACATGAAATCTAAATCATTTTATGCAATTAAGTCCATACAATCCCTACATGTAATTATTCCACATCAATTACTTGCACTTTTATCATTTTAACAATCCTATCCTTAAATGTTAAAATCATCAAAAACTACTTTACAAAACAATTAAATCGAAGCACCAAGCTTGTAAAACTTCCTTTCCTTTCCCACGATCCATAGCTCATTCTTGATCTAATACATTAAATCATTCAATTATCTCAATTAACATGTAATATAAATCATTTTATGCAATTAAGTCCTTTTTATATCTTTTTACAAAATTACCCTCAATATTTCACTTTTATTCAATTTAATCCTTATGTCCCAAACATGCAAAATGCCCATTTTTATTTAAAATCATCACTAACCGCACCTTTAATAAACTCATACAATCCCTACATGTAATTATTTCACATCAATTACTTGCACTTTTATCATTTTAACAATCTTGTCCTTAAACGTTAAAATCATCAAAAACTACTTTACAAAACAATCAAATCTAAGCACCAAGCTTGTAAAACTTCCATAAATTTTCAAGAAAAAACTCATTCATCTATGAAAAATTGTATAACATTTAACAGTTTCATAAATTAATCATTGGACTAGCTAAATTAAGCTAATACGAACTCAAAAACATAAAAAAATACTAAAAACGAACAATATTTGCTTACCTAAATCAAGGCTTCTAAGTAAGGAAATTGGAAACCCTAGTTCCTCCCTAGGTTGAAAATGTCATCATTGTTTTCTTTATTTTTTTATATATATACTTTGGTTTTTTTATTTTATTTTAAGACTTCTTAATATATACTTAAATTATCTAAATTTTCTTTTAATTAAGCTTCATTTACATGCATAATAACATTAAAATTCACAATTTATTAAGTCTTGGTTTAATTATTCCTTTAGTCCTCTAACCATTAGAACTTAACTTTGGAAGTCTTTACAATATAGTCTTTCTTCCTTAATTACCTATCTAATCATTAAAATTCCATAATCAAAATTTAATACAATGCTACTGACTTCATAAATATTAAATTAATTAATATTTACAGACCAACACGTCAGAATTATGATCTCGAAACCACTGTTTCCGACACCACTAAAAAATAGACTGTTATAGAAAATCTTAAATGTGAATTTAAAGTCTAACGGTTTAACCACCGAATCAATTATAAATCTAAAACTACGTAGAAACTATCTACTCATAAACGAAAAAAAAATAAAACAACAATAATAAAAAGAAAAATTTTATTAAATAAATTAGAAACAATAGCAATGATGGTGGCTGTAAACGCCTCGCCCCTTTCTTTTCCAACTACATATACAACTTAAAGTTATATATGAGATTATATTAAAAAAAACAGATATTATCAGAACTTATAATATGATTCATATATATATATATAAACAGAATAAGAAAGAAAGAATATGAGAATGAAGTCCAACAACTCACATATTCAAATTTTAATTTAAAAGATTCATTAGGATGGATAAATGCCAAATAGAGATATGATCATTTGGTGTATTGATTGCTTCACAGTTGAAAAATAGTATTTATTGGTGCTCTACAAATAGATGCCTTATATTAGAGGAGAAAATTTTGTATGAAACAGTGATTTCACGTCAATCATATCTCTTTTCAATAGGGAATGACAAATCAGAATTTTTTTTTTATTTTAAGTGAAATTATTAGTATAAAAATATTTTTCTTTCTTGAGTATGTCTTTAGATTCATTTTGGCGTAGAACAAATTAAAAGTATAGTAGGAATTGTTTAGTTAATTTATTAAGTGTCTCCTAACTTATCAAATGAATTCTTTTATAGATACATTTCTACTACATTGATAAATTTTCATTTTGACCCTCGAAAATTTATAAAAAGCCCAAGAATCATAGATGATAATTGAAAAGTAATGGTGAGTTAGGGTGTGGTTTGTGAAGTTGAAGCAGTGGCCACTGTTGACATGTGAAGGGCCTTCTCTAGGTCGACAACAACTTGCTCCATTGATGGTCGTTGTTGTTTGAGTGATGTGCATGAGAGTGCCAGCTTGAATGTTATGTCAAAAGCTTCTACTGAGTATTGGCCTTCAAGTTTTGGGTCTGCAAATTGTCTTACACTCCCACCTCTTCTTAGGTTTCTGGCCTGTCAAATTCAGCACGAAGCTTCTATTAGATCATACATGCTGCTCAAACTCATCATTGTAGTGTAAAATTAGGGTAGGGTTGCTGACCATTTTATTCAAGGGGATTGGTTTTTCGAGGTTCAAATTGAAAACCTTCTTCCCCGACAGGATTTGGAGCAACACAACTCCAAAGCTGAAAACATCGCCAGATGAATTGACTCGGTGGTCGTTTTGATACTCAGGGTCCACATACCCGAATGTTCCTCTAACTTCGGAGCTCGCATAGGTTTCACCAATGTCAATCACCTTACATAACCCAAAATCCGACAGCTTGGGTTCAAAGTTTGGTCCCAACAGGATGTTTGTTGGCTGCAAAGCTAGACACTAAAACCCATCATTATTTGATCTTGCGATGTTGGAGAGAAACTATGTCGTGACTGACCTTGATATCACGATGAACTATGCAGCCTTCAGAATATGTATGAAGAAACTGAAGACCTCGAGCACTGCCGACCGCGATCTCCAGCCTCTTGGTCCATGGAAGCACCTTGTCTTTCCCTATTATAACCCATATCTCAGTTCAAAATGGAAAGAAATTGAACCAGAAAACAAGAAACATACCAAATAGCCAATTTGCAAGGTTCCCATTAGGGCAGAGTTCATATATGAGGAAGCAATGTCGTCTACTTGAAGAATAGCCAACCAATCTGACAAGGTTTGGATGTTTGATGTGAGATAAGCTTGTGACTTCCCTCACAAATGTCTCCAGCTTTCCATCCTTTATAATGTGTTTTATTGCAACATGCTCCTTGTTTGATAGTATGCCTTTATACACCTTTCCTGATATATATACATACATACATACATTGAATTAAAATAGCGGTGAGTTTACCTACAGTTAGTGTAATAACAACAGTGACGGTGAAATTAGATATTATAATAATATTGTAACATAAAACAAAAAGTAACCAAACACACCGTTCATCTAAAACCACCCTAAAAGACCATTATTTATTTATTTATTTATAATGTGTTTTATATTAAATTACTAGTTTACCCTTAATGTATATATACTTAAATTTTAAATCTAAAATCTTAAAAGAATTAATACAAAGTTTAGACTTGTATGGAGTAGTGACTAAAGTTCTTGTTAGATATATGTTTAGTACGGGTTCAAATTGTATTACTCTTATCCTCCATCCTAATATTGCATAAAAAAAATTAATATAAAAATTTTATACATGAAATGAGTTTGAACTTGAGCTCAAACTTGTGCTCGAGTAGGTCAATATAAACGGGCTTCAACAATCCGATTTTACTTTGAGTCAAACTTGAACTTTTATAATGATATTCGATCAAATTTATACCGAATTTTAAGTAAAAATTTCGAGTCAAACTTCTCACTATTTGATTTCGGATTGACTCAATTATAATCTATAACCCTAGATCCAAACCAACGAATCAAGCAAGTTGAATCGAGAATTGATAACTTTGCATATAAATATATAACCAACCAGTACTTACCAGCAGTTCCTTCACCAATGAAGTTTGATTCATCTAAATTGTTGGTAGCAAAATAAACCTCTTTGATTGGGAATTTGGGACAACCTGATTTCTTCAATAAAACATCCTTAATTGCTTCAAAAGATTACAATTGAATTAGTTTAGATATTAACAATTTAAAAAAAAAAAAAAAGTGATGTTTTAAACATATATACATACATACATACCATGTGTTTTGGAGGATAGTTTTGATTTACAGCATGTTTCGGAGAAGATGATGATTGTAATAATAATTAGAACAAACCCCACTATGCATCCAATTAGAATCCAAATACCCCTTTTTACTTTTGATTTCTTTTTATCATCTCTTCTTGATTCTTCCTTCTCTGTCAACAAAAACTCTAGAAGATTAGTAGTTGAATTGGTCAGGTAATCGATTCCCGATTTAATTAATTTATTAAAAATTTTAAAATTTAGTTCAATTAATTTATATTAATTCCCGATTTAATTAATTCATATCAATTTTCAATTCAATCGGATATCCAATCCGATTCAAATAATCTGTTTTTAATTATATGGAATAAATACTCAAATCTAACACTCATGCTTGAATTTGTATTTTATAATTTGCATAATATTAAATTTAGCGTTTAGATTTTATAATTTTTTTTATCAATTTGGACCCCTTTTTTCAGTTAATTTTGAAATTTTACCTTTCAAAAAAGGTGAAACTCGCTTTTATTTGAAATAAAAATGTTGACTAAATTTTTTAAAGATATAGGTCTAATAGTCTATATTTACTTTATATCGACATGATATTATTTGTATTATTTGTCACTGTCAAATTATTTAAAATTTTTAAAAATATCAAAAAATAAAACAATTCATATATAAAGTTCATAAAATTTAAAAAAAAAAACATGAAGTACATGTGAATTGTCATGCAAGTTGTCATGTTTAATTAATATTTTAGTCGGTATTTCCATTAAAGGAACAACAATTCAACTTTTTTGAAAGATTGAAGGCAATTTTAATTTTAGAAAAGAATGAAAAATAAAATGATGTTCATCTTAAGAGACTCGGGTTCGAGCACCTGTGTGTGCATTGTCAAAAGGTTAAGAAAATATGAACAGATACTACCATGTAATCATATCATTATATTCAAAAAAAAATAATTTAATTTTAAAAAAATAATAAGGACCAAATTGATAAAAATGTAAATGTGAAAGAGTAAATTAGTAATTATGCGTTTATAGAAAGAGACAATCTGTTACCTCCATAATTGGAAAGGCATTCATAAATCCTTTGAATATTCTCCTCATCTTCAACCTCGAGACTGGTTAATGAAACCAGCACCGCAAACCTGCAAATCATCGACTCTTCTAAATTCGACCCTCCATTAATGGATTCCCAGCTTCTAACACACGAACCACATGAAGAAAACCTACAATTTTCACTCAAACTCCGCTGCTCATTCCCCAGTTTTTGTTCAACATCGGCCGTCGAATAATCGGAGCATCCCCCTCCACCCGATATTAGCTTCTCCATCCCACAATCGAATCGTTTCATTGAATTCAAGCACCTCGTTTGCCCACTTGAATCCAAGAATATAAACCCAGTTTGATTTGCTCTAAACCCCAATGCTTTGAGGTAGCCATTGAATGTGGTTCCACAATGGTTTTGGTTAAGAAATCCACCCCAATCGCCATTCTCATTGCTTGAATTTGAGGCTCCTTCGAACTCGAAATCAAGGGTACAGTTTGTTTTCTGGGAAAATGCAACGTTGAGAATGATCATGAAGATGAAAACCCAGACATTTGTGGCCGTTTTCATGGATTCGGAGCTTAATGAAGCTTTGAATGGTAACCATTTGAGTTTGAAGAACAAGTTTCAGAGTATCATATTATTTAGAAAATGGGTGATATGAATAAAGAAATGGGATGGTAACATTGTATTAGCATCCCATCCATGCATGCATTCATGCATGCCGGCCATAGCCAACAAATCTTAAAGCAGAGAATGATCCAGTTTTGGGGTTTGACTTTTCATGCTAATAGATCATGTTAAACACTCCCTTACCCAACACAAGACAACAAAACTATAGCTTGCCTGAGAAATCACAGTTTGTCGAAGGCGGTTCTTGACATTTTCTTTTGGCTCTACTTAAATCAATAGAATAGGATTTTAAATTCCAAAAAAAAAATTGAACTCCCTTAAAATTGACCTTTAAAAGTTAAATAAAAATCTTTTTTTGTACTCTTTAAAAATTTAAAAATATATATATATTTTTTAATTTTTAAATCTTTCAACTTTGAATCTTGAACGACTGCACCTCCAAACGACGCTTAAAATTAAATCTGATCTTATCATTTTTACTTTTAAACTACCTTATAAGACATTCCAAAGAATATTTCAGTAGGAAATATAATTTGTATAACAAAAAAAACAAAGACTCCGATATAAAGATCTTCATTAGTACGTAGCTTGATTGTATACTACCACTGATAAATACCGAAGTAAGCAATATTCATTGAACTAGGAGCGACCCCTTTATTAAAAGCTTCCACTTCAATTTGACCAAAATGAGAATACCAAATTGCGTGACCAACGACCTTACATGTAAAAGGTCCCGTACCCATGCCTCAAAATTTCTCTGCCAAGCTACACGAAACAAATTTTCGAAAGTCCACAGAAAAGTTATTGCTAATTGCCCGAAGTGAAAAGCAAAAATATTTAGATAAAGACTTTCCTCAAAAATATCATCATGACTCTCGAAGTTATGTGCAGTAGCAATACCGAATCAAATACATATAATATATATGATATCAACTCTACACTTTACCAACTAAACTCAAAATTTTCGAATATGAGACCAAAATGTTGAAAGTGGTAGCATAATATAAGTACACATGTCCTATTGCTCATATGTGCCATCACAACTTTTATAAAAGAGAAAAAAGGACAAATAACAACACAGTGGCAGAGTTTTATGATTTCCATAAATTTTAATTTATTTTTTTATAATTTATAAAATTTTAAATTAATAATGATAATATTATACTTTGATCTTCAAAATGATAAAAATTTAATTGAATTTTTTAAAAATTATAAAAATATAAACTATTAAAATAATAAAATTATATTTTTATTATCGTAAAAATATATAATTTAATTACGGCTCCAAAATAAATTTTTTGAGTCCGCCAAGAATATATAATTCATACGAACATAAACATAAACATTATCAATTCGTTATATTTTATATTTGTGCTTGTGAATTTGTCATTAAGCAACTTCACCTATAAAAAAAATAAAATGTTAGAAAATTTAAGAAAAAGCTATGGATCATCGAAAAAGAAAAATCCCATGCGAAAAACAAGAAGCCGTCTTTCAAATTTTTTCAAATTAAAATTTCGGCTACTTTCCCTGCTATCACCATGATCATGACCGGTTTGATCACCGGTTGGACAAACAGGACAAATGGGTTTCCTCAAGAACCATGAATCCACACACTCAGCATGGAAACTGTGGTTGCAGAGTGGTATAAGCCTGCATTTTTCACCCATCTTCAAGTCTTTCCCTGCTATGGTCCTCTGTCAGCTCAACAAAATCTTCACTGTGATGACTGGCTCAGCAACCTAAATCCGACTGGGACTCGCCTGAACCACAGCGGTTCGACAAACGGGGCAAATGGGGTTCCTCAGAAGCCATGAATCCACACATTCAGCATGGAAACTGTGGTTGCAAAATGGCAAAAGCCTACATTTTTCACCCATCTTGAAGTCTTCCAAGCAGATAGCACAATCCATGCTGTTTTCTTTGTCTTTTGCACTGTAATCATGACATGGAAGCTTTTGAACATCGTCATCGGACATGGTTGGGTTGGTGTTGCTGTCGAATCTCGCAGGGTCTCGAAATCGTCTAATGATGAAGGATCTGCCTACTACTATACATAAATGGACTAAAACCAGCACTCCAATGCCAAGAAACAGAAGAATCACAGCAATGATAATGCCCATTAACCTAAAAACCTTTTATTGCAGAAAGCGTCTGCCACAAATTACCATTTGATTATTCATAGGACAACACAAAGATAGTTCAGAACATGAAGCAAAAGGTGATCTGAATCTGATCACTTTTTGGGGTTTTTTTTTTTAATTTTTGCGAGAATGGAAATAATTTAATGGATATTTTAATGTGGAATGGTTAAATTTCGTGATGGAGTTGGTGGCAAAAAAACAAAAAAATAACAAAGAGACAGGGTTTTACAGGTGGAAACAAAATCATAGGAAGAGTGATGATTCAAACTTTTCTTCTGTTTGTCTCTTTATTTTATGTGTGTTTTGACCACTTTTTTTTTTTTTTTTTTTGGCTTTTTCCATTCTTCCGTGACAAATTACGTGCCCACCAAGTGAAAGTGAAGAGACAACTGTTATCATCACCTGACCTACCAAGGGAAAAAAAATTGAGAAAATTCCATTTAGTTTTGATTCAGAAATTACTTAAATGTATTCGGTTTACAAATTAAAAACCATAATTATCCAATTCAAACAGTATTATATTTTTATTTATTTTTTAAAAAATAAGTTTAAAATATTTTATAGAAATTGCTTTTAAAAAATTGGTATCAATTTAATTTTATTATGTTTAATATTGTTTTTTGGTATAAAATAAACTTAGACTATGCCTACAGCGGCAACTAAACTATTATTGACAGACGGATATCCTCTTCTAACATCCTCCCACAGAAGATTGTGGATCATTAAGAATAACTAATTAATCTACTCCGCCTCCATCTACCTTAACTAGATAATCAACAACTTTACTCCCATCCTTTTGAATGTCACGAAATTTAACTTGTTAATCCTTTGAGCACCAAGAAATCGTGTCGAACACAAAGTCAAATCCGACACTGGTCCGAGTCTAAAAAAAACATTAGATGAAGAGATAGAGATCTAATCCAGCTATGGCATTAGCAACCATCTGGATCTGGAAGATGAGAAACTGACAAAGTGGGCATAAAAATGGCTATTTTATTGGAAACCTTTAGATTAGCTCCAAATTTGGTAACAGTATTATATTAAAGGATGTTAAAGATGTGATTAAGACATCTAAACTAAAATCCACACATCTCAATAATGATTCACATCAATTATTTGGGTCTTTTACATCTGGAATTGCAATCATAAAGTCACCCAAAAATGTATTTACATACATCTACCATAACAAACCAAGAAGGCTCAATCATATTTATACTACTCTTTAAACCACGTGAAAGGGATATGTAAAGAATATCATCCCTATGATTCCAACCCGACTACTTTCTTAACCACGATCGAAGACATCTCGATGATTCAAGAGGATTTACAAGGAAAGAAAATAAAAGATAAAACCAAAACCAAAGCAATAAGAGGTGACTGTGGAGTGTAGACTCTGCAGTCTGCACACTAAATCTCATATATGTGGGCAAATTGAAAATAATGAAGATAAAAAGGAAGATAACATTACCTGCTACACACATATATATATATATAAGAACTCACTGTTAGGAACCAATAACGAGGCCTTCGCGAGCTATGTTCGTCACCCGAAGCACTGCTTGTGCGCTTAAAGGAGAGAGTTTTGACTGACAAAAATGCTCCCAAGAGTTCATCTCTGGTTCTTCAGGTATTGTTGTTGAGAGTCCATTTGATTTCTCATATACAGTTTGGAGCTCTAACAGAAGGGTTCTAGCAGCCTCACGAGACTCCGGGAGCTGGTCACTAAGCTGTGATGCAGCTACTTGTATTAGTTTGTCGAATCCATATTCTTGAATTCCTTCAACACCCTGTCAAAGCCACGAAGAAAAAAACATTTAGTTGATTGAAATTTAAATGTTTAATGTGGCTGGAAATATAGTAAACAATGGTAATATCCATATCAACAGCACAAAAGTGGAATAGCCTTAACCGTATCAGATATCATTTGCCTACCAGTCGTGGAACACTGCGACTAAAGCACGTTGATGCCTTAGCTCGAATTCGTGGATTTCTGTTCTTAAGATAGGGCTGCAACTTGGGCAACAATGACATAGGGAAGACAGAAGTAGTCATGACCTCTAAAGCTCTCTCAGCTGCCTCACATACAAACCTTTTGTCTTGTGAAGACTTAAGAAGAAGCTGTACAAGCTGTAGCAATAAAATTTGCACAAATCAGAAAGGTAGGAAATTGTTCACTTGTACCCCAAGATGAAGAAACGTTCACAGAGGGGAAAAATAAAAAAGATGGTAGTGTACCATCCAAAATGCACACAAGCACCCAGACAAACGTGACAGTAAATCTTATAAATTGTGAAAGTACCAGGGGATCCAAAAACTCAATCAAATCATCATTATATGCACTGAAAATGTCTGCAGATGTCATAATTGCAGTTTTACAAACAGCACTTCTTGGATTCTTCAAGGACTTGACTACAAGTGGGATCAAATCACCCCTGCACATAAGAACAACAAAGAAAAACACATTAGTCAAATTAAATCCAAGAGAACAACAACCGAATTAACTGATGGAAAATCAGATTAAAACCCCATCCTCTAGTATTTCCAGTCAAATAATCATTCAAGAACTTAGACTTACAGCATACTATGCATTGCTTCCCTATGGAATATTGATAACCGGCGAACATTGTTGAGTGTTTCAACAACCAGAACCCAATCTTTGGATTCAAGTCCAGGTAAGAGCTTCTGATATAGGTAAATACCCGTATTAGCAAACGGTAGATCACCAAAAATCCGAAACAAAGTGTAAGAATTAGAAAATAGAAAATTTTACCTCGAGACAGGTATTAACATCTTCTAGATCACTCAAGTTCTCAGACTCAATATATTCAACTTCCAAATTAGCTACCTCTACCCCAGCATTTACAGTTTCACCTCCGTTTAAGCAAACAGGGGAAAGATTTTTCTTCTGCAGCTCTTCAACATTTTCAATTGTGTTTCCATTGCAAGTCTTAGTAAAATTACCTTTGCTAGAGCTGTCATTCTTTCTCTCGGATGTAGGTAAAGTATTAAGATCTCTTAGAGCATTCCCCGACATCATAGAAATTAACGTCTGAAACCAAAAGGAAAGAATAGACAAGCATCAACATATTCAGCTATGAGCCTATGACAGTGATAAACTTGGCTTAGAGAATCACATTGCTGAAAAGTACAGTAAAACATAGCAATCAAAGCAACTCTTCATAGTTTCAGTGCTTTCGCATGTTTCACTCTACAAATTTCATCTCATTTTTAAAAGCTTGTTCCTATAATGACCATTGTAAAGCCTGACTGCCAAAATTTTTAACCCACAGTTCACAAATTCAACCATAATGACTACTTCCATTGCAAATTACCATTTTATACAAATTGAATACCAAATCATAACCAAAATCCGAAAGCATTACACTAATTAATGACTCTGAAACCTCAATTCAACCAAGTTTAGCATCATTTCACCACAGACAAAAAAATCCACATAAAAAAGTAGGTAATTAAATTATTAATGCATAAACTTTTGCACAGTAATTCTCCACAATGCAGAGACAATCAACTAATTAGCACAAATAAACCTAACTAAATCTCTGTTAATTCGATTGAATACAAATGAAAATCCACTAATTAGCACAAATTATGAAAGTTCCACAACAAAATAATTTTAATTAACTAAAATAAAAATCAAAGCAAGCATAGAGATCTAGAAATCGAAAATGCCGTCACATTAAATTACATTAAAAATAGAAAATGAACTAAAAGCAAAAAAAAAATATATATATATATAAACTTTCGCCGAGAAATATGCCGTCGATTCTTAATTTTCTTCCAAAATTATATTTTCAAATAACAAAATTCAAAAAAATACCAAAAAATCTAGAGAGAGAAAGAGTACCAGTAGAGAGAGAAAGCAATATGATCAGCAAACACCGTGACTTGCATTTAAGACTGCCCAGTGAAAACGGAGAGACTATTTTATTTATAATTTCAATAAATAATTAAATAGAGTCAAAATTTAAACGACACCCTATAGGCTATTTTAAAAGGAAAAACCGACCGAGGCCGGCTGGCACGAGTTTATTTATTGCACTTCACTCGCGCTTGAAATTAATTAAATTTTTTTATTTTTTTGTAAAGAATACCCTAGGTCTTGATTTAAATAGCGAAAATGCCACTGTTTGATTTAAGCAAATTTTAATTTAAATTCAAAAAACCTTTTTATTTATTTATTTATGGTATTGTAACTTTGACACTCCAACAATAGAAAGAGAAATCTTGAAATGATGCTTCATCATTTGGAAAGGAAAGGATTATCTTCATTGTTTTTGTATTTAATTAAATTATTATGTTGAATTTTGAATTTGCTTAAAAACATTTAAATTTATAATCACGAAAGTTAGGTGAAATGATAAAGATTTTTTTTTATTTTAATTAATGATCGAAAGTTTAATTCTCATCCTCGATATAAAGTAGTTTTAAAACTTGTGATCAGTATTTACCTTTTAATATTGTACAGAATACAAAAGATTTATTATTAAGCTCATTCTAATAGATACAAATGATATAAAATGTGTATAAAATATTATAAACTATTTTATTTCAATATTTGGGCATAAATCTTTTTGTTATTATTTTGAAAAAATCACATGATTCTAATGTTTTTAAGTGAATAGGATTTTTTTTTTTTTGAATTACAATAACAGAATAAAATCCGAATAATAAACATAATTAATTCAACTCAAATTTAGATTATATCTGAGATGATGAATATTTTTAACTATCAAACTATCATATAGACTCAGTGAATAATAAGATGTTATTAAGCAAAATCTTGGAAATAATTTTACATTGAAAATTAGTGTCGGTGCACCAAAACTTGGGCTGCTATTGTTTGAGGGGACATGAACATATCCATGGGCCTCAATGAAAAGCTACAAGTTTCTTTTCCTCTTTTGAGTTTTTTTTTTTAATTTAAAGAAGTATGTAGAGTAAAATTTTATTTGATTTGAAAAAATTGAAAAAAAAATTAAATTTTGAATTAATTGAATCGATTTATTCAATATTTTTAATTTTTGAGTTTGATTCAAATTGAATTTTATAATTGGAATAATTTGATAAACTGATTGGTGTAAATACTCTTTTAATCCTTATCAATTTAGAAAATAAATAAATTGATCTCCCTCAACAAAAATTACAAAAAAATTTAAAATTATTTTCAAAAATTCGAAATGATTATAAAAATTCTAAAATTTATATTTTTAAAAAATTTTAAAATTTTAAAAAATATAAAAAATATATAAAGAAAGTTAGAATTTTAAAAAAAATTAAATTAATAGTTTTGAGACATAAATAAGTTAATTAATTATTCAAGTTTATCAAACTAAAATATCTTTTTTTTCTTATTTTGATTTGAAAAAGTTTTCAAATATATATATATATATATATATATATATATATATATATATATATATATATATATATATATATATATATATATATGTTTTCAAATTTATGTCCTCTAACATGGAATTAATTATACTGTAACAAGATTTTAATTTGACATATTTATTTTTTTTAATTTGACATGTTTAATTTTTTAATTTAAGTCGAACTTCAAATCGATTCAATCAAACGCTCACCTTTAGGAGGAAGAGAATTTGAGTTGCTTGAGATCGAACCCAAACTTTCATAACTGCAGCATAATACTATTGCTGTTAGGCTAAAAGGTTGTTAGCAAGCTATTGTTATTGTTGTTGATGTCGTCATCATCGTTGTTAAGGTTAATATGTAGTTTGCCCTCTTTTAAACTTGGTACCTAAACTTTTATTCCTCACCCAAGTTGGTACCTTCGTGTTGTCGTCGTTAGGGTTAATTTGTAGTTTGTCCTCTTTTAGTCTTGATACTTAACTTGTATTCCTCACCCATCCATACTAACACCACTAGTTTGTGCTAACATAGCATTGATGGACAATTCAATGGTGATACATGACAACCTTTCAGTATGACATATGATGAACTTAAATTAAAAAATTAAAAAATTAAAAAAACTATAGATTAAAAAAAAGTATTTTTTTCATATCAAGAATGAACTTGGATAAATTGTTGTCCAAATATATTTAAATCTGGAAACTTATTTGTCCAAATTCATTCTAGATCTATTTTTAGTAAGTTTAATTTTGTTTACTTTTTATTAAAATATCAATTTTAGTTTATTATTATTTTAAAAATATATAAATTATAAACTTATAAAATATATACAATTAAATATATATATATATAAAGCTTATAATATTTTGAAAATTATATAAAAATGTACAATATATAATATATAAATAAAAATTTTAAAATTTTATAAATTTATAAAAATATATAAGTATATAAAACAATTAAAAATTTATAAATTTATAAGAATGTATAAATACATAAAAGAACTAAAAAGCACATCTGCAATGAATCTAGATAAAACGTTGTCCAAATGCATTTGAATTCGCACAACCATCTATCTAGGTTCATTCATGATGTAAAAAAGTTTTGGGTTAAATATAAAATTAGTACTCGAACTTGTCTATTTCTCTCAGATTGGTACTTGAACTTTTTTTCAATTCACTAATTTGGTACTTGAGTCTAACACCGTTAAGTTTAGGTCAGGTGGCGAAATAAAATTGTGACACGTGGCATAAATGACGTCATAATGATATTATAATCTAAAAAACTTATTTTTTCTTTTGATTTTTCTCCCCTAATTTTTTTTTCTGTTCATTTTTTTCTTTTTCCTTCTTTCTTCTTCCTCCCTCGACCAAGTTGTTGCCTCCGTCGTCGTCGTCGTCGATTGACCTCCTTTCATCAATGGTCGCATCTTCACTTTCTAGATGCACCACCGATTCTCTAAACCAGTAAAGAACTGGTCTAACTCCACTGGAAAGCTCTCTCATTGACTTTTAAAAGATTCTTTTGAATACTACGTTGTTTTAGCTCACCGAGATCGTCCCCTTTGTGGTCATAAACTCTTCGATGTTAATACAACCATTTCTTTTACTGATGAAAACTCCACTTTTCAAATAAACTCTTTGACATTGTAAGAATTTTTGGTCTCCCCTTTCTCTGTATTTTTTTTTGGGATTTTTTTTTTGTAAATCTTGTTTGGGATTTTTGTAAATTGGGTTTTAACCTTTAAGCTCATCAATAGTTTTATCGTCACTTTCGAGATGCACCATTTATTCTATGAACCAATAAAGGATTGGTCTAACTCCACCGAAAAACTGTCTAATTTGCCTTGAAAAGATTATTTTGAATACTACGCCATTTTAGCTCATCGGGATCATCTCCTCCATGGTCGTAAACTCTCTGGTGTTAATACAACCCTTTTCTTCGCTAATGGCAACTCCACTTTTCAAATATACTCTTTGGGGTTGTAAAGATATTTAGTCTCCCCTTTCTTTGTATTTTTTTTAGGATTTTTTCGTAAATCTTGTTTGGGATTTTTGCAATTTACATTATACAACAGTTCAATTAGGCATTTGATACTTACTAGGTTCCTTGTGATTGTACCAAATGTGCTCCTTAACTCAATTATTAATTAAGACTATATTAGCTAAGCTTTAATGCCTTAATCATACAAACAATTCTAATTAATCTAATTACAACTAATAAACAACATATATACATAATTTAAACATTCAAAATCATGCTTAACAGAATTAAATCATATAATGAACTTACCTCAGCCACAAAGCTATCTACTCCTTTACAAGTTACAATTAAAATGTATTAGTGAAAATTTCATGCTTCAATCACCATGTTATCACTTAGCAACATACAAAAATACACTTAACATTTAACCAACAAATCAAACATTAAAACAAATATAAGTCTCAAGCATCCATTACAAGTGTATCAAATTATCCCAATTGAGTGCCACAATGCCCTCTAATGTATCTATAGAAAAGTCCTTAATCTATATTACCAAGTAGCCTTAAACATGGAACAACCTTGCCCTTGCTCCTCAACTCCTCAGAGCTGGAAAACTCTGCACAAAGTTGTGAAGGTGTGAACTGAAAAAGCTCAGTGAATGACCATAAATTCAATAAGAAAATCACACAAAAAACATACTTAAACCAAGTTAAATCATATATCAAATTTCGAGTATATGAATCACAATTTCAATAATATTTAATGCTCAAATATGACATTCAATTGACTGAAATTTCTAGCAACATTGCAACATCATAAAATCATAACTTCACATGTTATTACATGAATGAAAATCACATTTATTATGGCATATGAAAACATAATTTAATTAACAAACATTTATATTGGCAAATGTCATCCATGGCAAAATATAAACATGTGATCATGCATTGGATAAACGGATCTTCGATCTCCCAAATATCGAATACAATACTTTGGTTGAGTGGAGTGTAGACAGACACTCCCTTATATCGCCTCGAAATTGCCAATGATTGAGTGGAGAAAAAGCTCAACAGTCTCTTATCCACTACAAAATCAATACTCACTAATCCTATGGCATACCATCTATATCCAATGGATCCACCGTGCAATGTTTCCAATAGAACCAATCACACAAGGCATAAACACTGATATTTAAGCACTAAATTCATGATATAAAAATTCAATTTAAAGCAGGTCACTTAGCAATTTCAATATCAACATAGATAAGCACAATAAATGTGTTTGTCCATGGATCTAAAGTCAATCATAAAACCATCATCAAGTTCTCTAATATACAACAATCCATGCTCCAATTATCTATCAATACAATTCCAATCAATCATACCAAACACACTATTCACAATTTCCATAAATCATTTACAAATATACTTTTATAAAAAATTAAAAATCAATTTTTAAATCTAAACCACTTAACATTCAATTGAATCACTAGAAACACAATTCAAAACCCTAATTAAGAATGTTATACAGGCATGTTTACCAATTGCCTTTAAGAACCACTCACCTTCACACTTTACTTCTCAAGCCAAAGTGTATCAAGTAGCTGTGTTGGACCTCGATTTTGATTAGTAGTGATCTCTCCTCGACGTGGAGCTTAAACATAGATAAAATACATGTTACAAGCTATCATTAACAACAAGAATATCAAAAAATTATGAACTACACAGATCTGAAATGCCTCTCAAATCTACCTTATCGAAAACTCACGATCTAGCCGAAACACAAATTTCAGCCTCTATATGACCTTCTTTGCATCAAAGACCATTTCTAAACATCATTTCTAATCTATCAACACAAAACCTAAGCATCAATTTCATCAAACAAACCATTTCATAATTTTCCAGAAAATCAACTCATGTTCTTAGTTAAAAACGAATTTGTCAAAATTGATCAACTAATTGAGTTTGATCTTTTGTTTTCTGATCAAAAACCTCTTAATAAACATGATTTGAACTTAGATATCCATTTAAACTTGGATTCCAACTCAAAACCATGAATTCACCATTGATGAATCTCATGTTCAAGAGTTAAGAGATCAAAATTTGAAAAACTATTTTAATCAATTTAGATCGAAAATAATGATTAAAAACAACCTTATAATGAATTTAAAGTTGATAAAATACCTTCAATCGATCTGGAATTGTAACACCCCTACACCCGGTTCACACGTATAAACCCGCATAAGAGTATTGCATACAATGTCAGAGAATTAAAAACGAGTATAATAAAATTTTTCTTTCAATTCATGTAAATTTTCAAAACAATATTAGTACCCTGTTCATTAGAGACACCTAAGTATACCATTTGTACATGCCATTTTTCATCAAAGTAAATTACCTAAACTTGAGCTTCAAAAGTGATGTGATATGATGAGAGGTCCCTTGCTCTACTCTAGCTTTCCGTAGCTTTTGTACCTACACGTTAAAATAAATGCGTTAAGCCGGTGAAGGCTTAGTAAGCACTACAAGCATAATAGATGATTATTTATTTATTTCTTAATTTTATCAAACATTTAATTACCCATGCGTATAAAATTTCTAACCTTTCTTGCATGTAACACTTAACTTACCATAATTTCACCATAACACACATTCATCCTCATATTCCAACTTACCTCAACGGTAGATTTTACATTTTTATCCCTTTTTCACAACTTAGTCATTTCACTTAATTATCAACATATAATTACACATACACATATAGTACTTCTCTTTCATGTATTTATCATTTCTTTATCTCAATGTAATAATTTGCACATTCTTTCACTTTTCACAATTTAGTCATCATAGCTTTCTTAACCATAGCTCACTTAGCTTATTTATCCACTTGGCCCATAGTAGACTTCTATAGAACCCATCAGATAAACGGAACAAACAGAGAGTACCGAAGTACTAAACAGAGAGCACATAAGTGCTGGGCAACAGAGAGCACACAAAGTGCTAAACAGAGAGTACACAAAGTACTGAGCACACAAAGTGCTAAACAGAGAGCACACGAAGTGCTAAACAGAGAGCGCGCTAGTGTTCCTTAATGGCATGCCACTGTTATCACAATGGTTCTAACTTGTCTACATGGGCATAATCTCTCATATTCATCATTTCTCATAATTTCATATATCACATTTACATTTCTCTTCACATATACATAATCATGTATTTTTCACCTTTATTTACTCAAAGGCTTACACAATATCACCATTTTATAATATAATCAATATTCATAATTAAACACATAATATTTCACATATACATTGTTCATCACATATATATCATCATATACCTCTTTACTCTTATTTTCACATTAATTTCAAAGCTGTCCACTTGCGTCACAGTCACTAAATTATTTATATCTTGAGCTAAAGAATTCAAAATTAATATCCGCTTGATGTTTCTGAAACTAAACTCAATCATATTTTTACCATAAAATTTCCAGAATTTTTACTTTAGCCAATTTGTACAGTAAATTCTTTCAATTTACCCCTTCGCTGCTGCCTGACAGTTTCGACCTTTCTTCACTAAAAATTATCTATCTTTTAGTACAAAGATAAAATGATGTTTCCGTCTGTTTCTATTGAAAATAGACTAATTAAGGATTAATCCATATAAATTTAAGTCTCTAATAATTTTTCTACATTTTTCTATAATTTTTCAAAGTCAGAACAGGGGAACTCGTACCTACTCTGACCTTGTTACACTAAAACTAGTATATCTCGAAATATGTAGTTCCTTTTCTTTCACTGTTTCTTCCATATGAAACTACACTCAATAAGGTTTAATTACACATGTAATTTGACCCTTAACTCATTATATACAATTTTTGGTGAAATTTTGAAGTTAGTCCCCTGTTACTGTCCAAACTGTTTTGAAGTGAATTTTTCCCTTCTCATATTTCCTTTGCACTAAATTTCATTTAATCACACCTAATCACCATATTTATAACTAAACATATCATCTTACTCATTTTTATCACAATTAATCATATAATTTAAAGAGAATAAATTTTCAATTTAAAATCTTGTAGTACTTACTACTCTAGTAGAAAGCTTCCTTTCCCTCTTTGATCTTCTCTTTTCCTTTCTCTTCAATTGAGTCATTCTCCTTCTTTTCTTTCTCTTCAATTCCATACAAAACACATATATTCACATTAAAATCATTCTAACATATCATAATCTATGTTTCTAAACCAAAACTAACATGTATTTAAAGAGGAGTTTAGCTTTCTTACCTTAATCACTTGTATTCAACACTAATTGCCATTTTGTTTCTCCTCCAAGACAAGTATGGATGCATTTCTTTTAACAATTGGATAGCTACTACACTTCTCTATCAATTTTATTCACTAATCTTGAAGAAATTTGGAAGAAACTAGCTTAATTGGTTTGTATTTGGTGAAAAAGGACTAATTTGTAAGAAAAGCAAAAGTTGAAATGGTGGAAAAATGGTGGCCAACGTGAAGCACCATGGCTGATGGCTTTTATAGCCTTTTCATCATTTCTTTTCTTCATTTCTCTAGACTTTTCTATCAATTTCTCTTTATAAAAATATCTTTCTTTAACAATGGCAAAATTGCACTTTTAGTCCTTGGACCTTCCAACTTTACACTTTGGCCCAAAATATTGCCTCCAAAAATATCTTCCACCAAATTACTCTTTTGCCCCTCCTTAATCAATCTAATTCCCATAATTACTCATAATTCAATTTGGATAAATTACTATTTAGTCCTTCTTCCTTTCTCACACTTACTAATTAATCCTTAATTTTCTAACTATTTTCTTATTTTAGCTATATAGTCTAATTCTCAATTCTACTCTATTACTATTCCAAATCCGGTTCAAGAACGCGGATGTTTCAGGAATCACCAATATTGAAGATTGGATCAAGATCTTTGAAGAACTTGGGTGAGTTTTTCTCAACTTTGAAAATCTTTTCTGAAGAATTTTGAGAGAATTTTGAAAGAATAAAAGATGAGAACTAATCTTTGATATGTGAATTTCGAAAAAGAAAAAGAAAAATGAGATAAAATGCTTAGAAATCGGGTGAAAATTGTGTGTGAAGTGAGGAGGTTGCAGCATTTTTGAGAGGAAGAACCCCTACCTGATTTTCAAAAATTGGGAAAATTGCCATTGGGTCACTCCTACAATTCTCTTGTTTTACAAAATAATCCTTTCCCTCCAAAATTCTGAAAATGTGAGTAATTTTCCATAGAACCACTCAAACATTTCCCTTGTTTTGCAAAATGGTCCTATGTAATGTAATTAATGTTTTAAGTTCTCTCAATTAAACCCCATTTTAATTTATTTTTTCAATTCTAATTTGGCCCAAAATATTTATTTTACCCAAAAATTATTTAAAATTATAAAATTAATTTTTATAAAAATATTTTTATTTTTTCGAAATATTATTTCCTGATTTTTAAATGAAATTAAGCTAACTAAAAAATTTACTAATAAACCCGATTAACTCCTAATTTTCACTCGAAATTTGATAAACTTAAACAAAACTACTAGACCTATTTTTAGGACCTTACAAATTCATATATTTTCAATTTTTATGTATTTTAATTGCAATATAATAATAATAACCTGATATTTTATAAAAAAAAAATAAAAGCATATAAAGTTACTAAAAATGCATCTAGAATGAACCTAGACAAATTGTCCAAATTCAAATGTATTTGGAAAACCCGTTGTCTAGGTTCATTCTTTATGTGAAAAGAGTTTATATTTTTATTTATTTATATATTTTTAAATTTATTTTTTCCACTAGACATACTAAGAGACTGCCACATGTCACCATCATATTGGTCATTAGTATCATGTCAGCAGAAACTAACAATGTTAGTGCGGAGGTACTAACCTAAATGGTGAAATATAAGTTTTAAGTACCAACTAGTGTCATGAGCCGCTGTAACATCCGCATGCTTAAATCGGATTTGGAACAGTGATAGAGTACAATTGAGAATTAGAATATATGGTTGAATTTAGAAAGGTTTGGAGAAATTAAGGATGTATTAGTAAATGTGAGAAAATAGGAAGGACTAAATTGTAATTTATCCAAATTGAATTATGAGTCATCATGGGAATTAAATTGTTTAAGGAGGGGCAAAAGAGTAATTTGGTGGAAGATATTTTTGGAGGCTAAGCTTTGGGCCAAAGTGTAAAGTTGGAAGGCCCAAGGACTAAAAGTGCAATTTTACCATTATTAAAGAAAGATATTTTTTATAAAGAGAAATTGATAGAAAAATCTAGAGAAATGAAGAAAAGAAATGATGAAAAGGCTATAAAAGCCATCAGCCATTGTTCTTCACGTAAGCCACCATTTTTCACCATTTCAACTTTTGCTTTTCTTTCAAATTAGTCCTTTTTATCAAATACAAATCAATTAAGCTAATTTCTTCCAAATTTCTTCAAGATTAGTGAATAAAATTAATAGAGAAGTGTAATAGCTATCCAATTGTTAAAAGAAATGCATCCATACTTGTCTTGGAGGAGAAAGAAAATGGGAATTAGTGTTGAATACAAGTAATTAAGGTAAGTAAGCTAAACTCCTCTTTAAATACATGTTAGTTTTGGGTTAGAAACATAGATTATGATATGTTAGAATGATTTTAATGTGAATATATGTGTATTGTATAGGATTGAAGAGAAAAAAAAGAAAGAGAATGACAAAATTGAAGGAAAAGAAAAGGAGAAAACCATGGAGTGAGAAGAAATTATTTACAAGAGTAGTAAGTACTACTAAAGTTTTGATTTATAGTTTACTTTATCTAATGGTATATGAATTATTAGCATAAAAATTGTTATATAGGTACATAGTTTGAATGTTTACAACGATAAAATACAGGGATTAATGTGTGATTGAGTAAAATAGTTTGGACAGAACAGAGGACTAACTTCAAAAATTCACCAAAAATTGTATACAATGAGTTAAGGGTCGAATTAAATATGTAATTAAAATTTATTAAGTTTAGTTTCATATGGAAGAAACATTGAAAGAAAAGGAATTTTATATTCTGAGATATAACTGATTTTGTGTAGCAAGGTCAGAATAGGTTTGAGTTCCCCTGTTCCGATTTTGAAAAATCATACAAAACTGTAGAAAAATTATTAGAGACTGAAATTTATATGGTTGAATCCTTGATGAGACTATTTTCAAAAGAAACAGATGGAAACATTATTAGATTTCTGTACTAAAAGATAAATAATTTTTAGTGAAGAAAGATCGAAACTGTTAGGCAGCAGAGAAGGGGTAAATTGAAAGAATTTACTGTACAAATTGGCTGAAGTAAAAATTCTGGAAATTTTATGGTAAAAAGATGATTGAGTCTAGTTTCAGAAGCATCAAGCGAATTATAATTTCGAATTCTTTATCTTAAGATATAAATAATTTAGTGCTGTGACGCAAGTGGACGGCTTTGAAAATTAAAGTGAAAATAAAAGTAAGAGGTATATGATGATGAATATGTGTGAAGTATTATGTGTTTAATTATAATTATTGATTATATGACTAAATGGTGATGTTGTGGAAGCATTTGAGAAAATAAAGGTGAGAAATACATGATTATGTATATGTTAAGAGAAATGTGAATGTGATGTATAAGCTGTGGATAATGATGTTAAATGAGATTGTGCCCATGTAGACGAATTAGAACCGTTGTGATATTAGTGGCATGCTATTAAGGAACGCTAGAGCGCTTCTGTTCAGCACTGTGTGTGCTTCTGTACTGTGTGTGCTTTTGTTCAGCACTGTTTGTGCTTCTGATCAGCACTGTGTGTGCTTCTGTTCAGCACTGTGTGTGCTTTTGATCAGCACTGTGTGTGCTTCTGTTCAGCACTATGTGTGCTTTTGTTCAGCACTATGTGTGCTTCTGTTCAATGCTGTGTGTGCTTCTGTTTCCCCAGCAGTTATGTACTTCTATTAAGTACTTTGGTACTTTCTGTTAGTTCCGTTTATCCGATGGGCTCTATGAAAGTCTACAATGAGCTAAAATGAGAAAAATGTTAATCAAAGTATGAAATGTGGCTTGGTGGTAAGTTATATGATACAAGTGAGTAAAAGTAAAAGCTTATAAGTAAGAGTATTTACATGATTTTATATTATTATTGTAATACTTGCTAAGCCTTTACCGGCTTAATACGTTTGTTTCAACGTGTAGGTACAAAGTTACAAGGAGTAAAGTTCAAGGACCTCTCATCACATCACATCATCCTTTGGAGGACTCCAAATATAGATATTTATTTTGAAGGAAATGGCGTGTACAATGGTACTTGTATGAGTCCCTAATGAGTGGGAAAATGTTATCTAGAATGTTATGAATTATGAAAGGAAATGATTAGTATACGATATTTTGACTAGAATGGTCTTAAAAGACATCGGTTTTTAAAGAAAAAATTTTTGTTACTCGACTTTCTATGCTATACTGTAATGTAATGCTTCTATATTGGGTTTATACGTATAAACCGGTATAGGGGTGTTACAATCACAGTTCAAAGCACGTAACCATTTCACAAAAAAACGTCCCATGGAGCCCAATCTATTAAATGGGGCTCATTTGACCCACTTGAACTAACTCGATTCAAAGAACAAGGGATGAAGCCCATCTATTTGAAGCCTTAGTGGCCTAATGAAGCACTTATGGTAAATTAGTGCTACCTTAGTAAATATAAAGTAATATTAGAAGAATGTAGAAGATTATAATCTGATAAGATTTGATTGCGTAATCATTGGGGATTATGCAAATCCCTTAATTGTAGATAGGCTTCGATCTCGTCATCGAATCGATGTAAAGCTAGTTGTACCGTTGGATCTAGGGAACTCAACTATAAATAGAGAGCTCCCCCCTCATTTGTAATCATCCCATTAAATTCCATTATTTAATAGTGAGTACTAATTGAAATCATTTACTCAAAACATTTTGTGAGCATTGATTTCCTGTGGCTATTTTGTTCTTTCAAGCTTTCTTTTGTCTTTGAGTTGCTTATGCTTATTTTTGCTGCCTTGAAGAATTACTATCGAGAATTCTTACTTCGCGAGAGTTAGGCTAATTGAAATCACCGTAGTAATTATGAGATGAAAGGTCTAGCCCAGTGATAGTTGGTATTTGAGCTAAGGTTGCGAAGGCATCAATCGAGATGGCGAAAGAAGTTGCTGATCAGATTGAGCCAATGGAGACCCGCGGGAGGGCTAGCAAAAAGAGTCGATCGAGGGACATAGTGTCAACTTTGGGAAGTCGAGTGATCAATCTGGAGGAGTCTAAAGGGTACATGAAGGAGACGCTCGAGATGATTGAGGGACGCACCTATGAGTTGTACTCAATGAAGGAGCAACAATGACAGCCTTAAAGCGATGCAACGGATGCCTAGTTCCACCGCGGATAAGCTAAAAGTGAGGGATGATGCTCTCGAGGGCATTGTAATGGCCTTGAAGGGATTATGGAGCTTAAGGGGGAGCTCACGATCTACAAGGCTGCTTTGATTAATGGGATGTTAGTTTCAGGAACAAGGGACAAGTTCCGCGAGAGAGGTGGAAAACTTTCTCTAGGAGTGGAACAATACTTCCGTGCGATGGGAATTAAAGATGGTGCCACTAAGGTAAAAACTATTTCATCTATTATGGTGGCATCATAGGCCCGCGGACGAGAAACATGGTTGTAACACCCAAAACACCGTCACTGGTTAGGGTCCCGATATCACTTTATTCATCAATCACTATTCATATTTAAAATTATGTCATTTGATCTTACATTACAAAGAAATACACTCAACACGTCATTTATTATCATTTAATTGTAATCATAATTTAACAAGGGAAAAAAGGTCATTTCTAAAATTTTTGGAGACTTTTACCGATACCTGTTGGACAAGTATCAGCAGTGGTCAAGTCAATAAACAATTCATGAAACAATGCAGACTTCTACCAATACCCTTGACAGTTCTACCGATACAAGTGATGCAACTACCGATACAAGTTATACTACTACCGATACTAAAAACTCCAGAGAGCTGAGAATTCCTACCCTGCAACTTCTACTGATACAAGTATTTAAACTACCGATACCTCAATGTACAGAACTATCGATACCTGTTATACAACTACCAAAACAACTCAAGTCAGAGAACAACCTCTCTCGTACCCTGTACTTCTATCGATACAAGCATTTAAACTACTGATACCTCGATATACAAAACTACAGATACCTGTTATTCAACTATCGAAACAACTTAAGTTAGAGAACAACCTCTCTCTTACCCTGTACTTCTACCGATACAAGAATGAATTCTACTGAAACAAGTGTATAGAATTCAAGGAACCATGCCTAAACTCAAGTTATCAACCATTCATCTTTCATAACTTAAAGTCTTAACATGGAAATAAATTGTACATAGATTCAATATTTCATACATCTCACATAGTATGTGTATATCACAATGAACTAACATACAAACTTCTGCAACATTTAACAATAATTCACAGCAAAAGATTCATTCATCCATATAAGTAGAATAAGTCATTTCATCCTAGTACATGTCATATAACCGAGTGATGTAAATACTACAAACAAGCTCTCGGGATAGTGTGATATCTCCAAGATGGTCCAATCTTCAAGTCACAAAATGGAATCTACAAAACAACAACAATTTCACTAGTAAGCTTCATAGCTTAATAAGTTTGCAAGGTTTATCAATTTACTGAATAACATGTGTTGAACAAAACTGTAAATCGATCGAACCAAAACAATATTGTACTTCAGTGATCATTATTCATTTTACTCCCTGTTGACCCAAAGGTCATTATGCTCATTTTCTCCCTATTGACCCAAAGGTCATGCCTGTTACCAAAATACGATGCTATTTTTAGCCATTGATATGGTATATCTGTTCCTTACGATGCTGTCACACTAAGTTGACGAGAATATGCAATTAGGCATAAATCTCAGTCATCGTAGGACCTATAATCCATTATTGGATTTTATTCACTTTACACTGACTCACGATGTCGTAGAGAATTCGCAACAAATGCAGGATCTCGATCATCGGACTATTTAACTTTAGCACAAAGCCGAGTAATCTTTCTTATATTGTTTCTATCTTACACATCATCAATTTGTTGTTGCAACATCAAACATCCATAAAAGGAAGTGATAAGCAGTTACAAGTAAGAATTTAACATTACGAACTTACCAGACTAGATTGCAGTTGTGGATAGGCTTCAGGGACTATTCTGCTAATTTCCCTTTTTCGTGATCTGTGGCGTGATCGTAGTCTACATCCATAAATCATCCAATTTCTCATATTAAATTACTCCATCAAATCATTTAACACAATTTGTTCCTTTTTGGAAAAATATGATTTTACCTCTAACCTTTTACTTTTATTCAATTTAGTCCTTAAGCATAAAACATGAAAAATAGCCATTCCCTTTCTAAACTCTTAACACCTGAATGTTTCAAGCCTTCACACAAGTCCCTACATTTCATTTTTTCACACCAAGTACACCCAATTTCATCATTTTAATATTTTAGTCCTTAAACCCTAATTTCATTAAAAATCACTTTACAATAATATCAAAACCAATCATCAAGCATACAAATCCATCAAAAACTTTCAAAGTTTATAACATTTTACAGATTCACAAATTAGACATTGATTTAGCTAGATTAAGCTGATACGAACTCAAAAACATAAAAATTACTAAAAACGATCAAGGTTTACTCACCCAAATCAATGCTAAAAGTTCATCAATGGAAAACCCTAGTTTGCTCTTGTTTTAGCCATGCAAAGGAAGAAGAAAGATGAGAAAATGTTATTTTCTTCTTTTAATTTCATATATATATCCATGATAATTTTGTAAATATTTAGACTTTTATAATTAGCTTAATTAATCATTTGTTTAACTTTAATTAATCCCACTTATTCCTAATATTTTACATCATAAAGAACCCACTAAAAAACTTTAGGTCTATTTATTCATTTGATCCCTCTAATTTATCAACTCAACTTTTGTACCTTTTATGATTTAGTCCTTTCTACTCAATTCACTATCTAAACATTAAAATTTCCTATCCAAATTTCAATGTGATGCTAATGACATCATAAATATTATAAATAAATAAATTTACAACTTGACTCATTGGAGTTGTGATCCCGAAATCACTGTTTTCAACACCATTGAAAACCAGGGTGTTACAATGGTGGGAATGCAATTGGGATTTGGGAGGAGTTCCAAAAAGAGCTGAAGAAGCAATTTTACCCATAGTATAATGAGGAGGAGGCTTGCGCTAAGTTGTGCCAGTTTATACAAGAAGAAAATGTTCGAGAGTACGTCCGAGAGTTAAGTGAGTTGATACTTTAAGTCTCCGAATTGAGTGAGAAATAAGCATTCTACTGGTTTAAGGATGGGATGAAGCCTTAGGAGAAGTAAGAGTTGCATTAAACAAGTATCATTGAGCTTACTATAGCCATTACCGAGGCTAAGTCCATTGTTGAGTTTAGTCAAAGGAAAGACAAGTTCGAGACTTTCAAGCCTAAAGAGATGAGAAATGGTAGGGGAGACCATGAGGAAGAACGGAACAAAAATGGAAACGATAAGAATGGTGAGGATAGGAAGTAAAAACCTAGAAACAAATCAAAGGAGCTAGTGAAGTGCTTTTTTTGCGACGGTTCGCATATGGTGAGGTACTATCTAAAACAATCAGTGCTTTTTTCCATCGAAGGGGAGGATGATCCAGATAGAGAAACAATTAGACTTGGTTAGATCGTGAGTGGTATCAAAGCCAAAAAGGTTAGAGAGAGCGATAAGAAGATAGTGAAATACTTATTGTGTAGTGATTTACATCAGATGCGGAATTGTCAAAAGTAATCCAAGTTCGTTGCTATGAACAAAGGAGAGGAAATAGAGCCTAAGAAAGAAATGCTATCGAAGCTTTGATCAATGAAACTCACTCCTACAAAGAGGAAAAAAAGGCAGGTAGGGTTGATGTTTGTGGACATCAATATTGCATAACGGAAAGGAGTACTCTTTTTTATACGAGAGCATCAAACTTGTTCACATTAGAGAAAGCCTGTGACAATTGCATGATGAGTGTCCAGTGGAGGCCAATATATTAAATGGGGCTCATTTGACCCACTTGAATTAGCCTGATTCAAAGAACATGTGACAAAGCCTATCTATTTGAAGCCTTGGTGGCCTAGTGAATCACTTATGGTAAATTAGGGATACCTTGGTAAGTATAGAAAGTAATCTTAGAATATTGTTAGAGATTATAATTAAACAATATTTGATTGTGTAATCTTTGGGGATTATGTAAATCCCTTAATTGTAGATAGGCTTCTATCTCGTTCGTCGATGTAAATCGACATGTACCATTGGATTTGGGGGAGCTCAACTATAAACAGAGAGCTTCCCCCACATTTTAATCATCCCATTGTATTCTATTATTTAGTAGTGAATACTAATTGAGAGCATTTATTCAAACACTTTGCGAGTGTTGCTTTCATATAGCTATTCTATTCGTTTCACTAGGACTGCTACCACTATTCATCTGAAGCTGCTAAATACAAGAATAGACAATATTTTGTCTTGGACAAAAATCTGGTTCAAAAACGATTTTCTTGCATAATGGAAAATAAAAATTTTGAAAATCGAGTCGATTTGTGATATTTATAATAGTAAACCTTAAATTGAATTCGCACATGTGTTTTTGGCTAGACAAATCCTTTTTCGTTCCTGGCTTACAACCGAACGACCTTCTCCGCTATTCTCGTACCACAAACTGCTTTGAGTGTGGACTCAAATGATTCAAATCAAACACAAAACCCAAAATAGTTTTCTTTACTAAAAGTTTGAAAACAAAAATCTCTTCTCAATAGAAACCGACAAAATTGTTATTAATGAAAATATATCTAATAGTTGAAAATAAAAATCTTACTATTTTTGGGCAGAGTAACAATATCTTTTAGTTCTGTTAATAGCTCTATCAGTGCTATCTATTTATAGGGAGAAACCGTTGTTGAATTATAGAACTTTATTTCAATTAGAAGAACAAACTCCTAGTCTAACTAGAAGTATAGGGGGCAACAACCCTAGCTAATAATACTTGGGTTTTTCGTCCCTCCCTTTAACATGAGGGGCTTTTGGGCCTCTCCCATATCGAGTTTAATTACAAGTTATTCTTTGTCCTTTTAACCCAATACTTTATAATTTGATCCAACCCGATATTTGTTTTCCTATTTTCTAAAATAAATATTTCAATATATTTCCAATTAAATAATCTTCTCAACTCAATTCTAATCTCATTAAAATCATGACGATTTTACCGTAAAAGAATCTACGAGAAAATATTTTTAATATTTCTACATTAAAAGGTTCACTATGAACAAATGATTTATTTCCATTTTTAAACTTCATTTAATTCGAAAACATAAATTCATTTACAAGTCATTTTCATTTTTGAGAAACACGTAATCATTTCCAAATGTTTTCCACTTTTTCCATTTTTACCATTTCTATCAATTTCTGTTAATTTGATTCAACATGCAACTCATTTCTGGTTTCAACAAGCTAGTGGAGAGACCGATTGAACATATGCGATTAGGGCTCAAATGATTTATAATTAAGTCTTAGCTTTTCTCTTATTAATTATAAACTCATTTAGTCATAAAGTCATTCCACTATAGTATGGTGAATGAGCTCTCCCCAACGACATACCATTGTGAAAGCAACTCAATCAGTGCTCATCCAATGACCTTGTCATAAGTGTGTTACCCTCATAGGATATCCTTAATCTCTTTGGGATAATATTCATTATAATATTCATTCTCTCAATATTATCCTATTTTATCTCATGGTAACCATTACATCTTTCTTCATGAAAAGTCAATTACTATTAAATAGTAATCAAGTCATTCATCACAAAGACGAACAACCTGTGGCCACGTTCATCTTTCATCAATCATGTAATGCCAATGAGAGGATATCTTTTACCCATGTCTCGAGCTATGAATTCCACTGTTGTGAATGACGTTACATACTATGGAAGTCATATACCCAACACACCAGCGTTCGGTTCCTTGTCTATTTGGACTCAAAATTTTATTAACATCAAAGTATACAAGTCACACATACATAGTATGTCATCCATTCATGATTTAGGTATATCACACTATGAATGTCACAAGTGAATAAATATATAAACGGATTCAAGATCTATTCTCCTTGGGTCCAGTTTGATGTACTGTCAGTCCAATTAATCACATCTATATCTCTATCTTTTGGGAGTCATCCGCTCATATGCCCAAGACAAAGTATTTCCCCAACTGGACTCGATAAATGACATTATTCTTCCAATCAGTTTGCTCATTTTCGATTAGACTAAGGACATATTTAGGTTCATCTACTAATATAAGCTGTCTTTTTGTATTACGATCCAACCACCTAATACAACTTAGTATTAGTTAAACATTATACAACCAATGAGCAACATTTGCTTCAAGTTTGCTTTGTATGCAAAAATTATGTGAGGACAATTATACGAAATATATTAATGTAATCAATGAGTTTATTTTATTAACCAATCTGTTCGAAAAAATTACAAGTTTAAAATGAATATACCTCACTAAGGGTACCAGATCCAATAGCCTTTTCCATGACACTCATGCATACCGCCTAAGCAAGGTATTTGTCCCTATCGAGAGGTTCCATCAACATCTTTGAGCAGTTGGCCAATCTGTTCATGACTCACTTGGTAACAACCTGGTTTTCATCGCTATAAAAAAAGTTAGTTATGGGGTCGAATTTATTAAACCAAGTTTTCTAAAATTTTAATCGAGTAGTTATGAAGTGAGTGTGGGATTGGAACACAGAATTTCAATATATTTTTATATTAACTCCATAAATATTCCTATTTTATATTTACGGACTCGATTTACAAAAATGGGATTCTAAAATCGCATTTTCTGGCACCATTAGAATTCAAGTTGTTACATGGCATACATAAGATATAGAGCTCTCCTATGGTATTGGTTACTGGATTGCTTATGTACTCGACAGTATAGTATCGTTGTGCATTGCACATTTATGGTGAGATTGGTAAAAAGTCGTACTCTTATATGCTTCGGAGTATAGTTATTGCAAATGACACTTGTGCGCAACTATTTGGTGTGTCCAAGGGCTATCCATGTATTTATTCTTTGCTCCATATTTGGTTAACAAATGCGATATTTTAAATGGTTAAATATTTATATGATATTATTGCATTGAAATATATTGATGCATATTCCATTTGAAAGTATGGAATATAATGAATACTGATAATGCTTAAGGAATCTCGTGAAAAACTTTCATTACTTGGAATGGTGTTTTAAAGAGTTGTGATAGACGATGTTGTATTGACGATGTTATGGTTATGGTAGCATAATTTAAGTGTTGTGTATGTAGACATTATAGTATGCTTTATTGCTTAATGGGTATATGTTATGAAACTAGTTTTTTTAACACCGTTAAACATTATTTGCTCAATGTACGTATCGTTTTTTCGTGCATAGGTATTTGAGGTTTTTGTATTTTTGAAGTTCAAACAATGTCGGGAAAAGGGAAACTTCACTAAAGTCTTTAATTTGTAATCAATTTTGCATTTTTGTTTAGTTTAGGCATGTACTTGGATTTTTTTAGTGGATATTATGTAATGATGATTATATGTCAAATTTCTATGTTGGTCAATGCTCGTTAATACATATGTGACATGTTGGTTTTATGTTTGTTCCTATAAGTGAACTTTGACATCCAAATTAATGTTGAGTACATTGTTAAAATGCAAGAATTTTACTTAGGTATATTTTGATTAAACATGTTATTGGATGCAAATTTTGTGTTTTAGACTTAGATTAATATGCTTAATGTGTGCATATACTTTTGATGCATGTTTGGACATGTTTAGGTTTATTTTGAAGCATATTAGAATGACTTGAAATGGTATTTTTTTTTTCATTTCTAGTCTCAAGACCAACATGAATAAGTATCGAGACTTATTTAAAGTTTGGTCTATTTTTACAGATTGGTTGAACAAGTAATGATACTTGGTCATCAAGTATCTAGACTTGACTCTAACACCACGTTTGGTTCGCTGTAATGGAATAGGGCTATAATCAGTATTTTAGTTGTTTGGTTGAATGAAATGGAATAGAGCTGTAATAGTATTTTTGTGTTTGGTTGAATGAAATGATGCTGTAATAGCATAAGGAAAAAATCTTAAATGACTAAAATACCCTTAGCAGAATTTTTTTAGGTAGATGATTATTATAGTTGTTGTTAAATTTTAATAAGATTATTATTAAATATAATTTAATAAAAAATAAATATTATAATCATATTTTAATTTGATTATTATTAAATACAATTTAATAAAATAATATATAATTTAATAACATTCTTAATATAATTATTACTAAAATATGAATTAATAAAAATCATAATATTTAATAACATTCTTAATATAATTATTATTAAAATATGAATTAAGAAAAATCATAATATATAAAATTAGAAAAATAATATATAACTTACTTTATTAATTTTAAACTGTAATGCATATTTAATGTGCTTAAATATCATTAGCGAAATAAATAATTTAATTATCTTCTAAATTAAAAAAAGTAAAAGATTAAAAGTATAAATAGCTTGAGAATTATATTTTACATTCAAACAAAATCTATATGTTAAATTTTATAATATCAAAAAGTTACAACAGTCTGCGACATTCTATTAATTGCATCTTACCATCCAAATATTACATATACAAAAAGTTAACAAAACACCACTAACACAACCATGATTTTTAATGGTCAGAAAGAAATCTTCTCACCCATTCCAATCGCATAGAAGAAGGTAAACTAAAGAAAACAATCATTTCCATTAAAGGTGTCAATATTATGCAGGTCGACCATACAGGCAACTGACGCAACATCTTGTTCAGGAACCCATTTCATTTTAACTCCTCGAGAATTTTGAGATGAAGCAATTGATTGTGAAGCGCCAGACATAACTATATTAAAAAAGGCAAATTAAAATTAAGTTAAATATCTTCAAATCACATTATAAATTAAGTAGCTGAGGGAAGGGAATTGGTAGAAATGAACTCACTGTGGAAAAGCAAAACCCAAGCTTTGTGCTATTTATGAATTTGAGACTTTTGACTGCACTTTGTTGTTGTTGTTCTTCTTCTCTTTGTCACCTTCTCTGGTTGTAATGTAAGGTGTAGACTGTAAAGATGAATATTCCAACCATAACTCTTCCAAATTTCTTAAAATTTGCCCTTCTATTAAATACAAATAATCACAATTTATGAAAATTTTAAATGATAATAAATATATATATTTTCACTTCAAAAAATAAAACAAATAAATAAATAAATGAAAAAAAATGTAGTTTACCATGCATAAAGAAGCTGTCATGACATAACAGGAAAACAAGTACAAATATTTCAAGGAAGGCAACGTTGAAATAAAATTGAGAGGAAGGGATGAATCCTCTAATTTCAAATCTACCAAATTTTGTCATTCTATCCAATAAAGTGTAACTATAAATTATTATGAAAAGATAGGAAAATGTTCAAATTTGAAAACAAATTTAGCTTAATCAGTTTTGTGACCCTGCAACTCTCTAATCAGTTTTGTGAAGTTTATACAGGGAAATGTGTTCTCATATAATTTAACTTACCTTAATACACCATTAAAATAAATAAATAATTAAACAAATAACTAAGAGGGAAAATGCTGCAATACCACAATTCCCACAACCTTTTGAATATAAGGTCTTATCGGTGATCTGCATTAAATTTGATGGATTGAAGAAGAGATACAGTCATGTCACTCAAATAGCAACCTAATGCAAAAGGTAACTGATTCAAATGATTCCCAAGGATCAGAGAGAGGCAAGGTATAATAAGTAAGGAAATTTGTTGCTAAACGGGTCATTAATACGATATCATGAACCTATTATAACCTTAAGAAATGTCATAATAATTAACATAAAGGCTCAGGTTATCTGTTCGAATTAAATCCAAAGCTCAAAGACAAAAATTAAAAACTCTTTTTTTCCCTTTTTTAACTAGAAAAAAAGTTTTCCCTAGCTATAGGAAGAAAGATCTGCGTTGGGTTGCATAAAAAGTTCAGAAAAGGCATGCACCAAAGATCAACAGATAAATAAAGATTGGACAAACTATTTGGTGAAGAGTAAACAAAGTATTTGATATTCAAACATTGAAAGCATTCCAAATAAAAAGAGATGGGTGTAACAAGACAGGAACTTCTAAAATCCTATCAACCAAAAGGTTCAGCCACCATAAAACCAACTTGAAAGAGACTTGCCATTAAGCTTTGTCTCCTAGTTTCTTTTCTCCTAGGTTTGGTGCTCACCTCTCATAGTCACAACTTGCAATTCAGCACTACTCTAGTAAAAATACAAAATATCCAATGCCAAATTTTAGCAGAATATAGCTTTAATTCACAATAACCTACTTACTTAGTCCTCTAAGTTCAACAAATATCCTTTTTTTTTAATCTTCACCCATTCAACTATCAATCATGAAATATACCCTCAATCTCAAACCTACAAATCTTACAATATATTGCCATTGTTAGTATACTATTGAAATTGAAGTGGGTAGAAATGGTGTTAGAAGAAGAAGAAAAAGAGTGGAAATTAAAAAGATGCTTCCAACATTAACAAGTGAATGAAGAATAAAAGAAGAAAGAAGCTTTCCCATACCTTGAAACTGAGCAAAATGGAAAAGCAAAGAGAGTAGAGCTTGAAAATGAAAGCAAAAGAAGTGTAAATTTGCAGAGATCCAAAATAAAAAACACAAAAAAAATGGAAGTAGAAATGGCGATAACTAGGAGGAAAGCAAGCTTCTGTCGATGAAAATAAAAGAAAAAAATTGAGATGTCTGAAAGAGAAAGGGAGGGTAAAATTGGAGAGGCTAAACAACGAATAAAGATTCTGTGGGGAGAGAAGGGAATAGAAAGGGGTGTTTTTTTCTGCATAAGGTTGTAATGGAATACACCCATAATGGGTATTCCATTCAACCAAACAAAGGATTATTGGTAGGCCCATTGAATTGTGGTGTAATGGAATGACTATTACAACTAACCAAACATGGTGTGAGTATCAAGACTTGCACAAACAATTTCAATTTGTATGTTTCAAGGGTTGCCAGTATTAAAATTTGTACCTAAGTCTCGAGACTTACTACCGTATTTTGATATTTTGGACTTCAAATGTCGTATTAAGGCTTGCTTGAGATTGATTCTTATTTGTAGTACTTTGTAACTGGTTGTAATCACTAAATGTTAGTTTTAATTATATATATATTTTTAATATATTGGTGTGATTATATGGTAGTATCTATTCATACTTTCTTAACTCTTTGACAACGCAGACACACCTTGCACACACAGGTGCTCGAATCCGGACCCGTAAGATTAACAACATCCTCTTTCCCACTAAAGCCAGTTGTTGGATTCAAGTATATTGAATTTTTAATTATGCATGTTAAATAATTTGTTTTGAATTTGATTTGTTTGGGTTACTTTAGTAATCAATGTGATATCTTCTATTCGGATCTATCATTCGGATTGAGACTAGAATGTTAGAGGAAAGCACTAATTGCACTCTTATTTAAAATTAGTATAAATAATTTATAAAAAAAAATACTATACAATTTAATTAAATATTTAGTAGGTAAAAATGTATGAAAAAGAATATTTCTCAACAAAACTTCATATTATTTAAACAAGATTAGTAAAATAATATAAATTTATTTTTAAAATAAAGTATATGTTCTAAAGTTAAAATACTATTATTATTGCATAAAAGTAACTTCTTAAACTTAAATTATGTACAAGTATATATGAAAATTAAGTGTAATTAGATTTTAATGTAATTCTTTGTAAATACCCGCATAATTACGCCAATTTTCATCCTTCCATAAGGATAGGAGTGTATAATTGGGATATTCCGCCTTCAATTATATTCAATTCAATGAAACCCACTAATATTTACAATCAATCACACAAATGCGAATACTAGGTGCTTTTAAATCAATTTAATCTTTGTCAATTTCAAAAACGAGCAATAAAAATAATGAATTGCAACATTAATATTTTTCGTCAAATATATATAATTTTAATTGATATAATAATAAATTAAGCATTCTATATTTATATATTTTATGTAAATGTTGACAAAACGCATAGATGTTGCAGACTAAATTTATTAAATTAAAATCAAATTGATAAAATATGTGAACTTTGAAGATTAAATTTGTTATTATATTATTAAATATGTACAATTATCGTAAAAAAATTAACATTTTACTTTCCAAATTGACAATTAATAAGTTGTTTTGATTTTTTTTTAGAGAAATTAATTTGTTAAATATCAAAATTGAAAATAATAAGAGAAATGTTCCTATCATTTTTATAAAGTAAATTTAATATTAGAAATCAACTTTTTTTTATTTTATAAAATGCTTAGAATTACTCTTTTAACGCTTAAATAGGAGGATAATACGTTTCAGCGCACTCGAACCCTCGTTCTCTTGCAATGAAACAATACCGATACTAATTAAACTAAGACTCAATATCCAAAAACTCAAAATTTTTTTAATAAACTAATGTGATTACATATAATATCTATTCATATTTTTTAATCTATCTATTCCCAAAAACTCATAATTTTAAACTTCCATATTCATCACCCAATAAATATTATTTTTTTCATTGGAGGGTGTAAAATATCTTAATTAAATAAAAAATATATTAAATTGAGGAAAATATTAAAAAAAGAGGATATATTATGAGAAAAAGAAAAACCTCAAACTATTTGACTTCTAGTTATTCCATTCGAAGACAAGATCCACAAACCAACTCTTTCCTAAACAAAAAAACCATTTAGACTTATTCCACGTTTCACTCAATGAAAGCGAGTACTGTAAATTTCCTCCTATCCAAAATTTAAATATAAAATAATTAAAAAAAAAAACTTCTCTCTTCTCTATTTTAATATTTTCCTCTGACAATTCTTTATATTTTTTTAACCTTCGTATCCATTTTTCTAAAAAAAACTTTCAGAGAAGAAAAAAAAGAAAGAAATGTATTTGTTCTTCAAAAAACCCCGACTCGGATAAAAAAAAAACCAACAAAAAAATGGAACTCTCTGATTCGAACGATTCAAAGCCCGAGACTCGTTCACCCCTGGGCATCGATCTAAACGAGATCCCTTCTTCTTCTTTTGCCGAAACCCTACCCGACTCCGACTCCGCCGAACCCGATTCCTTTTCGATTGTTCGGGCTATCCACGAGAATCCCGACCCGGCTCTTGGTGAAGCCGCCGGTGTTCCCGTTGCCAACGAGGAGGAGCAGTGTGGTGTCTGTGGCTTGTCGGCGGCGATGCCCGGTGGAGGAGGAGGAGGAGGAAGAGTGGTGGTTTGTGACGGCTGTGAGCGAGGGTTTCACTTGGCATGCTCCGGGGTGTCCGAGAAGTTGCTTTCGGGGGCGGAGTGGGTTTGTGGAGCGTGTGTTGGCCGCGGAGTAAGGAGTAAACGGTGGCCGCTTGGGTTTAAGGCCAAGAAGCGTATCCTTGATATTAATGCTTCCCCGCCGAGTGATGGTGACGGCGATGGTGAGGAGGTGCAGGAGTTATTGAGGTAAAATTTAAAGCTTAAAATTAGAAACTCGAGTTTAGCTTTTTTTTAATTGAAGCTTTTTAAGTCCTTTCAGCCTGCATTAATGGTAACTGTGTAGTTATGACTTAAGAGTTGAATAAATTTGAAATGTGGTTTCTGGGGATGTTAGATATTGTATTGCTTTATTTCTTTCTAGCGTTCTTTAGCTTAATGTGTTAATTTGGTGCTGGGTTACAGCATTTTTAAAAGCAAATAACAGGTAAGTAATTGAATATTGACTTGTTTATTTGTGTGCTAGTAGTGGAATACTGTGCTGAGGGTTAGTTAAAAATTGCAATGCATGTTGACGGGCAGATTGTTTGCGTTTGTGTATTGCGTGTGAACTGTTAGATATGGTCAGGATGTTTAGGTAGGGTGTACCCGTGACTCATCGTAGGGACATTAATTATACTCAATAGTTTTGAAGCTGATCAGTCGGTGTAATTGAACTGGTTGGTTGCTTGTAGATTGTACAACTAGTTATACTACTTATGAGATAATTGATGTCTTTTTGGTTGCTTTTTAGCAGTTTACTTTATTTAAATGTGTATGAACGAATCTACCCCATTTTGCTTGTAAAATTTGTCCTGAAATTTGAAAAGACTACTAGCTGATGCCTGATGGTGGGACAGTTTGGCGGTGATAGAGGATATATCTTAAGTAAGGTTTTAAGATGATTAGTCCTCTTCCGTGAATTGAAAATTCTGGGGTTGAAGTTGAATGATTTGCCGTTGACCTGAAAACTGTGGTTCTGCTGGTACCATATCATTCTTTTGTTCCTTTTGAATATTGTTTTCCTTACAAGTGTAAGTTTTTGTTACCTTTGGCATATGAGGGGTTATGCTGCTCTTACACATGGATTGTAGGCTTTTGGGGTTGGAGAGGGGGGGTGTTAGTTGGTTTTGATTATGCGAAGATGTATCATTTCTGCCATATTCACTTAATCTTTAGGGTATTGACTATGTTGGAACCACCTTGTTAACCAATGCCATGACTTTCTCATGCAGTTTGAGTTTGTACAGGTGAAACATAAAAATTGCTACCAAAAGATACTATTTTCTTTTCCATTCAGAGCCTTCTTCATGCTCATGAATTTCTCTATACAAATTAGAATGTTTAAACCAAGCTTGTCACGGCACTGTATGACAGTTATTGTTTTTCTCTTTGAAGTTGTGTTTCAGTAGTCTTTAACTGTTTATTCCATAGGTGTTCTACTGCTGCGAACATTGCAGCATTGTATTGCGTTTATATTCTCTCTTTCATATTGCTGCTCAATAGTCTTTAACCTGTTTATCCATGAAGTGCTGTATTGCTGCTAACTTCCTTAACATGCTTTTTCATTTCTAGTAGGTTGTTTCTTGATTCATAGATTACGCTTCCTTGCGGAAGTGGTGTTATGCTACTTTTCTCCTTAGGTAGTCACCTGTACTAGTTCTCATTTAATAGATTGAGGAAACTAAAATTTCTAAATGGATGCTGTTTATCTTGTCCTGCTATGTTGAAGCTTTGTTTTGTCTGTATAATGATGAAACTGTTTCCAACATTTAAGTTCTGTTAACTTGAAATAGTGGGAAATCAGCTAACATGTTTAATACACTCTTCCTGTGCTATAAAAGTGGTGTACTCAATAGTATGTTTCCTGCTCATTTTCTTACTAGTGACAAGGTGCTATTCTCTTATGATTGAGCTCATTTTTTCTTCCTTCAGTTCACCTTGTTTGAATAGCTTTATATATTTTATATTTCTCTTTAAATTTAAGTTATTATAGATCATCACTGGTTAACATATATCTTGGTTCCAGACAGCACACATCGGGTGATAATTCTTTTGTTGGCAATCGGTTAGGTGTCCCCTTGACGTGTATGAATTCCTTGTATGCGGGTAATGGGTTTGGCTCTCAAAAAGCTTCTAGGATTGTGACACATGCTGTTAAAGTGGGTTTTGAAGATATATTTCATCGTATGCGTACTAGAGATAGAAGTTTTGATGAGGTAGATTTGGGTTCTCCGCTAGGGGCTTTGAGGAATAGTAGTAATACAGCTATTAGATTTCCATCTCAGAATCCGGGTGATGTATTTTTGCAGCGTCTTAGAGAATTTGTTTCAGAAAGACATGGGGTTCTGGAAGAAGGTTGGCGTGTGGAACTAAAGCATTCCATGAACTGTGACCTATATGCAGTTTATTGCTCTCCTGATGGGAAAACATTTGACTCGGTGTTTGATGTTGCTTCTTATCTTGGGTTGAATCTGAACCATAATCCTATGGACGCTGAAATAAAATGTGTGGGGGCTTCTCTTCAGGAAAGATTGTCAAGAAAAAGGAAGTCAACAAGGTTTTCAATAGCCAGTGGATTTCCTGAAAATAAGGAAAGTTTGATAAGTGGTTATTGCAAGGACATCGCATGTGATGGTCAAATTCTGGAAAAGTATGCCAATAAATCTTGTATCATGAAAGTCACTGAAGCTGTGCAAGATGAGAAGGGTAGCTCTGGATCTGAGCGAATTAATGTAAGCAGACTTGTTAATTTATTTTTTCTTATTTGTTTGCAGCTCACATCATATCTATCTTTTCTTATTCATATGTAGCTTATATTATTCTTTCAGCTAATTGTCATGTTGAGTTGGTGAAATCCAAGTGCTCTAGATTGAGTGTCCTGATTTTCTTCTTCTTCATCTTCTTCTTTCTACAGGATGGGCTTCCTGTGCAGTTTGAAGATTTTTATATTCTCTCTTTGGGGCTCGTTGACATGAGACCTTCTTATCATGATGCTAGTTTGATATTTCCTATAGGTTATAGGTCTTGTTGGCATGATAAGATCACTGGGTCACTTTTTGTATGTGAAGTTTTAGATGGTGGTGATTCTGGACCTATTTTCAAGATCAGAAGGTGTTCATGCTCTGCCTTGCCCCTTCCAATTGGGTCAACTGTCCTATTTTGGCCCAAAATTGAGCAAACTCCTAGTCATAATAAAGAAGGGGATGTTACTTATTATAATAACAAAGAGTTCGTTGATGATGGATGTATTCAAACGATCCTTACAGATCCTTGCCCACCTACGGAAAATGATATCTTGACTTGTTTGAGAAGTAACTTGAAGGAAACATATCTTGTTCAGAATATTGACGAATCCCAACTTGAAGCAGGTTTCATGTGTGAAAATTTTGGAGATTTGTCAAGAGATGAAATTGGTGAAATTTCAGTGGAAGAGCATTCCTCATCTGCAGCATGGAGAATAATATCTCAGAAATTTATTGATGCCTGCTCTGAGATAAGTAAAGGGAAGGGTGCTCTGAAGTTTTTCTGTAAGCATGCAGGAAAAGAAATTAGGTCATCAAGCTGGGATATGATGGATGAAAAGAATAAAGAGACCCATACTCTGTTAGCTAAATTCTGTGGCTTCCCAGTCTCTCTCTCCTTTCCTTTTGTGTATCAGCATAATGAGCTGGAGACTTGGTCTGAGGAACTGACAAAATGGCTGGGACAGGATAGATTTGGACTGGACGCTGAATTTGTACAAGAAATTATCGAAGAGCTTCCTGGTATTGAGGCCTGTTCACGATATGAATCTTTGAGGAAAAGAAGTTCTTATTCAGGATCATTAACAATCAGAAATGGTTTCCTGAAGATTAAGATACCTGATGGGCTTGAATGCGAGGGAGAAAAAGGATTGGATGTGTTATTTGGGAAGTCAAAAAAGCCCCATTTGGTTGATGACCGTGGTCCACCTCCGGGGAAGCCATTGTGCCTGAGACTTCCTCCTGAACTTCTTGGTGACTTCCATCAGGTATTCATGTTTGTTAGTTGAGGAAATGGATATATATTCTATTTAGAGTAGGATTTCTTGTATGAGGATCTTAATTATACTTTCTATGTTTATATGCTCAGGTGTGGGAGTTATTGTGGCGCTTTGGTGAAGTAATGGGTTTGCAAGAAACATTTTTAGCAAATGAACTCGAAGAGGAGCTTATAAATCCCTGGTCTAATCTCCCAAGTTTCCTTCATAAATTTGACAGTGAAAGGCCAGGAGTTGATGTCCTATGTTTATCTAGAATTGATGGTATGGGTGAAAAGAATGTATCACCTAGCAGTGATACCTGTATGGCAGATTCTACTGAAAACCCACATCCATTTATACAGATGGAAACAGGAGAAATGATGGAAGCTGAGGCAAGGCTTGCATCTCTTAGTTTCAGAAGATGCTTTGGCGTGACATTGACAAAGGTTCACAGCTCAGTGTTAGGGGTTCTAATAAATGAGCTGCAATCAAAGGTTGCTGCACTTGTTGATCCAAATTTTGATTCTGGAGAGTCAAGATCTAAAAGGGGAAGGAAGAAAGATTTAGATAGTACAGCTCCTGCTAAAAAAGTTAAGCTCAGTATGCTCCCAATTAATGAGTTCACCTGGCCTGAATTAGCTAGAAGATACATATTGTCTTTCTTATCCATGGATGGGAATCTTGACTCAGCAGAGATCACTGCCCGTGAGAGTGCTAAAGTGTTTCGTTGCTTACAAGGTGATGGTGGGGTGCTTTCTGGTTCACTGACTGGGGTGGCTGGGATGGAAGCAGATGCGCTTGTAAGTTAGGCCTTTGATATTTTTATTTTTTTGACAAACACTTTTCGGCTTTCATCAGGAATTGTTGTTTGTGTGCATCTTTCCTTCTCACTTGGCACTTTCCTTGTGATCATATGTCAAGATCTGCTAATGATATGCATGCTAATATTTATGGATTTAAATTCTGCTTCAGTGTTTATCCTTTTGTGGATATGCTTTATTACTCTCTTTATTTTATCTTATGCAGAATGAGCAATTGTTTTAGAACAAGTTTCTGGGTGTTTTGCTTCTAGGTGCTGCTTTTATTTTAATGTTAAAGTGATTTTGCCCCTTGGCATATTATGATAAAATAATATAGATGTATTGAAGCTTATTCATTTATGGAAGTGTATGCTGGAAACTAATTCATGTGCTGGTTCTAGTTATTTTTGTGTTTCGTGCTGATCATTACATTCATGAGTTCAGGAGAAGATAATGTTGTGAATTTGGTTTGAACTTCAGTTGCTTGCAGAGGCTACAAAGCGAATTTTTGGTTCTTTGAACAGACAAAGCGATGTTCTGACAGTAGAAGATGAAGGGCCTGATCAAAATGTTGCTTATGAAAAGAATTTTGTCAATGATGGTGATATTCCAGAGTGGGCGAAGTTGCTGGAACCTGTCAGAAAGCTGCCAACAAATGTTGGAACTAGAATCAGACGGTGTGTTTATGATGCGTTGGAAAAAGATCCTCCAGAGTGGGCAAGGGAAAAACTGAAACATTCAATCAGTAAGGAAGTTTATAAGGGCAATGCTTCAGGACCAACAAAGGTACCATCCGACTACTTCATGTAGTCTCTTGCTAGTGAAATTTCCATAAGAATTCAAAGGCATGTAGATTTTTCTATATTTTTTAACTTATGTTGAGGGATCAATTTGTTATGTCATCTTCTGGGCATGATTTATCTTTACTTTTTATGCTTAATTTTTTTAATGATTATTGTCTGTATGGCACGGGTTGGGGCATTGGCCTAAATGCTGCTGGAGACAGAAAGATCAAACCACTTGTTAATGTGATTTAAAGCTTTTATGTTGCAGGAAAGCAGGAATCTATGCCATATTTATTGATTTCGTTGTACTACAATATTTTATCTTATGTCTATTATATTTTAGAAATTTCATATTCTGACTGCTTAAACCGGCCCTTTGGCCTGCCTTTAAATATAGTAAATTTGCAGACCAAGTTTGGATTAGGGGTGGGAAGGGAAGGTAAAAGAAAGGAGTTGAAGGCGAAAACTTTCTCCTTGTTTAGATATGATTTTAATTAGAATTAAGGGAAGAGTACTAAAAACCATCACTCTCCCTTAAATCTCTTCATTTGTATTTTTATTTTATTGTATATTTTTTTTATCAGAAGTGTGAATGACAATTAAGCAGAAGTACTGGTAGTGTTGAATATTATAGGATGCTTGTCAAAGAAAGAAGTGCATGATCTTTGAGATTGAATGTTCTATCCTTGAATTGATTGTTATCCTTTTTATCTTTCTGAAGACTTATACTGTCATGTTTCTCTTTTCTCGTGCTCTGTCCTTCAGAGTTTGTGTATGTAATAATAAACATGATTCTGATAAATAAACATGTTTCTCTACCTTTTATTGAACACAGAAAGCTGTTCTTTCGGTGCTAGCTGATGTTCAGAATGAATGCTCAACACAAAAATCTGAGAAAGAAATAAGTAAAAAGAAGATTGTCTTATCTGTGTCTGATATTATCATGAAAAAATGTCGCATCATATTACGTCATGCTGCTGCTGCCGATGATTCAAAGATCTTTTGCAACTTGTTGGGGAGAAAGCTAATGAATTCCAGTGATAATGATGATGAGGGGCTCCTTGGATCTCCTGCCATGGTGTCTCGTCCTCTGGATTTTAGGACTATTGATTTGAGATTGGCTGTCGGGGCCTATGGTGGATCACATGAAGCTTTTCTTGAGGATGTTCGTGAGGTCTGTCCGTTTCATTTGTTTCCTATTGCTTGATTGTTTTCTGGTTGTAACCTCTCTACATCTTTTGTTTCTTCTGACTTGACTTTTGCATGGTTTTTGATGCATACAGCTTTCTGTTTTTCTTCTTCTGCTACTTTTTCTTTTGATAGACCCCTTGCCACTGGTTTATTCTGTAGCATTTGATGATGTTAAATTAGTCTAAGAATGTAGGTTTTAGACTTTTGTGCACTAATAAATATAGGTTACATGTGTTTGCATGAGTGAAAATTCTCTTAACTTTGCCTTTCGAGTTTACTTTTTGCCTTTTTCTGTGCCTTATATCTTGGAAAGAAGAATAAACCTTAGGAGTTTAGGACAATCAAATATTGTTTTCACATGCTGTAGTTGCTTGCTCATGTGCCTGGATTGTCTTTACTTTTGATTGTTCTGCCTTTTTGCATGATTCTAACTCTCAATGCTTTGATGCATGCCACTATTGCAGTTATTATCTGTTTCATTTATTTGTTTTGGACCTTTGTTTACTGAGATTATCTTTGTACTTCTCTTGTTTTCTACATCTTTTTCTTCTGAACCTTTGATCCAGGTGTTATGTTCATGTTTAGAGGTTGGCTGCCTTTCTCAGTTTGGAACTGTGCAAATGTAATTGTCCATCTAATAATTGTTGCTTTTGCTTGGCAGTTATGGAGTAATGTTCGTACTGCTTTTGCCGATCAGCCTGATTTAGTTGAATTGGCAGAGTCTCTATCCGAAAACTTTGAGTCCTTGTATGAAAAGGAGGTTCGTTTGTTCCTTTCTTTTTCATACTGTTTCTTTGCAAGTAAATTTCTTTTATCATTAACTGGCCAGCAAGTGCCTAAATATTTTTGTACAATGAATTATACACACTGATGAAGCTTTTATACATGGAGTTATGTTCATTTTTTATGAAAAAATATTGTGTTTTTAGTTAGATCCTCTTAAATTAAAGTTGAAAGTTAATCTTTCTTCAAATTAACTAACATATATAAAATAAACACTCACAGTAGCACGATAAACTAGTGATAGGGTTGTCTGTCAGTTTCAGTAACAGTTTTGTTCAAATGAGTATAGCCTCATGTTGGAGACATTGTGCTATGTGATTCTATTTGCCTATTTCGCTGACTTGCATAAAAAGATTGTTCCAACTATGATTTAGGAATTTGATTCCTAGTTGGACATGATCTTGAGGAATTATGGCTAGATACTTCCTCATTTACTTCATGAGTTAGTTAACAACAGCCTTTTGGTGCCTTATCAATTATAAATAATTTGCCATGTACTCTAGTTCTCTGTGGTCATTCCCCCATTAGTATTGCTTGTTTTGCATCTAGACCTAGTTTGGTGGTATATTAGTTGTTAATTTATTCATTTTGTGGCAGGTACTTATCCTAGTTCGGAAATTGGCGGAATATGCTAAATTGGAATGCTTTGATGCTGAGACAAAGAAGGAAATAAATGATATACTTGCTTCAACAAGTGATATCCCTAAAGCACCTTGGGATGAGGGAGTTTGCAAAGTGTGCGGTATTGACAAAGATGATGATAGTGTTCTTTTGTGCGACACTTGTGATGCTGAGTATCATACATATTGCTTGAATCCTCCACTGGCAAGGATTCCTGAAGGAAACTGGTATTGCCCTGCTTGTGTTAGCAAACGTGTGGTTCAAGATGCATCAGAACCCTCACATGTTATCATCCGAAGGAGAGGTAAAAAGTATCAGGGAGAGGTTACCCGTGGCTACTTGGAAGCACTTGCACATGTAGCAGCTGTGATGGAAGAAAAAGAGTATTGGCAGTTTAGCGTGGATGAGGTTTGTCTTTGAACTTTGCTTGGTGTGCATATTTTTAGTCATATTGTCTGGTTAACTTTTCTTTTTCAGTATTGTACATGAAAACATTGATTCTTTTGATTGCTGTTGACTGCAAGTCTCCGAATTTTGCTTATTGTTTTTCTTTTGCTAGATTTCATGATAAAAAATAGAAGCTATCGTGTTCTTGCTTGTTGTATGTGTCCTTGAATGAAATGCATTTATGGTGGCTATTTTTACCTTCCCGTTGTTATTGTGCACTTATGCTGCATGCGTTTCATCTTCTTTTGTTGGGTCTATTACCTGGAATTGGGCCCCTGCTTTTGTTTAGGCTTGGAATTGACTAGAAATTTCCATCATATCATGCATTTTACTACTATTTGTATCTTGTGGCTCTTTTCCACAGCGAAAGAAGTTATTTTTGTACATTTATGTTATTATGAGATCAAATCCTTGCATCTCCTTACTAGAGCATGTTAATGTCAGCCATAACTTATTTGTATTCTAGTGCAGAGAAATGATTCTCTGGCTAATTAATGTACATATTGTTGTCTTTTTAATTAAAGGTCATTGTATCAATAGCAAATGGCTTCAATGACATAGGAAAGTAGGATTTTTTGTGTTAACACGAATTTTTGGGTTCTTTTTCCATAATGAATACTGATCTTGAGCTCTCTGTTTATGTCATAAATTAATGAAATTTATATTCTGGTGCAGAGAGCCTTCTTGCTCAAATTTTTATGTGATGAATTACTTAACTCAACTCTTATCCGTCAACATCTTGAACGTTGTGCTGAAACAACATTTGAGTTGCATCAGAAATTACGTTCTGCATATGTAGAATGGAAAAACCTTAAATCTAAGGAAGACTTTGTTGCTGCAAGAGCTGCAAAGTTCCATACAAGCATGATTAATGCAGTTGGAAATGGTGTAAAGGATGGTAGTGATCAGATTCCTTCAGATGGTGAGAAGGAGGCTGCAGTCCTTAATGGTTCAGATAAACATGCGTCTAGTACTCATACAGAGAAAAGTTTTACCAGTAATGGCCAATGCTTTAATTCAATGGATACTGAAGCTCAGTTAAAGGGTGAACAAGCCAATGTGGATTCGAGCAAAGTATTACCTGAAAAAAGCAATAAATCCTTTGTAACAAGTGAGTTGCCCGTAACAAATCCTTTGCCCCAGGAAATTGATGACTCAAGGAAAGAAACAAACTTCCATGGTAAGTTGGAAGAGTCTAAGGGAATGGATGTGGCTTCTCCGTCATCTCCTTCAGATTGTAATGGACAGTGCCAGTCATCTGATGCGACAAGCCTGCATGCAGCTAAGCAAGTTCCTTCTGTTGCTGAGAATGAGTCACAATCTCACCATCTTGAGTTGAGCACTATCAAGAGTGATATTCAACATCTGCAGGACTTAATTAACAGCTTAGAATCTCAGCTTTTAAAGCTATCTATTCGGAAGGAGTTTTTGGGAAGTGATTCTTCTGGCCGACTGTACTGGATTTCAGCCATGCCAGGTGGATATCCTCAGGTTATCGTTGATGGAAGTTTGGTAGTACATAAGAAGAGGAATTTTCTGGGCAATGAGGTACGAGGGCACTGCACATCAGTTAACTGGAATTTTACCTCTGCCACCACAGATAGTGTTTTTAAAGCACAGGGGTCAAAGGCTCCCTGTCCGTTCGTGTACAATGCCAAAGGTGCAATTTCGGCTGGTTCACCATGGGTTACATATCAGTCAGATGCAGATATCGAAGGACTCATTAATTGGTTGAATGATAACGACCCAAAAGAAAAAGAGCTGAAAGAGGCTATCTGCCAGAAGCTAAAATTCCAGAATTACCAAAAAATTAAAAAACAAGTTCAAGATGAGTGCCAAACTGCCTTTTCATCGTGTGATGGTTCTGATAAAGCTTCTTTTCCTAGTTTTCTTGTCACCAAGGCTGCAATGTTGCTGAAGAAGAAGTATGGTCCTTTCTTTGAGTCAGAAATAACTGAATCCTTGGAGAAGCAAGGGAAAAAGGCAAAGGTGATTATTGAAGACGAAATGTACAGGTGTAAATGCTTAGAGCCTGTTTGGCCCTCCAAAAATCATTGCATCTCTTGTCACAAAACACTTATGAGTGATGTCGAATTCGAGGATCATAATGATGGTAGATGCACTCTGGATCCACCTGCTAATGAGAAGGGTAAGTCAGTTGGTGATTCTTTAAAAAGGAAAGGGAATATGAAATCCGATGGTAATCGGGTAGGTTGTACTGTTGACATGGAAATTGATGAAAATTCTAAATCTGGGCATTCTGAGTTGAGTTCAAGGCTGATCAAGTTTCAAAACGACGGAGTAGTTTGTCCTTATGACTTTGAAGAGATCAGTACCAAATTTTTCACTAGAGATTCAAACGAGGAATTGGTGCGGGAAATTGGTCTTATCAGTTCAGATGGCATTCCATCATTTGTCTCATCTGCTTCTCATTTTGTTAGTGACCCTACCCTAAGACTTGTTCCTTCTCACCAAGAAATAGGGGGTTTGGGGGCTGAATTGAAGGCTACTAAGAGGACTGGTTTATCACGAGGAAACTGGAGTGTGGCTAATGGAATCAATGAAGGCTTTTGTGATGATTCTTTCAGGACTGTTGCAAGTGAGATTAAAGTGCAGAGAAACAAAAGACCAGCTTTGAGATGTTCAGAACAAAGGGATAGAATATCTTCTGCAGATAAGTATTCTCCTGAACTGGGTAGTGGTCACTGCTGTGTAGTCCCACAATCTTCTTTAAGGCCCTTAGTTGGTAAGGTTTCACAGGTTTTGCGGCAACTAAAGATCAATTTACTTGATATGGATGCTGCACTCTCTGAAGAAGCTTTGCGACCATCTAAGGCATGCATGGAAAGGAGATGGGCCTGGCGTTCATTTGTTAAATCTGCAGAAACAATATATGAGGTTTGTCTAGATCCCTTTGGGCTTTCTTATAGTAGTTACTCCCTCCGTCCCACTAAATTTGTTACATTTTGACTTTTTGAGTGGTCAAAATTTTGCAACTTTGATATCTTATTTTTTAAAATTTATTATTGATAAAGCTTTGAAAGAACAAATTTCAATGAAGTAGTTTTTAACTATACTTAATTGTAAAAATTAATTAATTAAAATATTGAAAATAATTGAGTCAAAGTTTAAAAGGTTTGACCTCAAAATATCAATTGTGTCATTTTAATTGGCACAGATGGAGTACTATTTTTGTAAATTTTAACCATCATTCATCATTGACCACATTTGGCATCTCTTAAAAGTGGTGGCACCAACTAATTTGTTCGTGTACCTTATGAGCATCTTGTATTTGGTTGGGTTTGTTTACTGTATTTGTGTCATCAACTTTTATCTGATTGAATGTTAGTTTCTCTCAAGTGACCTTTTCCACTCTGCTGTTTCTGGTTAATGTAGTCATGGCCCATTAATTGCACAATGCATGTATTGGAAGAATAGTTCGTTGGATTAATCTTTGCTTAAAGGACAGATATAGAAGTTAAAGTTTTTGCTTTGATATTCAGTTTTATTTCTTAAGCTTCATTGATTTGGTGGGATTGGATATAACGTCCACTTGTATTTTCAGATGGTTCAAGCAATAATTGCATTGGAGGATATGATTAAAACTGAGTACTTGAGGAATGAGTGGTGGTATTGGTCATCGCTATCTGCAGCTGCAAAAATTTCCACCGTGTCTTCTCTTGCTCTACGTGTATACTCACTTGATGCTGCTATTGTTTATGAAAAGTCCTGCGACTTTAATTCAATTGACAATTTGAAGCCCAGCAGCATGCCAGGCCCAAAGCTGCCCTCCAACTTGGATCTGCCGGAGAAGTGCAAGGTGAGTCGGAAGACTATCAAGAAAAGGAAGGAACCAGAAGGCTGATCTTTGTGAAATAGGAGTTTCAAATCCGAGAGGATCTTATTTCAATCAAACTTGATCCCTGTGGCAAGAGAATCTGGTAGCAGGAATATTTCAAAAAGGATATCACAGAGTTCTACAATCAGAACCAAAATGGTGGGTTTGTTGGTTTGGGTTTGCCCTGACTGTTTGGACCTAGAGTTCTGGTGTCAGTGCCCCATGTATATATTGATAAGGCTAACATGCTAACTTGGATGCTTTGATTAGTAACCAGAATTCTTAGAAGTGTCTATGGTGTTGGAAGCTCCAGGACCAATTAACTAGCGAGAATGCATCCAATTTTGGACTGATTTCTGCTGCATCTTTTCGGCTACTTTCTTGGGAAGCAGAAGGCTAATTTGCCACAAAGAGAGATTATATACATATACAGCATGAATTAGTGTAAAAAGAAAAAAATGGTTGAAGTTGAGCAGGTGTAGACAATATTTCATTCTTTATACATCTCTCTTTCTTGCTCTCTGGTGCCCTTCTGTTTTTCAGCTGGTGTTCCATGCCTTTGGAAGAATGAAAATTGAAGCTTTTTTTTTTCCATCTTTCTTTGTTCAGTTTGTTTTTATTTTTACATTTCGGTTGCTGGAGCTATTTGAATGTTGCCCAATCTTCATTTCTTACTTCTAATGCTGTAACTGTTCCCATTGAATTTTGATGCCTTCTCTGATTGTTGACCACTCTGAAATAGGGTTTGTCTTCATTTTTAATCAAAAGCAGCCTTTTCCGTCTGGTGGATCATGCTGTTTAATGCTTGTAGGAAAATATCAATTGTATGCTCGGCACATGGAGACAGGTAATTTCTTCTTCTGCTCTATTTCTTTTTGTTCAAAATATTTGGTTAGTAGTTTCCAGACTTTGACATGTAATTTACCCTACTATCCTTTTATCCTAGCTACCATCTTCCTCTTGCTTTCCTGCTTGCTCTCTTTTTGACACTGTTTTCTTTTGGGAAAAAAGAAGGCAGGGCTTGGGTCTTTGGTCTTTGGTTGTGCTATTATAAATGTAGACTACAGGGATCTTGTCTGGTTGGGTTCGGTCTTCAATCCCTATCTTTGAGCTTGATAATTCAATATTTAGTGTCATTCCAGGTCTGTGATGTCTTGATTACTATGAGCAATGTTGGATGTGATATTCCATTTTTCCCTTTTGCTTTTATTTATATCTTTGTAAATTTGATTTTTTCAAAAAATATATATATTGGTAAATTTGTGGCACAATGTCCTTGAACTTGGCAATTTTTTTCAACTCCTTAAACATTTTTTTTGTCTAGATTAGCTCTTGAACTTGGATTCTGTCAAACAATGTAATCTTTTTTCTTTATATCGTTAAGAGATGTTCATGTAGCACTGTTCAGAATATATATAATTTTAAAAAATCTAAAAAAAAAACTCAATATATATAAAAAATTATAATAAAAATTAAAGTTATTAAAAAATTACTTCATTGAAAAAATGGAAAAAGTTGGGACATGATGAAATTAAGTGAATGTTGTAATGTTAGGCTAAAAGTTAATTTCTTTATAATTAATTTGATTGAACATAATTTAATAAAAATGATGTTTTATTAAAGTTAAAATGTATTTTGGTCTTAGAAAGAAAAAAGGTCGTATGTATATATTACACGTATTGTGGGTTTAGTGGTCATTGAGTGGACATTGCATTATTTCCCTGAAAATCATTTTAATTAATTATGGGAATGGTGTTTTTTTAATTATAAAAAGAGGATAAAATTTTAACAATAATGCGAATGGTATTCAGGTGGTTTGGTTTTTTAATTTAGATTGATTGATTAGTTTTGTGCAATAAACAGAATCAGTAGATGATATTTGTCAGTGTGGGGGAGTTAAGGAAAGTCATTTTAATCATACGTTAAATTGTCCTTTTTTTAATCATTGAACTTGTAGTGTTTGGAAAATCATCTTAAAATAGATGAAAAAAATTGATGTTTTTTTAATTTTTTTTATGGAGCATATGTGTGGATTTCTCTATGCATTCATGTTAATAATTAATTAATTTTTTAAAATTTTAAAAAATATGTTAAAAATTATAAAAAAACATTTTGAAATCTTTTTAATTTTTAAAAATTAATTAATTATTGATGTAACATATATGTGATAATTCATGTGTATGTTATGTAAGTAAAGTTATTTTTTATTTGGAGATGACATACAAATAATATAAATTTAAAAATTAAAAGATACAAAATTAATTCAAAGATTAAAAAAATATCATTTTTATAAAGTTAAAGTGCTAAAAAATAATTATCTAATAACTTTTAAAGAAATCAGGTTGAGTTTACACCAGGTTTAAGTATGATATTAGCGTATTTTATGTTTGTTCAAGTCTGGGTCGGTTCGAAATTTGGGCTTAAAATTTTGTCCAAATCTGTCTATATTTGCAAAAAAATTAACTCAAACTCATTTTAGGTCCGTCCATATTAATTTGTAATTTAAAAAAAAAAAAATTATTTTAATATTTAATAATTTTGTAAATTTTTTATTTATTGAATTTTTTATATAGATCTTATTTTTTTTAATGTTTACATTAGAGAATTATTATATATTTAATATAGGTTTATTTTTTTAATGTGTTTTAAATTACATAATATATAAAAATAATATAATATAAAATATTATAAATTTAAAACGAATTGAGCTGAGTTGGGTTCAAGCCTTAAATATTAAAGCTTGAGCTCGATTATATTTTAAACAGGTCTAATTTTTTTACCTAAATTCATTTCTCAAACTTAATATTTTTGCTCAAACCTTCTCGAATTTCAGAAGGTTTGGGTGAATAATCCGACTCATGAACAGGTCTAACACATTCTTATTAGAAAACTGATTATTTTGGGGGTAAAATAGGATTAAAATAATAGTTGAGTTATAAAAAAGCTTACTTTTGAAGTGAGAAAATATGGACTTAATTTTTTTTTTTTTTTTTAGAATTGTAACGAAATATTCATAAAATTTGACTATATGGTACAATTTTAGAGTGTCATATTGTCACCTTTTAATGATGTTATAAAAATGGATTAATTTATTTAACAAAATTCGTGTTAAAAACTATTTTGGATAAAAAAAAATCTAAAGATTAAGTTTGGATTAAATGTTATTTTTCATCTCTAAATTTATTCTTTAATCTTACTTAAAGAATGTGAAATTAAATGGAATAAAAAATATTTCTTCAAAGATTTATGTGAACTATAATAAACATGTGTCGAGTGTAAAGCCTGCTATAATTCTATTCAATTCCAATGAATCAAACATATCGTTATTTTTTTTTTTGTAAAGATATGTTGTTAAGTTATGATTCCATTAACCCTACCAATAACTAAAATAATACTCTGAAATGATTTAAATTTAAAGTGTAAGAATTTGAAATGATTCGAATCCATAATGATATAATAAAATCAGAAATAATGATATGATGGAAAATTTATACTAATTTATAAAAATAATTTATGTGTTCAAAAATATATATTTTTAAAAAAATTATAAAGTTTTTTAAAAAATTCCAAAGAATATATAAAGAAGATTAAATTTTAAATTTTTTTCTAAAATAATAATTTTGAGGACCTAAATAAACTAATTAATGATCAAAGTTTATCATACTAAAGTTTAATTTGAAAAAGTTTTCAAATATATATGGTTTTAAATTTATTTTTTCTAATATTGAATTAATTATACTGTAACAATATTTTAATTTGACATGTTTACTTTTTTAATTTAGCTCGAACAATTTCTCTCGATCTAACTTGACTTGAATTTCATTTCACTCGACTTGATTCGAAAAAAAAATCAAATCGAGTTAAGATGATAAAATAGGACTTGTCAACTCGATTAACTTCGAAATTTTTTTACTCGATTCGATTAAATGCTCACCCTTAAAAATTAAATGTGTCCACCATTGGTAGTAATGACTAATTCTCTCGCTGTGAGTGTTCTCCAAAAAGGTAAACAACTAGTCATGAAATGTGTCCATTCCAATGAGTGGGGATTGAACCCCCATTCTCATGTTTAAGGGATAAGGTGAACCACCAAATTAGAATTTAATCTCTCTACTTTTCAGATTTCAAAATTTAAGTCCAATTGTTAATACTATTTTTTAAAAATTTGTTGATGTAACATTTTGAAATTAAAAAATTATTTATTTGGTAGCCATGTAATTAAAAAAAAAAATTGTACTTAACCAGAATAGTTGAACCTGAAATATTTTTTTTTGGTGAAATAAAAGTAAAATCTAGTTAATTACATAAAATGGTTCTGAAAAGATGGAAATTCCTTCATCTTGTCTAAATCTATAATTTGTTTGACCCCGTCTGAAGGAGAGTCGAAAAAAATACAAGTCGTTTCTTGTGGGTAAGGCTTGTTTGGCCAAACAATCTGCAACATGGTTTTGTTCTCTAGAAATGTAACGGAAAGACCATTGCTTCTCTTGTCAAAGGATACTCTAAATACGACGAAGCAAGGCAAAGTTCGAGTTATGAAAGACACTTCCTTGGATGGCTTGAAAACCCTCCAGACTGTCTGTTTGGAAAGTTACGATGTCTTATCTTCTTCATTAGGCGATCTTAAGGCCCTCCAAGATGCCCCATAATTCAACATTAAAAATCGAGCACTTTCCACGAAAACGATTAAAGGCAAAAAACCAATCCCTATTCGCATCGCGAGCAACTCTCCCAGTAGTTGCATTGTAACGATCGAAATTCGAGATTATCAAAGGGTATTTTCTTTAGTTTTTGCAATTGATAATTGGACCCGTAATTAGTTAATAAAAATATTTAAATTTTTTTTTTTTAGAATAATAGTCTAGTGAATAAGTAATTTTGAATGAGTGGTGAAAACTAGACATTGGGGGCTAATTGCTTAAGTAGCAAAAGTGTGCATTATAAAAAGAATTTTTAATTGATATAGAAAGGAAGGACCAAAGGGGCAAATTTCCCTTTGGCAATCTTAGTGACGTTAGGTGCAAATGAGTGATCACAAAATTTTAGTTTAAAGTTTTGAATTAAAAGAAATTGAGGTTTGAGAATTTTGGTGAATAAAAGTAATTAAATAAGAGAAATAGAAAGTGGGTAATGATGATAAAAGGTATGGGTGGGATGAAAGAAAAGAAAACATCTTCTTCTCTAGACTTAGTATTTTAAGCAGCAAGAAGAATCAAAGGGTTTGAGGAGAAAGCTTGGAAGTTTTGCTAAGTTAAGCTTCTTGGTAATCTAAATTACATCATTTCTTTATGATTTTTATATCTTTGGAATCCCCATACCTCAAGCTAATAAACCTATGTTATATTTTTCAATTTGGTGAAGAGATTTAAATGTTACCATTGTTGAGTAAATGAAGCTTTTGGGATTATTTGGTCATGCATGACTTGGGTTAGAAGAGAAAAGAGACTAAAGGATGAAATTAGTCATTAGTTTAAGTAGTGAGGATAAAATTGAGAAACTTGTGGAATTAGAGTAAGAATGAGAAATAGAGGGTTAAATTTAATTAGAGTTAAATTGTTTATAAGTTAATGAATATGTGTATGTTTACTTTCGTAGCTAACGTTGACTCAGACTATTCAAAAAGGAAGGGTAAAGACAAGGTCGTCGACGAATAGTTCGGAATTTGCAGTTGGTATTTCTATAACTTAAACTAGTTTATTAAATTGTCAAATTCTAATTAAAGGCTCAAAGTAGAAATCAATGTATGAAAATAAGGTATGAGACTCTCTACTCATTGGGTTGATTTGAATAAATAGATTATATGAAGATTTTAAATTGTATATTTCTCCATATGTAAATGTAGAATGTGAAATTGTGATATTGATAATTTATGATTAATATTTAAATTGAATTTAAATGTATCTTTGTTGTGAATAAAACTAAACGTTGAAATGTGGATTGATATTTTAATGGAAATGATTACCCTATTAATTGTTCGGGCCAAGTCGGATATATGGCATGTCATAGGATAAGAAGAGTTCAGGGTACTTCGACCACGAGTCGATGAGGCACTATAACACCCAAAATCTGAACACTATCGCCGATTAAGATTTTCGGTGTTTTACTGTTCATTTTTCACTGTTTCATCTTTAACATCATATTATTCAACTTTATTTATTAAAGTTATCATTTCACACACACACACACACACACATATATATATCACCATAAACATAAACACAATTTAATAAGGTAAAAATGACATTTCCAATATTTTAGGAGACTTCTACCGGTACCTGATGGTCAAGTATTTGTAGTAGTCTAGTCAGTGAACAATTTAGGAACTGTGCAGACTTCTACCGGTACTTGTGCTAACTCTACCGATACAAGTATGAATTCTACCGATACAAGTCATGCAACTACCGATACCAAAAACTCCAGAGAGCAAAAACTCTCACCTTGCAACTTCTACCGATATAAACATACAAACTACCGATACATCAATACTAAAAACTACCAATACTTGTAATTTAACTACCGATATAACTCAAGTCAGAGAACAACCTCTCTCCTACACTGTACTTCTACCGATACATGCATAAGTTCTACCGAATCAAGTATGCCGAATCTCAAGAATTATGCCAAGACACAAGTTTACCATCTCAAACACATCCAACACAAGTTATGCATTAGATCATCATATAACATACATAACTTCTAAGTCCTTACAAGCATCTTAAGCTTAAACATCTAAATTGTACATCATGCATATACACATTCAACATAGCAAGATTCAACATCTCTAGTACAACAACAAAGGTTAATATCATCCTAGTACATGCCAGATAACCAAGTGATGTAAATATTACTAAACGATCTCCCGGGATAGTGTGATGTCTTTAAGACGATTCTATCTTCAAGACGATTGGATCTTCAAGTCGCAAAATGAAATCTACAAAACAATAACAGTTCACTGGTAAGCTTCATAGCTTAATAAGTTTGCAAGGTTCATCAATTTACCGAGTCTTAAGTGATAAGCAACTTTATAAATCTGTCGTGTCAGGCAACTGAACTTCAGAGATCGTTATTCATTTACTCCCTATTGACTCAAAAGTCATGATGCGTATTTACTCCCTATTGACCCAGAGGTCATGCCTGTTACCAATATATGATGTTATTTCTAATTATCGATAAGGTATATCTCTTCCTTACGATGTTGCACACACTAAGCTGACGAGAAAATGCATCAAGTATAAATCTCACCCATTGTAGGGCCTGTAATCCATTCATGGATTCTATTCACCTTACGGTGACTCACGATACTGAAGAGAATCCGCAACAAATGTAGGATCTTAAGCATCAAACTATTTTCTATCTTTGGCACAAGGTCGGGAAATCCTCATCTCGTTGTTTCGAACTTTCGCGTTTACAACAATCATTAGAGAAACAGTTATAAGCAATTGTTAATAAAAATTTAACATTACGAACTTACCGAACTAAATTGCAGTTACGGTTTAACTTCAAGGGCTACTCCGCCAATTTTTTTTTTTCGCGATTTGAGACACGATCATAGTCTACATCCACAAATAATCCAATTCTTACATTAAATCACACAATTAAGTCATTCAACACAATTTAGTCTTTTTGGGAAATTACCATTTTACCCTTGATATTTTCCTTTAATTCAATCTAGTCCTTTCAACACAAAACATGCAAAATAACCATTCTCTCACACCATCAACCATAGCTGATTCTTTAAGGTGTCTATCCAACCCCTTCACACATTTATTTTCACAACAATACTTGTAATTTCATCACTTTCACATTTTGGTCCTTAAACCCTAATTTCATAAAAATCTCTTTATAAAAAGATTTAACCAAAGCATTAAACATTCAAATATTTCAAAAGCTTTCAAGAAAAAGCATTTTCAACAATGGAAAGTTTCATAACATTTATAGATTCACAAATTAGTCCTTCCATAAGCTAGATTAAGCTAATACAGACTCAAAAACATTAAAATTGCTAAAAACGGGTGAAAAACCACTTACCAATATGAAAAAACTAGCTTGGCCGAACTTCAAGCTTTCTTTCTAGGGTTTTTTTTTTCTTTATGTTTTTGTGAAGAAGATGACCACTTTCATGCCATATTTCCTTATTATCACTTGATTTAATAAATTACCAATTTACCCTTATTTAATTAACATCAAATTTAACAATTCTCATACCCATTACCGTCCACCCAAATTTATAATGGTTTAATTACCATTTAAGGACTTTACCTTACCTTTTAACTAGATTTCATACCTTTAGTTAATGGAACTCTATTTTCACAACCTTTACAATTCAGTCCTTGTAACTCAATTAACTATTTAAATGATAAAATCTTTTAACCAAAATTTAATACGATGATATTGACTTCATAAATATTAAATAAATAATATTTATGACTCGACTCGTTGGAGTTGTGATCTCGAAATCACTGTTTTCGACACCATTGAAAATCGGGCTGTTACAGGCACTAGGTGCCATATTACTTCGGTTTAACCAATAAGACAATGGGTGTCATTTTTATTATAGCGCTGGGCGCAATCATTACTTCGGTTTATCCGATGAGGCAATGGGTGCCAAACCGGTGTGTTGGTTGGATCCGTGTATCCGTTAGAGTCCGAGTCTTGTTAATAGGGAAATTAAAAAGATGAAAATGTATTATTCATGTATGAAATGAATTTGTTACGATATATATATATATATCTATTGAATTTTAAAATACATGAAATATGAGAATGCATATTGTGAAATACAAAATGACCATGTGAATGAAAGAATTGAAATGTTGAATAAAGAAATGAGAAGTGATGAGTAAATAGAATTGGGTAATATGATGATGATAGATTATGTATATATGAGTATTGATAAAATGTGTAATGTATTGATGGTTTATTAATAATAATGAGAGAAAGAATATTAGTGTAGTATGAGTAAAAATGAATTTAAATTTTCAAGCACATTTATACTTATTTAAAATGTTTAGGTTATTAAAATACCATCGTATTTTACTCAACGTATGTTGGTTTTACATGCACAGGCTAGGTATACTTTGGTATTCGCTCACTTCATCATTCAAAGACAAATCCCGCAATCAAACAATCGTGAGTTTTGTTTTATTTTGGGTCGGCATGTACTTAGGCGAAGTCTAGACATGGAATATTTTGTATTTTGTAGGAAATTATGAAAGGTGTTTACTTAAGTTCTTTAGAATGTTAATGTTGGCTATTTGTTATAGTAGTTGCCTTATCGATGTTTATATTGTGAAATTCAAGGACTTGTTCCGGTAGTTTATTACTTGTAACGATAAAACCTCTGTTGGATGAATTATGTTTCGGTAGAACTCCTTAAAGTTTTGGTAAAAGTACAGGGGAATAGGTAGATTAGTTACTGACTTATTTGGTGTCAGTAGAAGTTTCTCAAGTTTTCTTAGTATAGTCATTGTTGAGGTAGTTGGAATTTGAAGGTTCGGTAGAAGTCTTAGGCAAAAATTTAATTTAGCCTTTGAAACTTTTAGTATTGGTAGTTGCTTATGTTGTATCGGTAATATGCAGGACTGTATCAGTAGAACTTATTCAAGTATCGATAGAATTCTGCAGGAAATTCTGAGTGCTCATTACCTTTAGAACTACCGATACCCATTTATGGAAGTATCGGTAGAAGTCTTTTAAAAATCAAATATTTATTAAAAATAAAAATTCACTTATCTTCTAATTCTAATTCCATTATCGATTTCTAAATAAAATATAACTCCATTAATAACAAGAAAGTAAGGTTTTAATTAGTTTCTTATTATATTAGTATAGTCGTGGCATTTACTTACATGTGTCTGGTGATCGGACCGGGTAAGGGGATGTTACATGCGTTTCATGAATCCAATTGCATGGCTCCATTCGTATTGATGATAATCTTTGGTTAAAAAATTTGCTCTTCCAATGGATTCACGAGCCCATCCTTTGGTATATCTTTAAAGGTTGAACATCAATGATTGGCCCAACAATATGAACTTTTGATAATCTCATTCGAACTCCAAGAGTTTCCTTGAAAAATATAAAGGTTGCGATTCTTCCAAAGTCTCCAAACAATAATTCCAAAAAGACAAGCCTAAAGAGTGCCTCCCTCATTGATCACAAACATGTCTTACACATTAGAGAAAATCCAGTCTTGTAAGTTAAGGGAGAAAAAACTTGTTAATTTGTTACCTGTAATGACTTGTCTCCAGACGTCCTTAGCAGTGGTACAATCTCTAAGAATGTGCAGAATGTCTTCCGAATAAAACCCACAAATGGGACAAGAGTGATCATCCGCTAAACTCCTTTTAACCCTTTCAACATTGCTGAGTAAACGTTGCTTGAGAATCAACCAGATGAAAAAACAAACCCTTTGTGGACTAGGGATCTTCCAAGCACTCTTCCATTTCTCATCCTCGGATTCCAACTCCCTCCTTTTAGAATCTTAAAAGCACTCTTGATTGAAAACTTCTTGAAGAAGTGTGACACCTTTGATTGGTGTTTTTACGACACAACGATTATGCAAGCGTACACACGTCGATGCAAGTATAGTTGATAGACAAATCTATCGGATATCGATCCCACGAGGAATGGGTTCTTGATGTCTAAATGTTGGAGCAATCAATATTGAAATTAAGTGCAATATGTCAGATCTGCACACTAAAATTGTTAATATTGTCAATGCAATTAAGGTTAATTGTCAGAGCAACTGAAAGTAAATCAAAGTGTTGTTGAAGTGTTAAGTATTTAAAAGCATAAAAGTAAAGGTTTGATCAAGTGTAAAGAATTGGAGAGGATCACTAACTTCGCTAAGTAGCAACACTGGATGCGCCAACAAGGTAAAATATAAATGGAATGTTGCTGCAATAAAGTCCTTTTGAGTTCTTACCAATAACTCTCTACTTAATCTCGACTTAAATATCCACAATCACTCCACCTCTCGGTGCGAGCAACGATGTGTATTCAAGAACAAGTAACTGGAGTTTGTCCCAGTCCCAAACAGCACTCGCCTAATTTACTTGTTAACCCAACCTGTCACCACATCTCTCGATGTCGACGCATTGCAATTTCATTCTCGTGCTTAAAGCGGTTAGATCCAAGAATAAATAGATAAGCTGTGTAAAATAAGAATCAAAATGATTTAACATTAAAAGTCACTCTCGTATTCATTTAATATCATCAAAATCCATCATCGTTTAAAAAGAATTAAAGAGTACAATGAAGCTTACTATCTCTAGACTACTAGGCCTACTCCCTAATTATTCCTCTTGCTCTGTATCAAGCACTCCTCGTCAGAAGTTGCTGCACACTTGATCCATTAGCTCACCCTCCTCCAACGTCAAGCTTTCATGGTAGCTTGCTTGAAGATTTGAGAGATTTTTGGATTTAAATTCTTCACTCCTTGATATTTATCTTCTTCTTCTTTCCTCTATTTATAAGCTCAAAAAATTACAGATTTTCTCCATTCTCAGATCCAACAACTTTGTACAGCTGTAAAAGTTTGTTATTGACAGCTATACAGATCTGATTTGTTTACTGGACTGTTACAGAATGTCGGCGCAATTTATAAATTGCGCTGACAATTTGTCAGCAGAATGTCGCAGCATTTCTGGACATCTCTTCTCAGATCCTGATCTAATTACAACTGTCACAGTTAGTTAAATTCCAACTGTGCACTCACGCAGATCTGGTGTGATCTTTATAACTTTGCAAATTGTCCTCGCATTTCTGGTCGTGATTTGAATTCTTTAATTGCGACGACAACGTGTGAAATTCATGCGCTGGTGCTTCCAGATGTGCTTGTGGCTTGAATTCACTCAAACAAAGTAAAGCTTTCAATGCGTCGACATCTCTGGTCGCAATTCCAAGCTATACTTGTGGCTGTATTCTTCTTCCAGCATTGATCTTTTGAGATGAGTTCCTGCGCTTACAATTCTAAGGCGCAATATATCGGCTGATTGCGGCGATATTAGTGTAAAAAGAGGTAAAAATAACAAGAATTTAAATCAAACAACAACGAGTTAGAAAATATAAAAACTAAGTATGTAATGCCTATTATGCATGCTAAATATGCTACAAAAGAGACAATTAATACCCAAATTAGGGAGAAAATATATGTCATTTGTAATACCATCAATCATTTGATTTTGTTAGGATCGTCAGAAGGGTTTGGTGGAGGAATGCCCATAATTCTCAGAATGACCTCTTATCGTAGCCAAACTTTGAACAGATTAAGGTTCCACCAACCATCCTCTATGACCATCTCATTAAGACAACACTCAGATTCAAAACTGACATTATCAGGAATGTAATTAATCAGTAATCCTATGCCACGAACTTGAACCTAAATTTTAAAATATAAAAAAGTAGAGAAATTAAATTCTTAAAAGTGGCTCTAGTAGAAAAGAGAATGATGTTCATCTTAAGGGTCCCGGGTTCGAGCGCCTATGTGTGCAAGGTGTGTGTGCATTGTCAAAGGGTTAAGAAAGTATGAACAGATACTGTCATGTAATCACACAGTATATTCAAAAAAAAAAATTCTTAAAAGTTCAAGTATAAGAGCTAAATTTTTAATTTTTGAAAAGTATAGGGACTATAGACATATTTTAAACCTTATTATTATTAATTGCAGAACATATAAGTGTTTGTAAGAAGTATTTCCCAACAATCTTATCTCTTTCTCCATCTCAACATAGACTTAAAATTAAAATCCCCTTTTCTTTTCCCCCTGAAATCTTTGATTTATAGTGTAAGTGCTAACATGGCAGCTATTATCTATTGTAACTCTTACTCTCCTTTAGCTGCCTCTAAATGGATTAACCCAACAACACTCCCCACTAAAGCTTCAACCTTTCTAACAACTCCCAAATATAATTCCCAAACAATGTTCAGTGTCAGCTTCAGGATGGGCAGGTTGGGGTTATGATGGTACCTTTTGATCATTAGTGAAAAGCTTCAATCTTTTTTGTTCACACATAAATTGGGTTTTTTTTTTTTAGCAGAAAGGGAGGCCATTTTCCCTGAAGGAATGTGCAATCTCAATTGTTTTGGCAGCTGAGTTAATAACTGGAATCCCATTTTCACTTGATGCATATGCAGCTAACCCTCCATTGCCAGATTTATCTGTTTTGATCTCTGGGCCTCCAATAAAAGACCCTGGAGCTTTGTTGAGATATGCATTGCCAATTAACAATACAGCTGTTAGAGAAGTGCAAAAACCACTTGAAGATATATCCGAGTCTCTCAAGATTGACGGCGTCAAGGCACTCGATTCCGTCGACAGAGTAAGTCTCCCTTCCTTTTATTCCAAATCCTACTTCAATATTTGTATATGCTTTTGGTGATAGTTCATACAATCTTAGAATGTGAGGCAAGCGTCTCGAGCAAACGTTGATTATCTCGGGATTAGCCGAAGCAAAAAAGGATCGTGGAGCAGAATTGCTTGACAAGATGGAAGTCGGGATGGAGGAACTACAAAAGATCGTGGAGGACCGGAATAGAGATGCGGTGGCACCTAAACAGAAGGAGCTGCTTCAATATGTTGGAGAGTGAGTATCCCAAATCTTTAAAACAATCTTTTGCTGCTTAGATCATCCATCCATGAAACCAACCCCAAAATGATCCATGTAGTGGTAAGTTTTCTAAGCTGCAGATACGTGACGTGCCTTGATTCATAATGCTCATACACGAAGTTAGTCTTCAATTAATTGTAGATATCTGGTCATAATGCCTTACAAACCGTGTCATATTTTCATCGAACAAGTTTGTAAGGACTTAAACTATTCTCATAGAGATACCTTGTCATTGACTGCAGCTGAGATCTTCCTCGGGAATTCGATTTCTGCAGTGTTGAAGAGGATATGGTAGATGGCTTCCCATATGAAGTGCCGGAAGAATACCAGAATATGCCGCTTTTGAAGGGGAGAGCAGCTGTTGATATGAAGGTCAAAGTTAAAGACAACCCGAATCTAGAGGAGTGTGTGTTCCGTATTGTTCTCGATGGGTATAATGCCCTGGTAACAGCTGGGAATTTTGTTGACCTTGTCCAAAGGCACTTCTATGATGGCATGGAAATTCAGAGAGGTAACTCTTGATTCTCCTTTATCGTTTGAATGTTGCTGGTTGCCTTTGGAAGGGAAATTTTCAAAGACATCATAGTTCATTTCAAAGATATGTGTAGAATTTTAAGTTACTTGTCGGATTTGCTGCAGCGGATGGGTTTGTTGTTCAAACCGGAGATCCTGATGGTCCTGCAGAGGGCTTTATTGATCCTAGTACCGAGAAAACTCAGACAATACCATTAGAAATCATGGTTGATGGAGAGAAAGCACCTGTATATGAAGCAACATTGGAGGTAAATTTTTCTTGAGCTAAATGAAACAAAACATAGTTCAAATCCATGCTTTAAGTTTAACCGGAGTTGAAAGAGTTGCTATTTGTCGCCTGGCAGGAGCTTGGTCTGTACAAGGCTCAAACAAAGCTTCCTTTCAATGCTTTCGGACCCATGGCAATGGCTCGAGAAGTGAGAATTTTATTAACTCGATTTTTTCCCATCATTTCTTCTTTGTTATGTTTCCTTTTCTCTTGACATTCCCTTTCAATTTCCAACAGGAATTCGAGAATAATTCTGGCTGAAGCCAGATATTCTGGCTATTGAATGAAAGTGAACTAACACCGAGTAATGCCAATATATTGGATGGTCGATATGCTGTGTTCAGATACGTGACTGAAAATCAGGATTTTTTGGCAGACGTCAAGGTTGGTGATGTTATCGAATCAATTAAACTCGTTTCCGGCCTGGACAATCTAGTCAATCCAAGCTATAAGATTGCTGGTTAGAAGGCATTTTGTTGGTTTAGGAATTGCATTGTCACTTTCATCCAGCTGCTTGCTTCATATGATTGATTTCATCATGTAAACTTTCAAATTGACATAATTCTAGTATTTATTTGAGCTGAAACTATAATGGCTTGGGCAGCATCTTCTTCTACTATCATGCGCCTGAACCCCATTTCTTGACCAACAGCTTCTAATGCTGCAACGGATTAGGACTATCAGCTTGATTAAGTTTGATCGGTCATCATCTCTTCTTACTTATTTGGTAACCAAGAAGCAATTCGTTTGAAATTGCTTCTCCAACCAATAAATAGCCTTGTAACTCAAAAGGTTAAAATTTAATCAACAAACTCATCCCAACGAGGTTCATTTAAGCTAAGATCATACATCAACACCAGATGTGTAAATTACGACATAAACAAGTTATGTAGTTTGTTACTAATATTAGAAGAATCCAGACAATTACAGATTTAACTATTCTAATTGACTTGACAACCATTCCAAGTTATTGAATACTGATAATTTATTCAATAAATCTGAGTAATTGTACTTAAAACAAAATATGTATGAATATTAAAGAAGAATTAAGAAGAAGCTAAGTCTCACAAATCCAATATATGTTGTAGCTTGCTTTTGAGATGAGTCATTGTTACAGTGAAAGCATTGGAAATTCAGAGTGGACATCATTGAGACAATTCCAAGATATGTTGTAGGGAAGTGCCTTCAATCAACACCCTTCTCCTTAAATTCTTGCTAATTCAAATTACCTAACTTGCTGCTACTTTTGATTTTTTACGCTATTTGATATAACTTTTGCTTGTTTCACTCCTTGCAAAGTTACTTCAATTGATCTAACATAAAGTGTCAAATGAGATAACTTGATTAGGAAATTTGCTCATGCAATCCGACCAAAGGCCCAAAGAACACAAATAACAGATGCCTTGGTTCTCACACTTGCAAATGATTATGCCTCACGGGCGGTTACCACTTGAAACGGTAAACACCTAGTATACTTATTTATACTTGCCCATACATGCATGACGATTCAAGTTTGGGAAGGGAACCCACAAAGGGCTCTCGCGAGTGGTTATACCCCTCGGTTTGTATGTATGTATGTTCATATAGTATTTTTCATTAGACAAGGGGAACCTGTGAGGGACTCCCACGGATAGTTACACTCACAACCTACATTTGTATCATATCTATAATTCTACATGCTATATCTGTAATTCTTCATTCATAATGTAAATCCGAGCCAAGTAGTCTTGGTTGATGGTAGTGATTCGACGTAGCGGGACCTTACTTTTCATGTAATTTCGGGCAACGAGAGCCACGATAGTGCTATCGACCAACAATTTCTTACTATAATCCTCACCCATGCGTCTGGGAGCAGGATCTATGTAAGCCTTTTTTCATATGTGGAAGCAACACCACCATCTTTTTTATAAGCCTCCCCCCATGCATTTGGGAGTAGCACCATCTTATTACTTTTTGTAAGCCTTCCCCCATGTATTTGGGAGCAGGGCCACTTTACCATACTGAATCTGGGAGTAGAGCCACTTTATTACTTTCTATAAGCCTCCTCTTATGTGTGTAGGAGCAAGGCCATCTTATTACTTTTTGTAAGCGTCCCCCCATGCGCCTTGGAGTAGGGCATCTCGGCGCTTCCATAAACCCTTTGGGCTCTTGATAGAGATGAGGCACATCTTCTACATTCGAGTCCTTCCATGAACCCTTTGGGCTGTCAATGAATATGAGTCATATCTTCTACATTTGGCCCTCCTGTGAATCCTTTGGGCTTTTAGAAGAGGTGAGACGTATCTTTAACATTCAAACCCCTCCATGAACCTTTCGGGCTCTCTAAGGAAGTGAGGCACATAATCTTCATAAAGATCAAAGTTAATGAATAAGTTTTATAACTATGAGAACTTGCACTTTATTTCTCCATATTAACCACCTTTCATAATCACTTATCCAATATTACTCATCAAAAAATTAGGCCAAAAGCTATATTTTCTACCATTATTTATAACAATGAATAATTCTTCTGCTCGCACTTTAACCAAGCATTATGCATTTCTTATGCAACAGATAGTACACATTTCTTACGTTTTATATCACAAACTGATAGTATGCATTTCTTGCATTTCATATTACCAACAAATAAGTCACGTCTCTTACATTTTATATTGCCAATGGATGGCTTGAACTTTCTTTATTTTCATTTCTAATAATCACATCCGCGACATACATACAACACATCTCCATTGCATAACTTCGGATCCTCCAATTGAAAACTACACCACTTGAGTATACATTATACATTCTCAGATTGTCGAGCTAATGGGCATACCACCTGCTAAATCATAAAGCAAAGTTTACACAAGTCAACTATGAACAGGAATACCATCCACAGACACATTGTTAAAAAGGGTATGCACGGATTTCAAAAGCCTTGCAAGGCATCATATATTCCCGAGTCATTTGGCCAGCAAATTGTACCCTCTACCCTGCTATTTGTTTACAATGACTACCATCCACGAGGAAAACTTATAGATAGTCTCGAGTCATAGTCACTTTGTAATCTACCTCTTAACTTGAGTGGACTATTGTTATATCTCTACCTTAATTTGAACCCAATAGGACCCTTTATTGGGTCACATAAGACCCATTAATATCCCAAGATACCACTTAGTAGAGGGACTCCTCTTCACTCTCAACCCTAATATACTAAACCTTCTACCACCTCTACCTGAGTCCCTCTACCTTTCCACATCTCAACCCTAAAATGGGTTAATCAACCTTCTTCGACATCGCTCCCTCCCTTTTTTTTCCATATTCGTTGATACTGTGCATCAACATCAATCCTTTGAATGTTCAAATTTAGTAAGTTAAAAAATTAAATTAAATTTTAAAATGAAAAAATAATAATGGATTTGGATATCCGAATCCAAATATATTTGTTGATACAATGATACAACAAGGGAGGAGTACGGAAGAGGATGTGGTGGTGACGATGAAAGTCAATTCACCCAGTCAGGGCAAAGAGCCAGAGGGTATAAAGAGTGGAGATGGAGAGAATTTGATAATGAAGTTATGAGAGTAAGTTGGTAGGGTATATGCCAGTATATTTTAAGAGTCGATCTATTCTTTATCGTCTATGGAGGCATTTATAGGCAAAGGTCTCGTGCAGGATGGTATTAACGTTTTGAACATGCCATCAAGCCATCATTATAGCATGCGTGGGGCAGATATCTTTGATGGAAATCTTGTCATTCACTCTGATTTGATGGTACGGAGTAGTTGAACTCACGTGAGGTTTGATGACAAAAGAGATCACATTTTTAATAGAGGGTCAGGTGTTTGGAGAGATGGGTGGTCATCTTCCTTGGAAAATTACCTTTCGCTCGTCTGGTTGCTTAAAACGGGAGGTCTAATTTCCGGACAACCTTCCGGTCGATAGTAAGTAGAGTGTATCCATCAAGTGGCCTTCCACCCTGCCATGTATCCTTATTCGTGAGGGTGGTATAACAATATTAGTTGCAAAGATATTGTCAATCTGAATGATGGATATTAGAATTTGAGTTCGCAAAACTAAAAAAGATTTATATAATAAATATCTACTTTCATTTTAAATCTATAATTGATAATAATTAGAATATATACATTTAAATTTTAATATTCCAATTTAATGAGCAAGCATGATAGCTAATAAATATTGGATACATTAATAAAGATAAAGAGAAAATATATATTTAAATTTTGGATACGATATTACTGTGAGGTAACCTCAAACGTCGAAAATAAACCCTAAAAGAAATACAAAACATATATGCATATATATTCACAAATATTTGAACTAAGGACGCTGGATAAAGGTAATCTTTCCGTGGAATAACTTCGCATTACAAAAATGACCCTAATTATCTTATCTCCGTTACCAAACAGTTAAATTCTCCCCCACTTTATTTTCCTTTTTTTTTTGTCTTTCCGTCTTTTTTTTTCTCTGCAATCAAAGCGAGTTGTCAACTCAGTGTCTCAGTCCACTGATCACCGGCGCCGGATTTTGAAACCATGGAATCGTTCACGAGTTTAACCGTAACTCAGCGGGATCAGATATTGGTTGAGCAACAAGTCTTCGACATATTCGAAACGTTCTACAACCTCCCTCCGAGTTCTCAATCCTTCATGTAAATCCCTAAAGCCCTAAAGTTTAGTAACTTTTATCTGTTTGGGATTTTATATTCGACTTTTTCTAACAGGCTGGAGCTTCAACGAGAAAATCATGTGGAGTACTTAACGAAAGGATTAAAAGGGCTCGGTCCTTCTTTCTGCGTATTAGATGCTAAGTAGATCACTTTTTTTGGCTGTTTTTTTTAATCAGTACTTCAACTAATTACAATTCAAAATAAAGTTCTAACTTTTATTGTTTAATTTGCAGTCGTCCTTGGATTTGTTATTGGATACTTCATTCGATTGCTTTACTGGACGAGTTTGTAGATCCTGAATTGGAAGATAATACTATTGATTTTCTTAGTCGTTGTCAGGTAGCCAAATTTATGATATGCATATGTGTATTTACATATCGATTCTACTTGAACATCATTATAAGTGAAATAATCACCTTAGCATTTGCTATTATTATTAATAATTTGGTTTGAAGAATGGTTGTTATTACTGAGTTACTGAGGATATGGTCTTAAAAACGGTATAAAGATTCACATGGCTGATCTCAATGAATTGGAAAATGCTTTGTATGTTTTGATTATCACTTAGAAGATTAAAACTAGCATTGCAAGTGTGTAAGTTGCATTTATTATGCTTTTCTATTCCGATATATTAGTACAGAGTATTTTCTTGGTTAAGTGTATGGTTGCCTTATATCAGGAACAAGTTTTCTGTTATTAATTACTAGTTATCTAGGAGTGTGGTAGGGAACCTTCATATTGTTGTTGCTAGTCACAAGTTGATTGGAGGTGGTATAGAACGAACTATCATTCTTGTTTTTCCATGAAAAAAATGTTTTTTTTTTTCTGATTTGCTAAACTTGGAGATTCAGAGTTTTCTAGGGTCTTGGTTACATATCAACCTGGTGCTTCCAGTTGGTGCTGATGGTGCTCAATCTCATTGCGCACTGGCTAACTATGTTGCTCTTTTCTTTTTCTAAATGGTTATCTGATACTTCTTTGTATATCTGTTCTTATTGCTGACAGGGTCCTAATGGTGGTTATGCTGGTGGACCTGGACAGGCAAGTAAAATTTTGGATATGATCATTGTTTAACTCTTACTTACTATCTTCTGTATGCTAACAGTAATTAGTGGAGATGGCCTATTCTCGAATGATTCTTATTTATATGAAACATTCTATTTTGCTGTGTGGGTATCCTCTTACGCCTTTCAAGTTGTATCGCATATTAATTATATATGAGAGACTAAATGGATTTAGTTTAATTTTCCAGCTGCCTCACCTTGCAACAACATATGCTGCAGTCAATTCACTTGTTACTTTGGGTGGTGACAAAGCATTGTCATCAATTAATAGGTGGTCAGGTTATGCAATAATTGAATTTGATGCTTTTATTGGAAGCTATTTAACAAAAAATTGCAATTTCCTTCAGAGAAAAACTGTACATGTTTTTGCGGCAAATGAAAGACACCAGTGGGGGTTTCAGGTGTGACACATTTCTTTGTCTTTTTTCAAGTTTGAACTTACCTTCTAGTGGATATCATGAAATTTAATTGTCTTTGAAGTTGCTTCACTATGAATGACTTTGTATCTGGAGGTTAATGTTTTGTGTTGTTGAATCTATCTACATTTAAGTATGTGGCATCAAGTTCTTGGTATGAGGAAAATGCAACTAGTTTGTATCTTTTTCCTTGAAACAAATATTTGGACTGTAATTTTAAGTATTTTTAATGATTTCTTTCGCAGAATGCATGATGGTGGAGAAATTGATGTTCGAGCATGTTATACAGCCATCTCAGTAAGTATGCAGTGATGCTGAAAAGTTAATAATCTATCACTGTTTCGTTTGGAAAACTCCACTAATTATTATAGATCTAATGTTTCCTTTGGTTGCATATATATAAATATATCATCGGTTTTTGTGTTTAATTTATGTACCACTGTTTTCAAGGTTATTCTTTGTGATAAGTTAGCCATCTTTTGTTGACCAGGTTGCAAGTCTCCTGAATATTTTGGATGATGAACTTGTTCAAAATGTTGGAAATTATATCTTAAGGTCAGTATCTAGCTTTTACTTTGCTTTGAGGTAGAAATTGCTAAAGCCTCATCTTAGGTGCTTCAAGGTTGGAACCTCTACTCATATTTCTCATTCGCAGGACATCAAGGCGTTTTTATTGTAGTCTTCACCTTCTGTTGTTTTGAATTGTGGTAAACTTGAATGCTTCTCAGGACTGAGTGATGCGCTTTGTTTAGCATGAATATACAGTTATAACCAAGGAAAGCTCTTAGTGTACCCAATAGCCGTGTAGTCTGTCAGTAGGAGTGTTGGCCACTTTGTTTCAGTGACCAGGGTCCATCCCTGGCAACCTTGAATACCAAAAGGAAAAATGAAGACTTTTACTGTACCTATCAATACATGTTATTCTGCTTCAATGGCATCACAAGACTTAATCTTCAACATATACTTCAAAATAATATTATGGGATGGGTTGGCCTTGGATTGAATGCATATTCTTAATGATTACTTAAGCTGTGTCTTGATTCCTATTTTGTCATCCATGTGACTGAGTTCATTTATTGCATCCTTTTGAAGTTGCCAGACTTACGAAGGTGGCATTTCCGGGGAACCTGGTTCTGAAGCTCATGGGGGGTATGTTCTACTCTGCTCTCATCTTTGCATGTTTTTCAAATTATAAAATTATCACTTATCCTTGAAATTTGATTCATTGTTTACTTCCTCATGAATAGCATATATGTCGTTTTGGAATTCACAATACTCAATATGAGAGTCTCCTAAAGTTATGGTAATTTGTTCATCAGGTACACCTTTTGTGGGTTGGCGACAATGATTTTAATCAATGAGGTCGATCGTCTGGATTTGTCTAGATTAACTGTAAGACCGTATCATTTCACTTCTTTAAGCTTGTTAGCTTTCTTCGTACTAACTATGATAGCATTCTCTTGTGAGTATATTAATAAACATGTACTTTGAGTTCTATAGGATTGGGTTGTTTTCCGACAAGGCGTGGAGGGTGGATTTCAGGGCAGAACTAATAAACTGGTTGACGGTTGTTACTCATTCTGGCAGGTGATTTTTTATTTTTTATCATCTTATTCATGTTTTTATCAAGTTGAAATGAAATATAACCAAGGAAAGTGATCAGGGAGGAATATTTGCATTACTAAAAAGATTAAATTCTACTAAAGGAGAAAAACCAATACCATTGGGAGATGGAGAAGATAGTGGTGAAGAAAGTCCACAAACCACCGCTTCGTCAGATGCAACTGGAGAAGAAGGTTTGAATGAGGATTTATCTCTGGGTGGCAGCCATTCCGAGATTGGAGGTATGCTGGTTTAGCAGTGCCTGATTCAGTTCCCTTTTTTTTTTGTCTCTATAATTCATGAGAGTTGTATTTTAATTTTGCTTTTTGTTTTCTTGTTTGCAGATCAACACAATACCTCATCTCAAGTTAATGTTATCGATATTGATCATAATCATAGCAAGGGGCATGCAAATGTGGAACCTCTTTTCAACAGCTTGGCCTTGCAGCAATACATTCTTCTATGCTCACAGGTTCAGTATTCAAACATGGTCGACTCAATATGCTTCCTTGTTCTTTGGTAAAGATTGAGATTTAGTTTTTCACTTAAAAGGTAAAAATTTAATAATATATATATTTTTTCAATTTACCGTAAAAATTTGCTTATACACTTACTGAGTTCATAAGGATTTACTTCTGAATTTGGTATGATTACATGGGTGTGTTGATAAAAATTTTGACGGAAAATACCTACCATGTTAATGATTGGATCGGAATTTTTAAACCGAAAAGTATAACATAAATAATTTTTAAAAATTTCCATCTACGGGGACTAAATATCATATTTCATTCAAGTAGGACTGGCTGTGTATTTTAAATTTTTTGAATTTGTCAAAACTTTTCTCGGAATCAAATTAGGCTTCAATAATTGATGTTCAAATGAGCTTATATCTTTTATTCCTCCTGTTTGGGAATCAGGAGCTGAATGGTGGACTGAGAGACAAACCTGGTAAGTCTAGAGACCATTATCATACATGTTACTGTTTAAGCGGCCTTTCTGTGTGTCAACGTAGCTGGTTGGAAGACGAAGATTCTCCACCCTTGCCTCCTGCCGTATTAGGTCCGTATTCAAATCTTCTGGAACCCATTCACCCCCTATATAATGTTGTATTATATCGTTACCGGGAAGCAAGAGTTTTTTATGAAGTCATAAGCACAACTTTGGTTCAGAATGTATAATTAAGTTATCAATGTAAGATGAATATATAAAAGAAACATGCATAATCATGGTTTTTTCTCTCTTGCAACACCATGATAATTGATATTCGATTACCGATTAATCGATATTCGAGATTAGTTTGTGTTAGGGATTCAGGTCCATTGCATGGATGGAATGTAATAATGTAGACTTTGTTTAGCATGGGCGATTGTTGTTACTATATCAAAAGCAAGCTTTGATTGGGATTATGTTTAGAAATAGGGTAAATTCCAAAAATGGTCACTGAGCTTTTGTGATTTTTTTTTTCATTGAAGTTCGTTAATGGCCGTTACAGCTGTAACGGGGGAGAAGTGAGGTTGGTTAATATCTAATTTGATTCTAAATTAGAGTTAAAAACATTCAATTAGGTAATTTTACAGGTTTTCAGCAATAGTTCCAAAAAATTATCTAAAAAAAAATTAAAATTCATTATTTATTTTTTGAAATTACAAAAATACTCTTTAAAGTTATAATATGTAAAAAAAAGTTTATAAAAAGGTTTTCTAAAATTATAATATTTTTACATTCATAGTAACATCAATACAAGGTCTGTGAATAATACTCGGAAGCTCAACAGAATGAAACCAACTCTAACCAACTTCAACAGCTTAATTATTTCTAGTTATACAATTACTTATCTAATAACAAACTATCATTGCTAATATTATTCCCACATAATTGAGAACTCTAAATATTGCAAGAGCTATACGTACTTGCAAATTTAATATTACAACTTCAAGTACATCTAATCATATCGAGCTTTAGATAAATTTATCATATTTCAATGGTCATATCTTTCTATTAAATTAATCCACAATTCAAGCGGATCTTTCACAATCAAATCTCAATATTTTTCAATTCTTTTCAAAATAAAGATAGGTATATCATGCATAATATAATTCAATATATGAATCTCTCTATAAAAAAATGTAGAAATTTATAGCAAGAGCGATCCATACTAAATATATTTTCTTCCCACTTACAATCACAATATGAGATCCTTTACAGAGAATATTTTTTAAAATTAATGCATTAACCATCACAAATTTTGTTCTTTTAGATATTGATATATTAGCTCTTCTAGAACTTTTAACTAATTTTGTCCTACCAAATAATTAGCTCTTTTGGAGCTTCCAACTAATTTTGTACAGTCAAATACTTCAATATTGGTTTGTTTCAGTACCAAATAAGAAAAATACTATCTATCTTGAGGATAGTATTCATTGTTACATAGCGAAACATATATATAATTTCTTTAAAGAACATTAATATATTTGATCAAAATATTTGGATGTACGATAAGTACGTGGTCAATAATCTTTCATAGCACTTTGGTAACATAAGTTATCTCTATCATTTGAAGTGTTATATTGAAAATTCTCATTGTTCTCTTATCTATTACCATGTTTCCACTTCTAATGATTATTATTGTTGATAATGCAAATTATTTGAAGATTTAGAGGGGTTTTTAGGATTTTGTGGAGGGGTGGCTGTGGGTTTTTTACAAAAATTGCCCCTACTTTTTTACCATTTTGCCCTCCCGTTACTAGCATAAATAGAGGATTAGTTTCTTCATTTTTTACACACCAAAAAAAAAAAAAAAACAGAAAGCAATTCTCTCTGAAAAATTCCTCTTCCCCACTCTCTGTGTTTTCTTTATAAATTTGTCGGTTTTTGTTCTTTAATCACTTTAGAGAAAAATTCTGTCTAGGAGTTTGAGTTTTAAATGGGACCGGTTGTGACCCTTCCAAGCTTTCCTGAGAATTGTTCCTACTGTGATTTCTCGAGAAGAGCAACACCAATTGAGTTCCATCTTCCATATTCGGGTGTACAAATATTGAAGGACTATGTTAACCTTGGGGGACGACGTTCACTACGCGATTACACCGATTAGGACGAATTCGTTTCTAAGGCAGTGGATTTACCACGGCTCAAGAATTTTTGATTTTATATTTAATTATTGATCTTTCCTAGTTTGTGCTAACAGACTTGTTTTGCAGCAGATTATATTTCTAACAATTTAGAAATGAATTCCTACTTAAACATGTCTACATCGATCAACAAATTCATCCCTGATCTATCCAAGCTCGAACCTGTAACGACCCAAAAGTCAATGGCATCAAAAAGTGTGGTTTCGAGACCCGTTTTTGTAAACTAGACTCGTAAATATTTTTAATAAATATTTATGAAGTTTTTTTTATAGCGAATTGAATTTTAGATAAATAATTTCGTCTAATTAGTGATTAATTTAAGTATACGGTTAAATCGCATTAGTATAAAAGTATGAATTATTATTTAGTTATAACATAAATTATAACTAAAGGACTTAAAAGGTAAATATACCTTTGTCCTAATTGAAATGGACGATCAAAGTATATATATTATATTATATTATATTATATTGGTGTTAATATATAAATAATAGTATTATAATAATATATTGATGATGAATAGAAATTAGAAGTGGATAGAAAGAGAAATAATTTCTCCTTTCATTTCTTTCAATTCGAAGCAGGGAAAGGGGGAGAGAAGGACCAACGATCATAGATGTTTAGGGTTTCAAGTTTTAATTGGATAGTTAATTTAGTCTTTTTTCTTCTAATTTTTATGTTTTTGGAATTTCGGTATCTCGAATTAGCTAACCATATCTTACTTTTTGGTATTGTCAAAATTTTGGATGTTATCCTTGTTGAGTAGATACAACTTTAAGGGTAGCAATGAGAATTAAGAAATTAAATTTGGCTTAGTGTGTTATTAATAATAAAATTTAGGGTATAGTATGAAAGTTAAGCTAATCCCGATTTTAGGGACTAAATTTAATAAAGTGTAAAAGTTGTATAAATTAGTAATTAAATGAGAAATTATTTGTGTAATGATTATATGTATGATTTATTATTTCCGTAGCTAACGTCGATCCAGATTTCTCAAAAAAGAAAAGAAAAGACAAGGTTATTGACGAATAGCTCGAAGTTTACGGTTTGTGTTTCTATAACCCGAATTCTTTGTAACTTGCTACATTTTGAGTTGTTTATGCATGATAGAAATACGAGGTGAGTTGATAATGGAAATGAAATGGTTTGAACTACTTATTTTGATTAGTGAATTTAGATTAAAAAAAATGGAAATGTATGAATAGTGTATTTATGTAATTGTGAAATTGAGTATATATGTGATGATTATTATAGTCATATATTGTTTGAATGTGTTATGATTAGAATAAGGATGAATTGAGATAATTGTTGATAAAGATACCTTAAATGGAAACTCTATTAACTATTCGGGCTAAGTCGGATATAGATAGCATGCCATAGGATAGGATGAGTTTAGGGTTACTTTGACTACGAGTCGATGAGGCATTGGGTGTCAATTTACTTCTGCTTAACCGATGAGACACTGAGTGTCAACTGATTATAGCGTTAGGCACAAATAATTATTTCGGATTTATCTGATAAGGCACTGGATGCCAAACTGGTGTGTTGGTTGGATCCGTGTATTCGTCTGAGTCTGAGTCATGTTAATAGGGAAAATAAATGATAAATTTGAACTATTTGGTTGATATGAAAAATGTTATTGAAATGAAAATGCTATTAAAATAACGAGTGATATGAAATGAAAAGTGTATTAGAAATCAAATGGGAAATGGATATGTATAAGTTGAGTTGCCATGTAATGGTATTTGTAATATTTTAAAAGTAAAATAATATTTGTATGATTTGTGTATTAAAATGATATTAATATAGCTTTATTTAGTTTTAGTTTGAGCATGAAAATGTATTTATATTTTTGCTTTAATTTTGAATTATAGAAATATCACCAAGTTATTCAATGTACGATTTTATTTTCTGTATGCAAGTTAGGTACTATTTGGTTCACTTGTTAACTCAACATCCAATGACAATCCCGAACTCAAGTAGTGGTGATGTTTTATTTTGATTTTTTTGACATGTACCTAGGAAGTCTTTTAAGTCTTTAAAGCTCTTTTTGTATTTAATGGTCATTTTGTGATGTGGTTGAAAATATATAAAAGTTATGTTCATATATATAGTAAGAATATATTAGATATGTTTTGTGTACATTTTGATTGATGATATTAAGTGATGCAGCATTTGGTAGTATAAATTAGATATGTTACTTATATATGTGTGATTAAGATTAATATTGAACAGGTCTCGATGAACTATCCTCTGGATATTTGATAAAAGTCTCGTTGTGGCATTTGAAATATGGTAAGATAGGGATATGCATTGTGTTTGAATATGTGAATTTGAATGCTATTATTTGGTGTGAAATGTGAAATTATTTTTTTTTAATGTTGAATTTGTGGTGTCAATGAGGGCACATTGGTTAGATATTAGGTGGTTGAGTAGGTAATATTGTTGTCTTTTTTGATAGGAAATTTTGGCATGGTATAAACTCTTAAAGATAAATTTTACCATTTAAAATTTGATATTGATGTTATCTATGAATTTTAATATTGACTTTTAACTTTCATAAGTTTTATATTTCAAACTTTCTATATGCTTGTATTGTGTAATTAGGTTCTTGTAGAATTCTAACTTATAGTATGTTTGAATATATATAGTCTAATGATAATTAATTAAATTTTTATCAAGTTAAGTATTAGTTGATTTGTTATATTATGTTGTAGCATCTAATAACTTGGAACCGGTGATCGGATCGGGTAAGGGGTGTTACAAAACCTCTCGATAGGACTAATTATCGTTGCTGGTCTCAAAGGATGGTCGTCTTCTTCGAACAACTTGAGGTTGACTATGTCCTTTTCGATCCACCTACCACCGAGAAACCTAGAGATGCTACCACTGCCTTAGAAGAACAATGCAACTGCTTCAAAGCTAAGTTAGAAAAAGACAACAAAATGGTAAGAGGTCACATGTTAAGTCATATGGCTAACAACCTCTTTGACTTGTTTGTCAAAAATAAATCTGCCAAATTCATCTGGGATACTTTGGAGAAGAAATATGGAGCCGATGATGCTGAAGTTAAGAAATATATTGTTGGTGAATAGCTTAAATTCCAGATGACCGATGATAAGCCAATTATGGATCAAGTCCATATCTACGAGAAGTTGGTTTCGGATATCCTGGGGGAAGATATGAAGATGTGTGAGATTTTCCAAGAAAATGTCTTGATTGAGAAGCTACCGAAATCTTGGTCTAATTATTGAAATCTTCTAAAGCACAAAAAATAAGACATCCCTTTGGAAGAACTAATCAGCCATATGAAGAATGAGGAAGCCAATCGTTTCAAAGATAAGGCTCTAGTTACCTCAAGTCAATTTCCTTTAAAAGCTAACTTGTCGAATCTGGTTCTAGTTCTAAATTCAACAAGAATAAAATGTTGGGAGGTTTAAGAAGGCAATAAAATTCCAGAATACGAAGGCTATCATCTTCAAGAAATTTGGGAAAACTAACAAACCCAACAACCATGTGAAGTGATATGTGGCAAAGAAAGATGTAAAGCCTATCAATGCTACCAACACTCTGACCGCCGGAATGAAAATAAATCACAAGCACATGTGGTCGAAAATCTAGATGATGTTAAAGCTGCTGTGGTTTCTGAAGTAAACTTGGTCGAAAATAACACCGAGCGGATTGTAGACATAGGCGCCTTTAAACATTTCTGTGTCAACAGAGAAATGTTCATTGAATTTGAAAAGGTAACTGAAGGTGAGCAGGTCTACATGGGCAATTCAAGCACTTCGGAAGTACTCGGTAAAGGATAAATCTTACTCAAACTCACCTCTAGTAAAACTTTGGTATTGAATAATGTTCTGTATGTACCTGCCCTTCGTAAAAATTTGATTAGTGGTGGTCTATTAAATAAGATAGGCATTAAACTAATTTTTGAATCTAATAAACTTGTATTTTCCCGAAATGGGAATTATGTAGGGAAAAGTTATTTATGTGGTGGGGGTTTATTTGTGATTGAGATTATGTTTAATAATAATAATAATAAAATCATCTCTTCCATTTATATTGTTGAATCGTTTGATATGTGGCATGCTAGATTAGAACATGTCAATATACATTCTCTGAAGAAGCTTGTAAAAATGAATCTGTTGCCTAATCTAGATAGTAGTAACCTCAATAAGTGTGAAATATGTGTTGAAGTCAAGCATGCTAGACTTTCTTTAAATCCTATCACTAATAGGAAAACTGAACTTTTGGAATTAGTTCATACTGATCTAACAGACTTTAGAAACACAGAAAGTAAAAATGGAAAACGCTACTATATTACCTTTGTAGATGACTACTCTAGGTATACAAAAATCTATCTTTTAAGAAAAAAAGATGAAGTTGAACAAACATTTCTCCATTATAAAGTGGAAGTAGAAAACCAACTTGATAAAAAAATAAAACGTGTTAGATCCGATAGAGGGGGTGAATATGGCACTAACTTCCTTAAAAAGGTTTGTGAGAAAGATGGAATTATACATGAATTTTTCGCCCCCTATTTTCCACAAAAAAATGGTATAGCTGAAATGTAAATAAAACTCTAAAAAAAAATGATGAATGCTTTACTACTTAGTTCTGGTTTACCTAATCACATGTGGGGGGAGGTCATACTTCCTGCAAATCACATCTTTAGTAGAGTGCCTCATAAAAAATTAGATTGTGTACCCCATAGGAATTGTGGAAAGGTTATGCCCCTAATCTAAAATACTTGAAAGTGTGGGGGTGCCTAGAAAAAGTAGGCATACCTATTTTTAAACAGAACTCTATTGGATCTAAAACTGTTGATGCTGTTTTTGTTGATTACGCTTTGAACAATGCTGCATATAGATTTATGTCTTTGCATGATTCTTCCATATGTGAATCTAGAAATGCTGTTTTCTTTGAAAATTTTTCCTCTAAAGAAATCGCTTGCAAATCATGAGACACAATTAGATGAGCATGTTTCTTCTTCTAATACACACAATAGAGATATTCTTAATGATGATGTGTAACCTAGAAGAAATAAAAGACAAAGGAATGCCACTAGTTTCGGACTTGATTTTCTTACTTCTTTCATAACTGAAGTTAATGATTTAAACTTAATAAATAATTTTATTGCTCATACTTTTTTGATAGATGAGGATCTAAAAACTTATGATGAAGCCATAAATTCAATAGATGCTAATTTTTGGAGAGATGGTATTAATAATGAGCTTGAATCTATTAAGTCTAATCACACTTGGGAATTAGTAGATTTGCCTAAAGGTTTTAAACCTGTAAGTAATAAATGGGTCTTTCGAAAGAAACTTAGACCTGATAGGTCAATACAAAAGTATAAGGCAAGACTAGTGGCTAAAGGATTTACTTAGAAATTTGGAGTAGATTATTTTGATACATACTCTCTTGTGACTAAAATCTCTACCATTCGTGTTTTGTTTGTTTTAGCTTTCATTTATAATTTGCTGGTACACCAAATGGATGTAAAGACAACTTTTTCAATGGTGATTTGGATGAGGAGATCTACATGGAGCAACCTCCAAGGTTTGTGACACTTGGTATGGAAGATAAAGTTTGCAGACTTAAAAAAATCTCTATACGGTCTCAAACAAGCTCCAAAACAATGGTATGAGAAATTTCATAAAACTATTCTCAATTTCGGTTTTATAGTTAATGGTTCAGATGCATGTGTATATTCCAAAATATTTGGATCTGATTGTGTCATCTTAAGCTTATATGTATATGACATGTTAATTTTCAGTCCTAATATAGAAACCATTAATAAAACCAAGAATTTCCTATCTACTAGATTCGAAATGACGAATTTAGGAGAGGTAGATATAATCTTAGGAGTTAAAGTTACAAAATCAGAAAATAGGGTTATTCATTAAATTAATCTCAATATATAAAAAAAGTGTTAAAAAGATTTAGTAGTTTTGATGTAAGCCCTACGAGAACTCCTTATGATTCTAGCATACAACTGTTAAAAAATAGAGAGAACAATATTTCTCAATTAGAGTATGCAAAGATTATTGGAAGTCTTATGTTCTTTATGAACTACACTCGACCGGACATTGCTTATACAGTTAGTAGACTAAGTAGGTATACCCATAATCTGAGTAATGAACATTGGAATGCTCTAAAGCGTTTGCTTAAATACCTTAAAGGTACTTCATCTTGGGAATTAGAATTTTTCGGTTACCCTGCTATCCTTGAAGGCTTTTGTGATGCAAACTGGGTAACTGATAATGATGAGGTAAGTTCTACAAGTGGGTATGTCTTTACTTTGGGTAGAGCAACCATTTCGTGGAAGTCTGCTAAATAGACTTGTATTGCTCGCTTCATGATGAAATTAGAATTTATAGCCCTTGACTTAGCTGGGAAGAGGCCAAGTGGCTTAGGAATCTACTTGCAGAGATTCCTTTATGAGAAAAACCAGTACCTCCCGTATCTTTATTATGTGACTCGCAAGCCACAATTTGTGTTGCTAAGAGTCAAGCTTGGAAGAGACATATTCTGATAAGACATGAATCTGTAAGACATTTAAAAAAAAATGGAGTACTTGCCTTAAAGCACGTGAGGTCTGAAAGGAACCTAGTTGATCCACTAACCAAAGGTTTAAGTAGGAAAATAGTTCTTGATTCGTCAAGAGGGATGGGTCTTAAGCCCAGTGGTTGAGGAATTCATGGTGGATACCCAACTTAGTTTCTAAGTTCAATGTGGTCAAACGAAACCATGGAAAGACTCATAGTGTACATTTTACCTATCCCTATGGCAAATGATGTACATGAATAAGGATGAGTTTTTACTCTTAATGAAATCATAGCCTAGATTTTGGGTTGTCCTACTGAGACGAACTTGATGAATTCACCGACTTGAGAGGTTGAATTTATTATTCTTAATGAGTTCATATCCTAGATTTTGGGTGGTCCTATTGAGACGGACTTGATGAATTCATTGAACTTAAATTTGAGAGGATGAGCTTAATAAAAGTTCTTAATGAATTCATAGTCTTGATACGAATGGTTTATATTGAGATATACTTGATGAAATCATCTACGTAAGTGTGAAAGACTAGCCACCTTCTATGGAAAACATTTTTGGGCTGTTTTTCTAGAGCACTTACTAGCATCCCAAGGTACTTTGGCTAAAAATTATTGATTTATCGCGGAACTTCAAATTGGATCCAAGGTTAGTTGTGTGTCATGAGTTAACTCTTATCTTAACAAGTTCAAGATTCGTTCACTTGTTTAAGAGAAGAATCACTTATTTCACTATGTACTAGTTCAAATCCACAAGATACTAGTGCTTAAGCAACTAATTTCATCATTGCTCTTCTCACTTTTTAACTAAATTTCTCGTATTTACAAAATAAATAAAAAATTCAAACTACTTTGCATTAGTTGGGGATTGTTGATAATGCAAATTATTTGAAGATTTAGAGGGATTTTAAAGATTTTGTGGAAGGGTGGCTGTGGATTTTTTACAAAAATTGTCCATTCTTTTTTACCATTTTGCCCTCCTGTTACTAGTATAAATAGAGGACTAGTTTCTTCATTTTTTACACACCAAAAAAATAGAAAGCAATTCTCTCTGAAAAATTTCTCTTCCCATCTCTCTGTGTTTTCTTTATAAATTAGTCGGTTTTTGTTCTTTAATCTCTTTAGAGAAAAATTCTGTCTAGGAGTTTGGGTTTTAAGCGAGACCGATTGTGACCCCTCCAAGCTTTCTTGGTAATTGTTCCTACTGTGATTTCTCGAGAAGAGCATCACCAATTGAGTTCCATCTTCCATATTCGGGTGTACGAATATCGAAGGACTGTGTTAACCTTGGAGGACGACGTCCACTACGCGATTACACTGATTAGGATGAATTCGTTTCTAAGGCAGTGAATTTACCACAGCACAAGAATTTCTGATTTTATATTTAATTATTGATCTTTTCTAGTCAGTGCTAACAAACTTGTTTTGCAGCAAATTATATTTCCAACAATTTTGAAACGAATTCCTGCTTAAACATGTCTACATCAATCAACAAATTCATCCCCGATCTATCCATGCTCAAACCTCTATATGGGACTAATTATCGTCACTGGTCTCAAAGGATGGTCATCTTCTTCGAACAACTTGAAGTTGACTATATCCTTTTCGATCCACCTGTCACTAAGAAACCTGGAAATGCTGCCACTACCTTAGAAGAACCAAATGCAGCTGCTTCAAAAGCTAAGTTAGATAAAGACAATAAAATGATAAGAGGTCACATGTTAAGTCATATGACAACCCCTTTTTTCTTTTTTTATTTTTAAGGTGAAAGGGAGAAGATGAAGATGAGATCCCCTTTTTTTTCTTAGCTTTTGTTTTTCCTTTTCTTTCCACCATATATTTAGATTTTAATCTCAGTTTATTAAATTACTTTCTTTACAATCAATACCTTTAATCATTTATAATTTACTTAGTGAAATTTAAAGAATTTTTTAAATTAATTTCTTAAAAATCAATAGCCTTTAATCATTTATATTTTACTTAGTGGGATATGATCACTTCTATCCGCCATCCATAGGTGGGGAATGCTTAATTTGCTCTTTAAATCCTTGGTTAATTTCTACTTAAGTCCCTCAATTACCATTTACTCGTTTATGAATTTTTACAATTTAGTCCCCGTACTATTTTTATAACAACTTAATCACTTAAATTTCTAGCTTATTCCATTCTTTAATCTCGTATTTGACTCGTAACCTTCTTGGTTTAACTCTTCAGACAACTCAACCTAACAAATTAAGTCTCAGAACTAACTTTTTCGACACTAACGAAAATCGAATTATTACAAAAATTACATCACTTTTCAAGTTGTCTTTTTTGATTTCAAGAAATCATTTCAACCCAACTTTTTGAAAGTAATCGTTGAACTTAATAACACAACTTTTTGGTTTGGGAAATCTCTCCCGAATCGTCATAATGCTTCTATGGAATAAAAACCTATTCAACTAATGTTTGAACGATGTCATCACCATTCAAAGCAAAAGTATTGTTTCAATCCTTTAATAGATCATTTTCCAACCATGCATTTTCATGCTATCCGTCTTCTCTTTTTTTTTTCTTTTTTGCATGATATATAACATATATTATATAATTAATAATTATGCATGTTAAAATATCATGCATATGAGAAACTAATATTTGATTTCTATCAACTAAATAATCCAGGAGACAATCGTACTTTTTTGCATAATATAATTAATATCGATATATCTTAACCATTGAAATCTAATTCATACAACATAAGTAAAACAATAAATTTGACATACATTTTCTCACGATAAAGATTTCTCTAAATCAAAATTTGACAAGATCAATAACCTCAATGTTGTCTCACTGTTGATAATCATCCTCATAGTACCATGCTTGTAGGGTCATGTGAATGTGCGGTAAACATACACGCCTTCATCAATTTCTTATTATGTTGCCAAATTAGATTCTTAAAATTGTTGGTGGGTGGGGATAAAAAACTAACTTATGAGAAATTAACAAAAGCTTCGAGGCATGTATCGATGTCACTTTCTTTAAGATTGTATTCACCCTCACCTATAATTTGATGTGCAAAAGAGTTACTAGTAAATGAACCTTGAGGATACAATGAAGTCCAATGGTTGTCGACATTTTTCACTAACAAAAACAATCCACTGAGCATTGAGCAGAGCATAGCAAGAGTATCAATTTCTATAAATAACTTCTATAGTTATTCTTTATAGAACAATCTAAAAATATTAGAAGATGGAGGAGAATAAAAAGAAACCTTTTTTTATGTATTTTGGTGTGTCATACAAATGAAAATTTACTAATAGAAGGTCTCATGTCTCTTTATAGGAACATAACCATTCAAATGAATAACCACATCTTTTAACAATAAACATAATTATTCAATATATATTTATTGAAATAATTATGACTGTCGATTAATAATCAAACAAATAACTTTCAATAATAAGAGACATAACTCATCACTCTGAATAGAGACAACTCTTGATTAATAATTAAGTGATATAACTTTTGATTGGTTATAATTTTTCATTTGCAACTATTGAAAAATATACATGTAGGACATGTACCCAACTGGGACAAAATAAAAAACTACAGGTAGACACGCATATGCCTAAGGATCTCTTTGGATAGACGATGCGTTTACTTGAGGTTAGTGTAAAAATAACAATAATGGTGAAATTAAATACCGTAATGATACTATAACGAAAGACAAAAAAGAAGAAGCTAAACGTAGCGGCAGAGCCAGAAATTTTTTTTTGGAAGCCGAAATTAAATTATATATTTTTACGATAGTACAAATGTAATTTCATCATTTTAATAGCTTATATTTTTATTATTTTTAAAGGGTTAAATTAAATTTTTATCATTTTTATGGGAGCCAAAATGTAATTTTACCATTACTAATGTAAAATTTTATAAGTTATAAAGGACCTAAATTAAAAATTCATTTTAAGGGAGTTATAATATATATACAAAAGAAAATATTACAAAAATCTTAAACTTTGAAGGGATTACTTATATTTTTTGAGAGATCATAATGTAAATTTACAAATAACTAAATTAAAAAAAAATTTAAACTTTAGGGAACTATGATCCCCTGGAATTCAACGTGACTCCACCACTGATTAAATGCACCATACTTAAAATAAACATGGATGAAATGGGACCCTAAGTTTTATTATTGTTTTTATTTTGTTGATGGCCTGCAAAGTTGGAAACATCCAATTTGTTACATTTCAGGCAACGTCCCATCTTCCTATTATTATTATTATTATTATTATCAGCCGTAGTAGTGCTTAAAGACCGCAATCTCTAATTCGATAGGTTAGTATGATGGTTAAAAATATTTATTATTTTAAGTGTAATTTAGATTCGAGTCATGTTGTTGTTAGAGTTTTATCTTTCTCTTATAACTCACCAAAAAAATAAGGACGACAATTTCCCAGCAGCCTTAATAATTGAGACTCTTTAACTGCTCCAATAAACTAATGTTGCACGAATTTTTCTTTTTAAAAATTGAATAACTTTATATATATATATATGTTTGTGTTGGTAGAATTGTAAGAACAAAAAGCATTGATTTTGTTATTGTAATGGAGAATACAGCTGCTTCAATCCCCTCAAAAATGAAAGCTTGGGTATATTCTGAGCATGGGAAACCTGTTGATGTTCTGAAACTGGACTCAAATTATTATGTGCCCCAGCTGAAAGAAGATCAAGTTCTGATCAAAGTTGTAGCTGCAGCCCTTAATCCAGTTGATTTCAAGAGGATGCTTGGCATGTTCATCCACTCTGATTCTCCCCTACCTGTAAACCCACCTTTCCTTCTCTATTTTCGTTTATGTTGGGAGGGAGTCGATTCTTTCGATGAAACTTTTCAAAATATTGTTTGTTGAGAGTTGAATGATCTCTCAACAGGTCGGTATTATTTTTAGTCAGGGGTTTTGTCACTTGATTTTACGGAGAATTCGAAGTCATCTCAATAAAGAACTTTCACTCTGTTTGAATTTGCTGCCTTAAGCACTCTAACTCTTTGTAGAGTCCATAGACAAAACCTTGACCGAGACAATATTAGCTGATTGAGTGGTTCATCAGCTCTCAATAAACAATACTTCAAATATTTTTTCCGAAGGAATTAACCTCTAGTCAATACTTTAATATCATACTATTCACATACCTTTTTAACTATTGTGCTATATGTACAATCTCAAAAGTTGGTATGATATTTGTAAGGTTTTGGATAAAAAATTATCCCTAAAAGCTTGGGAAAAAGATTAGATTTATTAAATTATGGGTCGGATTTGGTTTCCAATATTAAGTGTAAATATAATGGTAAAGTAGTATTTTAGTTATAAATATATATTATAAGAGAAAGATTGCATGAAATTATAATTTCACGTCATCTTATCTCTTTCCAATATGAGAATGACAAATCAAATTTTTTTTTTCTAATTTTTAACATTTTTAGTTGAATACAATCCCTTCTCTATATTATAAATAGAAATTCAATTAAACTCATGAATTATTTGAATCTGAGTTTTACTCAATGTGAGTGGCATAGTGATAAAGAATTTCAGTTGGAATGAAGTTTTGGTTGATATTAGGTCGAAGGTTCCAACCTCGACAACCCTTTTTCATACACTTTTATTTAAAAAAAAATAATAATAAATGATATGAAATTTAGTTTTTAATGTTTTTTTTTTTGTCAATTTAGTTTTTAATCTTTTGAAAAGAGTCAAATTTAATTATTAACTTTAAAATAAAAAATGAATTTATGTTTTTAATAAAAATACTAATTAAAATATTAAATTTTAATTGAATACTGATTTATTTATTTTTATAAATTTTAAATTATTTGTTAATATGTTATATAAAATAAATAATATTATATCAATGTGAAGTGTAGGCGGATTGCTATACAAATTGCATGTCAATTTGATTGAAAAAAAAATAGTGTTTTAGATTATATTTGAATTAAAAAAAATGATTTGAGACTTTTAAAAAAATTAAAAACATAATAACTAAATTTATAAATATATAAATATTGAAGCATGCCATAAAAAATATTAAGGATAAAGATTGAAATTATAAATGCTAATTTGTGTTACTTATTGTGGCAGAGTGTTCCAGGGTATGATGTTGCTGGTGTGGTGGTAAAAGCGGGCAGCCAAGTAAGAACATTGAAAGAAGGGGATGAAGTGTATGGGAACATTAATGAGAAAGGCGTGGATCGTCCAAAAAGAAATGGTACTTTGGCTGAATATACTGTTGCTGAAGAGAATCTATTGGTTCTCAAACCAAAAAATCTGGGTTTCGTTGAAGCTGCTGCCATTCCCTTAGCTATTGGAACTGCCTATGAAGGCCTTCAAAAAACTGGCTTGTCTGCTGGTAAATCCATCCTAGTTTTAGGCGGTGCTGGTGGGGTTGGCACCATGGTTATTCAGGTACACTATGTTTATGTCACAAGCTATTCTTTATGGTAGTCTATTTGTTTGATTAAATGCCTCTTTGGTGGCAAAAGCTACTATTTCTTATTCATTTTGGCAGTTGAAATGTTCGATTAATTGCCTCATTGGTGGCGAAAGCTACTAATTCTTTTGGTAGTCTGCATGTGTGATTAAATGCTACTAATTTAAGACTCATATCTCAGAGCTGACTGACTTTAGGCAAGTATATATGGTGTTAACGCCATAATGGAACTGGTTTGAACCCAGCCCGACTCCTGAACACGTACTTGGGGTGAATGTTGGTGTTGAATAATCATATATGTGATGCTTAATTCTGTTTTTGATGTTTTTCTTTATATTCGAGATTATACTTGCGCGCCTTAATCTGAATATTGATTAGATATTGTTATGATGCTAGTTATCACCAACCCAAAACCCGAATGGGTTTGGGTTGGATTCTATCGACCTCCCGCATCGATCTCGCATGATAACAGGTGTTCGCAGGATGGGTAGTTACATTCTCTTGCAAAGTCACATGTGAGATCGCGCATGAGACAGCATAAACACGTGTTAAGTCTAGAGTAGGATACGTGTTGACATGCATGGAACCTACCTAGTATACTACCAACAGACATGAGTGTTGAACATAAATATTAAAAAATAATTATAAAGAGGTTTGATTTAGTTTACCACTCTTGTTTTACTTGCTTTTGGAGTTTGAATGAAGCCTGAATTTCCTTGTATCTCTCTCTATTTCCTTTTAACTCCATGGATCAGCTAGCTAAGCATGTCTTTGGAGCATCTAAAGTTGCAGCTACCTCAAGCTCAGGCAAACTGGAATTGCTAAAGAGCTTGGGTGTTGATTTAGCCATTGATTACACCAAAGACAACTTTGAAGATTTGCCAGAGAAATTTGATGTTATTTATGATGCAATTGGTATGATTCTAAATCATTGTTGCCTCTCATCTATCTTGAAATACTTGTCGGGAAAAAAAAACCTATCTTGAGCATAGGGGCATTTGGCTCAATGGTTAGTGAGTTTTCGTTGAATATGGTCCAAGTATGAAAACCATAATTTGACCTGTTGTATTTATGCAAAAAATAAAACAGGGCAAACTGAAAGGGCAGTGAAGGCTATCAAAGAAGGTGGAAAGGTTGTAACAATAGAACCAGTTGGTGAGCTGGCTGAACCAGCATTCAGGTTCTTCCTCACTGCTAGTGGGGCTATGTTGGAGACATTGAACCCTTTCCTTGAGAATGGGAAAGTGAAGCCTGTCATTGATCCAAGAGGCACATTTGCTTTCTCTCAAACCCCACAAGCCTTTTCTTATCTTGAAACTGGAAGAGTTACCGGTAAAGTTGTCATACATCCAATTCCATGAATTGGGTTAATGTTTATGTTACTCGGACTCGAGCATATCTGTATGCTGTGTATGCACTTTATTCTAAGCTTTTTCGAGTATGTAGAAGGTCTTCGGAGGGTCACACCCCTCACTCATGTCTAGATATGCCTTGGATATAGGTGATGAGCATGGATATTTCAAGAAAAATAAAGAGTCCGAGCAATATATGTTAACGTACTTTAGTCCTTCTGTACTAAATTAGTCTCTCTGGAAATGGATTAATTATGAAATATAAGAAAAGTAAAGATTCTGAAATCTCAAATATTTGGAGTCCTTTGTTGGTGACTATGGTTGTAATATATATATATCCAATGCACATAAGTCTACTTTTCCCTGTTAAGAATCCAGCCAACCAAACATCCATTTCTTACAATATTTTGTTTCCTTGAACTAATTAACAACTAGAAAGCTAAGGAAATAACAATTAATTTCTTATTGCTACTCCAAGCCATAATCATAGGTTGACAAAGTCTCTTTTTAATGTATATTTAGTTTCCTTGGATATGCAGGTGCATGTTTCAAAGTTTACATGGAATCTAAGCACCAACAGTAGTAATCGGACCTCGAGATAGCCAGCATTGCTTCCGGGGACATTCTCTCGAGCTCGCTTTGCCTCGATGGTGCAAAGTTGTTCCGATTTTGAGGGTCGGAAGCCTGTGGATAGTCTTCTTTCTGGTGAACTTGGTTCCTCATCCTCAGGTAAAGCCTCATTGTTGCAACACAGTCTTCGTAAGGGTCTTGAACGCCAGTTTGTATATCATATCTGATATATATATATACACTCAAGGGTCAACAATTAATGATATGATCATAGGGATTGAGGGACAATATATACACTTACCCCAAATATGTTTGAGTCAAGTACTTGAGTGAGTTGCTAAGTTTGTTTGTTTTCATTAAAGGTGGATATGCTGCAGTATCCCTATATATATATAGTCAAATAAAATCACATTATATACATTTCGTATATTGTAATGAATGTGATGGTAAACTTTACCTTATCATAAATGGTGGATATTGTAAATGCAGGGATTGAAGAAGAGGATGAAGATGATGACCCACAAGAATTCTAGCTTTTCCAGCTTTAGGTGATCGAATTTTCCACATTGCTTCTCCATTGCAAAGTATCTCTTCGATCCTTCTTTGCACTTGTTTCAATGGCATTCCATCTCTCAAATGTTCGACTCCAATGCCACTGTTCTCATACCTATAATTTGGAACTGGAATAGGTGGTTTCACATAAACATGGAAGATGATATTCTCGTATTCATCAACCATACAAACCCTAGCACAAACATCCATTGACCCATCGTTCCCACCACCATCCACCATTTGGCAAGCCAGTGCAACCACATGCGGCGAAAACCGATTGTCCACAACAGTAGTAGACTTGTTCGCCGGTCGAGACATTGTTCCCTGTAATAAGACGTCCATCAAAACTACATTTTATTAAGCTCAATTTCAGTTTTCAAAGCTAAATTAGATGAATACATAATTTACTCCGGCGAAGCGGCATCGGTGTTGATGAAGCCTAAGAGCGTGAGGGCTTTCGAGAATCGATAAGCAGAATTTGCATCCCCGGGTTTTGAACAATTTCTTACATTCTTGTTTCGGCAAAGGACCTACAATTTACCAAATTATATATATACGATTTTAAAAAAAAATCTTATTATAGATTGTAATCAAATCTGTTACGATAGTGAAAATGTAATTTTATTAGTTTAATAGTTTATATTTTTATAATTTTTAAATGATTAAATTAAAATTTTATCATTTTTAGGGATAAAGTGTAATTTTATTTTTACTAATTTAAAATTTTAAAAAGTTAAAATAAGTAGTTTTTTCATTTTAGGGAAGTCAAGGTTTCTGTCAGCTCCTTAGCTACGCTCTTGAATAATATTCATGCCAATTGAGTCTTAACCAATCGAGTTAAGATTCAATCGATTATTTTAATATAAAGTTTAAAATATATGAAATTAAATGAAAGAATACATTACTATATTTAAAAAAGATTTGTGCCAGGCTTTGATATTGGATGGTGGAAGTCAAGTTCAATTCATATTTTGAACATGCCTAATTTTGTGTCAAGTTCATTTTTTGATGCCTAATGTTTTTGTCTTAATCCTCTAAAATTTTAGATGAGACTTTAGGCTCAGTGGATAGTTTGGATTTCGAATAGGTCTATTTTGAAATACAAATCTCAATTTTATTTTAACTTATCCATATTTGTTAATGATTAACTCAAATTAATTTAAATCTATCAATTTTTAAATATATATATAATATTTAGTACTTTTTATATACTTTCATTTTAATAAAATTTTAAGGTTAAATTTTGCTATTAATCCTTATATTTTAATTTGGTATTTCTAGTTCTTGTACTTTTCGAATTTTAAAATTTCATTTCTCACTAAACGATAACGGTTAAGTTCATTAAGTTGAATTTTACTATTTCAAAGATATGATGCCGCAAACATATCATCATTATAGATAATGATATGGTAGCTTATTAGTTCCACATACTAAAAATTCCAAAATTTGAACAAGTATAGATGCATATAATGATCTAATTGAAAAATATGGATTAACTCTACAACTGTATGCATGGTACTTAGCTAGTAATTGAATTTAACCAAACAAATTTAACCGTTATTGTTTGGGTCAAGATTGAAATTTTAAATTTTGAAAAATACAGAGACTGAAATTGATCAATTTAAAGTAGAAGGACAAAATCCACAACTTTTGCAAAAGTACAAAGACTAATAGTAGAATTTAATCGATTTTTAAAATCGAGAACAGGTTGAGCTAGGTCAGGTTTAGGTGTTAAATAATGTAGCTTAAGTATAGCTCATAAGTTAATTTGGCGCAATTTTATTTTCAAGTCTAATATTTTTATTCAAACTTTTTCAAATATTAAGGTCCTTGTTTGAACAGATTTCACGACTCAAGGACCTCAAAAAAAAAAAAAAAATAGAGTAAGCAGTGTTGAATATTACCTATAAGGTGTTCCCTAAGAGAATCAAAGGACCTGCAGTGTTTATTACAAAGTAGACAGGTAGGTTCATGAAGTGAATGATATGAAGTTCTCATGTGATCAACCAAATGCTCCATTTTATTGAACTCTCTGAAACATGCTGCGCATTTCTTCCTTCACTTCCAAACACTCCGTGTATTAATACAAAGGATAGGGACTTACTTGAGCAAAGTAAAAGTATATGGGTTTGTTTAACAAAAGTAAACTACCTCGAGGGCTTTAATTTACAATATTTGGAGATTATATTGGTAACACTCATGTTAGAATATGTATCGGATCTAAATATTAGAGACAGATATATTTAATATGGGATAAAGCGACATTTAGTGTGGATTTGGATGGACGGTGCAGTGTAGTGCGTTTAGTTTACTTATTGTCTCATGCTACAGTATCGTTACAGTGTCTAATCTCACTGCCACCGATGTTTTTACACTAACCGTAGATAAATACACCGTCCATTCAAACTCACCCTTAATCTCTAAATTTAATATTTTTTTTCAAAAATAATCCTTGAACTTTGTTTTGGTCACATTAGTCTAGAACGTGACATTTTTTCTCAATTTTGCTCCATGTGATAATGAAACACTCTCAGAATGCCGCGTAATCACATGGACTAATGTAGACCAAAAACAATCAAGGATCAAATTGGTAAAATTTATCACAGAACTAAATGTTAATTTATCCTATTAGAAGAAGCATAAATGTGCATATGATGGTGTGTGTGTGTGTGTGTAGAGGAGTAAGATGGAAAGAATACCGAATGCTTTCTGCAAACTCCATCTTTGTTAATTGATGATAGTTGAAATATGTAAGGAGGAGTTGAAGAAGATGGGTACGGCAGGCCATTTATATAACTTGGATTTTGGAGCTTTATACTATTACATTCCTAGTAATCTAAAAATAATTTTGGATTCTAAATCGGTGTGGGATATGAATATATATAAGTATATTTTGTTTTGATTATTTTTAATATATTTGATTAATTATCTTTTATATTTTTATTCATCGTTTTAAAATTCATAACAGATCAAATATTTTTTTATGCATGATTTGATCATATATGTTTTTTTTTTCACATAATGCTTAGAACTATTCATGATACCTGTCCAACCCATAAATAGGAGGATAATAGACTTCAGCGCACTCGAACCCACGTCCTCCTACATTTGTAATAATGTCCATATCAAAGAAGTTAAGACTCAATCGGTAATACCATGTAAGTATTAAAAATAAGAAATATTTATTAAAAAGAATAAAGAAAGGAGGTAAATTATTGGTTGATGCTGAATTTAAGTAATGAAAAGCAAGCTATTTGGGTCAAAATATTTATCTTTTTATTGATTTTTGATAGTTACTTTCAACCGTAAGTTGTTCAAGTGTTTCACTCACAATGGAAGGATAAAAAAAAAAGTTTCCTCAATTCAGTTGTTTGATTCCTCACGGCTTAAAACCCACTAAATGCCAAAGCAAATGGAATTTTATTCCCTTCATTTTACATTATTTCAAACTAACCCCTTCATTTTCGATTTTCTCGATTTATTTTTTGAACAATTTCATTATAAGTTCTAATCATATCTGCTTTTTTTTAATACAATACTTAAAACCACTCGTGGTCCCTCTCCAACCCATAAATAAGAGGATAATACGCTTCAATACACTCAAATCCATATCCTTCTGCATTGACAATTATATTCATGTTAATCGAATTAAAACTCTATCAATTTTCTGTTGTCGGATTCCTTTAAGGTTTAAAGCCACAAAAATTCCACAGTAAATGGGATTTTATTCATGGCTCACTTGCTTTCCTTTAGGATTTGGTCAAAGATTTTATTCCCTCCTTTTATCATAAACAACTTTCCCCGTTTTGCATAGGGAAGTAAATATTAATATATTAGAAAAGAAAAAACCAAGTTGGTTGACATGACAAAAATGAAATCTAATTTAGAGCTCTAATTAAATGCACTCAAGATTCAAATTTGACAATAACAATAATCACTTCTTTTAATTTATAATACTTGTATTCAAACTCGAAATTGATCTCGCGGATCCAACTTTTATAATATATTTTCAAAGAAAGTAATAAAGATGCTGATTGCATTATCAAAATGATTTTTGATAGAGATGAAAGTTTAATAATTATCGAAAAACTTTCAAAGAAGATCTCTCAATTCTTAAGTTAATGTAATTATTTGTTTCTTATTAAAAAAAAAAATTTATTGTCCAATATATATATATATATATATATATATATATAGTATGAATATTGATATTTATTTATGCCTTAAATCCACTATGGATAAAAAAATAAAATATCCAAATAGGCTTAATATATTATTAGGTATTTGAGTTTGACACTTTTTTTAATATGGTACTTATGTTATTTTTTTAGTTCAATCTAGTACATGTATTAGACAAAAGTTTTATATTTTTGTACCCAAAAGTAACCGTGTTAATTTTTTAGTGTTTAATTTAGGTTTTAGAGTTGATTTGATGAAAGTTAATTATTAATATTATTAGGTTTGAATTTTTCATGATTTTGTTAATAGAATAAATTTAGTGTTAATTGTATTTTTTTTAATTTTGTGTTTAATTTATCATATACATTCTGATAGATGTGACCTAATTCGAGTTTTAGGGTTGAATTGATGAAAGTTTTCTTTTATGAGGAACTAGAAAGCTTTATTAATCAAATCTAAGGAACAAACTGTAACATCCCTCGATCGATTTGGTCACCGAACCTGAGCGACAAAATGCTACTAAGTTACCGGAACAAATCACACAGTTCATAATAATCAATTCACTTAACACTAATCTGTCACAAATCGTAGTGGCAAATTAAAATTTTTTTGACACTTAACGAGTTTGTTTTCTATCATTTAAATGTATTTTATTACATTTTCACATTTCGTAACTTAGATTCAAATTATTACAAAATAAGCGTTTTTATGCATTATTTCGAGGTAATTGACCTATTGGGCCAATACTGATCTTAAGGTGGTTTTAACGTTTTAATTGAGTGTGCATGATACTCATTTTGAGGCTCATAAGCATTAGGAACAACAGTCGAGTCGAAACATAAACTCCCGATATCGCAACATAATCGAACCAATGCAGAATTTTACATTTGAAGTTGTGTGTCGCGACACAGGTGTGACGATGGGCAAAAATTAAGCAACGGTGTTTCCGTATGCACAACTCATATTTTATGTGATTAAGGCTTGTATTTGACCTAATTAAGGTTGCTAAACTCTACTTATAAATAGTTAAGTTAAGGCAAAGCTTAGGGAGCTTTTGCCAATCCATTTTAGGGTTTTAGTTAGTAGTTTAGGTTTTTATTTAGTTTTAGTTCATTTTCAAAAACAATTTATTAGGAGTTGATTTCGGAACCAATATTGGAGGGCTTTGTCTATTTCTCGAAAGTTCCTTGAGTACCTCTTTACTTCGAGGTTTAAAGTCATCCATGTAACTCTCCTTAAAGAAGGTAACATGAGTGGACACTCTAATTGTTTGCATTTTCAAGTTATAAAACAAACTGCCTTTCGTTCCTTTAAGATATCCCACAAATATGCCCAATTCTGTCTTTGAATCGAACTTCCTTACATCTTTGTCCAATATGTGGGCCGGACGTCCCCAAATCTAAAATAATTTAGCTTGGTTTCCTATCGTGCCGCAATTTGTGTGGAGTTTTAGGTGCAACCTTAGTTGGTACATCATTCAGAATGTAACAAGTAGTTTGTAAAACGTAACCCTAAAAGAAAATTGACAATTGAGAATAACTTAACATAGACCACTCCATGTATAACAAGTTTCGATTTCTTCTCTCCACCACGCCATCTTGTTGTGGAGTTCCTGACGTAGTTAATTTAGATAATATCTCATTTTATATAAGGTATCCTAAGAACTCATCTGATAAGTATTTCTCAAATCGATCAGACCGAAGTGTCTTTATAGGTAAACCTAGTTGTTTCTCCACTTCCGCACGAAACTCTTCGAATTTATCAAACGTTTCTCTCTTATGATGCATTAGGTACACATACTCATATATGGAATAGTTATATATAAAAGTTACATAATAATCATAACCATCTTGTGCATTGACGTTCATAAGGCCACATACATTAGTGTGCAGAAGTTCTAAAGGTTTACGACTCTCGTTCCTTTTGTATTAAAAGACAGTTTGGTCATCTTACCTTCCAAGCAAGATTCATATTTTAAAAGATCAACTTCCTTAAGCTAACTTAAGGTGTCATCTTTCACAACTCTAGTGATTCTTTCTTGGTTAATATGACCAAGTCTCAAATGCCAAAAGTACGCTTCGTTAGAGTGAAAAGTTTTAAGTTTCTTATTCACTATTTCGATTTCAATCAGTGTGTACATCTTTGGTTTGATAAAATATAAATTATTTTCCATCCATCCATTACAAATAAGAGTACAATTTCTAAAAATTGAAATAATATTATTAAAAGTTACGATCAAGCCGTCTAGAAATAAACATGCAACTGAAATTAAATTTCTTTTGATACTAGATACATAGAAAAAGTCTTTCAAAATAATCTTCCTAAAATTATTAAAATAAAGATGTACATCTCATACTACTTCAGTCACCACACTTGTCTCGCCTCTAGTTCACAACGGGAGATTCTTATCTCTAAGATCTTATGTTTCTTGAAAAGAAATGCGCACATGGTTTGTGTCTCCAAAGTTAATGACCAATGGTCAATTGAATCTTTCTCTAAGTAAGTTTCAATCATAAAGAGTTTCATACTTTTGCATTTAGTGGCTAGCTAGCCTTTCCACTATTTGTAGTTGGTCTTGAAGTGTCCTTTTTTACTACAGAAGAAACATTTAGACTTAGATAAGTCTTTAAACTTCTTAGTTCTCTTCCTTCTACTTTAGGTGACCTAGAGGACTTAGCCTTGTTTCTTTTAGCATGTTTTCCCTTCCCTCTAGAGGAAGAAGGAACTGTTAAGTTAGCTTCTACTTTTCAAACCAATTGATTATCATTAAACATCAACTCATAGAATTGTAACTCATTCATGATTTGTGCAAGTGTCAATTGTTTGTTCACAAGATCATATGTGCCCTAAAGCCAAAAAAGATCCTCCCACAATGTTTTGAACACAATCTCAGTTTGTATGGTCTAGTTCAAGTTGGTCTTATTGTCCTCGACCTCGACAGAGTAGTCAATAAAAGTAATCATATGATCTTTGATCAAAGTGTCAGGTTTTTACTGGGTATTCATCAAACTAATTATCGCAGACTGTCGAGCCAAGATCGCTTAGCCTTTGAACTTGTCCTCTTGTTTGTCTAACATTGCTTTGGCAGATTCACAGCTCTATAGTTTCTTAAATAGGGTACTGGTCACGCTTTTCAATATGTAGCAATGAGCTATCTCATCATATTCATGCTAGTGAGTTCTAGCCTCAGCTTGGTTGATCGGAGGGCATTTTTTATCAAGAACCATTTGTGTCTCTCATAGCTTAAGACAATTGATAAGGTTTCTTTTCCATTCCTTATCATTGTTTTCATTCAACTTGTTCTTAGTAAGGATATTAATTAAAGGAGTTGCTGTCATTTTCAAACTACAAAATAAAATCATCCATTCATTAATATCTTTTTATTAAGAAAATATTTGAAAAAATTTTGCAACATACGATATGCGTTAAGAAGATTCATGCTTCTTACATTAAACCTTGAAAACATTTGTAAGTTGTTGCAATGATAATTCCTACACCTATTGAATTAAGTTACCATGAGGTAATTTTTACTAACTAGTAAGAACATGGATTTCTTTCCAATTAATATGAGAACCTAATTCGTTAGGTATTCACATGTGTCGAAACCATTTTAAAACGACGAGTTTCAAAAATTATTTTAATGTTGGAAAATGGGAGTCACCACCAATCTTTATTTCGGTGTGATTGGATCACCACAAAACGTTTTTTTTTTTTTAAATTGTTTTGAAAACATGTAGGTCTTCGAAATCCAGAAAAACAAGTTCAGGAGTTGGTTAAGCATGAGGAAGGATTAGCACCCTCATACGCCCAAAATTGGTATCGTATTGATTATTTTCGGGTCTTGTTTGTAAAATTTTGAAAGCTCGATTAAAGTTTAAAATACGATCCTTGAATGCATGAGTTAAGTTTAAAAGAAAAGGAGTTTGTTTGGAAGTTCCGCTATTTCAAAGTGATCGAGGAAGAAAGTTACGTCCAGTGAGTTAGGACACAACATTTCAAGATCCAGAAATAACGAGCTTTCCTTTGTAAAAATTTTTAAATTTTTGGGAAAAGGATGTTCGATTATCTCGATTTGAAGAAAGGTTGCACCTAGTAAGTTAAGGCGCAAATTTCAGAATCGAAGATAAAGAAACATTGCCTCGATTAAGGGTATTCGATTATTTCGATTTGAAGAAAAATTGCACCTAGTAAGTTAAGGCGCAAATTTTCGAAACTCGAAATAAAAGAATATTGCCTCGATTTAAAAGTTTCTATAAAAACAATTTTGAAAACAAACATGCGAATTTAATATGAATAAGTAGTTAACAATGGATATTAAATAACGCGGAGTAAAATAATTGAGCAAGTAAATGGTAAGCAAAAATAAAAAAATACGAGTGCATAATAATTAAAAATTACATGCAAATATTGATGAGGAAGAAAAATAGATGCAATCGGAGTTGAAAATGAGACCTTTGGATACTCGGGGGTAAAATGGTAATTTTGGACTCTCAGGGTAAAAATGGTAATTTTGGGGTTTAAAATGGAATTTTAGACATTCGAGGGTAAAATAGTAATTTTCAAAAAAATCGAGATAGAAAATGGAATTTTTGGGCATTCAAGGGTAAAATGGTATTTTTTGAGAGTTTTGGGGTCAAAAATGGAGTTTTTGGACATCCGAGAGTAAAATGGTAATTTTTGAAAGTTTCAGGGTTAAAATGGAATTTTTGGAGGTTCGGGGGTAAAATGTAATTTTTGGAAGTTTCAAGGTCAAAAATAAAATTTTTGGAAGTTTGGGGGGTAAAAATAGAATTTTTGGAAGTTTCGGGGTCAAAAATGAATTTTCAAAAGTTCGAGGGTAAAAATGTAATTTTTGGAAATTTTGAGGTAAAAAATGGATTTTTTAGAAGTTTGGGGGGTAAAAATGTAATTTTTGGAAGTTTTGGGGTTAAAAATGGAATTTTTGGATAGTTTCGGGACCTTCGAGGTAATAAAACCAAAAATAGGAGACACGTGGCAGCCTCTCAGGCATCTTGAAGTCAAAGGACTAATTTGAAAACCATGAAAAATTTTTAGGCCATTTTTGTAATTAAACAGAATTTGATTTAAGAATTAAATTAAAACAAATCAAAAATAAGAGGGACTATTTGCATAAAGAAGCCAAAATAGTGACACATGGTAGCTCCTGATGTTTTCAAAAGGTTAAGGGACTAAATCGAAAACCATTGAAAATTATTGGGCCAATTTAGAAATAATTAAAAGTGCAAAAAGGACCTAATTGAAAATTTGAGAAAAAGCGGAAGGACCGAATGCAGAAATATACCATTAACCAAAAACACGCGGATCCTAGGTCGGGTCGGGTCAGATTCGAGCCAATCATAGGTTAAAGCTCAAAACGTCGTCGTTTTGGGGCTGAAATTCAGCCCCCAAAACGACGCCATTTTGGAAGCCTATATAAGGCATGCTTTAAGCTTTTTTTTTTTTTTTCATTTTCTCTTTTCTTTTTACAAAAATCCTTCAAACTCTCTCTCACTCTCTCCTTCTTCATCCTTGGCCGGCCTAAATCTGGCGGTCGGTCCGGTCACCGTTCGTCGCGCGTAGCTGCCATGCCCCACAGCGCGTTACCACCCAACGTCTCCCCGTTGTCGCTCCGTCGTCACCGAACGTCGTCCAGGTAAGATCAACCCCTCTTCTCCTCCTTTTCTTTCTCTTTTCTCTTTTAAAAAAAAAAAAAAAAGATTTAAAACCTTTCTCTTCTGATTCTAAAAAAATGTTTTGATTTTCAATTGATTTAGAAACCCATGCAATGATCTTTAAAAAACTTTGAGTCTGTTCTTTCCTTTTATTCCATTTTTGTTTTAAAAAGAAGTCTTGTTAATCTTTTTATGGTTTGCCATTGTTTTCTTTGCAGTTTCAACTCCGACGAAGCGTGGACAACGAGCGAGGGCGGGTTAGGCGTGACTCCGACGGTGGTGCTAGAATCGAGTAGTGTTTGACCCTTCGATTTTCCTTCTTTATTTTTTTTTAAAAAAGTTAGTATTGTCATTATCAATATTATTATTATTATTAACCATTTAATACCTATTTAAAACGTTTTGGAATAGTAAATAATAAATAGAAAAACGTATTAAATGTATACACTTTAAAACACTGGTAGCGAACATGCATGTAATAAATACACATTAGTTCATACCTTGAAAACAGAAAGTCTCTTAACCCGATTGAAGTTTGTTATTGATCGCTCCCTCCTTTGGGTTTGAATACTAGCTTTGTGCTTGTGTATGACTTCGTGTGTTTGTAAAAATTGTTTTTCTATTGATAGTTTGAATGTATCACCCAGGTCCGTAACCGTTTACAAAGAAAATTGAATCTGGCTTTATAGCCAATGTTACAATGATGATTATTTGTTGTTTTACAATTTAATGTCTGTCTTCTTTTTCTTTTGCAGGTTCGGCAGTGGAGGCTTGTAGCAGTGGCGGTGGCAGTCCAGTTGCTGGTGGTTGCAAGTTGAGTCTGGTCAATGCTGACGTGGCGTGTCCTGATAGGCTGAAATGAAGGCAGCAACAACAGTAGGTGCAAGTGGGTTTGGGTTGTATTTTGTATTTGGGCCAAATTGGGTCCAAGATTGTAATTTGGACTTTGATTTTTGTATTTGTTTTGGACTTTTAATTTAATTAAGTTTTAAATCAATTTAAATTTTAATTAAATTTAAATTTAAAGAAAATTTAAATTTAAAAGATAAATTTAAATTTAAAAATAAATTTGAATCAATTTAAACTCAATCTTAAAATAAAAGGCTCAACCCAACCCACGAGCCCGGTTAAAATTGGGCTTCAACAACATGTACTAATAATCATTTCACATTTGGTCATCATTCTAACATAAATAGAGCTTTGTGAGAAGTTAATTAAATAGAACGATCTTAAGTGTATAACCATCAACTCAACACCCATCATAGCATGTACTATGAATGAGTCGTAATGGAACAATCTCAATGAGTAACATTTACGACTAGTTGTCCTCTTAAAAGAAATCTCCTCAGTGAAATCCACATGATAATACCTACCTCAAGGCTAACAAATTATCATGTCATCACACAGAGATCATTGATGGAGGTCATACGTCTTGTCTAGGGAACTTCTCCTACTCAATCTTTTTTTAAAAATACGAGGTTTTTGTTGGAGCCCAATTTTGACCAGGGCCCAACTCCAAAATTAAATTGGTAAATTTTTTGTTTTAATGTCCAAATTACAAAATTAATTGTCCAATTATAAATTTTGAGCCCACCTAAACCAATGACCCAATTACAAAAATAGCCCAAACTTAAAAACAACCCTAATTTCCCAAGCACCTTTCCAGTCGCTTCTATGTTGCCCTTCACTTGCCTCTGCAACCACTGACACCGCCAAAAGCACCACCCACTACCATCATCACCTGCAAACAAAAGGAAGACAAAATGACAAGATAGAAAAGCAGCCAATACATTGTAATATTTGGCTATAAAAGCCGTATGAAAAAGATTTGGAGGGGGCTCTTTTCCTGCTCCGATTTTTGTAGGAAAAATGAACATTGAGCAATAACAAAAATAGCAAAAATTTTAGTTTATGTGTTTGTTTTATTTTACATGTATATATATACATACACGTATGTACATATATAGATAGATGTACATTTTTATTTTATTTTTACTTTAATACATGCCCGCATACATATATATGATTTTATGATTTTTATATATATACATGCATGTACATAAATATATATAAAAATATGCATCTTTATTTCTATTTTTGTTTGCTTACACATTGTGCATATATATACAAATATATATATTGATTTCATCTCTATTTTTTTCCATGTGTATATATATATGTAAATAGATATTCATCTTTTTATTATTATTATTATTATTATTATATTTATATATGTAAAAAAGGGGCTAGAATAGATTAGAAAAATATAAAAAATAAAACAAAAAAATAACTTCTTTTTAATCTTTTTGAAAAACCAAGGCTCGATTTTGTTAGATCGGAGCTCGATCTACGACTTGAAAGTGAAAAAATAAAAAAGAGATTTTTTTTTACCTTGGGCCACCGTGCACGGCGACGACGACGGTGGTGACGTCCAGCAGTGGTTGGTGGTTAGAGATGACTCACCAAAAAAAGAAAAAAAAAGAAAGAAGAGACTAAGGAGAGAGAAGAGAGGATTTTTGGTTTTTTTTTTTTTGAAGAAGAGAGGGTGAAAATGAAAAAAAAAAAAAAGGGGACAAAAGTGGGTTATGTAGGGAGCCAAAACTACGTCATTTTGGCTTAGGCATCCAAGCCTCAAAATGACGTCGTTTTGGTATAAGGCTTAAGAATCAGATTTAAAAAAAAATGGGTTATTTCCCCATTCGGTCCTTCCACATTTTTTGATTTCTACAATTAAGTCCTAATGCTTTTTTAGTTTATTTTTAAATTTACCCATTAATTTCATTTCTTTTTTGATTTAATCCCTTGACTTTTTAAAAAGCTCATGAAGCTGCCACGTGTCCCTAACTTGGCTTATTTATGCAATTGGTCATTCCCCTTTTATTTTTGCTCCAATTTTGCCCTTAAATCAAGTTTTATTTTATTACAAAATTAGCCTAGGAATTTTAAATGATTTTCAAATTAGCCCTTCGACTTTTAAACACCCGAGAGGCTGCCACTTGTCACCATGTTTTGGTTTTATCCCCTTAAGGGCCCCTAAACTATCCAAAAATTCTATTTTTGACCTCGAAACTTTTAAAAATTACATTTTTACCCTCGAACTTCTAAAAATTCCATTTTTAACCTCGAAAAAATTACATTTTTTACCCCCAAACTTCCAAAAATTCCAATGTTAACCCCAAAACTTCTAAAAATTACCATTTTACCCCTAAACTTCCAAAAATTCCAATTTTAACCCCGAGACTTTTAAAATTACCATTTTACCCCCAGATGTTCCAAAATTCAGTTTTTTATCCCGATTTTTGCTAAAAATTACCATTTTACCCTTCGGATGTCTAAAATTCCCTTTTTAACCTCGAACTTTCCCAAAATTACCATTTTGCATCCTCGAGTGTCCAAAATTACCATTTTGCCCCCAAGTTTTCAAAAATCACATTTTCAAACCCCAATTCTTTCAGTTTTTTCTTCCTCTTCAATATTTTTAATTATTATGCATTCTTACTTCGTATTTTTTATTTTTTCATATATTTTATCTGCTTAATTATTTTGCTTCGTATTATCTAATATCCAATATCAATCGCTCATTCATATCAAACTCACATATTTGTTTCCAAAATTGTTTTCATGAAAACTTTAAAATCGAGGCAATATTCTTTCATTTCGAGTTTCGAAATTTTGTGCCTTAACTTACTAGGTGCAATTTTTCTTCAAATTGAAATAATCGAATACCTTTAATCGAGGCAATGTTTTCTTATCTTCGATTCTGAAAATTTACGCCTTAACTTACTAGGTGCAACCTTTCTTCAAATCGAGATAATCAAATATTCTTTTCCAAAATTCAAAAGGTTTACAACAAAGAAAAGCTCGTCATTTCTGGATCTCGAAATGTTATGTCCTAACTCACTGGACGTAACTTTCTTTCTCGATCATTTTGAAATGGTGAGACTTCCAAACAAAATTGGTTTCTTTTAAACATAACTCATGCATTCAAGGATCGTATTTTAACTTTATTCGAGCTTTTAAATTTTACAAATTAAGACCCGAAAATAATCGATACGGTACCAATTTTGGGCGTATGAGGGTGCTAATCCTTCCTCATGCGTAACCGACTCTCGAACCTGTTTTTCTGGATTTCAAAGACCTACATGTTTTCAAAACGGTTTTTTAAAAACGTTTTGTGGTGATCCAATCACACCGAATAAAGGATTGGTGGCGACTCCCATTTTCCAACATTAAAATAATTTTTGAAACTCGTCGTTTTCAAAAAAGATGGTTTCGACAGTTTTTATTTCTGATTTCAATCATGAATGATTAAAATGTAAGAGTTTTCAAAAAACTCGTCGTTTTCAAAAAAGACTCCCCTAACTCCCTTTCAATTTAAGATATTCTCTGCATGAAATTTCCTTAAAATAGTAAACTGTGTAACCCTATCCACAACATCACTTGACGTCTCCAAACTACTCTTTAACTGATTACCTCCGATATTCCACCGACAAATGTAAGAGTTAATAATCACTCCAAATGAGCAGAGCAACGACTCAATGCAAACAAAACCTATCCATTGCCCTTATTACGTTGACTCACAAACTTTCAAAACGAACGAGATAGTTTTCTCTTGAGAGAGAAAAAAACTCACATCTAGGAAAGAGAGAAAAAACCCGTACCAAATCATAAAGATAAAAATTAATTGTTAATACTATTAGTTGATTATGAATTTTTATCATATCTATTTTAAAACTCGGATTAAATACTAAAAGTTAACATCGTTATTTTTTAGTATCAAAATCTATAACTTTTGTTAAATACAAGAACCAGTATAGACAAAAAAAATTTTATCAAACTCAAATAGAAAAATATGTATGAAGCCTTCCAAATAAGATATCCACAAATATATTCAGTGGCGTATTTAGGGGTTGGTAGAATCCCCGACCCCTTGAAATGAAAAATTGTTCATTTAGACCTTTAATAAATTTTAAAATTAATAAATATAAAATTGTACTTTGACTCCTAAAAATGAAAAAATTTTGATTTAATTTTTTAAAAATTATAAAAATATATATTATTAAAAATCATAAATTTTTTAACTTCGTCCGTTAATATATTACAACATTATTCTTTCATAACCCATTTACTTTTAAGTGATGATAAATATAGAGCTCTTTTCCAAAGCAAGAACCGCTTTTCATGTTTGTTTATTATTTGTATGTATTGCATGGGGATGGTGGGAATCTTTTCAACGCGTTATTTTAGTTGTAAAATCTATGATTAAACCTCATAAAAAAAAATTAATAATCAAATAATAAATTCATTACGCGTTATATGATTTTTAAATAATAAATAAAATAGAAAAAAGTCGAAATAGTTAGAAAGCGAAGGCAATGACAAGAAATTAGTTAAAAATAACATCTATGGAATCAAGATTAGTGTTGAGAAGTTCCCGTAAAAAAGTTGAGGTCTCTTCATATACTTACATCTCATCATAATTTCCGCTTACAAATTTAATCATTCAATCAATTACTCTATTATGTTTTTTAGGAATGTTTCGAAAAAGCTGACTAATCAAATGCAACTTCGATATCATACTATTACCCGCACCATCAACTAAGAACGTTTCCACAGCTAAAGCATTATCATTTTCCAATTCCAATTCCAATTGTCTAAAATCAAACTTCCATGCTAAATGAGGCCTTTTAATATAGCTCTTATCTCAGTTTTGAATATTGAAATCGAACATCCAATTGATATCATGAGCTCTAAATACTTCTCCAATTCACCAATATTATTATTTTCTGGCGATGCACCATGTGTGTTCAACTTAATCCACATTAAACTTTAATGTTATTGTCTTTTTTTTTTTTAATAATGTACATATTATTTAAAACATGCATAATTCTTATTTGATAATTGAGTAATCAAATTTATATATATATATATTGCCAACAAAATGAGGTTTGATTAGTTTGAATCAACCAAGGAATATTTATAATTATGTTATAGAACTATACAAAATATATAATAATTCGATTTAGAATTCGATCCGGAAAATTGACTCGAAAAATATTTTTAAAATATAATTTCAAATACCCTCTTGAGAGGGGAAGGCTCAAACACCCTTTTCAATCCTTTTTTCTTAATTTTTAAAATATAGCATTATAGATATCCTTTTCAGTAGCTGGTATTTGAAAATGAGAAGATTAGGGTTTGTATTATTTATGTTCCTTTCTTTTTATGTAAATAAAATAAAAATTGACAAAAGCTGTCATTGTTGTTTGCTGTTGAAGATGAGACAATTTTAGTTGAAATTGAGGTTGGTATGTCATTTTCATTATATTACTAGTTAATCATGGATATAAGTTTAAATTTTTTAATAAATTAATAGATATTGAATATGAATATAATATAAAAAATTAAATACTATGAAATAAATATATTAACGTGTCAAAATTTATATGGTCAATAAAATTTAGTGACAAAAATATTATGTTGTAAGCATTAAAATTTGGATTCAATCCCAAGTAATTAAATAATATTGATTTAAATAGTGGCGAAGTTAGGGGATTGATAAGGGTCCCGGCACTCATAAAATGAAAATTTTTTCTTTAGGGTCATTAAAATTTTACATATGTGATGATAAATTTGAATTTTAGCTCTTAAAAATGATAAAAATTCGATTTAATTCTTTAAAAACTATAAGTATATAGGCTATTAAAATGATAAATTTGTATTGAAGATGATATTATTGAACGAGATAATTATGAATCCAAAGAAAAATTAATTTAATTAACCATAAAATAAATATAAAAAATAATTTCGTTCTACAACAAAAAGCTTTATTTTCATAATTGGACTAGATAAATTAATTGAACCGATTGAATTAAGAATTGATTAACATATCAATTCAAAATAAAATATTGAACTAATTAATTCATGAATTAATTGAACCAATCAAATTAATTGAACTAATTTTTTAATAATTTATTCATTTAAATAGAATAAACCGATTAAATCAATAATCAATTAATGAAAAGAAAAAAAATCTAATTACCTTAAAAAGGATAGATGTGACCCTAAATCCATGATGAAATAGTAATGATTTGTTTGGAATTATTATTTAATTAATAAATTTATTTTGAAATGCTTAATTTTTTATAAATATAAATGTTTTATTCGTTTCAAAATTAAAAATTAATTTAATTCAAATTAAAAGTGATATTCAAATAAAGTTTCTTTAATTATTATAGTTTCGATTGTATGGGTATTATTGTCAATGTAAGAAGACGTGGGTTCAAATGCGTTTAAGCGCATTATCTTCCTATTTATTGGTTGGGGAGGGAGCTGTGGATAGTTTTAGACATTGTATAAAAAAAAACAGATACAGACATATAATGAGATTATTAAAAAAATTTCAAATTTTATATAAATACCTGACAAATTTAGGGTAATCTACTAAGATAGTCACTTTTGTTTCCCGTAGGTTACATTTTAATCAATTATGTATGAAATGTTATGTTTTAGTCTCTTACGTACGTGTTGTAACATTTTAGTCATTGAGTCATTAATTTCCGTTAACGATGTGATGGTAAGCTGACGTGAGACGTTAAATCATCACTTCAAAACAAAAAAATTAGGTTAATTCTCATATTTTTTTTTTATTTTGAGCAATTTAATTTTTTTTTTAACTATCCTTTTTTTCTTTATTTTCCATTCTCTTATGCTTCTCCCTCTATTTTTCTCCCTTCTCTATCTCTTTTATGTAAAAGAAAAAAAATTAAATTGCTCAAAACGAAAAAAAATATAGGAACTAATTTTATAATTTAACTTAAAATTTTCGTTTGAAATGATGATTTAACGTACGACGTTAGCTTACCGTTACACTGTTAATGACAAGTAATGTTCAATGAGTAAAATGTTACAACACGATAAATTAAGTGATTAAAACGTAATATTTCAAATATAAATAACTAAATATAATTCAACACAAACAAAAGTGATTATTTTAATAGTTTATCGAATTTTTTTTTTAATCACAGACATATAATCTTAACAAACAGACAAGTTGGAGGAGTTGCTCCATTGGAATATACTCTAGTTATGATAATGTAAGAATATTTAATTAAATATTCAAAACAAAAACCTTTAGGATGTCTTCTTGTCTTCACTAATAATCATTTTCCTGTACTGTGTCCCATTTCTTTATTCTTTTCCTTTTTTTGACCCTATCTAAAATCTTGAATATTTTAGATAAAAAAAAGATGTCTTGAATATTTTAGATAAAAAAAGATATCTTGAATATTTGCTTTTAATAAAAAAAAAAAGAAAAGAAAACAAGAGATAAAGTTCCTTAGTTTCCTTTATTAATCATCTTTAAATTTATAAATAATTTTTTTTTTTTTTTTTCAAAAAATGTACTTGTTCCTATTTTTTTTTCCTTTACTGTTATTCTCCCACCCCCATTGTTGAGTTCGTTTATGATGATTATTTTATTTAATTAATTATTTTTTTTGAAAGATGAATAATGACTCTCAAACTCAATTATTAATCTGTTATAATTAGAGATGTCAATTGGATAGGGCGGATGCGGAGGGTGCTCCCCTACATCCATTTCCGTCAAAAATTTTCATCTTTATCCTTGTCCCGCGACTCGCAGTGGGTACAAAACTCAAAATCATCAACGCCTTACGACCCGCAAGACTAAAATCATCCCTGTCTCACCACCCACGTAGGTCCCTAGACCCACCTAATCTCCGTTATAACCGTCCCACGACCCACTTCAGATAATATGTTTATAAGTATCAATTAAATAAATATAAACCAATTTTTTTTATGAAAAAAGTATGAAATACCCGTCTTCTGGACTCCGATCACATATGTGACATTATTCCAACTATCACTATTTAAAAAAATTTGCCACAATATTTTAATTGGTAAATAAAATATAACCTTCAACACGAGTTTAAAAAATTCAAAAAATAAAGTTCTTACATTATATCCAAATACAAACCATGTCTCAAATACATCATAATATGCTTATTATATTATGCGGGACGGGTGGGGATGGGGCGGGGCAGGTGGGGATGAGGCGGGTACAAGGTCATACCCAAGCCTGTCCCACCACCCATGACGGGTCTAATTTTTGTTTCCATCCGTGCCACATCACCCGTGAAACCTACACCCATCCCCACTCAATTAGGTGCGAAGTGGGTTGGAGCCCCGCAAAATCCGCTCCACTAACATCCCTAATTATAATTATAGCTTGATTTTTTTTAAGAATATATTTCGTTATAAAATAGTTGACACCATGAAATTGGTGAAAAGTCGCTATTAAGATAGCGATTTACACCCGAGTCAAGTGCGAAGAGTCGCTTTTCCTTTAGTGTTTATATATTAGAAGTTTTTCACTTAAATTATGATTAACTTGGAGTAAAATGTCATGCACTGAACTATTCTACATAAATCACATCTTTTACATTTTATGCACTTCTAATTATTTAACCTCGGGTTTTATATAATTTTAGTAATTAGTATTTAAATAAGTGTTTTGTGGTTTTAATTAGGTTGATTCGAGCTTGACATGAATTCAAGAGCAATCAGAAGCTAAATGAGACAGGAAAAATATAAGCTAAATGCGAATGGCTACAAAAGATGCGAGTTGCGACCCTCAACCCGCAAGTCACAACATCCCAAGCAATGAAGATCCACGTGTTGCGACGCCCAAGCCGTATCGCGTCACTTCGTTTTGCTTGAGATGCTCTCCAAGCTTGATGTCGATTTTATCCCTTTTCAATTCTTGACGTCCAAACATGAGTAGAAACCCTAATTAGGTTGCTTAAACATCTATAAATAGAATATTTTGGCATAAACTTGAACAACTTGGGCCATATTCTTACTTTCATATATTGCTGCATTCTTCTACATTCATGAGTTGCTAAACTCTTTTTCTAGTCAAGGGTATTTCAACATTTTGATTCTTCAATTTTGTGAGATATAATTGAACTCCACTGTTATTTTATTCTTTGGTGTACATATATCTTATGATTTAATTGCAAATATTTAGATTTGTTAAATATATTATATTCAATTATTTAAAATTTTTGGTTTGTCAATTAGAATTTAATTGTTTCATTGGTTATAATATTTGTGTCGAATAACGTAATTGTGTATGTCAAAATATGCAATTCATTATTATGTTAATATATGATCTAGTCTGAATGAACTATGTTTACGTGTTTGTTAGCTAGAATTGAGACTCTTTTGTTTTTAATGTTATTGATAAATTGAATCTTAAGTGTTTGTTATATGATTATTTATTGATAAGGGAAATAATTGATGGTGTTTATTTTGGTTAACGAGAAAGTAAAAAGAAATTTGTTGTTAGGCGTTCATCGACATCTATGACCCATTTATCATAGAAGATTGATAATTATCTTTGCATCGAGGATCAAACCCATGAATCAAAACTAAGATTTTACCTTGACTGGATTCTCATTATATATATATATATATATATATATATATATATATATATTTTAAATATTTTTCAGTTTTTACTTTTTATAGTTTTAATTTACTTTTAATTTTTATTTCAAACCCTCTAATGTTTTAAATTACTTTTTTTTTTTAAGAAATTGAATTATCACCGATCTATGTGGATCTGACGTTACTAATTACAATATACAAAAATTTATAATTTTGAGTAGGAATTTTTTTTTTGGCTTGGTCTACTCATGCAAGTGAACTCTAGTACGATCTTGAGATTAAGAAAATTGCAAAGTTTGTAGTGTTTTAGCTATTAACTTGCAAAGTTTTGACACATATAAGTTGGAAAATTTTCGGTTTGAAAATGTTTTTTTGCACAGTGAAAAATTAGAATTTTAAAAATCGACTCGGTTTGTGATATTTATAGCAATAAACCTTAACTAGAGTCGTACCAGTGTTTCCAGCTTAACGAACTTTCGTTATTCCCGACTTTCAACCAAACGGTCTTCTCTGCTATTCTCGTACCAAGAACTGCTTCAAGTGTAGGCTCGAACCAATTGAATCAAAACACAAAACTAGAAAAAGTTTTCTCTCCTTTTGGAGTGAAAACGAAAATTCTCTCTTCTTAATAGAAACCGGTATAATTGTTATTCCGGAAAAATATATGTAATAGTTAAGAATAAATTCTCCCTATTTTTCGGCAGAATAACAATCTCTCAAAGTTGTGTTAATAGCTCTATTGGTGCTATCTATTTATAGGAAGAAAAGGTAAAACCCTTATTGAATTGTAGTGGTTTATTTCAAAACAGAAAAACAACATCCTACTTAGAATGGGACTAGGGTGGATGGCACACCCTAGTATTTATAATAGGGTTGTCGCTCCTTTCATGTCCATAAGGGGTTTTCGGACCTCTTTTACAAAGGGTCCAATTAGGAGTATTTTCTGGACGTTTTTGACCTAGTACTCTGTAATGTAATCCAATCCGATTCAATTTTTATATTTCCCAAAATAAACTTTAATATTTATATATATAAAAACTTTATCATCCCTATTTTACTCTTGGCAAAATTTTGATGATTTTTCCCTGGTTAAATTTCAAGAAAATATGTTCAATATTTCCCAACTCAATATGTTCATTATGACCGAATGATTTATTTTCATTTTCAAGCTTCAAAACAGTTCAAAAAACTTATTATTCCAATCAGTTTTTAAGTAATCCATATAGGATTGCAAATGGATCATTTCCATTTCTAGAAATCTACATTCATTTCCAAATGATTCTATTTTTTCATTTCGAAGAAAATCATGGTCATTCTTGAATGTTTCTCATTTTTCTTTTTCTATTCATTTTGTTTATTTCTATTCAAATGCGAAATTAATTTCTAGTTTCAACAAGCTGGCGAAAAGGTCAGTTGCACTATATAGCTGAGGCTCAAATGATTTATAATTAAGTTTCATCTTTTCTCCTATTAATTATAAACTCATTTGGTCATGAATTCATTTCACTATAGTATCATGACTGAGCTCTCCCCAACAACATACCATTAGGAAAGCAAGTACTCAATACTCGTCCAATGACCTTGTCATAAGTGTGTTACCCTCGTAGGGTATTCTTGATCTCTTTGGGATAATATTTTTTCTCCAAATATGATCCTATTTTATATCATAGTAATCATTACATCTTCCTTCATGAAAGTTCAGTCATTATCAAATAGTGATCAGTCATCTATTACAAAGACGAATGACTCGTGACCACGTTTACTTTTCATTAGCCATGTAATGTCAATGAAAGAATATCATTTACCCATGTTTTGGGTTATGAACTCCATAGTTGTGAATGACGCTACAAATTACAGAAGTCATACACCCAACGCGCCAACTTTCTGTTCCTTATCTATTTAAACTTAGGCTTTTATTTACATCAAAGTGTATGAGTCACGCATACATAGTCCACCATCCACTTAGGATGTAGATATACCACACAATGAACATCACAAATGAATAAATCCATAAACGAATTCAGGATCTATTCTACTTGGGTCTTGTCCAATGTATTGTTAGTCCAGTCAGTCACATCTATGTCTCTATCTTCTGTGAGTCATCCACTCCGATGTCCGAGACAAGGCATCTTCCCAATTGGACTTGATAGAAAACATATTAGTCTTTTAATCAGTTTGCTCATTTCTGATTAGACTAAGGACATGTTTAGGTTCATCTACTAATACAATTTGTCTTTCCGTACTATGACCCAACCACATAATATCGCTTAGTATTAGTTAAACATTTAGACAACCATTGAGCAACATTTTCTTCCATTTTGCTTTGCGTGCAAAAACCATGCAAGGACAAATTATACAAAATATATTAATCTAATCAATGAATTTGTTTTATTAACTAATCAGTTTGAAAAAATTACAAGTTTACAAACAAATATACTACACTCAATGCACCAGATTCAACAACAAGTATATGTTTCGAAACTTGAAACCTCTATAGCAAAATTTGGTCACTGACTCTCAAGTTCCAATACCTACAACCAAGGTTCCAAAAATTTGATGTAAGGGACAAAATATGCATTCCAAAACACCTCCAAATCAACCTTAGAAACATCTCCTAACAAAATAATCACATAGCATACTTAAAATTTCATTTAAAGTTCATGCAAATTCAACTCAAAACATGTCTCAAATTAAGTTATAATAAAATATCATCTAGGTAAGTAAAAGAAACACATGAAAATCACATCTCAACATCCAAAACAAGACTAATACCATTCTAAATCATGTCTCAAAATCAATTGGGAAATAAGCGTGCATGCATTTAATAAATTAGCAAATCAAATACAGCTTAGAGCCTACCAAATAAATCTTCACACATATGTTTCAATATTATCCAAATTAACAAGCCTTGATGTAAAACAAAACTAGCCTATATGCATACACATGAGGGACTCTCTAGTACATGCCACTAGAAGTCACTATATAAATAAGAAAATTTCATACTCTTCTAGCCTTGCTAGTGATCTAATTCTAAAAGTATAGGTTGACTTCACAAACATTCTTCAAAATCTACATGAAATAAACAGTGGCGCGTTAAACATAAATGCTTAGTAAGAACTCATGAAAAATAACTCACTTACCCTTTTTACCGATAGTGAAGTTAATTAATTGAATTGCTCAAATACATATAACATTAGTAAGAAATCAACTTTTTTTGGTGAATTATAATAACAGGGCAAAACCTGAACAACAAATGCGATTAGCGCGACTCGAACCCAGGTCATACCTGAAACGATGAACACCCTTAACTATCAGCCCATCACATAGGGTTCAGTAAGAAATAAACTTTAAAGCATATAAACGTACGTAGTCATAATTACATTTTCACCAAGCTCAAATTAACTTCAAAACAAATCTTTTAAGTTTAAGTTACTATCATGACATATTTAATACATTTGTGAAGTTTACTATCTCATAACACATTTAAACTCTTACATATTGTTTGTCCAATAAACACATTAGTTCACACATTTAAATTTTTAGCCCTTGATAATTTAGTGAAAATGACTCGGACACGCAGAACAATCAACCTTACCCCTCACATATTACATGTAAAGTGTATTCAACCTAACACCATACATATACACATACAAATACAAATAAAACGGGCTCGAATGCACATAAGTGCTATGCCTAAAAGGCATTACATCGTCATTCCAAGGTGTGTAATCTATTTTTTTTATTGACATGTTAATTGTATCCTAATTATTTTATCAAGTTTCCAAATACGATATTTTTATTAAAATTCTTATATCATTATCAAGGTATATAATGAGCTCATATAACACATAAGTAAAATTCAGATGTTCTCATAAATTCACAATCAAAATTACTCATGATGTTATTATTGTTAAAGAAAATACATCTTTGCGTTTGCTTAAACGTTACACTTCGATTTCCAAATATCACATTAACAATGAATTTATTAGTAGAATTAAATGAAATTATTAACATAATGAAATATTATTTTATTATTTTTTTGAATAATGAAATAAAATATGATTTAACTCTGGTAGAAAATAAATTATCATTAGAAGTTTTGGAAAATAATAATTAAAAAAAATGAGAAAATTATCCAAGATTGATGTGGGCCATTTTCATAATTGGGCCCACCAAAGGTATTAGAAAAAACTAAATAAATGCTGTCACCAAGAAACAGCGATAATAAAGCTGGATATGGTCCACGTGGGGTCCTACACCGCCTTGAACTTGCAATCATCCCTTACACGTGTCGAAAGGAAAACACTCTTTAACAGTTCCTATTATTACAGCACTGTCACCTCAAATTTTCCCAGCCTAAAACCTTTTACCGTTGAAAAGCCGTTAATCGCGCCAATTTTTCAACGGTCTCGGATTCCCATATTCTTTTTTCAATAAAACAAATAAATATGAATTATTTAAAAACAAATTGCGTTGAGGTCCCAAAGTAAATTGTCATTTCCATAAATATTTTATAAATTTGAATAAACTCCCCTCTATTTAAATTCTTGATTAATAATTTAAACATATTTTATAAATATATAAATAAAAATAATTTTTAATGAGTAAAACGAAATAAAGGGAGATTTCGAAACTAAATAGAAATGCAGATTCAATCTTAGTTCGATTAGCGTGGATATTGAGTGTGCTGAAATGCTTTAATCGAGATCAACAATGAGATTAAAGGTTAATAAAAACTCATAAATAAAAAGATAATGCACTTCAACGCATTCAATCTTGTTTTATTATTTGTTTATATGGTATAATTTTATTTAATATTTAAAGATCTTATGAATTTCTTTGGGGAAAAAAAAGAGAAAAATATAGGGGTGGGAGAAATGTCACCTTCCAAATTGCTTCAAGTTCCCCACACCAATAAATAAAATATTTGCAATAATCTAAACTTTTTAAATTAAATTTTAATCATGCCTTTAAAAAAAAAAAAAAACTCCCAATTTCTCCCTTAGTCTTGTATGCATAACAAAGTTGACAAATATATATATATATATATATAGCCAACAATGATGCAGAAAGAAATACATGGCACCACCCATTTCTTCATCATCTTCTTCATATAAAACCCACAGAGGAAATCATCATTTAGAACATTTTCGTTTGCAAAAAAGAAAAAAACATCTGGGATTTCTTCACTGAAAAGAACTAGTATTAAAGGTATGAAGAATTTGATGTATTTCTCTATAAATTCTGGTTGTATATATAGCTGTTTTTCTTAGTCTCGTTATATTGATCATTGAATTTGCTTTCGTTAACTAAATTTAGCATACAGTGAAGAAAACTAGAGCTGTTTTTTTACTTTTAGAACAGATTGGATGAGAAAATTTGTCTAGCTTTTTTTATATTATGGATGAATTTGACAAATGATGAGATCAGATTTTTTTTTATTGGGTTATTATGATTATGAGATTGAAATTAAGTTATGTTTAATCATAGATTTGGTGCTTTATGATTTTTTTAAGAAAAAAAAATGCCTGGATTAGCTATGGATGCAAGGAATGGAGAAAGTGGAGCTGTTGAACTCAACAATAGAGTTTCCACTGCTTATAAAGATAGTTTTATTGAAGAAAGATCTCCAAGAAGTGCATTGAGTCCAAAGAGTCAACACGGTTTAGCCATTGATGGGGAAATGGAAGCTTCCATTGAACAGCTTTATCATAATGTCTATGAGATGCAGAGCTCAGAAAAATCTCCATCCATGTCTAGTTATGGATCGTACATTGATGATTCGAGGATTGATTCCGAATTGCACCATCTTGTTGTGGATTTTGGCGTTGTTGAAATGACAGAAGAGGTTGTTGCGGAGAAAAATGAAACAGAAGGTGTTTGTGACTTGGCCTCTAAGAAACAACAAAGTGAGTCTAGTGAGAAAACAATGAAGAAGAAGAAGAAGAAGGACCAAGCTCGAGGTGTTAAGCATCGGTATCGGTTGCAATCAGATACTGAAGCATCGGCAAAATCGAGTCCGAAGAGTAAATCTTCTCAAGAGAAAAATCTATTTGAAAAGGAGAGGAATGTAAGAAAAGCAGTAAATGCAGCTTCTCCTTTGGGGAAACAAAGGAATTCTCTAGTGGACGGATCGGAGAATCCGGACCTTGGACCAGTTTTGCTTAAGCAGACAAGGGATATGATGTCTTCCGGTGAAAATCCGAAGAAGGCCCTTGAATTGGCTCTTCAAGCAACGAAATCATTCGAGAAATGCACAGATGGAAAACCAAGTCTAGACCTCGTAATGTCTTTACATATTCTTGCAGCATTGTACTCCAACTTAGGCCAATACAATGAAGCAATTCCAGTTCTTGAGCGCTCGATTGAGATTCCAGTAATTGAGGATGGCCAAACTCATGCACTCGCTAAATTTGCTGGATGCATGCAGTTAGGTGAAACCTATGCAATGCAGGGCCAAATCGAGAACTCAATATTGTGTTATACAGCAGGTTTGGAGATCCAAAGACAAGTTCTTGGAGAAACCGATCCTCAAGTTGGCAAGACATGTCGATATGTGGCTGAAGCACATGTTCAAGCACTGCAGTTTGATGAGGCTGAGAAGCTTTGTCAAATAGCTCTTGACATCCACAGTGAGAATGGTGCACCGGCTTCTATTGAAGAAGCTGCTGATAGAAAACTCATGGGACTCATTTGTGACTCAAAAGGAGACTATGAATCAGCCCTCGAGCACTATGTTTTAGCTAGCATGGCCATGGCAGCAAATGGAAATGAAGTGGATGTTGCTTCAATTGATTGTAGTATCGGAGATGCATACTTATCGTTGGCTCGGTACGATGAGGCAGTTATGGCTTATCAAAAAGCACTCACAGTGTATAAATCTGCAAAAGGAGAGAATCATCCAAGAGTTGCTTCGGTTTACGTTCGATTGGCTGATTTGTACAACAAGATAGGAAAACTAAGGGATTCCCGAACTTATTGCGAGAATGCACTCCGGATTTACGGAAAGCCAAACCCTGGAATCCCCTCTGAAGAGATTGCCAGTGGCCTCATTGACATCGCTGCTATACATCAATCTTTGAATGATCTGGATCAAGCACTCAAATTACTTAAGAAGGCTTTAACCATTTTTGGCGAAGCCCCAGGTCAACAAAGTACAATTGCAGGCATTGAAGCACAGATGGGAATCATGTATTATATGATGGGGAGCTATACTGATTCCTACAATACCTTCAAAAGTTCCATTTCCAAGTTCCGAGCTAGCGGAGAAAAGAAGTCTGCCTTGTTCGGTATCGCTCTGAATCAAATGGGGCTTGCCTGTGTTCAACGATACTCGATAAACGAGGCAGCCGATCTGTTCGAAGAAGCAAGGAACATATTAGAGAAAGAATATGGTCCATATCACCCTGATACATTAGGGGTGTATAGCAATCTAGCTGGTACCTATGACGCAATGGGAAGGTAAAATCCTTAGACTCGGTATATCGTTTGCGGATGTCTAGATTCAATTATAGACATTTTCTCGGGGTTTCTTTTCACATGTTTTCATTATATTTCACAGGTTGAATGATGCCATTGAAATCCTGGATTATGTTGTTGAAATAAGGGAAGTGAAGCTCGGAACAGCGAATCCAGATGTTATCGACGAGAAACGAAGGTTAGGGGAGTTATTGAAGGAAGCAGGCCGGGTTCGGAGCCGAAAACCAAGATCATTAGTGACCCTTCTTGACACCAGCACTCAGACAATCAAAGATGACGGCATCAAGGTATCATAATGCTATTTTATTTAAATATAGTATGTAAAGAAAATACATTGTGGAAGAGCATATTTCAGACCAAACCCATTCATCATATTATATTTAAAAAAAAAACAGGGTTTCAACTTTCAAGAGTTGTATGATTCATCATTGGTAAGATTCCTTTGTAACATTCTTATTTGTATGTTTATCAATAAAGATATAGGTGGCATTTTGTTTTCTTACACTATTGCACCAAACTATCCATATATTTAAATCCTCTACTTGTTTTTTTTTTTTAAATAATCTCATTACACGTTCTGATTATATTTTTTTCTTTTTCTACACAATGTCTAGAACTAATCATAATCCCTCCCCAACCCATAAATATGAGGATAATGTGTTTCAGCGCACTCGAACCCACGTCCTCCTACATTTGTAACAATGTCCATGCCCATCGAATTAAGACTCGATCAACAAATTCTCTATTTATTTTTTATGTTTTTAAAAAAATTTTCATAATATATATTTATATTTGACATCGACCTAAATTTCGGGTGACATCGAGCGATAGTTGGTAACAACTTATAGTTAGAATTTTATTAAAAAGGAACTAGCAAAGATAAGTTGCCTTTGAAGACTAGGCAATAGTTTGTTGTGATGTTTATAGGCTGAAAATGAAAGAATTGATTGATCTGCCAATTTTGAAAGAAATTTACGACCATCCTTGCTTGGCCTTTTCCCTTTATTACAAGCAATCCAGCTTAGATTGTTGCACCACACCGAAGAAAGAATAATATTTCTAGAATTTTCATTTTTTTTAAATATTCGTATTGGACCTACATTTAAAGATGAATACGATATAAATATATATTCATATTAAACACTTAATCTCGAGTTCGACAGAATTTTGCGAAGAATTCTTCAATTAGACTGTTAAATTGAAAATGCTTACAAGAAACCACAAGCCTAAATCTTTAACTATAATTTACTATGTAAAGTGCTTTTAAGTTTCACCTAATCTCTAGGCTAATATGACAAAGGACAAGTCTCCCTCAATTTGAAATGGTGGGTCAAAAATGACCCATTAAAATGCAATTCTAAGTTTTTATTTTTCTAAAAGCACTTATGGTAAGCATATACCTTAAACATGATACAATGACATGAACAATATGTTAAAATATTATACCTTTGATACCCTATATCCAATATTTACCTAGAATCCGAATTCGTGTTATAAGGTTTTGTTACATGATCTTGTCATCGATACTAGTGTATTATTTAATTTTAGACTTGTTTATGTATCGAGACGAAATTATTTTCTTTATCTAAACTTGTTTTTTGATTGATTAGACTGGACGAAAAATTCAATCCTTAAACAGGTCTAACCAAATCGTATTCTCAAAAATTATGCTAAAGAACTTAAACTGAAACATTAGGAAAGAGGCCGAGTTGTTGAAACTGTGTCATCCACAAAACTCAGTTCAGAATTGAGATGATAATGTCAGGCAGGAAAGAAAAGTAAAAAGGTGAAGATTCAAAGCCTCTTCTTTGCACGGATGATGATGTCCCTAGTACAGCTTCCAATGGAGAATGGTGGCCACATCTTTTACCTAAAAAAATGCAGTGAATCAAGTTATTTTAAAGTTTGCTTAAATCAGTAGAGGTGTTCAGTTGGGTTTAATAATCAAATTGAATTCATCCAAGTTACAATAAAAACATGATGAAACCAACATTTATTTTGGATGAACTAATCCAGATTATTCCAATTTGATTAATTTGGTCATTCACATAGATAATTAAAACCGAATAATGAACACCTCTTTAAAGGAGAATTTATAGATCGAAAGAGGCACCGCAGCCACCACCGCAAACGGCGGGGGGCAGGTGATCTCTATCATCTATATTTATTGTAATAGACGATAAAGACATAAACATAGTACATTGTAAGAAAAAGGATTGGTAGTTAAGGAACAAAGATGGTGTCAATGGTGATGGTTTGGTGTGTTTTCATACAGAGAGAGAGCTTGAAAGTTGGAACTGAAGACTCCATAGCTCGAAACTTCCCTTAACGAAGTCATAGTAACCGCCCTTGATTCCGAGGGTTTTCTTAACCAATCCATCTCTCACAAATGGATAACTCAGCAGGTTTCCAAGGGATACATTCACTGCTTCCTGAAAAACATTATTTATCAAATGCACCCCATAAATTGTTTGGCATTGCAAAATTGTTATTTTCAATTGAAAGAAAAAGAAAACCAGACCGAAAATCAAACCGGTGTGACCTTCGATGACCCGTTTTCTTTTAGAGTCATTGAATCACTAGTTCTTGGGAACATGTTGGACCAAAAGGGCTACCAGTTCCCCATTGAACCTGCATGACCTTAAACCGTTTTCTTTCGGTTCATTTAATCCCTAGTTCTTGGGAATGTCCTGAACCAAAAGGGTACCAATTTCCCATTGAACCGGTTCTTTTTTTTTTCTTCACTTGTTTTAGAATCTATTCTATTCAATTAAACTACTTAACGGTTCCATTATTTCCTTTACAATAAAAGTGAACAATTAATTCCTTATTATACATTTGAAGTAAAGATGTAATATTTCAAGTTGAAAGTACCAGTAAATATCTCCATAATAGGGACCGGATCAAAGTGCTCCTACTATTACATGCATCAATTTAGCCCCTATACTGTTAAAAAGAATCAAATAAGACCAAATTGTCATAGAGTTAACATTTACTGTTATAAAAATAATATGAAAAATCATTTACAGTTTAACTCCAAACAACAAATTTCATTAGCAAGACCATAAAAAAAAAACTTTCAAAAAATCAACTCTATTAATCGTAAATGACATTTTATAAACAGTAAATGTTAGCTTTTGAAATTTGGACTTATTTTATTCTTTTTAATAGTACAGAGACTAAATTGACCCATTTAATAATAAATGAACTAATTCGCTCTAATCTCGGGCCAACCAGGTACCTTTAATCATAAAAAAAGCTTACTTGTTATATTTTAAATTGACAAAGAAAAAGTGGACAATTTAGTCCTTTAGTATTTAAAATTGCTGAATTTTTATATATTCTTTCATTTGCATGTTACTATAAAACATGACAAGTATTTTTTAACATTCAAGGGCACTCCTATTTAAAATTGTACAACCTTTTGCTCACTAAATATACAGATATTAAATTGCTAACTTTAAGAGTATAGGGACTAATTTGCTCTTCAGCCTACAGTACAGGGACTCGTCAAGTAGTTTAACTCTTCTATTCACTTAAAGAAACTGAGATTTCCATTTCCATAGTAGAGGTGGTAATTAAACAAGATTACTAATGTCGAGATTCGAATCTCATATCTATCCAATACCACTTCTTTAAAGATAACTATATGGACTAACTAGACTAAATTGAGAGTTCGAAACTGAAATTTAAGGTGTTTACCTTCTCGCAGTGTGTACATTGGACTCCCAAAGGCTCACCACCATGTTCAGCTAGCACCTTGGACTTAGCAGGCACTCCAATCTTAACCCAATCCTCTATGAAATCACTGCAAAATCTCAATCAAATTAGACTAGTTTTTTCTTCATAAAATCTATCATTGTTTTTAGAAAAAAACAATATAAGGCCTTACGTTGAGTTGTTTCCATCAAATGGGAAAGACATAAGCCCCTTGATTCCACCACAGGCACTGTGTCCAATCACCACAATTTCTTGTACCTGTATAAAAGATATTAACACTTTCATTTGCATGAGATTGCTAAGAATAAAGTACGGATGGTGCAGTAATCAAACCGAGTCGAAGTCGGATAATGAGTGAGTTCGAGTTCGCTCGAGCTTAGCTTGAAATAAAATTGAACTACTCAGAGCTTTGCTCTATTAAAGTTATTTACATGATTTAATTACTCAACTTCATTCCATGTACAATTTTTTTTTTTATTTCAATAATGAACATTTACCTAAGAATATTAAAAAATACATATTATGGCTATGAATAAAATGTTCAGCTCAGGTCAAGTATTAAGACATTCGAATTCGCCTTGCTCAATAGCTCAAGCTGCTTGAGCTCGACACGAAAATGACTGATTCGGATTCGAGCCTTTTTTAAGCTAAATTCAAATAGATTGCAAGCACAAGTGTCACATTTACATTCCTAATTATAGATACGAACACTAAACCTGAAGTCTATCATTTTTAACCCAAATATCTAAACAAGAACGAGTTTGAACCTCTACATAGAATACTTCACCTTGAGATGCAAAACTGCATATTCGATAGCAGATCCAATGCCAGCATATTTAATCTGCCATATAACATGGACAAAAGGTCAACAACATGATTCTAATACATCCATGAACTGAAAATTCAGATAGAATAGCAGCTAAGCATATTGAGTCTAAAAGGAACCTGGTCATATGGTGGCACCATGTTAGCAACATTACGGACCACAAAAGCTTCACCAGGTTGCATGTCCAGCACATGAGATGGGCAGACCCTAGAGTCCGAGCAGGCAACAATCATATACTGCAAGCATTTATTCAAACACTTAGTGTGCTATACTTTGTTAAATTGAATAACGAATGACCCCAAAAGTTTAAATCCATTGGAACTCGAAAACTGGAACACTACATATGTCATATTGGATATATGTACCTTAGGGCTTTGACCCTTGGCAAGCTCACCATACAGAGCAGGATTCTTTCTGCAAAAAGAAGAAAAAATTGTGAGGTATTTACAAAAAAGTGAAAAAAGAGATGAAAAGAGAAGGGGGGAAAGAGAAATTACTCATATTTTTCTTTCTTGAAGTAAACGAAGCCTTCTTTCAATCTCTCAATAGAAGGGTCAGATGGTTTGCCATCAGCTGATGCTGTGTTTAACTTTGCTGTTATTTGATCAACCCTTGCAGCTGCTTCAGCATTCAGTTCTCCTTTCTCACTACATTCAATCAACAATTACATAATTAAAATTTTCTCACGCAGGCTACCACCTCAAATCTATGTGCAGGAGGTGAAACTGCGGGGGAGCAGGACGGGTATCCTTAAAATGGAATTTTTTTCATTTAAATTCTTTACCATTTTTTAAATTTTAAATTAATAAAAATAAAATTACTATTAAAATAATAAAATTACATTTTTATTCTTGTAAAAAATATAATTTATATTTTTTTTTCTAATTTTGCCCCTATCTGTGTTGGGCTTGGCTCAACAATCTATTTTATACTTTTGTAATATGTTTTTATTTTATTTTTATATATTTTTTAATTTTTATCACATAAAATTGAATATATAATAATATAATTAGGGACGATTACAAAAATGATTTTAATGAAGTCGAAATTGAATTATAAATTTTTAAGTGATTAAAATATAATTTTATTATTTATTAATTTTTAATTCCATTATTTTCGAATGGATTAAATAAAACTTTTTTCCATTTCTGAAAAAGTCAAAAATGTAATTTTATCATATATTAATTTAAATTTTCATTATTCATAAAATAACTAAATTATATGGTTTCCATTTTTGGGTAGACGACACCCACCTACCCTTTTAAAATTGCCCTTGATATAATAATATATAAACTTAAATAAAAAAATTATCTAAAATATTAAATTAAAAATAATATTCACAAGCTTAAAATTAATTTAAGTTAGTAATTGATACATATAAACAGATTTGAATAAAATTTAAAGTTCATATATTAAATTGGATCGAGTTTAATCAAACATAAAAATATATTAATATCGTATATATAAATCCAATTTGAATATATATAATAAAGAGGTTATTAAATTATTAAGATAGGGATGATATACCTGAGAAGTTTCTTGAGAGCTTCAACGGCTTCCTCGTAGGACTTGTTTCCCATCTCTTCTCTCTGTCAAATTTCAAGCTCCAATTAAGATTTTACACTATTTTTTTCCGTGCGTTGTTCATTACTTCAAATGTGATCCGAATTCGAGTTATGCTAATCGCATTGTTATTAAAACTTTGCTCTCTTCTTATAATTTTATTACTTATTACATCCTCATTTTTGCTCTCTGTGTCACCTTCCTCAATAAAAAATTATTTTATCGATTTATAAAAGAAAAAAAAAGTACTAATTTATATTATAATTAGATTTTAATTCAAATTGTAAAATGATTTAAAGAATTTTTTTTTTTTTTCAAACGAATAATAATTTATAATGTCATGTTATAATTTCGGCAAATTAAAAGCAAAAATTAAAGAAGAAAATTATGATATTACTCTCTAAATTGATTCTTTTAATATCATTAAATAAGAACATGTGTCATGTTCTTATTGGACGTCATACATTTTTTTAGAGAAATTGAGATAAAATTTATAATTTATGTACCACTTCTATAAAAAAAATATAAAACTTTATGAGAATTGGGATATAAATCAAATTCAATTTGGTAAAAACTCATTTTATTTTGTGTTTTTTAAAGAATGATTTACTTTTGGTTAAATTCTTGTTTTCGTCCCTTTACTATACTCATGTTTGGGCGACCCATTTATTTTTATAACGTCAATAGTGAGTCCAAATAATTAACATCATTGATTTTTATAATGCAACTAAAGATTTTATTTTTATTATTCCAAAAAAAAAAAAGTTTATTTTCATAATGTCTCAACATATTGATATGAAATTTTTGTGTTGAAAAAGGTGATTTAAGAAGAAAAAAAAATTCACGCAAGCATTTTTACTTGAATAGTTTAACGATTTTGATTATTTAATGACATTATAAGAGCTGAAGAATTTAATTAAACTAAATTAAAGTTTAATGACTAAATTTCAAATCCGATTATGATAAGGGATCAAAAACAGAATTTAACCTTCTTTTTTTTATTTTTAAAAAATAACTCAACGTGGGAAAAGAAAACTTTTCACTTTTTTTTTATCTATTGCTGCATTTTTAACGAAATCATTTAGGATGGGTTTAGATGGACGATGTATTTACTTGTGATTAGTGTAAAAACAGTGATGACGGTAAAATTAAACACCGTAACGTGCGATAAAAAATAAATTAAACGTATCGTACCGTACCGTCCATCTAAATCCGCACTTAATCAAACACTCAAATACATAAAAGAAATTCATTAATGCAAAATCATAGATATATTAATAACATAAGATGAATTAATTATATATGAAATTAATTTGTTATTTTTTTTAATGTACAGGAAGAAAAGAAAGGTAATGTATACCGGGGTGAGCAAAGGAATAGGGGCAGCGAAAACCGGGCGGTCTTGGATAAGAGTCGGAGGAGAAGGAGAGGAGTTAAGGCTAGCGATGATGGAAGGCCGCAATGTCGGTCGTCGGCGAGCAGAAAAGGAAGTGGTGGTGGTGGTGGTGGTGGTGGAAGAAGAGGAGGTAAGGCACCAACCGTTGATCGAAGCCGTCGACATTGCCACGAAAAATGATGGATATAATTTACTTCGAAATTTCTCCAATGTCTTCAAATAAATTTCTTCAATGTCTTCAAAACCGATAATGAAAGCGAAAGGTTGGTGAATGAGAGCTTCTACTTGTTGTAGATTAGGTTTGAACGTTGGAGATTCAATTTTTTTTTTTTTGGAATAATAAAATAAAAAAAAAGTTTGTTCATCCATGGATTGTTTTTTTATATTTTTATTTGTTTTTTTGCATGTTTGGGAGCTGCATGCAACGACCTTTCTCCACGTATAGTAAACCCATGATTTTTGTGGTCTTCATTTGCCAATTTTTGCTTGGTTCACGAGTTAAACAAATATTAATTGTAATAAATGTTATTCGATGGTGTCGTTTGAATCTTAGTTCGATTGGTATGGGTATTATTGTCAATGCAGAAGGACTGGAGTCGAGTGCGCTGAAGAGTATTATCCTCCTATTTATGGATTGGAAAAGGGCTATAGGTAATTTTAAGCATTGTATTAAAAAGAACAGATATAATCAGAACTTATAATAAAATTGTTCAAAAAAAAGAGTTACCTGAAAGTATTTTTATTATTTTATATTTTGTATCAAATTTATAAAAATAAATATTTATATTTATATTATATATAATGTGCCAAATTGTAAAAAAAATTGTAAATTAATTATTTTACAAAACAAAACCCACTAAAACCATCTCTAATTAATTTATTTTCTTCCAACACTCGTTACTTTTGTCTCATATTTTCTTATTCTCTCACACACTCTCTAAAATTTTTACAAAATAAGTGTTGAATATTTCGATACTTTGAAGTGAGTCTCCCTAATTTGGTAACACTTTTTATTTTATTTTCAAGCTTTATTGATTAATTTCTAAAAGTTCAAGAGTGTAGCTTTTCTTGTCATGGATTAAGATTTTTATGCAAGTTTTAGTTTTTTTTTTTTAATTTATTGAATGATTTTGTATAAGATTCCTAACATCGTATTTGGGTTGCATTTTCATGATCAAAAAAGTCATTTAAATGAATTTTATTTTTGTGAACAAAAATTACTAGTTGTATGTTGGCTTCATGAACATTTTTATGCGTTTAAGGCTTAGATTATTTTTTTTAACAATTTTATTATAGGTTTTGATCATATCTGCTCTTTGTAACACAATGCCTAGAATTACCCATAATTCCTCCCTAACTCATAAATAAAAGGACCAAATTCACGTTCTTCAGTATTGACAACAATGTTTATACCAATCGAACTAATATTCAATCGACGATTATCACGTGTTCATTAAAAACTATTTTTATATTTTCTGGTATATCCTACATGTATGTGTTTTTTAACTTGTGAAATATAAAAAATTCACCTAGATAATTCCTTTTATTTTTCAACCAAACATTTTTCATTTGATGATAATGAATACTAGAACAATGCACCAAATCCATGGATTCAAACCACACAATATCCTCCCACAACTTTTCTTTATAACCCATTTTTCTTTTATTGCTAATTTATTTTTTAAAAAAGAAGAAAATAAATGGTTGATGGAAGTGATAGGTGAACATATAAATGGAACATTAATGACCCACATTAATTTTCATTCATGATATAAACACCATAAACCACATTGATGTTATGATATTTATTTGTTACAATATTCCATCTCCATAATAAAAAAATTAAATTAAAAAAAAAAGGAAAACATGTATGGATATAAAAAGAGTTTGGGATAATGATCATAGGAAGAAAGAAAAAAGCAATGGTGGAAGAGAAAAGAAGATGATGGGTGAATATGGGTAGTTTCATGGAGATAAGGCCCTATCTCTAAGACATGGCTCACCTGCTGTTTTTCTCAGATTTTGTTTTGAATTTTTTGTCTCCTTTCTAGCTATGGCATTTGCTAGGTTTTGGTTTTTCAAATACTCGGATTCGAATTTCAAATAATGAGATAAATTTCAAAATTATATAAGAATTTTTGTTTAATGTTCAATTCTATACATGAAATAAATTTTTTTACATAAATTTTGATTGATCCAATTCTCATAAATTATTAACACGGTTATTGACATAACATCATTTTATGTTTATATATTGCATTATACAAATAATTATAATTGTTCAATATAAAAATAATCTGATTTATTTATTTCTTCAAATGTGTATAATTGAGTCAAAAATAAAATTTTATGTATACATTTGAATCACAATTAAAATTTCATGCGTATAATTATACCAAATTAAAATTCATATATTAAATTGTATATTAAATAAAAATTTATATATAATTTTAAGATTAATCTCTTAAAAAAATTACAAAACTTAGAAAATAAAAGAGTTTCAATCTTCTGAGTTTTGGAATTCAAACTTAAGACTTTATGGATACTAAAGTAAATGACATCATAAACTGTTTTTTTTTGGGTGATGTACCAAATTAAATGGTTGGTACTCAAACACTATTAATAGGAATATACTCACACCACATACACACTACAATCAAAAGGTAAGAGTTGTCACGGTGAGTACAATTCGATTCGATTCAAATTTCGAGTTAATCGAATCGAGTTATTTAGAGTTAACTCTAATAACTCGATTCAAGTTTCAAGTTCGAGTCGAGTTAAATTTACAATTTGAATAACAGATTAGTGTAAATACTCTTTGGTCCCTATCAAATTTGAAAATGAGCAAATTGATCTCTCTCAACAAAAATTAAAAAATAATTCAAAATAATTTTCAAATTTTCAAAATAATTTTTAAAATTAAATATATTTATAAAAATTCTAAAAAATATATAAAGAAAGTTAAAATTTTAAATAAATAAGTTAATTAATTATTCAAGCTTATCATATTATAGTATTAATTTTTTATTATTTTGCTTTGAATTTTTTTTCAAATATATATAGTTTCAAATTTATGTGCTAACATGGAATTAGTTATGCTATAACAATATTTTAATTTGACATGTTTAGTTTTTTAATATAACTTAAACAATTTCACTCAATTCGACTCGACTCGACTCGACTCGACTCGACTCAAATTTCATTTCATTCAAATCGATTTGAAAAAATTTCATATCAAATTAGGATGATAAAATAGGACTCGTGAAATCGATTAACTCAAAATTTTTTCACTCGATTCAATCGAACGTTTACCTTTAGGAATTGCCCAAATAAAAAGCTATACACTTTGCTTTCCTAGATATTCGAACGCTAGTGAATTCAATTGAAGAAGAAACCCTTGACCACTAAATCAATCATATAAGCTCAATGACATAAATCTTAATAAGATTTTTATCACAATTTGTCAACTAAGGGTGCATTTTAACTAATAATTTATTTCAAAATGCTTCTACTAATTGACAATTTCGATTATCTAATAAGTTTTTCAAAATGTTTGATTTACCAAATATAAAGTAAGTAATCTGATAATTTCGAGCTCACCTTTTTCTTTCAAGACTAAATTATCGATCATCTGAATCGATGTCAACGATCAAACACATCCTCCGAGCTTGATGAAACGAAGGCCATTTTTTTATCCATGTCAAGTAAAATTTTCCATCATTTCTTGTTCCTGCAATTAAAAAAATGGATCAAACAATGTTTTCCCATTTCTACAAATCTTCAAATTTGTGGTCATTTTCCCTTGAATGAAGATTGGTTGGCGTTTTTGAGTGAGAAGAATGGAGGGTCGTTTGTTATTTGAAACATAGATGTTAAAATTTATCATATCATATGGTCTTCCTAATAGTGTCAACATTTTTAAGCAATGAAAATGATTGTGCCAACATCTTTGATGTCATCTTTCTACATATAATGAAATCCAGTGGCGGAGTCAGAAAATTTTTTCTGGGGGGATCGGAATTAAATTGTATATTTTACGATAGTACAAATGTAACTTCATCATTTTAATAGCCTATATCTTTATTATTTTTAAAGGGTTAAATTAATTTTTATCATTTTTGAGGGGTCAAAGTGCAATTTTACCATTACTAATTTAAAATGTTATAAATGATAAAGGGTCTAAATTAAAAATTTACCATTTTAAGGGGGCTATAATATATACACGAAGGGAAAAATTGCAAAAATCTTAAACCTTGGAGGGCCTACTTATATTTTTGGGAGGGCCATAATGTAAATTTTCAAAGGACTAAATTGAAAAAAAAATTAAACTTGGACCTTAACGTGGCTCTGCCACTAATGAAACCCTATTTACAGTGGCGGAGTCAAAAAAAATTTTGGGAATGTCAGAATAAAATTGTATATTTTTACGATAGTAAAAATGCAATCTCATCACTTTAATAGTCTATTCTTTATAATTTTTAATGTGTTAAATCTTTTTTTTTTCTTTTTTTGAGAGTCAAAGTATAATTTTATCAGTACTAATTTAAAATTTATAAATTATAAAAGATCTAAATTAAAATTTTACCATTTTAAGAAGATCTTGGATCTTTACTACGCTCCACCATTAACTATGCTAGGAAAATTAACTTGGGAAGTTAGTGGAATTGTTGATAAATACATGAAATTGAACTGATAATTGTTTGGTTTGTTAATTCTTTGAATATAAATTGATGAATTGTTAATTTCTATGTTAATAATTCAATGATAAGGTTTAACAATATTATTTTGTTGGACTAACTTCTTAATTTTTACAAAAAATACGATGACGAAATTATGAAAAATTAAAATAAAAAATTAACTTCCAATTTTTTATAAATGAAATTCGAATTAAACCTAAAAAAACCTCTTATATAAGTATGCTTAAATTAATTAAATATTATATTATCCTTAAATTTAATTATTAAATATATAAATATTAAAATATTTTAAAATTTTTAAATAAAAAGTAAATAATGTTGTCATATGTAAGCTAATAATGTTGTCATGTTATTGACATTCCATTGGAGGCAATAGAAGACTACAAGACTATGATTTCCAAGTGGCCACATTTTACACAATTACACGAGGAAAGTTGTTTTGTGGATTTGAATGGACAATGCGTGGTTAATGTAAAAACAGCGATGACAGTGAGATTAGATACTATAACGTGAGACAAAAAATAAATTAAATACACCGTACTGCCCATTCAAACTCTTACTTAAAACTCAAGACCTTTGTCCCCTTCCTCCTTTTGCCACGATAATCCCTCAAAATTCAACCTCATAATTGAATACAAAGATGAAATAAGTTTAATTTTTAAACTACAATAAAATTCAGTCAATTATAGTTTTTTTTTTTGTCATCTAACTATGAAAAATTATAAAATGATCATCTAACTATTCAATTTTTTTTTATTACTAATTGACTAATGTAAAAATGGGAACATCCAAAAATTTAAGATTGTTGGGTGAAAAAAGAAGAAGACAAAATTGAATAGTTGAGTGACAAAAAAAAAATTTACTAATAGTTGGTGATCATTTTATAACTTTTCATTGTTGGGTGATAAAACGAAAAAAGAAAAAAATCATAATTGGGTGACTACTAATGCAATTTACCTTGTAAAATTAGATCCTCAAATATGTTTTAAAATTTATTTCGTTTATTTTCATTAAATATGAGTATCGATTAGAACTATATTTTAATATGTTACATCAATTTTTAATATTTTTTATCTTAATTATTTTTAATTTTTTTAATAATTACATTTAAAAACTATTAAATCTAATGAATAATTTTATATTTTATATTTACATAATATAAATATAATATACATTTTATCAAGAAATTAAATTATAAATATTTGTTAATTTCTATTGTATGCAAGAAGCAGCCTTTGCATTTCTACCTCAATACTTGATATCCGTTGTTGCATCGTCATCAACCATGTTGGCAGATGGTTGTAAGACTTTTTCTAATCGCCAAACAACATTCTCATTGCCTTTTTCTTTGCTTTTCATGCTTTGGCTTTATACTTGGTGATGGGTAAGGTTATTTGGCCCAGTTCGAAGGTTTGTTCGAAAAGTGAGAGAATTTGATAAAAAATATAAGTTCGAAAAATGGGTTTCGGCAAAAAAAGAGATCCGTTTTCTAAATGGGCCGAGCCTCATATAAGCTTTTTTGGCTTGGGCCCGGCTCGAATTTACAAAAAAAAAATTGTTGTTGTTTAGTTGTTGTTTTAATTGTTTTTGCTACTGTTTTGTCATTATTTTTATGTTGTTATTATTTGGATATTATATAACTCTTATTTTATTGTTAATTTTGGTACTATTTTGAAGGTATTTGTTTGCTAAGTTGCATTTATATTAGTGTTATTTAAGTATAAACAATTTTTTTAATTTATTTTTAATTTGTTGGAAATATTTATTTTAATATTTTTAGTGTATTTGATGTATTATATTTTTTAAATTTGTTTTTATATAAAAATAATAATATAAAAAATTTAATACAAGTGGACTAAGTTAGGTTCAGGTTTTAACATTTTATCCAGATCAGGTTGAAGCAAAATTTTAAATTTATTTTTTTAGGTCAAATCAAACTTGAGCTTAAAAAACAAATTTAAAATTCTACTGAAACTCGGTTTGACCCACAATCACCTTTATTTTACATATAATACTTGATATCAAAGATATCTAGTCGACGACACATTTTTATCATTTTTATTAAAATAAATGATAATAACCAAAATATATATGTTATCTTTGAACATTATATAATAAATGAAGTTCTAATAAGCATTCATTTTTTCATTAATTATGTCAATATTGACAGTTTTACATACATGATTTACATCTATGAAAACTTTTTAATTGACAATTTTTGTGATTAACAAATTAGATATCAATAAAATAAAATGAAATCTTCAACTTTAGAGAACAAAATTTTTTGGGTAAACTACTTTTATAATCACTCTAAATTATTGTATTTCTATTTTGGTCATTTTAAAATTTTCTTTAACACCGCGATTAAGAATTACTTTTATTTTGGCCACTTCTTCGTTAAAAATTAAACGAAATATTGACTGTACCATCATGTGTATATATTTTTCCACATATATAAATTAGATTTTGGAAAAATTAAATTAAGTAACATGAAATTAGACTTGTTCATGAGTCGGGTTATTCGTCTAGACCCAAAAGTCCGTCCGAAATTTGAAAGGACTTAGGTAAAAACATTGACTCGAAAAAATAAATTTTAACAAAAAAAATTAAACTTGTTTAAAATATGAATCAGACTCGAGTTTAAACAAGACTGCAACGATGGAAGATTTGGGTGTTAAACGAAAAGTCCATACACTGTTGACTTTAATGAATTAAAAAATGGGTTGATCTTGATTATAGCTTTCATGAAGTCGATGAACATGAAAAATGTCGACCATGCAAAGCTGCAATGCTGCAACTACAGTTACACAGATAGGACAACAAAGCTACGCTAAAGGCTTCAATTCTCAATAGAGAGAAACCAATAACTTTTAGGAATATACACACACATAACCAATATAAAATAATGTAAAATGATTTTTTTGGAAAATTAATTTAATGATGTGTAAAGATATATACCTTTTTTTTTTTATAAAAATGGTTCAAAACTTTTAATTATTTATTAAATGACTCATTTTGAAAATTATATACATAAATTATTTGTTTTGAACAGTAAATGTCGGTGATGCCATTACTATTGGTGTCACCACCTGTAATCTTTGGCTAGTTTAAGAAAAATAATTTGTTAGGATATCGTCGTTGCCATTGACAGCATCGGACTAAAGTATAATTATATAAAATGTTCAGGGACCTAATGAAGTAATTATCTCTTTAGATTGGATGAAAAAAGAGATGGCGTTTAGAAATGTCAGTGGGGTGGGTTTCGCGAGCTCCATCTCACTTCGCACCCAATTGGGCAAAGATGAGTATAGGTTTCGCGGATGGTGGGGCGAGGATGGAGACAGAAATTAGATATGTCGTGGATGGTGGGGCAGGCATGGGTATGACTAGGGGTGAGTATTCGATCGAGTCGAGTCGAGTCGAGTCAAAAAATTTCGAGTTAGTCGAGTTGACGAATCTCATTTTAGCATCCGAATTCAATTTGAAAATTTTTCGAATCGAATCGAGTCGAGTCGAAAATTTTCAACTCGAGTTAACTAATTCTATTATTTATACTCAATATTGTGTTTACATGGATCGGTTATTTAAATAATAGACAAAATACAATATTATTTAATTACATAAACAATATATATAAGATAACAAAATGATATACAAAAAATATGATATAAGGATACATGTCACTACTACACAAAATATTATATAACAAAATGATACACCAAAAGTATCAAGAGTTTAACCAAATATAATTCAACACTAAAATTCAACAAAATAGATTCAAGCTTCCTACATAACAATATCAAGAGTTTAACCAATTGTTTTCACCAAATAAAATCAAAGCAAATGCAATGTTGAAGTTTTCATAAGCATTGACAAAATATCTATTCCAAAAAGTTAAAATCAAACTATCTTCAAGCTTCATCTTCTTCGAACACTGTAGATAGTATCAAAAATTCTGTAACAAAAATAGAAATATATTCTTAAATTATGAAAATATTTACTAGAAAAATTAAAATAAATATTCAATTTTGTGAGTTGTAAGTAAGTATGTTACCATCTTCATGTTCCGATAACTTTGACAATTCTAATAAATTTTGAAAGAGAAAAATGTTAGTTAAATTGTGAGAATGTTTATAAAAATAAATAAAATAAGCAATTAACTTTTTGGATTAAAGTTAGATCCCTTACCATCATCTACATTTTGAAGTTTCTTCACATACTCCTCAAAGTTGATAGGATCTTTTGATTTTCGAAGTCAATCTTGTGTGCAAACCAAAGCCTCAACCATAGAAGGAGTCAAAGAACTTCTAAAATTATCTAGAACACGTTCACTCGTACTAAAAGCTCTTTCAGATGCAACTGTTGAGATAGGAACGGATAACACATCTCGAGCCATTTGCGCAACAATTGGGAATCTTGGACTATTAACTTTCCACCACAATAACAAATCAAATGAATCTAAATTATTTTCACAATCTTCTCCCAAATATCTATCCAACCCAGATTTACTTTCCAAGCCAACACGTTGCTTTTTCTTCATATATTGTTGCATTACTAAGCCTATCTTCGATTTTACTTGATCTGTTTCATTTTCACTTGAACCTAGAGCTCTAGTAGGAAAATTAGATTCAACTTCAACGTTCATGTGATGGTTTCCCTCAACAACCGCAGAATATTCATCAAACCATCCTTATAATGTCATCTGCAATTGCAGGTAAAAGCAAGTTGACTCCAAATGCAAGAAAATCCATTTTGCGACGTGGGTCAAAGATAACTGCTACATAAATAAGCAAGTTCATCACTTTCGAATCACCCCAATACTTCTTGTACTTGTCACTCATTTTTCAAGCCATAGACATTATGTCTAAATCCCCACAATGTTTCCGCTCATCGAGAAGACAATGCACATCTGTGACTACTTCAAAAAAAGAATTAGAGGTGACATACAATGATCCAGACACCTTTAATGTAAGTTCATGAAAAGGCTCAAGCACTTTCGTAACTCTTCGAACATTTTCCCAATCATCACATGAGGGGACTCCATATCCAGCACTAAGGTCTAGAAAAAAGTTATGATCATCATGAACATAAGCTTCAAACACACATTCATATTTTTCAGCCACATTTAACATCATATAAGTTGAATTCCATCTAGTAGGCACATCTAGACATAAATGAGCCTTAGTACTTACCATTTCTTCTTCTGCCCGACGGTTGAATTTAGACAACCTTGATGGTGCTCCTCTAACTTGATCCACAAATATAGAAGCGTCCTTAACCCCTTCTTGAACAATGAGATTAATAATATGTGCTGCACAACTCATATGTATATATTTCCCATTCGCAACACAAGCTTTTCGATGAACCAACTTCTTTTTCAAATAATCAACAGCAACATTGTTAGAAGATGCATTATCAACAGTAATAGCAAATACCTTCTCAATCCCCCAATCCCGAAGACATTTCTCAAGGGCTTGACCAATGCTTTCACCTCTATGAGCAAAAATTGGGCAAAAGTTTATAATCCTCTTTTGTAACTTCCATTCATCATTTATCCAATGAGCTGTTAGAACCATGTAGGATATCCTTTGCAATGAAGTCCAAGTGCCTGTTGTTAAACAAATTCTACTTGCCTCTTTTTGAAAAGATTGCTTTAAAGTATTCTTCATGGAATTAAACAAATCAAGACAACCTTTTCTAACTGTCTAATGAGATGGAAGATGAAACCTTGGGCATGCTATAGAAATAAAGAACTTAAAACCCTCCCCTTCCACAAATTTAAAAGGCAATTCATCCAAGATAATCATATGAATCAATGCATTTCCAATATCATCTTGATTAAACACCCAAGTTGAGAAATCTACATTTTCTTGGCTAGATTTTGTAAATGCAAGTTCTGTTTGCTTAAGATCAGAGGTATTACCTCGAGGTTTTCTTGAGCAAGTCTTCAAATGGTTATTTAGATTGGTGGTAGAAGCTCCGGTTTCCATTGTGTAAGAGACATCGCAATAATTGCATTTTGCCCTTTTCTCCCTATCTTCTGTTGAGTATTTGCTAAAATGTTGCCAACAAGACGCCCTTAGTGTGGTTTTTCTTCGAATATTTCCCTTCTTTGTTATGCGGACAACTTTAGTAGAAGAAGTAAGTGTAGCTTCTTGTAATGGTTTTTGCTTTGAGACTTTTGCAATTACATTTAGTCATTCATCTACAATAATAAATATAATCAATTAAAATTACAAAATATAATCTACATTGCTATGCTAAGAGAGCAATTTGTATAGCACACTAGAACATTGTTCTGCTAAGAGATAAAAAAAAGGATAGCCTTTTATATATGAGTGGAAGACATACATTGGTAGTATTAATTTAAAAAAAACGAATAAGATCAATTACAGTAAATTAGTAGGTGAACGAGGACTTGTCGCAAAATCGAGAAAAACAAATAGCCATAAGAAATATGCACACCACAGTCAAAATGAAATCAGAACCAAGAGCAAAGTAGATGGAGGCATTAAACTATATATAGTGAAATTCAATTCATAGAACAATGATTGATGTATGTACATGCATGCATGTATCCATCCATCCAAGTGCTGAAAAAGTTTGAATCCTTCTAAGCATGTATGTGATGTATGCATGTAAATTAATTCATTATTATAACAACAATGAATCCTGAAATAACTTTTTTGATTTGATTTTGTTTGTGTAACATTATAGAACTTGGTCATAGTTGTGCTTGAATATGCCTTTTTCTAAAATGAGCTACTCATGAATAGTTAAATAAGATGTTATCCTCTTCTGTGCGGTAAACAACTATTGTGTTTTTCAGCTATTATGGTTAATAATTTGGTACCTAAGTTAATTATATAAATATTTGCAGTTTGGTTAGGCTATGGTTATACTCTATGAGTAAAATATGATAAACAACATAAAGAGTGATCTATTTAATATGGTAATTTTCAATGACTTGATGAATGTAGATGCTTAAAATACCATGAGAGAGTATCGTCTTAGGCAGTTAGTGATTTGAAATTTAACGAACTTTTGTTGATAATGTGGACTTAATTATTTATAGAAAAACGACAATAGTTTATTTCTTTTATTTGACTTCAGGTTTCTAGACTAATATATACAAATTCTAGAGTTGCCATATTGACATTAGCATCTAATGTTGTACACAAGCTCTGGAAATGGCAGAAGAATTATCGCAACGTAACTGGGAAGGTGTGTTAATTTTTTTAACAACTCTTTGCTAGGTCGCATACCTAGTTTCCTAATTCTATTTTTAGTTCTTGTACCTTCTTTTAATTTTCATGAATAAACAGATTATAGATAAATATCCTATGCAGTTTATAAACATCCTGTGCAGTTTATAAAAGATGACAAAAAAAAAAGATAAAAAAAGGAAAGTAACAGAAAAAAGAAGAAGTTAAAGGAATATAGAATTAGAAAGTAGAAAGTATAAAAGTGTAAAGTAAAATTATAAAAAAAAATTTCTATGAAACTAGAGCTTTTTGTAAAATCACAAACATGATTTAACTAAAAGTCTAAAACTGTTGGAGACAAAGCCAAAGTAAAAAAATATATATATAATCTTACCTTAAAGCTTAAAGAATCGGTAGAGTCAATAATGGGTAAAAGAGGCGTGAGAACTGGAAGGGAAGAAATCAAAATTCAAAACTTTTGGTAAACAGAGGTAGGAACTGAGAAGGAAGAACAAAGCCAAAGTGGGGGGGGGGGAATTTGGAAGATGGAACCACAAGAAGCAAAAATAATTAAATAAGGATGGAATTAAAATTTAAAAAATATTTATTTAATATTTATTAAAACTACGTAGTTTTGATTTTTCTTAATCGGATTTTCGGATAATTCGAATTGTGAAAATCACATCCGAGTTAAACCAAAAAATTTAAATTTTTTATTCGAGTTGATCCGAATAACTCGAATAACTCAAATAACTCGAACAATTTAATTCAAAATTTGAATTTTTTATCGAGTTTTTCGAGTTGAATCGGATTTTGCTCACCCCTAGGTATGACCTTGTACTCGCATCATCCTCGCCCGTCCCACATAATGTAATAAACATTTATAAAAATTTAATTTAATAATTATCTTAATAGTATTTTATTAATTTAATAAGATTTAATATTAAATTTAATCTAATATTTATCTTGATAAGTATTATATTAATTTAATATTAAAGTGATTAAGTTTAATCATAGTTAAACTCTCTAAACTATCTCTATATTAAGAGAGTTTGAGTCATTATCTCACACACTTAAATTCAAGATAAAATTGTTAAGAGAAAAAATTTTGAAGAGATTATGTCAAAAAATTTCTAGAGATATTTTTTTTACAACTTGGCTTAAAAGTTTAGAGAAATTGTGAAATTACCTCATTGATAATTTTTGTCAAAAATTTTCTGATTCGAAGCGAACCCACACTCAAATATTATATGAAGTAGATTGCGAGGCAGATATAATGGAGATTAGGTGAGTTTGGGGATCCAAGTGCATGGTGGGGCAGGGATGATTTTAGTCTTGCATGTCATGGGGCAAGGATGGTTTTGAGTTTTATACTCGCAGTGGGTCGCGAGGTGGGGATGAGGATGAAAATTCTTGGCTCCCCCTGCACCTACCTCGCCCAATTGACATCTTTAATGGCGTCAATACTCTTAAGCACCAATTAAATGCTTTTAAACTTTTAATCTATTTGCTTGCTAAATTTGTTCCCTTTTAGAATTAAATTTAAATAACCCTTAAAATATAAAAATAACAAAAATAAATCCTTTTCAATTTTATTATTCTTTTTAAAAAATAAACTTAAAATTTTATATAAAATTCTTATTTAAATTACCCAAATATATCTCTCAAGCATTTTCCTCAAGTCAAAATTTTTTAAAATAAAAAACATAAGTAATTAAAATAAAAAAATCAAATAACATAGAAACTTTAAAATTTACACAATTCTTATTATTGAAGATCCAATGCAATATAATTTTTATTTTTAAAAATGTATAATATAAAATAGAAAACAATTTTGTAACACCCTATCTCAAATATGGAGTATCTGAAGACTAAGGTGCTACATTGGATCATCGGAGTAATCCGATAAAATTTTCAAATAATTTAAAATATTGAAATACATTTTATATAAGAGAAAATACCATACATGAATATACTGATAATAGTAATAAAAGTAGTTATACAAAATATGTGGAGCTCTAATATCATCGTATATCAAAATAGTCAAAATAAACAAAACGATAAATAAGTTATAGACCCACAAAATACAAGTAAGGCCTTAGGAATACAATGCCCACTAACATATAAGGTATTGTACTCTGTATACACGATGTTGGAAGTCCCTCGTCGATGATGCTCCTCGGACACGAACAAAAGTCTACTAATATGAAAATGATGGCCATTCGAAGGCTAAGCTTTACAGACTCAGTGGTACACAACTAATCTACCATACTTCAAGCAATTCATAAATATAAGCATGTAAATCAAATATATACATAAAAACATGACATGAGTGTCGATTAATCAAACCATAAGTCATCTCAATCTACATAATCAAATCACTTGCATATCAAACTTGTCAAACTTGTTAGATTGCACACGTGCTCAAATAATTGGGTATTCGGATAGTCCCGCACTACTCATGGCAGCTAGTTAGGTTAGATCTCGAAGGCCGAGCGCAAACAAAGCATCAAACATTTAATCACAAATATACAACCATGACATTCGAGTCACATACTTGGTTCAACTTGCTTATCATTCTGACTAAAATATTAACTAATGAAATATGACAGTCTGCTGCTTTGACATTCTGACCTTTTCTCATTAAAAAACTAATAACTCTTAATATATAACTATAAATCAAGCACCCTTTGTTTTAAACAAAACTAGACTTCCGTACGATTATAGGGATATAAGGGCTCAGTTCCTATTTTATTTTGTGCAGTTTTTGGTGATTTTTCAAAGTCACTGCTAAATCTGTTTTATAAGAATTCTGCTACCAAATTTTAATAACCTTTCAACACTAAAAAATAATATCTTTTAAATTACAAGTCGAAATCAATCTCCATTTGTTCTAAACGAAACTAGACTTCCGTACGGTTATAGGGATATAAGGTTCACTTCCTATTTTATCCTGTGCAGTGTTTTGTGATTTTTCAAAGTCACTGCTAAATCTATTTTATAAGGATTTTGTTGCCAGATTTTTATGACTTTTCAACACTAAAAAATTCATATATTTTAAACTACAAATCGAAATCAATCTCTGTTTATTCTAAATGAAACTAGACAAACTCATTGTTCCAACGATGTATAGCTTAAATTTTCAAACTGACTGCTCATTAAAAATTTGTTTCTTGCAGATTTCACAACTAATTTTTTAGCTTCATGTTAATCATCCAAACATGATTTCCAACCAAAGACCATACAACAAGCATACATTATCACACAAGCATCATATTTATGACTTATCAAGAAGCATACGAGAGTTAAAGGGTACCACCTTGATGGAAGAACACCAACAAAGCTTCTTGCCTAACTCTTCACCACTTTGCCTTTACCCTTAGCTTTAGAAGATTCACCACCCTCTTTAACTAAAAACCATGTAGCACACAAGATTTCTCACATAAATAAGGGTTTATAAAATGCAATGATACATGCTTTAAATAAATAAAAAAATATGAGAAGATGGCTAGAGACTTCCTCAAACTCAAACCCTCACAAATACCTAATAACTTCCACCTTCATCCTTGAAGAACATAGATTTTTCCATGGAACTTTAAAAGGTTAGATCAAGATTCTTACCTTCTTTGAAATTTGAAGGATAACAATGGTGAGAAAACTCACTCAAATCTCTCTCCCTTTACAAGGCTTGCTAAGGAAAATAAATGGAAGAAAAAAAAACAAAATGAAGAAAAAGAAAGAAAAATAGGGTGATTATAATGTAGGGAAAAATGGGGACAAGTCAACTTTATCCATCACTATCAACGGTCAAATAATCCTTTCCATTAATTGGGAGAAGATTTTCATTTCAAAAATGGTAAAATCATCATATTAGCCATCCACCTTCCCTCCACTTCACACAAGCTTCCCAACATCTTTATTTTTTTTATAAAAAGGTCCAAAATTCACCCAAAATAATTCCAACAAAACCTGATCCTTAATTAAATTTATCCATCGCTAACTCGAGTTAATACTCGGACATTGACTCGAAAATTTGGGCCGTTGCAAATTTAAAATGGAAAAAAGAAAAAAATCCATTATTTAGAAACTAATTTTTTTTTAGAAAATTGATTGCACAAAAAAAATAACTTCTGGACAAAAAACAAAATGATTAAAAGTTGTAAAAGAAGAAAAATATTTTTTATAATTTAAAATTTTAATTATTTTAAGTAATTTAATTAAAGTTAAATTAAGTTGGGGAAGATAATACATATAAATGAGTGTATAATAGTACTTTGTTATCTTTAAAATTAAAAATTAATTATATTTATCAATATAAGTGTATTTGTTATGCATGTGAAATTTTCAATTGATCTATTATTTCTATCATATCAATATAAAATATTATATTTATTAATATATATATAACAATTAAATTTTTTTTTTACATAAAACAAATAGTTAATACAAAAAGGATTTTACCCTTGAGGAGAATTTAGCAAGAAGTATTTGCCATATTCTTGAATTCCAAAGAGTCCAGAACCTTGGGAAATATTTGGGGTTCCTTTTCACAATAGAGTGACTAATAGTACTTTGGGCTTTGTTGTCGATAAGGTGAGAAATAAACTTCAGAATGGGGATGCTAGGAAGCTGTCTCTTGCGGGTAGGACCGTTTTAGCTCATTCAGTTTTAATGGCGATACCTAGTTACTTCATGTAGTCTATGATGATACCTAAGGGACTATGTGAAGAGATTGAATGCATAGTCAGGCAGTTCATTTGGTAGTCCACACATGGAGAGAGAAAGCTGACACTGGTTGGTTGGGATTCTATTTGTTAGCCTTGAGAGCATGAGGGGTTGGGTTTCCGTAAATTACAATACTATAATACTTCCTTTATAATGAAATTAGGATACAAAATTGTTACTAACTCTACAGGTCTATGGGTTAAGGTGTTAAGGAGTAAATATAGGTTATCTAGTGGTTTGCCAGATTCTTTGTCGCTTGGACGAAGCTCCTTCTTATGGAATGCACTCTCTAAAGCTTGGCCTCTTATTCGAGAAAACTTAATCTAATCGGTAGGTGATGGTAATAGCATTAGATGTTGGTGTGATCGATGGATTTCGAAGGTGGGGTCGTTGGTTAACATAATTCTTGGTAATTCTTCGCTAGATATGGACTGCCTATTGAGTGAGTTGGTTGCTGAAGATGGCAACTGGAATCTAGATATTTTCCATTTATGGTTTCCTAAAGAGGTGATACGTAAGATTGTGTTGATTCCTCCGCCTCACCCCTTAACTGGACTTGATAGAATAGTTTGGGGAGGCACCTCAACTAGTTGTTTATTCTTGAAAAGTGCTTATGTGAAGTTGTGTGAACGATCGTGGAATCCGAAAGAAAACATATGGAGTATCCCTTGGAATTTCCAAGGACCACAAAGGGTTAGACTTTTCCTTTGTCTTGTCTTTAAGTAGTGCATTCTCACCAAAGAAGAGCTAGTATGTAGAGGTATCGGTCATGATTCGAGTTGTGGGGTTTGTGGTCATGGAGTCGAAGATGTGTTGCATGCTGTCAAAACCATTTTTTGAAAAGAGTCCTGAATTTTATTTTAAAACCGAAAATGGAGTCGCCACCAATCTTTTTTAATTTGATGTGATTGGATCACTGTAAAATACCTAAGTTTATTTAAACAAAAGTTTTAGTCTTCAAAATCCAAAAAATAAGTTTGGGATTTGGTTACGTGCGAATAAGGATTAGCACCCTCACACGCCCAAAATTGGTACCTAGTCGATTATTTAAGGTCTTAATTATTGAAAATTTGAAAACTCGAGTAAAATTTAAAATATGATCCACAAATACACGAATGAGATATTAAATAGGATGTTCAATTACTTAGGTTCAAATAAAAAAAACCATACCCACACGTTAGGGCACAATTTTTTTTCGAGTCTCCTAAAATAATAGAACATTGAGCACTTATCGATTTTAAGTATGATACTCACTTATTTAGGTTAAAAAAAAAAATCATACCCAACACGTTAGGGCACAATTTCTCGAATTCCCGAAAATAAAAGAACATTGCCTTTATTTTTAAAACAATTTATGTAAAAAAAATTATATACATTTTATTCTGTTAAAAATGTTTTGCAAAAAATGGATAAATCAATGTAATTCATGAGTAAAATTGACGATTATCGATTTTAAATAAGATATTCGATTATTCAAGTTCGAAGAAAAATCGTACCCAACACTTTAAGATACCACTTTTCGAATTTCCTAAAATCAAAGAACATTGCTTTTATTTTTTTAAAACAATATATGCATTTAAAAACTATATACATTTTATTTCATTAAAAATGCTTTGCAAAAAGATGGATAAACCCATGTAATTTACAAGTAAAAATAGCGATTATCGATTTTAAACAGAATATTCGATTATTTAGGTTCGAAGAAAAATCGTACCCAACACGCTAGGGCACCACTTTTCGAATTCCCTAAAATAAAAGAACATTGCCTTAATTAATTTAAAAAAATAATTTATATATTTTAGAAAAAAACTTACAATTTTGTTAAAATATTTTACAAAAGAAAGAAAAAAAGTTGAATAAATGTACTCTCAATTTACAAATTAATAGGGCAAAAATAAATAAATAAAGCATGAATGGAAATAAATTTCATAGAATACAATTTATAAAAATAAAATGAAGGTAAGCAAAATAGCACAAATAATATTTGTAAATTAAATACTAAGGTAAACTAAACAAATAAAGGTGATTTAAAGAATTAAAATTAAAAAAAAAATGAAATAAAGGACTTGATTTTTTTTTTTTTTAAAAAAAAGGTAAAGGGGGAAATTTTAAAAGGGAAAAATGGTTTAAGGGTCAAATTAAAACAAAAATAAAACTTTAAAGCAAAATGTATAAAAAAGAAAGACTCGAGCTTAAATCTCGAATTTTGAAAAGGTAAAGGATTCAATGGGTAATAACCCCTAAGCCTTATACACGTGTCGCTCCCAAATACACCCAAGGTCAGGGGACCTGGATAACAAATTTCAGAGTGAATTTAAAAATGAGTTAAAAATAAACTGAGGACGGGATTGAAAACCAGTGAAAAGCAAACCTCCCTTTGATGACGGAGGAAACCCGATCGACAAAGAGAGGTAAAGCTTCGAAAGTCTAAAATCTTTTGTTTATTATTTATTTATTTACTTTTCTTTTTATTTTCTTTTCAAAATAAGAAATAAAAAACAAGTAAAATACCTTGCTTAAAAACCTTTGATTGTATTGATTATATGCGTAAATTGTTACAAAAATGGTAGTTGGCTTTTATAGTCGAAATAAATACATGGATAATTTTTTTCTTGCTCTTTGACTCTCTCTTTTGCAGATTGCATGGTTGTGGCAAAGCTCCGAGGTCAACTCCGGTGATGAGAGGTGTGCCCTTGCCATTTTGGTGAAAAGGGTAGACAAGGGGTCAGATCTAACCTTGGGCACGTGGCTGACATGGCATATGCTGACGTGACGCTGACATGGCCATGGGGAGAGGGAAGGGCAGTGGCGGCAAATAACTTAGGAAGGATTAGGGTTTCCAAATGTTTTTTAATATTTTGAGCTTGTGGGCTCATTGTAAATTTGGGCTAGGGTTTGTTTGTAATTTGGGTTGTAAATGGACTTTGTTTTTAATTTATTTTGTTTTATTTTTTTTGGTTTATTTTGATTTATTTTAGTCTGTGCCGGATAAAATTGGGCCTATATAGCTGCCTTTTTTTGCTCATTGTTGTGTAACGGGAATGAAGAAAAAACTCTAGGAAGGACCAATTTTATCCAATCCTGTTGAATCTTGTCTTCTCATCGTAACCTATCTTCAATCTGCCCTTTGAATGGGTAAAAGATCGAATGGTCTTCAATCTACCCTTTGGCTAGGGTAAGAGATTGGATGTGTTTCAATCTGCCCTTTGGTTAGGGTAAAAGATTGGATGCTTCAATCTGCCCCATGGTCGGGGTAAGAGATTGGTGTGTCTTCAATCTACCCTCTGGTTAGGTTAAAAGATTGGATGTTTCAATCTACCCCATGGTCGGGGTAAAAGATTGGTGTGTCTTCAATGTGCCCTCTATTTAGGGTAAAAGATTGGATGCTTTAATCTACCCCATGGTTAGGGTAAGAGATTGGATGATGTCTTTAATCTGCCCCATGGTAGGGTAAGAGATTGGATGGCTTCAATATGCCCCATGGTTAGAGTAAAGGATTGGATAGCTTCAATCTGCCCCATAGTCAGGGTAAGAGATTGGATGATGTCTTCAATCTGCCCCATGGTCGGGGTAAGAGATTGGATGACTTCAATCTACCCTATGGTCATGGTAAGAGACTGGATAATGTTTTCAATCTGCCTCATGGTCGGGGTAAGAGATTGATCGACTTCAATCTGCCCTATGCTCGAGGTAAGAGATTGAATGATGTCTTTGCCTTGCTCTACTACAACTTCAGAGAGATTAAAAACTTGCTACTGCAGCTTTAATATGATCCACTGTAACTTCAGGGATATAAGATTTGATGTTTTGTTGGTCTATCACGCTATTTTCTGGGGAATGAGACCTGTAAATATGCTTCTTTGGCATTTTGGCCATGCACTTAAGATGCTATGAACGAAATGGATCAAGTTCTCCTAACTAGATGATATGAATGATGAATGCAAAAATGTCATTTTTTAGAATGATATTTTTAGTCCTTAGGTCGACATTGTTCAGCGATCGTTTAAGTCCTATCACTGATGTGTTATCATGTCCTCCTTTTAGATATTTTGACATGAAAATCAAATGGGTAATCATTATCTGAACTACTAGCTTCGGGGAACTTTCCATCCTTTAGGTGTGGTTCTTTTCAACTAGTGGTTCTGTTTCAAGTCCTTGTACTATTTAGGAATCTCCCAGAGTGATACGCAAACAATCACATTAATTCATTATCTATTATTTCAATGTAATAATGCTTGGACAAAGTCATAAGGTGAATGAAATTGAATTTTATTGGAGACAAAGCTAGAATGAAAGAAGGGATTAAAAATGGTAAACATTTGTCAAAAAATTACCAAGTACAAAATGAACTAAAACGAAATCAGGTACCCTAGATATCAATGTTTGAGCTTGCCGAGCAGATTTGATGAGGACCACTCTGAGCCTTATATGTGTTACGAGACCTGAAGTGCTTTGTTGATGCCCTAAGGTGTAAAGTTTTTCCACTTTGTTACTTTTGAGGGAAGCGACCATTATAAGTTCATTCTTTGCTTCAAATTCGAGTCACCCTTTTCGAGTTTTCAACTCAAAACCTCTTTGGTTGTATAGCTCTTTGCCATCCATTTCAGTCAGAATGAGAGCTCCTTCAGAGAAGGCTTTCTTTACCATATAAGGTTATTCCCAATTAGGTGTCCATTTTCCTCGAAAATCTTTTTGTATGAGAAGTTTTTTTTTTAGAACCAGATCTCCCTCATGAAATTCTTTGGGCGGACCTTTTTGTTGTAAGCTTGCATCATTCATTTTTGGTACATCTGACCATGACAAACAACTTTCAATCTCTTTTGTTCGATTAAATTCAGTTGATCGTATTTGGATTGGATCTATTCTACTTCATCTAATTTTAGTTCTGACAATACTCGGAGAAAAGGAATCTTCACTTCAATAGGTTAAACTACTTCTATCCTATAAACTAATGAGAACGATGTTGCCTTAGTAGAAGTTTTGACAAAAGTTCTATAAGCATAAAAGGCAAATGGTAACTTCTCGTGTCAATCCTTATAAGTCTCTTTCATTTTCCTTACAATCTTCTTGATGTTCTTGTTAGCTGCCTCTACTTCCCTATTAATATTTGAGCGATAGGGAGATGAATTATGATGTTTGATGTTGAATTGACTATAGATCTCCGCTAACATGCTGTTATTCAAATTTAAAACATTGTCAGATATGATCCTTTCTAGCATTCTATATCGACATATGATCTCTCTTTTCAAGAATTTACTAATTGCAGTTTTTGTAACATTGGCGTAGGAAGCAGCTTCTACCCATTTGGTGAAATAATTAATGACCACAAAGATGAACAGATGTCCGTTAGAAGCCATCGATGAAATTTGTCCAATAATATTCATGCCTCGCATAGAAAAAAGTCATGGGAAAGTCATGACATGAAGAGGTGAAGGCAGTACATAGGTCTTATCTCCACAGATCTGGCATTTATGACACCTTTTGGCATAGTTGATGTAGTCACCTTCCATAGTGGACTAACAGTAACCAAATCTGATTATTTTTCAGGCCATTGTGAAACCATTGGCATGCGTTCCACAAACATCCTCATTGACTTCTTCTAAAATTTTCCTAACATCAACAACATCAACACATCTTAGCAACACCTTATCGTTACTCTTTTTATACAAGATTTCTTCATCCAATACATAATCAATTGCCAACCTTTTCAATGTCCATTTATCGTTCTTGGTAGCTTGCTCTGGTATTTACGATCCCTTACATAATGTAAGATATCTTAGTACCATCATCCCTTTCTTCTTCCTCGATATTGAAAAATTAGGCAAGAGTCTCGTAAATGCTCATTTGAATAGGCCTTACATCATCTGGATTGTTTACTTTAATCATTGAGGCAAAAGTAGCCAAAGCGTCAGCCATCTGATTTTCATCTTGTGGGACAAAATGGAATGTAATGTCATCAAACTCCTTGATTAACTTGATAACCAACTTTAGATAATCAATTAGCTTCGAATCTTTTGTTCTCCATTCTCCCTTGAGCTCGTAAATTACAAGTGCAGAATCACCGTATACTTTCAGAATTTTGATCTTTTATTCCATGGCTGCACGAATTTCCATGATACATGCTTCATATTCGGACATGTTATTTGTACAGTCGAAGTCGAGCTTGCTAATGAAAGGATAATGGTCACCTTCTAGAGATACCAAGACTGCCTCAATTCTATTATCCATGGCATTCAAGGCACCGTCAAAATTTAGCCTCCAACGATTTCTTTCGGAGCTCCTTCCTTGGTGGTTGTAATGTACATTAGGTCCTCATTTGGGAAATCAAAATTCAATGGTTCATAATCCTCTAAAGCTCTGCTAGCCAGAAAGTTTGCTATTGCGCTTCCCTTTATTGCCTTCTGGTTTACATAGACTACATCGAATTTAAAGAGCAGGATTTTCCATCTAGCCATTCTTCCATTCAGTATAGTCGACTCCATCATGTATTTTAGAGGATCTAATTTCGAGATCAACCAAGTTGTGTGATACAACATATATCGTCTTAATCTTCGAGTGGTTCAAACCAAAGCACAACACAACTTCTCAGTTGGTGAATACCTTGTTTCACAGTTAGTGAACTTTTTAATAAGGTAACATATCGCTCTTTCTTTTCTTTCATACTCGTCAAGTTGTCCTAGCACGCATCCCATAGAGTTCCCAAATACTGCTAGACACAAGATCAAAGGTTTTTTGGGCCTTGGTGGTAATAGAATCGGGGCATTTGACAAATAGTGTTTAATTTTGTCAAAAAGTCTTTTGGTATTCCTCATCCCACACACCTAGGTTATGTTTCTTGAGCAGATGGAAGATTGGATCGCATTTCTTGGTTAATTGTGAAATTAATCGCGCGATGTAATTCAATATCCCAAAGAAACCTCGAACTTCTTTCTGAGTACAGAGTTGTGGTAACTCCTATATGACTTTGACTTTGTCTGGGTCAATCTCAATACCCCTTTTACTGACCACGAAACCTAACAATTTGCCTGAGGTGGCTCCGAAAGTACATTTGGCTGGGTTCAACTCTAGCTGGTATTTCCTCAATCTGAAGAACAGTTTCCTTAGGACCTTCACATGTTCTTCCTTAGTTTAAGATTTTGCAATCATATTATCAACGTAAATCTCGATCTCTTTATGCACCATATCGTGAAATAAGGTCATTGTGGCTGTTTAATATGTTGCCCTGCATTTTTAAGCCCAAATGACATCACTTTATAACAAAATGTCCCCCACATTATGACGAAGGTAGTCTTCTCCATGTCTTTAGGATCCATTTTTATCTGGTTGTACCCAGAGAAACAATCCATGAAGGAGAAGAAAGAATGACCCGCCATGTTATCAACTAGTGTATCGATATGAGGTAATGAAAAGTTGTCTTTTGGGCTTGCCTTATTCAAATCTCGATAATCGACGCACATTCATACCTTTCTATCTTTCTTAGGGACAAAGACTATCTTAGCTACCCATTCTGAATACTTGATCACTTGGAGGAAACCCACGTCGAATTACTTTTTGACCTCTTCTTTTATCTTTAGTAGTACATCAGGTTTCATCCTTTGAAGCTTTTGTTGAACAGGTTTACAATCTCGATACCACAATATTGTTGTTTAACCCAGGCATATCCTGATAGGACCTTGCGAAAACATCTTTAAACTCTTGAAGCAGCTTAATAAGATCTTGTCTTGTTTCTGCGGAGATACTTGTCTCAATTTTTACTTCCTTCTTTTCCTTTCCATTTCCCATGCTCACGATTTCCACTGACTCCTTATGAGGTAGGATTTATTTTTCTTCTTGTTCTACCATTCTTAACAAATCGAGAGATAAGTTACAATCTTGGTTCTCTTTAAAGTGCTAAGATTCCTCCAAACATATATTTTGCTCAAAAAGAGACTCCGAGTCAACAATGGTGTCACTTATATCATTGATATCAAAGGACCTATTAGAGGGATAAAAAGAGATCCAAAGAAACAAATGAATTTAAGAATGATTGATTGTATGGTATGAGTATGAATGAACAGAACATTTTAACAAGAACAAAAGTATTTGACAAATTGAACAATAATAAATGAATTGAAGAATGGTAAATTGTATGGTATAATTATAAAAATTTGGTCAAATTTGGTCAAAAATAAATAGAATTGAGAAATGAAATAGGAAATGCATTTTTCTGAGATGTCGTTAGCCACATAGGTCTCATTTAACACTTTCATCAGCACGTTGCGATGTGCTTCCAAACTTAATAATAATGTTAAAATCGATATGCGAGCCGACTGTTTGTACAACTACTCCACCACGCTATATTCACTCTGCTTCAAGAATTTCAAAAATTTTGTAGCTTGTTTCTCTATTGCTGGCTTGTTGATCAGTGACTTAGGTCCATCAACCTTTCCTTTCTTGGGATCTTCCCTTAAGTGTTTCATTTTTTATGCATATGGGGTCATAGCTCTTCCCGCTGCGTATGATGAGACTCACATCTTGAGCTCATTCTGATGTAGCTTTGGAACTCTCACCTCCTGATATCATCATATTACAATCATAATTCGAAGGTACCCTTTTATTATCGTTAGAGGGAAAGGCTACGAGTTTTTTAATTATGATTTTGGGCACTGCTCTTTCTCCGGTTTCATTACTTCTCGACTGGAAGATGATTATCATTGGGTGATTGACTCTAAAACTTCTTTTGGCTATGCCCTCTTCGGAAGCACACACATCTTTCACCTCTTCATTTTCTTCAAAACATTTTAACTCCTTGTTATCCATCAAACCTTAATAATGGTTTTAAACTCACGCATTTTTGAATTTCATGTCTTTTACCAGCATGGAACTCATAGTAGCACTCTATTCTTTCTACTACTTACCCTGAATTTTAGACAATCAAGCCCATGTTCACCATCTTACGACATACTCATCTTAGTGGCGATCTCACCTCCTTGACACAGATTTCGATCTTTTTACTTTTTTCTCCGACTATCACATTCACCCTTTGGTCGGGATGATTAGGTAGCAAATTCCCTGATACATTGGGTCTTGTAAGGTTGTCAAATCTTAATACCTTTACTTCGATGAGTTTTTCGATCTGCCTTTTCTAAGTCGCACAATTCTCAATTGAATGCCATGTTATTCTTGCGTGATACTCGCATTGAACATTCGCATCGTTCCATTATGGGAATGGAGGTCGTAGTGGCTTTAGATTTGTTAGTGATATGACGCGAGCATTGAACAATTTTTGGTAGAGTTCTTTGTATGTCATAGGGATGGGAGTGAATTGAGTCCTCTCTGTATTCGACCTTGTGTCAGACTCCTACCTCAAAGTCCTTTGGTAATTATTTGTTGTGGCCTTAGGTGGTGTCATTACCATCATCTTCGAGTAATTCATCTTGTATAGGCTCGTGTTGTTAATTTCATTTTCTTTTTTCTAGGGCTGCTCTATTAAAACCTTCCCCTGCATCGATTTTTCCGCTTCAGATCGCATTCTCAATCATTTCTCCAGACATAACCATGTTAGAGAAACTCTTAGTAACTCTTCCCAGCATGTGGTTAATGAACGGGACTTTCAAAGTATTAACGAAAAACATAGTCATTTCATTTTTCAGCAAAGGTGGTTGTACTTGCGTTACTATGTCCCTCCATATTTGGGCGTATTGTCGGAAGCTCTTGTTTGGCTTCTTATCCATTCTTTGTAGGGTTAATCTACCGGGTGTCATGTCAGTTACATGACTGTATTGCTTCATAAATGCTTGCCCTAGATCCTTCCACGAGCTTATTTTGGCACGGCTCAACTAATTGTACCATTTCGCGACAGATCCCGCTAGACTGTCTTGGAAACAGTGGATTAATAACTGGTCATTATGGACATGCCCAATCATCTTCCTATAGAACATAATGATGTGGGATTTGGGGCAACTGGTCCCGTTATATTTATCGAAATCAAGCATTTTGAACTTCAGGGAGAGCACTAGGTCCAAGACTAGGCTTAGCTCCTTAGTCTCAATCTCACAAAAAGTATCAGCACATTCCATTGCTTTAACTTTCTCTTCCAACCGTTTGTATCGATCCTCTAGTTGTTTGGGGATCTCGAGCCTTGCTCTTTATATCTTCTCCACGTCATCCAAGTTGTGGACGACGGGGTTGGCTACATTATCTCCGAGATTAGAGCCAAATCTCATTTAGAAATTAACAGGCCCTGATATGCCGCCCGAGTGTTGTTATGCTCTTATTATTACTAGTGCCCCACATGGATACATTTTTTACGGCGCCTAGATATCCACAAAAGTATAGCTTGGGAGGTATCTTGGCTCCTTACTTTCCTCCCTGGTCTTACTGCGGGACTTTTTCCTTTATCAGGCCCTTCTCTTAGCAGTTGAGTAGCTCACTTATGATGCTCCTTTGGGACTCTATAATTTGGTCTTTCATGTCCTGCTGCATCTTTGCTAATTGGTCTCGCAACTGTGCCTGTATTTACTCTTGCATTTCTTTTTGGATTTGCTCTAATATTTCGATTCTTTGGTACATAGCTTTTCGAGTAGTGTAACGATGTGAGTTCTCAATGATTTCTGAAGTAACTATAGAAATCTTAATTAATTAGGGATATTGTGTTAAAATTGAATGCATGTAAAAATGTAATGCTAATGAATGTATGCAATGTAAGAAAGGTATTTATTCTTAATTCAACTCCATTAGAACAACTTCACTGGAAAACAAATTTCTTTACATATATGGTTTTGCCCTAATGCTCAAAGTTTTGATCTTTTTAAGAAGCTTAGCTAACTCCTGACCCCTATCTGACTCCAATTCATATTTCACACTTAACACGTCAGCTTAAACAACCAATGATTGCAGGTGGTTGGCTACTTCTCATACTTAAGTCAAGGCTTCACCCATGATGTAATCCCTATCACTAACTTGTCTTCGAGCGAGTTGGAGTTGTCTTTCATTCTTCTCCAATGTCCTTTCTAGAATCTTAGTCCTTATCTAACAATTTTGTAACGAAGCCTCAAGTTCTTCTACCCTTCTCTTCAATTACTCTTTCTGTACATGGCTCACTTTAAGTTCTGTTAACAAAATTTCGGTAGCGATGTCTACATAGAGACTCTTCTAGCTCGGTTATTTGGGCTTCTAGCTCGGCTATTGGGGCTTTCAGCTCAACCTTCTCCACCTGACTTTCCAGTAATTCTCCTTTTATAGAATTCTCTTGACCTTGACCTTCTTGGAATTTCCTTTTCCATTAATCCGCTTGATCTTTTTGCTTTTGAATTTTCTGTTGTCATTGACTCGATGTTTTCCCCAGACTAGTAGTTCTTATTGACTGACGAAGTTTTTTGTAATCCTTCTTCAAACTATCTAAGTCTTCTTCAGCTTTATTCTTTCCCTTGATCAACTTTTTGACCTATAATATGTGAATGTCGACATCAAGACCTAGCTGCATTTTTTCTTCTTCTAGAGTCTCTATCTTCTTCCCAAATTCTAAAGTTTTCCTCTCAAAATATTGTCTTATAATATCCAACTCAGACAAAATCACTTGTAGATGCTCTTCTATCGGTCGAATGTTTTTGGGATTTGGTACGGGGTTATTGCCATTGACCCTTTTATTTCTCAACCAATCGTATTCTGGTGTTGTCATCGGGTTTGCAGGAAACACCTTCATTTTATGCACTTGCTTTCATGCACTTGCTATTTCTCTGACCCTTTTTTTATAGTTATCTCCTTTGTATACGAACTCGCACTGGGCCAAACCTTTTGTAGTCGAGATAAACTGCCTCGACCTGTATTACCTTACTACTAGTAGAAGAGCGTATCCTACATCTCCCCATACTCCGAGAAGAGGAACTAAATCAAAATTACCACACCGATAAAGGATCACGTCAAAAGTTAACCAAGGCACTCGCCATTCAATGTTTTCATCTTGATGACTTTGAAGGATGACCATCCATTTTTCCTCAGATATACTCTATTGTCTCTGTATGTAGATGAATTCCTTCAATGGCGAGTAATCTGTGGAGAACACCTTATATGAAAACTTTTCTATCTTTCAAAAATGATTGTGCAACCAAACCATCAACAACAGTGCACAATTAATGAATCTCCCCTCTTATTCCCTTCTACATACGTTTAATGATATGAAGGTCTCGACTAGGATTGCTGGGATCGGTATGGCTTTCTTCTTAACCCTGTCAAATAAATTGGTGACTGCATCCTCCACATATCCCAATGCTTTAGGGAAGATAACCAGTCCATACATACTCAAAGCAAAAATGTCGATGCATTTCCTTGCATCTGGGTGTGCTAGAATCAAATTACGTAGGCTTTTCCAAGTAATACACTTGTTATCCCCTTTTACTTTGATTCGAGCCGCAACTCACTGTTCACTCTTTTCGATTATGTTCATCAATCTTTTCAGGAAGTTCGGGATACAAGCGACTCTTGAATAGGCGTTGTCAACTTGAATCTTTCGGCAGCGGAGTAATGTAGTCTATTCTTCCACCGTAGGCACCATGTCAAAATTCTCAAAGGTAAAGCAACTGTATGTAGGATTCCAATGTTGAGTGAGAGCTCGAAAAAGACGCTTGTCTACCCTAAGTTCGAGTAAGTAAGGTAGATCTTCATATTCCCTATAGAAAGTTTGTTTCATCACATCATCCCACTGATCTCAGATGTCCTTTAACTCTTGAACACTATTTTGGGTCATATTTACTTAGGTATAATCCCATAATTCTGATACGTGCCCCTCTGACAAGCTGTCTCCTTTTTTCACGCTGTCTCTCCTCTGACCATATGCGCACAACCATATTATCTTCTACTTTATCAAGAAACCCGTTTTCCATGACAAAGCTCTCTATTTGGTAGTCAAATACAAACCAACACCTTTCCTAGAATGATAATGTAATGCAAAGAGAAAATAAGACAAGTCAGTATAAAATCGTAACTTGTTTGGGTGACCGCTAAAGGTTCGGCGTGATCCATCTTGGGGTGGGCTCCTTTGGCTGACTATATGCTGTTTAAGTTCTAAAGTAAGTTACCTGAACTGTCAAATTCATCGATCCTCACCCATTATAGGCTCATACGAACGAGTTTAGTTCAGGGGGATACATTTCTCATATGTTTGCACAAAAGTGAAAACTTCACGAAAACATAGGTATGAATGTATTCTCGAAAGCGATCCACTATCCTGCACGGAGGTGAAGACCTCACGAAGGTGTAGTTTCTCACTTTCACTTAAAGGGTAAAGTAACCGATCAATGCATGAAAAACCCTCACTTTCGACCCAAAAATAACTCAATAGACAGATTAATTCAAATCAATATATATAAACACAAAGTGCTAGAAATGATCGCAAATTAAATTTAAACCAAAGTTTAAATTTTCAATCAAAAATACGAAAAATAATCTACTCGCGACTTGACTCTATTATTTATCTTCAATGGAGTCGCCAAGCTGTCGAAACCATTTTTTGAAAAAAAGTCCCGAATTTTATTTTAAAATCGAAAATAGAGTCGCCACCAATCTTTTTTAATTCGGTGTGATTGAATCACCATAAAATACTTAAGTTTATTTAAACAAAAGTTTTTGTCTTCAAAATCCAGAAAATAGGTTTAGGAGTCGGTTACGTGTGAGGAATGATTAGCACCCTCACATGCCCAAAATTGGTACCTAGTCGATTCTTTAAGGTCTTAATTATTGAAAATTTGAAAACTCGAGTAAATTTAAAATACAATCCATAAATACATGAATGAGATATTAAATAGGATGTTCAATTACTTAGGTTCAATGAAAAAAAACCATACCCAACACGTTAGGGCACGATTTTTTTCGAGTCTTATAAAATAACAAAACATTGAGCACTTATTGATTTTAAGTAGGATACTCAATTATTTAGATTCAAAAAAATCGTACCCAACACGTTAGGGCACAATTTCTCGAATTCCCTAAAATAAAATAACATTGCCTTTATTTTTAAAATAATTTATGTATAAAAAAATTATATAAATTTTATTTTGTTAAAAACGTTTTGCAAAAAATGGATAAATCCATGTAATTCACGAGTAAAAATGGCGATTATCGATTTTAAATAGGATATTCGATTATTTAGGTTTGAAGAAAATTCGTACCAAACACGTTAGGACATCACTTTTCGAATTCCCTAAAATAAAATAACCTTGCCTTAATTAATTTTTTTTAGAAAAAAAAACAATTTATATATTTTAAAAAAAACAACATACAATTTTGTTAAAATATTTTACAAAAGAAAGAAAAAAACTTGAATATATGTACACTCAATTTACAAATCAATAGAGCAAAAATAAATAAATAAATAAAGCATGAATGAAAATAAATTTCATAGAATACAATTTATAAAAATAAAATGAAGGTAAGCAAAATAGCACAAATAATATATGTAAATTAAATACTAAGGTAAAGTAAACAAATAAAGGTGATTTAAAGAATTAAAATTTAAAAATAAAGTAAAATGAAATAAAGGATTTGATTTTTTTTTTTAAAGTAAAGGGGAAATTTTAAAAGGGAAAATGGTTTGAGGGCCAAATTAAAACAAAACTAAAACTTTAAAGCGAAATGTAAAAAAAAGAAAAAAGAAAAAAGAAAGACTCAGGCTTAATCTCGAATTTTGAAAAGGTAAATGACTCAATGGGTAATAACCCCTAAGCTTTATACACATGTCACTCCCAAATACACCCAAAGTTAGGAGACCTGGATGTAAAAGGTAACAAATTTCAGGGTGAATTTAAAAATGAGTTAAAAATACATTGAGGACGAGATTGAAAACCAATGAAAAGCGGAAGGACCACGAAAATAAATAACCCATTTGAAGAAAAACACACGGACCTTGTACTAGTATGGGTCAGATCCGGATTTGGCACCAAAATGGCGCCGTTTTGGAGCTTATTAGACTAAGCTCAAACGACGTCGTTTCCAAGGGTTATATAAAACAAAATTTTTAGGAGGCTTTCAACAAAAAAAACCCCCTCTTTCTCTGTTCTCTCTCAACCCTAGCCTGAGGCTGGTCATAAACCCTCCGACCATTCGTCGTGGCCATCAATCATCGGCGACGGAAACTACCGTCTATGATGGTGGGGAATTCGGAAAAAACATCTTTTGAAGTCTCTTCAACTCCCGAACACAAATCCGAGGTTGGATCCTTCTAAAAACCCATCAAACTCCCTAAAATGAAGAAAACCTTTTGATTTTTCTTTAAGGATTTCGAAAGGTTTTATAGTTTTCTTTATTTTTTTCTCGTTAATCGAAGTCCCTATACGAACATGAGTTGTTCGGGAGCCTCGATTTTTTAAAAACAAACCTCTCTTCAATGGCATAGGAAACCAGATCGATAAAAAGAGGTAAAAGTTTTGAAACCTTAAAATCTTTTATTTATTTTTCTGTTTATTTTCTTTTCAAAATAAGAAATAAAAAACAAGTAAAATACCTTGCTTAAAAACTCTGATTCTATTGATTGTATGTGTAAATTGTTACACAAATGGTAGTTGGCTTTAATAGCCGAAATAAATACATGGATAATAAATTTTTTTCTTGCTCTTTGACTCTCTCTTTTGTAGGTTGCATGGTAGTGGCAAAGCTCCGGGGTCAACTCTGGTGATGGGAGGTGTGCCCTTGCCATTTCAGTGAAAGGGGTAGATGAGGTGTCAGATTTGACCTTGAGAACGTGGCTGACGTGGCATATGCTGATGTCGCACTAACGTGGCACTGACTTGGTGCTGACGTGGCGCTGACATGGCCATGGGGAAAGGGAAGGGTAATAGTGGCAGATAATTTAGGAAGGATTAGGGTTTCCAAATGTTTTTTAACATTTTGAGATTGTGGGCTCATTGTAAATTTGGGCTAGGGTCTGTTTGTAATTTGGGTTGTAAATGGATTTTTGTAATGGACTTTGGTTTTAATTTATTTTGTTTGTTTTATATATATATATTTTTTTTGTTTATTTTAATTTGGGCCAGATAAAATTGGGTCTGTACACTTGCAATTAGAGATTGTTCTGCTGCAAGAAATGTTTAGGATACTCTAATTCCAGTTGAATGGTCTTCTAGTTTTTTTTCAGGAAATATTCATGAATGGTTTATTCGTAATTTGCAAAATCAACAAAGATGGTTCATGGATGATGTCGAATGGAAATGTCTCTTTGGAATCATCGCTTGGGGCTTATGGAAAAACCGTAATATCTACATTTTTTAGGGTTCTTCTTGGAGTACTAGTGAAATAATAAAAGTGTTGTATAGCTGGGCCAAACAATATGTCTCATACAACAGGAGAATGGCAAATGTCTCATCAAGTAAGACTCAATTTCCTTTTCTATCTAATGATTCGGTCATTTAAATATAAATGGATTTGTTCTTAAGGAGGCTGGTGCTGCGGCGACTGGTGGAATTGTAAGAGGTCGTGACGAAACTTGGATTGTTGGATTCAACAAGTTTTTGGGAAATTGCTCAGTTTTCGATGCCGAAGTGTAACAACTTGATTTTCAATGGTGTCGAAAACAGTGATTTTAGAATCAAAAATCTGACGATGTCGAGTCGCAAATTCATTTATTTTAATATTTATGGTGTTATTGGTATCATATTAAACTTTGGTTAGAAAATTCTATTGATTAAATAGTTAATTAAGTAAAAAGGATTAAATTGTAAAAGGTGCAAAAGTAGAATTGCTTGATTAGGATTAAATAAGTAAATTAGCCAATAGAGCTTAAGTTAGTGGAATATCATGGTATTTAAGAGTATGAGGAATGATTAATTAAGGTTAAAGGTGATTAAAAGAAACTTAATGATGAAAGATACAAAAAGTACAAAAATGTCATTACTATATATATGAAATTAAAAGAAAGAAATTGATAATTTCATCATATTTTCTTACTTTCTTCTTCTTCACACGGCTAAAGTAAGAAAACTTCGGGTTTTTCATTTCCAATCTTTATGCTTTGATTTGGGTAAGCAAACCTTGATCGTTTTTAGTAATTTTTATGTTTTCGAGTCCGTGTTAACTTAATCTAGCTTGTGCAAGGACTAATTAATGAATTTGTCAAATGTTATAAAACTTGTCATTGATGAAAATGCTTGCTTTTGAAGGTTATGGATAGATTTGTATTCTTAATGAATAGATTCATTGATTTTGTAAAGTGACTTTTGTTGAAATTAAGATTTGAGGACTAGGTTGTGAAAATTATGAAAATACATATCCTTGTTATGAAATAGTTGAATAGGGATGTTGGAAGAATACCCATGGATATTCGGCTATTATAAGATTGAACAAAAATAGTTATTTTACATGTTTTGGCTTTAAGGACTAAATTGAATATAAATGCAAAGTTTAGGTGTAATTTTGTAATTTTTTGAAAAGGGACTTATATGTGTAAATTGATTAAATTATATGAATTAAAGGGAAAATTGATTTATTTTGTGATAGATCAAGATCGAGTCACAGATCGCTTAAAGGGAAAAATCATAGAATAGTCCCTGAAGTTTTACATGAACAGCAATTTCATCTGGTAAGTTCGTTTTTTAGATTTTCTATTTGAACTGCTGATTAGTACTTGATGAGGATGTACTTGAAACATTTGATGTATAAAAGGGAAGACTCATGTCTCGGGTTGAGCATGAGGATTTGTATAAATGGAAGACTCATGTCTCGAGAAGAGAATGAGATTATGATTAAAGGAAGACTCATGTCTCGGGATAAGAATGAGAATATGATTAAAGAAAGGCTTATGACTCGTTAGAGCATAAGATTGATTGAAGAGGAAATTCTGCATTCTGATGTTAATTGTTGTTACAATTCTTAATGTTGAGTATTGATTCATTATGTACGAACTTACTAAGCTAGAAAGCTTACATGTGTATTATGGTTGTTTTGTAGATTTCATTTTGGCTGGTTGAAGATCGAATTACTTCGAAGACATCACACTATCCCGGAGCTGGTTCAATAGTTCTTATATCACTTGGTTATATGGCATGTACTAGGATGATGTTATATTTTGTATATGCTTATTTTGAGACTATGATACTTGTAGAAACTTGGGTAAATGATGAATTTTGAATGCTTGATCAATGTTGTATATGACATCTAGTACTTAAATGGTATGCTAAGCATTGTATTTAAACACAAAGGTGTTATTCATTGCACCTTATATCTATGAATGAAGTTTTGTAGATGAACTTGCATAAATTTGAGAATTTTGCATTCTTGTTTTAGTAGAACTCCTGCATGTTTCAGTACAAGTACAGGGTAGGAGAGAGGTTGTTTATTGACTTGGGATGTATCGTTAGTTGCATTTAAAGTTTCAATAGTTCTATGCATGTTTGTATCGGTAGTTAGTATACTTATATTGGTAGAAGTTGTAGGGTAGGACTTTTTAGCTCTCTGGAGTTTTTAGTATCGGTAAAAGCATAACTAGTTTCGGTAGATGTTACACTTGTATCGGTAGAACTATCACAAGTTTCAGTAGAAGTCTGCACTGTTTCCAAATTCTGACTTGACTACTACCGATACTTGTCCAACAAGTATCGGTAAAAGTCTCCAAAAATTTGAGAAATGACCTTTTTGCCCTTGTTGAATTGTATTTATAAATAAATGATAACGTACGACGTGTTGGGTGTATTTCTTTAATAATGTAAGAACGAATGACATGATTTTAAAAGAAGTTCAGTGATAGATGATTTGTGTGACACCTGGACCTTAGCCGACGACGGTTTCAGGTTTTGGGTGTTACACGAAGCATGAGGCATCCTAGAAGGATTGTCTCTTCTAGTGGAGTAACGTTATTACAAAGTATTAATTCAATCCGATTGTCTTGAAGTGGTTTCAGCTATCCATGAGGGATCTCTTGAAGGATCTAACTTTGCTTTGATTCGAAGAATATTTATGATGCTATCTCAATTCAATAAATGGAGCATTAGACACATCCCTAAAGAAGAAAATCACGAAGTTGACCATTTGGTTAAACCGACCCATCATAGAACTCTTGATTCATATATGTTTGAAACTTCCCCTTTCGAGGGGTGGGTCTAGTTTCTTATATTTAGTTTATGATGTTATTTATCCACCAAAAAATTTTTACCCCAAACTTGACATGTATTAATATACACATTAATGTAACATGAAATATGATGAGAGAACTGTTAAAATATCAACTGCAAAAAAAGTTATGATAGGGTGGAAAACCTTATTAGTTTTAATTGATGTAAGTGGATCCCTCCCTTTTCTAATATACTATATAATTTAACTTTGTTACATAAAGTTCAAAATGTATAATATTATGCATAGAAACACAAGAATATATGTCTATATTTTAAATAAAATTTTAGTAAAAAACACTGAAAATTATTTGGTATTCTTTCAGTGAAGTTTAAAATTTTCATAAAATTAAGTTAATGACAAGCAGATGCGGGCTATAGTGAAAGCTCGACACATGATAATTTTTTAGCTCTGTTTGTCGAGTTAAAAAAATGCATTATCAAATGTATTAACTAATTAACTCATAAAATAATATTAGAAATAGAAGATTAAATAAAAATAAAAACTCTTGTTTAATATTTTTTTAGGTTTAATGGTATTATAAGTCCTTGAACTATTTTAAAAAATTAATTGAATCTCTATAAATTTTTTTATACCCAATTGAGTCCCTAAACTTACAAAATTAACAAAATCAATCTTTTAATTGACATTGACTATTAATTTCTAGTGTAATTGTTGGCGTGATTGTTAATAGCCACTAAATCAATCAAAGGATCTTGACATCGTAATATCACATCAATAAATTTAAAAATATATATATATTAAAAAATATTTAAAAAATTTAATATATAAAATGAACCTGAACAAATAATTGTTCAATTTCATTTTAATTTAAATATCAGTTTATCTAGATTCATTCTGTTTGTTTATAGCTTTTGAAGCTCATAAAAATTATAAAAAATATTAAATTTTAGAAATTATAAAATGATTTAAAATTTATAAAAAATCATGAAATTATAATTTATAAAAATTATAAAATATTCTAAAATTCTAAAATTATTATAATTTATAAGTATAAGCAACAAAAAGTTATGAGGTCACCAACTAACTAATCACGATAAATTAGGCATGTAGCTAGGGTTCTCACAGGAGTTTTGTCACTGAAAATTTTTCATTTAGATCTTTTAAAAATTTTAAAATTTTAAATTAATAAAAGTAAAATTGTATTTTGCTCTTTTAAAAATAATAAAAATTTAATTTAATTTTTTAAAAATTATAAAAATATATGCTATTAAAATAATGAAATTGTATTTTAGTATCGTAAAAATAATAATTTAATTTAGACCCTTAAAAAATTTTTTTTGATTTTGTCCATATGATCAAAAGGCACTGGGTATGATCAAGAGCTGCCTGGATGGCGAACGTGCGTGTGCCATTGAAATGGAGATTATTAACATGGCTCGTCAATTCGAGGATATCAAATTTCTCTTCACCAAAAGGGAAGGTAATGCAGTTGCAAATTGGTTGGCTTGAAATTGCAATATGACAGATGTCGTATCCGTATCATAAATATCCCTTGTATATATGTTCGGAATTTGTTACTTAAAGACTTATTAGACTTATATGTAAATTAATAACAAGCGATTAGGCATTATAATGCGTCTTTACCCATAAAAGAAATATACATAAAAACCAAAAACAATAAATATATCGACCAATCCTCACAAGGAAAAATAAAGTACAAACCAAAATTCCATCCAAAAATGGTCTTGTCCTCGATGCCTCCATTTGTTGGTGGCCTCTCGGTGGATTTTCTTAATGATTTTTATAATTTTTTTTACAATTTTAAATTATTTTTATATTTTAGTGATTTTTATATTTTTAAAAATTTCATTCAAATAAAATGAACATAAACAAATAGATATCTAGATTCAAATAAATGTAGACTACTGATTGTCCAAGTTCAAGTTCATTCTACACTTTGAGTTTTTAAAATAATTTTAAAAAATATTTTTTTGAATTTTTTGTTTTGGCTAACCTGACACTACCACATCAGCATTCGTTGACCGACTCATTGGACGTTCATGGTTAGGTCATTAATTTTGTTAGAAACTTAATCTCGACATCAATCAAAGGGATTATTTGATCAATTTTATAAGTCTAAAATTTAATTAGGTGCAAAAAGTTTATAGGGACTCAATTGATTTTTTCAAAATAGTTCAGAGGCTTTATGAAACTATTAAACCCTTTCTTTAATTAGAATAGGCTTGAATTATCCAATTCAGATATAATTAACTTCATAAGTTTATTTTGCATTATCTCAAATTTTGATGGGCCTATAAATTCAGGCCAATAATGCCTAATATTTGTTTTCTTTTTCAGTCATCATTTAAAAAAAAAAAAGTCATTTTTTTATCGAATAATCAAAATTTAACTCTAACATCAAGTTTTAAAAATTGAAAAGCCAGACCTTATACTTTAATTTGTTTGAATTTAACTTTTGTACTTTACGAAAATTGAGAAATTAGTTCAACTGTTGGTAAACATGTGAACTTGAATTGCTCATATTTACTATATTGCATAAAAAATTTGAACACTTTATTTTTACTAATTCATTGTATATAAATTGTTAAATTGATGATTTTTTGGGTTAATGATTTAATGATAGTGTTTTTCAATTTTTTTTAAAGTACGATAATCAAATTCTAATAAATTAAAGTAGAGTGCCAATGGTCGAGATCGAATCCTATAAACCATGGATGTTTGTCTATTGAGTATTAAGAATCCTAAATTCCAATTTCCATATGCATCGGTTATTTTGAATACAATAACATCTCCAAGTACCACCATGAGATTTAAGTAGTGCTGCTGCAAGGGGACTAATTTTGGCACCGAAACATCATGCCAAAATCGAACACTTATGCCATTTCCTAAATACCAATTCATACATTCGCAAAGTTCGTCCCAAATTTTCATTAGGGATCACGATGTGATCCTTTAATCGTGTTAAACCTCGAAAAGAACAACGAGACCTGAACTCGAATGATTGGAGCATAGTTTGTTGCCCGATCGTCTAAAATAGGTTTGAAAAAAAAGGACCTTGACCCAATAATGATATCAAGAAACGTACCAAGTAAAGACCTTGACCCAATTTCTATAACAAGTTACGAACCAATGGTATAAGAAGGACCCCGACCCATTATCTAGAAAAGATAAGAACCGAAGGTATAAGATAGTCGTCACACTCAAGATAGGTAGAAGGTGAGTGATAAGACTAGGGAAGGGTGAAAGCCACAAGAAATAATTCTTGATAAGTTCGGATAAAGTTCTCAAAAGAACCAAAGAGATAACTCGTAATTTAATCAATATTCATTAGCCTTTTACATAATCCTAATGTTGGATCTGGTGCCCTAAGTGTAATATATTTGTTTGTAAACTTGTAATTTTTTTGAACAGATTGAATAATAAAACAATTTCATGGATTACATTAATATACTTTGTATGATTGTTCTCGTATGGTATTTGCACGTAAAGCAAAATGGAAGCAAGAGTTACTCATTGGTTGTCTAACATCTAAACTAATTCTAAGCAGTATTACGTGGTCAGATCATAATAAGAAAAAATAACTTGTATTAATAGATAGACCTAAACATGTCTTTAGTCTAATCAGAAATGAGCAAACTAATTGAAAAACTGATATGCTATCTATTAAGTCCAATTATGGAGATGCTTTGTCTTGGGCAACAGAGCGGATGACTCCTAGAAAATAGAGATATAGATGTGACTGACTGGATTGATAGTACGTCGGACTGGACCCAAGAAGAATAGATCCAATATCCATTTATGTATTTATTCACTTGTGACATTCATAGTGTGACATACCAAAATCTTGAGTGAATGACAAACTATGTATATGTGACTCGTACGATTTGATGTAAGTAAAAGCTTGAGCTCGAATAGTTAAGGAACCAAAAGCTGATGCGTTGGGTTTAAGATTTATGCAATATGTAGTGTCATTCGCAACAGTGGAATTCATAGCCTCAGACATGAGTAAATGATGTCCTCTCATTGGCATTACATGGTTGATGACAAGTAAACGTGGTCATCAATCATTCGTCTTTTCGATGAATGATTTGATTACTATTTTATAGTAATTGACTTTTCATGAAGGAAGATGTAATGGTTACTGTGAGATAAAATAGGATCATGTTGAGAGAACGGATAGTATCATAAAGATATTAAGGATATCCTATGAGGATAACACACTTATGACAAGTTTATTGGACGAGAACTAATCGAGTTGCTTTCGTAATGGTATGCCGTTGGGGAGAGCTCAGTCACAATACTATAGTGGGATGACTTTGTGACTAAATAAGTTTATAATTAATAGGCGAAAAGTTTGAACTTAATTATAAATCATTTAAGCCTCAATTGCATATGTCCAATCAATCCCTTTGCTTAGCTCATTGAAACCGAAAATGAATTGCATGTTGAATCAAAATGAATAGAATTAATAAAAATGGAGAAATGGACAACATTCAGGAAATTATTATGGTTTTCTCCAAAATGAAAATGGAGAAAATGAAATCATTTGGAAATGAATGTGGTTTTCTCAAAATGGAAATTGAAATGAAAATGAAAATGAGAAATGAATTCATTTAGAAATGAACAAGGATTCTCAAAAAGTATCATAAGATTGAATTTATGTTTTTTTAGCTATTTTACGGCCAAAAAATGAAAATAAATCATACGATCATAACGAACAAGTTGAATGGTGAAATATTAAATATATTTTCTCAAAAATTTTATCAAGATTAAAATCATCATAATTTTACCGAGGGTAAAATTGAGATGAGAACTTTTTTTAATATAAATATTTAAGTTCATTTTGAGAAATAGAAAAACAAAATTAGGTTGGATCATATTACAAAGTACTGGATCGAAAAGTTCGGGAAGTACTCGTAATTGGACTCGATGTGAGAGAGGCCCAAAATCTCCTCATGGAATATGAAGGGGAGACAACCCTAGTAGAAATACTAAGGGTGTGCCGCCCACTCGAATCTTGGTTCAAGTAGGAACAGTTTTTCTATTTGAAATAAACTTCTTTAATTCAACAAGAGTTTTACCTTCTCTCTTTATAAATAAATGGCACAGGTAGGGTTATTTACACAATTTTTAGATATCGTTATTCTGCTCGAAAATAGAAAGACTTTTATTCTCTAAGAATAAAATATATTTTTCGGAATAACGATTCTATCAGTTTTTATTTGAGAAGTGATTTTTCGTTTTCACCCCTTAAAAAAACCTATTTCTAGTTATTGTGTTTGATTCGATTTTATGGAGCCCATACTCGAGGCAATTTGTGGTACGAGAATAACGAAAAAGATCGTTTGGTTGAAATTCGAAACGACAAGGATCCGTTTATCCAAAAACACAGGTAAGATTTTGATCTAGGGTTTATTGCTATAAATATCATAAACTGAATCAGTTTTCAAATTTTTTATATTTCGTTGTGCAAGAAAACCGATTTCAAACCGAAATTTTTTCCAGCAATTGGTATCAAAACTACGATTGTGCTATGTTTATAGTGTAAATTGAGACTGAAACTCTCTCTCCATTTCATATATGATTATATTTGATAATATATGATATTCTTATAATTATATGCATGTTTAGGGGAATGTATGCGAATGAATGTATGATATTATTTTATTATTATGGATGATATAATAATTTTGTCAAAGTTGTGATTCCTAGAAATTTAACTGTAATTTATTATTATCTTAGACATGTATATTTTAGATCGTGGACTATCATCTCCATGCTGAGTTTTTATTTTATTATTTATTTAGAATAAAATATGTGAGCCAGTAATTAACATAAGATTTTTGTAACCTAATTTTTTCGGTGAAACTCAAAAAACCGAGATGCATTCAAACAGATCGATATGACGTAAACTTGACCCAGCCAAACCTGAAAGTGGTCGACGATGGTTGGCGATAAAATTATATTATCAAATATTTTAAAATTAAGCGGATAAATAATATCACTGGTATATTTATATTATTAAACATTTTAAAAGTGTTTTTTTTATAAAGTTTTGTAAATTTAAAAAAAAATTGTTTCCTCTCTCCCACTTTCTCTCTATAATTTTAATAAATTTTTATAAACATTTTTAATTATTTATCTATAAAATCTTTTTATAAAATCAATTTAAAAAAAGTTTTTTTATTTTACATCATAATTTTTAATAAACATTTTTTATATTTTTCAAAATTAGATTAAAAATGATTTCAATAATTTTTCTCTCCAAAAACATGATTCTAAAACAGTTTTTTAAATTAATATTACATTAAATACTATTTTAACAATTACAAGCAAATTTAAAAAATATTTTTAAAATTACTATACAAAATTAAACTTTTTTTTTCAAACCTTATATTATCAATTGTAATTCTCCAAAATCTATAATTTTTTATGGATTACTATAAAAAATTAAATATTTTTTCAAAAAATAAATATTATTTTTAAAATAAAATAAATAATTAAAAATATATTTATATTAAATAACACGAAAAAAACTAATTATATAATATAATAATGGTATAATTTTTTTTAATTCCATGAACAGGTGAAAAAATTGTAAACGTTCTTAATTAGTATTTAAAAAATAAATAAACGAGATACATTGTGATTTTTTAATCCTGTTTATTGAGTTAAAAAACTTCACCACCAATATAAAATTGTAGTAGTGTTTTAACTTTAGTTACGGAGTTAAAATATTTCAGTATAGGGTAAACTGTCAAAGTAGTAATTTTTGTTTACCTCAAGTTACATTTTAGTTACTTATTTTGAAATGTTACGTTTTAATCACTTATTTTATCATGTTGTAACATTTTAGTCAATGAGTCGTTAATTGCCGTTAACAATGTAAAGGTAAGCTGACGTGACATGTTAAAACATCATTTCAAACAAAAATTTTAGGTTAATTTATACAATTTGTCCCCATATTTTTTCGTTTTGAGCAATTTAATTTTTTCTTTTATGTTCTTTTAACTTTCTTTTTTTTTTCCTTTATTTTTCATTATCTTCTGCTTCTCCCTCTATTTTCCTCTCTTCTCTATTTCTTTTAACGTAATTTTTTTATGTTTTTAATTTATTAAAACTAGTCTCTACTTTTATTTTTTTGAATAATTTAATTTTTTCGAGTGAGATGAGCTTATGGACTTGTTTTAACAAATGAAAAACATAAAAAATCTATGTTAAAAAAATGAAGAAGGGAAGAAAACAGATGAATAAGCAAAAGAGAATGAAAATAAAGAAAATAAAGAAAGTTAAAAGAACATAAAAGAAAAAAAATTAAATTGCTCAAAATGAAAAATATATAGATCAATTGTAGAATTTAACCTAAATTTTTCGTTTGAAATGATAATTTAACGTGTCATGTCAGTTTATCATTACACCGTTAACGACAATTAACGATTTAGTGATTAAAATATTACAACACAATAACGTAACCTGAGGCAAACAAAAGTGACTATTTTGATAGTTTACCTTTCAATATAAGTACATCAAACACTAATCTTTAAATTAAACTGATCTGATCAATCAAATCGTTACTTTAAGATACAACTTGTGTGGACTTGAGTTTAAATTTTATTTATTTTTCTTATTTAATGATTATAATATTATTCCTTATGTGGATCCGATTAGATTCGGATCAAATTTCCGACTATTAATATAAACTAATCATGTATAAATCAAGAAAATTATTAAAGCCATCTTAGAGGATGACATTAGGGTTGACCAAAAGAGGTAACAGGTGATAGCAATCACTTATCTCTCTCTTTATCTCCATCAATAAATTGACTCGATAAATTCACGAAACCCGCCCCAACAATGATATTATCACTTACTAAAACGAAAACCACCAAAATCTATCTAAATCGGATCGGGTCGGGTCCCACTTCAATTCCCATAGTATTTGAACTTGAGCTTCTTCTCTCATAATAATAATAATATTATTATATTATTTTAGTCTGAAAAAAAAAAAAAAGAGCTTAAAATTTTCAAAAAGGAAAATATTTTTACTTATTTATTTTCTTTGCAAACTGTGAAACTTGGAAGATTCGATCCAAGGATCTGAAACTCGAAGTTTTTTTTAATTAAAATAATTTTTTTATTTTTTATTAAAGTTTATAATATTTGTCAACCAATAATTATCATCGCCAAATCGTCATCGTTAGAGACGTCTTTGAGAAGAAGAGGGAAGAGGAGGAAGAAGAAATATCTGGGAAAATTGAAATCGAGTCTTAAATCGACTTGAGCTGGTGGTGTTGGTTTTCGATTTGTTTAATGCAAATTTTATGTTCTGTTTTCAGATTCAGCTCTGATTTGAATCTGCTGAAACCCTAGGTTTGTATCAAATCTGTGAATAAGTTTATCTTGCTTTTTTTTTTCTTCATATGTTTTTATGAATTTTTTTATTTAGTTGTTTGAAATTGATGAATTTTGATTATGCTTTTAGTATTAGATTAGTTGTTTTGTTGAGGAAATGTGGAAGCTTTGGAGAGATTTTATGAATGCTATACTATTTTGACAGTTAACAGTTACAATTTAGGCTATCTGAACTGTTGTTCAAAAGCTGAATTTTCTGTTCAAAGAACTAGTTATTTGTATTGATTCTTAAAATTAATTGTTGCAAGGATGGGTGTTGAGTTTCCATGGTTTTTATTAGAAAATTTTCTTCTATATCATCTAATTGTTTTAATTTCTGTAGGAAGGTAATTTTTGCTTATTGGTTTTAATTGCTTTGGACAAAGGGTCCTTTTGTAAAGAAGAATTAATTCCATTTCTTCTTGGACTTTTTACAGGTTAAAACTACCCTACTACCAACTGCCTTCCCTTCATCTATTTAATTTTTTGGTTAGTTTAAACGGATTTTTGGATAGCTTTTGAGTGCATCTATTAGTTTTGTGCCATACAATTTGCTATTCTTTAGGTTTCTATTTGCTATCTGGGGAAAACCACTTTTCTCATAGACTTTGCTGATAGTTCAATGACAGATTACTTGGTTTGATGTGCAAGGTCTTCTGTGCTGTTAACTAGGATTGGGTTTAATTCCATTTCTTCTTGGACTTTTTACAGGTTAAAACTACCCTACTACCAACTGCCTTCCCTACATCTTTTTAATTTTTTGGTTAGTTTAAACGGATATTTGGATAGCTTTTGAGTGCATCTATTAGTTTCGTGCCATACAATTTGCTATTCTTTAGGTTTCTATTTGCTATCTGGGGAAAACCACTTTTCTCATAGACTTTGCTGATAGTTCAATGACAGAGTACTTGGTTTGATGTGCAAGGTCTTCTGTGCTGTTAACTAGGATTGGGTTTAACTGGATCTGCATGCAATGGAGCGGACTGGGTAAGCCTATTACCTTGATGAAGTCCGTGAACTTGTAAAGTGTTGTGTGCTAAAGAAGAGAATATGCTACCAAATTGGAAGAAGCTCCGCATTAGATTGACAGTCCAACCTTTAGTTGAAAGTTTGTTTTTGTTAATTGGAACATATAAGACTAAAGAGGGTGGGTGGTAATGGTATGCTGTGAAAAGAAGCTATGGAGCAACCTTTTGAGAAACGTTTTCCAGTCAATGCAAAAGACTATAAGTTATATGAAGAAGTTGGAGAAGGTGTCAGTGCCACTGTGTACAGGGCTTTATGCATTCCACTTAATGAGATTGTTGCTATCAAGGTTCTTGATTTGGAGAAGTGCAATAACGATCTGGTAAGTACGGTATTTCATAATCTATCACTTGGGAAGCATGTTTACTTATGACTTCAATTTCAAGTCCCTGCAACTCTATGGCATAAAGAGTTGACATCATATTAAGAATTTTGATCACGAATGATGCAGGATGGAATTCGTAGAGAGGTCCAGACTATGAGCTTGATTGATCACCCAAATTTATTACGGGCACATTGCTCATTTGCTACCGGTCACAACCTTTGGGTTGTGATGCCATATATGGCTGGGGGGTCTTGCTTGCATATAATGAAATCTGCTTTTCCTGAAGGTTTTGAAGAGCCTGTCATTGCTACTTTGTTGCGTGAAGTTCTTAAAGCTCTTGTTTATCTTCATGCTCATGGGCACATTCACAGAGATGTGAAGGTTTTTTATTGCCCTTTCTTCTTGTACTTTTATGCCATGTTTTTCTTCTTTATTTCTGCAAATAGTTTATTTTCTGAGACCAACCTGGTTATTTATGGACTGTCTTATATTTTCTTATATCAATATGAATAACTTATAGTTCTTATCATGTAATTGACAATATATGGAAAGTGGGGGGAAATTTGCTCCTTCATTCCGTAGAGAAACCTTATGCTGATACCAGTATACTATTGGATCTCTTAGGTTCCATTTGGATAGGTGTTGAGGTTGGCTTTGTTGAGAGTGAAACGATGATAATGGTGAGATTGGATATCGTAGTATTGAGATTAAAATTTGTGGTGGTCTATTACTTCAATATGATTCGTTATTGTTGTTTCTTTGACAAGGAGGATGCCAATTGTGCTACATACACTGATAGCTTACTGCCTGTTATTTTGCCCTTGTTCCTTCCTACTCTTGTTCAGAAAATTTCTCTTTTATTCTTATCTACATTTGTAACTTATATTTGCAGGCTGGTAATATCTTAGTTGATTCTAATGGTGCTGTCAAGTTGGCAGACTTTGGAGTATCAGCATGCATGTTTGATACTGGAGACAGACAGCGTTCTAGAAATACTTTTGCTGGAACTCCTTGCTGGTATTTGTTTTTCCTTGGCCTTTTGACTGTCAGGGATTGTAATCATGTATTTTTACTATGGAAATTCAATTTTTGAGAGTTAATGATTACCACAATGTGTCTTCTTGTTTTTATATCAGGATGGCTCCAGAAGTTATGCAGCAATTGCATGGTTATGACTTTAAGTGAGTTGATTGCCTCTCTAATCTATACTTTTTCATTGCATTTCCTTTAATTCTTTTCCTTTGTTATACCTTTTAATTCATTCTGCTTCCTCTTCTTTTCTGTTTACAGAGCGGACATCTGGTCTTTCGGAATTACAGCTCTTGAACTTGCTCATGGCCACGCCCCATTTTCCAAGTATCCGCCAATGAAAGTAAATATCATAGTTGTTTGATTGTTATTCCAGTTGATTATTATTTGTATTTTGTTGTGATTCTTTTAGTTCTTACTTCGGTTGTTTAATCCCATTTCTGCTGCAGGTTTTGTTAATGACCTTGCAAAATGCTCCTCCTGGTCTAGACTATGAAAGAGACAAGAAGTTCTCAAAGGTTTGTGCTTGTCAATTGTCTCACTGATTTGTATCACTTGTTAGTATCTGATAGTAACATTGTGAGAGCTTTTTAATTCTCTAGTCTTTCAAGGAGTTGGTAGCTGCTTGCTTGGTGAAGGACCCAAAGAAACGTCCAACTTCGGAGAAGCTTTTGAAGCACCATTTCTTTAAACATGCACGCTCCTATGATTATCTAGCTCGTACCATTCTTGACGGCCTTGCTCCATTAGGTGAACGTTTTAGGGTGCTAAAGGTCTCTTACTTGCCCTTTTGTTTAATTGATGACCTTTGTTTAAGACGAGGAACTAATTTAGAATTCTGATCTGGTATTTTATGTTTCAGATGAAAGAAGCTGATCTTCTTGTACAGAATAAGGCTCTTTATGAGGACAAGGACCAATTATCACAGGTGAATGGAACTTTTTAAATTTCTTGACAAAATTTGATAGTGCTAGGTTTTTCCCTTCATGTCTTACTAGTATTTTTCAGCCTTTTATTCTGAGTGACCGAATTGTTGTCATTGCTGCATCCATCTCAGATCTTAAAGATAAGAGAAACTATTGTTGCTAGCTCTACTTTGACTAATGAATGCCCGTGTTATATAAAAAATTGTATGATTACATGGTACCATTCTGAATATGAATTCCTTTTACCTTGCAGCAAGAGTACATAAAAGGGATTAGTGCTTGGAATTTCAACCTAGAGGACTTAAAAAGTCAGGCTGCACTTGTAAGTGGTTTCAATTCCCTATCCAAGTTTTTGTTATTATTTATCTGTAGGTAGTCCTAGAACTGCTTTATAATGTTTATCTCATCAGAAATGCCTATTGTTATACCTGCAGATTCAAGATGATGATGATGCACCAAATGCAGAAGATCAAGATGGAAGCAGGGAACAAAGGGACCGGCATGATGTAGTTGTGTTATCAGCTGAGAGGATATTTCCTGAAATGCATGGTAATTCCATTGCTGCAGGTAGCCAGGAGGTACCACTTGTAACCCTAAAATGCTTTCTATACAATTCAATTGTCAGCCCTTCCGTAGTTCCTTGATGCTTTGATTAAGCTTGTACTTGAGATTCACATCCTCCTTCTACTTGTTTCAGGATGGACTTAGTGATCTTCGTGATTTGGAGAGTTCACTTGCTTCATTTCCTATTAAGCCACTTCAAGCACTCAAGTATGATGTTTTTTATGCTTTCATGGCCTTACTGCAAACGATTTATTGTTATAACATAATTAGGAGGATATGGTTATTCACATTTGTCAGTCAAAAGGATTTGTAAGTCGTAATTTTTGCAAATATAAAGCAGCATCTTGTCACAAGTTTAATAATTCAGTTTTGAAGTTATTGGCTTTTTTGTTTTACCCTCTTCTTTATATACTTTATGAACATATATGTTATCTATTAGACTAAGTACTACTTTTCTGGAAAAAGAAAGATTGCCAGTCTAATTGGTTTTTGGTAATTAGCTTCTTTCCATTGTTTTTTTTCCAACTTTTTAATTGGTGCAGAGGCTGTTTTGACATTGGTGAAGCTGAGGGTGCAAACGGTCCAAATTGGAAAGGTGTTACCGAATTGGAAAGTGAACAGTTAATTACAAAGTCATCAAGAGCCATGGACCAAGATGCTGGAAGAAATGAGGGTGAGAACTCCGGGCAAAGTAGCTCTTCCACACGCCAGGTCGTTCCAGAGCATAAAAAGTTCTTGAGCGGTTTGCTAATACCTGATTGTGCCTTTTCTCCTAACAAGTTTACTGGAGATGGGGACAGGTAAGCTTTCTTTAAGTGAAGTTACCTTGAACTGAAAACTGTTATCACCAAACATTACAATACTTAAAGTGCCATTTCCAAAATATAGGAAGATATTTTTTACCATTATCAAGCTCTAGATATGATGAGTTTCTGAATTCTATGGATTGCAAGTCTAGTGGAATCCTAGATGTATGTAGTACACTGGGACTTTCTTCTTGACTTGGTTATTGATTCTGTAGTTCAAAAGAACATTAGTTTTTTTTTAATTGTTTCCCATTTACTTTACTGGAAAATCTTTGTATGTCAATTTATGTTAATTTGGGTTTATCAATTTTGTTTTGCAGGGACTTCCCACAGCCTAAATTTCCATCTGAACGCAACTACAGTAGTCCATTGTTGTACCGCCAGAGGAGAGAAACAAATAACCCTTCATCTGGTATATCCTGTTTTTATTTTCTTTCTTTTCTACTTAGAAGTGAAGCTACTTATTTGTACACAAATGAACTTCGTTTGGTGTCTTTGCCTCTTTCTTACCAGAGGATTCATCAGAAGGAGCAGTTGTTCAGCGGGGACGCTTTAAGGTGACTTCAGCAGATCTCAGTCCCAAGGTACATCTGCTATATATTAAAACTCATACCTTCTGTGTATGAACTTGACTTTGCAGCCTATTAGGTACAATCTTCTGCTGTTGTACAATAAGCCAATAACATGCAACTTTGTACTGATAAGCAGTCTTTACTTGAAGTCTTACAGCACAGTTAGGAATTTATTCATATATGGAGTGTCTATATATCTCTACCTGTCTCTAATAATTTTCTGCTGTGGAATTCATCTATCTGTATAAATATCCTACTTAGTTGATCACCATTTGTTTGGCATTGTGTAACATGCTGCATCAACAAAGTGGCATGCATCTAATGCCATCAACTGTTCTATTTTAATGTCATACTGAATAAATCATACTTCTACTAAAGGGCTATGACTATATTCTAAATGATTCCACTGCAGATATTGGTTTCATATGTTTTTTGTTTCTTTACATATGGTTTGACTTGTGTTGCTTATCCATTTCATGTTCTTGTTTCTGCCTTTGAAAACTTTGTGGTTTGTGCTTTTGTCATCTCAGCCCACACAGTTGCTCCTGCAAACTGTCTCCTTTGAGTGTCTATGTGTATTTTAATTCGTGTGTTTTCGCGATGAATAATAAGGATGGAACCTAGCAATTCATCATCTAGGCAATGGCTTTGTAACCATTGACCATTATTTTCTCTCATTCAGGGACCTACCAACTGCACGTTTAACCCGGCCTCCGGACGTTCAACCAGTCCAACGTCTCTAAACCTTAGAGCAAGTTCAGTTCTCCCATCTCTACAATGCATTTTGCAACAGAACACCATGCAAAGGGTATGTTTATTTTCCTTACGTCTCATCTTATCTCACAGTGGTTGCCTGTCTTAAACAAGTCCCTTTATTGATAATTGTTGACAGGAAGAGATCATCAGACTGATCAAATATTTGGAGCAATCATCTGGTAGTGCCTCTATACTTGGATCGTCCGCTTTTTCTTCTGCTCAATCATAGAAGAAATTATGATGCTAAATTTTACATCTTTTATACAGGTAAGCTCGGGGACTTGTCAGAGGTGGGCACCAATGACCTTTTGCAGGTAATTAATCAAACTCTAGCTTCTCAGTAACCATACGACCTTTCTTAATGTAATGTTCCACGGTGTCCATTTCTCTACTATTTATGATTTCTTATAACATGAATTCCATCTTATGTCAATCCCTGATTTTTATCATGCGAGTCTCTCGTATTGGTGACCTTTTTGTGGTGCAAAAAGAGGTCTTAGCCTAGAGATAGGGAAGAGATTGTGGATTCTGGGATTTGAATCTCAGCCGTGCTAAATACCACTTCTTTCTGGTGATAGAACGAACCTTGTGAGCTATGCTCCGAGTTCTTGTATTATACCTTGTTAAAAATTTTATTTTTCTAGAGGAATGATGATGGTGTTGCAATCATATTTTGCAGATACCGCCTTCTTCTGCTAGGGAAAGAGAGCTGCAATCTCTGGTGCTTCAGCTGCAACAGAGGTATGAGTTGAAGCACAAATGGTACTGATTTTCTTTATTTATTCACATTTTACAAACTTCAATTCTTTTCTCAGAATTGGGAACTTCGTTGAGGAATTGCAGAGACAGAAAATGAAGAACATGCAGGTTTGCCCTTTAACCTTGAATTAAATGTATAATGTAATGCTATGCCTACCTAAACTCTTCATTTTCCTTAAAGTATCTGTCATTTATACGTGTTCAGCATGGTTGTAAAAAACTGGACCTGACCAGTCAGTTCAACCAAGAATCGGTTGGTTTGGTGGTTCAACCATGTAAGTTGAGTTATTAAATTAGAAACCCGTTAAAACCAGGAAATGGGAACTGAAAACCAGTTGAAATGCGGTAAAATCTGTTTGTTTGTGTTTTTGGGTTAAATTTGGAGTATTTTAACAAAAATTGGGCCTGGTTTGTTTTTCTCAAGATGATATGATCTTCCAAATATGGAAAAAAAGAGATTGAGCGTACATATTTTTGAACACTTACATGCATCTGACATTCATACTTGAGTCAGGTTACATGGGTTTCGTGTTATGAGATGACATAATGACAAATATAACCTTTAACGTTTACCTCTTTTGTCAATTTGGCACTTATTATTTTTTGAGCTTCAAAAAGAGTTGAATTGATTTTCTTTATAACAAAAATATTGACTAAATCGTTAAATTTTTGAACATGACAAATCACATGACACGTGGACTTAATGCTAAATTTTTTGAATTTTTAAATTATTTGTTCTCAACATGTGGTTTACCAAACAAATGGTGTCATGTCAGTATGAAGTGCACACGTAGGTTGTCATGCTAACATCGATTAAAAGTTAATGTTTTAGTAAATATTTATGTTAAGGATTTTTATAGTTACCAAATCAGATGGTCTTTTTGTTTCAATCTATGTTACTTGGACTTTAAAGTTAGTGTAGGATATAGTGTATGTGTTGCTGTCGTTTACCTTTATAATATCGTGCCCATTTGCCAACATGTTTCGGATATAAGATCGAACACAAGTACTTAATCATAGAAAATGAAGAGTTTAGGATATCAATGGACTGGAAGTTGAGTTGATTTTTGTGTTGTGACATCACTTGCAGTTAGAGACACAATTAAATAAAGCAATGGCCAACAACAAAAAGTGAAGGGTTTGAAACAAAGAACCAAAAATTAGAAAGCTTGGTGGAGTTGATACTTGAAACAGCCTCTGGTCCAGTGCTTAGGGTTCATAAAAGGGTTGAAGTATAGGAGTAAGAGTGCCTTCTTTCTTATTCTTATTGTATTATTATTTCCTAGTGTACCATATATATAACAATAATATATATATATAAATATATATGGCCTTGTGTTAAAAAGCCATCCTAGTGGACGCCCCAATTTTGGAATGCCATAATCCTTGAATTTGAGTTGACTTGAGTTGAGTTGAGTTGAGTAGAGTCGAGTCTCATGTAATGTAACTTGTTGTAATCTATTAATTCACATCCACAGCCACAGGATATTGTAATATAAAATTACAATCTCTCTTCATGTCTTTCATATCCCTCTTTCCAACTCTGAATAAAATAAAGGTCAATTTACAGTTTTAGCCCTCTTTTTTTATTTTGAAATCTGTCATGTTTTTTCTGGTGAGGGGAAGAGGGAGTAGGTTGAGATTAAGTACCAATTGAATACTTCAGAACAATGCAAGTCTTTTGTTGTTATGTCAATGGACTAAGTTTTTATACTTTAATTTCACATAATTTTTAGATTAATAGCGTTGTTATCAGATCTTAATAATTAAAGAGATCAGACAGAGACCGGAGATAAGAATACTTAAAAGCTGATAAATTTACTTGTAGAACTAGAAGTAGATGGATGTGGTTGGTTCCCTACTGGCAAGCACAAGCTAGGAACCCAACCTGACGGTGGTGATTTTTTGCTGGAAAAAGCATCACAAAATTTGGATTGTATTTTAGATTTTTTATTGAAAAAATAGATAATTTAGTCACTATTTGTTAGATGAGTGAGTAAAACAACTTTTTGTTTAAAATTGAGCTGTTAAATGTTTGTTTAGGTGTTTATTTATAAGGTATAATAACACATTTAGTCATCAATCTTACATATTTATATAAGTTGACTCCCACTTTTTTATTGAAAGTAAGTTGGAATTTTTTTAAAAATAATAGGACTAAAGGGTGAAAAACATCTTTGTAACAAATTTATAATCAATTAAGCCTTTATTTTTTTTTTTGGTGAGAATAAAAATTTAAAAATACATCAAGGTGTAAAATCGAAACTATTTCTCATTTTGTCTTGCTGAAGGAGGTCAATGAGATCATGAGTAATTGCCAGTATTTGAAGACTTGAGCTCCAAGAGAGGCTTAGCTTGGCCAAGTGGTTTGCGATTGAATTTTGCTCCCTAGGTATGTATGTTAGCCACTATTGACCCTTTGTGTTTAAGAGTCGACGAACACTTCTAAGCACTGTGATGCCAAAATCTTCCGACCAATTGCCAGATAAAGCTTTAATGACTTCAAGATTATCTGATTGTATTGTAGCTCTTTTATATCTTTTGATGAGTAGAATTAGCAGTCCATGGAGGATACCTTATAATTCAGCTTCGAAAGGCAAGCAGTGTCCCCAAAAAACGGTTGAAGTCGAAGATCCAATTGCCTTGATGGTCTTGAACCACACCACCAACCGCCGCATTGCTAGATAAAGTAGTTACCGCATCGTCAGTTTGAAGGTGGACTAAACTTGCATCCGAAACTGGAAGAGTATTAAGCTTACCCTTACTAGATTGAGTAGCTTGGTGTATTGCTTCATATTGGTGAGCCTAAACAAGAGAGACCTTAACAACTCCAGTTGGCGCCCAGGTGATGTTTTGAAAAATATGCGGATTCCTATTGTTTCAAATGCGCTAAAGGATTATACCAAAGAGGCTAGACCAAGTAGTATTGTGATCCTACAAAATCGAAAGAGAACCAAGATTAGACAGTAACCAAGATTGAAAGGGTTGCGAAAAGAACTTGTTCCGTTGACCCAATGGTATGATTTGCCTCCAAACTTCCTTGGTGGCGGCACAAACATGAATGATGTCTTTAATATCATTTCCACATATGGAACAATGACTGGTACTTAACAAATTTCCCCGAAGTCGCTCATCACTAGTGAGAAGCCTCTTCCTTGAAACTAACCATAAGAAAAAACGAACACGTTGTGGACCTTTATATTTCCATATGTAGGACCAAAGCTCATCCTTTTGTTCCTAGGATGATTCCTTGAGGACCCAAAAAGCACTACGAACTGAGAAGGTGCCAAAAGCTGACCTAGCCCAAACAATCCTATCAAGTCTAGAAGCAGGGTTTGGAGGAGGAACACTTACAATGGAATTGATAATATCCTCTGGTAGCCAGATTCGAAAAAGATCGAGATTCCAACTACCATCAGGTAATGTCATATCCTTGAGCGAACATTACGGGTTGATGTTAGCTAGTGTTGGTATTTTAGATGATAATGATCTAATTTCAAGAATCCAAGAATCTTCCCAACAGCGAATAATGGCATTGTTACCAATAGAGCAGGCAAGATTCTCTCGAAAAAAGGACCAAATCTTGGTGAGAGATTTCCAAAGGTGGGAGCTTTGGGACCTTGTAATGGTGTCAGGAATGGGTTGCTTAATGCCATGCTTCGAACTAAGTACTTTAACCTAAAGGGCATTTTCCTTAGAGAGTAAATTATAGCCAATCTTCATTAGAAAAGAAGCGTTCTGATCAGGAACGTTGCGAAAATCAAGACCCCCACGAGATCTAGGCTGGCAAACAGAATTCCATCCTACAAGGGATGATTTCTGATGATAATCAACAGGCCCTATATAAATTGGCGAGCTAGTCTCTCTATCTCGTCGCAAGTACTTTTCGAAATTTTCATGGTTTGCATGAAGTAATTGGGAATAGCTAATCTGACGGATTGGGCTAAAGTAACTCTGCATGCAATGGATAGATTCCTTATTGTCCAATTCTGTAATTTTCGACGCACTTTGTCCACAATAAACGTTAGAGTGTTTTTGGAGAGTCTATCATGAAAGAGTGGGACACCCAAATACATATAAGATTCTGGACTTCTTGAAAACCTAACAAATTACTGATTTGTTCACATAACCCACGATCCATACCCTTGGAAAAGAAAATGTCTTATGATTACTGATACAATGCCTAGAGTAATCACATAAGTGCTTCAGAAGACACTTTAATTTTTGAGCTTGCTCAAATTCAACTTTGTAGAAAATAACCAAGTCATCTGTAAAGAAAAGATGAGAAATATTAAGGCCAAATCTAGAGAGGCGGATTGGATGCCAACCTTTCTCAATGAAGGAGTGGCTTAAGTGGCTTAACCATTCCATGCAAAGGATGAAGAGATAAGGGGATAAGGGGCAGCCTTGTCTAATCCCACGATTCGGTTTAAATTTCTCAGTAGGGACTCTGTTCCACATAATCTGCATGGTAGAGGATGTGATAGTAGATATGATCACCTTCCTAAGAAACTGAGGAACACCAGTCGCCTGAAAAGAGGCGTCAATAAAGTCCCAACTCAAGCGATCATAAGCCTTCTCAAGATCAAGTTTGATGGCCATTTAGTTTTTGGCATTTCGCTTGCTCCGCATAGAATGGATTACTTCCTAAGCGATGATGATATTGTCAAATATGTTGCACCCAGCAATAAATCTAGCATGTTCTTGCGAAATATAATTAGGAAACACCACCTTGAAACGATTAGCAATGACTTCCATTACCAATTTATAGAGCACCGAGCAAAGGCTGATGGGACGAAATTGAGTGAAAGTTTCTGGATTATTAGTTTTTGAGAGGAGCACCAATAGTGTGCTATTTAGGTCAAGATCAATAACATTCCCTGAAAAAACACCTTGGACTCATTGACAAATATCTCGTCCAAGAGTATCCTATTGGTTCTGGAAAAAGATTGCGTGAAAGCCATCACTCCTAAGAGCTTTGAGCAGTGCCATGTTAAAGAGAGCTTTCTTGATTTCTTCATTAGAGACAAGTTTCTCTAAAAATAAAATTGTAGAGGGATTCAATCTGGGAAAAAATTAGGTGGTAAATCTCTCACAGATTGCGGTATTTCACCATACAAGTTTTCGAAAAAAACCATTGCCTTGAATCTAAGAATATTTTGATCTAAGCACCATTCCTCACTAGGAAGACGTAAGGTCGAAATACAATTCAAGTTCCTTCTTTGGATGGTACGATTGTGAAACAACTTAGTGTGGCGATCACCTAGATGCAACCAATCACATCTAACCTTCTGTCGCCGAAGCATCTCTTCATGAATAAGAATATCCTCCAAATCACCACTAATGTCCATCTCATGTTGACGCAGACGGTTAGAAGGGGAATTCTCCAAGGATTTTTGAATACCAGAAGACACTTCATAAGTTATCTTTTGCGGGTACTTATAAAGCCATAAACATGTTATTCCAATCTTTAACGTTAGAGGTGAAATTAGAAAGAGAGATGAACATGTTACCAGAAAAATTTCATTTTTCCTTGACAAAGGTGGAGAAATTTGGGTGCCTTGTCCATCCTACTAAGAAACGAAAAGGTCGACCACAGAAAGAGCTAACATTCGGTCGCAAGGATATGAGAACGGGCTTGTGATCAAATTTAATGCAAGGAAAATGATTAACAGAGGATTACGAAAAAGTTGAAACCCACGCATCATTGGCAAGAGCCCTATCAAGCCGTTCACAAGTCTCTCCTTGTTGCCATGTAAAGGAGGGCCCTGAGAAGCCTAGATCCTGTAAATGACAAAATTCGACAAAATTACCAAAATACCTGTACCTTTTCCTCGAATTAAAAATGCTTCTTTTCTCTTCAAGGGATAAGATTGAATTGAAATCCCTCATTACGGCCCAAGGGGATGAATTATTCGGCATGGAAGATTTTAAGTCATCCCATAAAACTTTACGCTTCATCCTATCCGAGCTGCCATAAACAAAAGAAATAAAGATGTCATTAGAAGGATTATTACCAGTAATACGAGTTAAAATAAATTGTGGATGGTTTTGAATGATTGTAATTCTGATAGATTCTTTCCAACAAAGCCAAATTCCTTTAGAGAATCCAACCACTTCAACGCGGAGAGAGGAATAGAAACCCAAGTTATTAATGATTCCATTCGCTTTTTACCACTAACTCTTGGTTCTAAAAGACAGACAATGTCGGGAACATATTCCTTATTGTATTCTCGAAAAGCTCGAAGGAAATTGCCACTTGTGCAATCTTGACAATTCCACAAAAAAAATTAAAATTTAAATCCATATAATAAATTATAAGAATAAAAATTAAAATAAAAATCATAAAAATTAGATATGCGTAAAGAAGCAAAGAAAAAACTCCTTTGTCTATGAGTCAAGCTGTTGAACAGACTCCACTGGGCCTACAAAGCTTCCAATCAAAGAAGCCAGCGTCTCCATCGATTTTTTAAGGGATAAGCTGGGATTAGTCTTCTTAGGATCCTTGTTCCTAGCGTGGTAAATTTTTGGGGGGTTTTTTAATGCGTCCAGTACGTAGTTTCCCTGACAAAAATCTTCCATCAGAGCTGGAAGAAGATTGTTTAGAACTATTCCCTCGGTCTCCCCCTACATTTTCATCTGTCACAGGATTCTCATCCCTTTTGAAAGAGACTGCTGTATGTTTTGTTGGGCCTAATCCTTCACCTGCAACTGCTACTGCAACTTCCACCAGATTCTGTGCAAACGAAAGTTGTTTATCTCCTCGGTTTGTTGGGTAAGTTTCTGAATTTGAACGCTCTTCCTGTATAACGATAATATCTTCTTCATGTCAAGATGTCTATGTTGTAATTCTTAATGGCCTCTTTGCTGCACGATCTGCTGTCACAAGGCCATGGCCATCATCCTCATCAACACCCTGTACCTGCACAACACTAGAGAAGAAGAAGACGACTCGTATGGGTAGTGAGTTAGTGAAGAAGGTGAAATTCTTTTGAGCCGAAATGGGTTTTTCCTTAGGATTAGAATTATCCTTTTGTTTAGGTGTAGAAACATGCTCTTAATGGCCTTAGGATCTGCCATGTTTTTGAAGCCCAAACGTTGAGAGAGGTCCAAAAGGCTCCCGCTTCTCCTCCGTTTCATCCACCGTCATCGATGCGTTTTCCGGTGAGATATCCTTGTTCAGCTCCTCTGTTGCAGGAAGGGATTATTTGGTTTATGCGGGCAAACCTCCTTCCTATGTCCATAACGGCCACAGTGAAAACATATCATTAAGAGTCCTATATAAAGATATGATTTATAAATAAAAAAAAAAAAGTATGATGAAAGATTATTAATATAAACTGGTTCTTGAAAAATTATATTTTTAAAAAGCTTGAATATCATTTGACTTGATTTTCCTTTATTTTTTTCCTTTTGTTTACACCAATTTTGACATTATTATAAAAAAACTTTTTTTAAAAGAAAAAAATTTGTACTAATTTTATTTATGTAAAAAAAGTTATTAATTAAATAGAAATCTAAGCTTCTTAATTTTCTTAGTATTAAAGCTTCTTTATCATCTTAAGAGTCTCGGGTTCGAGCATCTATGTGTGTGTATGCATTGTCAAAGGGTTAAAAAATTATAAACAGATATTATCATGTAATCACACCAGTATAGATAGATATATTAAATCAAATAACATCTAAAAAAAAATATTGGTAAAAAAATGGAGATTGGTAGCAATAATAAATTAGAATTATATAAAAAATAGAGCATTAAAATAATGGTTCTTCAAAGAGATAATATCGAATAATATGTGAATAACAATGACAACGAGAAGAGATAGAATATTTATTTAATTGATGATGAGATAATATAATATTTAACAATGACACCATAGAGAGATAGAATATTATTTTTGTAAGTTGTTTATACTATGAAAAACAAGCAATCTTAAATTCATTTTTTGTTTATCCATTATTTATTTAGTGCAAGTGAAAAATATTGTGGATTTATTTTGAAAAGAAATTAAAATATAAATAATTAATTTTTAATTGTTATTATTAAATATGATCATTAATTTAGTGTAAATATCTTTTATATTTATTTTCTTATATAGTTACAATTTTGTATATTATTTTAATAGTTTTATGTATTAATTAAAAATGTATAAAAACACATGTAACGCACGTGACATTAGAAATTAGTGATATTAAATATCGATATTATTTGGCATGCGACCCAACTACGGCCTGCCATGTGACATTGTGGTAGGAGAAAATTTTAATTATCATAGTAAAAGGACTTAGAAACAATTATACCATTTTTTTTATTTTAAAGAAAAAAATATATTAATAACAAATTAACCCATAAACTCCTAACGCCCCCTTCTCTAAACCACCTCTAAAACCTCACTGCTTCATAAATTTTTTTGTACAATTAATATTTCAACAACCCAACTGTTATATTTTATGTTCCATTCATATAAATCATACATGCCAAGTTTTAAGAAAATTGAAATATAAGAAGCTTTCAATCGTTAAATATATTAATAAAGATAATATTTTAAATCGATATGATAGATATATTGGATTAATTCAAAAATTTACATGTATGATAAGTACAATTATATTGATAATTTAACATTTGGATTATTAAAATATGGCTTAATATAACTTTTGGTTCCTAAACTTGATATTTTTTTCCTAATTTAGCACCTAAATTTTTTTTACCCAATTTGGTATCTGAACTTGACACTTTTTCCTAATTTGGTACCTACACTTTTTTTTGGACCTAATTTAATACCTGAACTTGATATTTTTCCCAATTTGACACCTAAACTTTTTTAAGAATCAATCTGGTACCTAAATTTATTAAATATTATTAAAATTATGCAAAACAATAACGTTGTTGAATTTTTTTTGTTATGCTACAAAAATATTTTCAGTTTTAGTGAAAATTCATTTTAAAAATAAGTATTGAGTTATGCATAACAAATTAATATTAAAAAAATTAGGTACCAAATTAAGAAAAAGAGTCAAGTTCATTTACCAAATTGCCCAAAAAGTTTAAGTACCAACTTAAAAAAGTGTCAAGCTTAGGTACCAAATTTAAAAAAAAAAAAAAAAAAGTGCTAAGTTTGAGTTTCAATTTGGAGCAAAAAAAGTTTAGGTACCAAATTAAAAAAAAATATCAAGTTCAGATACCAAATATTATATTAAACCTTAAAATATTTTTCACAAATATAAATAATTTTTTTTTTTGTGATTATTTATCCAATAGCCATTATCTCAATTTTTAATCAACAAATTGACCTCCCCACCTCAAAGTTTAATTTTCAAAAAGATAAGGAAAGAAAGAACACATACACATACACATGCACATTTTCTTTTTTTTCTTTTTTCTTTTTAATTACAATAATAGGATAAAGCCCAAATAATAAACATTATGTTAAACATTTAAATGAATAAATCATTAAATAATTATATATGAACTATGGTTTAATGTGCAATTGTATATATTAATTTTGATTTGATTTAGTTCTTGTAAATTATTAACACGATTATTGATATAACATCTTTTTATGTTTATATATTGCGATAATAAATAATTATATTTATCCAATATAAAAATAAATTGATGTATTTATTTTTTTAAATGTGTATGATTAAATCAAAATTAAAATTTTAAGTATACATTTGAATCACAACTAGAGTTTCACGTGTATAATTGCACCAAATTAAAATTCATGATTATTTCATGTATAATTTTGAAATTTATCCATACACAAAAAAAAGTTAGGCATAGTTTGTGGTAATTAACATTAAATGATATTTTTATTTAATAGTTGGTATACCATAATAAATATTAGTTGTATTGCGTGCGAGTATTCTTTTAGGGTGTCCAAATCATATAAATTCATATTATTAAATTTTTGGATGTTATAAATTTATAATAATATTTAAAATTTTAAATTTAAAAAACAATAATATATTATTAGAAATTAAATTAAATTAAATTGTTAGTAAAATGAAAGTTAAACATATAAATACATCAAATTAAGAATACTAAATGTATCATCAATCTTGAGTTGGTGTCGAGTTAACTTATGACCCCAACTCAATCTATAATATTTTTAATATATACAATTAATGAAAATAATAAATTGCACATATTAAACATAATATTAAAGTACTATAAAAGCTATTAAATATTATGAAAATATGAAAATAATATTAAAATATTATAATTTTTTTAGAAAGGATTGAAAAGTTATTAAAAATTACAAAAAATAGAAAATTATATAAAATTGTTAAAGTTATGAAAGTTATAAAAATTATAATAAAAATTAATAAAATTTGAAAATAAAATTTATTCAAAAATATTAAAAAGCTATAAAGAATATAAAAAATTCAGGAAAATTTGTTATTATGCATGTCTGGAGTCTTTTTGGTTTTGGTAATACGAAATGAGAAAAAATAAGTGTGATGGTGATTGGACTTGTCTTTGGTGTCAAGCGAGAGATTTGAGTGATGATGAGTTTAATGTTTGGTGGGTTAAGGAGAGTGATGGGTAATGATTTTAGTTTAGGAAAGGTGATGCGGGGGAGGTTGATAAGGATGGAATTAGATGAGATGGAAGACGAGTAATATTTTTTTTTAATTTTATTGTAATTTTTTAAATTTTCTAAAATTGTTATAATACTTAAAATTTTATTATTTTTCTATAAGTTTTTTATAATGTTTAATAATTTCTAATTTTTAAAATTTTTAAATAATATTTAATATTTTTAAAAGGCTTAAATTCTATAAATAAATAAAAAAACCCTTGTAAAATAATTAAAAAATCAATTAAGCCAACCACACCATCATTTTTTCTATGTCAACTTGTCATGCCATCATTTCCCCACGTCAACTGCCATGTTAGCACTTAATGATCTATCGAGGACTTCAACAAAAAACTTGTAACACCTTTTACTAGACTCAATTTACTGAACCCAAATATAGGATGTCACAATACTTAAATACTTAACAAATTTTTACAATGGCAAAAACCATATTGAACATACTTCTTATTCATTTATATTCTTTCTAAGTCAAGAGATTTTAAACGAGACGTTCATTAGTTACATCTATTCTCGACAATATTATAAGACATTACAACTAAAAATCTTTGTTAAATTAGACTGAATCATGGCGTAGAGTGCTATTCACCATATTTTCAAGAGTGTCTCTTTGTATGCATAATATCACACTTCGAACTGTCACCTAGACAAATTCCTGGTTTAGTCCCTTCTGGCGAACTAGTTCAATTCCAAGAACCTGCATTACAAATAGACACATATAAGTTCAATGGAACTTAGTAAGTCCCAACCAATTTTACCTTTAATGTTGTTGTTAAATCCCTCTACTTGCAGATTCTAGAATTCCTTTCAGAATTTGACGAATACTTTTTTGATTCCTGGAAGATAACTATACGCTCATATCTACCCTTAACCACCTTATATACATTTCACACGATGAACAGATCACAAACTTCACACCATAATGCGGATCCTATTTACAACCCTTTTTTCAAGATAGAACTTGGATGCATTTCTCATAATGATATACATGTAGATACTACTCTTGTCGAATTCTTATATTGGCTTCGACGGCTGAGAAAATTCCAATCACATTGTATCTTTAAGTCGATCCAGTCAACAAACTTATTCCGAATAATTTAATATTTTCAATTCATCCAATAGAATCCCACATGATTGCGACACATAAAGTGAGAATTCCTAGGTTTGGCAGACACTTAAACTACCTGTAATTGCAAATATTCCAAGCTCTATGTCCCTACGGGTTACTATGGTAGATTCATCAGTCGGGTACACTGTTGAGAACTCTTTCAAGAAATGCCTCAAAAACATACTCAGAGGTCTTGCCACTAAGGCTTCCCAAATAATATGCGACATTTTTCAAGTAACTTGCTGCAAAGACTTTTTAGATAAATTCACCTCTAAGGCTTCCCAAATAATACGCCACATAGGCTTTTCAAGTAACTCGCCATAAAAGCTTTCCAGATAAATTCACCACTAAGGTTTCCCAAATAATATGCCACATAGGCTTTTCAAGTAACTCACCTCAAAAGCTTTGTTTGGTTTGCTACCAAGGCACCACATAAACTGTCGTGTTTGGCGATATGAATTTGCATAAACTCAGTATTGCTTGAGGTTTGCCCATCATCGCCCTCGAGACACACAGAAGCCCTAGTAGACAAATACGGCTCATCCGCCTTTTCCAGAATGTGCCATGGTTATGGTCATTCTACATATCTGCCTCACTGGCCCTTTCTCCTGTTTGATATCCCAACAGACGCCATCAAAGCACCACTGTGGGGTCCATTTTCATATCACATACTTTCTCAACATTTTGTTCGAACCTCCTTTTCTCCAACCATACTTTGTCATGCATAATTCATTTAACATCATGATCACATTTATATAAATTTCACTCATATCCATAACAAAATCATACTTCCCATCATATTCCCATACATGCTTACCATACATCGTCATATTCATGCAACACATCATACCTTCATACTCTAGAAGACATGTAAAATATAGAGACATCGACCATAAAAAGAATCATCATAAAATAATGTGCAAAAGTCGGGTCTAGAGACTCACTAGAGACCTACCAATACCTCAGCCTGGAGCTTCTGTTTCAACTAATTCAGAAGCAACAACTGCTTAGAAGATCATAGAATTTCCATTAGTATCCCCATTAATAGATAGTTTACTGAAGTTTTAACTACATACGACCCCTATGCAAGGCCTTCTATTGATACCTTAATGTTCTTACATCTTTTAACATCTTTACTCTTCAACAATAATAACATACAGAGTTATAAGACTTACTAGAAGGTTGAATCATCCACTGATTAAATGAAATCTTAGCTCTAGCTTAACGAAGAAAAAGAGAACATTTAGTTTAGAAATAAGGATTAGAATGTCGAGCGGAAAGAAAAACCATCTCAAATGTCCCTCATCCCTTTCACTTTATATACTCCTGGTCCCCCTGATTTCCCTACCAAATCTACGGGTAGGTGAAAGAAAATCCAACGAAGAGCTACGTTAGTGTTTGACCAGTCATGAGGAGGGTCAAATCAATCCAATTGACTCCCAACTAATCCCGTTACAAGAACCAAATTGAATAGTACTCATGCAAATCGAGCATACTATACCTTGGTGGTGACTCGCATATGGTGTGGTTTTAAAGACAATTAAGTCTACTACAACTTTCTCATAAAGTTGGTAGGCTCTTCGTGCTTAGCCAAAACTCTGAGGCGTACTCTTTCTTGTGCGCATTTTTTCTTCACTTGAAGATACCTTGTAATTAAATCATTAGATACCACTAACAAACAATATTTAACACTAGTATACGCTAATACTTTAACTCGCCAACAAGTCAACAAGGTAACAAATTATAATTCAATAGTGTGTCAAAATAGTTTACATACATACCTTACTTACCTTTTTGGATCTGTTGCTTTTGGGGTGTGACAACTCTCCCATCCATCAAGAATTTTTGTTCTCGAATTTTTTTACCTATAACACTATCACCAATAATATGTGGTCAACCTTTTGGATCAAGCGTAGTATACTACTTCGCAAAACGCCCAATCATAGTCATAATAGACTTATCATCTTTGGCGAATTCCATGCTCGCAAGCATAATTGGTGGGTACTCCCATGTTTCTAAACATCCCATAATATTAGCCTTGAAAACTGTAAATCTATGATTAAAGAATTTCAATAGTTGACTTTAAATTTGAAACTTCTCATGGACGCTTGATTCTTTATAAATACTAGATGTTCCACACTTTCCTCAAAATATTTCTCCGCATCATTGGAGCCCTAATTTCTTTTTATTCTAAAGTATTTTTTGCTTCTTTTCAACTTCAGTTCGCTATTTTCTTCAGAGGTAACTCTCTTTCTATTTCTATTATTTAAAATGGTCAGAACTACTTCACGTGGAAGAAGGTGTGCCCAAAGTAGCAAAAGCGACAACCTTGGAAACGCTATCGTGATCGGATCAAGAGGTCTTGATGGTACCCGTCGTGTGCTCGCTCCCATGTATGAATGCAACATTACCGAGGAAGATCTGACTCGATACTTAGGGGCCAGAGGTGTCCTTCGCCCGAACTTTGTTTACGATTTCTGTTTAGTCTGAGAATAGTGTCACCAGAGTGATAAAACCGAGGGCTTTATTCTTCCCCTCTTTCTACTCGAGGTTGATTTTCACTTGCCTCTTCACACCTTCTTCTGGTCGGTGCTCAATGAATATGGAATTACATCGGGGAAACTCTCTACCCTTTCCTGGTAGACATTGGTTGTTTATTTTATCGACTGCTCTTGCACCACGATCCTTCTATACTCAACATTTTTCAAAGGATCTATCAACTGATGAATTCTATGGTCTCCAAACCTCATTGTGATAACCTAGAAAACTTTACCATCACAATGGGCTAAACTTAACTCTGATGGAGCTACATGTGTAAATCTAGAAATAGTAGGAGCTGGAGTCGTCATAAGGGACCATATGAGTAAATAGATTGTAGAGTCTTATCATCATATCCCTTTTTAGGGGTAAGCATACGATTGAATCGATTGAAAAATATTTTGGGTTAGTGATCGACTCTAGACGTACTAATGTCTAGAGTGTGAATATTACTACAAAATATATAGAATTGAGGTGGTGTTCTAAAGTATACAAGTCAGGTTGTAATATTTTTTTTACAACAAAAACTTGACAAGTATTCTAAGGATCGTACCCTAGGGATTGCAGTTTGGGAAAAAACGTTATTAAGTCAATTACCGAAAATTACTACTAATCTACTCGAGTCACGAATTAGTAGTGTTAATCAAGAAGTAGGATGATAATAATAACCAACTAAATTGAATTAAACCTAAATCTATTCCTAAGTTCATGTATCAGCTTATCCTATTCCTTATTTCGACTATGCGAGCTCCTTTAGCCTAGATCCAATTGTTTTACCTAATTAACTATTGATGCAGGGTTCTAAGTAGTTGGTTACTAATTAAGCTAGCAGGGCTTCTCAACCTTCTACTAACCTAACTAGTCGACAAGAACCACTCACCTCTCAATGACACAGTTCAGATCGGGGTAAGGTAAGGTTTTCATGGATAGGCAATATCGATTTTGGGTTAATTCCTTCCTATATGACTTCATAGGGTCATCAAACCTAGGGTTTAAGTTCTTCCTTCCCTACCCCCTGATCTATTAAGTGATTCTTGGTAGGCAATACCAATTTCGAGTTAATTCCTATCTAGATAACTTCTTAGGGTTGTCAATCTTAAGGTTTAATTGCACTCAACCATATTCAACAAATCCAAATTGAACTCTACCTATCAATCAATTAATTAGATTAAAACAGTTGAAACATGCGAAATATGTATAAAGCATAAATTGATTCTAATCTTTACACAAACATTCAATTAACAATGTTAAAGAAAGAAATATAAATAATAGAATAAAGGAAAAAAGATGCTCATGGATTTATCGATGAAAGCGTGGCTCCGGAACAATCTCCACTCGTGAAAGTCTCACTTTGAAATAGAATCTTTTAAATACAAGAACATAAAATAACCTAAGTAAAAAATAAGAACGAAAAAAAAAACTTAAGAATAATTTATGTCTTCCCTCAAATTGTTTGTTTGAACTGATTACAATGGCCTTTATATAGGCTAAACTCAAATATTAAAGTGCCTAAACTATCCTTGAAGTCCTTAGAGTTCGACTAGAACAAATACTCCTATTTCCCTAAAAAATGCAACTATCACATGCAATGACTTTTTGGGCTACGCAGAGGTAGTGTTGCAACATAGGCCTACAGTATTGCAACATCGGATATGGTGTCACGACATAGCAAGCAGTTTCGCTCCATGACTTCTTTTTGCTTTTGTCTTCGATGTTATGATATAGGTGTCTTGGTGTCACGACATAGGCATCAATTTCGGCCCGAATATGCATCTTTAGCTCTCGATTTGCCCTACAAGACCATGTAACCTTATTTAGATATATAAAATGTAATAAAAACTACTTAAAAGCATAAACTACTACTGTAAGCATGAAAACCTAAATATATACTAAGATGCTTTGGTTTAACTATTAAACAAGCTAAAGTTATGTGTAAAAAGGGTGTAAATAATAGTGTAATTCGTGGCAGATCAGTTAGTCGAGTTGACAACTTCTATTGTTTCATCCTAACTTGATTTTAAATTTTTTCAAATTGATTCGAGTGAAATGAGATTGGACTCGAAGCGAATAAATTTGCTCAACTTAAATAAAATAAATAAACTAATCATATTGAAATTTTTTTGACAATATGACTAAATTTCAAGTTAAAGAACCTAAATACCATGTATATTTGAAAAGTCTTTTAAAACAAAATAAAAGAAAAATAGAATAACTAACATAAGGATGATCTTAAAAAACTAAAATTTTAGGCACCAATAAAATTTTGTCACATCATTAAATTTCAAACACATAAAATTATTATTATACAATCATCCATAGAGAAACTATTTTATGGACTCATCCCACCACATTATCCATTATCTATTTCCAATTATTTAATGATATTTAACAATTTTTCCCATATAATTGACACATAATTTTTATATTTTTTAGCCTAAACTCTAAATCATAAATCTAAAATCTCGAACCTTAAACCCAAAATATAGAACCCAAAACCTAAACTTTAAACCCTCGAACCCTGAACTTAAACCCTAAACTCATACCCTATAACCCTAAATCCTTAAACCTTAAACTCGAACCTTGAACCTAAACTTTGAACCCAAAACTCAAACTCGAACCCAAATCCTAAATATTAGGGTTTGAGGTTCAAAGTTCGAGATTTTAGGTTTTAGGTTTAAGGTAAAAGAAGAAAAGACATTGGTTTATAATTTAAAAATTAATTATTTTAAGTAATTTAATTAAAGTTAAATTAAGTTGGATAAGATATCATATATAGATGAGTATATGATAGTACTTTGTAATCTTTAAAATTTAATGGCGTGGTACTATTTTATTGATGCTTAAAAACTATACTTTTTAGGATGATCCTAATATAATTTATTCCCAAAAAAACATAGTATGACAAACTTAATTTGATAATCTACTTGTTTAAGTCTCAAATTTAACATTTTGGAATTTAAAATATATATATATATATATATATATATAAGATTTTTTTTTTATTTTTTAATAATTTGAATATACAATTATAAAATTTTGGAAACATATTTTATAAATATTTTGAAATGTTGAAGAATTATTTTGATTATTTTTTTAAAGGGTTCAATTTGCATATTTTTTAAATTGTCAATGACTCAAGAGATATTTACATCATTTTATTATTCGAATTGATTTAAAAAAATCGAATGACTCAATTTAATTAACTTAAAATTAAAAAAATCGATACTTTTAATCGATTCGAATTTTGTTCACTCCTATTTTTTTCGCCATAAAGAAAACATTTTCGGGTTTAAGGATGTAGCGAGGCTAACATCAATGAGCTTAAAATAGAACTTGATGATGCTACTTCGATAATTAGTATTAGTATTAGTATTAGATATCATTTAGTGTCAAACCCATGTTTGAGGGAAACCCATGTCCAAATGCTCTTTGGATTTTTTTGCTTTTTCATGATGCTTTTGTTTGAGGGAAACAGGGTCAGCTTACACATTATTTTACGTTCTATGACCAAAAGCATTTTAAAAATATATATTTTCTAATTATTAAATTATGTACAAGTTTTTTATAATTTAATTAAAAAAGTTATAATTTGATTGTTAAATTATTCGAAAGTTTTTATTTAAGTCACTGAGCCATTAAAAATTTAAAGTAGATGTTATATGACTTTCTATGTTTGTACTGCCTACACCAATTGAAAATTTTCTTTTCCTTTCTTTTTTACAGTTCAATTTTTTTTTCTAATTAAACAACTTTAGATGTTATGAATCTACCAATCAAAATTCAAACAATTTTTTTCGAATCTCTAACACAAATCGTCATATCGACTTGAATCTAAAGTATATTTTTCGACTTGTCAAAGCCCGACCCTGAGAGTAGTTTGGGAGTGCGGCTGTCCAGGATCCATGACTAAAAGAGGCCCGAAAAAACTTTTTCCTTCAATTTTTAATATGGACAAAATTTTCAACCTTTTTAAGTTTTTTGATTGGCTTCATTGTAGGTAGAAAAAAAAAAAAAAAAACGGGCCTTAATTTTTTTATTTTATTACTATATGTTTTTATTTTATTGTATTATAGTTTATAATTTTTTAAAGGAGATCCCAATTTAATTCGCCTAGAGCTCAAAAATGTTAAGAATGGGCTTGTACTCGTCGATGAGTATTGATCTATTATATTGATCATTGAATCGTCGTTTAAAACTCGTCGGCACAACTTTTTTCTATAAAAAAAAAACTTAATAATTCAGTTACTTAAAGATAAACTTTTGAATAATTCAATGATTTAAATGAAAATTTTCGAATAATTTAATCATCGTATTATAACTTTTTTTTGAATTAAGTGAACAAAACAAAATTTTCACCAGTGATTAATGATGATGTAGTTTACCATTATTTTTAATTTTTGCTGCCGTCTATCTAATATGTAAGCCAAACTAAGAAATCAGGCCAACACATCATATTCTACCAGTTCCGTTGACACTCTTTCCGCACCCCACACCTTCGGCATGGTTTCTACTTTATTTGCAAAGCTTTGCCTTTGAGATCCTCACCAAACTCTCCCTCTCTTTTTCACCCTCAAAAAACCTCAATCCATTTCAGCAATTACTAAACCAAGGATCAAAGCATAACCCAGAGTTTTAAAATTTCTACTGAAAATGGGAATTGCAAGGACACAAGATGAAGATTATGAAAGAAGGGAGTTCAAGACTCTTGTTGCTTTAGCTGCCATGGAAAGAAGAAAAGACAACGGAGAATTCAAAGGCCTGACCTCGCATTTTTCCATTGTTGATCTTCAAGACAAGCTTGTTTGTGTTACCGGTGGTGTTTCTTACTTTGGGTTTGCCTTAGTTAATCGTCTCTTGCTCCATGGATACATTGTTCGAGTCCTTGTCGATAACCAAGGTATCAAAAATAGAAAGAAAAAAAAAACCTTGTCTGATTCTCTGTTTATATTGTTATTAATTGAATGATCTTGAATTGGGTTTCTTGGTTTGATTTCAAAAATGATTTGCAGAAGATGTAGAGAAGCTGAGGGAAATGGAGATTTCAGGGGAGATGATGGGTTGTAAGAGCAAAATATCTGTGGTAATAGCTAAACCAAATGAAATCCAGGGGCTAATGGAGGCCTTTGATGGGTGTTGTGGGGTATTTCACACCTCTTCTTTCGCTGACCCTGCCGGCCTCTCTGGTTATTCTGTGAGTTTTACATCGTTTGTCTTACATTTCTTCACTGATTATATGAATTTATGAATGAATTTGTGGAAGAACTCTAAGGTAGTAGAGATTAACATTAGGGGGAAGAAAGGAATAATTGTTGCCAAGTTCTTAGTTGTCTCTCTTCATTGTGTTTCATGGGGTAGATTGAAAAGTTTTGGTGATGAGAAGTAAAGGAAAAGAGATGAAAAATGTAAAACTAAAAAAAAGGGCTAAATTTTAAGAATGAATTTTGATATGAATAAACTTAAAATTAAATATGAAAAGTAAAATAAACATAAGATTAAAAAGTTTTGTGATATTTTCTAAGTTACACATTGAAGCTTACTTTACTTTTTGAAATTTTGTCATCTTTAAGAGTCCACCATTACCAAATCAATTTATTGGCTATTCTTTAACTAAGATATGTTTTTTTTTTCAAACTTTTTCTTTCTCTGTTTTGTTAGAAATCCATGGCTGAAATGGAAGGAAAAGCCAGTGAAAATGTGATGAAAGCATCTGCAAGAACACCATCTGTCAAGCACTGTGTGCTCACTTCTTCGCTTTTGGCCTGCATTTGGAGAGATAACTCCCAATATGAACTCCCCCCTTTGGTTAACCATAACTGTTGGAGCAATGAGTCACTTTGTGTGGATAAAAAGGTATGAATCCATGCTTTGATTTTGTTTTTATTTCTCTTACAAATATTCGTGTTCGAGAGCCTTATCCGACACAAATCCAAATATGGTACGGGGATTTGACCCTTTGAGAACGAAAAATATTTATATCGAACACTCACACTCAAGTTTGGGATATGATAGCTTTGGTATGCATTGGGGAAGCTGAAGGCTGAGAAAGTTGCATGGAAAATAGCTGAAGAAATGAGCTTAAAATTGACCACTATTTGTCCAGGACTCGTTACAGGCCATGAATTCTCCTATAGAAATCCAACAGCAACAATAGCTTATCTTAAAGGTATTTTTTTTCAGAACTTAATCCATTCTTGATAATGCTTAATCACATCAGTTAATTTATGAAAACAAAATTAAAACTCAGGAGCTCAAGAAATGTATGCAAATGGTTTATTGGCCACTGTTGATGTAAGAAGATTGGCTGAGGCACACGTATCAGTGTTCGAGGCGATGAAAACGACAACAGCATTTGGAAGGTACATTTGCTTCGATCGAATCATTCAGTGCGAGGAAGAAGCCGAGAAGTTGGCTGATGAAATCGGGATTCCAAGAAACAAGATTTCAGGGAATTCATCGGATTTTGTTTTCCCTAACTGCTTTGAATTATCAAACAAGAAACTTGCAAATCTTATGTCAAGAACACTTAGAAGCTGCTATGGTGAAAGTTAAATCCCAAGTTCTAGATTTCACTTTGAATATTATGCTTCTTTTTCCCACTGTGTGGGATCTTCTTTAGGTTTATATTTGATTAGTTTTTCGTCTTAATAGCTAGCTTTTGGGGTACAATTTTCGTAGTTGCATTTTCCTTACTCTTATACCTAAATTTTATGGTCATTTTCTCTTTAGCTTCAAGGGAAAACTACATTCAACCAATTATTGCGAGTTGATGGATTTTGTATTGAATGATTTACATTAGGTCAGACGAATTATCGATTATAAATTCAACTAATTTAATCTACGATATGATCCGATTTTTACAACACTAAGACCAACTTGTTTCAATTGTTGTAAAGATGGTACATTAAAACCAATCAAAAGCAAAAAAGACATTAGTTCTCCATCAAAAGTAAAAAAGATGAGCATTTTCTCATGAAACAAGGTGACATTGGTTTAGGTTGTTAAGATCCATAAAGTTGAGGTCCCAAATTGTCAAAGTTAGATCCATAAAGTTGAGGTCCTAAATTGTCGAAGTTAGGATCCATACAGATGACATTAGTCCTCTTGCAACGTCGAAGTTTTGGTTTATGATGTAAATTTCTCTACCTATTAAATTTTGGTTTTCTAGAATACACCTAATAAATAGTTAGATGTTGAATCCATGAGTGATTTCTTTTGTCAAAAGGCAGAGGAAGAACCTCAAGATTTTATTTCAAAAAGAATTTAAGCAAGCCACTCTCATTACCCAACTTACGATAGCTTTGTTTTATTAGAATAATTTTTGAAAAATAATTATTTTTTAATAAAATATTTTCCGTTGTTCAGCAAATTTTGCTTGAAATCATTTTCTAAAAGTTTTTCATAGTGAGATAAATACAACATAAATATATATTTTTTAAAAATATTACAGTAATATTTTTTTACAATCAAAACTTACTGTATAATAACTAAGATCGCGTATAAACTTCATAATAAACAATGCCTAATTAAAACTTAATTTAAATTACATATATGACGGCGAATAATGATGTATTAGAGTTAGAAAGAATAAACAAAGCTAAGTATGATTTAAAGAAATATTCATATTTTATACTATTAGATATTTATAAATTGTAATACATATTTATTGTAAAATATTAATACAAATATTTTTCAATAATGTATTAAGAATATTATTTAATTTAAAATTATTATTGTTAAATTTTATTATATTATTAAATATAAATAATTAAATGTATATTTTAATAATATTGAAATTTATAATATTTGATATTAATATTTTAATATGTTGAAAAATATGAAATCATTGAGATGTGCCTGAGGAAGCGTCGAATTCCTAAGCATTACAACTGACTAGCCTATTTCCATATTAAGGTGATTAACAATTTTTTGAACCAAATTCTTCAGTTGTGTTGATATTGTGGATTGTATTTAGCCCATTAATGAATATCATATCATTTTAGGAAACGCATTTGAAAGATCAAACTGGATCATGTCTATCTAATCCCTTAGATCAAAGAAATTGGATCGGATTGGAACTATAACACCCCATGCCCGACTTGTTGGATCTGGTGACCTAAGTATAGTATTTTCATCTAAGTACACTTATAATTTTCGCTTTCTCTAACATTAACGACCATCATGTTCAAGTTGAGTCAAAAACTACAGCCTAAAAGCGACCAAAATTGGGGATATATGGGTGAGGATGAAGTCTTGGAGCTAGTAGTTGGAAGGCCATGCCAGTAACTCCACAACTGATTCTTAGGACTAGTTTAGCAATGTTTTTCAAAAGTACTTTTGAGTCAAAAAGTACCATTGAGTAAAAGCTAAAATTTTCTCTATCTCCTTCTAGCCAAAAAAGTATTTTTTCAAAGTATTTTTTGTGCCAATAGCACTTTTGAAAAACTCAAAAGCACTTTGTTTAATAATGTTTTTATCTCAAAAGTGTTTCTCAAAAATGCTTTTGACAAGCAATGCTAAACAAAGTTTTAATTGGATTGCTAGACAACAAAGGATGTGAGAATTAAGGAATTCAGAGTAAGGGCTATTGGCACCAATGGTTGCGAGTGAAGACAATGCCTGTTGCTTGACAAATTTGGTGAGGACTAAGTAACAAGGCCAAATGTATAATAAATAAATTATTATTTGTAAAATAAAACTAAAAGAAGAAAGAAAAGTTTGAATTTGGTTTAAGTCTTGTTTGTAGTTTTTTTTTAAGTATATTTTATTTATATTTTAATAAATAAATTTCATTTTAGAAAAAGAGAAAAAAAAATATTCATTAATTTATAATTTTATATGCATTTTTAGAAAATTTTATGTATTTTTATTAAAAAATGAACTTTCAAATATTTTTTTTTATTTTTTAATAGTTTTAAAAAAAATTAAATTTTTGAATTTTCAAGAATCAAAATTAAATTGATAGAATTTGTAAAGTTGGTGATTAAATTTGTTGATTTTTTTAGAATTACTATCAAATTGATAGAATCTGTAAACATTGGAGGGCTAATTTTGTTATTATTCCAACAAAAAAGGCTTTCGTTAGTGGTTTAACGGATATGACCAAAATATTAAATTTTGTTAACCGTAGCGACTAAAATAGAAACTTTTAAACTTGAGTGACCAAAATAGAAACATGCTAATAGTCTGATGACTATTTTTATAGTTTACCCAAAATTCAAAACTCATGTTGAACTTGTTAGGTTGAAAATAAAAGCGATAAATATTAAAACTACACATGAACTTTGATCTAATATGCAATGTAATACATGAATTTTGATTTTATTTTAAATCGTGTATCAAATTGCACCAATCAAAGTTTATGTATCAAATGACACGTTAAATTAAAGTTCATGTATAATTTTTATATTTATCCCAAAATAAAATCATCAAGATGAAAAGAAAATTAAAGTGATAAATGATTTTTCTAACCAAAATTTCCGTGTAAATTCCCAATTTTTCCCATTTTTGAAAAAAATTAGAATTAGTTCTTAAAAATGAAATTAATAAAAGAAATTAAAAAGATAAAATGGGCAACCAAAATGAAAATTTACTAAAGTTGGGAGACTAAAATGTGTGTATTTAATGGTAAATTAATGAAAAATGACTAAAATGATAAAAGTATGTAACAGCGCCGACTAAAATGACAAAATTATGTAATGGCAATGCGTAAATTGCAAACTTTTTATTTTCGGCCAAAATGAAAACTTATGAAAGTTGGGTGACTAACTATGTAGTTTACCCTGAAAAGTAAATTAATTAAAAAAATTAATATTTTTAGTAATTAAATTTTTTAGTGATGTTTGAAAATTTATAATAAAAACAATTGGTAGAAATTTTTTTTAATGAAATAAGTAGATAAAGAGCAACTTATCACTTAATGTAGAATTCCTTTTTCAATTTATTTTATTTTTTTTAACACTATCCTTTAAATAATTTAGCTTCAAAATTTTAAATATTACATTTATCAAATAATTAAATTATATTTTGTACTTAATTTTAAGTAATATATTAAATAAATTTTATAACTTGAATTCAATACTTAATTTTTTAATATTTATGTTTGTTTGATATTGAAAAATTAAGTGTTAAATTTAAGATATAAAATATGTTTGATATATTACTTAAATTAAATATGAAATATAATTTTATTATTCAATTAAAAATAATATAATCTTAAAAGAAATAAGATCAAATAAAAATAATTGAATTAATTCTTTTTTTTATTTTTTAAATTATCTTACTGGATCGAACTCAGTAATTAACTCTTTGCATTCTATAAGCCCATTAAGGAAATGGATGTTGACCACAAATTTTAAAGTTGTTCCATACTCATAGCAAGATTCAAACCCTTGACCATTGGTTAAAGTAAGAGAGACCATTACCATCTCACCTAACTTTCATAATTATTGAATTAATTTTTATTAAGTGATAAGTTTGACTTTTTTACTTATCATTTTTCACACTTTTTTTTGCTGGAAAATTCTATCCATTGATTTTCATTTTAAATTATTAAACGTGTTTAAAAAAATTAAATTATAAAAATATTAATTTTAATTAATTGTTCAAAATTTATTAAAAAGACCTTAATTATAATAATTTTTTTATTTTTTTATTTCTTTAAATACAATATTAAAAAAAATCAAACAACCAAGAAATTAAAAGAAGTTTACTGTATTTCCAAATACATCTACAAATAATAAATGTTCCTCCAAGTTAGTTTAACTGTTACATTACAAGCTTTCAACTATTCTAGAAATCTTTGATTAAGTTTTCTTATAATTAAATTTAACCTTTTCTATCAATTTAAGTCAAACATAGTTTGAAAGTTTGATTACAATTTTTTTTGGTGAATTATAACAGTAATGTGATTAGCGCAACTTGAACTCAAGTTATATTTGGAGACAATGAACATCTTGTCCATCAGACTAACACATGAAGTTTAGTTACAACTTTTTTTCCCAAAGAACTTATGGACTACGAAATGAGGAAAATGATTATATGAACAATGATGCCACTTTATATGTATCATTTTTTCAGTAATTTAATGTCACATTAATATTTTCATATTGAATTTCAATATTTTTATAATGAAAAAAGATCAAATACAAATAAAAAATACTAAAATTTAAAATGAAATTAACGATATGACATTAACTTAATGAAAATGGATAATATTCATATTTCATCTTTTATCATGGAATAATGTTTTGAATCTAAATCAAATTTGATTGATTGATTATTAAATGCCATCACACCTAAGATTGATTTGAGAATCTAACTACTTACAGTAGATTAATTGGATTACTCAATTATGAAATTGATAGTTTAAGTTATTTTTTTAATGTATTAATGATGTTAACATTTATTATTAAATATTAATTATTTTTTGATAATTTAATTATGAAAAGTTATAAAATTATCACTAATATTATTAATTTATAACGTCTTGATCACTCATTCAGCAATTAAGTAACGAATTAATGATGTGGCACATTAACTCATATATTTAATAGCTGATTTGGTGCTTGAAAGTTAAATAAAATATCAATTTGGTACTATTAGATTTTTTTAATAGTAAATACATAACAAATCCAAAAAATTCTTTAAAAAATCTGAAAATTCATAATTTTTTTTTGGAATTATAATTATACAAAATTCTTGAAAAATTAAAATATTCATAAAATTTAAAAAAATATCTTTGGCTGAAATATTTTTGCAAATATCAGATCAAATTTTAACCATTGATATCACTATTTCCCCTTTTGATGTGCTTTATATTATTAAATTACGATACTTGCTTCACTAATAAATTTCAGAAAAATAAAATATGAACTTTCATATAGTTGTTTCATAATTTTATGATAATTATATACTTTTTTTTATTTATCGTTATATTTTAGGTATAGTTCGAAGATCAAATTAACTATTAAATTAATGAAATATTGTGTCATATTAGTGGTACATTAGTGATCATTTTGTAAGGTGATTGAAACAAAAATTTACTAATAATTAGGTGATTAAAAACGTAACATACCCAAATATTTTTGAGAATCTGTGACTTAATGACTCATATTGACTTTTTTAGCAAGTTAACAGAGGAATGACTTAAATAATCAGTTTCGAATAGTTAAGTAATTAAGTTGTAATTTTTCATAATTAAGTAACTAAAGTATAAATTTATTGGTAATTGAGTGACTGTAAAATAATTTACCATTGATATTTATAATTCAAGTTGGTTTTAAATAGAACTTTATTACGATTTAAAATTTTCATTAAGAATCATAGGTATCATTATAATTGGCAAAGGTACGATAACAGTTCCTGTATGATACCTGGATTTATTCGAGCCACTCGACCTGGTCCAAAAGCCTATTCAAGAAGTGAGAGGGTTTAGAAAAAAATATCGGTTCGAAAATGAGTTCGGACAATAAAATAAGTCCAATTTTTTGAACGGGCTGGACCTTGGGTAAACTTGTTTTGACCCAGGATCGACCCGAGTTTGCAAAAAAAAAAAAATTGTTGTTGTTTTTTTATTGTTTTGCCACTGTTTTACTATCATTTCTTATTATATTGCTACTATTTTGTTGTTATTGTTTGGATATTGTATAATTCTTGTTTTATTTTTAATTTTGCTACTATTTTAAATGTATTTATTTGCTAAGTTGCACTTATCTTAGTCTTATTTAAGTATATATTTTTTTAATTTTTTTTCTATTTGTTGGGAAACATTTATTTTAATGTTTTTAGTGTATTTGATGTATTATAATTTTTATATAAAAATAATAATATAAAAATTTTAGTACAAACGGGCCAGGTCGGATTCGGTTTTTAGCATTTTTACTTGAGCTTGGCTTTGGAAAAATTTTAGATCCATTCTTTGGACCGGTCCGAGCTTAGAAAACCTGCCTAAATTTTTTACTTGATTCGACCCAGCCCATGAACAACTCTAATTATACCTCATATTGTATTTTGATTGAAAAAATGAACAAATTGTTTCGTATATGTTATGTGAAGGATCAAAATAGTCCCTCTACTAAAGTTGTGCCACTAAATGCCTATTTTGATGTTTTATGTATAAGAGATAATAATAAATTTAGCTTTAATCTTTATGCATTTATTCAATTTAGCCCAAACTCTTTTATTTGAAGCAAAATTGCCCCTACTTTTCATTGCTAATGTGACACTATTTTTTGAAAGAAAAATAATGTAACACTATTTTATCTTATAAGCATTAATAGATGATTTAAAAATTATAAAAAATTAAAATTTAAAAATCACTAATAAAAGTCATAATTACAATTTGTTTTGATATTATACTTTTTATTTGTGTTTTTTAATTTACATTTTTAAAATTTTACAATTTTTAAATTATTTGTTGACGTAAAATATAATTTAAAAAGTTAAAAATCACAAATAAAAATATAATACCAAAAACAACTTGTAATTATAATCTTTATTAGTGATTTTTTTAACTTTTTAAATTTTTTTAAAATATAAATTATTTGTCGATTTGACATATAAGACTAATATTGTATCCATAAGTTGGGTGGCCGTCTAATCTAACTCGGGTTAGGTTTGAACAATGAATTTTTGTTTGTGGGCTGGCTTAGCTTAGCTAAATTTGAATAAAATGATTTTTAAAAATATGTATTTAATTTTAATTATAAAATATATAGATATTAATAGGAAATTATATATTTTAATAATTATTAATTTTAAATAGTAATATGGGTTTTTTGGCAAGTTATGGCTCGAACTTGTTTTTTCTTTTTTAAATTGAAGCAGTTCAACCTAATTTGAACCATGGACATTTCTATATAAGATAAAATAGTACCATATCAACAATGAATGGTCGAGGGCCAAATTGAATAAGGATGTAAAGGTAAATTTGTTATTATACCTTATATAAAATAATAAATAGGCATTTAATCGCATAACTTTAACAAAATGATTGTTTTTCTCTTTCAATGGATATACATAAACCAATTTTTGAATAAAAGGATCATAATGCAATCTAGAATATAATAAAGGTATTGATATGATACTTTTACTCATTATAATTATACATTTATATTGAAATATTCATTTACAACTTCACATTAGTAGTGAAAAATCTGTTACCCAAAGATTTTCCTATGGAATAAGCCAAGTTTTTATTTGAATTTAAAAAAAAAAAAAAACCAAAATTGTAAGGGCATAGAGATTTCTCTTTTAGATTAAAATATGCCATAAGTTCAAGGGTTCATTCCTCGTCCTGGGTATTGAGATGCTTTAAAATTCGTGGTCAGCATCCACCCTTTAATAGACCTACAGAATACGGAGAATTAATTACTGGGTTCGTTCTGGTGGATACCTTGAGAAATAAAAAAATGCCATAAGTTCCTATATTTTTTACAAATTTGAAATTTTATTTTATTTTTTTAAGAATTTAATCTTTTTATTTTTTAAATTTTAAAATTCATGTCCAACTAGACGCTCCTAACATTATTTTTTAAATTCAAGTTCATTACAATGCTATTTTTTTAGTTACATTGCTACTAAGTGAGTATTTTTTTTTAAATATCACTCCAGTAAATTTAACAAAAAAATTAATAATGTTAACAATTGAATCTAAATTTTGAAATCTAAAAAGTAAAAATTAAATGTTTAAAAATAAAAATATAGAAACTAAAATCCAAATTTGTAAAGAGATGAGGGACCTATTTCATATTTTAACCTTTCTTTTATGGCCTTTCGAGGATTCTTCTATACTCGAAATTTGAAGACATAAGCTAAATAGGCCTAAAAGAAACTATAAAACCCTAGAGATTTGGGCCTCATAAGTCTTTCATCTTATTTTGCTAATTTACACAATTAAAGAAAGAACTTTTGATCTCCAAGGACCAAAACTTTCATTTCTTTTATTAATTATTCACAATAGAAGAATAATTCTTTTAATCTAATTAATCTTTTTGATTGAGTCTTAACTCGATTGGTATAAACATTGTTATCAATGCAAGGTGATGCGGGTTCGAGTGTGCTGAAGTTAATATGAGATAAATAATAAATAAAAGAGTTTGATTTTTATAGAACACTCAAATGAAAAGGTTAAATTCTACAAAAAAAAATCTCTTTTATTCTAGTGACTGACGCTATAAAAAATGGTAACCTCCAAGCCATTAAACACACATTCACAAAATCAAAAGTACAAAAGTTTTCTGAATAAATCTATGATGTCTTTGAAGAACTTGAAGAATTTCTAATGAACACCATACTAGTTCTGAATAGGTTGTCTTCTTATCCAATTCAAACGAAAAAAGGTCAAAATTCTTTTCTAAAGAAAGTTTCCTTTTGAGTCAGTTCAATTGTAGAAAGGAGGTCTAAATTCGTTTCAAGAGCTCTCTTTTATCCAAAGGCGGTCAAAATTCTACAATAATTCTCTTTTATTCAAGTGACTAACACTGTAAAAAAAAGATAGTCTCTAAGCCATTCAACACACAATCACAAGTTTAGAAGTCCAAATGTTCTTTAAAGAAGTATTTAAAGAAATTGAAGAATTTGAAGAAATTTTGACGAACACCATATCAGTTATGAATAAAGCCATCTTTTGATCTAGTTCAACCGAAGAAAAGAGGTCAAAATTTGTTTCTGAAGAAAGTCGCCTTTCAATCTTGTTTAGTTGTAGAAAGGAGGTCCAAACCAGTTTCAAGAGCCCTCTTTTATTGAAAGGTGGTCAAAATTTTATGAGAACTCTCTTGTATCCAAGTGATTGACACTATAAAAAGGGTGCTTTCAAACTATTCAACACACATTCACAAGTTCAAAAGTCTCTAAAAAAATGAAGAACTTGAAGAAATTCTGACGAACAACATTCCAATTTTGAAGAAATCCATCTTCTGAACCAGATCAATTGAGGAAATGAAGTCAAAATTCAATTTTGAAAAAAAGTCTTCTTTCGATCTTGTGCAGTTGAAGAAAGGAGGTCCAAACTCATTTCAAGAGCAAGTCACCACGACACTTAAAGCAACCCACATCCTTCTAAAATCAAGTCTAAACCACCCTTGTATCGAAGCTTAATCAAAGAGAAGAATCAGGGAAGTTTTCTTTGTATTTGAGAAATCCAAATATTCGAATCGAATTTAGTGTGTACAAAAAGTGTCTGGAAAACCAAGTTTAAAATTTACCAGGTTTATTAACCAAATGGATTCTCTCTTGTCATCTCCTTTAGGCAATCAAGATGGATAACGGATCAAAGGTGGCAATGAAAGAGCAACAAAGAAAGTACGAATTAAAGGTTTAAATGATTTTGTTGATGGTTTTGTAAGAATCCACTCCCCTAAGTGTAGTTTATTCATCGTTTGTATATGAAATTTTTTTGAACACATTGGTATAAATAAAATTTCATTATTCATGTTTATGTTATCTTCAATGGTTTTTCTATGCAAAACAAAATGTAAACAAATATTGACTCACTAATTATCAAATGTTTATTAAGATGCATCACGTGGTTGGATCGTAATGCGAGAAGGCAGCTTGTATTAGTAAGTATCTACAAAATCCATAATCTAACGAATCAAAATTGAGCAAAATGATTAAAAAACTATTATGTCATCTGTCAAGTCTAAATGGGAAGACCTTATCTTGGATATCGATTATTTGTCAATTTTAGTAATCAAGATTATTTCGAATTTAAAAAATATTATTTAAAGTTAATCTTGCTCGTATCATGTTTATTTTGATGATGAAAATTATCTCGAATTTAATATATATTATTTAAAGTAGGCCCAACCCTTTAACATATTTATTCTATATAAATATCCCATCCCCTCCCCCATTAGCTTTACCTTCAGGCAAATTACAAATTAATCCTTTTTATTTTGCTTACTAATAGAACTAATTTTTCTAAAATTTGATAAAAGAGGTAGCTATAAATAATTAATTTATTAAACAGTGTACTTCTTACTTTATGACTATTATTATAATAAGTTAAATTGTTATAATGAAATATTGTTATAGAAGGTGACTATTATAAAAGTATTTCACTATACCACCTCATGATCTTAATAGGGTTTTTAGTGATGATAAAATGGATGCGGTTAGACTTTGTAATTACGGTCTAAATTGTCTAGCCCCGGTTTGTAAAAAAAATAAAATAAAATCGAGATAATTACATGAATTTTTTTTTGATGTTTTTGCATGTTCATTTTATGGTTTATGTTCAATGTTCATGGATGTCTCTCTCAACAATATTATTTTCAAGATTCAAACCTGCTTTCTCTTCTAGAGAATATAATGTCTTACCATTTAGGGGTGAGCAAAACTCGATTCTATTCGAAAAATCGATTTTTTTTTTTTAAATTTCGAGTTAATCGAATCAAGTTATTCGAATTCTAAGTCAACTCGATTCGAGTTTCAAGTTTGAGTCGAGTTGAATTTCACAATTCCAATAACTCGAATAATTCAAATAAAAATTGGTGTAAATACCCTTTTAATCCCTGTCAACCTTAAAAATAAACAAATTGGTATCTCCCAACAAAAATTACAAAACAATTCAAAATAATTTTCAAAAATTCAAATTTTATATTTTAAAAAATAAATAAAAATTTCAAATTTTAAAAATTTTCTAAAATAATAATTTTAAAACCTAATTAATGTTTCAAATTTATCATACTCAAATATTTTTTTATTATCTTGCTTTGATATTTTTTTTTCAAATATATAGTTTCAAATTTATGTGCTCTAACATGGAATTAATTATACTATAACAATAATTTTATTTGACATGTTTAATTTTTTAATTTAACTCGAATAATTTCATTCGATTTGATCTGACTCAAATTTTATTTCACTCGACTCAATTTAAAAAACTTTCAGATTAAACTAAAATAATAAAATAAAATTCATAAACTCGATTAATTCGAATTTTTTTTCACTGAATTTAATAAGTAGATGATTTGAAACGAATTTATGTAGTTAAAAAAAATAAAATGTGAAGGCAAGAACATTAAAAGCAGAAAGTAAAGGTTGATAATTACATTGTTGATGTTGGTAGAAAATTTCTTGGAATCAGCATTTGGAAATACACCTTACTGACTGACAAGGTCGGTGGTGGAACCCAACCCCCACTAAGCCAGGGTCTGACCAGTGAACCCTCCATGGTTAGGACCATCATCTCCACCCCAAACTCCCTTGGTCAATTCAATCTGCCTCTCAATCTTTCTTTAATCCAAAAACAGCTTTGATTGTGCAGGTGGGTGCACGTGCGTGTCCCCCTCCTCTCACGTGTATGCATGAATCATGCAAAAAAGTTCCAACCCAGGATAATAATTTACTATCCCCCTTTGCTTGTTTGATTAAGAATAGGAATAAATATTAAATTTATATATGTTTAGTGTTTTTCTTTATATATGATATGATTACTGTTTATTGATATAATATTCTAGATAGATTCTATGCATATCAACGTATACCTTATTTTAAATTTAACACGTGTTTATACGATGAGGGTTCGTTTATGTAATGGCGTGCGAACCCACATCGTGCGATCTCATATGAAATCTCACATGTGATGGCATAGGAGGGTGTGGGTGCCTCACTTGCAAACCCTTAGTATCATATGAGTTCAATGTGCAAACCGTGTAGAATCTGACTTAGACCCATTCGGGTTATGGGTCGGTAATATTGAGTATCATAATAATACATAAATTTTGTTTTAATCTGTAGTTCATATGTATACATGAAACTATATTTTTAATTCAATTTTAAATAGCTAAAAAATATTACATTTATTTTCATTTTGGATTAACTTCATAGTTTGTGTGCAAGAGCGAAACTAGAAAATTGTTGAGAGGGGTGAAATTAAATTGTATATTTTTACGATAGTAAAAAAATACAATTTTACCATTTTAATAACCTATATCTTTATAGTTTTTAAAAGATTAAATCAAATTTTTATCATTTTTGGAAGAGCCAAAGTACAATTTTACCATTACAAATTTAAATTTTTAAAGGGTATAAATGGAAAATTTCCATTTTAGGGAGGGCCAAACCCTGCCAGCCCCCTTGATTCACCATTGTTTGTGTGTGCAATATATTAATGCAAAATGATGTTAATTCGATAATGTTATCAGTGATTTTTGAAAACTGAATCAAATCAAAATATCATGTATAACATTACACATTAGATCAAGGACAAAGCCAGGAAATTACTTTAGGGGCAGAGACGAATCATAAATTATTAGGGACCAAAATGCAATTTTCTTATTATACTAACATGCAATTTCATAAAAAATTAAGGGACAAAATGAGAAATCTACCATTTTAAGAGGGCCCAAGACAAGGGGGGGTTAAGTTAAAAATGGGAAAATAGGTTAAAAAAGAGTAAAAAAAAGACGACAATTTCCTATATTCGCTGTCATCGGGACTCATCAAAAACAAAGAATATATATAAATTAGCAGATCTCTAATCTGAGCTCACGCTGTTCTAAGCAAAACCTCTTTCTTTTTTAATGCCTCTTTCTTCATTGCTTTCTGCATAAACAAGTTTTTTTTACTGTTTTTAATAAGGTTTTATTTTTTATTTTTCCCCTCTTATTAAACTAATAAAAACCCAGATTCCTTTTCATTGGAAAATGTTTGTGAAGCAACTAAATCTCCTTACCATTTCGAGATCAGATCAAAGCTTTTACGGTCAAACAAAACTAGTCAACCACTTTTTTTTTTCTCAAGAAAAGTTTCAGCAATATTTTCCCGGGAAAAAACCTTCAAAGTTTCCAGAGAAAGAAAAAAAAAACAACAACCAGCTAGCTAGTTCAGCCCAAGTAAAGGTAAGAATTTCTTTTTCCTAATTTATTCCCAATAGTTTCATATATATAAATGACAATGATAGTAGTATCAAATATAGGATGGTAAAGGTTGAATTTTTCCTTTCATTCTACAAATGACTGTAATTTATGGAATAGTACATTAGGGTTTTCATGAATCAAAACTGTGATTTTCTTTTTGCATTTTCATCTTCTTTGTTGATAATGATTGACTGGATCCCATCACTACCATTACTGCAAAAGTTTTATTGTTTTAGGGTTCATATAACTGGTAAAAATTATGGATGCTGAAATTTGAACTTTAAATTTAAATTTTAAAAATATATATATTTTAAAAAAAAATACTTGCAATGGATCATATCTGTTGTTTTTGAGATAATGCTTAAAATTACTCATAATCTCTCTTCAACTCATAAATAAAAGAATAATTTAATTTAGTACACTCAAACTCAAATTCTTCTACATTGAGTTCGTACCAATTGAATTATGATTGAATCGCAACTTTGGGTTAAGTCCTAAAACTATTATTTTTCTTCATTTCTTTCACTTAAAAAAGTTTATTTTATTAGATAAAATTAAATTTCTTAAATCACATAAGACCCAGACTTCGAAATGCCCCCATCAATTTTTTTTTAAATATACAATGCATTACTTTCACACTTATTAACTATTCAACGAGTGGTTTTAACGAAAAAATTTAAGAGATTCGAGTTCAAGTACATGTGTACGTAAGGTATATGTGCATTATCAAAAATTTTAAAAAATATGAATAGATACTATAATATAATCACACCAACACATTAAAAAAACTATTTCATTTATGATAAGTCTCACTTTATGGAAATTATGTCTGTTAGTTAATTATTTATATTTATATTAATATTTAAATTGATATTAGGAATTAACTCGATACTAATTCAATTAAAGAGATTACTTAAATAATTCTATATATTTTAAATAAATTATATTACTACGCTAGTTTTTTTTTTTCTTATCTTAAAAAAACCAATAATTTTTTTTTAAATGTTCAGATTTGAACCGATGGTACCAACATCTATAAATTTTTTTTACCACTCCAACTAAATTTTTATTTTAATATTTTTATACAATTCAATGTTATTACATAAATTGTTTCACAAACATTATTTGTACATATTGATAATGTCGTTGATTGAATTGATGTCACGAGTTAACTCGATAGCAATTTTAGAAACAATTAAAATATATTTACCTATTTAAATTTCTTTTTACTCACAATTTAAACTAATATTTTTATTTTTATTTTTTGATCCTTTAATTTTATAAAAAAATATTTTAATTCTTCATTAAATTTTTGACTTTTAATTTTTAAATTTAATTTTTTATATTAGCGTACATATATATAAATTATCGTGCACTAAAAAAAAGGTAGAAAACATTAGGAAGATGAAAAGTCTATTCATGAAAATGGGTGACTGAAAGAGTCGTTGTAAAGCTTAAAATAGATATGATAACCTTTGATTTTATTATTTTATATTTATATTCCAAAAAGGAAAAATTAAGCATTTTGCTTTCCATGCAAACGGTGTCGCTTCACTGTCTTCGTTGTCTCGTCTTAGTCACTTTTCCTTTTCCAAACTCTTCCCCCTTCCATCACCTTTTCCTTTATGTCATCCATTTCTTCAACACTTCCATTGCATCTTCACATTTGTGTCTTTCTTTTTGCTATATATAGATTTTGCATAATTCATTATAACCCGATAAAATACACGAACACAACGTAATGTATGAATGATCAAATTCATGAGCGAAGACAGAAAAATTTTTTAAGGGACCGAAGTTAAATTGTAATTTTTACGATAGTAAAAATATAATTTTTAAATGATTAAATTAAAATTTTATCATTTTTAAAAGAGTCAAAGTACAATTTTATTTTTATTAATTTAAAATTTTAAAAAAAATTTAAAAGTCTAAATAAAAATTTTAAACTATTTTAGGAAGACCAGGGCCCTACCACCCCCGATTTTGCCTCTGGTCAAATCTAAATGAAAATCGATATCCCTTTTCTCACACATCAACTCTTTATTTGTTTAGGATCTTTTACTATGAGTAATCTTATTCATGGGGTGAATCTTTTAGTAGGAGTCAAAATTTAATAATACATATTAGTTTATTATGTATTAATTTTTTTTGAAGGGATTAAAAAAAAGTTTTTTATGTTCAGAGGATTAAAGTGTAATTTTACTATATTTTAATTTATAACTGCTTTATTTATAAGGGGTTTGAATTGAAACTTTTTCATTTTTGAGGGATTAAAGTGCAAATTCACTATATATATTAAAGTGGAAATAATATGGGTAATTTGGTAATTTAAGAACCTTCCCATTGTTGTCATGTCAACCTCCTAAAACAGGGAGCTTTAGCCGTTTAGGTAATTTCAGAAAATCGAATAAGAAAATAAAAAACACATAAAACGCCCACGCGCTTTAGCCATTAACTCTCCCCCACTCTAAACTATTATTGGCGTTTCCGATCCACCACCCGTTCCTGCGCGTGAGTTTTTCCTTTCTCTTCAAGTGTTCCAATTCTTACAGAGCTAAAAATGCATGTAAGAATATATATAAAAAATCCTCAGTTTCCTGACTTCAATAATTCTATTTTTTGGTTAATCTCAAAACAAGTCCTAAACTATGATTTAAATTTTAAATTGATCCTCAAAGATAGTACGTATCCATCATGTTAATGTAGTCATAGTTTTGGTGTCAAATTTCATCTTAAATATGACATATAATATATTTAAAAATATATGGACTGAATTGTAAATACATGTGTATCTATGATATAAACAACTTATATGTGGTGGTTTCAATTAGATGTTTTGAAGTTTAGGGATTATTTTGAAATTTAAACGATAGTTTGAGGATGTTTAATGAAATTAACCCTTTTTTTCCAAATTGAAAAACTTATATAAATATGTAAAAGAAAAACTTTCATGTCCACAATGTATAGGCTTATATATATATAATATTCAATCAATGCAAAAGATTTTGAGAGATCTAGAGAGAGAGAATGATGAAAACCAAAGGGGTTTTCTGATATTTTCTTTTTATTTGCAGTGTTTTTTTTTAAATATAATCGTGAAGTGTGAAGTGTGAAGTGTGAAGTGAAGAGAGATCAAATGGTGGAGAATTCATCATCACCTCGAGTTCCACGTAAAGGAAGAAGGGTAGTAGGTCCCACGAGGAAGAACAAGGAGGCCATTGATGAAGCAGGAGATTTGATCAAGTGTTCAGGCAAGTATTGCCGATCATGCACCGCCGGTGTCATAGCCGACTGCGTGGCGTTGTGTTGTTGCCCTTGTGCTTTGCTCAATCTCTTGACACTTGCATTGGTTAAGGTCCCATGGAAGATGGGGAGGAGGTGTTTGGGGTTCGGGAAAAAGAAGAGGAACAGGGTGGAAATGGAGAGAAAACGCAGCCGAGTCGATGATGATCGTAACAATTCGAGGGGGAAAATGAGGGTAGAAGAAGAGGAAATGTGGGGATTCTCGAGGGTTTTTGGAGAGAAAGAAATTTTCTATGATGATGACGACGAAGGAGAAATGGGAAATTTCAGTGCGAGATTTGAAGCTGAGAAAGTTTGGTTAGAGTTATATCAGGTTGGGCATTTGGGATTTGGTAGGGTTTCTTTCACTGGCATTTGATATTTTTCTTTTTTCTGTTTGGTTCGCGAGAAAAAAATGTGCAAGTACATTATTGTTGTTTTTTATTGTGAAGCTTTTTCTCAAAATTTTCTTTTTTTTTTCTTTAGAAGAGTTTTAGGGTGAGAATTATAATAAAATTTAATCTGAAGTTTTAATAATTAATTTGTATGGAGTAAATATTATTTATATTAAAAAAATTATTTTCTCTCTTAATTTATAAATAAAAAATAATACGTTGTTACATTGAGAACAATACTTAAATTAATTAAATTAAAATTCAATCGAATTTAGTTTACATTATTATTTTAATTACGAGTAGTAATACTGAAATAAGAAAAAAAATTTGAACATGAATAGTTATTTACTTGCATCTAATTAAATCGGCCAAAATAATGGACAAAAATTAAAGAAAAACACAGTAACCAACATCTTTTTTACTGTTCTGAAAAATAAAATAACGTTCAGTTTCATGCCATCCTTCATCATCATAGCGGATTCCGTCTTCCACGACGGGGATGGCGGCGGCAGAGACGAGAAGAAGCCATTTTGTTTTCCTCTGTTTGGAGTGAGAGAAAGTGAAGAGGGGTCATGTGGTCAGTCAACTGTTATTTTTCGTTCATCACTTTTGGGTAAAAAATGAAAATAAATGGAGCCTACTGAAAATCCAATACGGAAACTCTCACATCCAAAACGAGAATCATACCATTAGACGAAACGCCCAACTGTCATTGTTTAATTTTGTTAAATGTAAAATTTTATTTTAAAACTCGAGTTTGCATTAAATTTAATTATTGTTTGAATCACGATTAAATACATTACAAGATAAAGAAGTGTTTAGTAAACAATGTTTTTGACCTTTTTAGTTGATTTGAGCATGAACTGAAGTTTGAGTAGTTAAATTATCTAATTTTAGTGTTTAATGAACGAAGGTTAGTAAAAATTTGTTGAGCTAAAACTTCTAAAATAAAAATCGTTGGGATGAATAACTTTTTTCGTAACTGATTGGAAATTAGATATATGAAATAACATATCTGACCATGCTTTTTAAAAAATTACTTCCTTTGCCATATGCTCTTAAACTTAATAGGGATGTCAAGATATCAGTAACATCCATTCTAAAAACTATTCACTAATTAATTTATGTACTCTTAATTTATTTTTAATTTACTTGTGTAAAATAATTTTTTATGCAACTTCAAAAATTTACAAATAAGCAACTTAAGAAATTTGTTAATTTTAATTTTAAAAAAATTCATTAATTAATTTCCACAATAGATGTTTAAATACTTTGGTAATAGTGTTTTATTTCAATAATTTCACCCAATAAATATTAAATTATTATAAACAAATAAATACTTAGCCATAAAGTGTGCCATGCCCTTATTTGTTATTTTATACATATCATCTTTCAATTATCAACTAAGTTTTATCAAATACTTTTAAACGAAAGGATTATATAAAATTATGATTTCATGTCATCACTATCCCTCGTCAATAGGGGAATGACAAATAAGATTTTTCCTCTTGATTTTCAGTTTTTTCCTTTTGAAAAAAATTCAAATCCAACTAAAAATATTGAAAATCAAGAAGAAAAATCTGATTTAGCTTTTTTCTATTGTAAAGGATTATGGATGACATGAAATCACATTTTCATACAATCCCTTCTCATACTTTTAAATAAACAGTTAATATAATCAGTTGATCAAACCAATCATTGCAATGAGTAATTAACTATCAGCCAATTACCAAACAAGATCAAAATGAATTCGAATAAAATTCAATGCAAATAATAATTAAAACGTTAAAATTTTAATATAATTCGAATTTATAATATTCAAATCCACATTACAAATATTTAAATCCGTACTGTTCAGTAGTATCTAATAATTTTAAAGTTATTAATATAATATACACATTGATTTTATGAGGAGTGGTAATTATTCAAAATTTTATACCACAAAATATGATTTAGTGTTGAATAATAAGAGATTCTAAATCAAAACAAATTATATCGAACCAATTAGAAAAAAAAAAAAGTGAACTCAATGATATATAAAGTATTTTAGACCCTTTTAATCTTTTATCAACAATGGTGTTTTACAAGATTGATGTCTCTCACCACCTTCTACGCCTCCTTCCATACCAATATGCAAATGCAGCTACTGATGCTGCCACAACAACACCCGCCGTCGCGTGCCACGGGTAGATCGATGTTTTGACAACAAGGCTAGATGTTCCGGGTTCGATTGATGGTGTCTGAGGTTTTATTTTCTTATTCACTATCATAGCGAAGTTCAAGCCTTGTTGTCCCACCTCGGCCTGATCATCGATTGTTGGTTTAAGCTGAGTGGCCTTAGCTATTGCTTCGAACTCGTCTTCGGTCCCTCCTTCAAGGAAAGATCCAACTAGATGACCATTGTTTATCCAATATGCCCCAAATTTAGTTCCTAAGTAATCTCCAAAATGGACCGCTTCCCCTACATTGTCTCCGTAAAATCGCCAAGAAAACGAAAAGGCTTTCGAGTAGAACAACGGTAGGTACTCGAACTCGCCTATTTTATTCGGTTCCATGATCACAGCAACGGCATGTTTAGCCGTTTTTCGAGCCGAATCGACATGCTCGAGCCTGCGAATTCTACCGCAAAGATCGACAGGAAACACCGCGACATCACCAACCGCGTAAACTGAGTCATTGCTTGTTTGCAACTTCCCATTCACTTTGATCCCACCTTTCTCCATCGTCAATTGTCCTTCGAACAAGCTCGTGTTCGGACGTATTCCGATCCCTACAACAACCATGTCTGTAGGTATCTGACTCCCGTCTCGTAGATTAACAGCTAAAACCTAAAAAATTAAGTGGATTAGCGAATCAAAAAATCAAAGATTACAACTTTAAACATCATATAAACATAATTTACCTTCCCATTGGAATCAAATTCAAATGATGACAAAATTGTTCCTCTAATGAACTTAACTCCTTTAGATTGATAATAATCCTCATAATAGCTTGCAATCTTCGGTGTAAACAAACGAGGCACTACAACATAAACAATATTAACATTTTAGAACATTGAAAAAAATCGAACTCTTCATTTTTCTCGAAGTACTCGAGTTGGATCAAGAAACTAAGACACTCACTGCAATGAGCTTCGGGGAAAACCATGGTTACGTTTATTTGATTGGTCACCAATGATGCAGCACACTCCATCGCAATGTACCCTCCGCCGATGACCACAGCATTTCCGCCGGTACAAGATTGCATCACCTTAACGAGTTGGTCCGCATCGGCTAAATCTCGTAAATAGCATACATTTTCTGCTTCCGATCCTTTCACTCCGAATTCTTCGAGCTTTAAAGCCTGCCGTTTGACAAACATGAATATGCAAACATTATAATTTGCAGCGGCGACACTAAACCTAAAATGGGAAAACGTCATTCTGTCCTCTTTATCTTTTATAAAATTATAAATTAGTAAATGATTAAATTCTACTTTGGCCCCGAAAAATGATAAAATTGTATTTTAGATCTCATAAAAATACATAACTCAATTTCAACTCCAAAACTAATTTTCGACTTTATCCTTGATCATTTGTGAAGAACTTAGTTTCAATACCTTAGCACCTGTGGCAATGATGAGGGTGTCGTAACGTATAGTCTCGCCGGAAGCTATCAATAACGTTTTCTGTCCGACATCGACAGATTCAACTCGAGTTCCAAGCACTAATTCGATACCTATATAATTATTTAACTCGAAAGGGCATAATATTAAAAGCTTATAAACTAAATTCTTAATTGAATATAGTATAAGGACGAAAAAAAAAAACTTCTATCTTTTACACAAGTATGTTTCTTTCTAAGTATAACGATAATGTAATGAGAAAAAATTTACCATGTTCCTCGTACCATGTCGGAGTTAACAATTCCTCGTTAGCATCAACACAAGTATGAAATGATGGAAGGCGTGCCGGAGCTGTGGATTAATGCAAATTTTATCAACAAAAACCAGAGAATATTAAGATATTACCAATTTATTATTTTTGGATTTTTAACAAAAAAAAATTGGACTTCTTCATTACTTTTGGTTATTTTCATGCATGCAAATATATTTTTTCTTTAGTTTTCCCTTATATATATTTAAAATTTTAATGGAAAAATATAATTTTTGTAAATTTTTTGAAGAATTATTATTTTAAGATTGTTAAATTACCTAATTGAACCAAAACTTGAAAGTTTAATCGATTTAGTCCGAAAATTGAAAATGATACTTACATTCAGGATGTAGAAAGCTTTTGCTTAAAGTAGGTCTCTCATATGGGGCAACCTGAAAAAAATTCCATACTTCATAAAGAAATAATCACATTACCTACAATTTCAAAAAAATGGATATTTCAAGGCTTAATATAACATTTGGTATCTGAACTTGACACTTTTTTTTAATTTGGTATTTAAATCTTTTTTTTGGTCCAATTTGATACTCAAACTTGACACTTTTTCCTAATTTGGTACCTAAACCTGACACCTTTTTTAAGTTGGTACTTAAATTTTTTGGGGTCCAATTTGGTACCTGAATTTGGCTCCTTTTCTTATTTTGATACCTAATTTTTTTTAATATTAATTTGTTAAGTATAGCTCAATACCTATTTTTAACATGAATTTTCTCTAAAACAGACAATATTTTTGTAGCATAACAAAAAAAAAATTTAACACTGTTATTGTTTTGCGTATTTTTCTTATAAATTTTTAATAAATTTAGGTATCAAATTGAATATAAAAAAATTTAGGTACCAAATTTAAAAAAAATTGTCAAATTCGGGTACCAAATAGAGTAAAAAAAGAGTTTAGGTACTAAATTAATAAAAAATGTCAAGTTTAAATACCAAATGTTATATTAAACCATATTTCAATGAATATTATGAGTGGAGTAAAAATCTAATAAATAAATTAATTGAATCGAAAATCGATAATTTATTTTATTTTTATACTTTTAATTGGAAATATTTTAATCAAATAAAAATCGAAAAAATTGAAAAAAAAAATGGTTTTATTTATAAAAAAAACTAGTGTATGAAATGAAATTGGGACATTTAACATCTTGGATTTATATTAAAATTTGTACAATTTAATAAAATAGTTATTTTTATCAGTTTTTATATTATATTAATATTAAATAATATTAACATAATCGATTCTAAATTAATTAAATATATTTAAAATATTTTATAATTACATTAAAATTTCAATTTATTGATGACTTTTTTTGAAGAAATTCATTAACAACTAATTTAATATACACAAACTAGTTTAGGACTATTGAAAGAGCAAGAAAGAAAAAAAAAGAAAACACTACTCCTAAGATTTTCCTAAGTTTTATGTATAAAGCCTCATTTGAATCTACAAAGAGTAAGTAGACATCAAAGATAATAATAGATCCGATTCGAAATTCGATTCGATATCCGATCCGAAAAATATTTCTTAAATACAATTTTAAAGATCATTTTTTGGAGAATGGGCTTCAGACAAATCACTGAATTATCTGTTTTTTCTCTGCTTTTTTATCATCTCTTCATTTTCATTTCCGTTGATGCCGTGTATCAACAATATATATAAAGATGATAAAGTTATTAATAGCACTTACTGGTTCTTGAGAGATAATGCAGAGTTGAGCATGAGAAACCCCTCTTCTTGTAAATTCAAGAGCTGCATATCCAGCTGCTACACCTCCTCCTACTATTACATACTCAAATCCCCTCTCCATTCTTGCCTTTCTCAGACTAAACAGCTCCAAGGAAAATGGATGAAATCACAGATTTGTCATTACTTAACATGATCATGGCCATTGGTTGATGTGTAATGGTGGGACCAGTGATGGGGTTAGGTCTTGCAATGGGATGTTGCCACGTGGGAAGAAATTTGCCATGAAAGTAGCCAAATTTTGTATGTGGAGTGGATGATGATGGATTGGATAAGGCTCTTCATATTTCTGCCACATGATAGTAACCGACTTTATCTTCTTTTGTATGTGATATATATATATAATATGACATGTGTATGTATGTATGCATGCTTAACTTAACGAGTGATTTTAGTGGAAAAAAGAATGATGTTTATATTAGGAGATTCGAGTTTGAGTACTAATGTGTGCGTTATTATATGAACAAATATATTCAAAAAGTATAAACAAATACTACTATATAATCAAACCAATATATTAAAAAAATATACATATATGTATTCTATCATATATAATAAAAATAATAAAATAGGATTATTTCGATTTTTTTAAGTTATTATATGATGTGATTTATATTTGATTCTTAAATCAATTTTAATCAAGTTATTATATGATGTGATCAATAGTAAATAGAAGTGCTCATGGGTCGGGTTGGATCAGGCCTAAACATAATATTAACATATTTTATGTTTATCCAAATCCGGCCCGATTTGAAATATGGATTTAAAATTTTGTTCAAATTTGTCCATATTTGCAAAATATTGATCCAAATTCATTTTAGTTCCGTCCATAATATTTTTTTAAAAATATTTATTTTATTTTATATTTAATAATTTTTTATTTATTGAAAATTTTTAGTCATTTTAATATTTTTTAATGTTTACATTAGAATAGTATTATATATTTAGAATAAGTTTATTATAAAAATAAAATAATATAAAGTATTATAAACTTAAAAATGTGTCGGGCCGGACCAGGCTTGAACTTTGAATGTTCAAGCTCATGTTTGACCCATATTTTAAATTGGTCTAATTTTTTTTATCCAAACTCATTTTCGAGCCTAAACTTTTTGTCCAAACCCTCTCAAATTTTGGATGGGCGCCTAATCTATGGACAAGTATAATAGTAAGATATATAATATGGTAATTAAATTAAATTAAATTAATTATTATATAATTTGATTAAATTAAATTAAATTAAAATGTTATATAATGTAATTAAATTAAGTTAATAATGAGTCCCATAATTATATGCTACTAATTAAGGAAATATTTTGGAACTCAAAGAATTATCCCAGAACTCTGTGTTTTAATATATGCTCCCGTACCTTATTTTATATAATATATATGATGAATATTACTAGTTTGTATTCCTACGCAAACTTTATAATTTTTTTAATAAAAGTAGTTTATGTTTAATATAATTAATGAATTGAAAAAGTAATGTAATAAAAAAATATTTTTTAAAATATTTAACTTTTATTAAATATATTATATTAATGTTAATTAATCTTAAAAATATTTAATATTAAAATAGTACAACAATTCATCATGGTTTAAATATTAATATTAATTTGTTATAATTTAAAAAATGTTATTAATGATTTTTATAGGTTATGTATTTTATATATTATTAAAGTAATTTATTTTAAAATTAAAAATGTTAATATTCAATTTTTTATGATTTTAAATTTATATATACTCTGCTTCAATCATTGAATGTAATTAACTCTTATTATATTTGAAAATATAAATCTAATTTAATGAATGTTATTAGTATGTTTCTTTTTTTTTAATCTATATTTTAAGCTTTAGCAATTTAATATTGAGTAATTTTAATGTGAACATGAATGTTTATTTTATTATTTAATCAGAATTTTATATATACAATGTAACGCCCGAAAATTTTTTTAATGTCAACCAAATTTAATATCAAAAAAATTTATTTTGAGTTAGAAATTATTTTTTTTTTGAATTTTTAGTAGTTTTTGAAATTTTATTTAGAAAAGTATTAATTTGAAAGAATTATGAAAAATGAGAATTTTTAAGCATTAGGACTAAATTGAGAAAGAAATAGAATAAGAAGGCTTTATGTAGTAATTGGCCGAATCACTATTTAGCTAATAGCCCAAAACCCATTATAAGCTAAAAGTCACTCTTTTTGGTCCACAATAGCGGCCCCTAAAAGAAATTGCTTTATTTCTTGATCCATTAACACCATTTTGGATAAAGGGAGTCCATTTTGTTGATCCAAAATTTTAATACAATAAATTCAAGAAGAGTCTTTTGTTCATAGGAATAAATTTTAATTTATGGTACTAGAAATAATTTTGATTTTAAAATTGGTTTTATCCTATCTTATAATTGTTGTTTATCCATGGAATAATTAAAATAATAGTTTTATAATTAAAATCTTTTAGTTCGATTTTTTTAAAATTTTAAAATAAATATTTGATCTTGTACTTCTTGTTAGAGTCCCTTTGGATGAACGGTGTGTTTACCTGCGGTTAATGTAAAAACAGTGGTGACAATAAGATTAGATACTATAGTATACTGTAATATGAGACAAAAAAAAAAATTAAACACACTGCACTGAAAATAAACAACCATCCAAAAAGACCCTTACTCATTTACCATTTCGATTGCAATTAATTTGAATTAGTAATTGTTATTTTATTTATTTAATTGTTTATTATTAAATGATGTTGATATTTTGAATTTATGGTATATGTTCATTCATGAGATGCGTTACTAAATAAATATTTTTTTTGTTTATTAATGAAAAAGTAATAATAGCTCTCATAAACAGTTTGGGAAAGTTTTCGAGTATAATTGGTATGCTATAAGGTATAAAGCTCTTTAAACATTGTGTATGCAAGTTGCTACTTGCACTCGGGAGTATCGTATAGTTGCATTTTGTGAATTTGATGTGATGGTTGGTTATGGCGTACTATACATGCACTAAACTATCATATTGTAGCACTTCACACTTTGTTGTGATAGTTGAATATCTACGTACTTGAATGATTTTTTTTTAAGAAGGCAAAACCTTAACAGCAACGTAATTAACGCGATTTGAATCCAAACTATATTTAAGGTGATGAACTCCCTGACCATCAGACTAACATACAAAATTCTATATGAGATTGTTAATTAAATATATATTTTGTGTGATATAGGCGATTGATAGAATGAATATAGTATAATTGAAGTAAAGAGAAATAATGTGTCTTGTTTTTGTGATTTGACACTGAATATTTACGTAGTACTTATAGCATGCTTTTAATTTAATTATTTGCATATTATATTATTGGAAATTGTTAGACCACTATTGAGCTATGAAAATCTCTTTTTTAATTCCGTGCATAGGTTATAGATCGTTCGTGATGTAACACCCATAACTCATCTTCGTCGTCGAATTAGAGTTACGGAGTATTACATTACAATTTGAAACATTCAATATTAATAACATCAAGTTTACAAATTAATCATCATCATTCATATATCATTTAAATTAAGGTAAAACATACACTTATGAGCCTTAGATTCAGCTTACGAGGCTTTAAAAATAGTTTAGAAACAATCATGGACCAATTCGAAACAATCAAAGGATTTAGGGAAAATGTGAAAATTTTCAAAACAGGGTCACATGACCGTGTGACAGAGGGCAGACCGTGTGGCTATTCTACACGTCCGTGTGCTTAGGCCATGGAGCTCATTGACTTGGCTCACATGCCCATGTCCCAACCCGTGTGTCCACTTGTGTAATTCATTGACTTGGGTCCCACGATCGTGTGCCAGCTCGTGTGAACCCTGCACCTAACACAATAGGGGGACACTTCTATGTAGGATTGACCGTGTGTGGCACACGACCGTGTGGCAGCTTGTGCCCCAGGCCCTATGCACCCAAAAGTGACCTTAAGCATGCCATTTCACACCTAAATGCTTAGGTACCTAAACATACAACAAGTATATGAAAACAAACCCTCAAAATACATTTAAGTACATCCAAAGCATGCCAAAACAATCAACTATGTGCCTAACCAATGTGCCATCATTGACACCGCACCACAAATACATACTTCATCTAGCATACATTATCTTATAACCTAGTTACCATTCAAGCTCATTCAACCATACTCACTTGTGACCTAGCATGGCAATATACATGTTTACATAAAAAAGTTATAACACCACAAGATCAAAAGCACATTAAGCACCATATCATGGGTATTAAGGGCTAGCACAAAATATACACAAATTCTCTTATTACATGCCATATAAGCCAAAGTTTATATTCAAAATCTACTAAGATCCTCGATAGTGTGATTTCTTCAAGTTGATCCGATCTTCCGATTTCCACAAACAATATCTATAAGGAAAGAAAATAATGACACAAGTAAGCTTCCATAAGCTTAGTAAGTTCGTCGATTAAACGATAAAGCTTACCGAATTAAACATAATAATTCAAATAACAAGATTAATAAACAAAGTTCCTATCAACCACAATTCACAACAGGTGAGTTAAAACTCAACAAGAATGCATATCAAGCTTTCCATATTTCCATAACATTTGTTTAACACTAAATAGTGCCTGATAAACGATATATGGATATGAGTACACGGTTAACCATAAAAAAACACACCAAACGCTCATATGAGCTAATCGAACTGATAACACGCCTCGACACTAGGTTCATAGCCCATAGGCTAACATTAGTCCCTGATAACACACCAAGGAATCACTATAATATAACAAGATAGTCCGCAACAAATGCTTGACTTTGGTATATTCAGTGAACAAGAGATATAAAGGAATCATCATCTTATCTCATACCAATCCTGTATCGCGTGCAAAATAACCTATTGACATGTCAATCGTCCTCTATCCTACGTTTATCCGGCTCCAAGAGATATCATCAATGATCAGTGCTCTAATAATCCATTTCTTCAATTCTCATTTACATGACATCAATATATTAATTAAAATTTAACAATTATGTTTCTTTTAATAAGCATTTAAAATTTATTAAAATTAAACCGAACGAACTTACCAGGACTAAATTACAGTAATGATAAAAAGTTCAAGGACTATTCAGCAACTTTCTCTTTCCTTAATTTTCAATTTGTTCTTGATCTAAAATAATAATTCTGTTCAATTAACTAATTACAACAACAAAATTAACTCATTTTATGCTATTAAGTCCTTTCAAACATTTTTACAAAATTACCCCAAAATTTTACTTTTATACAATTTAATCCTTAAGTTCAAAACTTGCAATTTAACCAATTTCAACTAAAACTAACCCATAATTAAAAGTTATGAAATCAAACTTTTCAACCTTGAAGTCTATTTAGCATATTTCTATGAACAATTAACCTCAAAATCTCACAAGCAGATCTCATGGTTATGCAAGGTAACAATATTGTTAAATATCATTAGTAATTTAATTTCCAAGAAATCAAACATGCACCATTCAAATATTGTATCTACTAATTATCATCATGTTCAGATTAAATAAATAATTCAAATGTTTCCCAACATTAATTATGAATGAGTAAATATAAGCATGATTTTATTTGAATGAGTAAACAAACCACTGCATAGAACAACATTAACAAAGCATAAATAAAATAAATCAAGAAATTGCAATTAATCTAGCTGCAACAAAATTAAGCCATAAACATTGAATTGAAAGCAAAAGAATAGATTGCAATCATGTTTATCAACTTGAACAAAAATAAAAGAGTAGAAGAAAGAAATTAGAAGCCGATTTTGTTGACTCCTTCGACACTTCTAGTGCTCCTCCTCCTTTGCTCCGATGTAGAAATATTCTCTCCATTTTGATTCTAACAACTCTCAAAACCTTACTGCTTTTCTTCTCTCAAACTTATATTTTCTTCTCTCAAGTTTAGTGATCAAGAAGTGGGAGGAAAAATCAGATATGGCATATATGGTTTAAGGTGTGTTTTTTGGATGATGGGTGAATGTCCTATTTACAGTGGAGAAAGCCCCAATGTCCTTTGCTACAAATAGTATGGAAATCCCTTGAAAATCTCCCTTATGTGGTCGGCCCTTGAGTAGTAGAAAAGAAGGGGTTGAATTTGTTATTTTTGGAGGAGGAAGATGTCGTCCCCTTGATTCTCTCCACTGGGGGTTGTCGTCCCCTTTATTCTCTCTTGGTGGTTCCTTGATTCAAGTAACAAGGAAGAGAAAGGGTCTTGTGATGATTCTGCCATTGGATGGACGGTTTGGGCCTCCTTATGGATGGTCTGGGCCTCCATATCTCTTAGTGGTCTGTTTGAGGTTGTTCACTCCTTTTAGAGTTGGGCCAATATTGAATCTAAAGCCCAAATAAGTACTTTTAGTGCTACCAGAGATGTTGACAAATCAGCCCAGCACCTGACTTTCCTGAGCATCACCCCAACGAGTCCATTTATTTCTTAAAAAATATGGAAAACACAGTTTTTAGCATAAGTTTAGTTAAAATAACACAATTGAACAGAATAATAAATAAAATTACAGTAAGTGTTTTCAACTATCCAGAATTTGCATAATTTATATATTAAAAAGTGCTAGAAATAACTTTATATTTTAAAGTTATCAAGTATTTGCTCAGTGTACGGTTTGTTTTTTTCCGTGTGTAGGTAAAATAGATCCCGATAGTTCGAGTAATTGATTCAGTATTCAACAATCGATCCTTCACTTAGCGAAGTTTATATATTATAGTGTGGCATCTACGTAATTGAGTCACTTTTGGCATAATACTATACTTATGGGAAATTTTGAGTAAAAGTTAATAAATGTGAACGAGTTAATCAAATAGTTTGAAATGTACTAAATGTTGTAAATGTATATGATTTTTGATGAATTTGGTATGGTTGTAGTCGAGTATATGATGTTATACCTAATATAATATTATTTTATTTATTTTTTGAATATACTGGTGTAATTACATGGTAGTATTTGTTTATACTTTTTTAACCCTTTGACAACGTACACACATCTTGCACACATAGGTATTCAAACCCAGGTCTCCTAGGATAAACAACATCCTCTTAACTACTGGAGACACTCGTTGGATTCTTAATAAATTATTCTTTAAAAGCGTAATATATAAAAAAAAAAAAAATATGAATTTTTTTATGGTAAATTAATATTTAGGAGGTTAAATTTTTTATATGAAAAATATGTTTGTATATCAATATTATATTTAAAGCTGGAATAAACAAACATTTATATGAATTGATTACCCGTGCTTCTTTTTAAATTAATATCATATTAGACATGATTTTAGTAGCAATAAATTAGAATAAAAACAACTATTCCTTATTAATTGACTAAATTGCATAATATTTCTCATAATATCATCATCCCTAACTATAAATTAGGATGGAGACAAGTAAGGGAGATAATTCCATGGAAGGATGGATGGGTTCAATTGAATACGGATGGGGCTGTCAAGAAAGATTTCGAGAATCATTGTTTTTGAAGGAATCTTGCAAGATTATACAGAGAAGTGGGTTTTATGATTCAACAGGTGTTTGGAAAAGTGTTCAGTATTTGAGGCTGAACTATGGGGAATTTTTGACGGATTAAACTTGTTGTAGAGCCAGAACTATGAGAGAGTATTGATCCAAACTTATAGTGTTGAGGTTGCAAAGGTTATTCAAGAATCTTACTTGTCATCCTCGAATTCTATCTTAATTCTGTGAATTCATTTAATCTTAAAGAAGGTTGGTCAGTGACTGTTACAATATATTCTTAGAGAAGAGAATAAAAATACGGATTTCATAACCAAAACGTCCTTTCACTGAAAGGAGGGATTGCTTCTTTTCGCAGATCCACTTAGAGAAATATCTTATGTATTAAATTAATGTAATTTTATTTCTTTACACGAAAATTATTACAAAATTTTTCATAAATAATATATTAATATATATTTTTTAATATTACTGATTATTACATCAAATTGTTATCTTAAAATTTTATTTTATTCATTACATTGATAATAAACAATTTAATGTATGGAAATTACATAAAACAATTATGCCTAAACCCTAAAGCCCAATATTATAATTAAACTTAACTATTTTAATCGATAACATTAATACATATCTCGTGCATACTCCACCGGAAGAGCTGCTAACTATGATTCAGGAGGATAAGAACCACTGCGCTATAACTCAACAAATTGTGTTGTAAACTTTTCTGTTCGGTTTTTCATTTTCTCGCCAATTTTTTTAATAATGCTAATAGTGTAATATCAATACTAGACCTGTGCCTATAAATTAGACTTGTTCATTGGTCAGGTCGGGCCTCATTGTTCATTGGTCGGATCGGACCTAAGCATGATATTAACATACTATATGTTTTTTCAAGTCCAGCTTGACCCGAAATTTGGGTCTAAAATTTTGCCAAATCCCGTTCATATTTGCAAAAGATTTTCAAGTCTATTTTAGGCTCGCCCATATTATTTTTAAATTTTTTTTTAAAATATTTATTTTATTTTAATATTTAATAATTTTATACATTTTTTATATGATAATCTTAACATTATTTTAATGTTTACATTAGAGTAGTATTATATTTAGTATATGTTTATTTTTTAATGTGTTTTAATTTATATAATATATAAAAATAACATAATATAAAGTATTATATAAACTTAAAACGAGTCGAGCTGGGCTGGGTTCAAACTTGATCATTCAAGTCTGAGCTCGACCATATTTTAAATAGGCTAAATTTTTTTGTCAAAATCTATTTTTCGAGTCTAATATTTTTTTTTCAATTATTCCCAAATTTCGAACAAATCTTCAAATCTGAACGAATAACTTGATCCATAAACAGTTTTACTATCAACCATGTTATTGATTGATATATTAAATTAATCATGCATAGGTAAATATAAAGTTACCTAACGAATAGACTTCTTTTTAAATAAACTCTTAAATATTAAATATTCAATACACAATTGAAGTTATTGAATTAAACGAATTGATATGATATTATATTAATTCATGTTTATTTTAATTAATAATTTTTAATTTATATTTATCATAATACAAATTCATAATTTTAAAAATTAAATATTTATTTTAGTTTTAATTATTATTTTTAAATATTAGTATTGTTAAAATGCTATAAAATTTAATTGATACATACAACTAGACCTGTTTATGGGTTGGGTTACTCGTCTAGGTCTGAAGGTCTGTCGGAAATTTGAGAGAGTTTGGGTAAAAATAGTAGGCCCAAAAATGGGCTTGAGCAAAAAAATTAAAGCTATTTAAAATATAGGTTGAGCTCGGACTTGAACATTCAAGGATCGAACCTGGCCTGATCAACCTGTTTTAAGTTTATAATACTTTATAATATATCATTTTTTATATATTATGTAACTGAAAACACACTAAAAAAAATAAATTTATACTAAATATATAATACTATTTTAATGTAAACATTAAAAAAAGTATAAATATTAAAATAATATAATACAAATATTTTAAAAAAAATAAAAACTAATATGGGCGGGCCTAAAATGGGTTTGGGTTAGTCTTTTGAAGATATGAACGGGTTTAAGTAAAATTTTAGGCCTTGATTTCGGGTTGGACTGAACTTGAGCAAATATAAAATATGTTAATATCATACTTAAGTCCGACCCAAACCTAATCTGACTCGGCCCATGAACACCTTTTACATACAATCAGATCCCTGAATCATTAAAAATTTGTCTCAATTGTATAAATATTGTTTTAATAAATTATTAGTTTTAATGTATATTGGTGGTGATGTATTATAATTTTATTTATTTAAATTAATACTGATAAAACTTAAAATTTTATTTGTTTGACACTAAAAATCAACTTATCTCATATATATATATATGTATGAAAATTATGCTTCAACAATCTCAAAATTTTTCCATTTTTTTTGTAATCCAATTTCTTATTCTAGTTGCCCTCAAAATTCGTAAGTTTTTAATTATACAATAATCCTATTTTACATTGAGCTCAATATTTTGGGAGTAAGCAATGAATTTTTTATTTCATGTGTCACCAATAAAAATTTTACACATATGCAAAATACATAAGTTAAGTATTGGTGTTGTGTATCATTCGAGAGAAAAGATTATATGAAATTGTAATTTCATGTAATCATTATCTCTTTTCAATAAAAAAATGACAAATAAAATTTTTTCTCTTGATTTTTAGTTTTTTCCTCTTGAAGGTAATTTATGACAATGTATGGTGCAAATTTTATGTTGATTAATGTTATTGGAGGTAAGTTTTGTTTTTCATAATTAGACAACTCCATTTAAAATAGTTTTATATCAAGTTTACATGAATTGAGAAATTGAAATGAGTTATAATGATATTATGAACACTTGATGAAATGATAAATTTGGGTTTGATCGATGTATTGAAATATTGTCATTGACATGATATGTGATTGTGATATCATATGTTTTATTTACAAGTTAGCATTCACCTTGCTGACATGTCTAGCTAAGTAGCTTATTGTATTTAATTGAAAGACAAGGTAAGTTTTTGTTTAATGCCTATGAACTTACTAAGCATTTTATATGCTTACCTAGTTATTTTCCCTTTTTTTTGTAGATCGTTACCTTGCGAAACACGTCGAGCTGGATTGTCTCGGAGCTCACACTATCATCGAACTGGTAGCTTTTTTTTATCATTTTGAGTTAAAGGTTGTGGCATGTACGTAGGTGTCTTGGTATATACCTAAATGTATAAAATTCTAGATGAGTTGGTATCTTGTGATGAATATGGTACATGATGATGATTTTGAATGTTGGAGATGGTATGTTTTATTTCCATGTTTGAGGTGTGTGTTAATGAATGATTATCTTAGTTAATGGTTAAAGTCATGAAAGTTTTGATGTTGAATTGTGCTTGTATGCAAATGTGAGTTAGGATAAACATGATTGACATAGTTGAATGGAATAATTGGAGTCAAATGTGTTTTAAATAATGATTGGTAAAGAAATGTGGTCTAATTTTGTTGATTAATGGCAATGTTTTAGGCTTATAAGTCATATATGTGCATAATGTGCCAAAGTATGTGTAAATGAAATGAAATGGTGTGTTTCAATATGGTAAGCTATAGGTAAAGATTGTTGTTTGAATGATTTGGTTTGTATGCCCTAATGATATGGAAATATTTAAGTTTAATTGATGTTTAGGTAGTGAACGCCTTGTTGAAAGTGTGGAGTATGCCTCGCATTTCAATAAAATTAAGGCACGAACAGAGAGTGGCGTCGCAACGAGGAGCCATGCAAATTCGCAACAACGCGACGATGAAAATAGGAGAGAAGCAAAAACAACGTCGCGACGACATAATAGAGGATGTTGCAATATGGCAATGTGTCATACAATTTTCTTGTTTTTCTCTCCTAGTTAAGCTTTGAGTATTTGTTTTAGTTGAACTCTTATTAGTGTAAATTATTTTAAGATTATTTGACTTACAAATTTAGCCTATAAATAAGACTTTTACAACTCTAAAAAGATGAACCATTACACATTTAGGTATTAGCTTTTATAAGCTTTCAGAGAATTTTGTGTTTATATTTTAAGAGTTTTTATTTTCGAGTTTTGGGGTTTAGTTTTATCTCCATCTTTGTACTCTTTATTTTTTATCGTTATAGTGAAATTATCTTTGTTCGTGATTTTTATCATATACGAAGGGGTTTCTCCACATAAAATATGTGTGTTCGATCTTTTCAATATCATCAATATTTTACTTGTTCATTGCTTAATCGAATTTATCCCAAACAGAAAGGTTGAATATGAGTATTAAGCTTGTTTAATATGATTCTGGCATGTTTTGAATCAGGTGAAATAACTGTTTTGTACACAAATTGATAGGTTTGGTGAAAAGCTTGAAATAGATACCAAATGGTTCATTTTTACCAAAAACAAAGTCTACGTCTTGACAACCAACCAATCTCATCGCAACATTGATCAATAGTGAGTCATGTAACGACGTTGAGTGGCTAAGGTTACGACGTGACAAATTATTTGGCGATGTCACGATGTGGAAGAGGTGATGTCGTGGTGTCAGTCTTGAACTTTTACAACTTTGTAATTTTTTCCTATTTCGTGCTCGGGTTGACAAAAAAGATCTCTTAAGCTCGAATAAAACTCGAAAATGATTTATTATTGTAATTTAATCATTATTGAAGTTTGAATGCACGTGAAATTGATTATTTTATTGTATAATTGATTGTAGTTGCTTCGATAACGAATGTAGTTCCGATAAGGAATATAGCACTCCGTAATTCGGATTTGACGATTGAGTCAAATGAAGGGTGTTACAATGGAGATGGTAGAAATTTGTTTGCTTAACTTTATTGAAGCTTGCTCTCTCTAGCCATATTTTCTCTCACTAAACTCATAAAACCTAAGTCTTGAAAAAATGAAAGTGATTAAGGGATTATGCTTAAGAGGTGATTTTCTTCTTGATTTAAACAAAAGAACCAAGTATTTAAGGTAGAATTAGGTTTAGATTTGAAGAAAAAGGAAAAAAGAGAAAGTTTTCCCCCCTTACTATGGGGAGGGACACTTTGTTGGGGAAGATGAGTCATCTTCTTTCTCTCTCTAGCCATATTTTCTCTCACTAAACTCATAAACCCTAAGTTTTGAAAAGATGAAAGTGATTAAGGGATTATGCTTAAGAGGTGATTTTCTTCTTGATTTCAACAAAAGAACCAAGTATTTGAGATAGGATTAAGTTTAGATTTGAAGAAAAAAGAAAAAAGAGAAAGTTTTCCCCCTTTACTATGGGGAGAGACACTTTGTTGGGGAAGGTGAGTAATCTTCTCCCATTTTAATTCATTAAAAAAAAAAAAGTCAAAAGTCAAAGTCACCCTTTAAAAGTTCACAAATTTCCTATATTTTTAATACACTTGTGGCTCATATTAATTCCCAACATCTTAATATTCATAATACAATTTCATGCCAAATGTCCAAAATACCCTTTTATGTAACACTTTAATCCTTTTTAAATCAAATCATGATTCTTTTCAACCATATAAAACAACTAGCACTTTTAAGGTTTTTAAATCATAATTACAATTCATTATGTAGCCTTATTCATGAATTTTTTTTTTTTTAATTTTGTTCAACATGAAAAAAATAGAAAGTTGTAATTTAATCCTTATACTTTTCACTTCTATTAAATCTCAATTTTCTTCTCCCTTGTCCACTTCCCAATTGCATTAATTTAGCTTACTTCTTTACCATTGGGAGATTTACTCTTTAGGTCCTTGTACTTTTTAAAATTTACAATTTAATCCATTTTACCAAAATTTCATATTTACAAGCATTTTGGAAAATTTTATTTTCTACAAATCAAATTAATTCCTTAAGACTTCATTTAATGCACTTGTTTTCGATTTTCTCAAAATTTTCATTGCACTAGATCTTAAAATAGTATCATTTACTGTATCGAAAATTAGGGTGTTACAGTAAATCACAACTCTCTTTCTCAATCTATACTCAAATCAATCTTCAATAAATCTAATATAACCTCATAAATTTAAAAGTAAAAAACCATAAAGTTAAAAGGTAAAACTATGTCTTTTTTATAAATGTTTACCCATTAAGTTAAAAAGTAAAATCATTATATTGTTTATATAGTTAAATAATCTTGTACTTTGTCTACTAGTTAAATAATAAGACCATGTAAATGCAACATTTAGTATAAATAATAGGATTCGTTAACTCGGCTCAACTCAAAATTTTTTGACTCGATTCGACTCGACTCGATCGAATCCTCACTCTTATTTGAATTCAAGTCACGCGTTGTTCGGACTTTGCCCCGTTATTATATTTCACCAAAAAAACATAACATAATGGGCATTGTTGCCATAGAACTTTGGGTTTTGCATTAGCTCATTGGGAATGGCATAAGATCAATACCATAACTTATTTCTTTTCTTTTCCAAAGTAAATATTTGATGTAATATTTGAAAACCATGGCCGACAAAACATGTGAATATTTTCGTTTACCTTCACATGGAGGTTCTCCGTTTGCTGTATTCATATGATTTTCCGCACATAAAACATGTGATCCGAATCAAACGAGTGGCTCAAAATTTTTAGCTCTTTATTATTTTCCTTATGTTTTTGGCAAGCAAATTGAAAGTTCATGGTCCTTTCTTTTATCTTTAATTACCATACAAATACATTGCGAAACCCCATTGAATAAGTCTCATTAGGTCATCTTCTCAACCCTTATTTTGGATAAAAAGTTGGGTACCAACACTTCAAGTTCGGTACACTCTACATTTTGCCACCATTCCAATTACCTAACTCTGTATTTTCCATGTTATATGTACACATATAGACATCAAAATTTAATCGAATTCAAAATTGTATATAAAACGAAGCTTTCTTCTATCAAGATTGTTCGGATTAAAATCCGATAATTTCAAAAAATTCGGGTTTAGATGTGGGAACAATGGGTTATGGAACTGAATAATATGTATTATGGAAAGTAGCATGTGCAAGACTTAGTTGCGAACACTACAAAGAGTTAGGTTCACGTCGGGATTCAAAGGTTTGCATGGCAAAGCAATGCAGTGCACCAGTTTTGGAAATAAAGGGGATAAAGGCAAAGTGGAAGAGTGCTATTTTTCTTATGTGATTGCCCCTTCAGTGTCCGCTTGTCGATTTTTCAATGGCTTTAGTTAGGTAAAGGTAAACTATTATGTCTCCCTATCTCTTGTTGGCGTCACCTTATCAACGTATGAAATAAAGGTTTCATCACATCAACAGTTTGAACTACAAGTCCAAGGCTTTACTAAGAGACCACACGTTGGCATATGTGAATATTCTTTAGTAATATAGTTATAAGATTTATGAAAATTCATAGGTTTTTTTTAACAATTTATAGTTTTTAAAATCAATTAGAGATAGTCGATTGAGTCTTAACTCAATTGGTATGAGTATTGTTGTCGATGTAGAAGGACATGAATTCGTGCAGGGGCTGGTAGGGGCCTCGACCCCCTTAAAATGGAAACCTTTTAAAATTTTTAAAATTTTGAATTAGTAAAGGTAAAATTTCACTTTGACTCCTCTAAAAAGATAAAATTTTGATTTTATCCTTTAAAAATTGTATTTTTACTATCGTAAAAATTGCAATCTAATTTCGACCCCTCTAAAAAAAATTTCTGGGTTCAAGTGCACTGAAGCACATTATCCTCCTACTCAGAGGTTGGGGAGGGACTATGAGTAATTCTAGGCATTATTTCCAAAAAATAAATTAGAGATAATTTCTCAATGATGGTGTTTTGGCTGGAAACATCACTTTTAGGTTATGTTTGATAAACCATTAAAAATGTAATATATTAAATGTGTTTGATAATTATTTTAATTTTTTACTTAAAATAAAATTTTCAATAAAAAAGTGTTGAATAAGATAAGTAAGTTTGTAGTTATTTATCACTTAATGTAGAAAATATTAAGTCAATCTTTTTTTTATTAAAATTTTAAATAAAATTATCCTTTTTAAAAAAAAAATGAGATATTCAAGTTACAATATTTATCTTAATCCAAAATTAATCAAAATAATATAAAATATTATATTGATAAAAATAAAAAATATTTTTAAAAGATATTTACTTTTATCAAATAAGTAATTATATTCAATACTTATATTTACTAATTTATCAAACAATTTTTTAATATAAATTCATCTCTTATAAAAAATTAACAGTAAAAATTCAATACTCAATTTTTTTAGCACTTAAGTTTTTAGCTTATCAAATACACTCTTAATATCAATAAAAATCATTTTTATCAAGAAAAAAATTTAAATGCATACAACTGTTTTTAAAATTTTACTTATTTGAATTTTTAAATTAATTTCTACTTTTTTTTTTGCCTTGATATTTTATTTGTTATAATTAAAATAAAAAAATTTATAAATTCAAATGAGTTGAAACAACCCGTTGTTAATTACTAAGAAAAAAAATGCTTGAATGGAAGTGATTGTTGTAGTACCTACTGAATATGGCACTACGATAAGAACAAAGAAAACAATAACATAAAGAATTTTTTACACAATTCATATTCCCTATGTTTGCGGAGCATAGCTCAACGAGTAAATTCGTTATCTTTAATTCCAATACAACAAGTGATTCAAGTCTTATAACACACTGTATAGCAACATCACTTTTGTACCTAAAGATCTAGATTACTCACCTCTAAATTTCTCCTAGGAGCTTAGGTAGTAAACAATACTTGTTTATTGACACACTCGATTTTCCTTAAATCCAAAATCTAGGAATAATTGGGGGTTAAAGTCAAAGAAATCGTAAGTTGATGGCTTCCAGGAGAAATCAAGAAAAATTTAGTGCCTGATTTGAACATAGTTGAGTTCCAATCCTGGTTCGATTGGATTAAGACCAATTGGTTCCTTAGTGGGAGACAAAATGATTACCAATGTACGATTTTTATAGGGTTGATAATTGGGCATGAAGGGCTATAAATAGTGGAGAAATGAATTCTCGGGCTGAATTCTTCTCCACCATGTTTTGTTCTCTCCATCTTTGAAGAAGATGAAAAAGAAGAAGAAGATAAGAGAGCTTTGCATGGAGAAATATTCTTGAAGATGGAGTCAAGTGGATAGATAAGTAAGGGGACTGTAAGCTTCTAAGTCTTTTGATGTTCGTAAATTTGAGAAAATGGAGTTATGAATTTTTAGAACCTTTGGGGGGGGGGGTTCTACATGTTTTTGGAAATGGAGTTTTTCAGTTGAAATGTTGAGTTTAACTTATGACTTTGGTTGTAATGCTTAGCTGTCAGGAGAATGAAAGCTCTGGCATTTGGAAAGGCTAAACTGAGGAGGTAAACAAGCATAGGAGAGTTTCTTTACTCCATTCTTGGGATGTTGTATAGCTGGCTTGAATCTATGTTAAGTTTAGAGAGAGTTCTGTGATGATGTATGATCTCTATTAATTGAAAATGGTTAGCATGTATAAGCTTGTGTAGGTATATGAGTATTCGCAAATGTATTCTAATACGCATGAAATGATTATGATTCCATGCCAAAAAATTAGCGTACTCCATGATAATATGTTTATGAAATGCATGAATTCCATGTATATAACGGTGGAGTACGAAGGGAAAATTATTGACAGGTTAGATGAAATTAGAATTTGGCAATGTGGAAGATTGGGCGGATGGTTTAGGAAATGGAGTTTCTATTAATCATAATGTGCAATTGATGGGTGCAAACCGTGATGTGTGAAGCTTCGAGCTTTGCGGAGGGGACAATATGGTGTTCAAGAATCAAGGTTAGAAGTGAGGCGGAATGGATGGGTTGTAATGGGGTATAATATGTAACCATAGCTCAACCATGGCAACATAGAGAGTCCGCTAAGAAATTAAACATGGGGTATAATGTGTAAAATCATATCTCAACTATGGAAACATAGAGAGCCTGCTAAGACATTAAACAAGGGGTATAATGTGTAAAACCATAGCTCAACTATGGCAACATATGGAATTCGTCGAGACAATAAAAATGAGGTAGTCTGTTAGGACGGTAATCATGGAAAATCACACAAATGAGGAAAAAGGGCTAGAGGAAAAGTGCAAGTGTTGACAAGAGATAGCTAGCTAGCGGGTTTGAGGAATCCACTGAAAAACGAGGAATATTATGATTGAGCTCTCCCCAACAACATATTATTACGAAAGCAATTCAATTAGTGCTCGTCTAATGACCTTGTCATAAGTATGTTACCCTCATAGGATATCCTTAATCTCTTTGGGATAAATTCATTCTCCTAATAAGATCCTACTTTATCTCATGGTAATCGTTACATATTCCTTCATGAAAAGTCAATTACTATAAAATAGTAATCAAGTCATTCAACACAAATACAAACCACTAGTGGCCATGTTTACTTTTCATCAACCGTGTAATGCTAATGAGGGGATATCATTTACCCATACATCTCAGGCTACGAATTCCACTATTATAAATGATGCTATGTACTGCAGAAGTTGTATACCTAATGCACCAACTTTCGGTTTCTTATCTATTTGAACTCGGACTTTTACTTACATCAAAGTATACAAGTCACGCATACATAATCTGTCATTCACTTAGTATTAAGGTATGCCAAACTTTGAATGTCACAAGTGAATAAATCCATAAACGAATTCAAAATTTATTCTTATTTGGTCCAGTTCGATGTACTATCAATCCAGTCAATCATATCTATGTCTCTATCTTTTGGGAATCACCCGCTCTAATGCTCAAGACAAGGCATCTTCCCAATTGGACTTAACAGACGACATATTAGTCTTTCAATCAGTTTGTTCATTTTCAATTAGACTAAGAAAATGTTTAGGTTTGTTTACTAATATAAGTTGTCTTTTCGTATTACAACCCGACCACATAATACCACTTAATATAGTTAAACATCAGACAACCAATGAGCTAATATTTGCTTTTATTTTGCTTTACATGCAAAAACAACATGAAGACAATATACAAAGGATATTAATGTAATTCATGAATAATTTTATTAAACAATCTATTTGAAAAATTTACAAGTGTACAAGTGATCCAAGTCCTATCATTCCCTTGTATAGAAACCTTACTTTATACTTAAAGATCTAGATTACTCACCTCTAATTTCATGGAGAACTTAGACAAGAAACAAAACAAGTTTACTCTTTCAATATGCACTCTCAAAATATGTTCCATAATGAACAAATAAGTGCTCTTAATCCTCAGTACAAAACATATACAAGTCTCTCAAGTATATAAAAGTTTCGAGACTTGCTAATATATTAGAGATCAATTACAGTCAATTCCCCTATTAAATGGTACCCAAACTAGCAAGATATAATATAATAATAAAGACCAATTTAAAGTGATATGGTTAAGATATGTCTTCGATGTTATCCCAATCCAATCTCTACAATTCAAAAGATCTGATTACTTGATCCGGTATATTCCCATCTGCAAGGTAAATTGCTTCAAATGGATTAATCATCATAAATAGGCTTTCATACTTCTGTAACATCAACAACATTCAAAGGTCAATTATTTTATTTCAAAAATTGTCAACTCCAAACATAGCAATTAATAGAGTTTGTCGTAGTGTTAGCTGTAATAACAACTACCGTTGACACTTCGACAATCACTTTAAAACACTTACCTCAATAGAATAATACATTTAAATATCTCTATATCAATACATATCGATACTAAAATTTGAAAGAAAATGTAAAAACAATTTTAGTCTAATTATTATTGTAATACTTTATATTAAAAAGAATATTAATAAGATAAAATTTCATATAAAAAGGCTTACTAAGTTAATCTTAATTATGGAAAGAATTGAGAACTACATCTTATGTAACATTCTAGAAAAACACTTGTGTCATCAACAAAGCTTTGAAGATATGATTAAACATGTTGTTGTAGTTATAGTACAACATAAAGTAATGGCATTTTTATGTTTAATTTGTTTCATTGAAAATTCTATCCAACTTGCACATTCTATACTAAATTTTATAATTGGCGAACCCCGTGTGTTGGTTTGATGGTTAAGGGTATTCATTGTCAGACCAGATGTGATCTGGGTTTGAGTCGCATAAATCACATTACTGTTAGGGCTTTGCCCTCCCCTTATAATTCACCAAAAAAAATTTATAATTGGAAAATTTGTATTGTTAGCTGTTTTCTTTTTTAATTGTGTATATATGAAATTTATTGGTTTATTTACGTTTCAAGCAGATCATATACAAAAAAAAAAGAAAAAAAGAAAGCAATTACCTGAAAACTCTCATACATATACATATGTATATGTATGTATAGGTGGATATATATTTAGTACTATATTAAGATCCTACTACAAGCCATTCTTAAACCAAATTAACATATCGGAACATAAAGTCCAATTATCATCCTCATCTATAGACATCTCTATCATTATGCAATAGAAATGTAATTTTAATTAATGTCCATGTTTAGTGTCCATTAAGCAACTACATGGACCAGAAATCCTCTATGCTCCAATAGCTTTCATTATTCGGTTGATCGACTATGTGTTGTTGTTGTTGTTGTTGCAGTTGTTGTTGTTGTTGTCCGGGAAACGGCTCCATGTTGCAGTGGCTAAATGATGACATTGGAGAGTGTGTTTCCATGAAACTTGTGGAGCCATTGCAAGGCAATTGGCTTGTGCTTGCTTGGTGATCAAGTAATTCTGGGTCACTGATATGAAAAGAACACATATCTGCTTGCTTGTTGATGTGTTTCTGGATTCTAGTCCTCCAATAGTTCTTTATTTCATTATCTGTCCTCCCAGGCAGATGCTTTGCTATTTTTGACCACCTACATGTACATATATAATAATGTGTGGGAAACGGAATTATTTAGGATCAAACTCAAGCTCTCATCATATTACAAATAAAATAAAATAAAGGGAAACCTACCATGCATTTGACAATCCAGAAAAATAAGGTTTATGTCAACTTCAACCAAGTTAAAATACTTCCTTAAAGAAGTCCTTAACATGTGTCCAATTGGGAAGTGTTGAGCTTAAAATGGTAACCTTTTAAATTTCCAATCTGTTTACTTAGCTGTACTACTTTTATGGTTATTTGGCACACTGATAATTACATATACATATTGGTATAACACAAATTTCTTTATTATATATATAAGTGAATAAAAATCTATGGAAAGTAGGTCCAACATATAAAATTTAAAGGGGGAAAAGAGCAAGAAAATCCACCATTTAAAGCAAAATTATTGTAGTGCAATTTTGAACATAGATGGCAGCCAGACCTCAAATATATAATGAAAATTCATGAGAAAAAATTTGAAAAAATCAAGAATTTTTGGTAGCCATGAAAAATGCAAGAACATGGGTAAATTTCATGAAGAAATTATGGCTGCCACAAAAAATAAGAGCCATGTGTTGTAAACCCTTTTGGTGGTTGAAAATAAATTAAACCCCACGTTGCTGGAACCTCAAGATATAGGCAATTTTTTGATGTACAAATGCATAGGCTCTAGAGAAGTGCACTTCTCTTTTCGTCTTTTCTCATAACCAAAATTCAGAATGAACTGTGCTTCAAGTGATAGCACACAAGAATGAAGAAGGGAAGAAGATCAAAGGGTAAGAGGGTTTTACGTTTATTTGTTTCTATATGAATAATGCATGTATTGTTATATATATATATGGTGAGCTAACCTATTCCCCCACTTAGCATGCAGTTCCATGATCAAGAGTTGTTCTTCAGGAGTGATATTGCCTCGACGAACGTCCGGACGCAGATAATTCAGCCAACGGAGCCGGCAACTTTTTCCGGTACGTTTCAACCCTAGAAATTTTTTTTTATCATTGCATTAGGGTTACTATCAAAAATTGAATTAGCACTATATGTGTGTATGTAAGTAAGTTGCAATGGATTAGCTTGTTGTATGATTCATGAAAGTTTTATAAAATTAAGCTTAAAAGAAGTTACCAGAAGCTTTAGCAAGATTATTCCAAACACCTTCACCATGAGTAGCAATATAGTTGATGAGAATCAAATCTTCTTCCATTGTCCATGGCCCTTTTCTCACTTCAACATCTTGGGATTTGCATGGTTTTTTATCCATTTTTGAAAAAATAAAGAGAGAGAAAGGGGGGGGGGGGAGAGAGAGAGAGAGGAATTATTAGGATAGCTAGAATGTATTGATTTATATTAAGAGAATTAAAAAAGAAAAGAGAGAGAAGAAGAAGAAGAAGAAAGAGGGAGAGAATGTGATGGAAAAGAAGGTAGATGGGGTTTATATAGAGCAAAATTAAGAAGATTTTTAGTAGTAATCTTTGTTGCTAATGCCATTAGTGAAGAGATTTTTTACCTAACTATTGTGTTAAGTGTAACACATGCATGCATGGCCTCATAGTATAATTATGTTTTTTAGGGTTAACATATAAAAAAACTCATCATACTTTTTAGGGTTAATAGTTTAATACATACACTTAAAATTTTATAATTAAAGATAATACATTTGTTAAATTATTTTTTTACCTTTAATATGTAAAAAAACGAACTCTATTACCACTTGTTTCTTGTGCATGTGATATTTTTAAATAAATTTTATAAATAAATATTATATTTAAAAATTAAGTTTAGAGGGACTCATAATGCAAAAAGGAAAAAAAATGAAAATAGCAAAAGATTGTAAAATATACAAGGGTTCTTGAACCCTTTTTCTTCTTCTTTTTCGCCATATATTTCTAAAATTAATAATTTATAGCTACAACATAGAATTCTTCAAAAATAAAAACAAATTTGTAGTTAAAATTAAACTATGAAAATGAAAGTGTGAAACCCATAAAAAATATATGAAAATTTTCAAAGATGATGAGATTAAGATATTATAAATATCTAAAATATTTTCCCTCTCTTGCAAGAATTATATAACTAGATTAAATAGTCGTTATGTTAAAATATATTAGATTATGGTATATTCACGATATGGGTGAGAAATTGAATTATTTAAAATAATAAACAACATTTTGATTGGGTTGTTAAGTAAAAATATTAAAAATTATAAAAATTTGAGTTCAAATCTTATTATATATCTATATATATATCTCAAAATAATAAATTTTACTGTGAAGTAATGATGTTTTCATAATTTATTAATTGAATGGGTGTTCAGTTAACTTTTAACACTAAACTCAGCAAAAGGTTTAATAGTAGTAGAGATAAAAGATATAAAACGATAAAAATACCCATTTTCAAACCCGAAAAATCCCTTCAATTAAAATTAAAAATTTGAACTTCATACCCATTTTCGAACCCCCATAGGGACCCTAGATTTTTGTTTTCTGTCTCTTCATTCTTGATTCTTCAGTTCTTTCATCCAATTTTTTAGTTTTTTCTGACTACTCATACAAATTTAGTTTTTATTCATTTATAATTTAAACTATTGTATGTTTATTCAAAGAAGGGAATTTTTTTTAACTCTTTCATTTATACCGTTATTGAGCATATCATACACTTGATTATGATTATTTTTGGAAAATAGAAGTTCTATAATTATTTTTGAACTGATTAATTTTTTTAATTTATCTTGAACAAATACGTTCAATTCGACTCGACTCGAATTTCATATAATTTGACTTGATTTGAAAATTTTTTAAATTGAGTTTAGTTGATAAAATTGAATTCGTCAATCCGACTAATTTAATTGGACTCGACTCAATTGAACGCTCAACCTTAGATATTTTCATCATTTACCAACTGAGTTGGTGCTTTGTTGACTCATAATACCAAAAAACAAAGTTTAATACTAATAGAGATAAAAGATTCAAAAATTGACAAAAAAAAAAACCTTCAAAATAATATAATCTACTTTATAAAATAGGGATATTTTTGTCATTATCCAACTCGGTAACTCGTGTAATCAAACTCAATAAAGGATTTAATATTAGTAAAAATACACCAAAAATCATAACAAAATCAGTTTCTATAATTTGGTTTACTATTTCTTGTTGCCAATTACTTTTGTATAATTATATGAGTTAGTATTATGCGAACGGCCGGTGCTAGTGAAGTTTTTTAACTTTACAAGCAGAGTTTAGTACACAACACACGTGTCTATTTTAATTTTTTTAGTTTTTTAATATTTTCTTAGAACACATGGCAGCATTTCACTTCAGTTTGTGAATTTTTTAACTCCATTTCCCTAATTATATTTCCATATTTTATTAATTTTTCAAACAAAGATAAAATAAACATTTTCTTACAAGAAAACTTAATTTTTCTTTTAAAAAACAGTTGATATGTATATGTACTTTTATTCTATAAAATAAAAATAAATTGTATCAAAAGCTCGTACTTTTTACAAAGTAACAAATATTATTACGAGGGTATTTATATTTTTTCTAACAATTTTATAAATTTATAAAAACACATACACATAATAAGGGCTTAATGCACACTTTAGTCTTTAAAATGTACTATTTTTTTCACTTTAGTCCTTAAAGTCTTTTCACCCACTGTAATGCTAAACATTATACGGTATTCCTACTTTAGTCCTTTGGACATTAAAAAACTAATTGTTGGGATATTCAACTAATCATATATTGCCATGTGTCATACGATTATATATCCTAATGATGACATCATCCAAAAAACTTTTAAAATCTTTAAAAATAAAAAATTATAAAAATATTTCAAAAAAACATTTTAAAATAAAAATTATTATAGATTATTATAAAATTAAAAAAATATAAAATATAAAAATATTAAAAGTTACTAAAATTTTTAAAATATTTTAAAATTTTCATAAATCACATTTATTAGAACTTGAACATGATATCAATGTCTTTTGGAAGATACTACCTACTATAATTGTTTTATAATCCTATCAATCGGAATTTATAATTGGTGAATTTTTTAGGTGATAATTTTGGATAATTTTTTTTAAATTATTTTACTAATGAAAATAATGTTATTTCAATTAAATAATCACTTAAATAATAAATAATAAATTCCGATCTCATGTTCAAGTTTTAATAAATGTGATTTATAAAAATTTAAAAATATTAAAATTTCTAATATATATTTTTTAAAATGGTAATTTTTTATTTTTTTTTTCTATTTTTAATAAAATTTTTATTTTCAAACATTTTTAATGTTTTTTTGTAGAGGTTGCCATTATAGTGGCATCATTTTTATGACATGTGGCAGCATATGATTGGTTGACTATCCTAAGCGGGTTTTTTTAACGTCCAAATGACTGAATCGGGAACGTCTGATAATGTTAATGACAAAACTAGAAATGTCTAATGGCATTAAGGATTGAAGTGGGCCAAAAAAAATATAAAGACTAAAGTGAGAAAAGTGATGTACTTCAGGGACTAAAGTGTGCATTAAACTCATAATAAGATTTGAGCCCTAGCTTTTATAATTTTGGGTTCAAATCTTATTATATACATTTATTTTTTATATTAAAGATATAAAATGATAAAAACATCCTTAAAATAATATATTTTACTTTGTAAAGTAAAGATATTTTTATCAATTATCAACTGAGTTAGTGTTATGTTGACTCGTGACACCAAATTCAGCAAAGGGTTTAATATTAGTCGAGTTAAAAGATATAAAATGACAAAATTACCCTCAAAATAATCTAATTTACTTTGTGAAATTAAGATATTTTCATCATTTATCAATTGAGTTGGTACTTTGTTGACAAATTTAGTAAATAGATTAATATTAGTAATGATAGAAGATATAAAAATGACAAATGCACCTTCAAAATAATATAATTACTTTGTAAAGTATAGATATTTTCATCATTACCCAACTAAATAATTGTTTGATTGACTCGTGACATCAATATTAATAGAGAAACACCAAATTCATAACAAAATCAGATTCTATATTTTGATTTATTAATTTTTGTTGCCAACTAATTTTTTTATTTTAATTAAAAAAGTATAATTATATTTCCATATTTTATTATTTACCAAACAAAAATGCTATATAAATATATATGTATCAATACTTAAAATTGTTTCTTTTAGTGGTGAAAAGGATGTTGTTCATTCTAGGAGATCCGGGTTCGAGCACTTATGTGTGCGTTGTTAAAGGGTTAAAAAAATTTAAACAAATGCTACCATTGTAATCACGCCAATATATTTTAAAAAAAAAACTTAAAATATTCTTTAAAAAAAACAGTTGAGTGAAAATGCAAATTTTCTTATGTACAAAAAAAAAAAATCGACTTCTTGCCTATCATACACTTCCATTCTTATGTGTAAAAGAATTAAATAAATGGTGAGTATAGTGAAAGGATCGGATCTACCCTTTAATCGGTCGTAAGGGTTTTTCTTACCTTAATCGATGGTCGAGGGTTCAATCCTTGTCTTGAGTATGAAGCAGTTTTAAAACTCATGATCAGCATCTATCTTCTTAATGGATCTATCGAATGCAGATGATTAATTACTAGATTCGCTCCCGTAGATATCTTAAGAAAATAAAAACAATCTTTGTTAATAAAATTAAGGTATTAGTGCTTAAAATAGCCAACACCATATAACTCAAATTAGGTACAGAAGTTAATAAATATTGGATCCATATCTCAAATTAAAAGCAAATGAAATTAGAATATATATATATATTAATGACGTCAAATAATTAAGAAGCATAAACAAAGTATTAATTAAAAGGACAACTTCCTAACTCAGAAATGTTAGCCGCTCAGTAATTGATCAAATAACATTCTTTCTTCCTTTGTTGGGATTTATTTTAATTTGAAATCAAAAAGTTGTTTGGATGATTTATCAAATTGATAAGTTGCTGAAAATGGGTTTGGGACTCCATTTTACTATTTCAATTATTTATTTTCTTAATTAAAAAAGACTAAATCTGCGCCACATAAAGGATTTGTGGCTAATATTGAGGTTAGGCTGCTTCCAACCAACATTATTATTGGATTATTGGTGTTTGTTTACACACTGCAAGATGAACCCAACTTTTTAATTTTCGGAGATTATTAGTTTCCTAAATTGCACATCTTTCCAATTTCTGTCACATGGATTCTCTCATTTATCAATATATATATATATATATATATATATATTGTAATTGGGTAAGAGGATGGAGATGGGGATTTTTTTTTTTTTTAATAATTTATGTTTCTTATTCTTTATCGATTTCATAAACATAAAATCAAACATTAAACGTTTAGCCTCATACCTATTAACTTGAAATTCTCACAAGTTTACCATTAAACTAATGATGTGAACGGTAACAGCATTGATTTTTAGTCCATTGACCGGTTGAGATAGAAATCGATGTTTCCGTTATTATAATCCAAAAGCATCGAATTAGTCCCATTATGCGCAATTATATGCGTCAGTTTGTGTGGATTTTTGAGTCTCACCATGTGCTGTTACCGGATATAAATTTTCAACTCATGAAAGAAGAATAGGCTGAAATATCCACAAATCTAGATACGTAACAAAGAACTTAGAACCCAAGAAACCCCATTTACAAAAAATGGCAGCTGAAGCAGTCAAGTGTTGTTCACAACTAGAAAATCTGCTTGTCAAGGTTAAACAAAGCACATATTATTATATCTAGTTACATTCTGACCTTACATAAGTTCTTGGATAAAGAGGAAGCTATCGATCTTTTCCGGATGTGTTGAAATTCTGACAATTCTAACAGTCATAACACCGATCCAATCTCATGCCTGCAAATGAAAGCATATTACGAGCTATCTAGTAGAAGTGAAAACGGTTCGTTCAGATCAATCTTGGAAAGAAATTTGCCATTACTATGAAGTACTTCGGATTTTAAAAGCCAAAGCGAAACTGAACAGAATATAAAAAAAAAATGTTATTTTTCTATAGTATTTTAAGTTATTTTCACTAATTTGAATATAAAATATAAAAAAACTAAAAATAGAATTCAATTTGAAGATTTGCAGTTCGTTTAACTTGTGAATAGAAACCAAACAGAATTAAATAAAACCGAAATTGAAATCAAATGGAACACTACGATTCAATCGGTTTTCCATTTTATCTACTATTTAGCTAAAAGGAATCTGACCTGTCAACTGAATTCTATTCAAATGAGAAGAAAAGTTTCTATAATCAGATTTGCAGATTTTAGGGTTTATGCACTTGCCTTGCTAGCAATGTTGCTAGAAAGCCAATCGAGCCCCTCATAGAGGCCCTCACCAGAAGTTGCACATGTACTCTGGATATACCTGTATTCACCCACCAAATCACATAGGAAAATTGCACAATCAGTTTTAAGTGTAAAACACGTCAAGGGAGAAAACCGAAAGAAAGGGTAATTTTTTTCACCAATGACGCTGGCGAAGAGAATGAAGACCAAGCTTATCGGTTATTTCAGCTGCATTCATTGCATTGGGAAGATCTTGCTTATTTGCAAATACAAGCAAAACCGCATCTCTCAGTTCGTCCTGAAATATAAATATATACATTATAATTGGTATACGAAGTGCGTTTTTCTTCCAAGTGTCAGAGAAGAGTTAGGGATGACAACGAATAATGAGAATTTAAATATTTGCAGATATTCAACTTGCTTTTTACATATTCAAATATTCTAATTACTATCCGTACCGGATGCGGATATTAACTCTCAGATATCTATTATCTTTGCGAATTATGGATTTGGATTCAGATATCTATTATCAAAACATACCTCATTTAACATCCTATGCAATTCATCCCTTGCCTCAACAACACGGTCCCTGTCATTGCTATCGACCACAAAGATGAGACCCTGAGTGTTCTGGAAATAGTGCCTCCACAAAGGACGGATCTATATTTGAAAAATAAAGTTGGTGACAACATGATATTGTTATATGTTGCCGAAAATATGGGATGGATCTTGAAAATTGATGCGAAAATTAGATTCTTATGTACCTAACAGAAATATACTTCACTAGTTTTTAAAATGCATACCTTGTCTTGACCACCAACATCCCAAACAGTGAAGCTGATATTCTTATATTCCACTGTCTCAACATTGAATCCTGCAAAAAAGTATGAACCAAACTTAACAGACGATCGCTTTAGACTTGGTAAACCACCGAAAGCCATCTAACTAGGGAAAATAAATCCATACAATAATCTTTGCATATCTATTCCGATGCATTTTCGATTGGATTGTGTTTATCAAGATTGCAGACGTAATGAATGCTATCGCTATCAATTGCAGAAAACATGAAAGGGCTGTAATATCGTGTTACGGCCGATGTTTAAATCCCTAAGAGGATCAATAGCCAGAAACTCCTACCATATAGAGCCCACAAACTCAGCAAAGCAAAACAGAACACATTTAATACCCATTCTTCCTATTGAAAAAGTGCCCTGAAGTTCATTGCAATCATTTATAACCATATCGTAGAATGCACAGAAAAGATAAGCAGGAACTTCTACCTTATAACAGCTCACCAACTCAGGAAACCAAAAATCTGTATTCAATAACCCATTCTTCCTAACAGAAACGTGACTTGAAGTTCATTTCAATAATCTACTATAACTGTACCATTGAATGTTCAGATAAAACAGGCAGGAAATCCTATTCCTCCTTCAAATTGACAAATCATACCAAATCAGATTCATCTAAAGCTGTTTTCCTTTCCAAACAAAGATAAAATTACATGGTTCAACAACGAACAATAACATAAAATTCAATGCTACGATCATTCATAGACCATGCTGCTCCAACGCTTCATTTTCTTACCCCTGTTTGACACTTGTGTCCAAAACATAAATACAAAGATATAACCTCCAATGATCCTTGTTGACTGTTTTTCTCTCTGTCCCTCTTAGATGATGAGATTTGTCTATTTATATGACATGAGTACTGTTCATAGATATGATAAACTAGGTAGGTTCCATGCATGTCAACATGTATCTACTCTAGACTTAACGCGTGTTTATGCGGTCCCATGTGCGGTCTCACATGTGACTCCACAGGAAAATGTAAGTAACCATCCTGCGAACAGCTACTATCATGCGAGCTCGATGCGTTAGCTCGATAGAATCCGACCCGAATCCATTAGGGCTTTGGGTTGGTAATAGCAAGTATCATAACAATCCTCCAAATAAATAAATAAATGAAGTTAAAAAATTCTAGCCACACCCGTTTTGGCACATACCCAACACTCATACTCGAGTCTGACGTATTTAGTTGGTAAATTTTACAGGAAATGAACTTCAGAATATCTAACCATACCCGTGTTGGCACATACGCAACACTCAAACTCAAGTCCAAGTAAAATAGTTCGTCTATTATACATAAGGTAATAAGATTCACATACCACAAACAAGTAAAATCATAGTTCACTACCCCAATTATGAATCAAATGAACCCTTTTGAACCATTTCTTTTGCTTCACAGTTACAATCAAGCGATCAAAGTAACTTTAGTTTAAGAAATTTCATGCTACCCAATTCCGGAACAACCAAAAATATGAAATTTATGAGAGAAATGTGAGTTTACAATAACTCACCGATTGTTGGGATTGTGGTGACGATTTCGCCGAGCTTGAGCTTATATAGAATAGTTGTTTTACCAGCTGCATCAAGACCCACCATCAAAATACGCATCTCTTTCTTGGCAAAAAGCCGGCTAAATAGCTTTGTAAATGACAGCCCCATATCTCTTTCAAGCTCACAACACTGGTATTCACATTAGAAAAAGATATTAAATTCCCCCCCCCCCCCATCCCAAAAACCTTTAAGAGGAAAAAGAACCCAAGAAAATGAATGTTGAATTCAGGAAGAATGAAAAACAGGCAGAAATTGGGGATTTCAATAAGGGAATTTAATTTAGTTTACCTTTGTGGAGAGCTTGGAAAGAGGGTCCGATCTTTTTCACTTTGAGAGCCTCCCGTTTATTTCACTCTTTGTTTTATTTAATTATATCTGAAAATAGGCTAAATTAGCCGGGGTTTTTTTTTTATTACTAAAAAGCACTTACAGCTAATGAGTTTTTTATGAGATATCAGGTAAAAGGCGGTTAGTTGGAGGCTTTTTTTTTTTTTATAATTTTTAAAAAAAGTTTTCAGTAGGAGTGAAGTTAGAAAATTTTTTAAAGAGATCGAAATTAAATTGTAATTTTTACGATAATAAAAATGTAATTTTTAAAAGATTAAATCAAAATTTTATCAAATTTAAGAGGTCAAAGTATAATTTTATTTTTACTAATTTAAAATTAAAAACAATTTTCATTTTAAGGGGTCGGGGCCCCTACCAGCCTCCTAGATTCGCTCTTGGCTTCCAGTTGGGAGCTTTCTTGACATGTTAACAAAATCTCGTTCAGTTGGATGCACTTCACACAATCTCTCCAAAATCTACTTATTTTTTTAAATCTTGAAAAAATAGCCTATTTAGCCAATAAAAAAAAACAGCATATACGATTAATTTAACCTTAAAAATATAATTTGCTCAAATAATATTAAAGGATAATAAAAATATATTATACAACCAATTTTATTTTTATTTTTATTTTTTATACAATGTGTAGAACTTATAATCTCTCATCAATTTTAAATATCATTCGTTTTTCTGTATTGAAAATAATATTAATATCAATTGTAATTATATCAAAAGTGGGAATGATACAATTGTAAATATTAGAAATTATCAAAAGCAAAATGATTTTTTTGCAAGTGAGATAATTTATGGTAAAATTATCAAAATACCCTTGAACATGTGTATTGAATTTGAGGCTTTGGATTTACTTTATGATGAAGGATTTAATATGGGTCATTGAATCAAAGATAAATATATTTATTATTATTAATTCATGAAATTGTGGCACCATATGAGCTTTTAGATCTGGATGAAAAGTGAGATGAAATTATAGCCTTTGATGAAAACCATGATGTTTGGATGCTTTTATTATTTTATTTACTTTTATATTAGATAAATCTTAAAGAAGTAAGAAGAATTCACAACCAACATCCATCAAGAAGAGAAAGAAGGAAACCTTAGTTTCTTTACAATTTGATCCTTTTCCATCCAATTTCATATTTTCCACCCAAAACTTTTGATTTCTAAGTGAATTTTTAAGTGAAATCAAGTTTATATCAACATCAAAAGCTTAGTTTTCATGGTAGAGTTCATGAGTTCATGAATGGAGGTGAAAAAAAAGTTAAGAAAGTATAAGAAATCGAAGTGCTAAGATAAGAGGTCAAGAGTTTTGTAACACCTCAAATTCAGCCTAAACGTTATGGTCGGATTTTGAAGGTTATATTAATAATTCAAAACTTTGATCATTTGTTCTCAAAACGTATCTTATTCTGAAATCGAAAATTTTATAAAACTTACTTTATTCCTTTGGTAAAAAATTTGTCAAATGAAAGGCATGTGTGAAGATTTTGAAACGTTACTTATAAATCTCAATATATTTAAACTTTAATTACTTGCTTTATAAAGACGCAAATTCCCAATTAAAATTTTGTAGTGAAGAGTTTTTTAGGCTTGTTAAACCATGAAAATTAGAGGTTAGGTTTTTAAATCGTCAAAAAAACATGCTGAATTTTAAATTAACTAATTAAAATACTTAAAAAAATCCCAAAAATCATAATTAAAGTCCAAAATATTTAAAAATAAGAGTTACTAAATAAGTTTTATATGGAAAAACTAAACTGAGCACCGAGCGTCGTCAAATCCTAAGTCTGAAGGTTACTTGAAAAATTAAACAAAGGGAGTGAACTAAAAGTTCAATGTATGCCTTGACCCACAAGCAAAATCACATAACAAAATCATACTAGATAAATATATCAAAGTAGACAGACCAGAAATTTCAATGTGCTTAGCATGGCAAAATCATACAAAATAATTCTATCCCCATCCGCCACACACCAACTCCATCCATTCAATATCACCAATTAGGGATACTAGATCCCATCCATCCATCATACTAAAATGTGGTCGTGTGCCACTCAAAAAGTATGCAGTCGTGCTGCTAGAAATAAATTGCAGCAATTCAACCAGATTTATATGGTGCAGTAACTACCAAAATCACACTTCTTCCATCACATAACTATATCCCACTCTAATGCACATGCAAAAACATACTACATATTCAGATGTAAACAGAATAATCATGCTCTTTTATGCTCAACAGAACAGAAACATGTGAATGTTACACACGGGTTACAAACTAAAGTTTCCATATGGTACCAAAGTTTCTATATAGTACCAATTCACAACACCAAAACCAAAGGCCAAATGCATCATTCCAACCCCTTTTTTTTCGCAATATTGTACCATTCCAACCCCTATTGATATCGTGTGTAAACAAATTACAAAGACTTTGAAGGCTTTATATAGTCGAATACAACATTTTTTATATTATGTTTATCTTTTTCTTTGTACTGTTTGCAAGTTCTTCAATGGTGGCAGGGGTCAACGGCGATGGGAGTCTTTAATTTTGCCATTTCAGTGAATGGGGAAGCAGAATGGTCAAAAGAGCCTTGTGGCTGACATGGTAAGAGGCATAGGTGGCAGCGGCGATAGAGGGATCCCTAGCAACTAGGGTTTCCAAAATTTTAAACATGTTGGGCTTGTTGGGCCTGTTTTAGGTTTGGGTCTTTAGGGTTTGTAATTGGGCTTGTAATTAGGTTTAATTTTTTTGTAATTTGAACATTGAAAATGAAAATGGACTTTTGTTCTGTTTTATTTTTTATTTTGGTTTTTTTTATCATTAGATTTATTTTATTTTGGGTCGGACAAAAATGAGCTTTTACAGTTGCCCCTCTTTGCTCATTGTTGTGAAACAAGAATAGAGCAAAGACTTTAAGGAAGACTAATTTTGTTCGGCCTTGCCGAATCTTGACTTCCTTGGTGCTTCCCTTCTTCAAATAGCCCGCTCTTTCACTTTATTAGCTATCCACTTCACCGTATCCGCTTCTCTAAAACTTTAGGAAGATCGAAATTACTGTTATGGCTTCAATCTACCCCTCTTAACTAGGAGTGAAAGATTGGATGGCTTCAATCTGCCCCTCTTGTATTAAGGGTAAAAGATTGGATAATGTCTTCAATCTGCCCTATGATCGGGGTAAGAGATTGGATGATGTCTTCAATCTGCCTCATGATCGGGGTGAGAGATTGGATGGCTTCAATCTACCCCATGATCGGGGTAAGAGATTGGATCATGTCTTTAATCTGCCCCATGATCGAGTAAGAGATTGGATGACTTCAATCTGCCCCATGATCGGGGTAAGAGATTAGATGATGTCTTAAATCTGTCCAATGATTGGGGTAAGAGATTGGATGGCTTTAATCTGCCCCATGATTGGGGTAAGAGATTGGATGATGTCTTTAATCTGCCCCATGATTGGGGTAAGAGATTGGATGATGTCTTTAATCTACTCCATGATCGGGGTAAGAGATTGGATGACTTTAATCTGCCCCATGATTGGGGTAAGAGATTGGATGATGTCTTCAATCTACCCCATAATCGGGATAAGAGATCAGATGGCTTCAATTTGCCCCATGATCGGGGTAAGAGATTGAAAGATTTCTTCAATCTGCCTCATGATCGGGATAAGAGATTTGATATTATCTTCAATTTGCCCCATGATCGAGGTAAGAAATTTGATGACTTCAATCTACTTTTCCTCATCTTCAGGGTATGAGATTCGTCGTTGTAGCCTCATTCTTTCCCTTCATATCTCTAAGGTATAAGATTTGCTATTACGACTTTAACCTTTTCCTCTATATCTCCATGGTACAAGATTCACCGTTGCGACCTCAATCCTTCCCATCATGTCTTCTAAGGTATCGAGTTCGCCATTGCGAACTCAGCCTTTCCTTTCATATCTTCAAGGTACCGGATTCGCCGTTACGGCCTCAATCTTTTCCATCACATCTTCTAAGGTACCGGGTTCGTCGTTACGGCCTTAACCATTCCCTTCATATCTTCATGGTACTTGATTCGCCGTTGCGGCCTCAATCCTTCCCTTCACATCTTCTAAGCTATAAGGTTTGCTGTTACAGCCTCAACTTTTCCCTTCATATTGTCACGGTACTGGATTCGCCGTTGCAGCCTCAATCCTTCCCATCACATCTTTTAAGGTACCAGGTTCGTCGTTGTGGCCTTAACCTTTCCCTTCATATCTTCATGGTACCAGATTTGTCATTGCGACCTCAATCCTTCCTTTCACATCTTCTAAGGTACCGGGTTCGCCGTTGTGGCCTCAACCTTTCCCTTCATATCTTCATGGTACCGGATTCGCCGTTACGGCCTCAATCCTTCCAATCACATCTTTTAAGGTACCGGGTTCGCTGTTGTGGCCTCAACCTTTCCTTTTATTTCCATGGTATTAGATCTACCGTTACGACCTTGATCTTTCCCATCATGTCTTCTAAGGTATCGGGTTCGCCGTTGCAACCTCAACCTTTCCTTTCATATCTTTATGTTTCCTTGATTTATATCGCCATTTCGTAGTAATGAAACTTGTAGAATATGCTTTAATGGGCCTCTATGTAGACCAAATTATTAGGATGCCATGATCAGGATGAATCAAATGCTCCTAAACAGGTGGGTATGAATGATGAGCGCAAAAATGTCATCTTTAAGAAATGATTTTATTTTTAGTCCTTAGCCGGCATCGTTCGTCATTTGTCTAAGTCCTATCATTGATGTGTTATCATGTTTTGTGTATGTGTATCTTTGTTGTGAAACTTAAAGAGGTAGTCGTAATTTGAACTATTTGTTTCATGACCTTTCTAACCCTCGGGTTTAGTTATTTCTAACTAGTGGTCCTGTTTTAGGTCCCTATACTATTTAGAAATTTTCTAGAGCGATATGCAAAAATCTTTTTATTCCTTATATCATTAGACCACTAACCGTCATTTCAATGCAAAAATGCTTGAACAGAGTTGTAAGGTGGATAAAATTGAATTTTATTGGAGGCAAAGCTCTCGTGAGTAAAAAGAATAAAAATCATTGGTCCACTAACCGTTATTTCGATGCAAAAATGCATGAACAAGGTTGTAAGGTGGATAAAATTGAATTTTATTGGAGGCAAAGCTCGTATGAAAAGATTAAAAATGACACATACTGATTAAAAGTTGTCAAACATATGATGAACAAAGAATGAAGTTATGTGCCCCAGATATCAAAGTAAGAGCTTCGCTGAGCAAACTGGATGAGGACCATTCTAAGTTTGACATGTGTCCATGAAACTTGGAGTACTTCGTCGATGCCTCAAGGTGTAAAGTTTCTCTACATTGTTACTTTTGAGAGAGAAGACCGCTTCATGCCTCTTCTTTTTTCAAAATTGAGGATCCCTTTTAGGTTTTCAACCCAAATCTCCTTAAGTTTTGAGATGCCTTTTACGGGTTTTCACTTTGACTACACATTTTTCTCTTTTTTCCTTTTTCTTTTTTCTTCCTTCTTCCTTTTCTTTCTTTTTTGGGTGAAATTTCTTCTTCATCGAATTTGAGTTAACGGGATTAAGCAGATCTTTGCTGTCGAGATCAAAGCTTTTCTAGATAAGGCTTTCTTCACCTCATAGGGCTCTTCCCAATTCGGCATCCATTTTCCTCGAAAGTTTTTTTTTGTATAGGCGGGATCCTTTTCAAAGCTAGCTCTCCCTTATAGAATTCTCTAGGGCGGATCATTCTTTGTCATAAGCCTGTGTCATTCGTTTTTGACACATTTGATCGTGACGGATATCCATTAGCCTATTTTTTCAATTAAGTTTAGCTGACCGCATCTGAATTGAATCCATTCTGCTTCATCAGTTCTAACAAAATTCAGAGGAATTTTGACTCCAATAGGTAAGACTGCTTCCATTCAATGAACAAGTGAGAAAGGTGTTACCTTGGTGAATGTTCTAACAGAGGTTTGATAAGCATTGAGGGCAAATGATACCCTCTTCTGCCACTCTTTGTAGGTCTTTCTCATTTTCCAATGATCTTTTGATGTTTTTATTAAATGCCTCCATTGCCCCATTCATTTTCGGAAAATATGGTGTCGGATCGTGATACTTGATCTTGATATAAATACAGTTCTTTGCTATCGTGCTTTTGTTCAAATTCAAATCGTTGTTTTTGGCATTCCATATCGACATATAATAAGAATTTCCTTAACCATCGATTGACATAAGAAGTAGCTTCTACCCATTCGATGAAGTAATGAATCGGTGCCCATTGGAAGCTTTTGACAAAATTTGCTCGTTGACGTCTATGCCCCGTATAGAAAAAAGCTATGACATGAAGAGGTGAAGGAGATATATAGATTTCCAAGATGCCCTTTGCAGGTTTTCATCTTGACTTTTTCTTTCTTTTCTTTTTTTTTTCTTGGGTTTCAAGATGCCTTTTATGGGTTTTTATCTCGTCCTTTTTTCTTACCTTCTCTTTTATAACACGTCAAACCTCATTCTTCGAAGTTTTTGTTTGAACTGGATTGTATTCTTCCTTTATGGGAGCCTGTGCATCATGACATCAATTCCTTAATCCCGACATGCTTTGATAGGACCATGCGAAGACCTTTTCGAATTCTCGGAGTAGCTCTACAGAATCTTGTTTTATTTTTGCAAATATACATATCCTAATTTTCACCCTCTTTATCTCTTATTCATTTTAATTCCCAAAACTTGTAATTTATGTTGATTCTTTGAGAGGTAATTTTTTATTCTTGTCTTACTCCAGAATTCATAGTAGATCCGGAGATAAGTTACATTCTTAATCACCTTCGAAGTCTTGAGGTTTTTCTGGACACATGTCCTTCTTAAAAGGGCTCTAAGTTAACAGCAACGTCGCTCACATGATTGATATTAAGGGATACAACATAGAAACAAAATGGGATCTAAAGACTAATTGAATCAAAGAAGGTTAATTATGGTATGATTGAATGAGAAGAATTGTAAGATGTTTTCCAAATTGGATAAAAACAATGCATCATATTATTGAAATAAAAGACAGTGGTCATGTGCCCTTTATAAAAGGATCCCTACTGCTCTCAAGCTTAAAGCGATAAGTATGTCTTGAATATTACTCTGGAAAAGTCCTAAACTTACAGGAAGCTCCTTCAGGGTCTAGTTGTCCAAAACACTTCCAAGGGTTTAGGGACGAACTCTCGATAGGTTCCATTCTCCGTTCTCTTATTTGGATATGACTTTCGTTCAATATATATATATATATATATTTAACATTCCCCTATTATCTTGATTTATCATGTTTTCTCTCAGTTTTTATTTAGAGTTGTCAACACTCCCCATTAACACAAATGTTTTAGGTATGTGGGACTTTTATTTCTATGTATGTAATAAAATGCAATGTTAATGAATGCATGTATGCATATGCAACAAAGGCGTTGATTTTTAGTTCAATTTTGTTAGAACAATTTTACTAGAATACAAATTGCTTTACATAAGGCATATACATCTATGGTCGTGCCTTAATGCTCAAAGTCTTAATCTTCTTAAGAAGCCAAGCTAATTTTTGCCTTGATTCGACTCCGATTTCAGGCTCAAAACCGACTTGGATGGTTTGGGCCCGCGAGTGTTTAGTTGCATCTCACACTTGGGTTTAATTTTTTTGCTTATGGTCCATATTTCTGACCTGCCCCTAGGAGCGTTGGAGTCATTCCTCGTTTATTTCCACTTTTCTTTGGTGATATCTTCTCGTCTCTAGATAGCCATAAATTCCTTCAACAAAGAGTAGTCTTTAGCGAATACTCGATGAAAGACCTTTTTTACTTTAAAAAACGGCTATAAAAAATTATGCCCGATAAATCTCGATTCCCCTCTCATCGATAGGCATTTAATGGCCTAGATTGTTAGAACATGAGCGATTCTCTTGTCAAGTCTGATAAACAAATCTGCAACCACATCCTTTACGTGCCACAATACTTTAGGGAAGATGACTAACTCATACGTGTCTGAGGTGAAGATGTCGACATTTCTTCTTGCATCTGAGTGTACTATGTCTTGCGGGGTTTTCAAAGCAATACACTTATTATCTGCTTTCTCCTTGATCAAGGCTGCAACCTAATGCTCGCTCCTCTAGAGTAGGCCTTATCAGCTTGAGTTCTTGGGCAATGGAGCAACATAGTGTATTCTTCTACAGTATGTCCATGTTTCTGAAAGTGAAGCAACTAAGTTGGATCCCAATACTGTGTTAGGACTCAAAAAAGGTGCATCTCTACTTTAACCTTAAGTAGGTAAGGCCGATCACCATATTCGAAGTAGGCTTTATTATTCTGAATCCTCGGGCAACAGGGTAAAGTGATGTACTCTTCTATCGTGGGTATCATGTCCTCCTTTCCAAATGTGAAACCACTAGAAGTTGGATTCCAATACTAAGTGAGAGCTCGAAACCGATGCCTGTTCCTTTTAACATCGAGTAAGTCAACATATTCGTGATTGGACATCTGCCTTGTTCTATTGTATATACTCCTTTCAGCTCTTGCTAACTTCTTATGGGTTAGTTTTTTTTAGTGTAAACCCAAAATTCTATTATCTACCCCTTTAACAAGCTTTCACCCTTCTCACGTTATTTTTCTTTGACCATACACGCACGACCACATTGACTTCTACCTTATCAAGGGACTCATTTTCTTATGACCAGTTCTCTATTTAGTACTCGAACACGAATCGAACCCCTTTTTTAGATGAAAATGCAATACAAATAGATTCAAACTAAACAAGCTGGTATGATTAATACATGCATAAAACTTGAAAATAAATTGCAATTAGAAGCAAATAAACAAGAATATAATCGTATCTCTTAACTTATTCAGGTAACCACTAAAGGCTTTGCACAGTTCTACTTAAGGTAGGCTCTTAGGGCTCCTTTCATGGAATTAAATGCAAGTTAATAAAATGTGATGCTTCTGAATGCATGTATGCATAAGAAAGGTATTGACTCATAGTTTAATTCTATTAGAACAACTTTACTAGAAAATAAATTTCGTTACATAAGGCAGATACGTATATGGTTGTGCCTTAGTGTTCAAAAGCCTTAATTATCTAATTTTGCTCTGGTTCGACTCCGATTTCAAGTCTGAAATGTCAACTTGAGTGGTTAAAAACCTGCAAGTGATTAGTTATTTTTTGTACTTGGATCAAAGTTTGGTTCGTTGTGTGATCTTTGTCTCCGTCTTACTTGTTTGGGAAATCATCAGTTTCTCTTTTTCATCCTTCTTTTGACCATATATGCATGACCATATTGTCACCATATATGCATGACCATATTGTCTTCTACCTTATCAAGAAACTTGTTTTCTTATGACCAGCTTTCTATTTAGTAATCGAACTTAAATCAATACCCTTCCTTATATGAAGATGTAATGTAGGCAAGAAAAGCAAAAAACAAGAGCAAAGGAAACAAGTCAGTATGATAACAAAGTACAAATATAAAACACAGAACCTATGCATTTGGGAAGCTGATAATGGTTCGGTGTAGTTTTATTTTAAGGCAAGCACTTAAGGCTCACTATTGTGGTTTAAGTTCTAGAGTAAAGGTACCTAAACCAGCAGATTTCTCGATCTTCACCCATTACAGGCTCTTACGGACGAGTTCGATTTAGGGGGACACATTTCCCATATGTTTGCAAGGAAGTAAAAACTTCACGAAAACATAGGTACGAATGTAATCTCAAAAGTGATTCACTATCCTATACGGAGGTGAAAACCTCACGAAGGAGTAACTACTCGCTTTCACTTAAAGGGTGTAGTAATATATGCACATGAATGCAAGCCTATATTAACAATATCAACACAATACTATCATGACATCACACAAAAATGCAAAGGATCGCATATTAAATTAAACCGAGTGTTTAAAATTTTAACAAAAAGACCCGAAAATAATCTATTTTTTGCTTGACTCTCTTTTTATTTTTAAAGTCTTCCCCAGTGGAGTCGTCAAGCTATCGAAATGTTTTCTTTATAAAGTCTCGAAAATATTTTTAAAATCGAAAATGAGAGTCGCCACCAATCTTTTTATTTGGTGTGATTGGATCACCGTAAAATGTTTTAAATTCGTTTTAACAAAAATTTTGGTCTTTGAAATCCAAAAAGCAGGTTCGGGAGTCGGTTACGTGTGAGGAAGGATTAGCACCCTCACACGCCTAAAATTGGTGCCTAATCGATTTTTAAAAAGTCTTATTTGTTAAAATTTTGAAAACTCGAATAAAAGTTAAAATGCGATCCATAAATACATGAATGAGATGTTTAAACGAAATATTTGATTACTTAGGTTCAAGGAAAAATCATACCCAACACATTATGACACAATTTTTCGAGTCCGCTAAAATAACAAAATATTGAGCATTAATTGGTTCCGAATAGGATATTCAATTATTTAGGTTCAAAGAAAAATAATACCCAACACATTAGGGCAAACTTCCTCGACTTCCCTAAAATAAAAGAACTTTGCCTCGATTTTTGAATAGGATATTTCAATTACTTAGGTTCGAAGAAAAAATTGTACCCAATATGTTTGATTACAATTTTTCGAGTACTCTAAATAAAGAAACATTGCCTTAAATATTTATGTCTTTTTGAAGAAAATCGAAAAAAATTTTGATTAAGTATTTTTCATTATTATTTAAAAAAAAAAAATGAGTATGTAAATTAAATACGAGTATGCAATTAATGACAAAGTTGAATAACATGAAGAAAGTGCAATTACATGAATAATAAATACACAAACCAAATATACAAAAATAAAAATAAAAATAAACAAAATACGTAATGCGAAAGAAAATGCAAGTCTAAATTATCGAAAAATAAAATGAATAGATAAACTAAATTAATTTTAGAAGCAATAAAAAAATGAAAGATTAAATTAAAGCAAAAAAGAAAAATTTAGGGTAAAAATATGAAAATAAGGAAAAATGGGGTCAAAAATGAAATTTTGGAAAGTTTGAGGCCAAATTCAAATTTTTAGGAAGTTCGAGGGTTGAATCCAATTTTTTGGAAAGTAAAAGGGTCAAAACTTAATTATTCAAAAGTTTAGGGGTCAAAATAGAATTTTTGGAAGTTTAAGGGTCAATTCATAATTTTTAGAAAGTTTAGGGGTCAAATCTTATTTTTTGGATAGTTTAGGGGTCAGAACATAATTTTTAAATAAAACAGGGGCTTCGTGGGCAATAAACCCAAAATTTTGACATGTGGCAAGCCTAGGTCCATTTTTGAGTGGACTAAATTGAAAATAATTTAAAATTATTATGTCAAATTTGAAATAAATTAAAAATATAAAAAGAACCAAATTGAAACAAAAGGAAAATGCGAAATGACCAAAAGCGTAAATACTCCTTTTTACGAAAACACGCGGATCCTCTGACGGACGGGTCGAGACTATTCGGGTAAGCTCAAAACAACATCGTTTTGGGAAGTTTTAAGCCACACCAAAGCCGCGCCATTTTGAGAGGCTATAAAATCCCAAAATTTTCCAAAAAAATCATGAGAGGCTATAAAATCCCAAAATTTTCCAAAAAAATCATTTCCCTTCTTGTTTTAAAAAAAAAAAAAACCTTTCTTCTTTGTTTTTTCTCTCAAAGAGCCAAAAGGTCGACCATCTTCTCCAACGGGTCGTCGCCGTCGTAGACGGCGGCCCAAGGTAAAAAAATTTCCTTTTTCCATTCTTTGCTTCTAAAATGTAGATCGGGGTTAGATACAGATCTAACCCCTAAATTTCAAAAAGGTCAGAAAAATCCCTTTTTTATTATTAACTTTTCAAAATTTATTTTTAATTTTTTAGGGTTTTAAACCTTTTTTTTATATATTTTTTTATATTTTTTGAGACCTTTAAAAACATGGGTTGTTCGAAAGGAGGACCGAACACTCCCTCGTCGGAAGTGACGATCTCGGCCGCAAATGCAAACGATGGTGCAAAAGGTAACCGAATCCCTTTTTTGTTTTATTATTTTTTTATTTTATGTATATGTATATATATAGTTTCGAAAATATACAAAAAAATAAATCGATTTAGAGTTTGCTACCTTCGAATCGTGGTTGCTAGAGTCTCTGCTTGTTTCCTTGATTTCTTGTAAAATTTTGATTCAATTGATTTTGTGTCTTTTTTTGTATTTCATGTGTTTGAAACAAAAATAAAAATAAAAATGGTACCTTTGAATTTTTTCCTATTGATCTTGTGTGTAGACAAATTATAAAGACTTTGAAGGCTCTATATAGCCGAATACAACATTTTTTATATTTTGTTTATCTTCTTCTTTGTCCTTTTTGCAGGTTCTACAATGGTGGCAAGGGTCAACGACAACGGGAGTCGCTAATTTTGCCGTTTAAGTGAATGGGGAAGTAGAATGGTCAGAAGAGCCTCGTGGTTGAGATGGCAAGAGGCATAGGTGGCAACGGTGGTAGAGGGATCCCTAGCAACTACGGTTTCGAAAATTTTCAACATGTTGGGCTTGTTGGGCCTATTTTAGGTTTGGGTATTTAGGGTTTGTAATTGAGCTTGTAATTGGATTTAATTTTTTTGTAATTTGGACATTGAAAATAAAAATGGATTTTTTGTTTTATTTTTTATTTTGGTTTCTTCTATCCTTTATTTTGGGCCGGACGAAAATGGGTTTTTTCAATTATATTTAAGATTTTCAAATATTTTATGTATCAGTAATTTTACAAATAATTATGTTAATTACGTCAAAGGAATTTAAAATCTGTACTTCATGTACCATTATATTAGAAATGTAGAAAAAAAAAAAGTCTTTCCTTTTCAAAGAAGATAGAACCAGTTTCTAGGATTGAACCTAAATGTGCATTAAATTTGGGAAATTGACTTACAAAAAACATTTAAAGCATACCGGGAAGAGTTCTTGATTAAAATGAAATCTATACAAAATTTTGAGTAAAAAGTGAAAACAAGGGTCACATAATTCTACTTTGTTCGTTTCCTTCGTCTTATTCAACCTTTTAGAGATACAATTTTCTATATTCGTGAATCTCTCACGGTTAACGAAGTCTATGATTTCTTAGCCTCGTATGACAAAATGAACTCTTGGTTGTGAATCAGAAGGGAAAACAACTAGAACAATCTGGTAAAGTTGATGTAGTAGAAGACTACATCGACGGTGAACTCTTGGTTGCTTCAATTGACAACTCTAGAGTAAGTAAGGAGTAGAGTCCTAATTGGAATTGGTTAACAACATATGAAACAGTGTCTGAATGTGTTGTTTTGATGAGAAATAATGCTTCATGAAAAATCGTAGGTATTGGCACGGTCAAATTTAAGATGTTTGATGGAGTTGTCAGAACACTAGGTACGTACGACATGTACTAGAATTAAGCTGCTTTCAATTCAGAAAAATGAATCACAAAAAACATATATTTTGTATTTGTCCGTGTTTGCCTTGCAGAAAATAACTTGATTATCGATAAATGACTTATTAGTTGACAAAAAATAAACCCTTCTTTTATAAAAATTGCCTTCTCGTAAGTGTAAAACAATTTTGGAAAAGTGTTGCTCCATTTAAGTAACACAATTTTTAGGTAAAAAATTAACTTGATTCAAGTCAAGTATAATATTAATTACAAAATTTCCATTTTCATTTTAAAGATACTAAAATATTGATAAGTGCATAAATCTCGATTTATTTATGATAGTTTTCCACTTGAATTATGTTATTTTAATTTTTTAATTATATTATTTATACTTATATTTTATTTATCATCGATTTTTGTGAGAACTTGAAGAAAAATGAGCTGAAAGTCTATTTTGGCAAATTTTTTTGTGATTTAGATTTTGAAGACAGATCTGCTTTAGTATTTTGGTCATGACTCGAGCGACATAACTTCATTTTGGGCACATAATGAACCTATTTGGAGGGAATTGAAAGATCTAACAAAATTTATTTCATGAATGAAACCCAAAACAACATCAAGATGCTGTCGAAAAATGGCTTGAAAATTTTATTCAAAAATTCGCTTTATTTAATTAAAGGCTAAACCCTAAACCCTATTTTTCTCGATAAATTGGTATTAGTAAGTTATTACCTTGTGATCGCCACATTATATTTATCCACCTTAGCATTATTTTAATTTTTAATTTTATTTTTCCCATGAATTTTTAAATCTTAAACATTTGTTTGATTTTTACAGGCACTTATTGATCATTGTTAAGTAATGGCCACATTGATTGTATTAAATTTAAGGGACAAAAAAAAAATAACGCATTCATTGCATTATAGCTTGTTAACCGATGCCACATTAATTTTTTCAATGGGAGATATTTGCCATGTTATCACTGGCATCTTTACATGTCAACAAAAGAAAATGAATGTTTTCAAGACTTTTGTAGAATTAAGAGTTATTTCTAACACTCCATACCTTTTTTGCATTTAAGTGCCCCTGCAAAACGAGTGAGACTTCCAACAAAAGCTCCAGGCTTGGCTTTAATCATATCTTTCTTGTTAAATATGAACTGGGAAGATGAGGATGGCCCGGAAGTTCTAAAGAAGGCTCCATTCATGAACAAGTCTCCTTCGGATCTCCATACCCAATTCTTCCATTTTGACTCTGGCGCATAAATCCTATGGGTTATCTATAGAAATGCAATGAAATAAAAAGTTAATGGAACAACAACGTATACATTTAAGGTCAAGCGATGTTTATTACTATGACCAAAATAAAGAAATGCTATCAACTTTTTTATTATACTTTGACGTACCTCTTTCGCCAAGGGGTCATTTGGAGCAATAAACCTATTGCCTTGGCTAATAATGGTAGGATGTGTGCTACCGCCAATGGCATACATTTTCCAATGAGTGTAGTCATTGTTAACAACATGAATGAATCCCCACCGACATCTAGGCATTCTTTGTATTAATTCCTTTCCAAAATGGTTGAAAGCAAGTGTGACTTGCATGTATTGATCTTGAGAATAGCTGTCACTTGCACCCAACAAGATCACCTAAAAGAAAATTCGAAGAATGTTTAGTTGAAAACTTGGTGACGTCTTGTTGAGTATTTTATGATAAAACTTACATCATCGTGATGAGTGAAATGACAGTTTGAGATGGTGATGGCAGTGGAACCCTGGATTGCATCAATGAGTCCGTCTTGGCATTCAGACATTGAAATATGATCTAGCCAAATGTTTGATGATCCAAAGATGGAAATCCCATCCCCATCACCGACCGTTCGATAACCAAAGTGATCTTCGGAGTCCCTGATAAGGCCACCGCGACTTTCAACAACATGGTGAACATGAATGTTGTGAATGATGACATTAAGCACAACTTGAAGTGTAATGCCACATCCATAAGCTATACGAACATTTGCTCCACGACCATCGATTGTTTTATCACTTTGAACTATTAGCTCTTGTGATAATTTGATGTTCATATCATGAGCAAAAATTATCCATAATGGCCTCTTTTGTATCACAAGCATGACGTAAAGTTCCTGGTTTTGGATTTATAACATCATTATCAGAATTATCTATCACCAAATAGTATTCTCCTTGTTGTCCACCACGAGTTTTGTGTCCAAAACCAAGCACACAATTTGCCAATCTTTTGCGATCCTCGGCCCAATTCTTCATGCATCGCCAACACCAATCAATTGGATTGGTTGCCAAGCATGGGCCATTGTACTTCTTGTGTTTACCCCTTAAGTATCTTCTAGTGCTATTCGTAATAACGTCCTCAAATTTTAGGGTTTTGTTACAATTAGCTTCGCTAAGAACCCTGCAATAAGTTGTACAAGGTAATGTACATAGTGCCTCCATTCAACATACAAGTTAAGAAAGGTTAAAGTCCTTGGAACTAATTGAGGGAATTGAATTCGGAACCCTTGCTACAGTTAGTTCTTGTAGATATTCTTAATCGATGGCATGCAAAAGGTCTACCGATTCGATTTTGATACATAAATTTCTTTTATACCTAAACCTTGACCATTTTTATAACAAAAATGAAAACGGAGAGATAGAAGAGAAAGTTGTAACTTACTTGTTAACGTTGTAGTTCAAATGATTTGTTATATTTTCAGGGCTCGGTTCATAAGCTCTTAGCGCAAGCTTCCTAGCTTCATTTTCACGTTGTTTCCAAAAGTCATCAAATTCAGCAACATTTGCCCATAGCCTTGAAATTAGCGTGGCAAAAGAAAATAGGAAAACAAACCTTAGCTTAGTTACTTCCATTGTAGTTTTCCTCTGATATGTTTCTCTTTCTTAGGATTTTTTTCTTGGTTCAATTAGTAAGGCGATATGGTAGGTGCTAGATTTTAAAGCATGAAGACAATGAAAAAGGATAAAAAAAAACCCTAATATCTAATGCTTTAAACTGCTAGCTTTGGTAAAGGTTGTAGTAAATTTATTAAGCTACAAACATTTTTTGTTGCCTTTAAATAAGCTTTTCATGAAACTGTGTGATTCTAAATTTAAAGCGCGCAGAATGCTGACCAACGTCTTTACAACAACAAATTTTTAACTTTTCCCCACAAAATTAGAAATAGTGTAACTCATAACTTCCTTTAGGAACATCCATGTCTTGCACACTTAATTTGGATTCTAAATGGAATCAGTTACACCAGCTAACTGGTGAGACAATTTTTATTTTAACTTGTTGCAACTGTTATATAAAAAAACTCCAAATTTTTTGTAAAAAAAAAAACCTTCTTCCCTTTAAAAAAAATAGAATATGGTTTCTTGACACTGAACCTAAGGGTGTGTTAATTTTGCAAAAATGAATTACAATTGTTTTCCTGTGTTTGTGGATGTGAAAAATAGCTTGATTAACATCTTATGATTAAGGCACCATTCTTCATTACGTTTGGAGTTTCAAAAGTGCTTTTCCACTGCATAACCAATGAAGAAATCCTGGCTTTTAGACTTAAAATTGTGGTGGAAAAGTTTTTTTCCATCGAAAAGCCAAAGTTGTAATTTAGGTCCTTTTCACTCTTGACTTTTGCTTTTGGAAGTGAAAATTAACAAAATACCCTAACTTATATTAACTATTTAAAAGCTATATAAAAATTAGATAAATTTATATTTTACATATCACTATGTTATATTATATTTAGATATTTCATGTATCGTCATAAGAAATTATAAAAATATCATTTATTATTATATTAAAGATTTTCAAATATTTTATGTATCAGTAATTTTACAAATAATTATGTTAATGACGTGAAAGGAATTTAAATTCTGTACTTCATGTACCATTATATTAGAAATGTAGAAAAAAAAAACATGTCTTTCCTTTTCAAAGAAGATAGAACCAGTTTCTAGGATTGAACCTAAAGGTGCATTAATATTTGGAAAATGACTTACAAAAAACATTTAAAACATACCGGGAAGAGTGCTTGATTAAAATGAAATCAATACAAAATTATGAGTAAAAAGTGAAAACAAGGGTCACATAATTCTACTTTTGTTCGTTTCCTTCGTCTTATTCAACCTTTTAGAGATACGATTTTGTATTGTCGCGAATCTCTCACGGTAAACGAAGTCTATGATTCCTTAGCCTCGTATGAAAAGATGAAACATCTTGTGGCTAGATCCGACTCTCAGGGAGAAGGTGTCACTGTTCATTGTAGATAAGAATGAAATACTGATGATAATCGTGTTAAGACACAGGAACCAAATCCACGCAGTAAACCTAATGATAGATCGATATCTTTAAACAGGGGTAAAACCCGTAATTTTTGAAAAAAGAAAGGGCACATTAAGTCTGAGTGCTACAAGTTGCAAAATAAGATCAAAATGGAGGCTGTGAATCAGAAGGGAAAACAACTAGAACAATCTGGTGAAGCTGATGTAGTAGAAGACTACATCGATGGTGAACTCTTGGTTGCTTCTATTGACAACTCTAGAGTAAGTAAGGAGTGGAGTCTTAATCGAGTTTGGTTTAAAACATATGAAACAGTGTCTGAATGTGTTGTTTTGATGAGAAATAATGCTTCGTGTAAAATCGTGGGTATTGGCACGATCAAATTTAAGATGTTCGATGGAGTCGTCAGAACACTAAGTACGTACGACATGTACTAGAATTAATCTGCTTTCAATTCAGAAAAATGAATAACAAAAAACACATATTTAGTATTTCTCTGTGTTTGCCTTGTTGAAAATAACTTGATTATCGACGAATGACTTATTAGTTGACAAAAAATAAACCCTTCTTTTATAAAAATTGCCTTCTCGTAAGTGTAAAACAATTTTGGAAAAGTGTTGTTCCCATTTAAGTAACACAATTTTTAGGTAAAAAAGTAACTTGATTCAAGTCAAGTATAATATTAATTACAAAATTTCCATTTTCATTTTAAAGATACTAAAATATTGATAAGTGCATAAATCTCGATTTATTTATGATAGTTTTCCTCTTGAATTATGTTATTTTAATTTTTTTAATTATATTATTTATACTTATATTTTATTTATCATCGATTTTTGTGAGAACTTGAAGAAAAATGAGCTGAAAGTCTATTTTGGCAAATTTTTTTGTGATTTAGATTTTGAAGACAGATCTGCTTTAGTATTTTGGTCATGACTCGAGCGACATAACTTCATTTTGGGCACATAATGAACCAATTTGGAGGGAATTGAAAGATCTAACAAAATTTATTTCATGAATGAAACCCAAAACAACATCAAGATGCTGTCGAAAAATGGCTTGAAAATTTTATTCAAAAATTCGCTTTATTTAATTAAAGGCTAAACCCTAAACCCTATTTTTCTCGATAAATTGGTATTATTAAGTTATTACCTTGTGATCGCCACATTATATTTATCCACCTTAGCATTATTTTAATTTTTAATTTTATTTTTCCCATGAATTTTTAAATCTTAAACATTTGTTTGATTTTTACAGGCACTTATTGATCATTGTTAAGTAATGGCCACATTGATTGTATTAAATTTAAGGGACAAAAAAAATAACGCATTCATTGCATTATAGCTTGTTAACCGATGCCACATTAATTTTTTCAATGGGAGATATTTGCCATGTTATCACTGGCATCTTTACATGTCAACAAAAGAAAATGAATGTTTTCAAGACTTTTGTAGAATTAAGAGTTATTTCTAACACTCCATACCTTTTTTGCATTTAAGTGCCCCTGCAAAACGAGTGAGACTTCCAACAAAAGCTCCAGGCTTGGCTTTAATCATATCTTTCTTGTTAAATATGAACTGGGAAGATGAGGATGGCCCGGAAGTTCTAAAGAAGGCTCCATTCATGAACAAGTCTCCTTCGGATCTCCATACCCAATTCTTCCATTTTGACTCTGGTGCATAAATCCTATGGGTTATCTATAGAAATGCAATGAAATAAAAAGTTAATGGAACAACAACGTATACATTTAAGGTCAAGCGATGTTTATTACTATGACCAAAATAAAGAAATGCTATCAACTTTTTTATTATACTTTGACGTACCTCTTTCGCCAAGGGGTCATTTGGAGCAATAAACCTATTGCCTTGGCTAATAATGGTAGGATGTGTGCTACCGCCAATGGCATACATTTTCCAATGAGTGTAGTCATTGTTAACAACATGAATGAATCCCCACCGACATCTAGGCATTCTTTGTATTAATTCCTTTCCAAAATGGTTGAAAGCAAGTGTGACTTGCATGTATTGATCTTGAGAATAGCTGTCACTTGCACCCAACAAGATCACCTAAAAGAAAAATCGAAGAATGTTTAGTTGAAAACTTGGTGACGTCTTGTTGAGTATTTTATTATAAAACTTACATCATCGTGATGAGTGAAATGACAGTTTGAGATGGTGATGGCAGTGGAACCCTGGATTGCATCAATGAGTCCGTCTTGGCATTCAGACATTGAAATATGATCTAGCCAAATGTTTGATGATCCAAAGATGGAAATCCCATCCCCATCACCGACCGTTCGATAACCAAAGTGATCTTCGGAGTCCCTGATAAGGCCACCGCGACTTTCAACAACATGGTGAACATGAATGTTGTGAATGATGACATTATGCACAAATTGAAGTGTAATGCCACATCCATAAGCTATATGAACATTTGCTCCACGACCATCGATTGTTTTATCACTTTGAACTATTAGCTCTTGTGATAATTTGATGTTCATATCATGAGCAAAAATTATCCATAATGGCCTCTTTTGTATCACAGCATGACGTAAAGTTCCTGGTTTTGGATTTATAACATCATTATCAGAATTATCTATCACCAAATAGTATTCTCCTTGTTGTCCACCACGAGTTTTGTGTCCAAAACCAAGCACACAATTTGCCAATCTTTTGCGATCCTCGGCCCAATTCTTCATGCATCGCCAACACCAATCAATTGGATTGGTTGCCAAGCATGGGCCATTGTACTTCTTGTGTTTACCCCTTAAGTATCTTCTAGTGCTATTCGTAATAACGTCCTCAAATTTTAGGGTTTTGTTACAATTAGCTTCGCTAAGAACCCTGCAATAAGTTGTACAAGGTAATGTACATAGTGCCTCCATTCAACATACAAGTTAAGAAAGGTTAAAGTCCTTGGAACTAATTGAGGGAATTGAATTCGGAACCCTTGCTACAGTTAGTTCTTGTAGATATTCTTAATCGATGGCATGCAAAAGGTCTAACGATTCGATTTTGATTCATAAATTTCTTTTATACCTAAACCCTGACCATTTTTATAACAAAAATGAAAACGGAGAGATAGAAGAGAAAGTTGTAACTTACTTGTTAACGTTGTAGTTCAAATGATTTGTTATATTTTCAGGGCTCGGTTCATAAGCTCTTAGCGCAAGCTTCCTAGCTTCATTTTCACGTTGTTTCCAAAAGTCATCAAATTCAGCAACATTTGCCCATAGCCTTGAAATTAGCGTGGCAAAAGAAAATAGGAAAACAAACCTTAGCTTAGTTACTTCCATTGTAGTTTTCCTCTGATATGTTTCTCTTTCTTAGGATTTTTTTCTTGGTTCAATTAGTAAGGCGATATGGTAGGTGCTAGATTTTAAAGCATGAAGACAATGAAAAAGGATAAAAAAAAACCCTAATATCTAATGCTTTAAACTGCTAGCTTTGGTAAAGGTTGTAGTAAATTTATTAAGCTACAAACATTTTTTGTTGCCTTTAAATAAGCTTTTCATGAAACTGTGTGATTCTAAATTTAAAGCGCGCAGAATGCTGACCAACGTCTTTACAACAACAAATTTTTAACTTTTCCCCACAAAATTAGAAATAGTGTAACTCATAACTTCCTTTAGGAACATCCATGTCTTGCACACTTAATTTGGATTCTAAATGGAATCAGTTACACCAGCTAACTGGTGAGACAAATTTTATTTTAACTTGTTGCAACTGTTATATAAAAAAACTCCAAATTTTTTGTAAAAAAAAAAACCTTCTTCCCTTTAAAAAAAATAGAATATGGTTTCTTGACACTGAACCTAAGGGTGTGTTAATTTTGCAAAAATGAATTACAATTGTTTTCCTGTGTTTGTGGATGTGAAAAATAGCTTGATTAACATCTTATGATTAAGGCACCATTCTTCATTACGTTTGGAGTTTCAAAAGTGCTTTTCCACTGCATAACCAATGAAGAAATCCTGGCTTTTAGACTTAAAATTGTGGTGGAAAAGTTTTTTTCCATCGAAAAGCCAAAGTTGTAATTTAGGTCCTTTTCACTCTTGACTTTTGCTTTTGGAAGTGAAAATTAACAAAATACCCTAACTTATATTAACTATTTAAAAGCTATATAAAAATTAGATAAATTTATATTTTACATATCACTATGTTATATTATATTTAGATATTTCATGTATCGTCATAAGAAATTATAAAAATATCATTTATTATTATATTAAAGATTTTCAAATATTTTATGTATCAGTAATTTTACAAATAATTATGTTAATGACGTGAAAGGAATTTAAATTCTGTACTTCATGTACCATTATATTAGAAATGTAGAAAAAAAAAACATGTCTTTCCTTTTCAAAGAAGATAGAACCAGTTTCTAGGATTGAACCTAAAGGTGCATTAATATTTGGAAAATGACTTACAAAAAACATTTAAAACATACCGGGAAGAGTGCTTGATTAAAATGAAATCAATACAAAATTATGAGTAAAAAGTGAAAACAAGGGTCACATAATTCTACTTTTGTTCGTTTCCTTCGTCCTATTCAACCTTTTAGAGATACGATTTTGTATTGTCGCGAATCTCTCACGGTAAACGAAGTCTATGATTCCTTAGCCTCGTATGACAAGATGAAACATCTTGTGGCTAGATCCGACTCTCAGGGAGAAGGTGTCACTGTTCATTGTAGATAAGAATGAAATACTGATGATAATCGTGTTAAGACACAGGAACCAAATCCACGCAGTAAACCTAATGATAGATCGATATCTTTAAACAGGGGTAAAACCCGTAATTTTTGAAAAAAGAAAGGGCACATTAAGTCTGAGTGCTACAAGTTGCAAAATAAGATCAAAATGGAGGCTGTGAATCAGAAGGGAAAACAACTAGAACAATCTGGTGAAGCTGATGTAGTAGAAGACTACATCGATGGTGAACTCTTGGTTGCTTCTATTGACAACTCTAGAGTAAGTAAGGAGTGGAGTCTTAATCGAGTTTGGTTTAAAACATATGAAACAGTGTCTGAATGTGTTGTTTTGACGAGAAATAATGCTTCGTGTAAAATCGTGGGTATTGGCACGATCAAATTTAAGATGTTCGATGGAGTCGTCAAAACACTAAGTACGTACGACATGTACTAGAATTAATCTGCTTTCAATTCAGAAAAATGAATAACAAAAAACACATATTTAGTATTTCTCTGTGTTTGCCTTGTTGAAAATAACTTGATTATCGACGAATGACTTATTAGTTGACAAAAAATAAACCCTTCTTTTATAAAAATTGCCTTCTCGTAAGTGTAAAACAATTTTGGAAAAGTGTTGTTCCCATTTAAGTAACACAATTTTTAGGTAAAAAAGTAACTTGATTCAAGTCAAGTATAATATTAATTACAAAATTTCCATTTTCATTTTAAAGATACTAAAATATTGATAAGTGCATAAATCTCGATTTATTTATGATAGTTTTCCTCTTGAATTATGTTATTTTAATTTTTTTAATTATATTATTTATACTTATATTTTATTTATCATCGATTTTTGTGAGAACTTGAAGAAAAATGAGCTGAAAGTCTATTTTGGCAATTTTTTTTGTGATTTAGATTTTGAAGACAGATCTGCTTTAGTATTTTGGTCATGACTCGAGCGACATAACTTCATTTTGGGCACATAATGAACCAATTTGGAGGGAATTGAAAGATCTAACAAAATTTATTTCATGAATGAAACCCAAAACAACATCAAGATGCTGTCGAAAAATGGCTTGAAAATTTTATTCAAAAATTCGCTTTATTTAATTAAAGGCTAAACCCTAAACCCTATTTTTCTCGATAAATTGGTATTATTAAGTTATTACCTTGTGATCGCCACATTATATTTATCCACCTTAGCATTATTTTAATTTTTAATTTTATTTTTCCCATGAATTTTTAAATCTTAAACATTTGTTTGATTTTTACAGGCACTTATTGATCATTGTTAAGTAATGGCCACATTGATTGTATTAAATTTAAGGGACAAAAAAAAATAACGCATTCATTGCATTATAGCTTGTTAACCGATGCCACATTAATTTTTTCAATGGGAGATATTTGCCATGTTATCACTGGCATCTTTACATGTCAACAAAAGAAAATGAATGTTTTCAAGACTTTTGTAGAATTAAGAGTTATTTCTAACACTCCATACCTTTTTTGCATTTAAGTGCCCCTGCAAAACGAGTGAGACTTCCAACAAAAGCTCCAGGCTTGGCTTTAATCATATCTTTCTTGTTAAATATGAACTGGGAAGATGAGGATGGCCCGGAAGTTCTAAAGAAGGCTCCATTCATGAACAAGTCTCCTTCGGATCTCCATACCCAATTCTTCCATTTTGACTCTGGTGCATAAATCCTATGGGTTATCTATAGAAATGCAATGAAATAAAAAGTTAATGGAACAACAACGTATACATTTAAGGTCAAGCGATGTTTATTACTATGACCAAAATAAAGAAATGCTATCAACTTTTTTATTATACTTTGACGTACCTCTTTCGCCAAGGGGTCATTTGGAGCAATAAACCTATTGCCTTGGCTAATAATGGTAGGATGTGTGCTACCGCCAATGGCATACATTTTCCAATGAGTGTAGTCATTGTTAACAACATGAATGAATCCCCACCGACATCTAGGCATTCTTTGTATTAATTCCTTTCCAAAATGGTTGAAAGCAAGTGTGACTTGCATGTATTGATCTTGAGAATAGCTGTCACTTGCACCCAACAAGATCACCTAAAAGAAAAATCGAAGAATGTTTAGTTGAAAACTTGGTGACGTCTTGTTGAGTATTTTATTATAAAACTTACATCATCGTGATGAGTGAAATGACAGTTTGAGATGGTGATGGCAGTGGAACCCTGGATTGCATCAATGAGTCCGTCTTGGCATTCAGACATTGAAATATGATCTAGCCAAATGTTTGATGATCCAAAGATGGAAATCCCATCCCCATCACCGACCGTTCGATAACCAAAGTGATCTTCGGAGTCCCTGATAAGGCCACCGCGACTTTCAACAACATGGTGAACATGAATGTTGTGAATGATGACATTATGCACAAATTGAAGTGTAATGCCACATCCATAAGCTATATGAACATTTGCTCCACGACCATCGATTGTTTTATCACTTTGAACTATTAGCTCTTGTGATAATTTGATGTTCATATCATGAGCAAAAATTATCCATAATGGCCTCTTTTGTATCACAGCATGACGTAAAGTTCCTGGTTTTGGATTTATAACATCATTATCAGAATTATCTATCACCAAATAGTATTCTCCTTGTTGTCCACCACGAGTTTTGTGTCCAAAACCAAGCACACAATTTGCCAATCTTTTGCGATCCTCGGCCCAATTCTTCATGCATCGCCAACACCAATCAATTGGATTGGTTGCCAAGCATGGGCCATTGTACTTCTTGTGTTTACCCCTTAAGTATCTTCTAGTGCTATTCGTAATAACGTCCTCAAATTTTAGGGTTTTGTTACAATTAGCTTCGCTAAGAACCCTGCAATAAGTTGTACAAGGTAATGTACATAGTGCCTCCATTCAACATACAAGTTAAGAAAGGTTAAAGTCCTTGGAACTAATTGAGGGAATTGAATTCGGAACCCTTGCTACAGTTAGTTCTTGTAGATATTCTTAATCGATGGCATGCAAAAGGTCTAACGATTCGATTTTGATTCATAAATTTCTTTTATACCTAAACCCTGACCATTTTTATAACAAAAATGAAAACGGAGAGATAGAAGAGAAAGTTGTAACTTACTTGTTAACGTTGTAGTTCAAATGATTTGTTATATTTTCAGGGCTCGGTTCATAAGCTCTTAGCGCAAGCTTCCTAGCTTCATTTTCACGTTGTTTCCAAAAGTCATCAAATTCAGCAACATTTGCCCATAGCCTTGAAATTAGCGTGGCAAAAGAAAATAGGAAAACAAACCTTAGCTTAGTTACTTCCATTGTAGTTTTCCTCTGATATGTTTCTCTTTCTTAGGATTTTTTTCTTGGTTCAATTAGTAAGGCGATATGGTAGGTGCTAGATTTTAAAGCATGAAGACAATGAAAAAGGATAAAAAAAAACCCTAATATCTAATGCTTTAAACTGCTAGCTTTGGTAAAGGTTGTAGTAAATTTATTAAGCTACAAACATTTTTTGTTGCCTTTAAATAAGCTTTTCATGAAACTGTGTGATTCTAAATTTAAAGCGCGCAGAATGCTGACCAACGTCTTTACAACAACAAATTTTTAACTTTTCCCCACAAAATTAGAAATAGTGTAACTCATAACTTCCTTTAGGAACATCCATGTCTTGCACACTTAATTTGGATTCTAAATGGAATCAGTTACACCAGCTAACTGGTGAGACAAATTTTATTTTAACTTGTTGCAACTGTTATATAAAAAAACTCCAAATTTTTTGTAAAAAAAAAAACCTTCTTCCCTTTAAAAAAAATAGAATATGGTTTCTTGACACTGAACCTAAGGGTGTGTTAATTTTGCAAAAATGAATTACAATTGTTTTCCTGTGTTTGTGGATGTGAAAAATAGCTTGATTAACATCTTATGATTAAGGCACCATTCTTCATTACGTTTGGAGTTTCAAAAGTGCTTTTCCACTGCATAACCAATGAAGAAATCCTGGCTTTTAGACTTAAAATTGTGGTGGAAAAGTTTTTTTCCATCGAAAAGCCAAAGTTGTAATTTAGGTCCTTTTCACTCTTGACTTTTGCTTTTGGAAGTGAAAATTAACAAAATACCCTAACTTATATTAACTATTTAAAAGCTATATAAAAATTAGATAAATTTATATTTTACATATCACTATGTTATATTATATTTAGATATTTCATGTATCGTCATAAGAAATTATAAAAATATCATTTATTATTATATTAAAGATTTTCAAATATTTTATGTATCAGTAATTTTACAAATAATTATGTTAATGACGTGAAAGGAATTTAAATTCTGTACTTCATGTACCATTATATTAGAAATGTAGAAAAAAAAAACATGTCTTTCCTTTTCAAAGAAGATAGAACCAGTTTCTAGGATTGAACCTAAAGGTGCATTAATATTTGGAAAATGACTTACAAAAAACATTTAAAACATACCGGGAAGAGTGCTTGATTAAAATGAAATCAATACAAAATTATGAGTAAAAAGTGAAAACAAGGGTCACATAATTCTACTTTTGTTCGTTTCCTTCGTCCTATTCAACCTTTTAGAGATACGATTTTGTATTGTCGCGAATCTCTCACGGTAAACGAAGTCTATGATTCCTTAGCCTCGTATGACAAGATGAAACATCTTGTGGCTAGATCCGACTCTCAGGGAGAAGGTGTCACTGTTCATTGTAGATAAGAATGAAATACTGATGATAATCGTGTTAAGACACAGGAACCAAATCCACGCAGTAAACCTAATGATAGATCGATATCTTTAAACAGGGGTAAAACCCGTAATTTTTGAAAAAAGAAAGGGCACATTAAGTCTGAGTGCTACAAGTTGCAAAATAAGATCAAAATGGAGGCTGTGAATCAGAAGGGAAAACAACTAGAACAATCTGGTGAAGCTGATGTAGTAGAAGACTACATCGATGGTGAACTCTTGGTTGCTTCTATTGACAACTCTAGAGTAAGTAAGGAGTGGAGTCTTAATCGAGTTTGGTTTAAAACATATGAAACAGTGTCTGAATGTGTTGTTTTGACGAGAAATAATGCTTCGTGTAAAATCGTGGGTATTGGCACGATCAAATTTAAGATGTTCGATGGAGTCGTCAAAACACTAAGTACGTACGACATGTACTAGAATTAATCTGCTTTCAATTCAGAAAAATGAATAACAAAAAACACATATTTAGTATTTCTCTGTGTTTGCCTTGTTGAAAATAACTTGATTATCGACGAATGACTTATTAGTTGACAAAAAATAAACCCTTCTTTTATAAAAATTGCCTTCTCGTAAGTGTAAAACAATTTTGGAAAAGTGTTGTTCCCATTTAAGTAACACAATTTTTAGGTAAAAAAGTAACTTGATTCAAGTCAAGTATAATATTAATTACAAAATTTCCATTTTCATTTTAAAGATACTAAAATATTGATAAGTGCATAAATCTCGATTTATTTATGATAGTTTTCCTCTTGAATTATGTTATTTTAATTTTTTTAATTATATTATTTATACTTATATTTTATTTATCATTGATTTTTGTGAGAACTTGAAGAAAAATGAGCTGAAAGTCTATTTTGGCAATTTTTTTTGTGATTTAGATTTTGAAGACAGATCTGCTTTAGTATTTTGGTCATGACTCGAGCGACATAACTTCATTTTGGGCACATAATGAACCAATTTGGAGGGAATTGAAAGATCTAACAAAATTTATTTCATGAATGAAACCCAAAACAACATCAAGATGCTGTCGAAAAATGGCTTGAAAATTTTATTCAAAAATTCGCTTTATTTAATTAAAGGCTAAACCCTAAACCCTATTTTTCTCGATAAATTGGTATTATTAAGTTATTACCTTGTGATCGCCACATTATATTTATCCACCTTAGCATTATTTTAATTTTTAATTTTATTTTTCCCATGAATTTTTAAATCTTAAACATTTGTTTGATTTTTACAGGCACTTATTGATCATTGTTAAGTAATGGCCACATTGATTGTATTAAATTTAAGGGACAAAAAAAAATAACGCATTCATTGCATTATAGCTTGTTAACCGATGCCACATTAATTTTTTCAATGGGAGATATTTGCCATGTTATCACTGGCATCTTTACATGTCAACAAAAGAAAATGAATGTTTTCAAGACTTTTGTAGAATTAAGAGTTATTTCTAACACTCCATACCTTTTTTGCATTTAAGTGCCCCTGCAAAACGAGTGAGACTTCCAACAAAAGCTCCAGGCTTGGCTTTAATCATATCTTTCTTGTTAAATATGAACTGGGAAGATGAGGATGGCCCGGAAGTTCTAAAGAAGGCTCCATTCATGAACAAGTCTCCTTCGGATCTCCATACCCAATTCTTCCATTTTGACTCTGGTGCATAAATCCTATGGGTTATCTATAGAAATGCAATGAAATAAAAAGTTAATGGAACAACAACGTATACATTTAAGGTCAAGCGATGTTTATTACTATGACCAAAATAAAGAAATGCTATCAACTTTTTTATTATACTTTGACGTACCTCTTTCGCCAAGGGGTCATTTGGAGCAATAAACCTATTGCCTTGGCTAATAATGGTAGGATGTGTGCTACCGCCAATGGCATACATTTTCCAATGAGTGTAGTCATTGTTAACAACATGAATGAATCCCCACCGACATCTAGGCATTCTTTGTATTAATTCCTTTCCAAAATGGTTGAAAGCAAGTGTGACTTGCATGTATTGATCTTGAGAATAGCTGTCACTTGCACCCAACAAGATCACCTAAAAGAAAAATCGAAGAATGTTTAGTTGAAAACTTGGTGACGTCTTGTTGAGTATTTTATTATAAAACTTACATCATCGTGATGAGTGAAATGACAGTTTGAGATGGTGATGGCAGTGGAACCCTGGATTGCATCAATGAGTCCGTCTTGGCATTCAGACATTGAAATATGATCTAGCCAAATGTTTGATGATCCAAAGATGGAAATCCCATCCCCATCACCGACCGTTCGATAACCAAAGTGATCTTCGGAGTCCCTGATAAGGCCACCGCGACTTTCAACAACATGGTGAACATGAATGTTGTGAATGATGACATTATGCACAAATTGAAGTGTAATGCCACATCCATAAGCTATATGAACATTTGCTCCACGACCATCGATTGTTTTATCACTTTGAACTATTAGCTCTTGTGATAATTTGATGTTCATATCATGAGCAAAAATTATCCATAATGGCCTCTTTTGTATCACAGCATGACGTAAAGTTCCTGGTTTTGGATTTATAACATCATTATCAGAATTATCTATCACCAAATAGTATTCTCCTTGTTGTCCACCACGAGTTTTGTGTCCAAAACCAAGCACACAATTTGCCAATCTTTTGCGATCCTCGGCCCAATTCTTCATGCATCGCCAACACCAATCAATTGGATTGGTTGCCAAGCATGGGCCATTGTACTTCTTGTGTTTACCCCTTAAGTATCTTCTAGTGCTATTCGTAATAACGTCCTCAAATTTTAGGGTTTTGTTACAATTAGCTTCGCTAAGAACCCTGCAATAAGTTGTACAAGGTAATGTACATAGTGCCTCCATTCAACATACAAGTTAAGAAAGGTTAAAGTCCTTGGAACTAATTGAGGGAATTGAATTCGGAACCCTTGCTACAGTTAGTTCTTGTAGATATTCTTAATCGATGGCATGCAAAAGGTCTAACGATTCGATTTTGATTCATAAATTTCTTTTATACCTAAACCCTGACCATTTTTATAACAAAAATGAAAACGGAGAGATAGAAGAGAAAGTTGTAACTTACTTGTTAACGTTGTAGTTCAAATGA